>JARCFY010000010.1:50859055-52109055 GCA_029233225.1 Lepidodactylus listeri | reverse complement strand
TCTTGCGGCGGTGCCGGGGAGCGCTGAGGCTTGGCGCTGGCTAGTGCCGGAGGATTGGGCTCAGAGCGGCTTGCGGCAAGGCGTTGGAGCGCTGGAGCTCGGAGATGCCTGCGGCCGGCGGGACGGAGCTCGCTGTGCTGCTGTGGTCTGCTGGAGAGTCGCTCATCGGGATCCCACCTTCGTCGCCACTGATAAGTATTGGAGTCGGGAGTCCATGGAATAGTGAAACAGTTAGATCTTTATTGCTGGTCCGGATGAAGCATACAACCCAGGGCTCGAAGCCCTCCTTTTATGCTGGTCAGGGACAATCCCCTGACCTCACCCAACTGGCCTGATAGGCTATTAGAAGTCTATTTACATTTCATAGGTTCCCTGGGAGAAACCTAGGTACAGGATTGGTGGCCGGTTTGAATCCACCTGGCCTTTGTTCTACCTGGCTGAAGCTCAGGTAGTTTCTTGGCCATGTGCTCTGGCCATGCTCTGGCCATGTGCTCTGGCCATGCGGTCGCCATGAAGGGAGCACATGGCGACCGCATGGTCAATACATAACAGCTTCCCTCCCTTAGAAGCAAGATTTCCCCTCCATTTTTTCACCTTTGTGATGGAGTCACTCTAATTATCTGTTTTCTTCTTTCCTGAAGAACAGTGGTTGTCCCACCCTGGTGTCTTTCACAGTGCATCCATGTTTCAAGTTGTCCCTGCTGTTATTGCAGTTTTAACTATCACACTTTCATTGCAACCGGTTCACACTCACACTTTTCTCAGGTTTTCCCTGTCAAGAGTTCCGTCCATTTTCATTCACAGTAGATCAGTTTTTTCAGTCCCCCCCCCCCTTTTGCTCCTGCACTGGGATGCTGAAGCAGCCCAGAAAACTTGAAGTGGCTGCACTAAAAAAACAGTCTCCTTCCCTCATGCGCCACCTGAGGCTTATATCTGGAGTATGTGTCTCTACATTGAGTGGTACTCTCTTTTCCTACCATAGAGTGGGACCTCTGATTGGCTCCCCCCCCCCCCCCCCGGAGTTTGAATTCATTTACCTGACTTGCATTAGGTGAGTGACTCACTGCACCATGCCATAGCAAGGATAACAGCTGGTTTTGCTTATTTTACTCTGGCAGCTGATAATGCTTGTTTTTGAAAGCAGCCTAAGATTGTGCATTACTTATCAAAGAAGCACCCACAGGAGGTATCACCTCTTGTGACAGAAATGTGCATGCATGGGTTACTACAGAAATTTGAAAAGCAAATCCACGCACTGCAAAAGTTGTTTTGAAAATGCTGCCCAAGGTCTAAAAGAAAAGTACTCTTGAGTCTGAATGGAGAAACACCAAGGAAGGCAATTATTGGCTGCTGGTCTCAGGCTTTCCTAGGGGGCTGGAACTTTTGTCAGCACAGGAGCTGGCCAGCTTTGAAATGTTGAAATGCTGGCATGCAATTTTTTTTTTAAAAAAAAAAAACCTGCCAAAACCCACCCTTCCAGGATGGGCTTCAGTGTGCGGGTTGCCTCGGAACACCAATGTGAAAAACTTTTCATATTCCCAGCTTAGGGTTTTTTTGTGAACACATTTCACTTACCCCCCAAAAAGTATGGGAGAAACCAGGGTTTTTTTTAAAACAGGGGACAATGGGGAAGGAATGAAATGGCAGTGAATCAATGTTCCCTCTAAGCTGTGGAGTCTTGTGAGCAAAAATTCTACTTTGTGAGCTACTGACATTAAAGTTGTGAGCAAGCGATTTGGCTACTGCATAAATTAGTTTGCTTTGTATCCATCCTTCCTGAGCTGAAACAAAAATGTGTGTGCTGGGTCTAGCTGGTCGCCACAGATACCCGTCACTGAAAGCTGGATATGCAGTCCAAAAGCAAGCCAAGAAACAAAGCCAAAGGTCAGAAAGCCAGGAAATCAGAGTTTTCAGGAGCGGAGGTTGACAGCCGGGATTAGGTCCGAGAATGCATGGTTGCTTCTGCACTGAGGCAAATGAGCGGGGGTGTTTATGATCAGAGCCTCCCTTCCCTGGGAGTCATTCTGCAAAGACTCACAGCCCCTCATGTTGCCTTTGCAACAGCTGCAGTCTGGGACTCCTCCTTCTCGCTTGCAAATTCAGACGCTGGCATGCCCTGCGTCTGGGACAATCAGGTGAGCTAGGTGGGGATTCTGGCCTTGGGGTGTCTCCAACTGGGGGTGCTGGACCAGGCTTTGGATCAGTCTCTCCCTCTGGCTGCACCTCAGTCTCTTTGCCTGGCTGCCCTTCCTGTGCAGCTGCTCGTGCCTCTTCTCTTCTCAAGATTATTCTAAATTGTACTGTGTGTGTTGTACAAGTACTTTATCCCCTGCACTGTGTGCCTAACCATCTGAGAAAAAAGAAAATTAACTTGCAAAAAGGTGCTTTCCATGTGTGCATGTACGTATGTATGTGTGAACTTTATGGCTTGCCATTATAATATTGCAACCATGTCCATTCTATGTGCCTGACCTCTAAAGGTTAGTGTGCTCATGTATATTGAACATTCCCATTTTGACAGCAAATACCTTGTGCATTCTTGAAATGCTGTCTGACCCTTGGAGTTCTGTTAATTAAGTTCTGAGCATCAAAATAAATACTGTTGACCTCACAGGTGCAAAAGTACTACAGTCACACAAAATGAATGCTGATATTAATTTATGTGTGCGTGACCTGTTCATGATGGCCTAGGCACAAGCCAGGAAATTGTGAGACTGCCCAAGTAACAACTACTTAGCCACCACACCTCTTTTGGCCAGTTGCACAAATGCAAAACCACATGAAACGCTGCTAGTTTAAAACTGCAAAAAATCAGTGCACTCATATGTGGTGCTTGACTCCAGTGAAAGCAGACATCGCAAGCAAGGTAAGTTAGATTTTTGAATGCCATATTTGTGACAACAGAATTGTCACCATGATGTATGCAAATGTGTGCCCTTCATGCCTGAGGCAGTGTACATGCTGTATCTGTTTTGGAGCACCAAAGGTCTTCTGAGAATCAGCCCTCTAATTGCAACAAGGTCAGTAGGTGTTATTTCTATTTTAATCACAGTGCAAGGCTGCATGAGTATTTGCTTTTTTTCTCTTAGGGAGTACCTGTGAAGAATTTCATTGTGGTCTGATAATTGGCTTAATTAGAAGAGGAAAACTTAGAAAGGCAGGTTGATTTTCTTAACACAGTATTCTGTGGTGGAGTAATCAAACTTTATAAAGACACACTGAAAGACAACATTTCTTTGATATGTCTGTCCTCAAAGCACTAATTTCATTGTGAATTGCTGAGCTCAGGGTCTACTTCGTGTTTTAAGTGATGAAAGATACTGGCATTTTGCCTCCTTCGTTCTACCATTTTATTCTAAAGGAGACATTCATTATTCTTTTTTTAAAAAAAAGAAGTCAAGAAACCCTGAAAGTCTGTTAGTGGTGTGTGCGTGTGATTGAAGCCATTCTTCTCATGCTCCAAGTGTTTCACTGAAGTCCCTCTTGGATTCCAACTGCATGTTCAGACAATTTTCCTTATGGCTGTTGTGATGGAACATTTATTTTTCCTATTCAACCAAAATTTGGAAAGGTTTTGCAATATGAACTCTATTTAACGGACAGGTCAAAAATACACAAGGTGTTAATTTAGATGTTCTCAGGCAGGAATATGGTTTGAAAGCTTTTCTTTACTGTTTTAAAATAAAACAAATTTAACAAGAATACTGTGGACCTTCAGATTTTCCTTGTATTAGATATTCTATTGATCTGCTTGAAAACTACCAGTTATTAATGCCAGTCCCCAGCAGTATCCTCTGATGACTGTAGGATAGGTTAGGAGTGTAGAATTTAGCACCCTAATTGCATAGCAGTAAAGTTGTCAGCTCTATGCTTGTTACACAATGACCAATCAGTACAGATGCAAAATAATAGGAATGTAATACTTTCTGTTCGTTCAAAGCTTTGTAATGATAATTACCCTGCGTAGCTGTAAACCTTTCAGGTAGACATAATACTTGCTGATATGCTTGCTGTAGTGAGTTTTTGTTCATTCTTGTGGTATCAAGTATCCAGTATTTCCCTCAAATGCCTGCAAGTGCATACCTATTCAGCATAGCAATCTGTGTCAATTAAACAGACAAAGAATAGAGGAATTGGACTGTACAGTGTTAGAAAACAACTCCCATATTGATGAATGTAGCACTTCATGAATGACAAAGTTCAAGAAATGGTAAGTACAGGAGATCTCATGGCTTCTTTTATGCTTGGTCTCTTTCTATACTTCACAGTTACAGCTTATAGAAAATGGTTCTACTTTCAGCATGGATAATGAGTCTAGGTATGTGTTCTGGCTAGCTTTCTGAAAGCATCCCAGGGTGCATGAGGGAGAAGGAAAAGAGTCTATGCCAGCCCAGAGAAGCAAGTCGAATCCTTGCTATGAATTAAGAGATGAAAATATCATCAGCAGCCCATGGAACTCCTTTTCCCAAGGAGATAGTGGTCTCCCTGCGCTTGTCACCTGAATTCCAGCAATTTTTCTTTTCTTCTTTTTTTCTTCAAAACTTATTTATGCCACCTTTCCACAGCTTGGTGAAAATAAACAAAATTAAAATATTTAAGTGGTTAAAATAGTTAAAATTATAAAAAAATAATTCAATTAAAACACATAAACAAAGAATACTAGAAGGAGGACCAATAACTGTTATTGTGGGCAGGGCTTTTTTTCTGGGGTAACACACTAGAACAGAGTTCCGGGACCTCTTTGACAAAATTCTTTAAAAAAAATGTTTAAAAGTTTTTGAGTTTTCAATATACATATTGAAAACTTCATTTCCCTCTTAAAAGTTCTGGCACCTCTGGCACCTCTTCCCCCCCCCCCCCAAAAAAAAAGCTCTGAGTGTGCGATATTTTGGTGCCATGACTGAGAAGGGTCTTTCTTAGGTCACCACCCATCTAGCTTCAGATGTCAGGGACAACCAAGTAGGGCCTCCAAAGATGAACACAGTAAATGGGTAGGTTCCTATGGGAGAAGGCCGTCTTTAAGGTATCTTGGTCCCAGGCCATACAGGGTTCTAAAGGTCAATATCAGCACCTTTGAATGAAAGCCAGTGTAGATGGAAGAAGCCTGGAGTGATAGGGTTCATACAATATACTGTGACCACAGCATTCTGTACCAGCTGTAGCTTCTAGACAGTCTTCAAAGGCATTTCCATGTAGAGAGGATTGCAGTCTCATCTAATCTAGATGTTACCAGTGCACGGATCACAGTGGACAGATCTTTTCTGCCCAGGAAGGGACATAGCTGACTTACCAGCCAAAGCTGGTGAAAGGTACCCCTGGCCACTACTGCCACCTGTTTATCGAACAGAAGGCCTGGGTCAAGGAGCACCACAAGCTATGTACCTACTCCTTTAGGGAAAATGCAACCCCCAGCCAGAAAAGTAGATACCCCATTTTTTTGGGTCAGACCCTCCCCCATCAGTAGCACCTCTGTTTTGTCAGAATTTTCATCTGGTTAGCCCTCATCCATTCCAAAACTGCCTTCAGGCACCTGTTCATGGTTTCCACAGCCTCCTTGGGATCTGCTGGTAGCATGAGATAGAACTGAGTGTTATCTGCATACTGGTGGCAGTTCAGCCCAGATCTCAAGAGTACCTCTCCCAGCAGCTGTACATAGATGCTGAAAAGTCTGGGAGACCAGATGTAACCTTGAGGAACCCTGAAGGCCAAGAGGCAGAGCAGCAGTCCCCCAGCACCACATTCTGAAACCTATCTTCTAGGTAGGACTGGAACCACCACAGAACAGTGTCTCCCATTCCTGGAAGGTGGTCCAGAAGGATACCATGATTGGTATCAAAAGTCACCAAGAGATCCAGAACAAATAACAGGGTTGCACTTGCCCTTCCATCTCCTAGCACATGTCATTCACCAGGACAACCAAGGCCATTCTAGTCCCATAACCAGGCCTGAAGCCAGAGTGGAATGGATATAAACAATCCACTTTATTCAAGAATATCTGAAGTTGGCCAGCTACCACTCATTCAGTTATCTTGCTCCAGAATGGTGCATTTGAGACTGGATGGTAGTTATTATCTGAGGTCCAGAGTTGTGTCCTTTAGGAGTGGATGCACAACTGCCCATTTCAATGCAGGAGCAACCACCGCATCTCTCAAGGAGATTTTTACTGTCTCCCAGACCACCAGCCCCTCCCCCATGACAGAGTTAAGCAGCCCAGAGGGGCAAGCATCTTACAAACAGGTGGTAGGTCTCACACTTTCAGGAATCCTGTTCACATCTTCCAACTGCACAAACTGAAAGGTATCCCACACAACTAGAAGAAGAAGAAGAAGAGATTGGATTTATATCCTGCCCTTCACTCACTCGGAGTCTCAGAGTGGCTTACAAACTCCTTTCCCTTCCCCTCCCCACAACAGACACCCTGTGAGGTAGGTGGGGGCTGAGAGAGCTCTTTCCCAAGCTGTCCTTGAGAGACTGATCAGTACTCTGGGGCCATCTGATCCTGTAACTGCTAACATAGAGTCCAAGCTGGAATGGATGCAAGATATTTTATCTGGAGTTTATCTGATTGCAGTGGGATACAGAGCAGTCCACCTCCTCCTGTTGGCAAGCACCCAATAGGCTCCTTGATCACCCAGAAGAGTTCTGCAGGTCTACACTGTGCAGATGCAAAGGTGGTGGGAAAATATTGCTCCACCACCATGGAGTAGGCTTTCAAATGAGCTGTAGCCTGTCTTGTTGGATTCATCACAAGTTTTCTCTGTTGTCATTCTAGCTAGCTCCCCTGTCTTTTCATGTTCTGTAGCCCCTAAGTAAACCAATGGGCTGTCTGGGCTCTTTGACCTGAGAGTGAGAGCACCTAGATATCGTTGTGTCAATTGCCAGGTAATTTCCCCATTCCAGAGGTCAAGCAGGCATTTATGAGAGCTCTGACCATATCAGGAGAACAATCCCCACTAGGGCATCTGAGAACCTATTGGACCCATCAGGCTGTGCATAGGCATAGAGTACGGGGGGGCTCGAGCCACCCCCGAAATTTCCGGGGGGGGGGGGCTCAGCCACCCCCGGCAAAATGGAGTGCCTGTTGCCATGCCTCCCCAGGTCCTTCCAAGGCCCAGCCACCGCTGCTGGAGAGGGAGAGGGAAGGGGTGGCCAGAGGGGAGAGAGAGGCACTGGCAGCAGCGGCTGGCGGGCCTCGGAAGGGCCCGGGGAGGCGCAGCGGTTTCCCGGGGGGGAGAACATCGCCCCAACAAGGAGTCCCCCTCCCGGAATTTCCCAAAGTCTACGCCCCTGAGGCTATGTGATGGGCCATCATAATTGATCCCCTGCCCCTGAAGAGTCTTGCCCCTATAAATGTGTGAATGGTCTTCATTTAAAGTTTTATTTGAGCTGACATCAGTGATAGTGGAACTGAAGGCATTTTTCATCCCTTACAACAGATGCTGCTTTTAGGAGTGATGAACATCCATGTGTTAACTGGCTCTTAGAACCACAGACAGACCCTTGTTAAGTCTGACATATTCTCTGCACTGTCTTATGAATATCCTTTGCCATTTTATCCTATTTTTCTATTGGTGTCTTAAAGATAGGGGGAAAGGTGGATGGAGAATGCCCAGTGATGGAAAGATAAAGACAAAAGAAAGGTAATTTGGAAATAGGCCCTTTGAAATTGAGTGCTCTAAAACATCTTGAGAACTCTGTGGTAAACCTGCTCAAGACAGGCCTGTAGCTACAGTGGGGTATTTCAGGGCCTGGCCCCTGACTTCCTGCCAAGGCTCCATGACTTCCATTCAGCCCCCAGGCCCCTGGCTCTCTAGGCCACCCAGAGAACTCCCCACTGCGCAGCTTGCTTCCTTACTTAGGCAGGCAGGCAGAGTGTGAATGCTACAAAAGTGAACACATTCATATTCATCTAGCTATACAGTTAATTCTACTTAAGAGATTTATTGTGGTACTAGTAAGGATTTCTATAAAAGAAGCATCCTTTCCAGCAGAACACTGTTTTGTGGCATCTATCACACATATTTGATTATTTTTCACACTGCGTAAGAATTGGAACTGTCTGTCTGGAAACAAGCTGGGAATCACACAGACATGGGCAGTCTGAGAACTGAGTCCTTGCTTGACCAAAAAATTATTTGAACTTCAGAACTCATGTCACTTAGCAGCTTTATAGGATAAGGTGGAACCCTATTGGCAAAATTTAAACAGAAGTCCAGTGGCAGCTGCAGCCCTATTGGCCAAGGTTGGAGCATTGTTAAGGGGGGTGTGTTAGAAAATAGGAGAGAACTATTGGCAGATTGAGTCTACATTCTTGGCACTGTAAAATTTACAGCTGTGTTACCAGTTGGAAAGAACTGAAGTGCATCATGTATGAGAACTGCCAGGTATTTCCTTCTCTTGTCCTCATCTGTCTGTCTGTGATGGCTTCCTTCCTTCCCGCTCTAAACCATCAGAGTAGCTTAGCCTAGTACTACTTTATATTAACCAGAAACTTATTCAAGGGTCTCAGTCTGACTTAAGTGTAAACAAACAAACAAACTAAACCTTAGCTGAAGGTTTTGCCCAGATCAAGCACCTGAGAAATGGTATACAAAGTTAAGTGCATTACTACCAGTCTCCCTTCAAGTTTACAGTAGTTCTCCCAGGCATGCAGGCAATCTTGCAAGGCATGCATTCTCACTAGTCCCACTCTCAGTCCTCAGCCAGTAATCCCAACAACTGTTAGCTCAGAATCTAAATATCTATGATAAAAAAGGAAGCCTTGCATTGTTCTGGCTACCATGTATGCTGTTGCCGCCGCCTCCTCCTCCATCCCTCTTTGCATTTCAGTAAATATTATATAACAGGTAGCATTGAGATAGGATGGGTGAGAGATGCTTCAGTATCCTTCATTGCTATTTCAGTTGCTTGAGTAGCATGACAGTAGCACAGTATGTTCAATCCTGTTACTCATGCCAGTGAGCCATCTCTTGTCTCTTTGCCCAAGCTTCAGCAAATTGGCTAACTAAAGAAATCGTATCAACTGTCCTTCTCACACAGATTGGTTGATGATGGGAACAGTACAATGCATGACCAACCAATCTGCCAGAGAAAGAAATAGTACTGTGCAGTCCTTTCTTCTATATCCATTAACTCAAATTGGTTTAGAAGGGTTTAACTATGTGATGGCATTGTATGTCTTTTGATTATCAGGTTAATGTTCCTCTTCCTTTGTTTTCATCCACAAGTACTCCTATCTTGCCCTATTGCCCATCTCTTATGTATGCCTGAAGTGTTTTTGTTTCTCTGGAACATTGTAGCCCCCAACATTGTAATGACCCCAACAGTACCGGTAGTGTTGTTTGCTGCCAAGCTATTTGAGTGGGCTGCCCACTTGCCAACGGTCTGTGACTAGTGTGAAGAATGGCTGGCAATGTCTGGTCTCCACATTCCGGTGCTCCTGGGGAGGGGGAAGAATAGCGGTGGGTCCAGGCAGAGGAATAAGGGAAGGACGCGGAGAAATAGGATAGCTCAGCGCCCTTCCAGCCTACGACCCATCCCGATGGTTGTTGACAGTGGGGCTAGGATAGATAAACCCCCTCCAACATTGGTGCTGTGCAATGCCAGGTTGATAAATAATAAGACCAAGGTCCTCAGGGATTTCCTAGTGGACCAGAAGGCCGACCTGGCATGCGTGACCGAGACTTGGGTGTGGGAGGGAGAGACGGTAGCTCTCTCTCAGCTTGCCCCCCCCCCGGATTCTTGGTCCTACACCAATCACGGACTAGGGGGCTGGGGGAGGAGTGGCAATCTTCATTCGGGAGGCTTACTCCTTCAGGGCGCTCCTGCTGGTGGAGATCGCGGGCTTAGAGTGTGTCGGTCTGGTGTGGGAGGCTGTAGAGAGTTTGGCTATCTGGTTGGTGTACCAACTGCCTAACGCACCAACCAACAGCCTGCTGTCCCTGATGGAGGCTGTATCAGGCTGGGCATTGGAATTTCCCAGGCTACTGGTCTTGGGTGATTTCAATGTCCATGCTGATGATGCGGCTTCCACTCAGGTGGCAGATCTTTTGTCGTCCATGGTGACACTAGGACTCTCTCAAGTCATCACAGCCCACACACACTGGGCCAGGCACACGCTCGACTTGATCTTTGGGGTGGGGGTTACAGTGGATCGGATTACTGCCTTGGCAGTACCATGGTCTGACCACTATGCCTTGGGGGCCCATCTGAAGGTGCCGCCCCGCCCCTGTTTAGGCAGCGAGCCTATTTTAGCTCGCCTGTGAAGCCAAAGGGACCCTATGCGGCTCCAGATGGCTCTGCAGGCTTTGATGCCCCCTGGCAGCTTGCTGGATGAGCTTGTGGAGGACTGGCAGTCTCGGCTCTCCACGGCCATCAACGAGATCGTTCCTCGGCACCCTCTGCACCCCCGTAATAGGCATGCACCCTGATATACCCAGGAGTTGTGGCTTATGAAGTGGGAGTTACGACGGCTAGAGAGACAGTGGCGGCACGCTCGGGACGAAGCTTCAGGAACATCTTATAGGGTGTTTATGAGATCCTATGAAATGGCAACCAAGGCCGCAAAGAAAGAGTTCTATGCGGCCTCAATAGCATCCACAAGCTTACGCCCAGCCCAATTATTTAAGACAATTTGGTCTTTAACAGTTCTGCCTCAGGGCAGACCAAATGCTAGGGAATTGGATATAGGCTGTGAGGCATTTGCGAGCTATTTCACGGATAAGGTCTGATCCTCCACCGCACTTAGGTCTGCAGGAGGCTGTTCCTCAGAGGCACTCCTGACACTTAGCATCCATGGCTGTAGATAATCCATACCTGGAATTCAAAGCTGAGTTAGTGGTTTTGTTACACAAAGGAGCTGTTTATTTATTTTATTAATTTTATTTATACCCCACCCTCCCCATGAACAGGCTCAGGATGGCTCCCCCCACTGTTGAGCAAGCCTTTGAAGTGCTTTGTTCCAGAAGTTTCCATTCTCTTTTTTTTTCTTGAAGACAAAAAATATGGGGGTCGTAGACCCATTTTAGATTTAAGAGTATGAAACAAGTTTTTGAAAGTCTCCAAATTTAGGATGGTCTCCCTTCCTTCTGTTCTTGAATTCCTTACCCTAAATAGTTGGTTTGCAGTTCTGGACCTAAAGGATGCATATTTCCACATTTCTTTACACCACTCCCACAGAAAATTCTTAGTTTCAAGTATGGCCCTCAAGTTTTTCAGTTCACCGCCTTACATTTCAGCCTAGCCACTGCTCCCAGGATTTTCATCAAGTGCACGACGGTAGTGGTGGCTCACCAGCATACTCACAACTGTGTAATTTCCCCATACTTAGATGACTGGCAGTTACGGGCCAGTGACTGTGAGTCCTTATGTTCACAGGTTCATAGGGTTTGGGTCATTTGCAATGAGCTTGGTCTCATCATCCATTGGGGAAAATCTCACCTGGAACTTTTCCAGAAAGTCCAATTTATAGGAGCTGTACTCAATCCTACCCTGGGCAAAACATTTTTGCCATCAGAGAGATTGATAGCTCTAAAGCATATGGTGCAGGAAACACTGGCCTTAGGAAACACTGGCAATTTGTTAAAGCTATCCAAAGGTTGATAGGACCCATGGCTTCTACTACATCCATAGTCACATTCTTTAGGCTGCACATGAAAGATTTACAGTTATGGTTTGCTGAGTGGTACAACCCAACCACCCACTCACCATGGTTTTGTTTTTCGATACTGAGGTCAATACTGACATCTCTACACTGGTGGTTGGTGGATGCCAACCTCCTGGTTGGAATGGAATTTGGTGTCTGGGCTCTCCGTGTTGTACTAACTACAGATGCTTCTTCGGAAGGGAACACTGGGAGGCACACTGCCAGGAGTTTTTGGTCCAAGGAAAGTGGCCCACTTCCTACAACAGCATACATATTAATATCTTGGAGATGTGAGCATCACCTCCATCACATGTATTATTTGGGGAAAGAGGGTGCTGGTGCAGACAGACAATATGGCCACAATGTACTGTTTCAACAAAGGGGGTACAGGATCCATAGACCTATGCAGAGAAGCTGCTGCAACCTGGGAAGTGGTAGTCAGTATGGGAGTGTCCCTCAAGACTGTTCATATAGCAGGAACCCTTAACACAGAAGCAGACAGGCTCAGCACATTATACAAGATGAATTACAAATGGCCCATCCATCTCAAGTAGATTATCCCAGTTTTTGAGACCTGAGGTTACCCCCAGATGGATCTTTTTGCCACTGCTGAGTCCAGCAAGGTGCCCCAGTTCTGCTTTCTAGCAGGAATGGATCCAGCTTCCCTAGGGGATGCTTTTCAGATACCCTGGATGGGAATGCGTTTCTACACTTCTCCCCTGTCTCTCCAATCCCCAGGGTTTTAGGGAAAATGTTAATAGACAGTACAGAGGCAATCCTGGTGGCCCCATTCTGGCCCAGACAGGTCTGGTTTCCTCACCTACTTCATCTGGCAAAAGGGATCTACATGCCCTTTCCCCCTGTGCCAGACCTTCTCCTGCACAGCCCAGTCTGGCCCAATGTGTCCAGACTACAGTTAACAGCTTAGAGAATTCTACCGTAGGTCTATTTGTCTCAAGGGTTCCTAGATATCCTCATGCAATCCAGGAAATTGTCTACTAGATACTTATATCATAGGAAATGGCTTCATTTCCAGAACTGGATTTTGGAGCAAGGGGCCTATTCATTTACATGCCTTCTCCCATTAGTATTAGGCTACTTATTGTTTTTGGTTCACTCAGGGCTAGTGGTTTCATCAGTCAAGATGCACCTAGCGTCCATTTCTGTATTCCATGAGGAGATACAAGGTTTCTCAGTTTTCACACACAAATTGGCCCAAAGGTTTTTAAAGGGATTGGCTAACATGTTTCCTCCATCCCCACACATTGCCCCACAATGGTCACTACCCGTGGTTCAATCTGCTTTAATGATTGAACCTATGACCTTTTGTGCTTTAGAACATTTATTGTAGAAGGTGGCTTTTCTAGTAGCCATCACTTCTAGCAGGAGAGTCAGTGAACTCGCTGCTCTTTGGGTAGACCCACCATTCTTACAGTTCTTTGAGGAGCAAGTTGTTTTTCACCCCAGCTTAGAATTTCTCCCCAAGGTTGTGTCTAACTTTCATTTGACACAAGACACTGCACTACTAGTTTTCTTTTCCACTCCCGCCTTATGTACAGAGAAAGCCAATTGTCGTGGGAATTTGGCCCCATGTGTGTTTAGTGTGACCTAACGTTGTGCAGAGTGTTTTCCTATACCTGCTCCCACTCCTTGGTTCTAAAAGGTCTGTGATATGTGCCTCTTACCAAGGCAAGGATATAAATGTTAATAACTCACTGGAATGCAATACAAGGTTACTTAAACAACAAAACTTACTTTATTAAAATTTATAAAATTTAAAAGAAGGCAGGACAGCTGCTCAGCCAGGCACTGGGCATCTGTCTAACACTTAAACAAAATACACAGATATAATACTTACTTCCTAAGAAAGAGATAGTCAGTGATTAAATATAAAAACAATTTCCCCATGCACAGAATCCTTCTGGGCTGGCCCAAAGAGACCCAACAAGGACAAAGTTTGCTTTGGATCTCCAAGAGTCAGCAGTGAGATGGAGCTGCTTGTCCCCTTTTATACCATATTGGTCACATACACTTTGGTAGAGTTATTGAAATTATAAATTACATCAACTGACATAACTGCTTTGGTAAAGTGGGCCATCAGATGTCTCCACATTCCAGGGACAATGATGTTACCAGAATGTTTTCGCAAAACAACAGAAAATACCACCTCAACTTTCTGAATGACAAAAGCAAAGATGGTTTAGTTTCAGGATGTCCTTTGTGTTCTTGGGACAAGATAGCCAGCCAGGTGCTAGAGGTGAGATGTGAGTTTCAGCATGTAGGCAATCCTTTAGTACTGCAAATATTCTGGCTCTCCTGGCTTAATGGCTGGCTCATAGAAATGCTTTATTTCTAAATGGTTTGGAATTCTTTACACCTATAAACAATGGAGGGGAAATTAAATTCTGGGGAAAGGAATGTGGACTCCTGTTCCTGTGTATGTGACAGGTGACAGATACCTCTTGAGACAAAGGACTTGCAAAGCATGTTGGGAGTCAGGTTCACTGTGCTGCTTGCTGCTTGGAAAGTTACAGAAATAGAGAAGAGATAGAAAAACAATATGATTTCTTTGTAAATTAACAGTATAAATGGGTTTTAAATTTTCTGAATCAACTATGTCATTTTTCTCACAACACCATACTCTAGACGTTAAGAGAGCTTTATTATTTGGAAAGAACAATACAATTCCTTAAGCACAAGTTTTAATTTATTTGTTACTGGGGCCCTAGAAAGGGTAGGTCAGTATCAGCTCAAACGTTAGCCTGTTGGGTGGTGTCCACAACTCGCTCCTGCTATAGGGCATTGGGAGAGTCCTCTCCTTTGGATATTAAAGCCCATTCCACTTGGGAACAAGCTGCTTCTGAAGCCTTCCATTGAGGAATTCTGCTCATGAACTTCTGTCAGGCTGCCATGTGTTCTACAGAAGATACAATTGTTAAACACTACTCATTGTACCTGCAGGTGAAAAAAGAACCTGATGTCAGAAAGGCATTCTCTCTTTCAATGAGGGACTCACTGCACCTCAACAGGTGGGAAGCTTGCTAAGGTCCCAAAGTGGATGGAAGTACAGTAGATGGAAGATAAAAACAGGATTGTACTTACCTGTAACTGTTGTTCATCAATGTCTTCCATGCAGACACACATTCCTTCCCTCCTTCCTCACTGTGAGTCTCACTGAACCCTTTGTCTGACAGCTTACTGTCCTGGGGCTCTCAGTGTCATGGTAGGAACTGAGGGAATTGGGGGTGCCCACTCCCAAGGACACATGACGCTCTCAGCAGGAAATCCCATGCATGTACTGGTCCTGGGAACAGGATGGCCTGTTTTCAGAATTTAAGCTAGAAAATGAAATGTCCACAGCCAGCTTGTGCAGGTGCATTCTCAATGTCTGCACAGAAGACATCAATGAACAACAGTTACAAGTAAATCCAACCCTGTTGTATAATTGTATATACAACTGGAGAAAAGTTCAAGTAAAGCCATAGAGAATGTATTCAGACAGCATTTCAGGAAGCAAAAAGGTCATTCCAAATGGAAGATGAATTTAAATGGTCCTGGCAGCCTATTTCCCAATGTTAATTTAAAAACTGAATAAAACTAAGCTTGGAATATTAATATTTTGGAAGTTTAGTAAGTCCAGTGGTTAAATATAGCTATCTTAATTATTTGTGTTTTCCTCATCTGTATCAGGCTTTTTAAAGACACTCACGGTCTTAAACTGAAAGGACCCAAGTATGCTTTTAAAAACATATATTACAAACTGGCATCAAAAAGTGCAATTATTTGTAATATATCTTCATTTTGCTTTACCATTTTTTAAAAAGTGAAAGCAAAATTTATATTGTACAGCAAGCAAGAATATACTGAGGTCGATACATGATCTCACACTTTTTTTTAAAAAAAAAGCTAGCTCTCTGTTCCCTTAGAATGAATCTGATAAGTGGCATTGTCCATAAGCTGATTATGTTAGATACTGAAAAATCAGGGTCCTTCCTAGTCAGCATTCCTCTTTGTTGCAATTCCCTTGCAGTCCATTTCTAATTTGCTTTTTTGATATTGTGCTACCTAGCAAGAAATAAAATTAAGAATGAAGAAGATTACTTGGGGATAATAAACAGCTTCAATAAAAATCTAAATGACTAATCAGACAAAAGAAGTCCTGTGGCATAAATTAGAAGAAAACTGCAAGACTGAGCAAAGCAGATGAGGCTCTCGGCGTTATATATGAATCTGTCTTTCTGAGCTGTCCTGTGGAGAGGCAAAAGATCTTTGTCCACGACAGTCTTAGGTCTGTAATTGTGGGAACAGGGGCACAAGGGCTTACACAATTCATCAGCATCTTACATTTATTGTGAATAATGTTGCTGGCCTTGCTGACATGTTGCAGCCATGCACTTACTATATGAGGGGTAGGATTTACCCTAACATCACTGCTTCCTCAACTGCTTCTTTGTTCTACTCCCCTCCCTTGATGAGCAGCCCACACCCTGCTATCGTTCCAGGCTTCATTGGGCTGGGTGAGGAGGGAGCAGTGAGGGTGAGAAGGTGGAGCTGCTTGGTTCAAGCTGTGTAGCAGTGCTGCAGTGGAGGATGTGCTCGGTGAGAGTGTGAAGCACCACTGCCAATTCTCCCCTTGGCCAAGCACATCCTCCATATATGCTATTGATTTATGAGATGGCTTCAAAAAGGAAGCAAGAAGCCCACATAGCCTCTTTCCTTCACTTCCTCCATTCTCTCTCTTTGCCCAGTCCACCAATGCCTGGCATGGCAGTGAGCCTTGGCTGCTCACCAAGGGGTGGGGAAGGGAGCTGATGGAGAAATTGCATGGTGGAATGTGGTAAAAGGGGCAATACTTTGTCCCCTCGGCTCCTATTGATTTGACTGCAGCCTGTTCTGTTCTGTAACTGAAAGAATTGACAAGATGAGGCCTGCTGGGCTGTTTCTAGGTGACTCTCTCTCTTCTGGCATTGTGCTCCTATCTTGGAGGGAACTCTGAGATGGCATCACCCCTCCCCCCCCAGTTTGTTCCCAAACAATGGGAGAAATAGTCTTGCCAAGCCATGCACCCCTGCTTCCCATTGCATATGCCAGTTGGGTGCAGGGAAACAACCACACGCAGATATCAAGTATTCTCATGGCTGCTACTTCATCGGGCACAGAAGGCTTCTCTGTGAATAGTTACAGTCTGTATTGCATTGTACTGTGTCTATTCTATCTCATCTGCTATCCTCTGGCCTACTGTACCCATTTTCGAGTGATTCATTTGGAGCTTGTCCCTACTGGCTGAGCTTTTACTGTTCCAACAGTTTGGGGTCACTTGCAAATTGAAATTCCATCACTGCTAATCCTCAACTCCAGATAATTTATGGATGTTAAATCTCACCAGTCCCAGTGCAGGTCCTTGAGAACTCCATTGTGACTATTGTTAGTGTACCCCTTCCCTCTTTTTCCTGTTTTTCAACATGTATTTCTAACTTTGAATTCAAAGGAACTGTGATAATTTAAAACTAGGTAAACTTATATAATGGAAAGGATATGGCTTGTGAGAAGCAATCAGTGTTGGGAGTTCTTTGCTCTTGCAGTTGTGCAGTGGTGCTAGCCAAGTAAGCTATACTGATCTCTTGGGGCAAGGAAAGAGCAGATTCCATGTAGTCTCTTTGCATGACAGTCCCTTCTGATCCATGCAGTCCATAGAATCCAATAGAAATGAGCAATACCTTGTATTAAAGGAGCATTTGGATGTTTCTGCTCTGCTTGCCAAATGTAAGATCAAGCATAAGCATGCATTACCATTACTGTAATAACTTAAGCAGAGGCAGTAGAATACCTGATGCTTGCTGTGATTGTATATCTGATGTCAACACAGAAAGACTCTGCTGTGATAGATACAACTCTGTGGAAACAACAAACGTTGTTGAAAACCTATTTTGTTGTTGAAGGTACAAACGTTTATGAAAACCAGTGTCTTGCTGTGTGAAAAATGAACCGTTATTATCCTTTTAACAGAGTGTTACTTGGAGCTGATTAAATTACTTCTTCTCTTCTTATAATACCCACATTTCAGAAGCCTTCAAAGTGCCTCGTGTATGCAGACAGCATACATAAGGCATATATTTGGGGGGTTTGTAATTGTTAAATGCTAGTTTTTCAAACTGCTGAAGTTACTTTCTAGGTTTCTAGCATAATATGGCTCAGCTATTCCAGAGGTTAAGGCTGCTCCCATATAAAGCTATCTATCAGTTAAGGTCTTCAGTAAAGAACATTCTTTGAATACTCCTGTCTCTGGACTTTCAGTGGATGGGTACCAAAAAGAAGGCTTTTTCTGTAGTAGTGCCTCAACTGTGGAGCTTCCTTTCTTTTCAGCTTTGGCACATGTATAGACACTGTTTAGCTGTCAAGAAAAGTCCTATTTTCCTCTATTTTAAACATCATATGGTGGTTTGCTTCTTTCGCTGTCTTGATCCTTATTGCTACATTCTTATGTCTGTTTTCAGCTAATATGTTACTGTAATTGACAACTGTAATTGACTACAGTACTGTGTTACTGCAATTGACTATATCTATGCATTCTTCTAATTGAGGGAGAAGAGTTGCATATATTAGCATATAATTTGCAGTCCACTTCTGCTAATGTAATAACCATTCTGGTAGTGGAAGGGATGTGATGGCAGGTACCCTGATGTCTGGCTGAACAGGTAAAGTTGGATGGCCTGGCTGCCATGAGGAGCTGCCTTGGAGGTGAGGCTGGGCCAGTGGGCAGTCCATTGGGTAGTGAATGGGCCCAGCACTGCCAGGCGTGGAAGTAAGACCATGGGCTCCTTAACCTCGGGAAGGCATTGGGTGAGGCTGTGGAGTTCTGGCTCTGTGAGTACTCTGCTGGGTGTGGCATTAGAGAAAAGGACATGGCAAAGGAGAGAGGAAGGAGATGGAGTTTGGGTTACCCATGGGAGCAAAGGGAAGAATTTCAGGGATAAAAAGGGAGGAATGGCAGAGTGTGGGGGAGGGCAGTGTAGAGGAGGAAATGGAAAAGGAGATAAGATAGAAAAGAGGAGGAAGAAGGAAATAATCGGCTAGAAGAGAAAGCACCAGCAGTTTCCCAGAGGGAGATAAGTCAAGGTAGGTGCAGATCTGTCAATATATGAGGTATTTTCTGTCCAGGCCAGTGGTTCTTAACCTGGGTTCGATCGAACCCTAGGGGTTCGGCGAGTCAGTCTCAGGGGTTCGGTGGGGCCTCCAACTTAGTACTATTACTAAGTACTAAGAATTATTTTTCACTAAAGAAGGGTTCGGTGAATGCGCATATGAAACTGTTGTGGTTCGGTACCTCCAACAAGGTTAAGAACCACTGGTCCAGGCATATGATGTTAATGATGCCTAAGACTCCTACCATATGACAGAAACCTAAAACAAACCATTCCAAGTGCATGTAAAGGGCTGTTGTAATTTCTTGAATGGATCTCCAACATGATGTCCAATTATTGCCAGTGGGTATCACACAGATATTAATTTAGATTCATGCTGTTTGTGTGTGGAGGAGTTCTTCTCCACTGGTAACTGGATTAGCTCCTAGGAAGCTTTTCAGTCAAGCATTAGAATACACTTGGTTCAGGTGATGAACTGTGTTTTGCATCATATATGCAAACTCTTTATTTCTGATACAGTTTGTGGAGACATTTGTACCTCCATGGAGACTTCAGAGGAATGAATATTAGACTTGCAATGTTTTTGGCTATAGGATTCATTTCTGTAACTTTTAAGGTTAGTATTTCAGACTGATTCGATGCAAACTGTGATCGTTTGACATTCTGCCGTTTTTGTCACAGTCGTATGAGAGAGGGTGTTTTAAAATGACAGCTACAATTCTAATGCAGTAGGCAACTACTAAAAATGAAAACTTCAGTATACATTTAGAAAGCCTGTAGCTTAACCTGACCCTGACTTGTCTTCATTTTCTCTCTCTCTTATACCCTGTCATGCTGTGAGGTGATTTTTGCAGCCAGTACTTCTCATAGAGGTTAAGACTTTCTACTTTCTGAAATAAAGGGATTTCAGGATGCTGCTAGCTTTATATTCTGAGCAAATCAGTCACTGTTGCAATTCCAAAACTAAGTGAAAGAAAGCACAGTCAACAAGGTGACATCCTGTTAAGATCTGATGGTGTGATCTGCCAGTTGGTAAAAGAAAGGCCTTACATCACTGGGCAGGAAGGGACCGTTGACAGTCAAATACTAATTATGATGTATTTAGCTAGTTAACTATATTAGTTTGTTTTCTTTGTACTTGTACCTTGAGTCTCTGGAGACTTAGAAAGACATACAGGTGTGTTCTGCTTGCTACAAATTGTCATTGACACAAACTGAGGTTTTCCAGAGGTTTTGTGAGATTTTCCCTGGTTAGTATAGGATCAGAAGTTTATTTAGATTAGTACATTGGGATTTTGGAGGTATAAGTTTCATTTTCTTTACATTTTGTAGAACATATATGTAGTATAAAATTCTGTGGTACTTATCTGACTATGTCATGTTTCTCTTAAAAACTTCTGGGTATTTTTTGGTGTTGTTGTTAATTTCCCCAAGTTTGTCAATAAATATTGTAATTCAAACCAGTATTTATAATTGAGGTACAATTTATACTTTTGCAATTCTTAACGTCACTGATTAGTGAATTATTTTGTATGATTCAGCCTTCTTCAGTTATCCTCACACTTTGTCACCACCAACAGAAAACCCATATAATTTTTTGGGGGGGGGGGGGGCTGAAATGGCTGTAGCCAGGGGTCATTTTGTAGAAAAAGAGGTGCAGGAGCTCATTAGCATAACTCATTTGCATATGCCACACCCCCTAACATACCAGAAGTGTGTCAGAAGGCAACACCCACCCCTCAGGCTCCACTCCACAGGTGAATGAAACTGACCTGCTCTTCCTCCATTCCCTTCCCCATCTAATACTTTGTGCAATAAAAATAAGCATAAAGAACACACCCTCATTCTCTTCCTGCTCCCTTGAAACCACCAGGTTTCAAGTAGACTTGCGATACCCAGGACATGTGCACCACCCATCCCTTCCCCTCCCCATAACAAGACACCCTGTGAGGTAGGTGGGGCTGAGAGAGGTCTTTTGAGAACTGCTCATGAGAGAACAGCTCTGAGAGAACTTGTGACTGGCCCAAGGTCACACCAGCAGCTGCATGTGGAGGAGTGGGGAATCAAACCTGGTTCTCCCAGACTAGAGTCCAACTTCTGACCACTACACCAGACTGATAAGGTGGAAGCTGCTGAAGGGTTGGTGAAATTTCTCCAGTACTTATGTTCCATGTGCCCAGATAAAAAATGGTATATTTAGAAAATTTATATGCCACCTTGAGCAAGTCTTTGGAAAAGCAGCACACAGTCATAAAAGGAACAATGATAAAATTATCAATATTAAAACAAAACATTAACAACAATAAAGACCCTAGCAGGGCTTTCCCCGGGGCGCTGCACTGCTTGGGGAAGCTGAGGAGGGGGCGGGGCTTGGTCATGTGCCCACCCCCTGGGCTCCTCACTCCTGGAGCTGCGCTCCTGTGCGCTCCCGCTCCAACGGACTCCTGGCTGTAGCATTATAATATTCTCTCAATCTCTTACCACAATCTACTTTTCCCTGAATTTCCAGCTTTCATTTTTTTAAGTCAGTCTCTTAACTTTTTTTGTTGCAGACCTTTAAGAAAAGAATATCTCCAGAACAAAATGGCTAGAGACTGCCTATTTGAAAATAAAATGAAAACTGATAATTCAGAAGAGCTAATATATTGTGATGATATATCATTATCTGAGAGCTCTATCAATCAATCTATCTATCTATCTATCATCTATCTATCTATCATCTATCTATCTCCTTATATATAATTCAGTAGTGGGATAGCAGATTCTGAACATTCCTCATGCTCCTAAATCAGTTGGCTCCATGATGTGTCACTCAGAAGCTCTGTCTATCCCCTGGCTGCATTGCCTGAGTCCCACCCAGAGTACGCTCCATCAGCCATTGGCCCATCAGCCACCACTGAAGAGTACTCGTGTGCCATTGGCCAGGTGCTGGGTCTGTTCCTCTTTCCCACCCACTCCAGCCTCTGTTCCCTGTCAGAATTACTGGCAGACAGCTGATGAAGACATTTTGCCTCCTTGGCTCCTCTATTGGACTAACATTTCCCTCAGGGGCTGTAGGTAGGCAACCAAGTTTGGTTCTGTCAGTAAAAAGACAATGGAACGAAACCCTTTCCATGCCTTTGTGAGGAACTCATTGCAGCCAGTCCTGACTAGGGTTACCAGCTCTAGGTTGGGAAATTCCTGATGAGTCCTTCTGCCCCCCCCTAATGTTGCCCTCCACAGAATCCACCCCCCAAATCTCTAGGTATTTCCCTACTCAGAGCTGGGAACCCTACTTTCCCCTCAGTGCCTGTTGCTGGTAAACCAAGCTTGGTTCTGTCAGTAACAAACAAAGTAATGGAAGCTGTAAAAGGTAAGAAGAATTCCTTTAAGCAGTGGAAAGCTAGTCTCAGTGAGGCTGATAAAAGGGAGCACAGGCTGTGGCAAATAAAATGCAAGTCTGTGATCAGGGAGACAAAAAGGGAATATGAGGAGCATATCATAAAAAAAACATAAAGATCAATAATAAAACTTTCTTCAAATACATTAGAAGTAGGAAACCAGCCAGGGAAGCAGTGGGGCACTTAGATGACCAAGAGGTAAAAGGCGTACTGAAGGATGATTGGGAAATGGCTGAGAAGCTGAATGCATTTTTTGCCTCTGTCTTCACTGTGGAAGATGAGAAGTGCTTGCCCACTCCAGAATCACTGATTTCAGGAGGGGTGTTGAAAGACCTGAGTCAGATTGTGGGGACGAGAGAGGAGGTCCTATGACTGGAGCACTGGAAATGGGGAAAGAAGAGGAGGTGGAAAGTGGGCATAGAGGCAATATATATATATATACGTATATAGTAAGCCCAAAGCAATAATTAGAGTTAATGGGACTTCAGAGAAAATTCTACTGCAAAGAGAGACAACACAGGGATGCCCACTGTCACCGATTCTATTTGCGATAGTAATCGAACCTTTGGCCTGCCATCTACGAAGTAGTTCTAAAGTAAAAGGTATTAAAATAAATAATAAAAATCACACCTTGAGTCTCTTTGCAGACAATATGGTGATATATTTATCAGATCCCCAAATTTCAATATCAGAAGTGCAAAAAATTATGCAGGAATTTGGGAAAGTGGCAGGATTGCAAGTTAATCAACAGAAAACGGTATTATATCCTATCAATCTATCGGAGGAAACACTAAAATATATAAAACAAACATTCTCCTTCCAATGGGTTAAAAAAGAATGGAGATATTTAGGTACCAATATTCCACTGAATTTGAAAGATATAGTTAAACACAAAAAGATATATGAAGAAATAAAAAAAATGCTCAATGATTGGGATAATAAAATACTCTCATGGTTAGATAAAATTAGTGTGATACGAAGCTTTATCTTTCCAAAGTTCCTTTTTTGTTTCAGAGCGTTACCAGTCAATATAACAACTTCTCAGCTGAGGAAATGGCAACGATGCTTGAATGCATTTATATGGCAGTATAAAAAACCTAGAATCCGATTTGATACCATTAGCAGGCATTCCTCCACAGGGGGACTAGCAATACCAGATCTAAAGCGATATTACAATGCAACGATATTGGCATCATTAGTCAGGCAATATAAGAAAGAAGATAAAGTAGATTGGATAAATATAGAGGAAGGGTTCTTAAGTCATTTTACTTATAGCGAAGCATTATGGCAAAAAAGTTTACCCAAACAGGAAAATCCATATCTGAATACTACATTGAGGGTTTGGTATAGTCTGAGAAGAAAACACACATCTAGATTATCGCCCTTAAGTACATTTACGAGACAAGTATGGTTTTCCCCAGCATGAGATATTAGGGCATATAGTCAGTGGAGGAAAGAGGGACTCACAAAGATTATGGATGTAGTTAAAAATGGGCATAGAATCCCTAAATTGGAATTAGAAAGGAAATGCAATTCATCATTGGTGTGGCATGAATTCATGCAACTTCAATATATGATAGACACAATAGGGGCACAACACTCCCTACATTTCCAATATACAGCATTAGAAAGACTAATGGCTTCTATAAATTTTCTAAAAAAAGGTTTAATTTCAAAAGTATATAGAATACTAGAAGAGACAGGTCAGGGGGAAAAAACAACCTTATCAGGAAGCATGGCAAAAAGATTTAGCAAAAGACATACCAGAAGAACAATGGAAGGAGATTTGGAGAAGAAATAACAAAGTATCTAGGTCACTAATAATACAAGCAACTAGTTATAAAGTTTTATATAGATGGTATCTAACACCTGAAAGACTGGCATGCATGTCATCAAGGATGTCCCCACACTGTTGGAAATTATGTGGAAGCAAAGGAACCTACTACCACACGTTATGGGAATGTGATCATATAGCTAAGCTTTGGAAACAGATAGTTCAACAAATAGAAGTCATTGCAGGGTATAAGTTGAAATTAGAACCTATGATAATACTGTTAAATTACTGACAAGATGTACAACTTTCTAAGATACAAAGAGAATTAATTGTGATAATGCTGATAGCAGCAAAAGCATTGATAGTGCTACATTGGAAGGACAAATCTCCTCCAACTGTAACACAGTGGTACAATAAACTATGGGATTATTTTATGTTGGACAGGTTTACTAAATTAAATGAAGGGAAAGAGGAAAGAGAGTTGTTTAATCCAATGGAAAAATGGTTTCCTTTCTTAGATGCAATGGCTAAAGAAAAGGGAAAGAGTGAAACATGGTCACTATAAATATTGGTTGCTTGCTAACTGGTCTTAATATTGATGAAGTTAAGTTTGTAAAGAGTGTAAGTTTTAAAAAGAGATTGTATAACTAATTTATGGGGATTTAAAGAATATGTTTATATCTAAAGTTCTTTGTTCTACTGTTTATTTTGAATTGTATTAAAGAAGATAATATTAATAAAAAGTTTTTTTTAAAAAAAGTGGGCAGGAGAAATTACACCAGCTTGTGGTTTCCTGTATCATGACTACTGGGGCTTCGAATAGAAATTGCTTTACAATGTCATAAAGGTAGGGCCAAAGCTTGACAGCGTGGTGGAGGCAGGAAGAAGAAACATACTTACTTGAAAAGGGGAAATGGGAAAGTTTGAATATTGTATCATAAGCGTAATTGAAAATAAATATGCTAGAAAGTCAGAGAGAGAGAAAACTTATCTGGAGACCACAAAGTATCCTCGCTGAAGTAAGAGACTCCTCTCTACTTTGAAATCAGGATGAACAAAAACCTGCTTAAATTTTGCCTTCTGGGTTAAAAAAAAATGGATGAGAAAGTGCTTCTGTATGTCTTTAAGATCATTCTTGCTTCCCCCAAACTCTCTGTGCCTTCTCTTCCTCCCCCATTTGCCTTTTAAGGTTCTCTTCTATAGCTGTGGTGGTGGAAAGTGTGTCAAGTCACAGCTCACTCACAACTTTAATGCTAGTAGCTCTTTTGGCTCACAAAGTGGAATTTTTGCTCACAACACTCCACAGCTTAGAGGAAACATTGCTCTAACACCAGATTTCAAATAAATCATTTTTCCCCCATCAGCTTTCTTCATTGTGCAACTTTCACAGCCACACATAGTAATGGGGAGTACCATTGTATGGATAATCTTGATCCCCAGTGACACATCCTTGCACCTAAGGATCTTTTTCTAGTTTCTTTATGAGTGCCCTTCCAAGTCTCAATCTTCTTGTAATTTCTTGATTGCACTCTCCTTTTTGGTTGATTATTGAGGCAAGGAATAGGAGTTCTTTAACGATCTCAGTGTCTTCATTGTTGATCTTGAACTTATGCAATTCTCCAATATTCATTCCTTTTGTCTTCTCGACGTTCATCTGTACTCCTGCTTTGTTACTTTCTCCTTTAATCTTCATGAGTAGTTACTTCAAGCCTTCTGTTATTGTTGTTTTAAAATCCTCATAATAATCCTGTAAGGCATGTTAGTCTGAGAGTGATCCAAAGGTCTTCCATGGAAAAGTAGGGATTCAAACCTGGGTCTCCCAGATCCTAGTCTATACTTGACACATTACACCACACTGGTTCTCCATATTTATGTGATCAGTGTTGTATAAATGGGCCACAGTTGAGTAAGCAGATAACAATTAAAAACTTGCTATTCAGATGCCAGGCTGTAACTCTTGAGGAAAAGTACTTTCTGAGTTTGGCCACTTCAAATATTCAGCTACTTCCCTTCCTGTGTACATGTAAAACACAGCAAAACATTCTTGCTGCTCTTTCATGCAGTAGGGTGTACTGTTTGTATATTCTAACTGAGAGGGGGTCAGTCCCTATGTAGAAGATGGCACTAGGAATATGTAGTGCTCGTACAGAGATATTCAGGGCAATTGGGCTGATTTGCATGGCTAATAAACAAATCTCTAAAGATGTTTAAAAACTGGGGGTTTTTTTGGAAGTTTCTTTGCTTGTTTCAAGTGGAATACAACTCTTCATTTGAGGCAATGATAATTTCTTGTTTGCTGGATGAGGTTTTCTCCTTGAAAAAGTGCTTGCTGACACTGACTTAATCACAAAGCCTGAGTAAGAGCCACATTTCTTGGCAATTTGTACATGAAGTCATTGTGCCATGTCATTACATTCATTATGGCCCCTTTTCACATTACCATTCTAAACCGGATGGTATTCGTTGTTGGCCAATCATTGACTAAAGCAGTAGAGGGACAGAGGTTTCACACAGTGATTTTCCTTCCATTAATGAGCTGTCTCTGAAGGGCTATGTCATTTCAAACAGTGTCAATTTCCCCTCACCTCTTTTTCACTACTCTTTCCTCTGAGGGTTTTTAAAAACATTCTTATGTGAGCGCTAAACCGCTAAACCAAATTAGCACTTTATTGTCATAGTGGCACCACAGAGATGCCTGGACTCACTCTCAACCTTATTTGCTTTGAATACATGGGGAAAGTGTAAGCATTAATACATGCAGATTTGCATGACAGTAGCCCTTTTGGCTTCAGTACATTTACCCTTGTGTCAATCACAGGATGATCTCAAACAGCCTGGGGGGAGGACAGGGACCTCAGTAGGATACAATGCAATACAGTCCGTCTTCCAAAGCATTCATTTTCTCCAGAGGAACTGATCTCTGTAGTCTGGTTAACATCAATTCCCCCCCCCTTAGTCAAGTCCATGCCCAGGAAGCCCTGTACACAATGTTGAGGCAGATATTCAACCCAAGTGTACTCAGAAGCAAAACTTTTTCCCAATTTTACC
Source organism: Lepidodactylus listeri (assembly GCA_029233225.1). Lineage (NCBI taxonomy): Eukaryota > Metazoa > Chordata > Lepidosauria > Squamata > Gekkonidae > Lepidodactylus > Lepidodactylus listeri. Next base: position 52,082,067 of record JARCFY010000010.1, on the reverse strand, counting down.
CAAGTTTCCCTAAATTAGGAAAACTTCGGATAAACTGGATTTTCTCCTCTTTGCATCACTAAGCTGCCATTGGGGGCTTGGGGAGGTGGGATTGCAAATGAGTCTGAGAGTCCAGGCATCTCTATGGTTCCGCTATTACACTGACCTGCTATTTTTGTTTAGTGTTTTGGCACTTATGAAGCAGGGCCTAGCCAGAAGACCCAGGCCCGGCCCGACCCTAGGCTTATGAACCAAACTTAAAATCAACCCCTTCTCTCTCTGATGAACTTTAGCTCAGATAAAATGCTCTGCTGATGGAATACAGTAACTTGCTGACAACCAGAGAAAATTGCAGAAGTAACCAAATTGGTAGGGAGCCCAGACAAGGGTCCCTGTCTTTGCTATAGGGAAAAGAGGAACTTCATGGAGACGGGTGGGGGTGAACCGGGGAATTCAGCAGATGTTGGATAAAATAAGTATATGTAACTGACTCAAAAAGGAAATGATTAAACTTGCTGTATTAGCACGCCCTGTCTGTATAAAAACTATCTGATGCCCAGAGGCGGTGTTCCAGCCATTTTTGCACTCTGTGCTGGCTGGTTCCAATAAAGCTTTATCTGTTACACCTTTTCATCCGTTGTCTGGTGCGGCTTATTCAGGAGGTTTTTGGGCCAGCTAGTCTTCCTGCTACACTTACATTAGAACCTTTTTTAAAAAGGCCAAGGAAGATCGCATGTGCAGGGTGAAAAGGGGAGGGGAGGGGAAAGAAAATGGCATGTCAGAAAGTGCTGTGGGGCATTTCACACAGCACGCCACAGCAATTCAGAAGTGGAAGGAAGGGTTTGGAAATGGAATAGATCAGTTTTTGCCAACAATAGCTCAGATGCACTTCCCCAACAGGACAGAAGCGGGATTGACTGAACAAATAAATTAATTCTGTTAGCATCTGGTTATTAAAACAGGTCTGTCTAAAATGACTGAAAAATTCTATTAGTAACCAGTTACTAAAATGGAATAGATAGGCTGTCTGAAAAGGGCCTGTGTGAGCTTTGATTGTCTAAGAGAGATTACTGATAGCAATCAGCCAAAAAAAAGTTTGTTTAAAAAAAACAAACAAACAAAAAGCAATGCAAACAGGGTTGAATCCAGCCAGCCCCCCCTCCCCGACCCAGTCACACCCAATTTTCTTCCTTATTAAAGCTAAAGTCACACATCGTATTTGTATGTGCAAGTCCCTTGATCCCCATCATGGCCATTTTGGGTGGTCCTTCCTTCCTGGCTGGATCTAACTTCTAGTGAGCAACTCCAAGGAAGACACAGCATAGCACCGGAAATACTTGCTTGTTCACAGTTGTTGTCATTGCCCTAATATACATCTGGTATCTAAAGCAGTGAAGAGAACAAGCCATGAGATCTCCAGCTGAACTCTCATCTTTGCCATCCACTTAACAGCGGGCCTTGGGCAAGTCAGTCTCTCTCAACCTCAGTTTTTCCTCCTCCATCTACTACATGGGTAAAAATAATACTAGCCTGTCTTATAGGGATATTGGAAGGACTACAAGATAAAATGTTGGATCTGGTAGAAGGGATTTCCATCAGTAGATCTTCCCTCATCTTGCGTACTGCAGCCCCTATGGGTCCCCAAAATGCTGAAGATTTAAGAACTCCAGTTGTATTCAATAGACAGACAGACAGACAGACAGACAGATAGATAGATAGATAGATAGATAGATAAAATGCTCTAAACATACTTTTACTGCCTCCTTTCAGTACCAAAGATTTTTAAAGTCAATTTCCATTTAAAAAGAAGATAAAACAGCATCATAAAAACAACAGGCAGAACCATCAAATTAATGAGTAATATCAAAATTCAACAATAGTCTCTTCTGTCTGGTCTATCGTATGTATCATCGACCTGCCATTCATCCAAGAAACTCAAAAAGGGGTACAAATTCTTATTTCCTCATTTTAACCTCACAAAAGCCCTGTGAGGTAGAATATGGTGAGAGACAATGACCAGGCCCAAGTCATCCTATGAACTTCATGCCAGAATGGGAATTTTGATTCAGGTGTTCTAGATCTTAGGCTGATACCAACCACTACAGCACAGTGGCTCAGCAGCAGTTTAAACAATAAATAACAGGAAAGGATGTCCGTTAAAAAAAAATGACACCTTTTTAATGGCATGTTCCAATTTAGGGATGATGCAAGTCTAGTCATTATGAAGCTGAGGCATAAACTTTTAAAAGTGGTAAAAATACTATGAAATGTTTTTGACACAGGAAGATATGTGTTAGTGATAAAGGTTACTTTAACACTGTATTCATTGTGGTATTTAAGGGGAAATGTTTAGCAGAATCTGCACGTTGAACAGCCCAGTATTTTGTAATGGGCCATACCAATCCTATTTCAGACAGCTGGAGAAAATCTATCCATGTTCAAACTTTTTTTTTTTGTCTTTTGAGTTATAGGAGTTGACAATTCCCACTTTAATGATTCTTTATCATCCCAAAGCAGAAAAACCTAAACTTGCAATAGATTTTCTGCCTCCTTAAAATGGATTATGAATATGGCTCTCTATGTGTTACTTCAGTGCCAATATTAGAATAGGAATATCTATAAATGCTAGTTGCAGTTGTTCCTTCTCTCAGTGAAACAGTGCATGCCACATGGCAACACACTTTAAACTCTTTTATAATATATTATTTGTCCTGTCTCTGGTTAATTGTGATTTTTGGTTAAGGCTTACGAAGGGGGGAAAAAAGCAAAAAACAATGCATAGGTTAAAAGGTATGATACTTCACATAACAGAGCTGTACTTAAAGATATTGACTTTGATCTAAATGACTGGCCATGTGGTACATGGAACAGTGCATGTATATCCCAGGTTAGATAATCCCCAGTTGAACCATCTGTTGTTTGGGGGTGGGGAGTAGCAGAACTGTGTCAAGTTCTCAGCTCCCTTCTCTATCTTCAGTTTTCTGATTTCAGTAGATTATATACAGGTATAGTATTGGGTTCAAGAGCAGACTAGCACATACAGACTGTTTATATGCACTGTCTGTCATCTATCTAAAAGAAGCTTCATAGCTGGATCAGGAAAATATTTATGAAAACTGCCATGTGCTGAGTTCTTTGATCAATACAACTTTGACATTAAGGTTGTAAATATGTGGGGGTTTTTTTTGGAAAATATGTTTGCAGAACAATAATACAGATGAAGCAGAGATAATTTGCAAGAAAGAATTGGCAGGCAAGAGATCCCCTCCCCTGCCTGTTGGTTCTTTCCTGTTATCCCTTCCCAAGCCCAGATCTCTTCTCCAAGCTGGTTTTATTTGAACTTTCAGCCAGTAAGGGGAGGTGGAGACAGCCATGCAAGAAACATTGGGGAAAGAGTTAAGTGTGCCCTTTTGTCCTCTCATTGTTAACTGCCATTACCTCCCTCCAGTTCCTGAATAAACTTTAGTGGGCAACGTGGGACTGGGAACTTCCATTGCCACCCCAGCATGAAATAACGAGACAGACAACAGTTTTGGAATCAAACAAGGGCCACTTTATTAACTGTTTAAACAGGACATGCAGCAACGGGCAACTAAGCAAGCTCAGGAACAGGCAAGGCAGGCGTCATTCCCAGACCCAGCCTCCTTGCCCTTGTAATGGGCAGGTAACCTAGCCCCAGTATTGACCCAGTCAGCTTCTGGCTCGTAACCGGCGGCCCAGCATACTGGCCTCCCCTCCCAGGGGCGCCTACCCCTGAGGCTGCACAGACCTTCAGGGAGGAGCCTAGTCTGAGAGGTTCCCAGAGGCGATCACCATTCACCTCCCCAGACCGCAAGGCCCTAGGGTGGTTCCTGGTGACCTCCTGTTCCCAACAGGGATATGCCGTAAGGTACCCACCAGTTCCATTTTCTTGCTTGCCTAAACCTACCAAGTGACCAGCCTAATTATACCCGACCACCTTCTATGCCCTTAACCACCAGCAGCAGTGTAAGGTAGGCGAAAAAACACCATCTCCAGGAGCCAAACAGAAGTCGGTATAAAAAATTCCTACCCGGCCCCCAACAGCGACCAGCATCAGCCTACACTGCATCCGGGGCGGGCGGGTGGGCGAGCTCTCCGAGCGACTGCGCAGAGGGGAGCGGGGCAACGGCTCAAATAGAGCAAGCCCCGCCCCCTCCCATTGAGCTACTGAGCGCCGACGCGCTCTGTTGCTGCCTCGCGTCATGCGAGGCGGCAAACTTGCTTCCCTCCGCCACGGCAAAGCCGGGCGGCGGGGAGCCCATTGCCACCCCAGCATGAAATAACGAGACAGACAACAGTTTTGGAATCAAACAAGGGCCACTTTATTAACTATTTAAACAGGACATGCAGCAACGGGCAACTAAGCAAGCTCAGGAACAGGCAAGGCAGGCGTCATTCCCAGACCCAGCCTCCTTGCCCTTGTAATGGGCAGGTAACCTAGCCCCAGTATTGACCCAGTCAGCTTCTGGCTCGTAACCGGCGGCCCAGCATACTGGCCTCCCCTCCCAGGGGCGCCTACCCCTGAGGCTGCACAGACCTTCAGGGAGGAGCCTAGTCTGAGAGGTTCCCAGAGGCGATCACCATTCACCTCCCCAGACCGCAAGGCCCTAGGGTGGTTCCTGGTGACCTCCTGTTCCCAACAGGGATATGCCGTAAGGTACCCACCAGTTCCATTTTCTTGCTTGCCTAAACCTACCACATGCAAATCCAAGCCTCTGCTTTGGCCTTTGCTTACCCCACACGGCAACCGAGAGCCATCCGAATCCTGTGCTGCAAGTCCCCGAGCAATAACCCATTGCCCTTGTTTGAAAGGTGCACCCCGTCAGGGCGATACAGGTCCGGGAACTTGACCTGTATGCCAGGGTGCGGCAAAAAGAGACCCAACCCGGACTCCATGGCCGTGCGAAGTTGGCTGTTAGCGTTCCGCCTAGCCCTGTCCATACACCTGGGGTCACCGGCATGCCTCCAAACCAGACGGGGGAGCATGGCAGACCAGACTATCTGCACACCAGGCCACCGTGACCTGATCAGTGCCAAATCGGCCCTGGCCTGCATCACAAGGGCCACGCCCTTGACCAAACCCAAATCGTTGCCCCCCAGGTGTATGACTAGCACATGCGGGGGGGGCCCCCGCCTCTCCTCGAACAACAACGGGAGGAGCGCCGGCCATCTCATGCCCCTCCTCCCTAACCACTCAACCTTCGCCACTTCGCTGAGGCCAAGCTGGGAGCCGAAAGTGGTCCTCCTCGCCCGATGAGCCGCCCAAAAGACCATGCTGTGGCCGCAGACCATGACTCTTCGTCTTGTCTCACGGCCTGCAGCACCTGTAACAAGAACTTTATTAACAAACGTCAGAATGAAACTACAACGAACCTACACGGTACAACGCCTAACGTAACTCTTATAACATCCAGATTTCCAGCGCCCGATCCTCTGTATCGTCCTATCAGGGTACCCCATTGCGGCCGCAGTCGATGCTGCCCCAATTCAAAAAGAATGGGAGCAAAAACGAACACCGCCCAGACCCAACCGGATCAATGCCTTCCGAGTCACGGTCCAAAACTGGAACTTCGTAAGAGGGGTGCTGTCGCTATGCCGAAACAAATAGCCCGGGCCATCACCCCGAAGTGCCAAGTACCGCCGCATGGTGGCGACTGGGCACAGTGCTGCCTCCGAACTAGACCCTAGCTCCAGCACACTCCCCTTACCCCTCTGATCGGTTTTGGATCTACGCAACCTGATCCGTAGCTGAAATTTATTGATTGATACATCCCTAAGCTCCAAAGCTGCACCAGAAGCGTCAGTCTGAGAGCCTGCCACCAGTTCGCTAATCCTGAGTGCCCCAAAAAAGGCGGTCAGCGAAGCTGCATGGAACAGGCCCACCTCATAGCTGTCACTACAACAAGAGGGCCACTGGCCCTCCAGCCCTCTCAGGACTGTGGGTGTCAAGGGTTCCCTGGTGTCTACTGCCCTAGGTGATTCCCGAGACCACCCCTCGATCATCTTCCGGAGACGGAAGTCGCCCGTGGTGTCCTTGTGACCCGAAGCCTTACTGGCAAAAGCCAGCGCAGACAGCTTGCCTCTGATTGTGTGAGCTGAAAGGCCACCGTTCCGTAATGACACACAAAATTGCATCAGGTGTGACACAGGAATAGGCCAGACCTGCTGCAAACCCACTCCCGCCCTGAAGGACAGAAACTGCTTACCGGCCTTCAGGTAAGCTCTCCTGGTGGAAGGGGCAAGTGCCAGGCTCATTGCCCTGTCGGCCTCAGCCCTCCAATCCCCCACACCTCTGGGGGCATCCGTGCCGGAAGCGGGTCGGCCTCTGGAGCCAGCTGACGAAACCTCTCCATCTGTTTACGAGAGAGAGCGTCAGCGATCCCATTAGCGACCCCCGGGACGTGTCTGGCCTTAAACAGGATGTTAAATCTGAGGCACTGTAAAGTAAAGGCCCTAACCAAAGCCATGACCCTAGGGGATTTGGATGTAAGGGAATTGATGACATGAACCGTGGACTGGTTGTCGCACCAGAAGTGGACGGTCCTATTAGCCAAATCGTCAGGCCAGACCCACACCGCTGCGACAATTGGAAAGAACTCCAGGAAGGTAAGGTCCTTAACCCAACCTGCCCGAAACCAATCTTTAGGCCAGTCCCCGGCACACCAATGCCCCCTAAAATAAACTCCGTAACCGGATGAGCCGGCCGCATCAGATGAAATCTGCAGCTCAGCCTCTAACAAGAGCTCATCCCGCCACATAGAGACCCCGTTGAACGATTCCAGAAACTGTTCCCAAACAAAGAGGTCCTCCCTCATTCCCTTGGAGACTTTGGTCCTATGGTGTGGGAGACGGAGGCCTCTCATTAGGTCACATAACCTCCTCACAAATGCCCTACCCGGCGCCACTACTTTGCATGCAAAGTTGAGGTGACCTACCAACTGCTGCAGCTCCAAAAGAGTGACCCTAGTAAGGGACCTAACGGATATGACCCGAGTCCTTAAAGCGTCCAATTTTTCCTGTGGTAACCTGCAGCACATACTAACCGTATCAATTTCAATACCTAGAAATGTTAATGCGGATGTCGGGCCCTCAGTCTTTTCCTGAGCCAGAGGGACACCCAGCTCGTCCGCCATGTAAACGAAACTGTCGAGCAGGAAACGACACTGGCCAGAGCCCCTCCTGCCCACGAAAAGAAAATCGTCCAAATAATGGGCGGTACTACAGAGACCAGTCCTGGTTCTCAAGGCCCACTCCAAAAACGAGCTGAACCTCTCGAAAGCAGAACAGGACACCGAGCAGCCCATGGGTAGGGCCCTATCCATGTAAAAGCTCCCTTCAAAGGCAAATCCGAGTAGCTCAAAATCCTCAGGGTGTACCGGGAGGAGCCGAAAGGCTGATTTAATATCACATTTAGCCAATTCGGCCCCCACACCGCAGAGGCGGACCACCCGCATGGCCTGATCAAAGGAAGTATATTTGACAGAGCATAATTCACCAGGTATGGCGTCGTTCACCGACCCTCCCCGAGGGTAGGACAGGTGATGAATGAGGCGAAACTCACCAGGTGCCTTTTTTGGAACTACACCTAAAGGAGAGACTCTTAAACTGGCTACTGGCGGACTAACAAACGGGCCCAAAACCCTGCCTTCCCTGCATTCCTTAGCAATCTTGGCCCTAACTATGTCCTCCATGCCCAAAACGGACTTTAAATTCCTAGCCAAATAGGGCACCCTCACCCCCTGAAACGGTATGCGAAAACCAGCAGTGAACCCCTCCAAGAGGTAGGCCCTATCCCCACTCCTTGGGTAACTACGCAACCAGCGTCTCAAGACTCCAAGCTTAATCGGGCTAGGACCCTTTGTCAGGATGGGGGTTGTGTGGCTTCCCCCCCCTGGGTACTTGCCTCCTTTGCCTCCCCCACGGCCCCTGGGCCGTGGACAACTGGATAAGGGATGAGGTCCCGCGCACAAAGGGCACTCATGCCTAAAGGTGCATGATTTACGACCGCAGGATCCCTGGGAAGAAAACTCCCAGCAAAGCTGGCGTCGTTGAACCGCCTGCCCCGCCACCGGGCGGGAACCTGCTTGCACCAAAGCCCTCTTAACTGAGTGGCCACTATGAGACCGCTCACCCCCACCAGACCTAGCCGGAGACATGATTTGCAACCACAAATTGGAGCAGATCCTGTCCCACCGCATGGCTGGGTTAATGGCTGCCTTCATCCTAAACTCTTCGTCATATTGCGACCATGCCGGGCTTGGGAAGTCTGTAAATGCCTTGTAAATGATGTCCAGATACTGGAGCATCGACAAAGCCCTCCATGGCTGGTGTCGCACTATGACGGCTGCGTAGATTATGAAACCCGGAAGCCAATTGGCCCAAGTCCTATCTACCACCCGGCGCTTCAAGCGCTCTTTCTCCCGGTCATCCAAATTATCCCTGTCCTTTTTCTCTACCTCCCGATAGAGCAAACCAAACACATCAACATATTCCCCGTTTAAAATCTTCTCTTTAGTGGCCATTGAAAGGTGGTCACCTAAAGGCAGGTCTGTATCGCCACTTGGAATGGCCCCCGCAGCCACCGCATCATAAGATGCCCTGCCCCCATAAGGATAGCCAACGCCAGGCTGCGAGGAACCCCACGCCGGCCAAGCCCCTTGGCAAATCGAAGGCGGGCTGGAATAAGGAAATGCTGGCCAATTAAACTGCGGTAAATGGGAAGTGGAGGCACCTTGCTCGGGGGCCTGACCAATAGGCTGGCTAACGTTGAGCATAGGCGCCGCTGCAGCATTCTGGCCACCTGGACCCCAAGGCCACATTGATCCAAGCCTACCCAGTGCCAGCTCCTTACCTCCTGCAACTTGAGAAGGCGAATAAAGAGCCACCTGCTGCTCCCCCGCACCTGGACCCTGCTGGCCCAACATCGCTCCCGCCGGACCTGAAGCCGCCGCAGCCTGCCTGTCCTCAAGAAAGGCCAACCGCGCCAGCACCTGCGCTTTAAAAGACATATTCGCATTATTGTCGACTGGTAAACCACCTACGGGAATACCACGCTCTTTCTCCAGCGCCTCCAACCGCTGAAGGATAGCCACATTTATCACATCCTCCTCTTCATCACTGGAAGGAACCACCGGGTCCGGCTGCGCAGGAGGTCTCTTTGGTGCTGGGTTCTTGCCCTTGCCCTTGCCCTTACCTTTTTTAGGTGCCATGACTACGAACTATAATAATATAAACAAATACAATTGTCAGTAAAACAATCCCCAACCGCAGGGCACAATAGCCCAAGAGAGGAGAAGAAGAAGAAAGAAAAAAAAAAAAAAAAAACAGATGCAGAATTGACTAGCAGATATCCCCCCCGCCTAAAATGGCTGCCAGACAGTTTACCCACTATGGCCCCTGACCATGCGGCTAGCAGCCCCCACCAAAATGGCCACCGTAGGCCCTCCTGCAGCACGGCCAGCAGGCCTAGTCTGCCCAACGTCGCAGCACTGGGGGGGGGGGAGTCAAAACGGCGCTGTACTGCTAATATATCCCCAGGAGATGTGGGGCGCCCACCCACGCTCTAAATCGAAACTGGGGGCGGGGGGGGAAGCTCCACGCTTTAAATCGAAGGGGGGGGAAAGCTCCGGCAAGCCACAGGAGCCCCCGAGTGAGCCCACGCTTGCCGCCGCTTTCCCTTGTCCGTGGGCTCCAGCCAGGGGGGGGGGCGTCTATCCGCTAACGTGGGGCCGCCGAGGGGAAAACGGGGGGTATGGGCAAGCAACCCAACCACCCCACCAACATAAAACGGGGGAAGGCGCCTCCGCCGCTGCCGCCTCCCCGAGGATCCCCCACAGCACCGCTAAAACGCAGCCCGGTTGCCCCTGGAGCCGGTGCTGCCGCCGTTGCCGCCTCCCTCCCCAAAAGGATCTGCTAAGCAGCCGACTGCCCGCCCCCGGAGCCCCGTAAGAAGCCGCCGCCGCAGTCGCCGTCAGCCGCCGTCCGCCGCCCTCAACACAGCCCCGTCAGCCGCCGCCGCCGCCGCCGCCGCTACCAAGACGCCCAGGCCTCGCCGCTACCAAGACGCCCAGGCCTCGCCGAGAGCACGCGACGCGTGCTCCTCCACCGAGCTCTCCGAGCGACTGCGCAGAGGGGAGCGGGGCAACGGCTCAAATAGAGCAAGCCCCGCCCCCTCCCATTGAGCTACTGAGCGCCGACGCGCTCTGTTGCTGCCTCGCGTCATGCGAGGCGGCAAACTTGCTTCCCTCCGCCACGGCAAAGCCGGGCGGCGGGGAGCCCATTAGCCTTGTAATGTCTGTTTCTGTTCTGACTGGTAGGAGGTCCTCATGGAGATCTATTGCTGGTCAGTGTTCTGAGCCCCACTCCTTGAGATTCTTTTAATTAGAATTGCCAGGGACTGAACCTGGATTCCTTCACATGCAAAACATGTGCTCATCCTACTATGAGACCCTATCTTGAAGTATTTTAATAACTGATTCAGCATGCATTTTGCAAGGATAGATGCATATTCTTAGCTGTCCTGCCCAAGGCTAATTCAAGTATATGAAGGAGGGACCCCCTGGAGCTCAATATTCCTTCGTGTTCTGGCCTCTTAATAGAGGGCATTGTTTCGTCTTCACTGATCTCAAAGCAGTTTTCTGGTTGTGGAGAGAAACTGTGCTTAAAACTGCTAATCCTCCCTCCCAGCCTGAGAGGGAGATTGAATCTCAGCCCCAAGCAGCTGGTGCCTTCCACTACTGTAATGAGGTACACTATTATCAGGTTTCAGCTATCTAGAGTAAAAATACCTCAACAATTTTGAAATGTACTTCATGTTCCTTGTTTCACTTGAATCTCTTATTCTCAGTCTTTTCTGGTGACCACGTCATCTAAGAGTACATTTGGTCAGATTCTGCCCCATAACTGATTTGTAATAGATCTGGGGAGGGCACATAATTAACAGGATGCTCAAAGTCTCTCCCCTTCAAATTAAGAATTACTGGGAGTTTCAGGATCTCACTAGCTCTGATGATATAATTGAGGTACCCCAGAATCTAGAGGTCTCCATGCTTAGCTTATCTTCAGAAGTCAGTGGCAACCTTCTCACAGCCATCCATACCAGAAGTGGAGGAGGTGGCATCAGTATCTGAGAGGATGTAGGACAGTTCTGCATTTGTGTAGTGTGCATAAAAGGATGCTGGGTTTCTTTGAAATTAACAGTAAGTTCCCATTTGTGCCTAGAAAGGTGCAGCAAACACAGAAGCCTCTACTTCATTAACTATGACCAGCAGAAATGGGGGGGGGGGTTGCCTGTGGCTCCATATGTCCTTCTTAGGGGTCAAAAAGCTCCCTCCTACCACTCTGTTTGTTGGTGAAAAAGTGGGTGAGAGGCAAATTGAAAGTGCCCTCATCCCCATCATCCAGCTCTTTTTTTCAGTGCTGAGCAAATGAGTGTTTTTTAAGGTGAGTTCCCTCAATGTACATCTGGTCCACACACCTGTGACCCAACACATGAAGGGCATATTGTGTAGTTTGACCTCAGGGAAGGCCTTTATTCTCATCTGTTAAGACACACTTGGTTTAAACACTTTCATCCCAACTTTTATCTCTTATCAAGGTGTTCCAAATGGCTTATGTTAATGTTCAGTGAAACTTGCAGGACACCTTAAAATATCACAAATTCCAGTAGAGTGTTCTCTTATTATATACATTTTCTTCAGCTGCCACTAATCAGCTTAGTTAAAAGCTCTCAATTCAGACTTGATCAAACTTCCTAAAAGCCTCTGGAATGCCCTTTTCTCACCACCCAAAAGATGGAACTGCAAGAAGGTGCTGACTAAAATAGTACAGTTGGTGCATAAGTTCATACAGTTCAGTTCATTAATTTGTCACCTGGATTAATTTCAAAACCGGACATTTCAACCAGTCTTTTACATTGGCCTCTCCCTCAGATATCTTAATAATAGTTAAATTTTCTACTACTGTGAATCAGTGGCAAAAATTCATATTCTGCAAACCATTATGCTTCTTCTGTTGTTTACCAAGATTGTGAAACTATGGGTGATTTTGCACATGCCACTTTCCTCTCATTTCCTCCAAAGTTGCCCCGGTAATTTTCCCCTGGAGCAACGGTATCCATTTTTTCACTAGAGGATTCAGCTCCTCTTTAACCCTGCAGTTTTTTGGTCACAGTTAGCAGTTGCCCCGATGCTTTCAGCCACTCCCCTGTCCATGTCCCCTCCCCTTACCCTCCCACCCCCCCCTCGCCCCTCCCTCATTTCCCCGCTCTTTCTTTTTTTAAAAAACGTGTGTGTGGTAACGTTATAACGTCATAGTGGCATGACAGTAGTGCATCCCCCGCCCACCTTGCGGTACCCTTCCTCTTCCCAGAATTCAACAACTCCCTCCTTCCTAATCAATTATTCCTGCCACTCTTGGTTGAAGCAAAACCATTGGCTATCTACAGGGACCGCAAATGTCAGTGGAGGATTTCCCCCCTGGTGTGTGGATTCTCTGTTCTGATTGGTAGATTCTCCGCTCTGAACTAAAATGTCGGCTGCTTTGCCTGCGGGAGCACAGGGACAAAATGGTGGATAGCCAATATGGTGTTGGCTGGTCCATGTAAAGTAATTAAATAAAAATAACTTTAAAAACCTGAAAATTGAGATGTCTAAAGGAGACGATATGGGAGGCAATTTCATCCAAAATGGTGGTGGCGGAGGCGGTGGCAGCTGAGGCTGAGTGGCATCAATGGCAGTCCAGTCTCCCTGCTATGCATCCTGAACTGGAGCACCGAACAACATTCCCCCCCCATAATAGATGTGAACGTGTGTGTATTATAAAAAGACAACAATTGTGTCGTCTTCCCTTGCTGCATCAATATTTCATTATGTTGATATAATGTTATAAGGGCCTTTTTTTAAAAAAAAAAAGGAGGGGGGGAAGTTATGCTTCAGGATCGTAGGACTGCACACAGGGAGCGAGAAGGAAGACTCGCATCCCCGGCCCGCCCGCTTGCTTGCCGTGGCTTCTCCACGGGTTTCTGGAGGAAAGCGCCTACCACCAGCTCTGCAGGGGCTGTTGCCGGGGCAGCCCAAACACAGGGCAGCAGTCATTTACAAGCACAGGGAGCTCTCGGGCCAATGGCACCTGGCTCCTGCTACCAAGAAACGGCAAATCCACCTCGCCAACGCAGTCCCTGTGGTGGGATCTTGCCTCCCTGCCTCCTTATTTCAATATAACATTAGGAGGGCTCGTTTCAAAAAAAAAATTGAAGAAATGCCCACCACAGGGCGGGCCAGATGGAGGGCGGGCGAGTGGGTGTGTTTTCATCTCAGCTTCTCCACAGGAGCAAACAGGAAACACCGCAAAAACCAGAATTTTCTTGCTCCAGGGAAGCTCCGGAGCAGTGCCGCGATACTCCAGAGCAAACCCTGAGCCTGGAGTAACTGGTGGGAAATTGACCAGAAGCTCCTGAGCAAGCATCAGGGCAAAACCAGGGCAAATGCTTGTGTGAAAACGCCCTATGAGTTTTGTCCCACATTAATTTTTGACATAAATATTGAAATAATAAATGTTACTATTGCCATTAAAGGCTACTTACGTATAGCTTGTATTTTCCTTAAGTCATATTCCAGAACTCATATTAATCTTTTATAGCAGCACCAAAAATAATCGGTAGTACTAACAAATAATAAAATTAGTTCGGCATGTTTTATAAGCTACTTTCCTTTTACAGTCTTAACTAGTGTGTGCACAAAAAAGATCAGTATTTTTCGGGTTCGGGTATACCAAACCCCCCAAATATCAGTATATACCAATATTCCCAAATCCCAATATTGAGATTCGGGAAATGATTTGTGTTGCTGAGTTTATTTGGCAAAGCTCCCTTTACATGGCAAGACCCCATTACACCCCTCCATTTTGCTCCCCTCCCCTCTCCGGAGTGGGGGGAATGAAAGGGAGTGCTGAAATGGCTTCCTCCCATGTAAAATGAATAGCACAGTGGGTCCACCTGTCATCTGATTGGTTTAAATGCCTTCCTTTCACTTGCTGAGGCATGCTGCCACCATTGCACAACTCAAGGAGGGAAGGTATTCAAAGGGACTTTAAATATCTTCCCTTCCCTCCCTGAGTCAAGCCATAGCAGTGGCATGCCCTAGTGAGTAAAGGGAACACATTTTAAAAGACTGTGGTCTCTTTAAATGCCTTCCCTTCACTCACTGAGGCAAGCTGCAGCCGTGGCACACCTCAGTAAGTGAAAGGAAAGCATTTAAAGAGACCTCGGTCTCTTCGAATACCTGTAAGGTATTATTCAGGTATTTATTTGGCTCAGTATATACCAAGCATGCACCCCTAGTCTTGACAAAAAAAATTAAGAATTGTTCCAACTTTTCATGCAGAGATGAAGCTTAAGAATAACAATGAAAGGTAATTTAAATAATTTAGGATTGCATTATTTTAATTCTGTCTGTCTAAGGATCTCTAATTATCTAAAACTAGGTATTTCTTTTGTTTAATTGACTTAAACAGCAAGGTAAGATTATCAACTCCCTTTCAAAGACTGAGCAGTGTGTTTGATATTTTTAGGCAGCCTGTAAATGGTTACATAAAATGTTTGTGAAGCAGCATACCCATGTAGGAGACATTATTGGATAAACCAAGTCATTTATGTAGTTTCCAGATTTCATTTTTGTCTGATTCCATTTTTCTTCTTAAAAGAATAATTTCCCCCACAATACACTTTTAAATGCATTTTTATCATGATACTTCTCAACCCTTGTGCTTGCTTGCTTATTTATTTATGCCTCCTTTTTTTAAAAAAAAACTGTCCTGTTCAGGAGAAGAACCTTAGAAATATTTTACAACATTTGCCAGGGAGGTCAGAGTAAAATAAATTAGTTGTGTTGCAGGCAGATAAGGACAGATGGATCACAATGCAAATGGCAAAGTTTGTAGCATCAGTTCCCAGTATACCATTAAAATGACTGTAGTAAATTATATTTATAAATAAATGTATATAATAATATTCTTTTGGTAGCAATTATTATATTGTTATATATGATTATATGGGGTCAGTGAGTCTGACAGGAAAGTCAGACAGGTTCACCTTAGAGTGAAGGGGGGGGGGGAAGGAAATCTCCTTTGCCTTAACTGTAGCACTCCTATCCTGAGGAAGAATCCATTAACAGAATTCAGGATACTAAATGTCAGCCTGAGGATGTTGAATTCCTGCTGTACCATCTTGGGACAGTTGCTCTCTTTCAACTTGATCTACTTTACAATATTATTGTGAGGACAAGATGGGCATGGGAGCCATGCATATTGCCCTAAGCACCTTGGAGAAGAGTCAAATCAATAGCAAAGTGTGCCCCTATACAGATGAGCCTAGGGAATCTTCAGCCTCATATACTTGTGCATGGAGGCTAAATATACAGTTCTGCTTTATGGCCAACCAGCAACTGAGGGCTCTTTATGCATGTCTGTTTCCCACTCTTTCACTGTGCATCACCTTCAGCCCCCCCCCCCCCCCCTTCTGCATTCCCCTGATATGTTTTATGTTTTGTTTTTTTTGTTTTTGCATTGCATTGCATTGCATTCAGTGCTGAGCCTGCTTTCAGTCTGCTGGTTCCCCGGGTTATCTCAGTCCCCTTTTTTGATGATTTATCCTCTTGGCTCCCTTCCAAGCCGAATATAATTTAAAAGCATACACATTCCCTTGGACCTTTCCTTCCCCCTCTACTCAGATGCCAGTTGGTCTCTCTTTATTGGTTAGTTTTACTTTGGGCATGTCTTTTTTGTTTTTTTTAGTATTAAAATTAATTAATTTTTTTGGACCTCTAGCAACAGTTCTAACAGTTGGACTTGGCTACACACTCCATCTCCTTCTTCTTCTTAATAGCATAGGAATTGGAGGAACCCTTGGCTGCATTGATCAGCTCATCGGCCAGGCACTCAGCTATAATATTGATGTTGCTGAAGGCAGCTTCATGTGCCCCAGTGCAGAGTAGCCAGATGGCCTGGTTTACATGGCACAGAGGCAAGACATCAACAGCTTGTCTCCTCTCTGTACCAGCACAACCAATGTGGGTAGAATCTTCACAGGGGGCACTACTGATGATGGTGTCCACCAGGACTTGCAGGGAGTCCTGGGAGCAGATGGATGATTTCAGAGGCATGCTTGATTATGTGGATAGTCATGAGCTTCTTGCCATTATTGCACCCATGCATCATCATGGAGTTTGTGAGGTGCTCCATGATGGGGCACTGAGCCTTCTGGAAGCAAACACTCAAGAGCTACCTTCAAGGGGCCAAAGAGCTGCATGTGGCTCGCGAGACATGGTTTGCCGACCACTGCTCTAGGGTATCCTTAGGATCGGCCCTCTTTGGAAGGTCCTTTTAGGTGGTGGCCATTTTATTTGTCGGTGGCCATTTTAGGACAATTCTATTAATTGAGGGAGGCCTCCCAGCTCATTGTGTTTTGTATATGGCTTCTAGAAAGGGTCAAGGCCAGTCTAAAGGAAAAGGGCCTACACCAAAGGTACCTAAGCATACTGCGGCACCCCCTCCTGTTGCTCCGTCATCCTCTGAGGATGAGGATGAGGTGTGGGAGCAGCAGATTATATTAGATAAGCTTGCAGCCTTACAGCAGGCCAGGGACACTGAGTCTCAAGCAGTCATTCGAGCTTCGGGAAGTACTGGGGGTAAAGCAGAGCGGAAGAGGTTTCGTGAGGAGGTGCTTAAGAAAATATACCTTCTTGAATCTCGTGCTGTAGAGTCCACCGGTCACGATGAGCATGAAGGGGTTCTGACAGTTGCAGCTGGGGCGGCAACAGTGACACCGGTTTCTGAGACATCTGCAGTGACAGCAATGGCCGAGGTGGAGGTGCCTGGGCCCAGTGGTAAGGATGCACAGTCAGCAACGGTTTGGCCTGGGAACCTTGGGTGCATAAGCCAGGTTTTATGCAGGACCCCTCGGGGTATGGGCAGTCGTGGGCTTGGGGCCCTCCTCATACAATGCAGGATTCACCTGGGGCTACTCAGCCTATGGGCTTGCAGTTGCCTTGGGGCCCTGTGCCGCCTCCTAGTCCATGGGGGGCATGGGGTTTTTCTCCCACTTATGACAACCCCTATGGGGCGGCTTCTGGTGATGCAGCCTTGCCCCTTGGTGGCCACCTTTTGCCAATCAGTAGGGAAAAGATTTGCAAGGGTGAGTACATCAACCTCTTCAGCCTTCTTTACCGGGAACTGGAGAAGAAGGATAAAGAGGAGATAGATGACAAGGACAAGGAAATTTTAAAGAAAAGGAGGGTTGATAGGACATGGGCAAATTGGCCGGCAGGGTACATTGTCTATGCAGCGGTGATTTCTTGGGCCTAGAGCTGGAAGGCCGCAGCACTATACCAGTATCTGGATATCATTTATAAAGCGTACACTGGTTTTGTGGGTTCAGCCTGGCTCAAATACGACGAGGAGTTTAGGATGAAGACTGCTATGAACCCCAACCTTCCGTGAGACCAGATACACCTGCATCTTTGGTTACAGCTGATGTCGCAGGTGCGGCCTAATGTTGGGGAACACTCACATAGCGGGCACATGGTGCAGAACCTTCTGGCTGGTGCTAATACTGCTTCCCATGGGCCCACGGGGCAGGCGGTTCAACCCCGCTTGCTTTGTTGGGAGTTTGGTTCACAGGGGGTCTGCAATAGGAAGATGTGCACTTACAGGCACGAGTGCCCAATGTGCAGTGGACCACATGCATTCACTGCATGCCCCAAAGGAAGGCCCAGGCATAGCCACTGGCCCTGGGGAGGTGGCGCTACTGGAAAGGGGGCCCACGCCAATTAAGCTTGGTCCACTGCAGAGTTGGTTGAAGCGGTATCCTAACAAAGAGGATGCCGTGTATTTGCTGGAGGGTTTTCAAGGGGTTTTTAGAATTCCATTTTCGGAGTTGAGGGCTCCTTTTTTAGCCTGCAATTTAAAATCAGTTAATGGCATGGAGGCTGTGGTTGCTGCAAAGATTGCCAAAGAGGTTCAAGAAGGTAGAGTTCTAGGTCCATTTCTGGCACCACCGCTTCCTAATTTGCGGGTTTCACCTCTGGGTATAGTACCTAAGAATGCACCTGGTGAGTTCCGTTTAATTCACTATCTTTCTTATCCCTGAGGTGGATCAGTAAATGATGCTATTCTGGGTCATCTGTGCATGGTGAGGTACACCTCATTTGACCAAGCTGTGCATGTGGTGCGCTGCTGTGGTTGTGGGGCGGAATTGGTGAAGTGACATCAAATCCACATTTCGTCTCCTCCCCGTGCACCCAGATAATTTTGAGCTGTTGGGATTTTCCTTTAAAGGGCAGTTTTTTTTATGGATAGGGCCTTGCCCATGGGATGTTCTGTGTCATGCGCTGCATTTGAGCACTTCAGCACATTTCTGGAATGGGCAACGCATTTTAAAACAGGATTACCGGAAGTGGTTCATTATTTAGATGACTTTCTTTTTGTGGGTCCTTGTGGGACGGGTAGATGCACCCAGCTGTTGCAAGGTTTTACACAACTAGCAGAGGAGCTGGGAGTTCTGTTGGGCCACGAAAAAATGGAGGGACCTGTTCATAAGTTAGTATTTTTAGGGGTAGAATTGGACACAGTTGTCCAGACATCTCGGTTGCCATTGAGCAAGATTCTGGACTTGCAGGTCCGGCTTTCTATATTTCTTAAAAAGAAGGCCACTTTGCGTGAACTTCAGCAGATTGCTGGGCACCTCAATTTCGTGTGCAAAGTAGCGGCTCTTGGGAGGGCTTTTGTTAGATGGCTCTGCGATGCTATGAGGGGGCTACAGCACCTGCATCATAGTGTGCACATTAATGAGGAAGTGCAGGCCGACCATGGGATCTGGCAGGAGTTTTTAAGTTCTTTTAATGGTGTCTCCTTTTGGAGGGAGGAATTGATGCTGGAGGCTGAGCTCCAACTGACATCTGATGATGCCGGATGTCTGGGATTTGGTGTGTACTTTCGTGGACACTGGTGTGCTGAGGAGTGGCCTGGGGAATGGGTTTCAGCAGGATGTTAGGGATCTCACCTTTTTAGAGTTCTTTCCCATACTAGTGGTGGTTTAGTTGTGGGGTGAAGAACTGAAAGATCACACTGTCCACTTTTGGTGTGACAATTTGGCAGTTGTCCATGTGAACAATTCCCTCACATCTATGTCTCCATGGGTCATGGGGTTTGTCTGGGCTTTCACCTTGCAGTGCCTTAGACTTAACTTGCTAATTTTTGCCAGGCTTGTGCCAGGTGTGGACAATGGTGTGGCTGACGCTCTCTCTTGCCAACAGATGGCGAGGTTTCATCAGCTTGCACCAGAAGCCGATCTTCATCTGGCTCGAATGCCTCAGGAACTATGGCAGGTTGGAGGGCTGAGGCTTGCAGGGCTATAAGCCTCGCAATTGTGCCTAACACCAAAAAAGGGTATGAGTGAGCAGTTTGCCAATTCGAGGTCTTCAGGGCAGCTGAACGTTATCTCAAGGTCTGGCCTATTCCTTTAGATCAGCTGATGCACTACTGTGTATTGAGCAAAGAAGCTGGCTTAGCTGTCCGTTCAGTCCAAGGCAAGCTTGCTGCGCTAGCCTTCGCGAACAAGGCCTTGGGCTTCGCTGAAGTCACTTGTGACTTCAGGATTAGAAAGATGCTTGAGGGTTGGACTCGCGAGGGGGGTGCTGCTAAAGATGAGCTGCTTATCTTTATCTCACCCGTGATACTTAAGGGGTTGCGAGTGACCTGGGGTGTGGTTTGTACTTCCGGTTATGAGGCATGCTTGTTTCATGCAGCCTCTTTGCTTGCATTCTTTGGGGCTCTTCGGGTGAGTGAGTTGGTTGCTCAGTCTAAGACAGACCAGTTGAGCAAGGCTTTGCAGGTGCGGGATGTTGCTATTCACAGCAATGGCATGCTAGTCACGATTAGGAGCTCTAAGACAGATCAGATGCGAAAAGGAGCCAAGGTAAAATTGGGGACCTGTCAGGATTCAGAGCTTTGCCCAGTTCTGGCCCTGTTGCAGTATTTGGCCTTGAGGGGTCTGGAAGCCAGTTTCCTCTTTAGGCATGAGGATGGGAGCCCTCTGACTAAACATCAGTTTTGGACAGTTACTTCTGTGGCTTTGGGGAAGCTGGGCCTATCGGTGTAAAGTTTGGGACCCATTCCTTTTGCATTGGAGCGGCTTCCACAGCGGCAGCTATTGGCTATTCAGCTGAGGATGTTCAGCGTGTAGGGCGTTGGAGATCCGACGCTTATAAAGATTATGTGCATTCAATGGCCATGTGGTGATCTGTTCTTTTGGCCCGGTGTTTGGCTGTCCTTTCCTTTCAGGTGCTTTGTCTTGTGGCAAGTGGAGAACCATTCTCATCTGCAGGCACAGGTTCATTTTTTGGGCTGCTTACCAGGCTAACAGATCGGCCGTCGCCTCGCAGCTGGGCCTAAGTCGATGGGCCACTGTTGAATGGAGGGGATGCCACGGCTTGTGCTGGGTGGGCCTACTCCATCTATTATTTGGTTTGAATGCCAGTGCTACTCGTGACATATTGCTAATTCACCTAGGGGGTAATGATTTAGGAATTTTAAAAGGGAAGGAGTTAGTACTACAAGCCAGGGAGGATTTTAACTTTATTAAAAGGCGATGGCCTAATACTACAGTGGTTTGGTCGGCCATGGTTCCGCGAAGGGACTGGCGATGGGCCTTGGACCCTAAGCAGATTGAGAGGCCTAGACGTAAGATAAACGGGAATTTAGGAGCATTTTAGTAATGGGTGGTGGCCACTTCATACCCCATCCAGCTATTAGGGCTAAGCACGCCAAATTATATAGGGGTAACAGTGTTCATTTGTCGGAGCAGGGTATGGATATCTTCTTTAAGGATTTACGGCAAGGGCTGTTAATAGTGTTAGGGGTTTAGTGGGTGCAGGGGCCTAAGCAGAGGCTTGACCCTTGCTGTGGCAGAAGTTTAGTAAATAGTTGTTGTGGCTTGGTAAGCGCCTATCTGCAACCCTGGTGGGAAAGGGGCCTGTTCAGATCGTAACTGCAGCCTTACAGCCTGGGATGAGGGGAACAGGCTGCCGTTTGGAGTGTCGTTGAGGGATACTCAGCACTGACCTTGTGGCTGTGTGTGAGGGATCATCAAGGCATGTTCCAAGGCTGGGCTGCCTGGGGCTCAAGCCACTTATAGTGGGCTATGACCCAGGGGCCAGGTGCATTGCTTGTTAGGTTAAGCCCTTGCCATGTTTTTGTTAATAAATAAAGTGGCCGTTAATCCCATGTTTGTTGTCTTTCTTCCGTCTATGGGGGCAATACTATCTGGGTTTTGTCATTGGTATACCGAATATATACTGCTCAGTTCCCAATAGAAAACTGGGGGGGGGGGGGTAAACTCCAGTCGACTTGACTTCAGTGAAAAGCAAGCTGTGCATGCAAAAAGGGCTAGGATTTCCATTTTATTTGGAGAAAAAGATTCTAAACTAGGAATAAACCTGTTTGAATTCTTGGATTTGCAGGGCAAGGCGGAAATCATGTTGAATATAATACCAAACCATAGTTTGTTACATCATCTTCTGGGAGGGGGAAAGGAGAGGAAGGAAGAAATGGACAAATTGTGTAACTTCTACTTGCATGGTAGTTGATAAGAGGCAGAACCATGTATGGCTGGAACAATAAAATCAAAGACCACAAGCCCTTGCTCTATCTTTCTTTTTCTCAGGCAAGCTTTGCTGTTATCTCAAAGGACAGCCTGAACAAATGCTGGCATGGGCAAAGGGGTCAGGTAAAGAGATGTTTTCTGCTATCATGCCCCAGCTTTTGTGTGTGTGTGTGGTAGTTCACAGGAGTAGGTGCAAAGCAACTGGTAGATAACATAGCAATTAATGTGTTTGCTTTGCATAATTAGTGAATGATTTGCATAGTATGCAAATTACATTTTGGGAAACTTGACTATGACAGCTCCATAGTTGGGGCTCCTTCCTTTCAAGGAAAAAGTATTATGGATTGATATGCATTCCTGTTTTACCTCTTTCAGTGATGTATCATGATGTATATAGTCTATTTTACACATTACTGAAATGTCACATTTCAGTCAGCTTTGTGGCTACAAAGTGTCCCTCATGTTCAGATACAGATTTGCCCAAATCTTGTAAGAATAACCAAGTCCTGTCTTAATGCTTTGATTTAATGATTTTTGGGGGGTTTTCCCGTTCCCCACTCGGCAGTTTTCCACCTGTCACTCTGTCCTTTTAACCTTTTCTCTATGCTGATCGTTTGTTACTATAGACCATATGATTTGAACTTTTTAGAGAAACAGTACAAAAACAGCTTTTTTAGTTACAAAATCATCTTTGTCTCCTGTCATGTATTCAGTGTTGTGCAACTCCCAAGCGGGAAACAGTGCCATTCAAAGTAAGAACCCAAGTTTCCGCTGAGATCAGAAATCAGGCTAGGGTTGTCAAGTCTTACCTTCATAACAGTGGGGGAGTCCCAGTCCCTCTGTGGGAGTCCCACGTGCACTTTGCCCATGTGCGCCACGATGACCTCACCCAGAAGTGACGTCATCATGCTGGGCACGTTGCCAGGGTGACAATCTGGTAATCGTCCTAAAACTCTATGGCACCAAAGAGTTTTCAGGGCGATTGCTAGAGCGTCGCCCGGTGATGTGCCCAGCGTGATGATGTCACTTCCAGGTGACGTCATCACACCAGGCATATTGGCCTGATCAGGCCACTTCAGGGGTGGGGTTTCCCGCACTGGCCAGATCCCGACTGGCAGATTGGGGACCCATTAAGCAGGGAAATCCCCGCCCCCCAGGGGGACTTGGCAGCCCTAAATCAGGCATTTATCAGAATGACTGGACCCCATGTTGGATTTAACTGATGAGAGGTCACAGATTGGCCTAAATAGTGCAGATTATAGTGTGCCATATAAGCAGAAGTGGTTGTGTGCTCTGTAGCAGAGTTGCCTATAGGCAGAGAACAAGTAAAAAAAAAGTCTAGGTTTCTGAAGCTTCCAGCATGTGCTTTACCACACCCATATGGGATTGCTGCTATCACACATATAGATTAGATACAGCATGGAATGGCTCTAAATAAGCTTTATCATTGCTTTTCCTGTTGACAGTTTTGGGAAAATGTTGTTTGCATTTGTTGATCTTGAAGGTCCAGGGGATTGCCTGAAAAGAACTTGGCATATTGAATCAATACACAAAAGTGGTTCAAAACTATTATCGAGAGAAGATAATCCTTACGTGTGAATTCAGGCAATTTGTATACAAGCAAGATTGTGATGGAAGTGAAATAAAGTACTGGGGGCACCTATAACTTACTCAGGTGCTGTTAAAAAATACATAGCAGGCCGTGAAATGGAACCTGGATTGACTCCAGGTACTAGCTTAGTTGAGCCATTGCTTTTGCCCTTTGTTTGTCATTTGAAAACTGTGATTAAGAATTTGTTCATTCCAAGCCAGCTTGTCCAACTGATCTCTTCCAACCGGGGAGATTTTTTTTCTTGATAGTGTTTTCTCCTCATAATTTCTTCTCCAGTGCTGCCTTGGGGGAAGGCTTTCTTGAGCAGCTTTCTGACTTGCATAAATTAGTTCTGTTCTCTTTGAAACTGATAATTGGATTTTTATGCAGCCCCAGAAGAAGGGACTGGCAGAGGTTGGCTTTACTTCTTATGCTAGCAACCGCCTCCACTATGACTAGGGTTGCCAGCTCAGGACTAGGAAATTCCTGGAGCTATGGGAGTGGAGCCTGTGGAAGGCAAGGTTTGGGGAGGGAAAGGACTTCAGTGAGATATAATTCCCTAAAGCCCACTGTCCAAAGCAGACTTTTCTCTAGGGAATTAATGTAAGGGGTTGCACAGGTAAAACAGAAACAACCAAATCAGTGCATGCACAAAGGAGGAAAGGGATGGTGGTGAAATTGCCCTTTCATGCCTGTTCTGCTGGGATGCTTCAATTGCCACAAAATGCTCTGTTTGTAGAAGAGGCAGAGAAAGATAATTTTGCACACTTTCTTCTCCACAGTGCTACTGCTGGTGTTGCAGGGCTTTTTATTAATGTAGGTTCTCCAACTGTCAGTATAATCTTTCTGCGTGTCATCGGTGGCTCTAGAAGGAAAGATAAGACAATAAATATTTGCTCTTACCAGTAAGTACTGCTGGTGTTGCATGGGATCCACTCCTGTGAGTTTTAAAAATGGTGTGATACTCTCCCCCACAATATTTGTTTACTTATTTATTGAATTCATTTAGACCCCACCTGTCTCCCCAGTAGAGCCCCAAAGCAGCTTATATCATTATACTTTCCTCCATTTTATCCTCACAGTGAGAGGATGAGAGAGTTTGACTACCCCAAGGATCACCCAATGAGCTTCTGTGGCACAAGTGGAGATTCGAAGCTGGGTCTTCCAGATACTAATCCAACACTCTTAACCAGTACACCACACTGGCTGTCATTCCACTATTCCTTTGCCCTTATGAGTTGGTTCTAATTAGTTTACATATCTTCCCCTGTGTGTGTAAGTTCATTTCTCTTGTGCACACTGCACACAAATATTGTGAGTGATGTTTGTGTTATACACAAAACTGTACAAACTGATTGCAGTGATTCCAGTGACATTTCTACCAAATGCTCCATATGAATGCATTTCTACTAGGCCATACCTCCTGTATGCCAAGAGGTGGGGGGAATTGTGCCTGGGGCACAAGTCAAAACTGTGGGTGGCAGAAATGGTGTCCTTCTTAATGTGGGGTAGGCCATGCATTGGGCAAATAAGTAGCCTTGCTGGAATTCTTGGCAGCAATCTCCACTCCATCAGAAATTTTGTGCAGGCTTTGAAGCAGCAGGAAAAGCTGAGTGAGAGCCCTGAAACAGCAGACAATAAAACTATGAGATAGCTGCCCCAGTAAGGTTGCCAACCGCCTTCTGTGTCCTGAAGATCTGAAGTTACAGCATCTCCAGACTACAGAGATCAGTTTCCCTGGAGAAAATAGCTGCTTTTGAGAGTGGACTCTATGACATTATAATGGCTGAGGTCCCTTTCCTCCCTAAATTCTGTCCACCCTAAAATCCACCCCCAAATCTCCAGGAATTTCCCAACCCTATGTCCCTGGATTAGGTGGTAGTAAGGGGAGCAAGACAAAGATTCAGGTCAGGTTCTTCACACCCACCAGAGACAGTCTTAGCTGCAGCAGCAGTTTGCCAACATTCCAAGCCACTGGGAAGGCTTTTGCTCCTGCCCAGTACTTGCTCAAAAATGGTAACAGGTATTAGTCTCTGAGGGGATTTTGGACAAGATGATGAGCTCGATATGAGCTGGATATGTGGACCGTAGTCTTTGATGAGAAGGGCAGTCAGTCTTGAGCAGATTTCTTCAAATTTGCATGTTTCAGGTTTACTGACTGGCAAACTATTTCTCTGGACCTTGCTTTGGGGACTCAAGGGGAACAGGAGGAGCCTGTCATTCACTTCCCACTACTGTGATAAACCTCAATAGTTCAACTGGAAATTGGGGCAGATGGGAATCACCACAAGTCCATTCATGAATATGGTGTCCTTGTGGAGTTTGATCTAAGCATGAATAGGCCACAGCCACCCATGAGTGGAAGCACTTCCACAGGAAAAGGGAACACCAAGGGACAGATTCATATCAACTGGAATATGGACTATTTTGGAGAGCAGTGTTAGCAGCCAGACCCTTCCTGCACAAGAGCAGTTTGTACAAGATGCCCCTCTTCAAATATCACCACCTCTAGCCTGGCCTAGAGGTGGAACCAAGAGGAAGCTGGAATAAACAAATTGGACACTGGCCAGAGAGAAGCCTGGGAAACTATTTTGGGTAGGTGACTCAGGGAAGCTGGCTTGCTAATTGCTCTCTCCTCACCAGGGGTCATTTTGTAGAAAAAGAGGTGCAGGAGCTCATTAGCATAGCTCATTAGCATAACTCATTTGCATATGCCACCCACCCACCCCCAACATACCGGAAGTGTGTCAGAAGGCAACACCCACCCCTCAGCCTCCACTCCACAGGTGAGTGAAACTGACCTGCTCTTCCTCCATTCCCTTCCCCATCCAATACTTTGTGCAATAAAAATAAGCATAAAGAACACACCCTCATTCTCTTCCTGCTCTCTTGAAACCACCAGGTTTCAAGTAAACTTGAGGTACCCAGGACATGTGCACTCCCCATCCCTTTCCCTTCCCCACAACAAGACACCCTGTGAGATAGGTGGGGCTGAGAGAGGTCTTTTGAGAACTGCTCATGAGAGAACAGTTCTGAGAGAACTTGTGACTGTCTCAAGGTCACACCAGCAGCTGCATGTGGAGGAGTGGGGAATCAAACCCAGTTCTCCCAGATTAGAGTCCAACTCCTGACCACTACACCAAACTGATGGGGTGGAAGCTGCTGAAGGGTTGGTGAAATTTCTCCAGTACTTAGGTGCCATGTGCCCAGATAAAAAATTGTATACTTAGAAAATTTATATGCCACCTTGAGCAAGTCTCTGGAAAAGCAGCACACAGTCATAAAAGGAACAATGATAAAATTATCAGTATTAAAACAAAACATTTAAAACAATAAAGACCCTAGCAGAGCTTTCCCCGGGGCGCTGCGCCTCTGCACTGCTCGGGGAAGCCGAGGAGGGGGCGGGGCTTGGTCATGTGCCCGCCCCCTGGGCTCCTCACTTCCGGAGCTGCACTCCTGTGCACTCCCGCTCCAACGGACCCCTGCTCCTCACCCTAAAAAGAGATACTTAATCTCAATAATGGGTTTCCTGAGAATCCCTCCCTATACCTGGTTTTGCTTTCTCTTACTCACTCACCTTAAATAATGGGCTATTCATATAATTTGGTAGCCTATCCCATCCCATATTCAAGGGTCATCAGAAAAAAAATGTTTTCAGCTTACTCCAAACTAGTTCATCACACACCCTTAACTACACTGATGCAAACTCTCACGATTTTTGTCAAGTCTTTGTCCATCCACAGGAAAGTCATCAAGCCTTTCCCAACACATTGTTTTACCCCCGAAAAGTTAATCATGGCATTGTGTTAGGAACACATACGTCAGCCTGCCCCAAAGTCAATTTTTCCTATATCTGGACATGCTCTGCCCAGTACAGTAAGTGGATGTTCTCAGTGCTAAACATTACACCCCCACTAGTTCGCTTGTGGGCTTCATCTTCCTTCTCCCTGGGAAACGTGGGCCATTTCTCTCACTGTCTTCCATGGACTTTGACCTCCAAGAACTGGTAAATATCATCTTCTCCTAATCACTTTCTCCACTACTCCCATTTTATTTTCCTCTTAGTCAGTTTGTGTGTGCTCCCCCTGTGTGCCTTGTATGTATTATTACTCTTTATCCCTTTTATAATAGAACTCCTTTTCTGTTGTACTACAGTCTGGTTTATTTGAGAGAGTTCTCCGGGAACAATCCCCATAGACATTGTGGATATCCCCTAGTTATCCCCTCTCACTTGTTTCCAGTCATGCTAGTTCCTCCAACTAATTTGGAGTCTACCAACTGGGGTAACCGGTGGGGGGAGCCAGGTTCTCTATTCACCATTCTGGCAGCTAAGCTCAAACTTCTGTGTATGAGAGTGGTCTTCATGTAGACACAAGAATGGTGTTGGTGAGATTATGAGTAATTCAGGAAAATGATTCAGATATTCTTAAAATGGAAAGAAAAACCTTTATTGTAATATTTGTGGTTGCTGCTCAAGCCTGATTAAATGTCCTGGAAGCTACTCTCTCTTGTTCTCGGAACTGAATGTAGCTTTTATGTCCATTCCAATTCCCTTAGGGAGTAATTTTATTTTCAGGTAAAGGCAATAGATTTTGGCTGCTGAGATGAGTGACTACAGAGGTTCATCATTGGAATTTGAGGCAATAAGGCCAGTAGAAAGATGGATGATGACAGGGAAAGTGAAAGTTGTTATCCTACCATTTGTCATGGTCTGGAACATTGAGATAGATGGGCAAGCCGCCTTCACGTGTGGAGAAGTTCCTCTCTCTGGCACTCGGTTGGCTTTGTAATGCATTTATCTTCTGGAATATGACAGGGATGGTATCCTTTTCTTAAAGCTCATTTTATTTGCATTGTTAGATGTGCAGTGGCGAAGGATAATTTTACGCTTACAGTAGCCCCCGCATGCACGGTTCAGAAGCATGCAGAGGCTGCCGCTGGGCTTATAGTAAGATACAATTCGTATAGTAATTGTAGAGCAAAGTTTGAGTCCCATGGCACCTTTACGACCAACAAAGTTTTATTCAAGGTATAAGCTTTCGTGTGCAATCACACTTCCTCAGATATAGATATAGTAATCATGTTATGTGAACCAGTGTTTCCGTGTGCTGGCTAATACATGTGGCTGCCATGATTTGCCTGATCATCACACCTTTTTTTTGGGGGGGGGGGGGTACCAAAGGTGTGCAAATTGCAGTCACTTCAAGTGTGGCACTGATTCTTACAAATATGCCTCCTTGTAAGTGGTGCATTTCATGAATATGGTGTCCTTGTGGAGTTTGCGGTAAGCATGAATAGGGCCATAAATAGAAAGAAAAACCACCCCAAAGAACTTTAGTAGGTCTGTTGTATTTATAACTTAAGATAATGGCAAAAAAATGTTAATATTGATAAATTAAAGGTGGGGGAATTGTCCCTTCATATGCTCTAGGACAGGGGTCCCCAACCTGTGGCCCAAGGGCCACATGTGCCCCTCAAGCTCTTTCTGTGTGGTTCTCCAACCTGCTTGTTTGCTGCTATCACCCTCAAGACATTTTCCCTCCAACTCCCACTGTTCTTCTTGCCTCAAGAGGCACCACTTACTGCTGTTCTTCCTGTCCCTTTCTTGCAAAAAACAAAATAGTAACATTGTTTCTTTTGGCCTCCATGGCTCCTTCTGTCAACCCCCCTCTTGGTCTTATTTTCCATGCTAGCATTCTGGCCATTCTGGGTGCTTTACTAGCCAGCAAAACTCAGGCACCTGTATCACTCAGCTTTTTCACTCCTCCTACAACATGCATTACCATGTTGAAGGCTATATATGTGTGCAAGGGAGGTAAAGCAGCCATGGGTAAAGGAGGTATCTGGCCTGCTTTTGCAAAGAAGGTGAGAAAAAGACAGTAAAAGGGCTGGCATTTTTGCCACAAAAAAAAGGATACAAAGTGTTTTGCATACTGGCAGGCCCATAGCCAGCAGGGGGTGCTGCAGATGGCTAGATCCAGCCAGCTGCTCTTTCCCTCCCAACCACCGAGCAGCTGTTTCCAATCTTCCCCCTTCCCTCTAAGAAAATAGGCAGCCTTGCTTGCCTTGTGCCAGTGCTCCCACAGCAGGGAGGGAGGCAGGCTGTGCCACAGAGCACTGGGGGCCTGGGTCAAGCCCGACACTGGCTCTTAGGTGAGCTGCTTCCTGCTGCCCCTGGCTTGGTTCTCTGTTGCTGCCATGCTCTGCTCCCTGCCAGGCCAAGAAGTTGGGGAGGCTCTGGTGAGGTTTCAATCCCCACTTCAGATGCTGCACGCATTGGGGGCTGATGGAGCTCCTGGCTGGCTGAGCCCTGTCAGCAGGTGGCTGTGAATGAATGAATAAACTTTTGAGTTCCACGTAAAATGCTTCAGGGGGAGGGAGAGGAAGATTGATCCACCCCGGGTTTGGGATTTAATTGGCACCCCCCTGGTGCCCCGGCATCCCTGGAGAAAAAATCCTGTCTACAGGGCTGCACACTAGACATTTCTAGATGCTCCACCCATCAAGACTCCTTCAAGTGACTTCCAAGATTACTGGTGAGGTTGCTGCTGCAGTTAAAAGCATTCTTCCTTCCCCAACAAGAGGTGGTTGCTCTGATTTCTTGCCTTGCTTGCGTCTGCCTCTCCTCCCCCACCCACTCCAGCTAGGAGTCTTCTCATGCATCTGTGACTTCAGGAGCTGGTGAGTGGCCCCTTGGGCTGAGAGGGAAGGAGTACTCTTTAACAGGGAAGTTTATGGGATTCCCTTTCCTATGTCTTCCTCCAGCCAAGTTCCCCTCCCCCCATCTGCCATTTTACTTCTCATGACTGAGGGTTGGCTGGCAGGCAGTGATGTGTATGTGCACTTGTAGTAAACTTTTATTGAGAGTATATTCTTGTAATCTTGTAAGTTTGATAAAAATAATATTGATAAAAATAATATAAATATAAACATTGATAAAAATTATGTAAATATTTATTTCACAGTGGTTTGTTGTATTTTCTTATGGATACCTGTGATCCCCTCTTGGTTTTTTTGCTGTGTATGTGCACCCTGCATACAATTTGAAGCCAACTTAATGACATATCCTGTGCTCCAGGTGGGAGGCCTTTCATTCACTCTTTCTCTACCTGCCCTTTTTTGGAGGGCCCCCAATTTTGAAAGTATTAGCATGTATAGATTTAAACCTCAAGGCAGTGTGTCTATTAAAAAATAATTCTCATAGTATTCAAGGTACTGAGATTTGAACTCTGCCATCTGTAAGTCAGATTCATAATCCATTTTAAAAAAGAATCTTCCCAGCCTGTGCATATGGCCCAATACTCCTGAGAACTGTGGAGGCAGGGGTCTCTTCTCTTATTTACCATGGTTGAAATGAAAATCTCCAGCTAACAGCAGCTAGAGTGGGGTGGATCTGATGTAAAAGGGAAGAGTTAGAGCCTTAAAACTATACTTCTCATATTTTTATTTATTCAAGGATATTAATTTTGAAACTGCAACTGCTGTTCTGCTAAAAATTCTGTGAGATGTCTGCAAAAGAAAGTGCCATTTCAAAGACATGAAAAACGGCAGATGAACGTCATGTCTTTAATGATGGACTACTGAGTACTTCTTTGCTTTAAACAAGGGTAAAGCAGTTTGCTTGATATGTCTTAAAACTGCCTCAGTATTAAAGAAGTACAATGTTAAAAAGCACTCTGAATCCTGTCACAATATATCAAGGAAAGGTGCAAGTGAACAAGAGAAATTCTCTTTAAAAAAATCAATGTTCTTGTAGCAAAATAGTTTTAGAAAGCATGTTGAGGAGAACCTGTCTACTGTGAGGGCTAGTTACCATGTTGCTAAATGTGTTGCTGAGAGTGGTAGGACATTCACTGATGGTGAATTTGTTAAAAAGTGTGTAGTTAAAGTGATGAAGGAAATGTGCCCTGATAAGCTATCTTATGTTAGTTGTGTCAGTTTATCTGCATCTACAATCACCAGGCATGTTCAGGAACTAGGAGAAGAGCTGCATACATCACTGATTGTCAAGGCAAAGAGTTTTGATTCCCCCCCCCTTGGCATTAGATTACAGCAATGACATTATAAACATTGCTCAATTACGAATATTTTTCAGGGGAATAGATTTTAACTTCAGAATTACAGAAGTGCTGTGTGTACTGCAGAGTTTGAAAGTCACTACAACTGCAGAAAACATATTCTTGAAGGTGTGTGAATCAGTAGAAAATCTTGATCTGAGTTGGAATAAATTGAAAAGCATCACAACTGATGGTGCATGAAATATGGTGGGAAGTAAAACTGGTGTAGTTACAAAAATCAATGAAGAGATATTGAAATTAAACACTGTACTTCCCATGCAATTTCATTGCATCATCCATCAGCAAGCCTTGTGTAGTAAAATTCTTCAGTGTGAAAATTTTATGCATATTGTTGTCTCCAGCATTAATTACATCAGACATTATGACCTTACTCGTCATCTGTTTCAAAATTTTCTCTCATAGATAAATGCAGAATATGGAGACATATTTTACCATGCAGAAGCCAGGTGGCTTAGCAGAGGCAAAGTTAGGCCTGCCAAGTCCCCCGGTGGGGCGGGGGAAACACTGATTTTTAGTGCTTATCTCCCGCTTTTCCAAAGTTGGCCACCGGGGGGACAAAATGGCTGCCTTAAAAGGGAAATGTCTGCAGAGAGCCTGCCCTGCAGTAAAAAGCCTCGCCAGACATTTCCCCTTTAAGAAGTCAGCAAGAGAGCTTCTTCCACAGCAAGACAGGTCCGCCCAGAGATTAAGGAGGGACTGAAGGAGCTGCTTTTGCATGTGGCTGGCAAGGTGAGTTTCTCTTCCAGCTCTTTTCATTCTCTCTCCCTCTTTCTTTTTTCTGTCTGTCTGTCTCTCTCTCTGTCCCCATCCAGCAGAGGTCTATCAGTGGCTATTATAGCCACAAGGTCTAAATGGAAGTAAGTGCCTCTGCCAGTTTTTTCCCCTTCTCTCTCTCTCCCTCTTTCTTTCTTTTGTCTGTCTGTCTGTCTGTCTGTCTCTCTCTCTCTCTCTCTCTGTCCCCATCCAGCAGAGGTCTATCAGTGGCTATTATAGCCACAAGGTCTAAATGGAACACTTTGTCTGGGGCAGTGATGCTCTGTATTCTTGGTGCTTGGGGGGCAACAGTGGGAGGGCTTCTGGAGTTCTGGCCCCGCTGCTGGACCTCCTGAGGGCACCTGGTATTTTTGGCCACTGTGTGACACAGAGTGTTGTACTGGATGGGCTGTACTGGATGGGCCGATCCACTGTGGCTTCTCTCCTGTTCTTATGATATGAAAATCATATTTAGCACTTGTGTAGCACTTAGGGCTTCATATTCTGCTGAGATGAGGAAGGATTCAGTAGGGCTGTTGCTCAGTGATAGAGCATCTGCTTGACATGCAGGAGGTATCAGCCTCTTCAGCTAAAAAATAATCAGGTAATAGGTGACATTAAAGATCTCAGCCAGAGACCCTGGAGAGCCACTACCAGTCTGAGTAGTCAATACTGACCTTGATGGACCAATGGCCTGATTCAGTATTAGGAAACTTCATGAGTTCATGTGTCAGCATGTGGAAGCAACACCACAGGATGTGACATCACAAAATGATGTCACTTCCTTTCTCCTGGCTCCACCCCCAAAGTCTCCTGGCTCCACCCCCAAAGTCCCCAGATATTTCCCAAGTTGGACTTGGCAGCCCTAGGCAAAGTCCTCAATTTTTTTTTTCAATCTTCATCATGAAGTTGATGTCTTTCTCAAGGAGAAAGGAAAAGATCAAGAAGTACTTTCTGACCCTGGATGGATTTTTGATTTGGCTTTCTTAAATGATATCACAGAGCATCTGAACACACTGAATCTAAGGTTGCAGGGAAATGGAAAGCTTGTGTGTGACGTATATTCTGAATTGAAAGCTTTTGAAGCAGAAATAAACATTTTTGTGAAACAAGTTATTTTTCAAACTTCTCATGCTGCAGTGAACTAAAATTTGAGAAGGATGGAAATTCACAATTCAGTGTTGAAGGACACATCAAAGCACTGAACCTATTGCAGGTGGAATTCTAGAATAGAGTCACTGATTGTCATAAGCACAGAAAGGAAGTAAGAATGTTTCATAATCCATTGTAAGTGGCAGCAGAAGATGCAAGTAACTTTTTTTCAGATAGAACTAATTGATTTGCAAGTCAGTGATCATCTCAGAGACATTTTCAAAGAAAATAGTCTGATATATTTATCAATCTGAAGAAATTTGCTGCAGACATGTTCACAGTCTTTGGCACCACGTGCATCTTTGAACAAACTTTTTCCAAGATGAAAATGGTGAAATCCAAGGGTAGGTCCAGACTTACAGAGGAACATTTATATGACATTTTAAGGGTGTGTGTCACAAACATTGATTTGTACATTAATGCCTTGGTTCACAGAAAACAGCCCCAAAAATCACACTGACTTGTTAATCAGGTGTAGCTGGATGAAAGGATTTGACAGTAAAATATTGTTCCAAAATGGATTGCATTCAAGTTAACATTTCTTCATTGACCTCTGAATATTTACTTTTGATCTAAATAGGTAGGTTAGTAATTTTGTTACCTTTTGATTTAAGATGTGGCACTCTTTAGGCATTGGGCACTCTAATTTGGCTCCCATGTGTCAAAAGGTTGGGGACCCCTTGTAAAGAAAAATCGTTCCTTGTTTTGCTCTGAGAAATAAAATCTGTGGTTCAGGCTGCAGAGGGGCCTACAAAAATCTTCCCAGGGACGGTTAGAAACAGTTAGAACAGAGTGACCTTGCCAGCGAAATTGTTTGCAGCTGAAATGCTAGGGAGTACCACTTTGCTTTGTTCAAATTAGCATGTTCCAAGCAACAGAAATTATGGGGCACCTGTGTGGGAAAGGGTGAGGCCTAGCTGTAGTATGGTTTCATTTCTCCCCCTTCTGGTAATCCCTTGACATCACATGCTTAGCAACATACAGAGAGCTACATCATCTCTCTGGTTTCTGATTGGCGTAACACGCCTGAGGTCAATCAGAGACCCTCTCCATAAATCTAGTTAGCCTTTGCTATATGGCTGGGCTTTGTAACCTCTTGGCACTGAAGCATATCAATGGTTATACAGCTCCCTTTTAGGGCTGCCAAGTCCAACTTGGGAAATATTTGGGGACTTTGGGGGTGGAGCCAGGAGACTTTGGGGGTGGAGCCAGGAGAAAGGAAGTGACATCATTTTGTGATGTCACATCCTGTGATGTTCCTTCCACATGCTGACACATGAACTCATGAAGTTTCCTAATACTGAATCAGGCCATTAGTCCATCAAGGTCAGTATTGACTACTCAGACTGGTAGTGGCTCTCCAGGGTCTCAGGCTGAGATCTTTAATGTCACCTATTACCTGATCCTTTTTTAGCTGAAGAGGCTGATACCTCCTGCATGTCAAGCAGATGCTCTATCACTGAGCAACGACCCTACTGAATCCTTCCTCATCTCGGCAGAATATGAAGCACTGCTACACAAGTGCTAAATATGATTTTCATATCATAAGAACAGGAGAGAAGCCACAGTGGATCGGGCCAACAGCCCATCCAGTACAACACTCTGTGTCACAACAGTGGCCAAAAATACCAGGTGCCCTCAGGAGGTCCAGCAGCGGGGCCAGAACTCCAGAAGCCCTCCCACTGTTGCCCCCCAAGCACCAAGAATTCAGAGCATCACTGCCCCAGACAAAGGGTTCCATTTAGACCTTGTGGCTAATAATAGCCACTGACAGACCTCTGCTGGATGGGGACAGAGAGAGACAGACAGACAGACAGACAGAAAAACGAAAGAAGGAGAGAGAGAGAAGGAAAAGAGCTGGCACAGGCACTTACTTCCATTTAGACCTTGTGGCTAATAATAGCCACTGATAGACCTCTGCTGGATGGGGACAGAGAGAGAGAGAGAGACAGAAAAAAGAAAGGGAGGGGGAGGGGGAGAGAGAGAGAAGGAAAAGAGCTGGCAGATGGACTTACCCCAGGCCCAGCAGCAGCAACCTTTCAATCTTACACCAGCCGCATGCAAAAGCAGGCCCTTCAGTAAGAGCTTAGTCCCTCGTTAATCTCTGGGCGGGGCTCTCTTGCTAACTCTTAAAGGGGAAATGTCTGGTGAGGCTTTTCACTGCAGGCTCTTCAGACATTTCCCTTTAAGATGCCTGGAAGGGAGAGGGCCCGGCAGGCTCCCACGTTCCCCTCCTGTTGGCAGCCATTGCCTCCCCCCGGTGGCCAGTTTTGAAAAAGCGGGGGGGAAGCATGAAAAATCGGTGTTTCCCCCGCCCTACCGGGGGACTTGGCAGCCCTACTCCCTTTGTGTGACCAGTATCCATCTTGACTGCTTGTTTGAAAGGGCTATGCCCTGAACATCTTTCACTTGCTGGAACTTACTGCATGAGATGAACCAATAATGGTAACTTGGAACCTTGACTCTATGTATTAGCTATGCTGGATATGCTTAGATTTATTTGTTTTATTCCTTCACAGTCTTGTCTCTTTTAATATTTTTTGCACTTTTTGCAAATAAATAACTAAATGTTTATCTTGCTGTGGATTTTGCCTTCAATGATCTCAAAGCCTTCTTCCAGAGCCTTGGCCTTTGACCACCTACCAGCAAACTGTTTTGTGTTTGGAAACTCAGTCTGCAGTCCCACTCAAGCCGGGAGACTTGTCCTTTCACTCCTGGGCTGCTGGGATAGGCTGAAAGGACTAGTGGCACCTACCAAGACTACAGTGAGTTTTAGTCTCTCTCTGGTATTTTGTAACTTTGATTTGCTGTAACCCCTTCGTACCAAATGTCCTTACCCGGGATTAGGGCAGGAACTTTTGACACCTCTGCTCTAGACAAATGAGCTATCGGGCCAGAATTCATATTTTGGGGAAAGAAATCAGTTGTATGAAGAAAAGGAAACAATTGTATGTTTACAGAATGCCACAGCATACACTATTCAATGACCCATTTTAGAAGATGAGATACAAATCATGCGCCGTAAGGGCAAAGAAGCTCCAGAAAAGTTAATGCAAGGATGTCAGTGTGAAACCCAAGCTGGTGACAGCAGAACCAGTAATCAGAGGGCTAAGTATATTTTACTTAGAACCAGGCTGTAGGAAGGTATGGTGCTGGGTAATGGTTGGATTGAGCCATGTTGTTCCATTCCCTTGTTTAGCCAAGATACCCCCCCCCTTTAAAGCAGCCCTCCCCCAGTTCAGCCATTCTGAGACAGGCAATTTTAAAATCACATTCCAGATTAGTACCACAAAAAGACCAATGAAGCAATCTTTTCTCCCATCCGAAAGGGGTCTTTGATTCATAAGAACATTTTTGATTTAATGGCAGTCTTATTAACAAGGTACTTTTTCTGTATGTGCTCTCAAGCTGCCACAGGAAGCCTTGGAGGAGGTATTAGGTAGGTTTCTTGCAGGAATGCCTCCTGATTCTTGGCTTGCCTAGAGTGCTGCTTGCTTGAGACGTGTGCTCTAGTTTAATAGGACTTGCACTGCAGTAGTATCAGAAAACTCAACATTTGAAACTTCTGCTAAATAAAGAAGAAAAAGAGAAGAGATTGGATTTATACCCCACCCTTCACTACCCAAGAGAGTCTCAAGAGTAGCTTACAAACTCCTTCCCCTCCCCACAACAGACATCCTGTGAGGTAGATGGGGCTGAGAGAGCTCTGACAGAAACTGCTCTTTTTCAAGAACAGCTGTGCCAGAACTACGG
This sequence comes from Lepidodactylus listeri, assembly GCA_029233225.1. NCBI lineage: Eukaryota > Metazoa > Chordata > Lepidosauria > Squamata > Gekkonidae > Lepidodactylus > Lepidodactylus listeri. Next base: position 52,045,085 of record JARCFY010000010.1, on the reverse strand, counting down.
CTTGCCCAAGGTCATCCAGCAGCTGCAAGTGGAGGAGTGGGGAATCAAACCCGGCTCTCCCAGATTAGAGTCCGCACACTTAACTACTACACCAAATTAAATGTGAAATGTGTGTTTATATGGCAGTCCAGCCCACTTCAAGTTACAGACCCTCTTGGCCAGAAGTGGCCCCCAAAGTAATTAAATCTTACAGATAGTTAGATCCAGATAATCTGATGTTTCACCTGTTACAGATGTGCTCATTGTTGTTATTATTATTATCATCACTGTTTTATTGCTGTTATGCTGAATTGTTAATGCTCAAGACTGTCATTGTAAGAGCAGGTAGTTGAAGTAAAGTTTACATGGCACTAAGCATTATGTCAAGTCCGTGGAATTTAAGCAGCCTCAGTGTGTCCAAGACATCCACAAAGGTTCTCTGTGGGGTTTGTTGATGAGTCTTTGTTTTTTATTTAAAGTATTGGGTGGGGACTGTGCTTGGCTCAAACAGCATCCTGCAAAATATGTGTTGTTAATCATACAGAGACATGTGAAACTGCACAGAAGTCACCCTGCAGGCACACAAAATCATATAAGGAACAATTAAAATAATCTACAAATGTAGCTGAATTGTCTTCTCAGTAGGAAATCTCATTTTCACATACAAAATGGAGAAAGGGAGGCATGGAAGGCAAAGGGGGAGATCAGCTTAGTTCCCTTGAGGTGGTCCCAGTAGCAGAGTATAAATTCACAGACTGCAATATTCACTTGATTTTTATATCATGTAGAGTTTCAGTGGGTATATTGCCCCTCTTCAAAGCGGTGCAGCAACTTGAATGCTGCAAACAATTCCCAAGAGTACTTGTACCAGTTCCTGGATCTTTTAGGTCATAGATAATGCAGGTCAACAGCAGAGCTTTTTACTGATCTGTTAATGAAGTGACAGATAATGAGGAGATCAGGAAACACTGTGGGTGAATGACTCTGCGCTGTGTTGTCAGCTGAAGATCCTAGCCACCAGTGTGCTTTGCTACAGCCGATGCAGTATTCTAAGGTCTTGATAAGGATGTGCAAAGGAGGAGCTGGGAGAAGACTGCTTATATTATTATATTTATGGTACCCATTCTCCAGGAAGTTCAGCATGGCATTGTATGTGTTTGTTTTTCCAATCAATTCAGGCACTGGATGGTGCAGTCTGCTCTTGTAATCTTCTCCTAAAGGTTTGTTTTCCCTGGCAAATTCTCAGGGTATCATCACATCGGCAAATTCTCAGGGTAGCTTCACACCAGCAGAATGCATCTTTCTTTTCCTGCGGCTTCCACAGCTTTTCTCTTAGCTTTGTACTCATGCATGTTGCATAAACCAAACTGGTGCAAAGGAAAATGGAAAAATGTGATACTGGTGAAATGCTCCATATAATCATCTGATTAATTTAATCCCCTCGGTAAGCTTCAAAGAAAGGTGAACGACAGATAAAAGGCTGCCCACAAGAGTTAGTGTTCCGCAGTATGCTTTAAATTACATATTTCAACATAGTTGAACATCTTTGCTAAGAAAGGATTTATTCTGGATTCAGAGAGAAGGAGTTTGCATTACAATTTTAGCCCAGCAAGGAAGTTTTCCTCTCAGTACTGAAGTAGTTGTCAGTCCTTCTAATGTACAATGTTTAATCAGAAGTAGTGTCAATTCTAAGGATGTTTTGTTCAGCAGAGAACTCTACTTCAGTGTCTGTGTCCTTCAGATTAACTGTCACCCCCATTCCATTTTACATGGATGCCACTTTGTGTATGCATATCTCTAACATGGACAAAAATACATGCAATGTATATTGTGTGTGCATCTCATCACCCCGATACAGCTGCTGTGGAACCATGTTAGAAATTTGATGTTAGATAGGATGACAGCGGGTTTGTGTGCGCACAACATTCCCATACTTGCTGCTTTTGTGAACATTAGCCCTGTGATGACCCGCTGGCTACACATCTGTCTGTGGTTTGAGAAGAGATAATAAAAGGGAAGTAACAAACCTAACATTGCCTCCTGTAGTCTAATTCCTTGAGAAGCCTTCTAGCATGCATCACAAGGGACTGCACTGTGAGAAAATCTTTTGTTCATGTGATCTGTTCATGCCAAATCAGTCAATCAGTCTTATGATTCTTCAGAGAGATGCTTAGGATTTGGGACTCACACAGGACCCTGGATTTTAATAACAAGAATTTTAGAATCTGGTAAAAGCATTTGCCAATGGTCCCTTTTGGCAAGTGGGTGCTTAGAGAGAACTCTTCCTTTGGTCTACTTTAGGGCATAATCAGAAAATCAAATAGTTCTCCCTTTTTCTTTACAGTTAAGTGGTATGTATCTCATCCAAAAACTAAAATGGTTATTTTTTTCATAAATGGTTTTGAGGTTCATTAAAGTAGGAGTTCTCTTGACTTCCAAATCAATGAAACTGAGCTAATGTGCTGAGTGACCTTTCAGAATAAAAAGGAGATTGCACCAATGATGCATCTGCAATTCAGCACTGTGTTTACTGTTATAATACATTTATGATTGCATGGAGCATATTAGCATATTATCTATCTTGTCATGTTTACATTTGATAGTGCTAGGTATTGGGTATATCCAATATTATCTGTTCTTCAGAATTGGTTCAGTAAGCAATAAAGGAATTCAGCAACGATCAGGGTTATCTTATCTTATTTTGCAAACACCCTTGGATATTGTGATTAGTTTCAAGTCACCAAATGAACTTAGTAGTTCAGTGAGGATTTGAACCCAGGTCTCTCTGGTCTGTCCATCACTCTAGCATTACTGCACAACAACAAATAGACTGAACAAAAACAAATAGGAACTCTCAGTCTGGGGCAAGTGATGCACTGTATTCTTGGTAGTGGGGGGGGGCAACAGTGGGAGGGCTTCTAGTGACCTGGCCCCACTGCTGGACCTCCTGATGGCTCCTAGTATTTTTAGCCACTGTGTGACACTGGATGGGCCATTTGCCTGACCCAACATTGGCTTCTCTTATGTTCTTATGTGTGTCTAAAGTCTGTATTAAAGTCATTTGGTGCTAACTGCCATGCAAGAGAAAACATCTGAAAAAGTAGCTTCATTGTTGTGTGTGTTGGCAGAACACTTGACTGTTGCACTTGGGACTTTGGGGGACATCTACAGAGAAACAGAGTTGTAACTAAAAATGAGAATAGTCAGCAGCACTTTGGAGATTGCCTGTTTTGTGAAATTTAAAAAGTGGGTCGAGTTACTGAAGAAGATGATTGTCCCTCTTCTCCTGCCACTGGGCTGACATCTGCCTTTAATGGGCCAGCAAAGTTGATGTTCTGAAACCTCCTAATAAGAGAGATTTCTGCTTCTGAGGAGTTGACTTCCAATGATTGGTGATCTTGTGATGGTAATGATATTTTGATGTGGTAAAGCCCACCTGTTCACAGGATCTTTTTACCTGTGGGACAGACTCTGCATGGTAACCACTCCACTGGTACATAATTGCTTGTAAAAAATATTATAGTGTAATAATTCAGGTGGCCATGTTAGTCTGAAGCAGCAGAACAAAGTTGGAGTCCAAAGCTTCATCCAAGGTATAAGCTTTTGTGTGCATGGACACTTCTTCCATCTGAAGAAGTGTGGGTGGCACATGAAGTCTTATACCTTGAATAAAATTTTGTTGGACTGGTCTCTTTGATGCACAGTCCACAAACTACTCCCATCCAGTGCATCCACAAACCTAGGGTTGTTCTGCCAGTGAACTAGGGTTGCCAACTCCAGGTTGGGGAAATCCCTGGAGATTTGGGAGTGGAGCCTGAGGAGGGTGGGGTTTGCGGGAAAGAGGGGCATAATGCCATAGACTCCACTTTCCAAAGCAGCCATTGACTGTAGTTTGGAGCGCAGTTGTAATTCCAGGAGATCTCCAGACCCCAACTGTTGGCAACCCTAAAAATTCATATTCAGCGTACTAGTTCTGCAGGAAGGCAAGCTGATTTCCATGGGAACCTAACCTTTAGGAATTGATTCCAATCCAGTGTGGGAATAATTGTTGGACATAAGATATTGGTTCAGGCAAGGTTTTGTATAGATGGGACAGAAAATGATGTTTTTATTGGTTTTGTCAAAACTGTTTTGACAACAAAAAAGGTAAACAGAATAAGAAGCAAAAGGTGGATGTGGCTGGATGACCACACTTCTGGTAACATGGGGGTGTGGCCTAATATGCTAATGAGCTGTGCTGTCAGGGGTGTGGTCTAATATGCTAATGAGTTTCTGCTGTTGGCTGTGGCCTATTACGCTAATGAGTTCCTGCTGGGCATTTCTACAAAAAAAGCCCTGACAACAACTGGGGGGGGGGGGGTTAACTGCCCTGCTATAGAAGCAGTGCCTGTAGCTTTAAGAAATTATTGTTCTCAGTTGCTGTTGCCAACCAACCATACACTATTACAGACATTCAAGCCTTAGTTTCTGTCATTAAAAGGGAGGAAGAGAGGCAAGGGCCTTTTTAGGGGTACTTTGACCATTGAGGGGGAACTCATTGAAGCCAGGCACATTAGCACATCACTTTACTTGCATGAATCACTCAGGCCTGGTTGCTTGTTTTGTTCAACAGCAGCCACCCCATGAAGGTCAGTGTGCTGCAGTGGTGAGAGCTTCATATGAGGATCTAGGAGATATAGGTTTGAATTACTGCTCTGCCGGCCTAAGGTTTGTGTGACCTTAGGCCAGTTATATATTCTCAGCCTAAATTAAATTCACAGGGTTGTTGGGAGGATAAAAGGGAAGAGAGGAGAATGAGGTAAACAACTTTGCATACCCATTGTGGAGAAAGGGGCTATAAATTAAATAACAAATAAAGCTGATGAGATGGCACAGATAAAAGGTAGGCTGGTTGGTTGGTGAGAAGGGGAGAAGGAAGCAGGGGAATGTGATAATGTGGGGGTTGCCAGGAAGAGAGAAAGAGGAAATCATGTGGGGAAGGGAATACAAGTGAGAAATGAAAATCATCCCACAAATCCTTGCAGGTCCCCACTATGGAACTGGACCCTTCTTGGTGCTGACACTATACAACTGGGCCACAGTTTCCCTAGGTAGAGGCTGCCATGGGGAGGAAAGGAGGGGAAGCTGAAGATGAGGGGCAAATAAAGGTAAGTTGGCTGGTGGGTGGGAGTGAGAGAAGGAAGGAGAAAAAAGAAGAGCATATGGGGGCTTTCAGAAAAGGGAAAGAGAAAATAGTGGAGGAAGGAGAAATGAGGTGTTTCCTGCAGGTCCTTGTGGGTCCCCCATTTGTACCACACTATTGCTGAAATGAATAGTAAATTATAATGTTAGCTTGTGAAGGAGTTAAGCCCTTTAAGGTCATCCTTAGTATAAATTTGTGTTATGGTGAGAGTGTTGTTGAAAATGTCACTCTTTTGTTGCAATATTGACAGTGAGTTATACTTCATAGACATTCCCTAACAGAAGATCAAGGACAGGGTAATCTCACACAGTTTCCTGCAGTAATTTCAGTTCTATCATCACATATTTGGCAATTCAGTTTAACTGAGATATGCAATAATTAAATTGCTTTATTTGGGAGAAATCTGTCTGTCTCTGTCTTTGAGTGTGAGGTGACTTCTGGTGGTGGTATTTGCATTTCTATTGAGTGAGCACTCCCTCTGGCTATGACCTGGCTTGTTACAATTGAAGCAGTGAGGGGATATTTATTTTGTCTTTGGGGTTGGGCTTTCTGAAATCAATTGGCTTCGTTCCCTCCCCCCCCCTGCTTGACCTGGCCTCTCGGAACATGTAATTTGAGTCATTCTTGCTTTTGTGCTGCTCTGGATAGCCCCTATGTTTACAGAGCTGAGCTGTTATCAGCCCCAGAACATCCTCCAACTTAGAATCTTTCTTGTTAAATGTTGAAATAAATACAGAGTAAGATTCAGGTAGGGGACTCTGAAACAGTCCAATTTGTAATTCCTCATCTAGCACTTTACCAGCAGTTGCAAGCTTGTCTATATGGGTTTGTATATTTCCACTTTCTTGTAGCCTAATTGAGAAAAGTTCTTTAAACACAGAAATTTTGCTAGCCTGGTCTTGCTCTCCATAGACCTTTCCTAAGGCTTCTTATCCTTTTATATGCACCAATTGGTGCAATGTACTAATAATCAGGTTTTGTGCTTTACCATATGCATTATTTCATCTCATGATACCATTTTCAGACCCTGAAGGTCACAGAATGAAAAATTAGCTTTTTCCTCCTTGAGCTGATGTTCAGTTCTAAAAAGCCGCACATTGAAATTATCTCTGTTAAGTTTCTCTAGGAATGTATATTGTTGTGCCATGTTAGTAATGCAAAAGGAAGGATAAGAGAAAATAAGTTTCTTTCTGCACTCAGAGCTTGAGACCAACTGTTAAGCAGATTCCCAGTGTCTTTTGTTCTTGCCAGTAGGTGGTGAAGCCTTGTAATTGCTCAAGCAAGAGAAACACAAAGAAATAAGAAAAAATACTTTAAAACTTTAAAATTCATTCTGGACACCCATAACCCTATTGGGATATTTGGTTAATATAGCACAGTTTTGCCCTGTAAAAGAAGTGTGATACTGAGTGCAGTAGATAACTCTCCCAAGAGGTATATTGCAAAAAAGGTAAACTTACATTTATCAAAGTAGATTCAGTTTACATTAGGGTTGCCAGCCTCCAGGTGGGGCCTGGGGATCTCCCGCTTTTACAAATGATCTCCAGCTGACCGAGACCAGCTCCCCTGGAGAAAATGGCTGCTTTGGAGGGTTGACTCTATGGCATTGGCCCATGCTGAGGCCCCTCCCCTCCCAAAACCCCACCTTCTCCTGGCTCCACCCCCAAAGTCTCCAGGTATTTTCCAACCCAGACCAGCAACCCTAGTTCACATTCAGGTTGCTGTCAAAAGGAGATAAAGAAGCCTAATCTAAAGAGTACTTCCCCTTTCACAAATGGCCAGCTTGTCCAGCATTGTGTGTGGGAGTATGAGGGCATGATATCTCCAGGAGAAACTTGTGGAGACATGAGTCTCCATGGAAGGTTATGTGGGGAGTGTGAGTGGACAAAGTGTGAGAGAGAGAAGAGTGGTCAGAGGGCAGCTCCCAGGTTAAGACGAAGAGATGCATCCCATTCAAATAGATAATAACACCTATACACATTTAGAGTGATACAGCACCTTGCAATGTCCAGGCATGCTGACTTGCTCACTCCAAAGTCTTATGCATGCATCCAATTGCGCTGATACAGAGTGCTAATCACTCAGAAATGGAGTGGGATGGGGAATAAAGAGAGAAAGGCAAGTTTGTTAAGTAAGAAGTGGGGGAGGGGAATGACTTTTCTGAACCATTCTGGACTTTTAAAGGCCAAGGTATTTGCTGTTTTGTTTGTTCGTTTGTTTAGAAGGTTTCAGCTCTCCAAACTCTGTCCTAATTGTAGGAAAGCTTATCTGGAACTGTGAGCTGCTTTGAAAAAACATTACTCTGGAAAAGTGCCCCCCCCCCCCCCCCCCCCGGGTAATGACAAATAGTTATATTCAAAAAACACTGTGGGTGAAATTGTTAACCCTTTAAAATGTTAGGTCACTACAATTTGATAACTCTTGAACAAAGCATAGTGAAACTGAAGCATGCTAGTCCATTAGCCCAGGAGTCCCTTGCACATATGGCGTGGCATTAACCTTACGCAGTGTTAGGCACACATCCTTTAACATACATTGAGCTATCCTCTAGCAAAGCTTCCTCACCAGTCTGTATGGGACCAGACACTTAGCTTCGGAGCTTGCAGGAATCTGCAAACACCTTTATTTTTCCTTTGCAACCTCCTGAAAATGCACAGGGAAAACTCATCCCAAAACACACCCTATACTGAAATTACCTCTTCGATATTTTTTTTTGTCAAGTCAGACTTTAAGAATGCATGAAGACAGCAAGATTCTATTTGCTGTGCGAGGGCTTCAATAATTTATAGAATTAGTAAAAGCTTTATTATATTTTTGTGCCTGCATGCACTCAATTCACTTAGCTCTGCTACATAAAAGTTCAAAGGTAGTATTTTATCGTCATGCATGAGAGGAGCGAAATAAATTGGAGACAGTAATGTAATCATGCTTGTCTATGTGTTCTGAATTTTGAACACCATCTATTAGGAGGTTTGTCACAAAATACTTAGCTTGGGAAATATTTATTAATACTGAAGGTTTTAATATTTTCCCATCATGCTTGCATTCCTGTTTCATGCACATGCAAGTGGGGAATATATCTTGCAGAAAGCATTTGCCATCGAAGAGCAGTCCTTGGTTTTAATAACTGAATAAGCAGAAGTGACTTTTCCATCCCCTAAGTTATAGGCAGATTATTACTTTTTTTCATTTGTGAAATATTCATAGTTAAGATGGGTGGGGGTATCATCCATTGCAGACACCTTCCAGGTTTCCGTAATTCAGAAAGTGAGTTGTACTGCCTTCCCTGGTGCTTTTATGAGTTTCAATCAGTAGAATTTATCTGATTTTATACATTTCCATTAATGCATGGGTCCATCATTTAGGTATATAGTGTTGAGGGTCTATGTAAACAAGTCAGAAAATTGTCTTTTGTCATTCTGATTCATATATCTTGAATAATAATCTTGTCTTTGACATATCTGTACTTCAAAAATAACTGAAGAACATACTTGCAAACCTATTATAAAGATATAATGCTATGACAAGGGCAGCTGATGGTTGTGAAGCCCCCAGTGTGATTCACTGTGCAATCCTAAGAACACTTTCTGGGGGGTAAGCCCCATTCAATAGCCTTCAGTAGGATTCTGAGTAAACCTGCTTAGGATTGCTCTATCAGGGCCATACATGTCATATGTAAATTGTGACCTTCACAGATGGTTTAGGAATATCCAAGAGGATTTCTGCCATGAACTACAGGTAGGCTTGCCAGACCTCCTGCTATGGTGGGAGGCCTCCCGCCAGCAAACCCTGTTGCCTGCTGCCACTCAGAGCAGCAGTGGGAGGGGGGAGGAAACCTGTGACATTACTACATCACTTCTGGGTATAGCCTGGAAGTGAAACAGGATAGCTCTAGAAATTACCAAAAACTCTATGGTAAAGCCATACCAAATTACCAAAAACTCTATGGTTTCTGGCAATTCCTAGAGCTATCCTTTGTCATTTTTACACACAAGTGGCATAGCGATGTTGCCAACTTGATCCTCGTGTCCCCTTGGCCCTCGCACAGGTGCCTGCAGACCCAATGTGACATTTCAAACTGATTCTCAAATGTTCTTGGCTTTAAGAACACTTCAAATTACTGAATAAAATTAAAACATTTTTTTAAAAAACATTTTAATACATTTTTAAAAAATCTGTAAATGCTTTTTAGCATTTCAGTATTGAAACCAAGTGGCTGGCTGGCTTAGGCTGAGCCGGATGAAATTGAATCTGATGCATCTGATGTGCCTGAGTCGCAGTGGTCCGAGAGTGGGGATCCTGCTTCTGAACTTCAAGGGGGCACCATTGGTGCCAGCGTCAGAGGTTAGGAGTTTGGAAGTGTTCCTGGATGCCTCCCTGACAATGGAGGCCCAGGTAGAGCTGCTGCCAGGTCGGCTTTTTATCATCTTCGGCTGATCAGGCAGTTGGTTTCCTTCCTCGAACACAGTGACTTGGCAACAGTGGTCCATGCGAGATTGGATTACTGTAACACCCTCTGCATGGGGCTGCCCCGTCGCAGATCTGGAAGTTTCAGCTGGTGCAAAATGTCGTGGCCAGGCTGTTGAGGGGTCTCCCTGGCTGAAGACAGACTGGGGCGGGGGGAATTTCCCCTGCAGCGCGGCGTTCGCACACTGCTGGAAGGAAGCTGCCCACAGCATTCAGACTGCGGGCGGTTTCCTGCAGCGGCGGGCAGACGCCACACGGCTGCCCCTGCCCACGCGCGTTCACACCTGCTCTGGTGGGTGGAACGTGCACGCGCGGCGCGCTGCAGCAGCCGAGCACCACTTTGAAGTGGTGCTCGGCTGGTGCAGGAGGAGTGCGGCGCCAGATGCAATGCGTCCGGGCCGCCTCCTGGTTGCAGATGCGGCCGTCTGAACGGCCACTCTGCCTCCGCTTCTGAAGAGGAGGCAGAGCGGCCGAGACTGCCAGTCTGTCCTTGGCCCCTATTTGGGAGCACATCCAGCCTGTGCTAAAGGCATTGCACTGGCTGCCTATAGCATACAGGTTCTGCTTCAGAGTGCTTGTTCTTACCATTAAAGCCCTTTATGGCCAGGGACCTACATACCTGAGGGCCCATCTTTTCCCATATATACCGCAGAGAGCACTGCGATCTGGGAGCCAGAATCAACTTGTCCTCCCAAGTATTAAGGAGGCCAGTTTGGCGACGACCAGGGCCTTTTTGGTGGCAGCTCCGTTCTGGTGGAATGAGCTCCCAGAGGAGATCAGGGCCTGTGGGACCTTTTACAGTTCCGCAGGGCATGTAAAACGGAGCTCTTCTGCCAGGCTTTTGCGGCCACCACCACTACTCCTTCTGTTATTACCACCAGGAATGCCAATTGACAGCATATGGCTAAGAGCCCTGAGCTGCTGGATCCCAACAACAACTGCCTGAGCCGGTTTCCCCCCTTATAACATATGGTGTATCTTCCTGTCATCTAAAGCAGACCAATGGCACCGACACATAAGATCAGTATTTTATTATGATACATGGTTTTAATATAGTATTTTAATGTTGTATTTATTATTTATATGTACTGGAATTTTATTGTTGTAAGCTGCCCTGAGCCAGCTTCGGCCGGGTGGGTGGGATAAAAGTTTGAGCAAATAAATAAATAAATAAATAAATATATCCTCTTTTTGGCAGAAACATGTTTCTCATAAGCCCAAAGCCCTATTTTTGCTTGCAGTTTTCTGAAGTGTTTCCCACTTTCATATTGACACTGATGTCAAATATTACATAAAGTGAGTGAAGCTCCCCTCATAATTTCAGAATAATATTGTCGAATAAATAAATATAGGGTACTAGGTATAATTTAACCAGGGATTTTTAAAGGAAGGTTTGCAACTGTCCAGTGGTATGTGATTGGGTTTATAGCACACACCACTTGCAACAGACCTTGCATTTTAGTGTAGTGGTTAAGTGCACGGACTCTAATCTGGGAGAACAGAGTTTGATTCCCCACTCCTCCACTCCCTCATGCTCATGTGCCTGCTTCCCCATCAGTCTTCTATGAGCTCTTGGGAGCCAGCTCAGCTAGAGGGCTCCATGGTAGCTGGTTATTTGCCATGTGCATAGGTATGGCTCCATAGCTTGGGAAGTGTCTCTCTAGGTGTAGGGCTATCGTCATGGTGTTCCCAACAGATTTCTCTCAGTAGGGGGCAGGGCAGAGAAATAAGCCTGTGTATCCAGCAGCACTGATTAATAGGCAGCCTCCATTCTCCATGAGGGCTGGATAGCAAAGCTTTTACTTACAATGGTCAAGGCAAGGCATGACTAAAAACAATTCCACTAAAAGTGACTAAAACTATTAGACCTGTGATTTTAATATAGATGTAAGAAGAAGCCAGGTATAAGAGACTGAGAATGCCTGGCATCCTAAGCATAAAGACTTGTAAGAGTGACACTGTATACAACATCTGATGATGGGGGCTTTGACTCTTACAAGCTTATACCCCCAAAATCTTGCTGGTCTCTAAGGTGCTATTGGAGTCCAATCTAGCTATAGTGTACACAGTACTTCACAACTATCAGTTAAGGGGGAATCACATGTGGGCATGCAGAGCAAGTTCATCCCACCATGATCAAAGACAATTGTAGACCTGGGAGCGAGCGATCAACAAAGTATCATCAGAATATATAAGTACAGAAATTGGAAAATTTGCCAACACAGGTGCATGCAAATTGGGGAACCTGAGCTTGTCTGGAAGATCGTTTATAAAAAGGTTAAACAAGGAGGGTGCCAAAATGCAACCTTGCCTAACCCCTCGATGCAATCTGAAGGAATCTAACAACAGTCCTTGATTGTTAATTCATACTCGCGCTTCAGATGGTTAAACTAAGCAGCATACCACAATATAAATGTTATCTTTCTAGTGTGCTTCTGTTTTGCCTCTGAGCCTAGAATTTTAATTACATCATTAATAACTGTGCCATCGTTTATAGCCCACAGTGCACGATTCCTAAGGAGGCATTTAAGGAGTATTAAATATCAAAGCAGCTCCATCTTCTATAACCGGTCTACTGGTTATATTATAACAACCATCTAATCCTATGCACAACTCAGTTATGATGGCACCTATAAAAATACTCATAAGGAGGAATTATTTATGATACTATAAAACGGAAACATGGAAAAAATGCTTCCCTCCCACCCTTAGAAGCGGAGGGGGGGGGATTTTCAAGTTTATCCAAACCTATCATTTATACTTGTTCCTTAGATGTAACCTTAAAATAATATATTTTAATTTGTTTCCAGTTCTGAGAATTTTCTCCCACTTTACATAGGCTTTAATCAGTGCAGTCCTAAGCAGAACTACACCCTTCTAAGCCCCTTGACCTCAGAAGATTCAGAAAGGTGTAACTCTACTTAGAACTGCATTGAAAATGTTGTGGGCTGTGACCCTAAGCAACAAACCATGTTCACACTCAAAAGAAGAAGAAGAAAAAGAAGAGATTGGATTTATACCCCACCCTTCATTACCCAAAGGAGTCTCAGAGCGGCTTACAAACTCCTTTCCCTTCCCCTCCCCACAACAAACACTATATGAGGTAGGTGGGGCTGAGAGAGCTCTAACAGAAACTGCTCTTTTTCAAGAACAGCTGTGCCAAAGCTACAGCTTGCCCAAGGTCATCCAGCAGCTGCAAGTGGAGGAGTGGGGAATCAAACCCGGCTCTCCCAGATTAGAGTCTGCGCACTTAACCACTACACCAAACTGGCCCTTGTAGTGCTTCGGAATTGAGTTTCCACAGGGAACTCATGCCTGGTATCCTGTTGCAAGTCCCCATGGTGATCACATTGTATAACACAGATTTATGTGCCAATAAAGGTTTTACTGTATATTGTATATTATTGTATTACGCATATATTGTATAACACATGTCAGCGTCCTTTTGATCCAACCCATTGTCTCTGGCTGTGATCACACACACTAAATAATCCACTTTCAATGCACTTTACAAGTGGATTTTACTTGTGTAAACTGGCAAAATCCAGTTGGAAAGTGCACTGAAAGTGGATTGAAAGTGGATTATTTAGTGTGTGTGACAACAGCCTTTGTCACAGATTGGAATTTTCCCTTTACCATTAAGCATCAATTGCAAGCATATTTATGCCACCCTGATTAGGAGGTTAATAGGTGGTGATGACTGCAAAGGTGGCTACTGAATCTTCAGAACAGACCACTCCCCTCCCTCCGCACACACTTTAAGGTGCTGAATTGTGCAAAGTAGCCCCAGAGTACTTACAGAGCTGGCCCAACTTTAACAGTTCAGGTGTTTGATTCCTGAACTTTCATTTCCATACAAAGTTTTATTTGCAATGTTTCCTTTGTGTTTTCCATGGCCCTTTCATATTGGAATCTCAAACACAGGTGTTTTTGAGAGGGTTGTTCATTTTTTCTTCTTCATTGAAAGTCCAGGTGGCATTATAGTTATTTATTATAATTAGCTTTCAGTGTTTCTGAAAACAGGAACTCTGCCAACGCAGGCCATTTGTTCAGTATGGATTGTCTCTCTTTGCTTGTGATTCAGTTCTTTATGCAAACTAAAGGTTCTTTTCTTGAGGCATGTATGGTTAGGTAGAAATAAAAAAGCGGAGGAGCATGGAGGAGATGCTTCTTTTTTCCACATTAAGGATTTTAATTATACCCTTGAAATTGGCCTTCCACTGCATGTGCTTGTTCAAGAATTGAGAATCTGTAGTCAGGTCTTCCTGCATTCTGCAAAAATACAGTAATTATAACAACCCTGCATGAAGGCAATCCATATTTGGCAACAAAATCCATTATGTAACTATGAACAAATGAAATAGTCATGATCTTCTTCGTGGTCTCTGTGCATTACACCTCTGGGATAATGTGCGCCTGCGCCGATCCCGATCGGTAACTTCAAAGCCAAAACGGATTTTCGCGCCAACTCCCCGATCGCGCGCCGGCTCCACTGCGCATGACCGGGGAGGGGCACGAGGATCCCGCCAGTTCTCTTCTGACCGCCGCGTCGTGAGGATCTTTTCTCTCTTGCTCCGGTCGGTAGTTTACTTCTCAACTTTAAAAAGAGCCTTCGGACTGATTTTTTCCCAACTATTGAACTCGGACTGTTAACTGGACTTGCCTTTGGATTTCCCTTCATTTTCACTGCCTGACCTATGGCCCAGCGCTGGGGGTTCTTTTAAGAGGTGCCTGCAGTGCGGCAGCAAGATAGCCCCACCGGACAAGCACTCCCTGTGTCTTCTTTGCCTGGGTGAGTCTCACCGAGTCGACTCTTGCACTAGCTGTGCGGCCTTCTCCAAGCAAACGCGTAAAAACCGAGCGGCGAGGCTCCGGGTTGCCCTCCTCGAGTCTGCCTTGTCGCCGAAAATGTCTTCCTCCGAAGTTCCGGCTTCTTCACCGACGGGACCGACGGGGCCGACGCCGTCTCCATCCCGAAGCATCGGTACCGACAGACCGGCACCGAAGAGATCACTCCCCTTGCCCGATACTCCTGCTAAAAAGCGCAGGGAGGGCAAGGAGGAGAAGGGCAAGCTGAAGCACAAGAAATCTTCGAGTGCTTCGTCGACACGCGGTGCGCTTGACTCAGCCCAGCCTGGGCTCGGCCAGCTTGACCCGACAGATCGTGAGCGACCCAGGGGTAGATCATCCTCCCCGATGCCGCGACCGATCACCTTGACTGACTCCGACCTCGACATAGACCTTACACAGGTCCCTCGGGAGACCCCCGACGCTGAGGCGAAGCCACCATCGGTACCGAGGGGGGATAAAGACTACCACCCTCCGGCTCCACCGGTACCGTGGGATATCCAGCAGTGGCGATACCTTTACGGCTCCTACCCACCACCGCCCCAATGGTATCCCACCGAATGGGATCGGCAATCCACCTCTTCTAGAGTGTCTCGGTACCGAGAACCCTCATCAGTTCCGACACCGACACCGACACCAGCACCAAAACGGACACCCGACACCGATCCTCGTCCGCTACCAGTAACGCAGGACCTGTCCAGCCCGACCCCTCTTTCACCACCCGACCATTTGGCACTGGGATCCCTGGCATCTTCAGTGTCAGAAGACGAGTCGCTTCCACAAAACCCATCTCCCGACACGCAGGTTACCGAAAACCTCCCAATATCTCCCTCCAAGGATGTGAAACCCTAAGGAGAATTAATCAAAAGGATGGCACACTCTCTGGCTTTGGCCACGGCCCAACCGACGCCGGCAGCCACAGACTCCATCTTCGATATCGTGCAGATGGATACATCCACACCGGTGGCCCTCCCACTCATATCGGTCCTGATGACTATGGCCAAAGAATCCTGGCCTCATCCCTCATCCACCCCCATCTCCAGCAAATGCCTAGATCACATGTACAGGATCCAGGAGCCGGGGGCAGAATTTTTGTTTGTCCACCCCAAACCCAACTCAGTGGTTGTGACACCCTCCACTAAGGGTCGTAGTGGACACTCTTCCCCATTAGACAAAGAAGGACGCAGAATAGATTCCTTTGGAAGACGCATTTATTCAGCGGGTGCATTGGGCCTCAAGATAGCAAATTACACTGCCTGCATGAGCAGGTACCAGTACTCGCTCTGGGAACAGATGACTGCGCTCATTGCCCATCTCCCAGAGGACAAGCTACGCAACGCCAGAAAGATTCAAAAGGAAGGTATGTCTCTGGCCAAGCTCCAACTTTCGGCCTCCAAGCATTCGGCGGAAGTAACCTCCAAGACGCTCACTTCAGCAGTGTCCATCAGGCGCCATGCCTGGTTGAGATCTACCTCTCTTCCTTAAGACACCAAGACCTTGGTGGAAGATCTGCCGTTTGAAGGAGACGGTCTCTTCAGTTCAACGACAGACACAGTGCTTCACGAGCTTGATAAAAGCATGAAGACATCCCGTAACTTGGGAGTTTCTCAACCTAAACAGCAGAAACAGAAAACATGGCAAAGATCATGGCCCAAGAAACAGTCACAAAGACCTCCCGCTGAACCACAATGGCAGAGGTCACCACCCTCTACCTATCAACAAAAGCCCTATAACAACAGACCCCGCTTCCCAACTGCTCTGGCGTCTAAGGCGAAACTCCCCAAACCAAGCAAATCAAGCTTTTGACTCCCACCCCTGCTCCGACAACCCCACCCGTCTATCACCCTTTCTCACAGCATGGCAACGCATTACCTCAGACAAGTGGGCACTTTCAGTCATCTCCGAGGGATACAGAATAGAATTCTTTGAGATCCCTACGGAACCTTACTTCGTGGTCACTCCCCAATCCAACACTCTGACAACCGAGGTCGAGACCCTGCTGAGCAAGGATGCAATAGAACCAGTAGTAGTCCAGCAGTTTCAACAGGGGTTTTACTCCCGCTACTTCACGGTGCCAAAGAGGGACGGAGGCCTCCGACCCATCCTAGATCTTCGGAACCTAAACGTGTTCATAACATACAAGAAGTTCCGAATGACCACCCTCCAAATCATCCTACCTCTGTCGGAGGCGAGCTCTTGGATGGTGACGCTGGACCTGAAGGATGCATACTTCCATGTGACCATTCATCCTTCCCACAGACCTTTTCTACGCTTTGCGATCGGTCCACGTCATTTCCAGTACAAGGCACTACCATTCGGCCTTTCC
Source organism: Lepidodactylus listeri (assembly GCA_029233225.1). NCBI lineage: Eukaryota > Metazoa > Chordata > Lepidosauria > Squamata > Gekkonidae > Lepidodactylus > Lepidodactylus listeri. Next base: position 52,028,283 of record JARCFY010000010.1, on the reverse strand, counting down.
ACGGCACCTCGTGTCTTCATGAAATTAATGGCAACTGTAGTGGCCCACCTCCGCCTGCAGGGCATCCATCTATATCCTTATCTGGACGACTGGCTCCTGATTGCTCCTTCCACATCAGACCTGCAAGACCACGTCTCCCGGACACTCCACACCCTGGAGATTCTGGGACTGACAATAAATACAAAGAAGTCCATGCTTACCCCTTCCAGACAGGTACAGTTCATCGGAGCTCTCCTAGATTCCCTACAGTGCAGGGCATTCCTACCCCCCAACAGGGTCTTGGACATTGTTTCCTTCATCAGAGTCCTGAGAAGAAACCGGGAGGCGACAGCTCGTCAAATACTGCGACTCTTGGGACTCATGGCGGCTACCACCATGGTCATTCCTTTCGCAAGGCTACACATGAGGCCCTTGCAGCTGTGGTTTCTTCGCCAGTTCCGGCCAAGCCTACACCCTTTATCCAAAAGATTCCACCTATCGGACCAGATGATTCAAGCCCTGGAATGGTGGCAGGTGCCACAGAACCTGCAAACAGGCACCCCTTTTGCCGCCCTCCCCCGTCAGCTACTATTACCACGGACGCTTCCCTATGGGGCTGGGGAGCCCACTTGGGAGATCTGTGCATGGGCGACAAGTGGGACCCATCAGTAGCCTCCAATCACATCAACTTCCTGGAACTACTAGCGGTCCGTTACGCAATCCGGTCCTTCCAACACCTCTTGTCAGGAAAGACAGTGGCCGTCCTCACGGACAATACGACCACGATGTACTGTATCAACCGACAGGGCGGTACAGTGTCCCGCAGTCTCTGCCGCTTAGCGATAGAACTCTGGACGGAATGTCAAGCGCTAGATATTTACCTGGTAGCGAACCATCTTCCCGGTCAGCTCAACACGCAGGCAGACTTCTTGAGCAGAGGGGGTGCATCCCTACACGAATGGGAACTCAATCCTCTCTACCTGACACCGATCTTCAACCTCTGGGGTCAGCCTTCTGTGGATGTGTTTGCCTCCAGAGACAACAAGAAGTGTTCCCTCTTCTGTTCCAGGGCGGGCACGGATCCGATGTCCCTGGGAGACGGTCTTCTTCTCTCATGGTCGGGGCTACACATCTACCTGTTTCCACCGATCCCATTGATACTGAAGGTAGTACAGAAGCTACTGGCGGAACAACCACTAGCAATCCTGATCACACCCTGGTGGCCGAGGCAACCGTGGTTTCCCACCCTCCTTCGCCTCTCCAATGGGTCCTACACTCACCTTCTGATGAACCCAGACCTTCTCTGGATGTACAACAGTCTGGTGCTGCATCACGATGTACCCAGACTGAAGCTAACAGCTTGGCTAATTCGTCCTCCGAAGTAGACGCTCGTATAGCTGATGTCCTCCTCAATGCTCGTAAGCCGTCTACACGCCGTTCCTACGAGGCAAAATGGAATAAGTTCCTGTCCTTTCTAGCCTCGGTAGGATGACCTTCCATTCCATCTTCTCTCAATGACATCTTTGGTTTTCTCTTGTCTTGCAAGGACAGAGGATTGTGTCATGCATCGCTTCGTGTCTACCTCTCAGCTGTCTCGGTTAACCACCCAACAATAGATGGTTACTCCGTGTTTTCTCATCCCACTACGAAGCAATTCCTAAAGGGAATGTGCCGTCTCTTTCCCACAGTCAAAAACCCTGTTCCAGCATGGGACCTGCCCCTAGTGCTGAACAAGCTAATGGGCAAACCATTTGAGCCTATGGTTTCCTGTAACCTACAGCTTCTTTCGTGGAAAGTAGCTTTTCTGGTGGCCCTTACTTCAGTGCGTAGGGTGAGTGAGCTGTCGGCTCTCCGATGTGACCCACCCTATCTTACCTTTCATCAGGAAGCAGTGACCCTGACTCCTGATATTACCTTCTTACCGAAGATAGTTTCGGACTTCCACATTAAAGCAGACATCACCCTGCCGGTGTTCTTTCCTGAACCCAAGGACCAGGCACAGTGCTGCCTACACTCTCTCGATGTTAAGAGGGCCCTGTCTTTTTACTTGCATTGGACTAAACCCTTCTGCAAGTCCCCAGCTCTCTTCATCGCGTATGCCTTGCCCAGACAGGGACAGAAGCTATCGTCTCAGAGACTGTCTAAATGGATTGTTGGGACGATAAAACTTGCCTACCTCTTGGCCAAGCGGCCATTACCGGCGTCCCTGTGGGCTCACTCTACTCAGGCAGTGGCTGCCTCGACAGCATTCCTCAAGGGCGTTCCCCTGGGAGACATCTGCAATGCTGCTACATGGACGTCTCCTCACACGTTTGTGAGACACTATGCTTTGGACGTCTGTACCCATCAGCGGTCAGCGGTGGGTTGTGCAGTTCTGCAGACAGCTCAGATGTGAGACCTTCAGCACCCACCTCCAGGTATGTGGTGTATTTATTGCTCGCTATTCTCCCAGAGGTGTGATGCACAGAGACCACGAAGAAGATATACAGGTTGCTTACCTGTAATTGGAGATCTTCGAGTGGTCATCTGTGCATTCACACCACCCGCCCTCCTTCCCCTCTGCTTTCGGTCTCCCGTGTAAATTTCCTGGGGGCTGCTTGCAGCAGTCAGAAGGAACTGGCGGGATCCTCGTGCCCCTCCCCGGTCATGCGCAGTGGAGCTGGCGCACGATCGGGGAGTTGGCGCGAAAATCTGTTTTGGCTTTGAAGTTACCGAACGGGATCGGTGCAGGCGCACATTATCCCAGAGGTGTGAATGCACAGATGACCACTCGAAGATCTCCAATTACAGGTAAGCAACCTGTATTTCTTCATTCTACAGAAAAAATGAAGTGATAGGATTCTGAGGCAGCCATATGGATTCAAACTATGGTGGATTGTTATGTTTTAATATTCATATTTTGTAGTTGTTGACCTGTATAAAAACCCCATGCAAAAGTTGAAGTTTATCATTACAAGGATGACTGGAGCTTAGAGCTCACAGAGTATTTACATAGGTGGAGAGAGATGCACTCACAAAATGCAACTTTCTCACCTCCTCCCTTCCACAGCAGCCTGGAATTCTGTTCTGGGGGGGCATCCTCTGTCCCCCAAGAATGAGATTTGGGGGGCATTTCAGGCTGCTGTGAGGGTGGGGAGGTGAGAAAGTTGCATTTCATGAGTGCATGTCCCTCTACCTGAGGATATATAGTCTGTGAGATGTAAGCCTACAGCTAGAATCTTTCTTTATAGTGCACATTGATTTTATCTCATTTTTTTACTTGCAGGAAAATTCAGACGACAATAGTCAGTTGTCTAAACATTCTGTCTTGCCAGTTCTTTTTCTGCCTTCCCAAGCAAAAAAAAAGAGGTGGTTCAGCATCAGAGAGGGATACATACATGACAGGCTGCTTACAAATACACAATTCTGATCATCCCCATCAGGACTGTTTTGAATGGTAATCTTATTGACCCTTGATTCAGTTCAGAAAGCTGAAAAGGACAATGTAGATGATTCTCAGCAGGAAAACAAGGCTGGGAAGGATAGGAATTGGGTAATTCCAAGATGGGTAGGCAGCAAGAAGCTTATCCTGTTTTTGTAGTGAGCTCTCCCTGCTGCCATATTTACCTTTTCAAAGGTAAGGTTTTATTATGCAAGAAGCCAGGGGGACTGGCAAAAAGGACTGGATACTGGCAAGATGGCAGAGGGGAGATACCTTAAAGGATACTGTGCCTGATAGGAAAAGAGGTTTTTTGGAATTTGAGTGGTTTGCATTACAAGTCCTACTCACTCACCTTTCAAACCTTATTGGGTTCCTGAGTGGAAAGGCTTAGGGAAAGAAAGAACATGTTACCTTAGGATAATAGAGACATATAAATTATAACTGCAATATATTGGGGGGGGGGGGTTTGAACAATGTAGATAAGCCTTATTCCTTTACTACTAGAACTTCTGTCAAGGTTCTGCTATCTGATCCTACTTAGCCAAGGACTAACTCTGAGGAGCGAAAGATAAAGACAACTAGAGAATTACATTCTGGTTACATCCCTGAGCAGAAGATGGATTATATGATTATCAGAGTTCATAAAGACTGGGAAAGAATGAGATTTATGGACAGAAATTCCAAGAAATTCAGTTTTATCAAGGTTAATTTAAGAAAATGAGCAGACATCCATGAAGTAATAAAAGGAGAAAGACAATTAGTAACTACAGAAAGTGCCAGTGGGCACAGAGAAGGGATTGAGAGAAAGCTGTAGATCACCAGTTTACAAATGACAGGCCAAAAGAGGATATAAGGAGGACAAAAAGGAAGGAAAGTAAAGAAGAAAGGGGATTAGATCAAGGCAGATCATAGGAAAATGCTAAAGGAAGGGAGAAATAGATAAGGAAAATAAGGGCCATCTTCTCCCCTAGAAAGCCAAAGAAGGAAGAGAGGGGAGAAGAGAATGGCTGGCAGTACCAAAGAGAAACTGAACTGAGGATAAAAGAAACAAGACTCTGCTCCTTAGTCTTCACTAGGCATAATAAGTATTTCCACAAAGAAGGTAGATTATTGTTGTTGTTTTTAGAGGGGTAAGGAAAGCATGTCATCTGGTAGAAGAAGAGATTGGATTTATACCCCGCCCTTCACTACCCAAGGGAGTCTCAGAGTGGCGTACAAACTCCTTTCCCTTCCCCTCCCCACAGCAGACACCCTGTGAGGTAGGTGGGGCTGAGAGAGCTCTGGAACAACTGTCCTTGAGAGAACAGCTGGTACAGAGCTATGGCTTGCCCAAGGTCATCCAGCAGGTGCAAGTGGAGGAGTGGGGAATCAATCCCGGCTCTCCCAGATTAGAGTCCGCACACTTAACCACTACACCAGACTGGTAGGGCTGGGAGACCGTAACTTTCCCTTATTTCCATAGCAAAAAGTTTTATGTATGCATAGATTCCTCTTAGTGTGCACCTTAAAAGTTCCCTTGCCTGATTCTAAAGATTTAGATACTCCTGGACATGTTTGGAGAAGATTGCCCTAGAATAGTAGCCATAAATCATTTTTTTCATAGAAATCTTTCTCAGACCCTTGCACAGATGGTATGATTGAATATGAGGAATATGTTTGAAGTAGGAGTGTAGTGAATAGCTTTGTTGGCCAGATACCATTAAACCACACTTTAACCAGGATCTTTGTTTCATGGAATTGTCTTCATTTTTTGGACTGTCAGTGACAATGCTCACTCCACTGTTGTTGCCCCCCCCCCCCTTCACAGTGTTTATCAAATCTGTGCAGATTCTGGAGCTCACTCTCTAGTGAGTTAGTTAAAATTAGTAGGGTTCTATCACAATAGCTAAAGAGCCTGATTTCAACTCTGAAAAGGGGACTTTTTACAACACTTATCTCAAAGGGACAACATATTGTAGACCTTACACAAGTGACTGCGCTTCAGAAGACACTTTTGGGTGCTGAGTCATGAGCTAGAAAGTTTGAGAACGAACCATCTTTAAGTGCCTGTATTGAACCCCCCCCCCCCCCCATGTCCTTGGACTCCAAAGACATGTGAAAACAAGTGGGTTACAAGAGTGGGAGGACCTATTTCCTCTTTGTTCTTGGGCTTCAGAAATTTGGTGGTATTTTTTGAATCAAATCCCCAAGAGGGGGTTTAGTCCCTATATGGGACAAAACTTCTAGAATCTGCTGAGTCTAAAATATATTTGAACTCTTTGATGAAATGGGAGGAAGTTTCAGTGATAACCAAGGATGTAAGTCTGAAAACAAAACATGGCATCCACGCAACAAACTGAAGGAATGTGAGAGTTCACCATTCATACAATACGGACTAGGGGAAGAGGCAACTGGCAATCAAGAATGCATCCGTGGAATGGGAAATGTATTTATTAATTTTATTAAAAGCATTTCAATTTTCTCGTTCTTTTATCTGTTTCCTTCCCTTGCTACATTCGGTTTCAAATTTCCTAATCACACTTGTGTCACTATCTCGCACCATGAGTCTTCTATCAGTTGGTATCCCAATCCTGCTTTCAATGTGCAGCAAGCATCTCTCTCCCCCCCCCCCCCCCCATGCCATTCAACGTTAGTGGAGAAACATCTGATTTCCCAGTTTAGAGCAAGGTGGTAATAAAAGAAAAATGAGAAATACATGTTTAATACTGTTCACTTATCCTAAAACATATTTCCCCTTCCTTTTCTTGTAGTTGAGTTGTCTTCTCTCTTGTTTTATATGTAAATATTCTAAAGCATTCAGGCAGCTTTCCTTTTCCTTCTGTGTACACTTGGTCTTTACTTCTTCATTTTCTTATGACATTTTATGCCCCTGTCATTCTTTCCTTGGCTGTTCTTTTTCTTCTCCCTTTCTACTGCTAAAATGGCAGTGGACTAAAGCAATTAGATTTATTCCTCACCCTGCTGGTCACACTGACAAACTGACAACACTTCTCACTGAAGTTCTTAACTATGGATTGGCATTAGCAAAAGTCAGCAGCACCCAGGTGGAAATTTCTGTGGAGTGTGACATAGGTCATCCAATTGGAAGTGCAGTGCATCCAGTAGAGAATTTGTATCAGGACTTATTAGTATTTGATTTGGTGTTGTGATGTGGAGGGAAAAAAAGTCAATGGCAACATTTCTAAGAGCTGAGTACATTAATAGCGAAATATATCAAATCAATCTTATTGTTATACATTCTATTATTGTTGTTGTGAAATGTTTAAATGCAATAGTTCCATTAGCTAATGAGATAACTGGGGGAATGTTTTTTTATTGTTAGTCTATTTATCTTGAAAGATTTAAAACTGCTGTTAGCAAACTGGCAAATGACAACTTAGATTTCCCCCCCTCCCTCTTCTAAATTTCCTCCGATCTACTGGCATCTTTGCGATAGACAAGCAGTTACTCAAGGTTTATTGGCATTGTTTCCTGAGATTTAAATGAGACATAAAATTTTATAGCAGGCATAGTATTTTAATGACTGTTTCATTATTTTACACGGTGAACATGAAAGGATACAAGGAGTAATATTGATGGACAGTGTGTCATTAAAAGATGCAAAAATGTTGTGCTAGTCATTTATGTGCAAATGAGGATCCTCCATGTTTCAGGGCTTGGTTCCAAAATTATTTATATAATCCAATCTCTCCTAGTGCAACAGGGCAAAAGAAAATCCGCGTCCCATGTGTATCCTAAAGAAACTCCACGTTGAAATATTGCCTACAAAAATTGACTCATTCTGTTCTCTATGTTCTGTTCTTTCGCATCCCCTACAGCTGGATCCTTTTAACTGGAGATGCTGAGGATTAAACCCCAAGCTGTTGTCATGCAAAGCAGATGTTCAACCACTATTCTACCTTTAGTGGCCATAGGAGCTAGTTTGGTGTAGTGGTTAAGAGCACTGGACTCTAATCTGGAAAACTGGGTTTGATTCCCCACTCCTCCACATACAGCCAGCTGGGTGACCTTGGGTCAGTCACAGTTCTCTCAGAGCGTTTTTCTCAAGAACAGTGCTCTCAGAGCTCTCTCAGTCCCACCTACCTCACAGGGTGTCTGTGGTGAGGAGAGGAAGGGAAGGAGATTTAAACCTCTCTGAGACTCCAAGTAAAGGATAGGGTAAATACTACTACTACTACTACTACTACTACTACTACTACTTCTCTCTCCCTTCCTCCCTTCCTTCCTTCCTTGATCTCACCCTTACTCTCATGCTACCCTTAATGCCTGGAAAGCTATTGTATTGCCGTATCACTTCCCTGCCTTTGCTCAAATCCTGCTATCCACCGTAATGTGAAGGCATTGGCTCAGTCCCTTTAACCAGCTCATATTATAGCTATGCATTATGCATTTTCTTCCTGTGATGTTTTTCCTTCTCCTCTTCTCCATTGTCTTCTCTGCGGACCATCAGATTGAAAGCTCCTCTGAGAAGGAATCTGTCTTTTTGCATATTTCACTGTATACTGCAACACAAATTCATAGCATTATAGAGACAATCCATTTTAGAGTGGCAGTTTTGCAAAATGTAGTTGTACCAAATGTAGCCAATACTTTATGGAATCCAAGATTGATTTTGTGGCGTCTCAGACTTAACTCAAGTTGTCTTTACATGCCTTACTGAATTTTTATTAATATAATCTACAGCGCTGTACATTATTGAAGACAGAGTAGTAAGAACATTATTGGAGACAGAGTTACAAGAACATAAGAAGAGTCCTACTGGATCAGACCAGTGGGCCATGTAGTCCAGCATCCTGTCTCACATGGTGGCCAGCCAATTCCTCTGGATGGCCAGTAACAGGGCATAGAGGCCAAGGCCTTCCCCGATGTTGCCTCCTGGCTCTGAGATTCAGTCACCATGACTAGTAGCCATTAGGGATGTACATTTGGTTCAGACAAACCAACACCCCCCCCCCCAGAATAAAACCTATTCAGTTCGTCAAAAGCCAAATCAAATTATCTAATCTGATTCGGCTGGACAAAAAGGGATTCCCTGAATAGATGCCGTATATTTGGGGAATCCCTTTGCTGGGCGAGGGGAAGCCATGGGGAGGCATTTAAATGGCTCCCCACACCCTCCCAGGTCCTGCCTGACTCACCCACCTTGGCGGACAAGCTAGGAAAGGCAGGGGGCTCTGCTGGACTTCTCCAGTTCTCCAGCTTCAGTGGGCAGGCTGGGGAAGCCATGGGGAGGCATTTAAATGCTTCCCTGCACCCTCCTGGGTTTTTCCTGGCTCGCCCACCTTGATGGGCAAGCTAGGAAAGGTACAGGTGGGCTCTGCCAGGCTTCTCTGGCTTGCCTGCTTTAGCAGCCGGGCTGGGGAAGCAATGGGGAGGCATTTAAATTCCTCTGCCCACCCTCCTGGATTCTTCCTGGCTCACCCACCTTGGCAGGCAAGCTAGGAATGGCAGGGGGCTCTGCTGGTCTTCTCTGGCTTGCCAGCCTCAGTGGATGGGCTGGGAAGCAATGGGGAGGCATTTAAATGCCTTCCTGCACCATCAGCGGGTGAGCTAGGAAAGGGGGGGGGGCTCTGCTGGGCTTCTCCGGTGGGCCAGGAAAGGTGGGGGAGGGCTAGCTTGGAGGGGCAGCAAGCTACCTTCACTGCCTTCTCTTCAGTGAAGGGAGCCTGCCGCCTCTCCAGCGTGACTCCAGGGGAGGGATTTAAACTTTAAAACTCAAGTCGTGCTGCAGAGGTGGCATGCTCCCTTCACTGAAGGGAAGGCAATTCACCTTCCCTTCAGTGATAGGAACCCCCCCCCCTCTTCAAGGGGGGATTATTGTACCCTACGGGGACAGTCCCCATAGGGTATAATTGAGACAAATGTGATTCGGATGGTCAAACGCCACCCCAATCAGCTTGTATTGCTGAAAGTGGCATTTGGGGGTCATTCGGCTTGATTCGGCCAAATCTGAATGCGCCGATTTTTTTTTGCACATCCCTAGTAGCCATTGATTGACTTATTCTCAATGAATCTATCTAATCCCCTTTTAAAGCTGTTTCTTCCTGTTGCCATCACTACATCCTTTTCCAAATATTAAAGCAGTAGTATTTAAAGTAGTGTAAAGTAGTATTTCCTTTTGTCTGTCCTGAACTTACTGGTGAGAGGTCCTAAAAATTAGCAGTCTATATTAAAAGTAACTATGGCTTTCCAAACTATTGTTGAAATGATTAGAGTCTTGCAGCTTAAGAAGCTTTGCATGGTGGTAAAGCAAGTATTATGTAAAAAAAGGGTAGCTGAAGTTGGTTCAAGCAATTTTATTGGGCCCAAGAACCAAGTATGGGATCCATACAGTATATGTGGTATCACAAGTGTCTTGTATGCCCTCAGAAGTACTGGCACATACTAGGCTCCCTGAATAAAGAAAAACAAATCTTAAAGCAAGCAAAGTTAAAAATCAATTTTCTGTTTAAGATATTGACTATGCTTGAGCCAAGATAAGCTGGACTGGAACACGATTCCCAAGTATCTAAATTTGTTAACCACTTGTAGTTTATGCACACCATTTCCCATGTTTTATTTGATCTTTTATAGATTTTGAGAATACCATCATCTTTCATTTATCCTCATTTATCTCCAGAAGTTTGCTATTGCAGTAGGCAATAAATTATTTTATAGTGCGCTTTAATCTGATCTGAGTTTTGGAGAGCAAAACCCTTGTTGGCGTATAACAAAGCAAGTACTGGATGAGTTTCCAGACATGAGGTGTGGATAGAGATGTCCTGTAAGCCTGGAACAAAGTCATTCAGATACAAATTGAACAAGTGTGGTGCAGGAATTCAGCACTGACAAACATATCTTTGAACTGGTATTTGGTTAGATATAGCTCCCAAGTTGTTTAATATAATGCAGAGTGAATTTTCAGAATAAATATTCATTATTAATTTCAGCAGTCTTCCAGGTGGAAGTGCAGCATATAGTCTGTTCCAAAGCTGTGTGTGAGATACAGAGTCAAAAGCAGCCCTTAAGTTGATAAATGCTGCACATCTATAGACAGCCAGGTGTATCTAGCACATATTTGTGGTGCAGACAAGAATGGCCCTTCCTAAAGCCTGCTTGTTTATCACCCATTATTTTCTTTTTATATATCCAGTGCACCAGGGTTTTGTTTTTGTTTTGTTTTGCAGAAGGGATGTGTATAGCTTGCCAATCATAGTGAGAAGACTGATTGTTTGGTAATTACTTGGATCATTTTTTTTGCTTTTTTAATATATAGGTATAATCAATGATGTTTTCCAGATTTCTGATATAATTCCAGCCTGATTTATAAGTGTAAATAAAGGCACAAACACTTGTGCCCACCAGTCAGGAGCTGCCTTTAAAAGTTCAGCAGGAAGGGTTGTCAAGGTTGGAAGACTTGCCTGATTTCAGTGCTTTGATCAATTTGGCTATTTTATGGCAAATAACTGACTTCCTTTTGGGGGTTTGTTCAAGATTAATTTCAAAGTTCAGATCCGGGTTCAAAATTATGCCTCTTGTAAAGATTCTTAAAATATTGTTCCCAGATGGTTAATGATATAGGGATTTCAGTTTTGTTTCTTGGTTTTAATACAGGAGTGATTAGATTCCAGAGAGACACATTTGGTATCCCTTTGGCTGCTACTATTATCTTATCCCATAATAGGGCTGCCAAGTCAGCCCAGGGGGCGGGGGATCCCCCGCTATAGGGGTTCCCGATCCGCCGGCCGGCATTCGGCTGGCGGGGGGAACCCTGCCCCCGAAGTCGTCCAGCCTGGACGACTTCCCCAGCGTAATGACATCACCCGGAAATGACGTCACCACATTGGAGGCGTTGCCAGGGCAACGCCCTGGCAATGCCCCCAACGTGGTGACGTCACTTCCAGGTGATGTCAATGGACGCGCGCGCAAAGCATGCGCCTGGGAGGCTCCCAGGTGGCTCCCGGGTGAAGAAGGGCTCCCCCCCGCCAGTACGTGAGTACGACTTGGCAGCCCTATCCCATAAAGATGTCATGGACTGGCATTTCTTCATCCTCAACATAGTTTTGTACTCTTTTCTTGCTCTTAATAATGAATATTTTGTGATATTTGTATTCTGAGACACCTATAATGTGTAGCTCTCTCCAGTAACTCTCACATCCCTTGGCCCCTTAGTTGCCGCATATGGCCCTCAGTCACCATCATGCCCTCACTCCCAGGTTCTATTACACTCCTGTTATATGGTCATTGTAGTATTAGGGATCAGTTTAGAGTTGACTTAAAATTTCATCTGAAACATATTTTTAGATGAATTTAAGGGAAGGTATTCAGATAAAACATCAGAGGTGTGTCAGCAGGCATAAAACAAGTTAGGGTGAGAGTAATAATTCCCCACCCCAGGAAAATCTAGTTCCAATTGAATTTTGTCTAGGCAAACTTGTTATTAGTACTCAAAGTAACAAAGGTTCAGTCACTGTTCCAGAAAATCTTTTTTATATCATGCAACAATGGGTAGGGACATGATGAGGTAAGGCAGGACTGGTGTTTGTCTAATAAACCTCTCCTTTCCTCTTTTACCATTCCAGTATATGCTCACTTACAAACAAAAGATTTTTGTAATGTAATTGGCAGTCAGCCCAGACTTATACTTACAGAAATTATGCAGTATTCTCACATTTGTCTTTATGATCTGTGCTGAAGTAGGTGACATTTTGTGTTTACTACATACACTATAACCTATTTCTTACCATGTTTTGCTTGGATTAGCTCTAAGATCCACTTAATTCCAATTTTTCCAATAGCATCAGATTCTGCTTGGGTGGTTTTGGATGTGATTTTCTGGCTTGTGGATGAAAGAGGGTTTTTAAATTATTATTAAAGTTGAAAAAAAGCAAAATAATTTCAAGAAACGACAAGTTTTCAATCATGACTCTTTTGTTTACTGAACAACAAAACATATATTTTCCCAAAAGCTAGCTCAGCTTCTTCCACAAATACCCATCAACAGTCCTTGTGGTGAGACCCACATGGATAATGGCATGAATTAAATGTGGGTAACTCATTCCACTGTGGTTGAAAAAGGAAGGAGGGAAATAAGTCTTCTGTGTGTACCCAGTTGTCTACGGTAGACCATAAAACCTGACAGGAACTGACGATCTGTAGACTTCCTATGAATAGAAATGGTGAAACAGGATTGATTTTTGCTGTTGGGCTAGTCTAAAGTACTGAAATCTTGTAGTCTTATCCTTTCCTCGTGAACCCCACCTTGACCCAGAGCGACAGTAGCAAACACAACATAGGCAGGCTGTCAAATGCTTGTGAGGACTGTAAAACCAGAATGCCTTATAGAGGCAAGCACATAATTGGTGCATGGTTTAAGATCTTCCTCCATACCCCCACCCCCGCACCCACCTGTCAGCATGATGTGATCAGCCAGAGTGCTACTGCTGAAGCGACCATTCTGAAAGAATGATTAAGCACAGGTGGTAGTGCAGTGAGAGAATCCTGGCAAACACCTTGTAGAAATAGATTGATATTCATCCATGATGAGATGCTTTGCTGTAGAAAAGGGATTTTCAAATTTGTTTAATCATTCATTGGGTTAGAATAATAATACAGTGATCAGGAGAGTTAAGCTTTGTCAGGTTGGCAGAGGCGAGTCCTGGAAATAGGGGATTAAAAAGTAAATATTTGAAAACATAGATTGTAGCAGGATTGCCTGCTTGCTTCTCTCTATTACTCCCTATAATATGCTTGAAAAGTTTTATTTGTACCTCGGGGACTATGAGGCTGTCCTCATTTAGGGATATAAATGCAGAAATTACTGCTGCACAATTGACAGCTTTAAGCACTTCTGCTGGCAGCCTGTCTCTTCTTTGCAGGCTGGCATAGACACGTTGCTTTGCAAAAGCAGTAGAGAGCTTTACCCTCTATATTATAATTATATGCCAGGCTGCTTCATGATAGACACAAGCCTTGTTGCCAACGAAGAGATGAGTTCTCCTTCTGCAGCTCCAGTTCCAAGTTTCATTGCTTCTCTTACCATGCGTTTAAATAACTGACTACTGCTGAGGGTCTCTCTCAGGTTCATTAAAGACAATGAAAGCTCTGCAAAAATACCGAGGGGGGAGGGGGAAGGAAAGCATCCTAAGTGAGAATACCATTTGTAGCATGATGGGTAGCACTGTACAGAGTTCAAACATGGGAATCCTTCAAAATGTTGCTACCTATAATTGGTCCATTTCTCTGCCCATTTTAGAAGTTTGAATCTGTGTCCATGTGGCCAGAGAACTACAATTCGGTTCCTACAGCCAGGGGAACCTCAATGACGATCTCGAACAGGGGCCGTGTTGCCTCTCTCAGAAAAAGAAAGAGTCACAGCAATGTCACAGCATTTTGGTGGGGGTTGGAGGTGGCAGCAGTATAAGGATGGATCCACCCCGCCCTTCCTCTTTCGCCGCATCCTCAGATAGGGTTGCCAGCTCTGGGTTGGAAAATTCCTGGAGACTTTGGGGGTGGATCTGGGATAGGGTGGGTTTTGGGGAGGGGAGGGGCCTCAGCAGGGTACCATGCCATAGAGCCCACTCTTTAAAGAAGCCATTTTCTCCAAGGAAGCTGATCTCTGTCAACTGGAGATCAGTTGTAAAAGTGGGATATCTCCAGACCCCTCCTGGAGGCTGGCAACTCTATGCTCAGAACACGGTTTGAAAGAGTTCCAGGGCAGTGGGTTGGTGGAGGCCATGGCCTACTCATGGAATTCACAACTTAGGGTTGGATCCAAAGGTGGCCTTCCCCTCATGGGGGGGGGGGTTCTTTGATTCACTGAAAACTCTGTCCATGTACAAGAAGGTCATGTTTTGACCCAGCAAAAGGGCTTGGATGCGTCGGGGTGGGACCTGTACAATAAGTAGTTCAAAACATTGGAATCAGCATGGTAATTTAAATCAGGATCTACCAATATATACACATGCACCAGTCGTTGGAGGTCACTTGTATTTGTCCCTTAATACTTTGTAACAGATTGGTGGGCAGTGGTTATTTGTGTTTTCTTTATAGAAATTTACTGGCCTCTGTGAGAGGTGAAGAGTCACCATTTGCAGCCACAACATGAATTCTGGGCAGCCCAGTGGGCCAGGAGGAAGCCCATTGGGTTGCAGGCAGTGTTCCCGCTAAGTTGAGTTAGTGTGAGCTAGCTCACAGTTTTTTACCTTCCGGCTCACACATTTTTGTCTTAGCTCAAGAAGATGGCTCCAGTCCAGAGCAAACTAATTTATGCAGTAGCCAAATCACCAGCCTGCTCACCTGCTTTAATGCTGGTAGCTCACAAAGTAGAATTTTGGCTCACAGGACTCCACAGCTTAGAGGGAGCATTGGTCACAGCTGGTGCCAGCAAGTTCTTGGGATCTTTGAAAGAAGCAGTGAAATTTAATTGGCTTCAGTCCTGTTTAGACTTCATGGTTTTGTGTGACTGTGAATTAGGGTGGCCAGCCTCTGGGTGGGTCCTGGAGGTCTCCCAGAGTGGCAGCTGGTCTCTGGATAGTATGGATCAGTTTCCCTGGAGGGCCAAGTCTGTGGCATTGAGCCCTGCAATGGTCTGTCCTCTACCCGGACCTTGCCTCTCTGGGCAGTATTTTTAAATCTTCAGGGATTTCCTAAACTGGAATTGGTAACCTTACTGTGAACTCAGTGAGGCTATGAACATGTTAAATAAATCTCTACCAAGATTACTTAACTGAAAATAATTTCTTGCCTATTTTTGCTCTTCTATGAAGAACTCATGGCTCTAACTTTGCATAGCTACTATTTGTTTCCTGTGCTTGTCTGTTTAGCTAAAATATTATATAAAGTGTGCCTCAGCCCGGTGCTGTTCGAGGAGAGATGGGGTCCTCCTCTTCATGTTTTGATTATCCACTGTGGTGGAAACAATTTCGGCCTTGGAAAAGTGAAGGCCCTGGTGATACAGGCAAAGACTAACCCAGGGGTTATCAGGAGCAGGAGGCCTGGTGTACAAATTGAGGGGTCTGCAAAGGAAGCCAAAGTCCTCCACCTCATGTGGTTCATTAAAAGGTTAAACTGGGGCTCATCAGGAGCAGGTGGCCCAGTGCGCAGATTGTGTGGTCTGTGATACTGTCATGCTGTATGTGGACAGAGCCCGTCAGAGGGCGAACGGGGAATCAAAGAATGTGATAGTGGGCAGATTAGGTCATCCCCCCCCCCCCCCCGAGGATACGGGCTAAGCTGATCAGCCTGTGAAATATACTCAAGATGCATATAGTGATCAGCTCATAGTTTATTAGTGATTTCAGTTTAACACCACACCCCCCACACACCCATTCCCCGTGATAGGCTATTTACAAAACATTACCACTTGATTGGTTTATTCCAGAGTCCTGGCCGGCTATTGTTCTTGTTCTCCAAACTCAGCCAGTCTCTAGAGTGATTCAGTTAGGGTAATTCAATCAGCCCATCCCCTAGGGTGATTCAATCAGGGATGATTAAATCCCAAAACATAACAGCCTGTATCAGGGTAATGGGGTAGACTTATTTGAAAAGGGCAATGATACGTTCTGGAGGGTACATGGCAAGGGCTGTGGGTGGCTTTAATCTGCCCAGTGGGGTACAAGGTCCTAAGCAGAGGCTTGGCCTTGGCAGTGGAAGGTTAGTCCAGCAATAGGAAATGCAGATCCAGTGAGCACCTTATGATACTTTCCTTGTTGGGGGATAAGGGATCCTTCAGTTTTAGCCTTCAGGTTCTGTGGCCCAGGGCTGGGATGAGTTCTGCCTTGGATCTGCCCTGGCTAGACTCCCACTTTGAAGTTTTGCAGCTTGTTGGGGGTTCCAGGACAGCACCTGGTTTGCTATGCTGGCCAGCTGTGAGCCTGAGGCTAAGGGCTTACACAATGGGATGACCCTTGGCCATTACCCATTTGGGATTTGCCCTTGCCACAAAATTCTTAACTAGTTAATAAAGTGACCTTTGTTTAAATCCAACCCTGTGTCGGTCTCTTTCTTCTGACTTGGGGTGGTGGTGGATTTGATTCCTACCACCCAGGGAGCCTCAACAGCAACCTTGGGTGAAGGCCATTTTGCCTCCCTCGGAAGGAAGAAGAGGCAGCAATGTGCAATGTGCAGCGTCACAGCGTTTTGGCAGGGATCGGAGCTGGAAGCTATATAAGGACAGCTCTGCCCTTGGCCTTCCTCATTTTGCCACGTCCATTTCTCTGCCTGTTTTAGACATTTGCATCTGTGTCCATGTGTCCAGAGAACTACAAAAGGCAAGATCTGACAAGGCTAATATATTTTACCTGTAAATGTGCTGCCCTTCCAAGTTAGCACAATTTTTTCTATGGCAATGAATCAAAATTGTAGAATTAATTGTACATTGAATTACGGTTGGCTGGGACAGCAGCATGTTTAGGGTGGGTGCCAGGAAAGACATAGTAAACACCATACTGCACCATGGGATCACTCCTTTAGAGTTACTGCAGCATTCATGTTAAAAGTAGTTGTTAACTTTCAACTGTCCCCCCCCCCCCCCCACTTTTGTGCCCATTTTAGGGGAGGATGTATCAGATTACTTTTGTTCAGAGATTCCTTCTCCTTCTGGAACTACAACTTGTGAGGTGCCATGTGGAATGGACTGTGTTGTAACTGAGTGGTCACAGTGGTCATCCTGTTCTCACTCATGCTCCAGTAAAAATGCAGAAGGGAAGCAAAGCCGCACAAGATCTATATTGGCAGTACCGGGGGAAGGTGAGTAGTAGATCTCTTAAGGCTACTGTTTGCTACCTTAGAGGTTGCTTATGGTGTAACAAGCCTAGGAATGGTCCTTATTAGGAGTATGAGAGTCTTTCTGACTCTTCCTTATTAACTGGTTAAGATAATGGGTCAGGCTTTCTGTCTCAAGAGAGTTTGAGCTTTGTTAGCAGTGGTCCTAAAACTGTTTGAGTGCTGAGACCACAAATTTGAAAATAAGGCTTACCACAGCCAGGTAATATTTCCCTTAGATATGGCACAGAATGCAATAGAAACTAAGATAGGAAGTGGGGGGAGGGTACTTTTTTTAGGGGGGGGGGACCTTCTACATTTTCATTTTGGGCATGACTTGTATGTGATGAAAGAAAGGTATAATTGCACTAAACAATTTATAGTATGGTCTCTCCCAGATATCTAAGGCTAATAATCCTTGCATCACATCCGATGACTGTCCCATTAGCAACTCAACAGTGGCCTCTTGTGCCACAACCAATTAAAAAAACACACACACAAAAACAGAAGTTGGGGAAGAGTACAAGCATAAATGTACATGCTGAGGACTGTCAGATCATTTTTCTTTTAAATCAGATCTCTTGCATAGACACTGCAATATAAGACAAGTACCAGTAAAGAACATAACAGTATGCAGTATGTCTGGCCTTCAGCTTTTCAAAGCTGTGAGCTGTTCTACATTTCCCTGGAAAGAGATTTCGATTACCCCACTCTCTATTCTATTGTAATCCTACTAAATAATAATCATAATCACTTGAAAAAAAATTGCATGTGCAAATACTCATTAATCCGCTGTATTGCCGCCACCTTGGAATCTGATAGCACTGAAGTTATGGTTTAATTATGCTATTAAATACATCAAAATATTGAATTTTTAGAAGCTAGATTTACATAGGGAATTAGATGACATTCATCCCCAACAATATTGTAAATTACTGTAGATCTATGAAATACCCTAAAGTTGTAATCCTATACAGATTTATGAAGAGGTCACACAGAGCACAAGAAAAATTCTGACTAAACATCTCTAGGATTGGGCTGTGGAAAAGCACAGTGGCAAAAACAGGCTACATGTTTTCATGTTAAAATTAAGCAGGGCTCCGTTGGGGCCGGGGCGCGCCGGAGCGACGCTCCGGGAGAGAGTTGGCGGGGGGCGGGCACATAATCAAGCCCCGCCCCCCCCAGCTCGCTTTCCCCGGCCTGCGGGCCCCTCGCAGCCTCCTCGTGGCTCGCGAGTCTGCCCTGCCGCCTCGTCCCCTCTTCAGCCTCCAGGCCCCCCCCGCCCGATCTCCCTCCCTGGCCCGCGGCTTGCCGCCGGGCCAGGGAGAAGCCTCCAGGGCCCCCCCCGCCCGATCTCCCTCCCTGGCCCGCGGCTCGCCGCCGGCCCAGGGAGAAGCATCCAGGCCCCCCCCATCTCCCTCCCTAACCCGCGGCTCGCCACCGGGCCAGGGAGAAGTCTCCGCCCCCCCATCTTCCTCCCTGGCCCGCGGCTCGCCGCCGGGCCAGGGAGAAGCCTCCAGGCCCCCCCAATCTCCCTCCCTGGCCCGCGGCTCGCCGCCGGGCCAGGGAGAAGTTTCCACCCCCCCATCTCCCTCCCTGGCCCGCGGCTCACTGCCGGGCCAGGGAGAAGTCTCCGCCCCCAATCTCCCTCCCTGTCCCACGGCTCGCCGTCAGGCCAGGGAGAAGTCTCCACCCCCCATCTCCCTCCCTGGCCCGCGGCTCGCCGCCGGGCCAGGGAGAAGTCTCCAGGTCCCCCCCCGGCCCGATCTCCCTCCCTGTCCCGCGGCTCGCCGTCAGGCCAGGGAGAAGTCTCCGCCCCCCCCGATCTCCCTCCCTGGCCCACGGCTCGCCGCCGGGTTAGGGAGAAGTCTCCAGGCCCCCCCCCCGGCCCGATCTCCCTCCCTGGCCCGCGGCTCGCCGTCGGGCCAGGGAGAAGCCTGCAGCCCCCCCCCCGATCTCCCTCCCTGGCCCGCGGTACGCCGGGCCAGGGAGAAGCTTCCAGCCCGCCCACCCACCCCATCTCCCTCCCTGGCCAGCGGGCACGCCGTCGGGCCAGGGAGAAGTCTCCGCCCCCCCATCTCCCTCCCTGGCCCGCGGCTCGCCGCCGGGCCAGGGAGAAGTCTCCGCCCCCCCATCTCCCTCCCTGGCCCGCGGCTCACCGCCGGGCCAGGGAGAAGTCTCCGCCCCCCCATCTCCCTCCCTGGCCCGCGGCTCGCCGCCGGGCCAGGGAGAAGCCTGCAGCCCCCCCCCCCGATCTCCCTCCCTGGCCCGCGGTACGCCGGGCCAGGGAGAAGCTTCCAGCCCGCCCACCCACCCCATCTCCCTCCCTGGCCAGCGGGCACGCCGCCGGGCCAGGGAGAAGCCCCCAGTAAGCCCGCCCACCCCATCTCCCTCCCTGGCCAGCGGGCACACCGCCGGGTCAGGGAGAAGCCCCCAGCCTGCCCACCCACTCCATCTCCCTCCCTGGCCAGCGGGCACACCGCCGGGCCAGGGAGAAGCCCTCAGCAAGCCCACCCACTCCATCTCCCTCCCTGGCCAGCGGGCACGCCGCCGGGCCAGGGAGAAGCCCCCAGCCCGCCCACCCACCCCATCTCCCTCCCTGGCCAGCGGGCACGCCGCCGGGCCAGGGAGAAGCCCCCAGCCCGCCCACCCACCCCATCTCCCTCCCTGGCCCGCAGCAAGGTGCTGGACCAGGGACAAGCCCCCAGCCCTCCCCCTCCTCACCATTCCTGGGCCGTGGGGGGGGGAGGTAGTAAGGGAAGAGCTGGGCCTGAGTGGCTTTAAGCCACTGGGGCCCAAGCAAGGCGGGGGGAGGGAAACACCTTGTCTGCCTGTCTGTCTGTCTTCCTTCCTTTTCTCTCTCTCCCCCCACCTACTTACCTTCCTGTTGCTTCCTTCCTTCCTTCTCTCTCTCTCCCCCCTACCTACCTACCTTCCTGTTGCTTCCTTCCTTCCTTCTCTCTCTCTCCCCCCTACCTACCTTCCTGTTCCTTCCTTCCTTCCTTCCTTCCTTCCTTCCTTCCTTCCTTCTCTCTCTCTCCCCCACCTACATACCTACCTACCAACCTACCTTCCTCTGTCTGTCTGTCTTCCTTCCTTCTCTCTCCCACCTACCTACCTACCTACCTCTGTCTGTCCGTCTTCCTTCCTTCTCTCTCGCCCCCCCCCACCTACCTACCTACCTTCCTCTGTCTGTCTGTCCATCTTCCTTCCTTCTCTCTCGCCCCCCCCACCTACCTACCTACCTTCCTCTGTCTGTCTTCCTTCCTTCTCTCTCTCTCCCCCCCACCTACCTACCTTTGTCTGTCTGTCTGCCTACCTGCCTTCCTTTCTTCCTCTCTTCTCTCCCCCTACCTACCTACCTATCTACCTTCCTTCCTTCCTTCCTTCCTTCCTTCTCTGTCTCCCCCCACCTACCTTCCTTCCTTCTTTCCTGTTCCTTTCCTTCCTTCCTTCTCCTTTCCTCCCTCCTTCTTCCTTCCTTCCTTTGCCATTAGATAGGCTTGCCAGCTCTGAGTTGGGAAATACCTTAGAGATTTTTGGGGTGGAGCCTGAGCGTGGGTATTGCCTTCTGACACACTTCCAGTGATGTCAGGGGTGTGTGACCTTCTGACACTTCCGGTGACGTCAGGGGGTGTGGCATATGCAAATAAGTTATGCTAATGAGCTCCTGCACCTCTTTTTTTACGAAAGGACCCCTGAAATTAAGTGCATAATTTTAAAAAATGCATACGTTTTAGAATAGTTATATATCAAACACTGTATTAAATGCCCCATGACATAATTCTATCAAAACAGAACAATGAAATAACTGGCTATGCGTAATTTTGAAATATTTCTCAGTGGTATTCTGTCTGCTTACTGCAGCTCATTTGCCTTGGGATTCTCAACTGAAGCAGGTGAAGGTGCTATTTGAGGCAAGGCAGGGGCCAACATTTGTCTGTATAATAAAATAGTAGCTTTTGAGCTTTAGAAGGAGTAGTGAAAAGCAGGAACTATAGTATTTCACCTGTGAAATTGGTTCAACAAAATAGTGTAGTGTTAAATGTATAGTTTTAAAAGACACTTTTATAGATGTGCATATCCATTTTTAAAAAATGCTCAGTACGGAGGTTTACTTGTTCATCTTAAACCATCATATCCATGAAGGTGTTTAGGATGTGTGGGCAGTGGGAACAAAAAACCCCACACACATAAATGGATATACAAGTTGATTGATTTTCCCCCAAAGAAAGAAAGGAAATAGTAATCTAAAGTCTTTCTAAGCACTGATTGTATTGGGAGAGCTGGTATCTTAGTCTAGACCCCTTGCTAAATGTTGCAGCATGCTCTAAAGGCTCAGAACGCAGCAGAGCTCCTTTGTTCAGCATTTGCTTGTAAGACTACAGAGTTACACAGAGCCACTTGTCATTTTGAAAGAAAACAAGAACTGCATTCTAGATCAGGGGTGTCAATCATGCAGCTCGTGGGCCATATCCAACCCCTGCAGTGCTGGTATGCTGCCCGTGAGGAAGTGCTTGCATTTCCTGGCCTTTACTGATGCTGCATTGCCAAAGCCTCTCTTCCTTCTTAAGAAAGCAAGGGGGAAGGAAAAAAAGAATGCACGCGTGCACAGCAGAGAAAAGCTCCCTCCTGGCCTCTTCCTCTGGGGCTGCTGGTTAGGAATTACAACACTTGGATTGGATCCCATGGAAGTAGATGGCTAAGTATTTAAAAATACATTTATAGTGCCATATATTCCAGTTCAACACGTGGTCTCCCTCTCTCCCCTCCCACCTCACTGGCTGTCTTTCTTCACATTAACCTCCCCCCCCCCCACTTTTTAAACATTTTATTATCACCAGGGGTCATTTGAGGCCATAGTGAGGCGGAGCAGTGCTCTGCCAGCCCAGGAGCGGGTACTAGGGCAGCCATAGGCTGAATCCAATTCACTGATCTGATTTGGCCCGCTGCCAAATTGCTGCTGAAATTCGGCAGTGGCTTAAAAAGCGGCTTGAGGGGAGGGGTTTGAGGAAGAGGCACCAAACTTACAGGATAGCTGCTGGAGCCGCTCCCCCAAATACCCACCAAGTTTCAAAATGATTGGACCAGGGGGTCCAATTCTATGGGCCCCCAAACAGGTTGACCCCATTCCCACATTTTTTCCCACCATAGAGAACAATAGAGGGGATGGGGCAACCTGTTTGGGGGCCTGTAGAATTGGACTCTGTGGTCCAATCTTCTTGAAACTCAGTGGGTATTTTGGGGAGAGGCCTGAGCAGCTACCCTGTAAGGTTGTAGCCTCTCCCTCAAACCCCCTCTCCTCCAGCCCCTCATATACCCTATGAGTTTTTGCCATTGACTTCAATGGCCCATAGGGTATAATGGGGCTGAAATGGACATTTGGCTGGCCAAATGGGCTTGCATTGCCAAAACTGACATGTGGGGGTAATTCGGCAGCTGGAACAGACGTGGCTTGATCAGGCCAATTTTTTTTTTATTTGCACACTCCTAGTAGGCACAAATCGCAATGGTGGCAAGCCCCTCCCCCAGCGGGCTTGTGGAGGAATCGAAGCGAGAAGTTTAAACCCCTTCTGTTTAGAGGCACGTGGCATCAGCAGCATGATCTTTCTATTGTATTCTATGGGGCCCTTCTTGCTTAGTTCCCCCTCCCTGCTCGCCTTGGTAGGCCAGCTGGGGAAAGGGAGGGGCGGCTTTTGAAGATGCCCCCCCTTTTGCTTTGTCAGGGGGCATGGCATATGCTAACGAGTTATGCTAATAGGTATGCTAATGAGCTCTTACACCTTTTTTCCTACAAAATGACCCCTGATTATCATCACTAGCCATGAGTGGATTCTGTCCAGTCTGAAAGCAACACATTATTTCATTTGGAGCGATCCCCTTTCCAGTTCTAACAGATGAAAATAATAATAATAATAAAGGAAACCTAACATCACAGATTGCAATCTTTATTAGTGGAAGGGAGCAAGAGTCCAGTAGCACCTTGTTGATGATGATGTTGTTGTTCAGTTGCACAGTTGAGTCTGACTCTTCGTGACCCCATGGGCCACATCATACCAGGCCCTCCTGTCTTCTGCCATGTTCCGGAGTTTGCTTAATGTCATATTTATTGCATCGATGACACTGTCTAACCGTCTCATGCTTTGCTGTCCCCTTCTTCTTTACCTTCAATCTTTCCCTGCATCAGAGGCTTCTCCAGTGAGTGCTCCCTTCTCATTTGGTGGCCAAAATATTTGAGCTTCAGTATCTGGCTTCCAGGGAACAGTCAGGGTTGATTTATTGTAGTATTGACTAATTTGATCTCCTTGCAGTCCAAGGTACTCTCAAGAGTCTTCTCCAGCACCATAATTCAAAAGAGTCTATTCTTCGGTGCTCGGCCTTCCTTATAGTCCAGCTCTTGCAGCCATACATCACTACTGGGAATACCATGGCTTTTACCATACAGACTTTTGTTGGCAGGGTGATCGCTCTACTTTTTGTTATGCTGTCTAGGTTTGCCATCGCTTTTCTTCCAAGGAGCAGGTGTCTTTTAATTTTATGGCTGCAGTCACCATCTGTAGTGATCTTGGATCCCAGGAAGGTGAAGTCTGTCACTGCTTCCACGACTTCCCCTTCTGTTTGCCAAAGAGTGATGGGGCCGGATGCCATGATCTTAGGGTTGTTTTTTTTTATGTTGAGTTTCAAGCAAACTTTTGTGCTCTCCTCTTTTACTTTCAGGAAGAGGCTCTTGAGGTCCTCTTCACTTTCTGTCATTAGAGTGGTATCGTCTGCATATCTGAGGTTATTGATATTTTTCCCAACAATCTTAATTCTGGCTTGTGATTCATCCAGGCCAGCATTTTGCATGATGTATGCTGCATATAAATTAAATAAACAAGGTGACAATGTACATCCTAGTCTTACTCCTTTTCCTATGCTAAACCAATCAGTTGTTCCATATCCAGTTCTAATTGTCACTTCTTGACCCTTATATCGGTTTCTCAAGAGACATGTGAGGTGGTCTGGTACACCCATCTCTTTAAGGACTTGCCATAGTTTGTTGTGATCCACACAATCAAAGGCTTTAGCATAGTCAATGAAGCAGAAGTAGATGCTTTTCTGATACTCTCTTGCTTTCTCCATAATCCAGCGAATGTTGGCAATTTGATCTCTAGTTCCTCTACCTCTTTGAAACCCAGCTTGTACTTCTGGCAGTTCTCTATCCACCTACTGCTGAAACCTAGCTTGTAGGATCTTTAGCAAGACCTTGCCAGTGTGTGAAATGAGTGCAATTGTATGATAGTTTGAACATTCCTTGCATTGCCCTTCTTTGGGACTGGAATGCAAACTGGCCTTTTCCAATCCTATGGCCACTGTTGTGTTTTCCAAATTTGTTGGCAAATTGAGTGCAGCACTTTAACAGCATCATCTTTTAAGACTTTGAATAGCTCAGCCGGGATACCATCACCTCTACTAGCTTTGTTGTTTGTAATACTTTCTAAGGCCCATTTGACTTTGACATTGAGGTCCTTCTTGTATAGTTCTTCTGTGTATTCTTGCCATCTTTTCCTAATGTCTTCTGCTTCTTTTAGGTCCCTACCATTTTTGTCCTTTATCATGGCCATCTTTGCATGGAATGTCCCCTTGATTTCTCCAATTTTCTTGAAGAAATATCTAGTCCTTCCCATTCTATTGTTTTCCTCTATTACTTTGCATTGTTCATTCAGGAAAGCCTCCTTATCGCTCCTTGCTGTTCTCTGGAAATCTGCATTCAGTTGGGTAAATCTTTCCTTAAAACCTTTGCCTTTCGCGTTCCTTCTTTCCTCTGCTATTTTAAAGCACCTTAATGACTAACAAAATTTGTGGCAGGGCGTGAGCTTTCAGGAGTCTCTGCTCACTTCTTCAGATACAGCTAGAATATGAGTCTATTTGTCCTTATGTCTTGGAGAGTGAAGTGATTTCAGATGTCAAATAACAATAGCAGCCATTGGTAATGAGAGAAGAAAGCTAGGTCTCAATTCAGTCCAGAAGGATGTGTTGAGCTACTACTACTCTTAGGTCACCAGCTGAATGCCCTGGAAGGTTAAAATGTCCCCTCACTGTTTTTTGAATGTTGCAGTTTTTTACAGCTGCAGAAAGAATAAGAGCACAAAATTTGTGGCAAGATATGAGCTTTCATGAGTCACTGCTCACATCTTCAGATTTATATCCATTTATTGTTTGCATCCTCATGAATCCTTTTGAACCAAACTGAGATGTGTTTCCTGTCTCATTACTAGTGATGATATCTCCACACCTGCTACCCATCTGCATATCATACCTAATCCAATCAAGCCTATTGCCATTCGACATCTGAAATCATCTTTATAAAGTTTATATCTATGGTACCTCATGTTGCATTTTATGGCAACACATGGTCTGGCCCAGCAAAGTGACATTTATGTCAGATCCAGCCTTTGTAACAAATGAGTTTGACACCTCTGTTCTAGATAGTGCAGTTTTAGCTAGAGATAGTTCATATTCTAACTGGCTAGGAATGGATGCAGATGCAGAGAGGCATTCTGCATCCATGGTGCCAAAGATGGAGGAATGTGTCTTCCGTCTTTGTGTGTGTGTGTGTGTGTGTGTGTGTGAGAGAGAGAGAGAGAGAGAGAGAGAGAAGACAGAAGGAAGTTATTTTCCCTAAAAGTAGCAATCTGCATATCAAAGGGTTCAGTGACAGAAAAGTAAACAGAAAGATGCTTAGTGTTTGCCTATCTATCTGCAACTCTCTGGTTGTCACTTGCTTCTTGGAGGCTGAGGCACAGGGACATTGCATCTGGTTCTTCCAACAGATTGCAACTATATACAATATACAGTATAGTATAAGCTTTTCATGTTCTCCCGTAATGCAACAACCCAGGGTCATCCACTGAAGCTGAAAGGGGGAAGACTTAGAACGGATTAAAGCAAGTATTTCTTCATGTGGTGCATAGTTAAATTGTGGGACTCGCTGCCACAGAATGTGGTCATGGCTGCCAACTTGGAAGGCTTTAAAATGGCAGTGGACAAGTTCATGGAGGATGGAACTATCAGTGGCTACTAGTCATGATGGATATCTTTTCCCTCCAGTACCAGTTCTTTGTATTAGTTGCTAGGGAGCACAGGAAGGATTATGCTGTTGCAGTTTATGCTGTTGCAGTACCTAGAGGCAGCTGGTTGGCCACTGTGTGATCTGAATGCTGGACTTGATAGGCCTTTAGTCACATACAGCATGACTTTTTTATAGTATGAATTAGTTATGTCACTATAGTTTTGCCAGTGATATAGACAAAGGGATTTAAACAATAAAAGCTTCATTAATTGGCTGTCTCATTTTATAACACATAAAGATCTATTTTCAGTTGGATCATGGGTAGATTAGCCCTTTGACCTACTGGGAAAGTTCCCAGTGGATCCCTGTCCCAGACAGCTGCTGGAGGCCAAGAGCTAGGCGAGCCAAACCCAAGTGACACTGAAAGCACTGCAGTGACCCCTCATCTTAGACACAGTCAGAGGTTATGTGGAACAAAAATTAGTTTCGCTTAAGATCACTGACTTCCCCACACCTTCCTAAGAATCATAGAATTACAGGATGTTAAGAGTTGGAAGGGACCTTGCAGGTCATCTAGTCCAACCCCCTGCACTCTTTAGGAGCACAGCCGAAAGATAGCCCTACAACATACCTGAAAGATGGTCACCCAACCTCCTCTTGAAAATGTCCAGCAAAGGAGCATCCACCACCTCCCAAGGCGGTCTGTTCCACTGTTCAACCACTCTTACAGTTAGGAAGTTTTTCCTGATATTTAGCCAGTATCAACTCCCTTGTAATTTCCAGCCATTAGATCTAGTCTTGCAATCCAGAGCAAGAGAGAACAGATCTGCTCCATCTTCTACATGACAGCCCTTCAAATATTTGATGACTGCAACCATGTCCTCTCTAAGACTTCTCTTTCCCAGGCTAAACATACCCAACTCTTTCAGCCTTTCCTCATAAGATCGGGATTCCAACCCTTTCACCATCCTGGTTTCCTCTTCGGAACACACTCCAGCTTGTCAACATCCTTCCTGAAATGTGGTGCCCAAAACTGGACTCAGTACTCCAGGTGAAACCCGACCATAACAGAATGGAGCAGAACTACCACCTCCTGTGATCTGGACACAATGCTTCTGTTAATGCATCCTAAGATTGCATTAGCTTTCTTTGCAGTCACATTGCACTGCAGGCTCATTGATCAAGCATCAATTTACTATTCAATACACTATTTATACGGTCATTAGAACCAGAGATATGATGGTGGGGAGCAAAATCTTATTCCGTTTTTCCATTGGAAACTGCCATGGTGGGGTGGAGACTCTCCTATGAAGTATTTCCTCTTTTGTCATGAGTGAAATGCTCTTTAAGCAAGGTTTTATTCACTCAAAATGTGTAGTATAAACATTGGTGTAGAGGGTTATTACCTTTTAGGCAATATTACTTAATTTGGCTTCCATTAACACTTAATTATTTGAATTTAAGCTTTTGTATTGCTGCCACTGCTATGGCTGCTGATTATTGGAGCATTATTGATTGAGGCAAATCAGTTGTACTGTCTGGGCAGGGAGAAGGCAACTCCATATTTCATGAGTTGGAAATGAAAGCCAATCCATAAGCTTGAGCAGAAATAGCTGGTTGTGGACAAAATAGGACAATTTGTTTGAACAGTGCTGTGATATTAAGTAAGGTGCTAAACAACTATGTTAAGTTGGAATGCTTTGCAAGACTAACTTTTGGAAGCCCCTTTATTGCAGCAGGAAAAAAAACACCAACTTAATTAAAAAGCAGAACAAGAATTGTAAGGAGTGTGTACAGAACAATGTGTCTTTCTTTCTTAAGCCACTGACATAAATCATTCTCTGTATGTCCTATAGGTGGAAAGGCATGTCCTCCTAATCTTGCATTACAAGACTATCGCTTGTGCAATGACCACTCGTGCAATCAGGTCTACTGGGAAACATCTGTATGGAGTCCCTGCTCAGAAAATACCTTGATAACTGCTCTGAATGCTACAATTTACTGGAGTGGTGAAACTACTTGTGGAGTGGGCATCCAGACCCGGAAGGTCTTCTGTGTGAAGAAGAATTCTGGCCAGGTCCCAACCAAAAGGTATCATTCATCAGTATATACCATTGAAGAAAACTTATTTATGTTATTTGATTTATGCTGGATGTACAATCTGTAAGGCAGATAAGTTCATGAGTTCAGCTCCCTGAAGACCTAAAATAATCAGAATAAAATAGTCTGTGTACCTGGAAGGTGTGCAAGCCACCACTTGTCCCTCTTACTGTGACAGCTTGTGTCATGCCCTGGAATTGGTTGAACAAGATAGTAGTTTACTAGGCTGCGAGAGGAGGAGGAACAGGTAGTTATCCTTTGGACCCATTTTCAAGAAACATTGATCACTTTGGGTTGATGGAATGTTTAGCTTCAGTTATATAATGAAACAGTGTCTTCAATGTCTTCATATGCAGCTAATATTCCTGCTCCTCTGTCCAGTATTGGTTCACCCTTAGTTGAGGAAAAATGTATATCTGAGTCTACCTCTCTTTTGGAATCTTAGAGGAAGCAAAGACCTCCTTAAGGCATCTGTATCAGGTTGCTGCGGAGAAGGGGCATATTGTTGAGCTGTACTTCCTGCCCATTTCCAGAGAGGACAAAGTGAGGAAATGGAGCTTATCCTTGGCCAGAGTAGCTCCACCCAGCTTTGTTTCAAATGGTATAAAATAATGTTATTTGACAGCACCAGCTCTTTCCAAGTAGGCACAAGTAGCTGCTACCATATTAAGTGATGTTAAGCAAAGTGACTGGATACTCCTCAGTATGAGGCACCTCCACATCTCAGCGGGTACAAGGCAAAGCATGCCTGGTGCACAAGTAGAAATATGAGTTCTGTAAAATTATTGTTCACACCTGGCTTTGGGGATGGTGGAGAAAGTTCAGTTGGTTTAGAATGCTTCTGTGAGACTATGGACTAGGACAGGTAATTGGGAATATGTTCTGCCAGTGCTGGGGGGGGGGGGCGTAATCTGTCAATTTCTTGGTCCAATGGAAAGTGCTGGTTCTTTATCTGATCTAAGCCAGTTAAGGATTTTAAAGGTATCTTCCTTGACTGTTAGATTTTTGAAAGATGTCCTGCTCTGTGTGCCCCTATAAAGTTTTCCCACTTCCATTTTACTGTTTTTCTTTAGCGGGGTAGTACCTTTTATTCTTTGTTTTGCTGTCTGTCCCACCCAGTTGTTTAAACACTATAGGTATATGCTGACCCAGCCTCAGGAATTGAGGAACCAACAAAAATCCTTTATGTGTGTTAGATTATGGCATAAGAGAGGCTGATGGTTATTCAAAAGAAACAAACTACTTCAGTTCACTTCTATGGAGAGATGGTCTGGTGGGTATCAGGTTAAAGCTGGCGAGTGAGCAGGCAATAGGAATGCGGTAACTTTGTATAACTATATGCAACAGATAGCTTGTCACAAAAATGTAGAAATTTTGTTTTACAGATAGGTCTTCAAAACTGTGGAGAGAGAACTCTTGGCAGTCTCTGCTTAAATAAACAGCCATGTGCTTCTTTGTCTCAAAATTACTTAAGTCTGTGAAGGTAGGAACATTCACACAAGTTCCAGTTTTCCTTCTTAAACACTTGACAGGGACCACCCCACTTACTAGTAGCTATTTCCCTCAGGGAAGGCCTGAATAAACAGGCATATGTTTATTTGTCTTGAAATTACTTAAGTCTCAAAATTACTTTGTCTCAAAATTACTTAATTACTTAAACCTGTGAAGATAGGAACATTCACACAAGTTCCCATTCTTCTTCTTAAACACTTGACAGGGATCACTAGGCACTATTTCCTTCAGGAAATGACTGTTTGTCCCACTTCCCTATTCAGGATCCTCCTGAGTCCTCTCATTCTGCTTAACTGAACTAGGAGTGTGCATTCAGCAAACCTGAATGGAATAAATACCTGAAAAATACCTTATCAGTATTTTGGGGGGTGTATTCAGCCAAATCAGATTCTCTAATCTGATTTGGCTATCCAATAAGGTGGTCCCGAATAAAAAAAACGATCTTATTTGGCTTTTCTTCAGTCTCTTCTCCAAATCAGGAAAGGAAAAGGAAATCTTTAAATGCCACCCCAATCTGTCTTCGCTTCCCCAGCCGGCCTGCCATGGTGGCTGGGCTGGGGAAGCAAAGGGGAGGGAGAGTGGGTCAGTTTCACTCACCTCCGCATGGAAGCAGAGGGGAGTGAAACTGACCTGCTCTACCTCCAGTTCCCTTCCCCATCCAGCCTGCCCCAGCAGGATGCTTGGGGAAGGGAAGGCAGCAGCGGCATGGCTGGGGGAGGAAAGCAGAGGCATTTAAATTCCATCCCAGCCAGTGCGCCTTAGCAGGTTTGAAGTTTAAACCCCTTCTCTTTGGAGTTGCACTGCAGCAGCAGCACAATCTCCCATTGTATCCTATGGCCCCATAGGGTACAATAGAGAGACCATGTCGCTGCTGTGGCATGATTCCAGAGAGAAGGGATTTAAACTCTAAACCTCTTCTCTTTTGGTTTCCCCAGCCAGCCCGCCTTGGCAGACCAGATGGGGAAGCAAAGGGGAGGCATTTAAAGATGCCTCCTTGAGCTTTTATCACTTCCCCAGCCAGCCCTCCTTGGCAGGCTGGCTGGGGAAGTGAAGGGGAGGCGTTTGAAAATGCCTCCCCAATCTTTTTTTTTTTTTTTGCTTCCCCAGCCAGTGCACCTTGGCAGGCCAGCTGGGGAAGCAAAGAAAGATTGGGGAGGGATCTTTAAATGCCTCCTTTTCACTTCCCCAGCCAGCGCACCTTGGCTTGGAAGCTGAGGGGGAGTGAAACTGACACAGCTCAAATGACAGCCAAGTATTTTTTGGCAATGCTGAGTATTTCCTGACATACTGACACTGGGATTTGGAAATATCGGCATTTACCGATATTTTTCAGGTTTGGTTTACCCAAACCCGAAAAATACCAATATTTTTTTCCTGTGCACATCCCTAAATTGAACTCAGCAGTTCTAATGGCTACTCTAAACTGTCACTCTTAACTGCAGAATTTCATTTTAACTCCCTGTCAATCATGGTTCTCAGACTGTGTTAACACATTAACCATTCGCTGTTCATTACAGACCCAGCCTTCTAATGTCAGGTGACTGGCCACCAGAGACAGGGCTTCTTCAGTTTCAGTATCTTACCTGCTCTTAGCTTTCCATGTGTGTGTCCACCTGCCATGTAGTCTTGAGTTTTCGGCAGCAAGTCAAAATGTCACTGCTTTCTTAGACTTTTGGTGATAAATAATATGTGATTTTCATACTTTGCTTATTTTATTTGCTGCCTTTGATTGGTTGTTTCAGTGGTTGTGAAACTTTTTGAAACTGAGCCCATTTCTAGACTTATTGCAGTTTGGAGGATCCTCTTGCAAAATAACTTTGTGCTTCTTTCCCCTTCTCCAAAGTAAAATTGAGAAGTCAATGCTGAACATCCTTATATATATATATCCCCCTAATTCTTTGCCTTTCACTTTTTCTCCATCTTGCCACCTCTTCTCTTACTCTCTCCCCCATGCCTGTCACTTTCTTTGCACCTCTTTCTGCCTCTCCATCTCTCTTTCTTTCTGCCTCCTCACCTCCTCACTCTCTTTTTCTGTCTCTTTCTGTCCCCCTACCCCATCACTGTCCTTCTACCTCTTTCTGTCCCCCACCCCATCATTCTCTTTCTCTCTGGCTGTGATCACACACACTAAATAATCCACTTTCAATTCATTTTCAACCCACTTTCCAACTGGATTTTACTGTGTGAACTGGCAAAATCCAATTTGAAAGTGCATTGAAAGTGGATTATTTAGTGTGTGTGATCACAGCCTCTGTTTCTGCCTCCCTACTCCATCACTCTCTCCTTCTCTCACTGTGTTTTTGTTTGTCTGCTACCACCATCACCACACTCAGTGGCTCTCCCAGTGCAGCTCTGAGCGGGCCTGTCAAGGCTTCCCCCCACATCATCTCTCTCAGTAGCTTGCCTGGTGAAGCTCCGGGCATCCTGATAAGCACCCCCATTGCCGCTCTCAGCTGTTCTGCTGTGGCTCTGCTCCCAGGATCTACTACCACAGCAACTGGTGTTTCTTTAATTTCAGGGGGATTTAAGTTCCCCAATGTATCTAAAAAAAATTTTAGGGGATCCCCCAGGTTTTTAGAAAAAATCTTTTGGCAATTGACTTCTGGTTTTTGGTGCCAGTTTGGCTGACACTTCTAAGTTGTGCTCTGCATCAAGTTTTATTTTCTAATTTTTGCTTTCTATTTGCTCCTGTTATCTCTTTTCCCCTGTTCTTCATAAGTTTATTTTAGATGCATCTTCATTTTATTTTGTGTTTTTTTTTTACTTGGCAACAGTACTTGGTGAGTAAGGTGGTTGTGTTTTGGCTGGACTCTATGAAGCATTTTTTCTTTCTTCTCTTATTTATTTTGGTTGTTATTTTTACAGACCTAATTCAGCATAGATATTTCAGAAGTTTGATAGGGTTCCTTACTGTCAGTTTTGATGTTTTGAATCTCTGGGGTTTTATCATGTCAAGATGATACTATTGACATCTAGTCTCCAGCTAATTGATGCTTAGTCTCTACTAATTGTGAGATTTCCTTGGAGTCTTGCCCAGGTGAGGGTGTGTGTGTGTGTGGGTAGTTAGATATTCTTAGATGATAGGAATTTTATTTTTATTTTGTTTTTCACTCTATTTGTATTATGCTATTATTTTAATTTGTTTACTGAATGTATTATTATTTTAGTTCTCCAAGGCAGGCAAGGTCCAGCAGCTGCATTTTTGGCTATCAGCTTCCATGCCCCCACACAAATTAGCAAATGCATAATGAGTTTGGCAAGGACCCCAGTGTAGGGCTGTGAGAATTGGGAATTGATAACTATACCTGTCTCATAATGTTATTTTAAAGTTATAAGATACGTTTAACTCTAATTAATTAACTAAATTAGATCAAATTATTATACTATATTATATTGACACATTGAGATAGATAGATAGATAGATAGATAGATAGATAGATAGATAGATAGATAGATAGATAGATAGATATTAGTAAATTTGTCCTTCTTTTATTAATCTGAAAATGGGAAAGAAAAGAAGGTGCCCTTTTACAGAATTTCTCATTTTGGAAAATGATGTATCAGCCCCAATGATGAAATCAAAGGAGGTGATCTATCTTCAAATCCCCTGTACTCTTTGACTGCTACTGCTACTGCTACTTTGGAAGAGATAATCAATAGGAGTTTTGAAAACGTTAAACACACTCATGACTACACAATAGATTTTGCTCTATTGACTTCTCAGACCCTACAAATTGATGATACCTTAAAAAAGATTTACTGCAAATTGGGCAACCTTTCCTCACAAATAAAATTACTACTCGGTACTAGAGAGGGAGGGATTTCCACTAGATGATCAAAAGTAAACCTACCAGTTGGGAGAGGTGACCCAATGGGAATACCATCATTAAGAAGCAAGGAATCACAATTCCTGGACTCATATAGAGATGTATTAAAATTTCTCCATACAATTTCCAAAGGATATGTCGGTTTCCAGGGTCACTAGCAAAAAAAGGTGGGGGACTTTCTACTTAATTTAAACTTCATCTCAATAGACGATATCCACTGACAAATTCCCAAATTCTTATGAAAATGATTGTTATCTACTTGAATTTTATTCACCAATAATTCTGTAATTAATTATCTCATACCCTACCTGGATGGGTATGGTATGTTTCCTTCTCAATCTTATAGGCAAACAGAGGTTTCATCTTTACTTCAGTGGAAATGGCCCAATCAGCTCATAAGGAGTTTAAACTCTCAGGCTACATTAAAGAACCCTCCTGAAGGGATACAAGAATTAAATCCCCTGTTCTATCAAAACCAAATGTGGACCATATGGCCACAGGAAACTGACAGTTGCTTTTTTTATGGGAAGATAAGTTTAAGACATTTCCTGACAGTCAGCTAGATGCAGAAGCAACAGAAAATAAACTTTTGACATCTATTAGACATCTTTCTCACCCTGAGTAAGAACATTTGATCAGTTGATTACAGGAACTGTGCAAAACTTTTGAACTGGCTGCCGATCCTCTAAATCACTGAAGAGAAAACCCAACTAATGGGATGGATGCAAAAAGTCCTCTTTTGCAAGGGTTTTTTTTGGGGAAGATACAATTTCTGTTAATAAAGTTAGATCACAAGAGCCTTTAATTAAATGATCAGAGAATGGGATGTGGAATGTGACATCAGAAGATCTATTGCATTCTGAAGTGCCACCCCAAACATTATATTCTTTACTAATGGATATAAGAGGGAAAGGGGACATGACGGGAAGGGAAATTATCAGTGAAAGCTTATACCCAGATTTAAACTTTGTTGGTCTTAAAAGTGCCATTCGACTCAAATTGTTCTGTTGCTTCAAACCAACACAGTTACCCACCTGAACCTCTAAATCTGACTTATTTTAGTTCTTCTTCTAGAGTTTGCTTCAGAATAAATAGTCATAGTTCATCTTTATCTTCTCCTCATAGCAGGGGGTACTCTACATGGGAATTGGCAGTAACTGGACATCCTATTACATCGATTAGTCCAACAATATGTTGATGTTATCAATTGTACTTGTGGGTGATTTTAACACCCAGATCCGGAGCTCTACTGAAGATTATTTTAGATCAGTCACAAAAGACAATAATCCCCCTGAAAATTTGGAAAACCATTTCTTGGGGCACAATTCTTTAGGTAAGGTAATTAAGAACATAAGAACATAAGAGAAGCCAATGTTGGATCAGGCCAATGGCCCATCTAGTCCAACACCCTGTCACACAGTGGCCAAACATATCAGACACCATCAGGAGGTCCAGTAGTGGGGCCAGGACACTAGAAACCCTCCCACTGTCCCCCCCCAAATACCAAGAATACAGTGCATCACTGCCCCAGACTGAGAGTTCCTATCTATAACTTGTGGCTAATAGTGTATTGGCCATTTCCAGTTCTCTAGTTGGCTGTGCAGCACACTCCATCAGCCATTGGCCCATCAACCGCCACTCAAGAGTACTCATGTGGCATTAGCTGGGGGCTGGGTCCACACTCCCACTCCCACTTCAGCCACTGTTCCCTGTCAGAATAACTTCCAAATTGCCATCTCTCCTGATGAAGACACTTCTCCTGCTTGGGTCCTGTGGGACTGTTCCCTCTGTGGTTGTGGCTAGGCAATAAAGCTTGGTTCTGTCAGTAAAAAGACAAAGTAAGGAAACCCTTTCCAGCCTTTGTGAGGAACTCACTGGGGCCAGTCCTAATGAGGATTGCCAGCTCCAGGTTGGGAAATTCCTGGATATTCTGTGTCTAAGGAAGCTAGATTTTGGGGAGAGGAGAGGCCTCAGCTGAACAGAATGTCATAGAGTCCACTGTCCAAAGCAGTTAATTTCTTCAGGGGGAGAGAGAGATCTGTGGTCTGGAGTTCAGTTGTGATACCCGGTTATCTTCAGGCTGCACCTGGAGGTTGGTTACCCTAGGCATTAGTGCTTCAGAACAGGGTCTGCCAGACCCAGGAACTTGCTGTGGAAGCTGACTGGGTGATTTTGGACCAGTCACAGATTTTCATCCTAACCTACCTCACAGGGTTGTTGTGCAAGTCCAAAGGGGGAGAGGAGATTGATGCTTTGGTCCCCATTGCAGAGAAAACCTACTTTTCCTCCTGGGAAACCATTGTTGCCAATCTCCAGGTGGGAGCTGGAGAGCACTCAGAATTACAACAGCTCTCCAGATGGCAGAGATAAGTTCCTCTGAAGAAAATGGTGGACTCTGTGTCCTTATACCCTGCTGAGATGCCCTCCCATGACAGCCAATGTGACGTAGCAGTCAGGGCTTCAGAGCACGTTAGAGGCTGCAAGTGGTGGTGGTGGGAGATGGAAAGCTGAAGAGTGAGGGGGAAATAAAGGTAGATTGATGATTGGCTGGGAAGGAGATAGGGTTGCCAACTCCAAATGGAAAATTCCTGGAGATTTGAGGGATAGAGCCTGGAGAGGGTGAGGTTTGAGGAGGGGTGGGACCTCAGACAGGTACAGTGCCATAGACTCCACCCTCAAGCCAGCCATTTTCTCCTGGGTAACAATCGCTTTCAGAACCCTGCCTAACCTAACAAATAGAAAGTTGGTTGTTATCAACCTGATCAAACTACTTATTATTCTCTGTGGCTCAAGGCAGCTTACAAATCATACAGAAAAGCATAATAGGGATGTGAAAAATTTTTTTCCAGCTCTATTATAGCCTATGGGGACCATTATAGTCAATGGGCCCCATATGTGATAATAGAGAATAGATTTGGTGTTATCTGGGGCTCTGGAGGAGCTGTTTTTAGAGGTAGAGGCACCAAATTCGCAGCATAGCTGCTGGTGGCTCTCTTCAAAAAAAAGTTTCAAAAAGATTGGACCAGGGGGTCCAATTCTATGGGTCCCAAAAGGATCTACCCCCATCCTCCATTGTTTCCACTGGGGAAAAAATGCCTTCTCAGTTTACGTGTGAGCCAAAGCTAAAATCCCTGAGTTGCTACCTGACATTTTGTGTCCCAGTGCCCCCTAGCACAGCTTAGCAGGACCTCTGATTGTAGGTTACGTTCCTTGAGAAGGATAGAGGAAATAACAAATAGCATAGCTGAGATTTATTCAACTTCAGTTTGTACTCAGTTGAAAGAGGGAATCAGGTCATTATCCTCCATTCAGGAAAATTTAAAGAAACTAACTGATCTATTTATGCTATTTTGCCCATGATACACTAAGTCCCTTGGCACAAGAAATGTTATTTACCACATGTGGGTTTATGATGATTGCCACACAGTGAGATGTGCCATGCAGTATGCTCTTTGGCAATTTAGAAAATATAATACCCTGGGGGAATTTAGAAAATTGTCTTTCTTTAAAATGTAATTATAAAATTATGGTTAGGGAGTACAAAAGGGGACACACAGTTTGATGGTGTCTGGTCCAGCCTTATTGAATCGATTGAGACAAACAATGTAACTGCCTTTTGATCCATGATATCCAGTGGACAAAAGAAACACGAACCTTTAGTTTTCGTATATCCATGACTGTGTAGGAGAATTTTTTTGCAGATCTGTTCAAAGCCATTTTGGAGGAATCTGGTAGGCCTGAGACTAATTTGTCAGCTCTACCTAATTGACCACCAGTATCCAATAATGAAATACATGTATTGATTCAATCTTTTTCTTCTGGCAAAGCTCCTGGACTTGATTATGCCCCTGCTGAGCTATTTAAATCCAACCTTGACTGGTGGGCGGATATTTTGTCTTTTATTTTTACCCAGGTTAATATAAAATGCTACATCCCTTCCTCTTAGAAGGATTTTATAATACCTGCTATATATAAGAAAGGTGATTGTCATGATAATGCAAACTATAGACTGATCAGTCTCTTGACAGTTATAGGCAAGATTTATGCTAAACACCTACTGATCAAATTGATTTCATGGATGGATGAGCAAGAAAATATGGGCTGTGAACAGGCAGGTTTTCATGCTGGTGCCTCAACAATGGATCATTGCCATGTTCTTTGTTTCCTGCCAGGAAAAAAAATATTCCCGTTTTTCAAAGGGCTACCTGGCAGTCTTCATTATAGATTTAAAATCTGATTTTGATACCATTTCTTTGGAACATCTCTGGAGAAAATTAGAGTGCACCTCCATTGATCATCTGCTATTAGCCTTGATTCTCAATCTTTATTCAGACTCGCATATCTATATTTGGTGTGGAGAAAAAGGAAAGCTGTCAAATAAAATTCCACTGCAACGTGGAGTTAAGCAGCACTGTGTTCTTGCTCCTCAGTTATTCAATCTGTATTTAAATGATCTGAAGAAACATCTCTTGGATCCAAGTTTTCATTCTCCATCTCTGAACAATCAAAGTATAGCAGTTCTGTTGTGTGCAGATGATACACTGAGACTGATCCAGAAACTTCAACTGGTCCAGAATGTGGCAGTACAGGTCCTGATAGGAATGCCATGGACAGCACATATTCAACCTGTGCTGCACCAGCTGCACTGGCTCCCGGTGGAATACCCGGTCAGGTTCAAGGTTTTGGTGTTGATCTTTAAGGCATTGAGTGGCCTGGACCCATGTATCTTTGGGACCACCTCCTCTGGAATGTCCCCCAAAGAGCTTTACACTCTGCTGAGAACAACTTTCTGGTGATACCTAGCCCTAAAGACATCCGGCTGTCCTTGACCAGAGCCAGGGCTTTTTCAGCCTGGGTCCTACCTGGTGGAACTCTCTGCCAAATAACATCTGCCGCCTGCAAGACATTGTGCACTTTCACAGGGCATGCAAGGTAGAGATATTCTACCAGTCTTTTCCCCTCCCTCACCCTGCTTTCTCTCGCTTATTGTGAGACAGTAATGGAGACTGTAACCTTGTTTTGGTGCCATCTGATGTTGTTTTTTAGCTATTTTAATTCCTTGGATTTTAAATTGTACAATATTATGCTGTTAACCTCCCTGAGCTCTGTTCAGAGAAGGGTAGTATATAATTTATAAATAAATAAATAAATTCCAACCTTTCCAGTGCTTATACCATTGGAAAATAGATGGAAGACCAATCAAACAGGTCTCACAGTATCATTATCTGGGGATCTTATTTCATTCTTGTATTTCATGGCACCCCCATATCTCACATTCCATCAGAATGGCAATTCAGTCAGCTGCAGCCATATCACATTTCTTTTTTACAGATGGAGGACAATATATCCCAGCAGCCATTGTGTCATATGTGGCAAAGACTGAAGCACAGTTGCTGTATGTGCTCATTTGGATTGAAGGGATTGAGGCTATATCTGATAAGCCACTATTACACTTCCTACATATGGTTTTAGATGTCCCTTAATGTGTCTCTAGACTTCCCTTATGGGCAGAATTAGGTAAAATTTATTTGGAGGCAATGCCATGGATCAGAGCCTTAACATATTGTGTTAAGATTCTGAAATCTGAACTGAGACACAATCTATTACCTCTTATTCATAATGACTCATTTGTATAATTGTGGGATGAATTAATGGACTTAAAATTGTATACTTTAAACTCACCAAAAGACACAATAATGTGTCTACCTACCAATAAGGAGTATAAATTAATAAAGGACTGTATTACAGAATTGGACTACAGTAGTGCGTATTTAAATGCTCAATGAGTCTGTTCTACCATTGCACTTGGACTTCCATTAGAAAAGCCCACCATATTTTTATAAGTTGAAGGTTCCAGAGCTATGTCAAAACTTTATGTTGGCACACATGGACTCCTTACTTTCCACATTGTTAAATGGGAGATATTCACGGAAACCTTATTGTGATAGAATCAGCCAGTGTTCCACAAGTAGGATTGAGACTATAGCTCATATTGTATTTGATTGCCCCCTGAGAGCAGAAACTAGGAATAAATTCCTCTTGCCCCTTTTTCATCTATTTTGGTTTGGTTGCCCTATTTCAGCCCATGTGGCTTTTTAACAGAAGGAATGGAAAGAAAGAAAAGAAAAATCTGTTTGGGCTAAATTTGGCCCTGATCCACAGATATAAATATCCACAGATGGGGGGCCACACTTGAGAAATAAATATATAGATAGAATTACTGCTCAGCAGGTTGTATTCGATGGCAATTTCATGGCAATACAGAGGCAGACACAAATTGGCCATAAAACTTCCCAGAGACTCTTCCCTTATCTCATTCTCCTTCCTGGTCTCATGCTCCACCTGCAAGAGAGTTGTGTCCCACTTTTGGGTCCTGATCCACAGCATGAGATTTTTGTTGTTGTTTTTTGGTCTTCTGTTGCAGCTGCTCATTTGAGTTCTATTTTTGCACACACTTCTGATACTGTTGTAAATGAATGCTTATTATTTTATGGCATTTTTTTGCTGATTTTCTTATATGCTGCTGTGACAATCTCACCCTTCCCTCCTTCACACTCAGGATTTTCCCTTCTGTCTTTCTTTCTTGCTGAGCTGCTCCTTTTCTCTATTTTCTTCTTATTTATTTGTCTATGGCTGTTGCACCGATGGATGGATGGATGGATGGATGGATGGATGGATGGATGGATGGTGTATTAGGTGAACAGATAATAAAACTGAAGTAACTTTGTTATCACGCAAACGCCAGATGATTTGTTGCCAACAAGTATGCGTTTTTGCTGTTCAAAAAGGTCTTTAAAACTTTGAGGAGAGAGGCTTTCTTTTCAGTTTCTGCTTAAACACTCAAGTACAGGTTTCTGAGTTTCACCGACATGTAAAGTTTAGT
Organism: Lepidodactylus listeri; assembly: GCA_029233225.1. Lineage (NCBI taxonomy): Eukaryota > Metazoa > Chordata > Lepidosauria > Squamata > Gekkonidae > Lepidodactylus > Lepidodactylus listeri. Next base: position 51,987,766 of record JARCFY010000010.1, on the reverse strand, counting down.
AAGAAGGAACATGCAACCAAGTTCTCCAAGTCCTTCTTTATACACAGACCATGAATCAGTTATGTTTATTAGAAGCTGTTTCCTTTTCTTTTTGCTTGAATGATCCTCCTTGATCCACTCACTCTTTCAGCCTCCTTCCCAGTCCACAGTCAGTGCTTAACTGACTCTTCAACTGTCAGTCCCCGCCTGTCATTCCTGAATTGACTCTGTCAACAGAATAATGTTCAAACTGCCTGCCACTCAAAGGTTCTCAGGCTCTGTTAGGCACTAACCGTTGATGGTCCATCACAGCTGTTTCAGGAAACTATGGTTGTGGATGGAATATAAGTGAATTAGTAATGCATGAAACAGCCTTCAGAAATTGCCAAGAAACCCCTGAATTGTTAGTCAAAGTTATCTCATAAAAGAAGGCTGAGCTCTTGTGATAACTGTTGAAAATAAAATATTGCCAGTACACCAGCCTCACACTGGAAACATCTGGATTCAAAACTCATCTCAGCTGTGCATCTCACTGGGTGCATTTGGCCAGTTTTATCTCTCACTGTAAGCTACCTCAGAGGGTTATTCAGGATAAAATTGAAAATGGAGAACCTTTACAATCAATTGATTAGCTGTTGTTGTTGTTGTTGTTTAAAACAACATTATTCCAGAGTTTCCTTTTCAGCAGCATGTTTTTTGTTTGTTTGTTTGTTTGGTGGATCCTTGGTTGGCCTCTAATTCTAAGGTACCTGAAAGACTACCTGCTCTCATGTCACCCTTGTTGAAGTTTATGATGGATGAATGGGGATTTCTTGGGGGAACCCACAATCAAGATTGGCAGAAGGTCTCAGGAGGACTTTTTCAGCCTCTGCCTCCAGACTATGGAACTCTCTACCTCAGCAAACAATGCTAACACCACTTCTATAGGTCTTTGGAAGAAATTTGAACATATATTATTTTTTAGAACTGTGAGTTTTGAGTCTTTTATTGGTAGCATGCAAATTGTCTAAAACCCTATTCATGTCATGTTTAGGTGTAAGGGGAGATGGTGTTACCTGCAATCTTGCAATTAAGCACAGTTGCTATTTTGTACAGTTAGGGCAACATATGTATTTTCAAACTTGGATTAATGCAGTTTAAAATCCAGATTTATTGCAAGTACATGTTTGCATGTACCAAAGTTGGAAAATATTAATGTTGCTCTGTTCACACAAAGTGGCAATCACATGTCTCAGGAAGATAGCCAGTCACATGATCTCTACTTCTGCAAGACTTGAGAGCTGTGACTGTAACAACTGAAACGAGTTTAAATAAAGGACAAAAATAAACTCATAAGAAAACATCCTTGTAGTTTTAAGAGTGCCTCTAGACCACAGTCAAGATTCAAAGAAAAAACATCCTAGTATATATTTTGGAAAAGTATAGAGATTAATTTAGCATTTGTTGACTTCTTCTGAAAAGAAAAGGTGCATCCAGCATTTGCACCATGCTGTCAATTGTATCAAGGTTACCCTGTGAATTAAAAAGCAAACAAAAAAAAACATATTTAGCACTGTGCATGACCTAACCTTCTGCTTTGCTTTAGTAGCTCATAAAAGTGAAAAGCACAGATGTTTCCCCAATACATTTTTTTTTAAAAGCAAGATATTGCTAATTACTTTTTCACTGTTAATGAGTCTCAGGAATTACAACCTGTTTTTAATTCTTATTGTATCCCTCAGAACAATTCTGCTAAAAATGAGCAGACTATGTTGACTTCAGTAAAATTAATTAAAATTCTTTAGGCTAATGAGATTAATTGAGAAAATGGACTGTCTAGTGTCCATTGACAAGCAGGAGGTTTCTCAGCATTACTTTACTTCATTTAAGTATCATATATACATTTCCCTAATGAAGACCACTCAGGAGAGTAATACTGATCTTAAGTGGAAAATAAAATTATTTGGTTTGAATATCAGAATGGCTTGATAACTCAGAGAGAGTCTTAAAACTGAAATATGATAACAAAGTACCTTAAACATACTTGGAAATTCTGAAAAAAAATGTTATTTTACCTATTGTAGCCTTGGGTGGGGTACTTTTATTAGATTACACTATATTTATTCTGCAATGTACTTGTGCAGATGGGTTTGTTTTGGAAATAATAGTCATACTAAGAGCCACTGTGGATCAAGGAGGCACTGTAGGATAGAGCTTGGAGTCATTTCTAGATGTAATGCTCCCTTTTCTTTGCTCTGGCATTCCATGAGAATCATCAGTAAACTAGACTGGAATGGGGTTAATTACTCCAGTGTTAATCATATCACTGAACCTATCAGAAAACGCTCTGTAAGTGGATAACTGCCACCACTTCTTGGATTACAGAACAGCCAGACTCTTAAATAAAGAATTGGGGTTAAGGACTCTACAGGTGAAATCTGGTAGACTCATTTTATCTATAGATCTCTTAAATATTCACATCTCAAAGGTTTAAGACATTTTTTCCTTAGTATATGAGCCAAATGAATAAGGTCCATGGGCGTCAACTACGGGGGGGCTCGAGGGCTCAAGCCTCCCCCGAAATTTCCCAGGGGGGGCTCAGCCCCCCCCGGCAAAATGGACCGCCCGCCGGGAGCGCCCGCCGGTGGCGCTGGCTCTCCTTCCCCCCCATCCCCGGCCTGCCCTCCTGCCTCCCTGGGGCGGGGGGGGGGAGAGGCGGCGGGGACATGGTCCCGCTCGCGCGCGGCAGTCAGCTGGCCTGCTGGCTGCCGCCGCCACGACTGCACCTGCCTCCCTGGGGCGGCGGGGGGGGGGGGAAGAGCGGCGGGGACATGGTCCCGCTGCCTCCCTGGGGCGGCGGGGGAGGAAAGAGTGGTTGCCTCCCTGGGGTGGCGGGGGGGGAAGAGCAGTGGGGACATGGTCCCGCTGCCTCCCTGGGGCAGCGGGGGGGGGGGAAGAGCGGCGGGGACATGGTCCCGCTGCCTCCCTGGGGCGGCGGCGGGGGGAAGAGCGGCGGGGACATGGTCCCGCTCATGCGCGGCAGTCAGCCGGCCAGCTGGCTGCCGCCGAGACTGCGCCTGCCTCCCTGGGGCCGGGGGGGGAGGAGCAGCGGGGACATTCGCGCGCGCGCACGAGAAAGCCCCCGCCCCCCCGGAGATTAAAAAACTCTACGCCCCTGATAAGGTCAAACCTCTTAGAACCTATTGAGAGGACAGTGTACAAATTTACCTCACTAGGAAAGTTGCTTCGCAACATAGAGTTGTAGGCCACTTAAAATTGAAATACAAAATTACTAACTTAGAACAACACTATAGGAAGGGTAGTGGAACCAACCAGCTGTTTGACTCTCTCAGTTAACTGTCCTCCTTATGATAATACCTGTCTCATATAACTTTTGCCCATGCAAGTTTCATTATCCCCAGCTTAATCTTTTTCAGTGCCCAAAAGGGACCATTCCTTTCATTTTCATCAGTGGAAAACTTGATTGGATCCACCGCAGGAGTTTTGTAGTGTACATCACTGATGAAGATGCATAACCAGGCATGTTACAAAGTTAGAAATCTAATACTTCAGCAAAGATGAAGCACTATGATCATGTAACACCCACTAACTGAAGACATTTGGCTCTGGTTGGATAGAACTTTCCTGGCAGCTAGAGCTGGGATTCAGAGTATTTAATTATTTAGCTCACTTTTTTCCTGCCATTCCTCTGAGGCGACCAGAGTGGCATACATCTGTCTCCCCACCCCCATTTTATGCTCACAGCTGTTGCCAAAACAGGCTCTTGGACTGCTCCAGCCAAATTAAAACACACCACAGCCAAGGATGTGAGTAGCACGGGAAAGACTTTTATTCTGGAATGAAAAGGGAACAGGTTAGCAAAAAGCCAAAGAGTTTAACGTTATCCTGGGCGTTGCTGGGTCTTATACCCTCCCCAGTGTCAATCAAAGCTGTGTCTCTGTAATATGATTTTCTTTGTTCAACTTTTGGTACATGTACAGTTCTTAGGTCACATATTGCTGACCATGCTGCCTTTTTTTACATTCTACAGTTACACATCCTTTTGAGATAACATATATTCAGCCAGACAAAGCAAGAGTGTTCATCATCAGTGTCTCCTGTATTATCAGTATGGCTACAATCAGGGCTTTTTTTGTAGAAAAAGCCCAGCGGGAACTCGTTAGCATAATAGGCCACACCCAACAGCAGAAACTCATTAGCATATTAGACCACACCACTGACAGCACAGCTTATTAGCATATTAGGACACACCCCGATGTTACCAGAACAGTGGTCATCCAGCCACACCCACCTTTTGCTTCTTATTCTGTTCACCTTGTTCGTTGTCAAAACCCTGGGCTTTTTTTGTAGCGGGAATTAATTTGCATGTTAGGCCACATACCCCTAATGTAGCCAATCCTAATGAGTTCTTGCTGTTGGGAGTGGCCTATTTTGCTAATGAGTTCCCGCTGGGTGTGGCCAACTCAGGAGCCAGCCGGAACTCCATTCCTGTGCATTCCTGCCCAAAAATAGCCCTGGCTACATCTAACGATGGCTCTAGTCTCCAAATCAAGGCAGTTGGTCAAAGGAAAAACAACAGGAGACAGGTCTTATGGAAGTTACAGGAAGTATTGTTCTATTCAGCCTTGGCCACGCAGCCACCATGCAAGGTGTGTTGGACTGGGAGACAGACTGGCCCCTGTGAGCATCATGGCACAGTGGGGATCTGAATCTGTATCTTCCACATCTGGAATCAGAGTCTTCCAGATTCCAGTATTTTAGCCACTATATTTGGCTGTTTCTGCCACAGAAGTGAGACAATAATGTAATAAAATCAAAATGTTCTCAGTGGGAAGCTGCCTCTGTGTGGAATCATAAAATAAACCATTCATCCTAAAGCTAATAAAACCTCAAGGAAACTTTGGGACTAAAGTATGTATGTAAGAAGAATCACAGCCAGACTTGTTCTAGCAGAAACATGTGGTGGAAAGGGCTGTCAAGTCACAGCCGACTTATGCCAACCCTGTAGGTTTATCAAGGGAAGAGACGTTCAGAGGTGGTTCCTTATTGCCTGTTTCTGCTTAACAGCCAGGACTTCCTTGGTGGTCTTCCATTCAAGTAGAAAAAACATGTATATGTACATATAGATGCTGGGAAGGATTTTCCTTTGAGGTTTTGTTGTCAGAAAGCAGGAGTCAGGAGTAGATGGAGCTGCTTGCCATCTGGTCTTCTGTGAATGGAGTTGCATTTTTCATAATCCAGAGTAACTGTTGCAGTATGTGAGTCACTGATTTATAGCCATCATTTTGTAACTGTAATAAATCAGATTTATCAAGAAGGTGAAAACAATGAAGGCTGTCTTTAAAATGCTATATGAATGGTGTATAATACTTGCAGGTCTTGGGAGGATCATTTTGTAGACCCTGTATGCCTTACAACAGCTGTAATGAAAGCTGACAGGGTGTAGTAGTGAGAATGACAGACAAGAATGCGGGAGAATCCCTACTCAACAATGAAGCTTGCTTTGTAACCATGTGCCAGCTATGGTCTCTCAGCCTAACCTACCTCACAAGGTTGTCGTAAGCATAGGTGTCAACTTCAGGGGGGCTGGGGAGCTGGAGCCCCCCCCCCCTGAACTTTTCCAGGACATGCTGAGCCTTCCCCGGAGACAATGGCCTGTAATGTCTCTGGTCCAGCTCCAGCCCCCCCCCCCCCCCCCCCGGAAATTGAAAAGTTTACGCCCTTGGTTGTAAGGGGGGAATGGAGGAGAAAAGAACAGTGTAAACTGCTTTGGTCCCCTTTGGGCAGAAATTTAATACCTTTTTTTCCAGAAAAAGTCTACCAGGCAATCTCCCCCCCCCCCCCCCCAAGAATCCTGTCTCTGCCTCCCAGCTATGATAATACCTGATTCCACTGAATTTGAATCTTTGGCCTGCCAGGTCAGTTCTCATCTTTGTCTTAGTTCTGAATGAACAAAACTGATCCCCCTTTATTCAGGGACTTCTGGCTCTTCCCTGTGTTTTTCCAGTACAGCTTAATATTTCAGAAGACTTGGTTATCCCTATCGAACTCTCTACTTGGGGTGGCTGGGGTGCAGTAGCCAAAATCTGTATATGGTTGTACTATTTTGAAGAACTGTGAGAAACCCATGGAATTGTAAGCATAGCAGTGAGTTTGAAGGCAAGGGGAAACATGATGAGAATGCTCCACTGCAGAACTTGGAACAAGTATATGTGCAAACAAATGCCATACTTTGATAGAGATCTTAACAGCAGAAACTGCAGGTGTTACTAATTCAGAAAACACTGATTCTTGTTGCTGAGTTTGTTGCTGAGTTTGCATGCTGAAGGTGGACTTTGCAGGATTATGCTCTTAGTCCTTCATCCTTCTGAAAGCTCTCCACTCTTGATCCTTCTTAACCCATGCAGAAATGCTGCTTGAGGCCTACGGTATGCGAATAGGGATTGCTAGAAATTAATTACAATAATGAGCAGAATAATGGTTTGTGACTGGACCAGCTTATTATATCCCATTTGACTAGTTATGAAAATTTAAACATCCAGTCCTTCCTTAAAAGCTGCCATGGCAATGCTTAACCGCAGGGTAACTTCAAAAATAAGATTTATGTATCTGCATAAATATTCAATTTGCGTTACTGTGCTGAATTTATGAAATGAGGATTTTCTTTCCTATTACTTTGAAGGAGGTGAGAGATAAATTCATTTTCTATTTTACAGACTTCCAAGTGGGTAGAAAAACGAATAGAACCTAGAAATAAATTTCTATAGGTTTACATTCCAAAGAGATAATGGAAACCAAAAAACGTTTTATACACTGAGAATTCTTTGAAGTACAATATATGCACTTATTAAAAGGCTACATTTCTGTTTCACTTGGACTGATTTTAAAATCTTTTTTGTTTGGTGATATTATATATTACCGTATTTTTCGGACTATAAGACGCACCTGGCCATAAGACGCACCTAGTTTTAGAGGAGGAAAACGGGAAAAAAATATTCTGAACCAAATAGTAGGGAGTTGGGGGGGGGAGAGAGAGAGAGAAGAAAGAAAGAAAGAAAGAAAGAAAGAAAGAAAGAAAGAAAGAAAGAAGGTAGGTAGGGGGGAGAGAGAGAAGGAAGGAAGGAAGACAGAAAGAAAGAAAGACAGTCAGAAAGACAGAAAGAAAGACAGAAAGACAAGGTGTTTCCCTCCCCCCCCTTGCTTGGGCCCCAGTGGCTTAACGCCACTCAGGCCCAGCTCTTCCCTCCCTACCTCCCCCTCCTGCAGCCCAAGAATGGTGAGCGGGGGAGGGAGGGGGGTAGGTAGGGGGGAGAGAGAGAGAAGGAAGGAAGGAAGACAGAAAGGAAGGAAGGAAGAAACAGGAAGGTAGGGAGGGAGAGAGAGAGAGAAGGAAGGAAGACAGAAAGACAGACAGACAGAAAGAAAGTACCAGGAAGGTAGGTAGGTAGGGGGGTGAGAGAGAGAGAGAAGGAAGGAAGGTAGGTGGGGGGAGAGAGAGACAGAAGGAAGGAAGGGAGGGAGGAAGGAAGGAAGGAAGGTAGGTAGGTAGGTAGGTGGGAGGGAGAGAAAAGGAAGGAAGACAGAAAGACAGACAGAAAGAAAGGAAGAAACAGGAAGGTAGGGAGGAGGGAGAGAGGGAAGGAAGGAAGGAAGACAGAAAGAGAAAGAAAGACAGAAAGACAAGGTGTTTCCCTCCCCCCCCTTGCTTGGGCCCCAGTGGCTTAACGCCACTCAGGCCCAGCTCTTACCTCCCTACCTCCCCCCCAGCCCAAGAATGGTGAGGGGGGAAGGAATGGGGTGGGAAAGGTGAGCAGGGGAGGGAGGGGGCTTCTGAGGGGGGTGGGAGGGAGGGGGGCTTCTGAGGGGGGTGGGAGGGGAGCTTCTGAGGGGGATGGGAGGGAGGGGGCTTCTGAGGGGGGCTGGGAGGGGAGCTTCTGAGAGGGGTGGGAGGGAGGGGGCTTCTGAGGGGGGGTGGGAGGGGGGCTTCTGAGGGGGGGCTTCTGAGGGGAGTGGGAGGGAGGGGGGCTGGGAGGGGAGCTTCTGAGGGGGGGACCTTCTGAGGGGAGTGGGTGGGAGGGGGGCTTCTGAGGGGGGGAGGAGGGCTTTCTTCACTGGGAGGGAGGGCGAGGGAGGCGGGGGCTTGCTCCTGGCCCACGGCGCTCACCGCGGAGCCGGGATCTACACTGGGGGGGAGGGCGAGGGAGGCGGGGGCTTGCTCCCGGCCCACGGCGCTCGCCGCGGAGCCGGGATCTACACTGGGGGGAAGGGCGAGGGAGGGCGAGGGAGGCGGGGGCATGCTCCCGGCCCGCGGCGCTCGCTGCAGAGCCAGGATCTACACTGGGGGGGAGGGCGAGGGAGGGCGAAGGAGGGCGAGGGAGGCGGGGGCATGCTCCTAGCCCGCAGCGCTCACCGCGGAGCCGGGATCTTCACTGGGGGGGAGGGCAAGGGAGGCGGGGGCATGCTCCTAGCCCGCAGCGCTCACTGCGGAGCCGGGATCTTCACTGGGGGGGAGGGCGAGGGAGGCGGGGGCATGCTCCTAGCCCGCAGCGCTCACCGCGGAGCCGGGATCTTCACTGGGGGGGAGGGCAAGGGAGGCGGGGGCATGCTCCTGGCCTGCGGCGCTCGCCGCGGAGCCGGGATCTACACTGGGGGGGAAGGCAAAGGAGGCAGGGGCTTGGTCCCGGGCCCACGGCGCTTGCCGCGGCCCCGGGAGCTTGAGCGAATGGGGGGGATTCGCACCATAAGACGCAGGCACTTTCCCCCCCACTTTTTGGGGGAGAAAAAGTGCGTCTTATGGTGCGAAAAATACGGTACACATGAATATCTACTGAAGAAGCCTGAGTGCTGTTTCACTGATACTGAGGTCCCACAGTATTTTAAAGGCTCAGTGATTAAGGTGCTGATTGGTGGGATGTTTTCTTTCAGTAGCGGGCGTTTCTTCAGCAATCTATCTACATGGAAATTAAGACTTTGAAAAGCTAATTCTTTCTTACTGTCCCATCATAGAATAGCTGATGTCATTCATCATAGACAGCTTGCCCCTTTTCCCTCTTTCACATAATTCAAATTAGGTACTGGTGACATTTGAATTTTATTTGCATAGCTGTATTATAGATTGAGAGACTGGGAAAAATGGTTTAAACCTAGCAGTCAGAGATTATTAGGCTGCAGAGATCTGGTAAAAGATTTTACAATGGGGGGCGTGTTACAGCAAAAAGCCACAAATGATAGTATTTTTGCAGCACAATATGTAAAGACTTTTGGATAAAAGAGGACTGGGTCCCCACCTTGTATCATATGTAACCTAACTGCATATACATACATACAGACATACATACATACAACCTTTATTGGCATAGCATAAATAGATCGAACAAAGAGAACATTAAGCAGTAGGTACAAAACAAAACAAAGCGAACAACATCCATCGATATTCTCAGTGTTCCAGAGTGTAAAACAATCCTAGCATAAATTGCAGGATTTACAGAGTATTACTCTTGACTTTCATACATAGGCCAGAAATTCAGCAACAGATAACGTTATTGCTGGATTCTTATCTGCTAAAAAGAAAGTTAAATCCCCATCCAGAAAATCTCTCTGTGGAGGGAAAAGGGGACGAATCAAAGTATTACGCATAGCGTAACTGCATATGAGTTATTGGCCCTTCTCAATTCCCAAACATACAGTGCCTGATTAGGATCAGAACTACAACACAAATAAAGAAGGGGCTTCAACCTTCCCCCTTGTGCCATTTCATCCTGAAACAGTCCTGGGGGGCACTGTTTAGGGAGGACCATATATGCACTTGGATACACTTGGATTTCTGCAGCATGCCAAATAATAACCCCTGGGAATATTTCAGGCTGGGAAAATACTGCAGTGGTGGGGATGCCAGGCCACTGCCTGGCTCCACTGAGTGCTTTGGAGTTGGGTCAAGGGGCAGGTGTGAGACTGCATACAGACTACATACAGACATGATATCTGGACAAAAAACTTGGATGCATCACTAGCACATCAGCCAACACTTTAGAGTTGCCAGTTTCTAAGGCGTCATTTGACTTCTGATGTCGTACCTGGGGTTTTGCCTGAATGTGACACTGACATTTAGTATGACATCATTTTCATCTCCCTCTGTTTCTCTTGCTGGCCCCAGAGGCCCACACCAGTGGGAGAATGTCCATCCAAAGTGGCTGCTGGCATCACTATGTAGAGGAAGGCTGAAACCCGTTCTTTATACTGAGGTTGCCACTTACCCAGTAGTGACAAGCATTCTCCCACTTTTGCTGCCACCCTCCTGCTGCTTTTCTCTGGGCAGTGGAAGCAAAACAGAGGACAGAACAGCATTGTATGTATCATGATATCTCTTCTGGCAAAAATCTGAAAGTAATGTCACAACTACCCTGCAATACTCTAGAAATTCCTCAAATCTCAATAGAAATTTGGGGAATTTCTTTTTTCTTTTTTAACATTAAACTGTTTATTGAAAATTAAAATAAAATTCAATGCAGTGCTTAGTAAAGCATGAATGGAAGACAATTACAAAATGATCATTAAGTCTGTGGTGAATCAAGGATTGCCATTACAGATTACCTGCCAATTTTGAGCTTATCATTCAAATAATTAAAAATAAAAATAAATGGAGTTCAAGCCAGTTTTAAAGATCCTTCAACTACTTAATGGTAAAGATATAAGGTGTGTGAATCAATTAAGGGTGCTTTGCCACCCCAGCACGAATAACGAGACAGACACCAGTTTGGAATCAAAACAAGGGCCACTTTATTAACTATTTAAACAGAACATGCAGCAATGGGCAAAACTAAGCAAGCACAGGAACAGGCAAGGCAGGCGTCTTTCCTAGACACAGCCTCCTTGCCCTTGATATGGGCGGGACACCTAGCCCCAGTCTTGACCCAGTCAGATTCTGGCTCGTAACCGGCGGCCCAGCATACTGGCGCCCCCTCCCAGGGGCGCCTACCCCTGAGGCTGCACAGACCTTCAGGGAGGAGCCTAGTCTGAGAGGGTCCCATAGGCGATCATCATTCACCTCCCCAGACCGCAAGGCCCTAGGGTGGTTCCTGATGACCTCCTGTTCCCAATTGGGATATGCCATGAGGCACCCACCAGTTCCATTTTCTTGCTTGCATAAACCTGCCAAGTGACCAGTCTACTTAATACCCAACCACCATCTAGCCCTTAACCACCAGCAACAGTGTAAGGTAGGCAAAAAACACCCCATCCCCGAGCCAAACAGGATGAAGTATAAAAATTCCTACCTGGCCCCCAAAGGCGACCAGCAGAAGCCTACACTGCAACCAGGGTGGGCGGGTGGGCGAGCACGCAGCAAACTGAACAGCCGGGAGCGGGACAACGGCTCTTCCCACTCAAGCCCCGCCCCCACCTGGCGCGCAACGCGCGCCGCAGCTCTGTTGCTGCCTCGCGTCGTGCGAGGCGGCAAAGTGGCCCCCGGGCGCCACGGCTGTGCCGGGCTATCGGGAGCCCATTCTATAATGTTCCTTTTGGGTCAGCAAAAGCATCTAGCCATGATGACCATTTGTTCATAATACTAGTAGAGGTCACCTGTCTATCTTGCTGTGCAACCCATTCTGAGGTCTTGTCTGGTAAAACATATTCCCATACCTTTTGGTACCACTGATGCATCAAGCGGAGATTCTGTAATTTCCAGTTTGAAGCAAGCACATGTTTTGCTGCTGCTAAAAGGGTGGAAATGAGGGCTTTAGTATTTTGAGGAATCCTGATTCTTGGCCATAAGTCCAAAAGAATTAAGGCTGGGTCATTAGGGATATAATGTTATCAAATGAATTTGTGATATGATTTCACTCCAAAATCGATTAACCTTACTACACGACCATCACTGTGACATCAGTTCCAGGTTTTCTCTGTGTGATGTCAGATCACCCATAATGCTGTTTTTTCTAGGGTTCTGCCCTCTGAAAGCTCCCACTATTTTGAAGGCACCCTGCTGACAACCCTAATTTGCATGCATGGTGCTCCTGATCCTAATTGGGTCCTGCATGTTCAGGAACTGAGAACTCACACCTCATATGTTACATCTTACACAGGGTGGGGCCCAGACCCAAACGAGGTACTCTGTAATGTGTGATAAGAAGGCCCAAGGTCATGTTCTTCAAGCAAGACATACTGTTCTTGAACAGCTATGTTGGTGCTGCCACAGTCAGCGCTACTCTAGAAAATGCAATCGTCAACAGAGTTATACCCTTCTAAGCCCACTGAAGTGTGTAACTCTGCTTAGGATTGCACTGTAAAACTCCTTTAATAAATGATTATTTCTGTTTAGTGTGTTCTATCATTCCATACTAAAGGATATGCCAATTTTCTGGTTGATCCATCTTGGAGTGCCTAGGGGACAGACACTAGAAATAAAATAGGAATGCTACTACTTAATGAATAATAATGAAAAACAGATTTTTTTAAATAAATGTAATGTGTTTTGACTATGTTTCAACAATACATCATAAACCATGTCATTAGTTGATGGTAAATGTGTCTCGCTTACTTTACATTTACAAGAAAATAAATGACACTAACAGTTCTGTGACTGATCCAGTCATACAGTCCAGTGGCACCAGCTTTGACGCAGTCTGTTTTAAATGCTGTTTATCTATTCTTATTGTATTGTGTGGCCGAATGGCTCAGTTGTTGTCTGTAATCCGCCCTGAGTCTGTTTGCGGGGAGGGTGGAATAGAAATTGGGGGGAGGGATCTGTACAGCAATATGCATTAAAAATATAACAAAATAATTAAGATGTCAACATTATAATTTAATCAGCCTTGCTAGTAAACAAAAGAACTTTACCAGGTTTGCAATATCCACAAAGTTAGTAACTTGCTGCATTTTTACTTGCTCTCCTGCTCTCACTTGCCAGTGTAGGTGGCGTGAACACAGGCAAGTTCAATTTATGAGCCCTGGTTTATGGTATTTAATGCACTCAAGACTCATTAATATAATTGTTCCTTGTTTTGTTTTTTGTTTTTCAAAATGAAAATAAGTTAAACAGTAAATGTAGAGCTCTTTTCATAGGGATCTTCAAGTTGTTATTTAGTTGAATGTTTTTTTCCTAAATAATTTTTGTTCCTTTTAGGGACGTTCATGTTTTACATTTCCAATTGTGTTGATAGGTGCCCAGAATCCATCAGACCGAAAACAGTCCGCCCATGTCTGCTCCTGTGCAAAAAAGATTGTGTGGTGACCCCTTTCAGTGAATGGACAAGCTGTCCTGCTGTTTGCCAATATGGTAAGTTTCTGTAAAAGGGAGTAGATAAGATCTGAAAATACCCTGTGCCTTTTCCACCTTCAACTGTAAATCTGCTCAGCCAGCTTTTATATCAGCACCAATCATAAATGGTTGCATTTTTAATATTTAGTATTTTTCAGTCAGACATTTTGATCCTGTGGATCAACTTTCATTACACTGATGTTGATTTGTACTGTTGCTACCAAAGTAGTGCATGCTGGGAAGAACTACATGGGTCTGCACTTACTGCTTGCCATAACCTCCAAATCACCTTCTAATCTGTTAATATTACAAGATCATTAATTTGTAAGCATGTAGCTTTTAAGTGCTCTACGAAATGAGTTAAGGTCATAGGACTCTGCTTGCATATTCACAATCTAAGAATGGACAGAGTGCCAAAAGGAAATGGAGTGGCAAGCTCACTAGTTGTGGAGACTGCAGTTCCAGGATTCTCTTTGCTTAAGTTCTAACCTATGTATTTCCTATTGGATAAAACCAAAACCTTAAATACACATGATTAACAAAACTGGAGGTCTACTCAAAATCTTACCAGGGCTATTCAATGGGGCTTATTCCCCAGAAAGTGTCCTTAGGATTGCACTGTTAACATGCAACCTGTTGCCATAGCTTAATTTTTTCCTGTGGCTCACCTGAGTGCCATGGATACAGTGACCCATGGATTCTTGTATTATGGGACAACGATCTCAAAAAGCTTTCAGATTTTATTTGAAGCTGTGATTCCGAAGCATTTTCACATCACAGCACCATCTGTTACTACTGCTGCTGCTGCGCCTACTGTTGATCTCATTTTTGCTTACTTTTTAAACAGGGAATTCATAATGCAATTTCAATACCTGGATGGCAAATTCGACTTTGCTTTGACTAACTGGTTCAAACTAGTCAGAGGTCTCAGCATGAGCTTCTCAAGAGCATGAATGATTTCTACTAGGCTCATAACAATCCAGCATTGACACAAAAATGCAGGTGAACCAGTGTCTCCATCTGTTAACTACTTACATGTGTGTTGCAGTCTCCCTTATGTAATGGCCTGCTGCAATAACACAACCCATAGCATTCATGTAGATAGCACAAACATAACATCCAGCAGGAAGCATGGAAATTCTCATGAGACCCATCAAACAGTACTCATGAAACCCACTAGACCTAATAACTGGTCTCACATTAAAGGTCTGGATTTAGATAGCTCAATTGCATGTTACCATAGGTCAAGTTTAAAAGCTGATTTTTAAGCTGGCTGAAAGCTGGGTCAGTTTAACATTATCTAAGCTGAGCTGTTTTGAGAAAGGTATGGTTGATATATTGAAACATCCAAATAATATCATTTAAATTAGTTGTGGTGTGAAGTTGTTCTCACTATTTCATTTTTGAAAATGAAAACTATTCAATGCCCAGTCTTTCAAAATGCTCAGTGATTCTGTAGGAAAGGGTGAGGAGTATGATGGTAATGTTTTCTGTGCTGAATATCAAATAAAATGCTAGCTACCCAAGATCATTCTCTTAGACTTATCCCTTCCTAGAAAAAGTAGTTTGCACAGAGTGGTGAAACGAAATCAGGCTTTAGGAATTAGGGGGGAAATGGGTGTCATGTTTTCATCAGTGTTTTGGAAAACTCAGTGAGCCCTCAAGAGAATTATGTTTTCCTTCAAAACTAAAAGACAACAGCTATACCGTAATTAAAATGCAGTTTCTCACTAGATAAACTTTCCCTCAGTATAGTTCTTACATGTGCTTTATGCAGCGTGCTCCACTGATATTTATAATGGCAAATTCCATACCTAATTAACTCTCTGCACGAAAGTTATAT
Source organism: Lepidodactylus listeri (assembly GCA_029233225.1). NCBI lineage: Eukaryota > Metazoa > Chordata > Lepidosauria > Squamata > Gekkonidae > Lepidodactylus > Lepidodactylus listeri. The sequence continues at coordinate 51,972,689 of JARCFY010000010.1, read as the reverse complement.
TTGTTCATATCTTTGCTCTCCTATTTTCTATCCCTTCAAAAATTCCTGCTGGTGAACTACAATGCACTCAGTTCCTGGTAGATTTCCTAGGTTCTTTTAAAAACAATGAATAGTATTTTAATTAGATGTTTATTTTGTATACTTTCAATGAGCAATGTCTGTATAAGTGGAATAAATTAACTAGTAAATTGCTTTGTTTATTGGATAATCCTGTACATTAAAAAAACACTCTGAATTAATTATTTAACTTCCTTGGCAGCATTATTATTTTAATATGGCTCTAAATTAAAAGTGAGTTGTGGGGATTTTGGTGCTCCCTGGATTTGTTATTGATATGGCTTGAGTGCAGGTTCTTTCATTTGTGCTTTACAATTAAAAATGCAGTACACTTAGAAGTTTAGAGAACACTGTGATATACAGACACAGAGAGTTTATATAATAACAGCGGTAAGTAGAGGAATGCTTAAGCTTCAGATAAAGAAGAACAAGTATTACATGCCTGATTTAAAATTAAATCTGTACCAGCATAATAGGATTTAAGCAAATAGCCATTGGGGAAAAAAGTTAATTAGACATTGGCATGGAAACAAATATATTTGGTCAGATAAAATACTTGGAAATGAGCTGGAAAATTTACATCCAGCTTTCCCACCTATTGCTTGCCCTTCAGTTAAATGTCAAACTTCCTGGCAAAGCATTATCATACACCTTCAGTGTGTGCAGATGACACTGAGCTTACAGAAATAACATGATTGTGGAAAACATAAATTTAAAACAAGAATTTAAAGGAAAATTTTTGATCCCCTTACCTATTAAAGGTATAATTTGTTCTTGATGTTACTAAGAATATATAGTCTGCTTCTGAAATACTGACAGTGCAATCCTAAAAAGAGTCAATGGGTTAAGGACTAGTGCTGCATTGTTAGTCACTGAAATTTGCATGTTATACATTACTGAAAAATCTGAAAACTAGGGCAAGTGTGGAAGTATAAATAAGAGAGAATGAGATAGAATTCACTGATATTTTTAACTGAAAAACATGAATGGATTTCTGCAATTGATTAGTGCAATCAATTATAATTCAAAATTCAGCAGACATTTGAGTGTGGAAGCAATGGATTGTGCCCCAAAAGCTGCCGGTGGAAGTTGCTGCAGATGTAGATTTTCCCCGGATTCTCCTTCCACCAGCAGTCTCATTTGATTCCTGGAAAGATTAAGTCATGGGAATGTATGGATAAGAAGTCTTGCAGATCAGGAGGCTACAGTAAGGAAAGAATCATGCAAAATTACCATTCCTCTCACTTCCACAAGTGGAATTCTTCCATATATACGGCATATCTAATTCTATGGCACACATACACATACACATGGATGACCTCTGGAGTAAACATGATTGAACTTTGGTTTTTATATCCTAATAAGTGCATGAATGTCAGTTGTTTACATTTGTGTTGAAAAGCAGATGCTGTAATTTGATTATCAGAAAAAATACAAGCTGAGTAATTGTTATTTATTTCAAATGAAGATGATGTTTTACAGTAAAGGAAAATACAAATTAGGAATATGTATTAACTGATGTTTTGTTTAGAATAGTGAGTTTATTTGTATTTGGTTATTGTGAGCTGCTTTGGGGAGAAAAGCAACATAGAAATATTAAAATAAATAAAATTTAGTGTTCAGTTTTTGTTTCTGCTAGTGGAGAAATAATGCAATAGTGGAATATATTGTTGATGAGATGATAAAGGTCTTAAGAGATGGACACATTAAAAGCCAGTAACTTCTGGATCTGGATGCCATGTACCTGGAAGGTTAAGGAACTCAGAAGTGAAGTTGATCTTCTAACCAGTTTATGTAACTTGTCTCTAAAACTGTCCTCCAGACTGGTGCATTGGAAAGTAGCAAACATTATCTCCATTTTTAAATAAGGGTCTGGAGGGGATCCAGGAAATTACATGCCATTTTGCCTAACTTCTTTTCCAAATAAATTAGTAGAAACTGCTACTAAAGATAACAGAATTATTAAGCACATGGATTGCTTAGGGAAGAACAGCATGGCTTCTGCAAAAAGAGTTCCTGCCTCGCCAGTCTTTTGGGTTGCTTCTGTGCTGCACCATCGACCTACCAACACATATGAAGAATGGAATCCTGTCATTTTCCCCTGAATATCCACATGGAGTTTTTAAATCATGCCCATGTGTTAACCATGAGGATTCCAGACACACTGTATGTTTACTAAGTCCTGACTTTGGTTATATCAAGCTTCTTAACTAAAAGGCAAGATGCCTAATGCATGGAATTAACTGTCCCTTGTAGAAATACATTCTACTACATCTTTTAAAAATCAGGTAATTCTACTACAACGAAACAGTCTCGCTACAGGATTATCATTCAAGATGCTGTCAATGGAGGACAGGAATGCCCAGACACCTTGTTTGAAGAAAGAGAATGTGAAGACATCCCTGTTTGTCCTGTGTACAGGTAATTTAAATAATCGAAAGAACAAGATCTGAGGTCTCTAAGTGTCAAGTTTTCAGTACTCTAGTCTGTACACAGTCACACAGTTAGAAAGCCTATGACCGAGAACAGACTGCTAAAATGAAGCGCAACGGAAGTGGGGCAAAAAGCCCTGGTGCAAATTGTCCCGGGGCTTTCTGTTCACACTGCCTAGACTGATGTGGGACCATACCAGGGAGGAGCCGCAATGAGCGTTCACACTGTGGGGCAGCCCCTGGCAGCGGCGCCGCAGTGGCACACAGCTTTGGTTCATTTTGCCGATGTGCGCATAGGCACATGGGCGCATAGGTGCATGGGCTCAGCAGCCGGAATAGCAGGTTCATATTACCAGTGCTGCTTGATGTGCAGCTTATTTGCATCCACACTGCCAGGAAGTGGGATGAACACGCACCCAGATGGCTTGACACCGGTTTCACCAGGTACCTGTTTAAAGCACGATGAAAGTGCTTCAGGACTGGATGAGTGCAACATGGCAACACCAGGCAGCTGCAGCTGTCTGAACGGGCTCTCTTAATCCACTTGCAAAGCTGACTTTTATCTGGCCAAACTACCAGTCTGTCCTCGGCCTATGTATCCTTAAGACCGAGATGTATGTGTGATAATTTCCCACTGCAGCCCATTGAGCCCTTTGAAATGTTGCTTTTGTGGCTCACTGTGGTTCATAAGATTGGCTATAAGGTGATGTTATCAACACAAAGAAATACAGAGAGATTTCTGGGTCTTCCACCCAGGGAGGGATGGGTTGTTTTTGTTGTTGTTGTTGTTGTTGTTGTTGTTGTGTTGTGTGCTGCAGCAGTGAAAAAGGCAAACTCTATGTTAGGGATGATTAGGAACAAGATTGAGAATAAAACAGCCAATATTGTATAGATCTGTTGTGCAGTTTCTTTTGAAATACTGTGTACAGTTGTGGTCACCAAATCTCCAAAAGGACATTGCAGAGCCTAACCAACCTCACAGGGTTGTTGTGCAGATAACAAGGAGGAAATAATAATGTAAGCTGCTTTAGTCCCCACTGTGGAGAAAGACTGTAATTTTCCCAGGTAGAGGCTGTGACGGAGGGGGTGGAGATGGAAAGCTGAAGACAGATAAAGGTAGGTAACCCAGCTAGGTGGGATATAAATCTAAATTAATTATTAATAAATAAATAAATAGTTGGTTGGCTGTTGGGTGAGAAGGAAATAGGGTTGCCAACTCCGGGTTGGGAAATTCCTGGACATTTGAGGGATGCAGCCTGGGGAGGGTGGGATTTGAGGAGGGTCTACAGACTCCATATAATGCCATAGACTCCACCCTGCAAACTAGCCATTTCCTTCACTTGAACTACCATTGCCAGCCTCCTGACAAGGGCTGGAGAGCACCCAGAATTACAACTGTTGTCCTGGTGACAGAGAGCAGTTCCCCTGGATAAAATGTCCGATTTGGAGGGTTAAGTCTATGGCATTATACCCTGCTGAGGCTGCTTGCCTCCCCAATCCTCACTGTCCCAAGGCTCCACCCCCAAATCTCCAGGAATTTCCCAACCTGGAGCTGGCAGCCCTAAGGTGAATTGATCTCTGCAGCTGAGAGATCTATTGTGATTCCCAGAGCACTGCCACTGCTGCTGTGGGGGAAGAGGAAGGAGACAGGAGGCTGGGAGAGTCATAGGGGCAGAAAGAGAGAGGGATGGAGGGGGGGCAGAAAGAGTGCTGAGGTGGGGAGGCAGAAAAACAAAGAGAATGATGATGGGTCAGAAAGAGAGAGGAAGTAACATACATGGAGGAGAGAGAGAGAGTAAGAAAGGGCGGCAGAAGGGAGAAGGAGTGTGAGACAGGTATGGGGAGAAGGGAGGAAGCAAAGGTGTGAGGAATGGGATAACCATCCCACAAGTTTCTTGCGGGTCTCCACTTGTATCATATAATTCTGATGTCGTATTCCACACTTGCAGTTTAATAGGAGTTTAAAGAAAATTCTGGGTCTGAAAAGGTTGAAGATCATTGCGTTAGTGCTGCTGTGCTAGAGCTGGTTCTCTTCTCTTCTTAACAGAGTTGTGATGTGGAGTTTATAAGACAAAGGTCCAATCTGCATTGGTATTTCGCACTGTTGTGCCAATGATTCACATCGTCGCACAAATTTCTGTCTGCATTTCATGCCGCATCCACTTTCCTGTTGTTTCTTCTCAACATTGGCAGTCTGCATCATTTTATTGCTGTTTAGCGGTTACTCCTAGGTCACCACAGTGTCTCATTGCCTTATCTGGATTTGGTTTTAAGGTACTACAATTGCTTCTCCCCACCCTCAAGCTGCTGTGAGCAAAAAGCAGACAACTGGAGCCAAATCCCCCCCCCCATCTTTTCTAAGGAGATACACAAATTGTCACAAACCAGTTAGCTTAAAATCCAGTCATCTGCTTTTTCTGCAATCATATTTTTTTTGGAGGGGGGTGTTTGTTATTTCCATTTGTTATTTCCTGGGGCAGTCCCCAGCACACCCTGCCTGTCAACCACCGGGTATTTTGTGTTTTTTTACCCAGCTCATTCTGTCTTCCCTGCCCCCCCCCCTCCACCAGGTCACCCCCTTTACTTTTTGCGGGGAAGCATTGCCATTTCCTCCCTGTAGTGCAGCACAGTGCCCTGCCAGCGCCCCTGGTAGGTTGCTCCTCCCCTGCCTCACGTGGTCTCCCTAAACAACTTGTGTCCTGTTACAGACAGAGGAGAGCTTTGTACTGAGCCAAATGGGAAGCCAGCACCACAGCAGCATGGAACAGCTTTACATAGCACATGCAGGTTGGGCCAAAGAATAAGGGTAGGACAAGGTTGTATCCTATCATTCATATGAGCTGTATGAGTCCCAGGGCTGGAAAACACCTGAGTGTTTCTATGTTTCTCAGTCTGGTGAGGAGGAGGAGATATGATTACTCTCTTTTAATATTTGAAAGGTTGTCACTTAAGTGAAGGGCAGGGAGCTGTTTCTGTTGGCAACAGAGGATATGACTTGCAATAATGGGTTTAAATTATGGATGGTAAGGAGCCAGCTGGACATTAGGGTGTTGTTGTTTTTGTAAGAGTAGTTTAGCAGTGGAATTGGCTGCCTAGGGAGGTGGTAAGCTCCCTGTCACTGGCAGTCTTCAAACAGTGTCTGGACAAACATTTGTCAGGTTTGCTTTAAGTTGATCCTTTATTGGGGGGGGGGGGGGTTGGACTAGATGACCTGTATGACCCCTTCCAACTTTGTGATTCTGTTTTACAAGGGAGTAAGGCAAAGCACTAAATCACTGATTGTTGACAAGCATAAATGTTTGGTTTCGCTGTTGTCATATGCGCACTATACCAGTAAAAGAACTGTAAAACCAGGCTGTCAGTTGATTGCAAATGTTAAATACATTTTTCTACTGCAGGAATATCTCTCTATTAGTAAATGTAATATGATACAATTAAAAGATATATATCATATGTAATTAAGGAAAATAAGATTTCAGAATTTCAATTGATATATTGGTGAACCCATTGAGCCAGCTAATCTATGCATCCTTCATGTTTAGAAAGAGTTTCCCAAACATATTAGTTTTAATATGTGATTCTCAGATCCTTCTTGGAAGTTTAATTGGTCATGTTTTACCCTCCCCTCAGACAGGGCACAACACTTTAAAGCTGTACTATTGTACCCAATTATACACATTCAAGTCTATAGCTTTATTGTAACAGATGTTTTAGCAGAATACAGATAAATGGTGTTGCACTTACATCGGTAGTCTGTGAGTTTTTGCCTAAATAAATAAAATGAAATAATAAAATTGCTAAGCTGCTTCTGTATTGATGGGAAAATGTTTAACAAAAGTTCTGTGTTCATAGCTGCATTGCTAGATAAACTAAAATACTGATCAAACTATAACCAGTTAAACACAATATACTAATTTCAATCAATTTGTATTAATTTACAATAACATCCCATTTCCTTTATACATTCTTCACATTTCCTTACATTTCTTGTCAGTTTTTTGCTATAGCTTGGCTACAATATGTAGAGAGAGTCAGTGTACTGTAGTGGATGGACTGTTGACATTTGATTGGACAAATTGCATCTGAAAAATAGTGACAATTAAGATGAATACTCTTTCATTTTAAAGGATTATTTTTAAAGAAGAGATCATAGCATTATAACTTTTCTTATGTTACTATTCCAGCTGGAAGATCCACAAATGGAGTCAGTGTGTACTGGTGCCAGATTCCATAAGACAGGGTATACTAGGAGTCAACGAGCCATGTGGCCATGGTTTGCAGTCAAGAGGTAAGAATGAACAGGCAACTTTCCATGATAAATCATTGGTGTCCTGAATTTCTTTTTATCTAGTTTCATTTTGTGCCCTCTTTCTAGCCTTTGGATTCTTGTGAGAAGTTCATATGGGGACATCAGATATTTTTATATCTCTCAGTAACTGGGTTAAAAAAACATTTTGCATTTTTCCCAAGCTAAAAAGAGCAAGTAGTACTTAATATATTATCACAATTGCTGAGATGCAAAAGAAATATTTCAAGTTGATTTCCTCCTAACTACGGTATTTTGAATTATTTCTTTTGTACCACAGTACTCAAAACAGCACAAACATGTTTTACTGCTTGTCAGTGTTGGAGTGACAGCATATGTCCATAGTAATTCTAACATATTTCTGTAGGATTGTTGTTTTGACTAGTTTTTCAATCTTATTTTCCTCTTTTTTGTTGTTGATTTGCATTTGTATGATTTTATGTTATTTTACCAATTTCTTCTTTGTTTTGTGACATAGAGTGTCATTATAGACCTCTGCGTAATAAGTGTATTCACAGAAGGGCACTTACCAAGTGTCACATTGTAAACTGTGATAGCATTGGTGTTGGCTGATCATACCTTTCTTACGTTAATGGTTCATCAGCAATAGATGCTAATTCTAGAGCTAATCCTCGCTTGATGGTTCTGTTAAGTATGAGGGGCTTAGAAAATATGGCCCGTCCCAGCTGAAAAGAGGAGGAACATGCATGTTCCTGTGTGTAAAGACTGAAACAACATTGTCCTTGTTAAATCCAAATTAATATCACATATTGTTCAAATGAAAATGTTTGGTGGGTTGATTTCTAAAAAAGAAAAAAGAAGAATGGTATGCAACATTCATTCTGGGTGGGGAGGAAGGTTCAGTCTGCATTAGTATCTATTGGTAAAACAAAGTAAAGGAGGAATACATTCAAGACCCTTTGATTCACAAAGGAGAAATGAACATTCCTTCTTCCACACTGCTGTAGGGGAGGAAATTTTAAAAAAGCAAAAAACCTTCCCCAAAAACAAAACAACAAAAAAGAACCAACATAGTGCTAGTTTATTCATTCTTTTGGGATGTATCTATGTATGTATTTCCCAAGACTGACCCCCATCTGTGGATAGCTAAACCTGTAGATCATGGCCATAATTACCCCAAACAGATTTTTCTGCAAACTTGGGGGACCCTCTAGGTTTGCAGAAAAATCTGAAAAGTTAAAAAAAAAATCATTGGGGGATTTAAATTCCCTTAAATTAAATAAAGTATTGTCTGCACTTGCATATACAACACACTTACCATTGAGCAGCTGAAGAGGGACCCAGTGCTTGTTACAGTGGCAGTGGCTGTGATGGCAACATAACCTGGAAGCCACCATTGGGCATGGCCACAGTGGTGCAGCCCAGGAGCTGCTGGCAGTAGGGCTGCCAAGTCAAACTTACTTTTTGGTGGGGGGGAGTCCTTCAGTGCCCGGGAGCCGCCCCGGAGCCTCCCTGGTGGGCGCGCAAAGCACACACGCTGGGTGACGTGACCTGGAAGTGATATCACCACGTTGGGGGCATTGCCCTGGCAACGTCTCCAATGTGGTGACATCACTTCCGGGTGATGTCACTACGCTGGGGAAGTCGTCTAGGATGGACGACTTCGGGGGTGGGGTTCCCCCCGCCGGCCGAATGCTGGCTGGCGGATTGGGAACCCCTATAGCGGGGGATCCCCCACCCCCCGGGCTGACTTGGCAGCCCTAGCTGGCAGGCCCAGCTGTGGTGGCAGTGGAGCCTGGGCGCTGCCAGCAGGCCTAGCCGTGACCGTGGTGGAACCCTGGAATCAGTCACAGCCCCACTGCTTGTGGTGGAGCCTAGGAGTTGCTTGTAGCCTGGCCATGGAGGTGGCAGAGAGAGGGAGCTGCCAGCAGTCCTGGCCATGCCTGCAGCAGAGCCCAGAAGTCACTCTGAACCCAGCTGTGGCAGCAGAACCCAGGAGACACTCTGAACTCAGCCGTAGCAGTGGCAGAGCACAGAAGCCCCCCACTTGTGTGTGTGTGTGTGTGTGTGATAATTCAAATGGAATAACTTTTCAAGCACAGATATGATCAGGCTTGTGTTATTGAGAGGTTAAACAGTTATTGGCATGAATTTTAGCATAGCAAGGAGTAATTAAAAAAAAAGAGTGTATGTCTGTGCAGGAAAGGAGATATGTAATTTTTTTAGAATTTGACTGAAAATAGAGAATAATATTACCTGGGAGGTTTGGCCACAAGACTTCTCCTTCCAGATGTGTGAAGGCAGCTCCTTGTGCTGCAGTTGCTTTCCCAGGTGTATTTCCTTTTCTCTTTGCATTATGATTACTTCTTACTGATGTTGTTCAGTGAGTATGCAATCTGTTTAGTTTCATTATCAAAAACATTATTTCCCCAAGAAGTAGTTAAAAGCATACTATGTTTGCTTTTCAGTAGAAGTTTCTCTGAATTCTTCCAGCAAAGGGTCACAGTTCACCCAATCTTGAGCATTTATATGCCCTGGTGATTTGCAAAAGAGGGATGTACTTCCCCATGATTTCCTCTGACATGAGTGTAGAAACCTGTTATGAGTGATCAAAACCAGTTATAAAACTGTTACGCCCATAACTACCTAACTCACTTATCTATCACTGTTGGCCACACAGAGAGCAGAACCATACGTTGCAAAGAATGTGCAAAGTCTTTTGTTATTTTAAACCATTGTAAGGAAGGAGAAAGTAAGACACGGTCTCAGCTCAGTCACATGGTCATTTTGATCAGGTTTCACCACTGTTCCCTAACACATTAAGAGTAGATCAGACAGCCACATCTGTCTGGTATCAAATCAGCTCCACCCCCGCAATCCTCCTGGTTTTCTAGCGATTTTCCCGACACCGCGAAAATCAAGTACTTTCCAAATATTTGTGCTGTAAATCTGTAATTTCACCAATCTGGACAGCCATCTCTCACTATTAGGTCATCTGAACGTCCTTCTTGCGCTGATTTTTTTTACAGTTGTCGCCATTGTGCGCATGAGCAATCCTGCACTGAATATATTCAATGCATGAACATTCAAGTGTACTTATATAGACTCCAGCACTTGGTTGTAAGTTGGTGGTTCATTTTGTTCATTTTGTTCGTTTTTTGGGAGTACAGTGTGACTAAGTGGGAGTGGTGATTTGGCCATGAACATATGTGCATGCACAATTTTTTTTAAAAAACCTCTGCCGCACTGCCACTTGGGCAATGTGGCTACTGGACAGTGCCTGGAACCTCATCATGCAGTGCAAGCAGTTTGAGGAGGGATGTGTGATCATCCCAACCTGCAAAAATATCCCCAATCAAATTTACAGCAGGAACAAATTACGATAAGCTTGCCATATGACCACAGCCTCAGTCTACTGCCTTTTGTAGCAGATCTTCTGCAGCCATACTCTACCTGTCTATTATATTTACCTACAACAAATTATAGTAGCAAAACCCAACATACATTTTCCTGTTTTCATTTACTTTACTGTTTTGTGCTTATTAATAAGCCTAGTTTATTTAAATGAAACTGTGTGCTCTGGTTCCAACAGTATCTGCTTCATCTTATGTCACCCTACATTCTTTGTCGCCAAGCTACAGAGAAAATGTATGCTAACCTTTCAATTAAGTTAGGCAGTTAGATATTTGAAGGTGACAAAGTATATTGTTAACTATAAAATGCAGTTCTTTTGTATTGTCTGGAAAGGAGATAGCTCTTTCAAGGTGAAGTGAACTCCAGTCTGTTTCTTTGGCAAAATGTCAGAATCCAGCAGATCTGCAAAGCTGCATTTAATGTATGTAAGACTGTATAGGATGATCTACTCTACCTGCACTACAGTCTCATATTCTGAGTATGGTATCAAGACTCTAGATGGTAGGGCATTATGGCGTGCCAACATAAAGGCACTCCTATAGCGAGGAACAGTCAAATATGAGCAATAATCTAGAAACTCTCCAAGTGAAAAAATACCAACAAACTGAGTAGAACAAACACGTTGTGCTCTACAGATTGTGCTGTTATAATCATACTTAAATAGACATTTCTTAATCATTCTTATGGCTTCCTGTCTGGTAACTGAATAAAGGGAATCCAAAGAAAGATTGAGCAACTGTTGTCATTGCTCAACAACTTTATCCTAATGGGAAATATAAGAGTCCTCTTTGATTAAGCTGAGGTAGTCCTCTTGGGTGTTGGAATGTATCATTTTAACTTTATGAGAAAGTCTTCAAACAAGCCTGAGCTTCAAGAGATGGTTGTCCCAATTCAGCTCAGAGGGCAACACAACTACACAATTTGGAATTCCACTGATGGAATGTAGGAATTTAAGAAGAACTGAATCAAAGGGCTCCCCTATTTTGTCAATTCAGATGCCAGCCATATAAGCTTTATGTGGCCACCTTGTCATTAACAGTTTGATGATGGCTGGGATATACTGAGCCCAGATGAACAAAAGAAATGACAGATGATACCTGATGCTGCTGAAGCCAGTCTTTTAACATGAGCAACGTGCACCGATCAAGTTAATCTCTGGTCAAACCAGACCCCTGAGTATTTAAAAGTGGGGACTTCCTCAATATCATTACCATGAATTTTCCACTTGTGGTGCTCATGAGATTTTCTCCCCCCAAAACCAGTGATCTTGGCTTTTTGATAGTTCACTATCAGGCATTCTTCCAAACAGTAAGAGACAGAAGCCTCTATCAGAAAGGAAGTCTTCATGTTCTTGATAGGTGAACTGCATCATCAGCAAAAAGTAGCCATGGATGGAGAATAACAGTCTGCAGCAGAGACAGCAGAAACCATATTGTTGATATATAAATTAAACAATAAAGGGGCCAGCACACACCCCTGACATACTCCTTGCTGTAGGGAAATTATGTTGAAAAGCTGTCCATCTGACCCATAGTGAACTTGCACAGTGGGATTAAAATACAGAATCTCAATCAGAACAAACAGTCTCTTGTCAATAGATCTTAGTTTTAGCTTGTGCCACTATCGGACATGGAGTATGATATCAAGATTCGCCTTCAGACCTGTGAAGGCAGCAGCAAGAATCCCCCGACTCTTTGTTGTATATTTATTGATTAAGCACTGTAATGTCAGAAGATGGTCATCTATACCAGCCCCCCACCTAAATCCAGCCTGTTCCCTTCCCAAGATTTCATTAGTCTCCAGCCAGTCTACAAGTCGGTAATAAAGGGACAGTGTAAAGCTTCCTGGCCTCTGATAAAAGGCTGATTGGCCTGCAGTTGGTTGCGTCCACTTTGTCTCCCTTCTTATAAACTGTTATTATGATAGCATGTCTCCAGTCAGTGGCATAACTCCTGTCAAATTTATCTAAGTGAATACTGTTGTCCGTATATCTTTTCACCATGTGAAGGATTTGAAGAATTCTGGGGGAATTAAATCTGCACGGAGGGCCTTCCCATTCTTCATTTGAGAAATCTGAAAACCAATTTCAGCTGGTTGAACAGGGAGCCACTCTGATAGTTCAGCTAGGCTCCAGTTACTCTGATAATCATAGTTACTACAAGAACTAGCAAAGATATTAGTAAAATGTTCCTCCCAGGTATGTTAGGAAATATGAGATGAAAGTGGGCTTCTATTATGTAAAACAGAGTTCACCAGCTTCCAAAATCCATAAAGATTTCTATTATTTCTGGCAACTTTGATTATCTTTTGCCAATTACTGAGGCAAGCTTCTTCTTTGTTCTTTTCTATTGCTTGTCTATAAGCTTTTTTTCCAAAAAAGAAAAGCTTACAGTATAATTGAAGAGTTAGCATGCCTGTATTCCATAAGTCCAGGTAGCAAACTTTTTAAAGACACTTACACTCAAGATTAAACCAGCTAATATTTATTTATTTATTTAATTTGTACCTTGCCCTCCTCGCAAGCAGGCTCAGGGCAGCTTACATTGGTTGGTACATAAACATTAAAATCCATATAAAATCATTTAAAACAATATTTGTAGGTTTCAGGGTCTTATCTTGATAGATCAGTTTAGAGTACACAGGCAACAAGCGAGAGTAAATTTGCTCTAGCTTACAGCAGCTATCATGCACATAAGATCCTAGAGTAATTTCCCTTTTAAGAGCACAACAGTTATCTCTGAGCATCAAGATTCTACACAATGTATAGTTTCCGAATTCCATTTTACTGCTCTCAGTTTGTTACGATCTTGACAAATGGGTGTCAGATAACTATTTTGGACATCAAAATCTTAAGGAAACTTATTAAGGGCATATGATCGCTAGCAACAATTTTCCCAACTTCAAAATAGTGAAGTCTATAACAGGCTATAACAACTGCCCCTGAAATTGTTCATACAGGTAAACTCCCCATGGTCTACTCTCTCCTTAAGACCATTTAAAACAATCAATTTTCTGCTGTCTTAAATGTGGCCATTAGTTCGTTAGATAAATTGATCTTGTTATCCTTAGAGGTTCTATGAGGTGATTAAAACAACTTGTTTCCTCTATTAAAATTCCTGGAGACTCAAAATGAAAAATTTCTAGGGCAGTGCCAGTGTGTGCATTAAAATCACCCACAAAAATAAAAGACACTCTAGGATATCTGCAAGTCAAATAGTGTATGTAGTTATCAAACTGATCCCAAAATGTAACAGTTGACTTCTTCACTTGCTGTGTAGGCAAATAAATGTTTATTAAAACCAATTATAAGGACCCTATCTCAACAAGTACTGCTAATGCCCAAGGAGGAAAAATTAGGAAGTGGGAGGTTTTTAAAATATAATGACAATGATATCGAACTAAGGAGACCCCCTGAGGGTCTTCCCTTACCACCAGATTGAACAGCATCAAGTGAATAAGCGTGAAACCCAGAGAACAAAATTGTGTCTAGGGCCCAGGTCTCCTGAAGAAACACAAAGTCATTTTGTGCCAATAGTTCTTTAATTTCTGGGGAGGAGCTTTTAAGTTTCCATCCAGCAGTGTTCCAGGAGAGCAGTTTCAAACACCAACCATTTGCTGCATTTGACACATTTTCTAGTCATTGGCTGGCATGGAGTTGTTGGAAAGAATTATTACAAGTTCTAGTTCGTCCAGTTACTAGACCAGGTTGTTAAGCAATTACCTTGAGTGGAAAAGAATTCTGTTTAGCACCCAAAAAGACCAAATGATCCTGTTGAGCATCCATCCAAGAACCCCCATATCCAGAAAAAACATTTGTAGTAGCTCAACAATTCTGCATTTCAGCCAGAGGAACTAAAAACCCCTGCTTTGTCAGTGGCTTGTTAGGGGCCGCCAGCACTACTGTTGGCTGACTGCCAGGGCATTGGGCTAATTCAGATGAGTTAACTTCTACTCTAGAAAAAGAGATTCTTTCTAAGGTTCCCTGGAGTGTTTTCAATCTATTAATTAGATAATTTGCTCACCAAAAGGGAAAGCGCCAAATGACAATAAGGTTTGTTTCTATTGGTTCGAAGTGAAACCCTGTAGCTGGCTTAGTTGTCTCATCCTTTGGGGCCTTCATCTGATGATTAGTAGAGAATGAGGAAGGAACAGTCACTTGCTGAAAATGTGAAGTAAGATCAATGAGCATAAATTCTTCACTGGACTTCCTTCCAGTCTTTGCCCAGATAGAGGAGACTTACTAAGAAATAGAGGGACTAGCCTCTGTGTATCAAAAGCTCTAACAGGGTGTATATTGCATCGTTTGAGATGTGATACTTTAAAGTATATTAAAGATGGCAATTTTGAATAATAAAAATAAAGGGCTACAAGGTCCCTATGAATCAAACATTGGATCTGTTCCACATATTGCAAGTCAATTCAAAAGAAAAGCTAAATGCCACTTTGTTTCCCATCTGTTGTTCCAGGAGATAAGTGTACCACAATAATGAAGTATATTCAAAGCTATTTTAATTTTGTTCATAGAAAGAGGCCCTAAATTCACAGACAGTTTTTTTTTGTCTTAGATTTTGTGGCATCAGAAGTTGAGTTTTGCCAGGTATTATATTAAACCTTTTTTTTATTTCTCATTTATCTTCTCAGCATCTTTACCATCTTGTTTTGGAGCATCACCCTCCCTTAAAAGCTTAGAATGAAAACAAGTAAGGATTTGTCTGTTTGTTTTAGTTGATCTGTCAGGTCATTAAGTTTGGTATGGATTTTTTCAAGTCTCTCAGCTATTAAAAAAAAGGGTAGTAAGCATATTATAATCAAAACTCCTTGATCTTCACAAGGAATACAATCACTAGACAAATTAAAATCCCTTCTCCTCCTTGGTCACTGTGGAGAAGAAGGAGCTAGTTCTTTCACAATAGTATAACCAGAAGGGACTGGCACATCATTATTAAGACAACTATATCTGTTTGTTATCGAGAAAGAGGAAGCTGCCACAGAAAAAAATAAGTGTCTATTTTATTTTATTTGGGAAGGGATGGTGTTAAGTCATTGAAAGGTAATGCCCTCTTAGTCGCCAGAGTCCCACTTCCAAATACTTAAATGTAAAGTGTATCCTCAAAATTACAATATCAGTAATAATGACAACAAAAGTATAGAACCCTATCCCGAGAAATACAAATTAAAATAATAATAAAATAAGATGAAATAAGAAAAATAAAATGGAAGAAATTGCTATTGGGAAAACTACAGCTATAGAAGTGGAGGAGGGTGTTTAATCTCTGTCTGTATGCCAGCTGTTCCTCTCTCACACCCAAAGGTAATTAGGCTTCACTCAATGTCTTATCAGAATGGGCATAGAGAAAACATCCTGAAAAGGAAAGAAACTCGAGCCTGACAAAACAGCTGCTTTGAAACAAAGCAAAGCAAAGCCCAAACTAGCAAGTCTGAAAGAACCGCCTAGAGCCGGTCCGCTGGCTAGGAGGGATATAAATTGAAACAAACAAACAAATAAATAAATAAACAGATAGCAAATAATAAAAGCAAAAAAGAAAACTTAGCTCTTCATGGAGCTCAACAGAGCACCACTGCCCAGCCAGCCGGAACTGGAAGCCTGTCCCTTCATCAAATATGAAAAACAACAACAGACCTAGTTGTACCTTCCTCAAATATGGCAAAACAGATTATTTAATCTAGATACTCACTGCAAGAGCCACTGAAAAATAGCTAGAGTTTCAGGGTAGGTAGATTTGAGGATTTATATTAAGTACAACAAAAAACCATTGCCTGTTTCTTGCTGGAAACCCTGGCTGATAGCATTATGATCATAGGAAAGCCATTCAACTAATCCTGTCCTTATATATAAAAGCAATTTCGAGTGGCAACATTCCATGTGCTCCCATTGGCTGTGAAATGCTCTCCCTCTGCCATTGGCCCATCAGCCACCACTCAAGAGTACTCGCATGCAATTGGCTGTGTGCTGGGCCTGCTCCTCTTCCCCGCCCACTCTCCTTTCAGCCACTGTTCTCTGTGAGAAGCATTGTGTCTCCTGACGAAGATACTTCTCTTGCTGAGCTCCTGTGCTAAGCAACTAAGTTTTCCCTCAGCGGCTGTTGTGAGGAACTCATAGGGTTGCCAGCTCCAGGTAAGGAAGCTAGTTTAAGGAAGCCAGAGTTTGGGGAGGGGAGAGGAGAGGCCTCAGCTGAATAGAATGCCATAGAGGCCACTGGACAAAGCATTCTAATTTTTCCCTCAGTGACTCTAACTAGGCAACCAAGCTTGGTTCTGACGGTAAAAAGACAAAGGAATGAAACCCTTTCTACACCTTTGGGAGGAACTCATTGGGGCCAGTCCTGAGTATGGTTGCCAGCTCCAGGTTGGGAAATTCCTGCTAAGTCCCCCCACCCACCCTCCACAGGTTCCACCCCCCAAATATCCAGGTATTTCCCTACTCAGAGCTGGGGATCCTACTTTTCCCTCGGTGCCTGCTGCTGGTCAACCTAGCTTGGTTTCTGTCAGTAAAGGGCCCTTTTCACACCTATTTTGGCCTTCAGGAGAAAACTCATTGTGTCCTTATACCCTGGTGAAAAGCCCCCCCCCCCCCATGACAGCCAATGTGATGTGGCATTCAGGGCTTCAGAGCACGGTAGAGGCTGCAGGTGGGGGGGGGGAGAGATGGAAAGCTGAACAGTGAGGGGGAAATAAAGGTAAGTTGATACTTGGCTGGGAAGGAGATAGGGTTGCCAACTCCAGGTGGGAAATTACTGGAAATTTGAGGGATGGAGCCTGGAGAGAAGGAGATAGGGTTGCCAACTCTGCCCTCCAAACCAGCCATTCCCTCCCAGGTATTTCAGCATGGGCATACCAAATTAATTGGTACATACGGTCTAATATAATCACAAAATTCATTATTCCATTATAATGTAATTGTAGCCCATTTCCAAATAAATTTATTTAGCATAATTCATCCTATCTAAATTTGTAAATAAAATGAAATATTTTGGCATTATGTCTGTGTCACATATTTGGTAGACCCATTCACAAACAGAATGTGAAAAAATACCCCCCCCCCCCAATAATGGGCAATTGTCAGCATAGGAGTTTTAACATATTCATTCTCTCTCTCTCTCTCTCTCTCTCTCTCTCTCTCTCTCTCTATATATATATATATATATATATATACCAGAATGAACTAGAACAGTATATATATAGAAAAATAATAAAATAATAAAAAGGCCCTTTTAAAATGCATAAAAGCATATAACTAAAATTCTAGACAACCACTGTTGGCATATTTTAAATATACTTCCCCTCAAATGTGGAGTCATTAAGTTACTGAACCTGTTGTTCCAAATCCAGTGTCAAATGTCTGGTAGTCTATTTTATAGAAAATGCTGAAATTTAATACATTCCCTAAGTGGACCATATTTGCATATTAAAAAGGTCAAATGCTGAATTTGGAAATATTGGAACATACTGAGTTTGTCAAGTATCATCTTTTCTTTAGACTACTGGTGCATTAAAAATATTTTCCTCCTATATCTCTTATATGAGCCAATTTGTGTTTCTGCCAATCTCTCATGTTACCTAAAATTTCCCAGTGATGATATGATGTGTTCATTATAGTAGCCAAAGGTACACGGATTTTTTTTTTATTTATATTTATGCTAGGTAGCAAAACCAGATTTATTTCATGGATTAACCTTTTATTCTTTAGGATGTTCCTCACTGTGAAAGCTCAGTAAGAAGTTAGTTCTCTTTATAGCCTGTGGCATGCCTGCTATTTAGATCATCTGCACAAAGAAACAACACAAAACAATCTTTTATTATTATTATTGGGGGGGGGGGCGCTCTTTGGTTGTATTTTCAAGCAGGTCTTTGAAAAATTTCACTGGTCCTTAGTACATGATTTGACTTCTACTATACCACTGGGAGTTTTCCGTCTGTACAAAATCCTTCAAATAAGCCTCAAATTTGCTTTCGGTGAAAGTTGACAGCAGCCTTGCCTCCACATAAGTGAGTTTAGAATCTCACCCCAAATTGACAAGGGTTAATTTAACCTGTTGAGAACTGAAAAAGCTCTAACAGCCCCCAGATAATGCATCTGACATGAAAATTGTCCTTAGGGGGAGCTGGAACAGTTGGAACATTTGTGACCAATAGAATGCTTTAAGTGGGCTTCAGATTTTCAATACTTATATTATTGATGTTGACTTTCAGCATACAAGCATGGGCAAGCAAGAAATCTAAAACAATCTATGAGGCATCCCTTTATGTAAACAGATATGGTCAGATTCATCAACAAATTAAAACATAATGATGACAATATGGTTTGTCATTGCTTTCCTCTAATTATTTTTGATTGCTCAGTTATGAGCCATTTCATCATCATGTGCGAACATTATCATTCTTTTACTCTTCAGTACAGATTGTTTATTATCTAATTGCTTAAGAGCTGCATGTGGGTTTCTGCAAAATTGCTGACCACGAGATGTAGCTGTATGATTTATGTATGACTGGTGAGAAACATTAATTGAAAAATTCACTATAGCAGAAAATCCTACAAGCACACACAGACTCATGCCTCAATTCTGCACTGGTGAGTTAGGTTCAGAGTTCAGTAATGCAGGTGTGTATGTGAATCTTGTGTAGGAATTAAGGTTTCTCAGTATTCCTCAGGAATCGTACCGTAACTGAATCCCTAAACGCAGCAATCCAGGAGTTGCAAGCATAGTTAAAAGAGAACAATGAAATTATAGTTACATCTTACTGGTATCTGAATGTTTAGCATTTTTATTTCTTAAGTGCATGGCTAGAGCGAAGACAGGAAAGGGAAATCCACAAAGGCTGGCAAGATATAATTAGAGGTATCTATTTTGCATATAAAAGGCAAGGTTCTCAGTTCATTCTCTGTGTCCTTTACTCTGAAGTATTTCCATTGAAATCAATAGGGGTAGGAGCAAATTGTATCAGCGTGTGAGTAGATCTTTGAGATAAATCTGAGAACGTATACTCCCAGTGTCTGCAAATTCTCTTATATGTGTGGGGGGCGGGGTACAGGCTATCTTTAAACCTAACAGACGTAATAGCCAAGGGCTAACCCAAGTGTATATTTAAAAGAATCAAACAAAATCCAGCATGACTGGTTCATCTATCTAAAATGTGCTGTTTCGCAAAGCTGGGGAAACTCCCAAATGTACACAAAATCTGACTTGGTAAAGGGTGATTAACTCCCTCCCCCTTGCACGTCTATCCCTGCCACCCCCACCCCCCAAGTCTGAACAGCCTTTTAGTTTGCCATAATAATCCAAAATGACACATGAAAGAGGAAGCAAGGGAGAAAGGGAAGTGGAAGCCAGGGAGAAGGAACCAGTGGGAGGGAGTGAAAAACAAAGTAGAGAATATTGCACTCTCTCCCTGACTGGAATCTGTGTGATAACAGTTCATGTTTGCATATAAACCAGCATGTGTAGTACCCCATTCTTGTAATCCAGGGCTCTCCATTGTGGTGTCTCTGGGTGCTGTGACACCAGCTGACACTTTTTCTGGTGCCTCCCAGGCTTGGTCCTAATACCCAGTCTCATGCCACCAACTCCAGTGAGGGCAAGCAAAGTCAAGCCCATTCACTTGGGGACAGTTCAGCTCTGCTTGATGCCTGCAGAGAAAAACAGGAGAGGCCATGGTCTTTGTCTCTGGGCATTTTGCCAGCTCTTGCTCTGAGAAGCAATGACCCGAGGATCTGTTAAATGCTTGGCCCCAGCTCGCCATGGCCTACATGAGTTGGTGTGAGCAATCAGATCTAGTGGGGCCCCTGACCCCTAATATTAGAGCTTCTCCTGCCCAACGATTGATGGTTGAAGACGCAGGCAAGGATCAACTCAGACACTTCCTAGTACTTCATGGATCTGGAGATTGCCTGCCAGAACCAGATCCTGACTCAGCTCAAAGAGAGCATTGCCCTGGAGGAGGCCATTGACGTCTGCCTGTTACAACTGAGTTCTGTCACCTACAAGGCAGGCCCGATCCTGATGTGCACTGGTTGACATCAGGAGCCACTCTTTTTCAACTTGGTGCACATGCCTCGATTCCCTGTGGTGTTGGGCATGGCCTGTTTGAGTCAGCACAATCCTACCATCAACTGGACTCACAGAACCATCCATTTCCAGACCTCAGACCATTACCCAACCAGAACCGAGCTTCTAGGGAGGGACACCACCAAAGCAAACCAGAAGTATTGTTGCAGTACACAGACTTCTGTGACATATTTGAGGAACGAAGTGCCAACTGGCTTCCTCCTCACTGTCTGTCCCTATGACTGTGCCATTAAGCTCATTCCTGGAGAGCTGCTGCCTTCAGGGCAGCTGGATTCGTTGTCCGAGTGAGAGCATGTGGCCCTCTGGGAATTCCTAACAAAAAATCTGGAGTGTGGGTTTATCCAGACATCTACCTTTGGCCCCAATCATGTTTGAGGGAAAATGTGGGGAGCTTCATCTTATAACTATTACCGACAGGGGTCCGTTGGGGCCGGAGTGAAGTGGAACAAAGGTATTTCAAGGAGAGGCCCCAGCAGCTACCCTACAAGTTTGGAGCCTCTCCCTCAAGCCCCCTTTCCTCCAGCCCCTCATATACCCTATGAGTTTTTGCCATTGATTTCAATGGCCCATAGGATATAATGGGGCTGAAACTGACATTTCCTTTCTGACACACTTCTGGTGATGTCAGGGGATGTGGCATATGCTAATGAGTTATGCTAATGAGTTATGCTAATGAGCTCCTGCACCTCTTTTTCTACACAAGGACCCCTGATTACCGATATCATCTGTCTTTAATTCCTGAACTGCTGAAATGGCTGCAAAGAACCACTCGTTCACCAAACTAGACTGGGGGGGGGGGGGGGGGCCTACAGCCTGGTCCAGATCCGGCAAGGGGGTGAGTGGAAAACTGTCTTTGGTACCTGGTAGGTTCAATATGGGTATCTGGTCATGACCTTCGGCATCTGTAATGCAGTGGCGGTGTTCCAGTGGTTCATGAATGACATATTCTGGGACCTGCTTTATTAGTATGCCATTGTTTTTGTAGATGACATCCTGGTTTACTCAAGGAATCTTGCCAAGCACACAGAAAATGCCTGGTCAGTTCTGGCTCAGCTCAGGCAAGTTAGAGAAGTGTGAGTTTGACCAAATGGCAGTCAAGTTCCTGGGCCGGCACATCTCTCCCCAGGGAATGCAGATGGACCCCACCAATGTGGAGGTCATGCTATTATGGCAAGCCCCGCACAACTGAAAGGACATCCAGCGGTTCCTACAGTTTTCCAGTTACTACTGGCAATTCATCCCGGACTTTGCAGCATTGGCTTGACTCTGCTGCATCCTTGGGAGCCCTTCAACTTGTCTCTGGAGGCTCAACAGGCATTCCAAGCCTTTAAAGCTTGGTTCTCCATGGGTCCAGTGCTCAGGTACCCTTACCCAAACCTCTCCTTTGTAGCGGCAGATGCCTCAGACACAGCTCTTGGAGCTGTATTATCCCAAAAACACTTTCCTGAAGGATTACTATGCTGGTATGCCTTTTATTATAGGCAGTTTATGGCCACAGAAAGAAACTATATCATCTGGGAGTGAGAACTTCTGGCAATTAAGGTGGCAGTAAAGACTTGGAAGCACCCCCTAGAAGAGTCCTGGCAGCTGGTGGCAGTCCACAGTGACCACCAGAATCTGGAGCGCTTGCAGACCACCCAGTACCTGAACCAGTGTCAGACTCAATGGTCCCTGATCTTCTCCTTAGGATCAGAGAGCCCAGCAAAGTGACTCCAGGGCCCTGTGGCTCCAGCAAAGTGACTCCAGGGCCCTTTGGATCTACCTGAGTCTGTAGCACGCCACTCAGAAGGTGTGATATTCCCTTCAATAGGGGGCTGCTTACTCTTGTAGGCCATTTGTACATCCCTCCTGGGACCCTGCAGGGGGAGGTATTGATATTGATACACGGTGCTCGGCCAGCAGGCCATTTTGGATGCCACAAGACCTTGCTCCTATCTCAGGAATTCTGGTGGCCCCACATGCTGGGAGAGGTAACCTAGTACATCCAATCATGCAAAGTCTGCAGATGGGTGAAAGATCTGCCTGGGAAGTCAGCTGGCCTATTACAGCTGTTCCCCACACCAACTGTGGGGAACAGCTTGGAAAATAATGTCTCTAGATTTAATCAAAGATAGTGGACTTATTCACCAAGTTGGCCCACTTAATCCACGGCCAGCCCTGCCTTCAGCCATGGAGACAGCTCAGCTTTAATTAGAACATGTGTTTTGACTGCACAGAATCCCAAGAAATCTGATATTGGACCGTGGCATCCTACTAAACTCATGGATTTGGCAAGCACTTCATGTGCTCCTTGGCACCCAGGTTCACTTGTCAGTTTGGTGTAGTGGTTAAGTGCGTGGACTCTAATCTGGGAGAACCGGGTTTGATTCCCCACTCCTCCACTTGCACCTAGCTGGATGACCTTGGGCAAGCCATAGCTCTGTACCAGCTGTTCTCTCAAGGACAGCTTGGGAAAAAGCTCTCTCAGCCCCACCTATCTCACAGTGTGTCTGTTTGTGGGGAGGGGAAGGGAAAGGAGTTTGTAAGCCGCTCTGAGACTCCAAGTGAGTGAAGGGCGGGGTATAAATCCAATCTCTTCTTCTTCTTCTTCTTTGGCCCATCATACCCAGTTGGATGGCCAGACAGAATGCACCAATGCCACTTTAGAGCAGAATTTGCTCTGCTACCTCAGCTACCAGCAGGATTAGTGGACAGACCTGCCGCCGATGGCAGAGTTCACCTATAACAACCATACCTTGGCCCGGCAAATGCCTTTTATGGCCACCAGTGGATGCCACCCATTATATTTCCCACAGACCATTGCAGACTCCTCCATGCTGTCTATGAACAACCTTGTACGCAAACTGTAGGCTCTGTATCAGGTGCTCTAGAAGGAGCTGGGGTGGGCAAAGCAGGCACACAAAGTGATTGTAGACAGACAACAGGCAGGAGAAGTCTTGATGGTAAGGGATTCATTCTGGCTTGCCACTAAGTACAAAAATACAAAAGCACTGTAATGATGCAGAGAAAATTAATACCAACACAATTTATATCAACATCACCTAATCACAGAGAAACAGTGTGCATGTTTCCAAACCATGGAACTGGACTCCTGGACCATTGACCCTCCTACCCTGACCCTTGGACTGAACAGTCCGATACCTGGCTGTGTACCAGTTTGTTGATCTAGCTCCCATGACTTTCTGTATTTGTTGTCTTTGTATTGGTGCATTCCAGAAGCCCTGGGTTGAACAACAGTGCCAGGCTTAGCAACGGGCAGTTTATCTATCCATCTTCTCTGTCATTACTTTCAATTCTCATTACATGTAGATCAATTAAGTATTAACTAAATGTCATTAATCTGCACTCTAATCCAATGAAACTCAGTTTTCTTCTAGAGACATGTTATGGTATTTTCTTCTAAATAATGTAACATACACATTGAGTTAAACTGGGTGATTTCCTTCTTTTTTATTTCCTGCAGAATAAAAAGTATCACTGTATATAACTGTATATAAATAACTGTTTTGAACACTGGCTCATCCTGTGTCCTCTCCAAGGGCAAAGTAGAACATTTGCATTTCACTGACTGACTGTAAAACATTTACAAACTAATCATAAACATTTCTACTTGGAAACAGGCCTTACTGATTGTGGTGAATTTGGTACCATAGTGCATGTGTGCATATATTTTTACCTTGTGTTTCATTCCAAACAATGACTCATGGCAGTGATTTCAATAGAAACAGGGGTGTATTGTTACCACCATAATGCATCTGAGACATATGACAAGGCAGCTGACAATGGAATGCTACAACAACAAGAAATTTTACTGGCCAAAAGGATGCAGTCCTTCATGTGTAATAACCATACCCCAAATTATCAAGACTTTCTGCCATAAGCTATAGCATTCTAATAGAATCCTAAAGTTGAGTCTCAATATTTACTTCCCCAGCCCCTTCAGATGTTCTTGAAACCTGCTCTACCACCTGCTTTCACCTGTCTGTCGATACAGGGGAAGCCTCTCTATGAGCCCTCCCCTCCCTTTCTAGCACTTTGAACATTTCAATGACAGTTCTAGAGCCACGGGGAGGGACAGTGGCTCAGGGGCAGAACATCTGATTTGCATGTGGAAGGTCCCAGGTTCAGTTCTTAGCATCTCCAGTTTTGTTCGTTTTTTAATCAAATAATAATTGAAAAACCTTGACAACTGCACTCTATTATGCATGGATTCACAAAGCAGAAAAAGTTATATCAAAGTCTTATAAAAATCAAGTATCCAAGATAACTAACTAACTAACAGGAACAGTCAGCAATTGAAGACACTGGATCCTATTTTTTTTTATTGTCTTCAGAGAGAAGTGAGAGAGAAGAGTGAGCCTACTGGGGTTGTTCATTCTACAGCTCCAAGTCATCACTGTTTAGTAACAGTCTACGGCCAGACAAAAAGGGAGCAGGGCTTCACTGGATGTCCTTAAATTGTTGTTGAGGGACATTAGGAAGAATATGTTCTGAAATATTCTGGCCCCAGATAGTTCAGGGCTTCAAAGGTCAAAACTTCCCCTGCACACACACACACACTCCCTTTCCTTTTGTCTGTTTTGTCTCTTCAGATTGAAAGCCTGAGGGCAAGACTTTTGATTGATACAAGCCACTTTAGGAGACTGTTGTCAGAAAGCAGGCTATAAATGTAACATAAATAAAAATAAAGCCAGCACTATGAATCAGGGCAGAAATAAACTAGAAACAAATAAGAATATTTTGAAATATGAGTCCACACTCAAGCACCTGATTCTGAAATCACTTCTTAGCCTCATCTAAGTGTACCCTTCCCCTGCCATTTTTTGTCAAGCAAAGGGGTCAAATGAAGGAGCGGTAGGTTGCACCTTTCCAAGCAGCTTGTCAGCATCTTTCAAACACAGTGGGTCAGATCCAGCAGAAGTCTGCAGAAGGAGTTGATGGAGGAGGTCTTTCCCTATTTTCTCCTTCCCCAAGCAGCTAGTCCCAAGAATCCGCTCTGAGTATTGAGAAAACCTCATAAACAAAATGTGCCACAGGAAAGGGTGTCACAGCAATGATTCAGGTACCATTGACCACTTCTCCCTCCTCTTCCAACACAATTTGCTAGTGGGAGAGGGAGAAGAAAGTGATTTTACTGGATTCCTCTTCATTGCTGTAGTGCCCCATCCTGTGATACATTTTGCCTGCAAAGCTCTCCTGATCCTCAGAGGGGAATCTCATGACAGTCTGGAGAAGGGAGAAGATGTGGAAAGATCCACTCCACAAACGTCCACATGCTTTCCCACCAGATCCAGCTGAAGGTCATTCATCAAACAAGACAGTGCTCTAGGAACACCTTGAGATTGCACTGATAATATACATTGCTGCCTCCAAAAATGCCCTGTAAAACTAAAAATTACTGTATGACATTGTGTATAGAATAGCCAGAAGATCCTTTGATTGTCTGGCAGTTGCAGGTTCTAGCTCTTCGTGCTGTGCAGTGATGAGCTAAACTTATTTTTATTGGCTGAGAGAGCTCTGAAAGAACTGTGACTAGCCCAAGGTCACCCAGCTGGCTTGATGTGGAGGAGTGGGGAACTGAACCCAGTTCTCCAGACTAGAGTACACCATTCTTAACCACTACACCAAACTGGCTTACGTGCTTTATAAATCTGTCATTACAAAAATTTTGAGGAAACATCATAAGGGGCAGATTTCAAAGACTCCTTTACTATTGTCCTTGTGGCGTGATAGTGGCAGAGAAGTATGAATGGCTTCCTGCCATCGTGACTGCAAACTAAGCACAATATTGTGTTCTTGACTTCAGGTAAGTATTTCTTTACCACTTGAGCACATAAAGCTGCCTTATACCTGCCAAGGTAGTGACAGGTTAGGCAAGAGCAAAACACAAACTGCCTCACTGCCCAGGGTAATGAGCTACCTCCAGTTCCTTGGACTAACTTTCCAGCTAGGGGACCAAAGGACAGAGTCTCTAGTCCTACTGGGTATTAATCAGGATGAGTTTTCAAAATCTTTACTTTGTTAGCTTTAGCCAGTGTAGGTCAAGGTACTAGATCTAGATTGAAGCACCAAAATCCAATTAACACCACAGAAGTATAATTAAGAAGGTTTATTAAAATAAATGGGCAAAGAGTGTACACACATAACAGCAGTGTGAAAAAAAAAAGAAAATAGTAAAATCTTAAGTAGCTAAACTAAAATACTAGTACAGGCTTTGGTCCTCTAACCCAGATGTTAATTAAAAGAATGCAGGCAGAGTCCACGTAAAGTTTCGAAGTCCAAAATCCACTAACAGGTATTCCAGCCATGGAAGGTCCAACCTAGTCAAAAGGATGACCCGAAAGGATGACCCAAAGGATGCAAACTGGAATGAAGACTCTCACTTCATACCAGGCTGCCAGCAGCTGACCTGATTCTGTTTGACCTGTCAGGTGTGTTGCTAAAGCACCTGACCATGTACTTCTGCAGCTAGTGCATGCCCGCAGTCAAGTGAGCGCTCACTTCCACCCAGGGTTCTTTGTGCATATGAGATGGAATGTGAGTGTGAAACTCCCTCTTGTCTTAGCCTTGAAGCTCCCATGATCTCAGGTGCACCTGTGTCCATCTCATCCCCATCCCTCCATCTTTGAGAACTTGTGAGTCATCATGACACTAAGGACACTTTTGCAATGTTTACTTTGCTTGAAAGCCTGAATCAAAGATCTGAAAAGTCAAGAACTGCTAGGCAAACCCAGTTTCTTGACAATACTGAGTCAGAATATTGGTTTATCAAAATCACTGTTGTCAATGACTACTGTGACTGACAGCTGCCTTCCAGAGTCTCAAGCTGAGTTCTGTCACATCACCTATGACCTGATCCTTTTAACTGGGAGACAGTTCGGTGTAGTGGTTAAGTGCGCGGGCTCTAATCTGGGAGAACTGAGTTTGATTCCCCACTCCTCCATTTGCAGCTGCTGGATGACTTTGGGCAAGCCATAGTTCTGACACAGCTGTTTTCTCAAGGACAGCTCTGCAAAGAGCCTCACCTACCTCATAGGGTGTCTCTTGTGGGGAGGGGAAAGGAAAGGAGTTTGTAAGCCACTCAGAGGGAAGGGCGGGATATAAATCCAATCTCTTCTTCTTCTTCTTCTTCTTTGAAGATACCACAGATTGAACCTGGGACTTTCTGCATGCTGCTCAGCCACTGAGCCACAGCCCCTCCATGAGAGCTTTCACTTCCAATATGGAAAGTCAGTGTTGTGTGTTGGAATTGAACTCTGCTACAAAGATTTTCAGTTGATCTGTGGCTAATCATATCTCATCCTGTGCTGGGGGGGGGGAGGTATTAAGGAAATGTATACCAACAGAGCTCCATGGAAGAAGGGTGGGGTACAGGAGGAATGAATTAATGCAGTGCTTGCATCAGTCATCTACAGCTAAATATTTGTTCCAAAAACAGTGCACCTGTGTTTTTCTAGTAGTGGCACATATGATCTGAATAGCTTAGAATTATATATGTGGACTAGTGGATAGGTGGCTTTCAGCTTTGTGACTCCATGGTGTGTTGAGGGGGGAAAATAGTTCTGTGGCATCTTAAAGTCTGTATTAACACAATACTCCAAAACAGTATTTCTTTATGTGACAGAACTGGAAGCGTGGAGCACTATATTAGGAAAGACTGTCCAGGCATAGGATATCATTGTAACTATATTAGTTGCCAGCCTCTCTGAGCCATCATTGTTGGGTACATCTAGAGGACCAGACTATTAGTTAGTGACCACTTGAAGGAAAGCCTCCAAATGACTTCACACTTGTTATCTTTCTATCAGGACCCAGAAAATTGAGAAAAGTCTTTATGACAATCTGTCTTGACAGTAATATGTGCAGTGTTACATTTTGTCCAAAGGCAATTTTGTAATCTGCAGAGTTTCAGTAAAATAAAGATGATAAAGTATGTGTCAGACAAAATTATACACATGCAAAACTACTAGTGCTTTCCTCTTGCTGTGTACTTCTTGTTCAATAAAAAGTAAAACAGTAGGAGGCTGAGATATCAATAGACAAGCATTTGGATATCTTGTGGAGCATTATATTTCTATCCAAGTGCCCCCGTGACATACTATGATATGAAACCAGAAAGAATGAACACTGAAGAACTGTATTAGACAATTAATACCTATGCAAGGAACATTAGAAGATCAAAAATAATGAGAGCAGAAGAATGAAAAAACATCAAAGATTCTCACAGTATGACTTTCTTGATTAATAGGAAGGGGTAGGAGATGTGCATCAGATCAATGGCAGATGTGTCGGTTAAAAACAAGTCCAATGTACACAATTTGCAGGAGCTATTAGCAAACCTCACTCATCAAACGCTAGTTATGCCGAGACTGTATTTAATAGGGGCTGAAACATAAGAGTCATTTTAACTGTTTAATGGAGAAGGGAGGGGTGAACCTGCATTTTATCTTTCATCCTCTTATTAAGTTTAGACCTCATTGGCCCTCCTTAGATTGTTTTTATGTAATACGCAGTGCCTGAAATTCAAGTGTCCATTGTAGGTGATGTCCTTTTGGGGGGTATTTTTTCCTTAAATGACTGATGAGCGTTTAGGCAAGGCTATAGCAAAAGAAAAGTGTCTTTGGAGATGCTAACTGGCCAGGGACTTGCTCAAAAGATATAATGAGAGAGAAATGGGGAGCTATCTTTCTAACACACTGAATGAATGGTATTCACTTCACATTACTTAAGAGTGAAACTGCCTTTCCTCTGTTGAAGGGTCAAATATGTGATTCAGACTTTCACAACAGTTATTAAACAGTTTTGTTGAACCAGATAAGAAAACTTAATCCCTGTTTACACAGAACTCTTGCAGATTTGGATGGGGCTTGAGGAGGTATAGTGTTTCTAGAATTTGGTTACATAGTTATGATGGACAGGTTAGGTTCCACCTCTCCCTAAGAGTGACCAGTTAGAGCTGATGGAATGTTAGAGAGAGACAGTTGGAAAATGGCAGTTGGGGAGTTGGCAGCTACGGAATTGGAGGGTAAAGATTATGTATGACTGAGTGAAGCTAAGGTGAAGAGCAGCTTAAGGCTAAATGGAAAGGAAAGTCAATTTTTAACAAAAGATCCCAAATGCAGGAATAGAGAAACATTTTAAAAGTTCAATGGAAAGAAACATTATAACCTTTACCTTACTTTCTTCAGTGTAATGTTCAAACCATAAATAAAAGTAAACTCCTTGAATGAAACACACACACCGATTAGTTCTGGTTCCGGGCTCAACAAGGGCGGATGCAAGCGGAGTCTCTCTGTTTCTCCTTCTGCCTCTCCCTACAGCCTTCTATCTTTTCTATCTAAGAAAACCCTCTAGTTTGGACAGAGAGTTCGCAAGAAGCTTACTCCGGGGGTAACAGGTGTGTGGCAAACACTTGCTGTCTCTTGGGGCTTGCCCCGAAGCGGGAAGCTGGAAAGGATGCCCAAAAACGCCGAGAAAGCTGATGGGCACAAGCTGAATCCTATGGACCTACATAGAGTCTAAAGCGACTAAACTCCTTACAAGAAAACTGACAGTTAAGTTATTACTATTTTTTCCCATCTCCTCTTTTGAGTGGTGTTCTTTTGGTGGTGCTAAACTACCCCCCACCACTCCAAGCTCTGAATATTTAACAAGAAATGGACAAAAAGAAGGCCAGAAAGAGTGTTTCTTGGTATGGGGGCTGGACACAGGGAAGGGCTTGCATTTAAGCAACAACCCAGAGTTTAACTAGTGCTAAAAGCTCTAACCTTTTAGTCTTTTCTTCTCTTCCCTCCAGTTTTTGGCACAGCTTGCAGAATTAAACACCAAGGTAGGCCACAACGGAGGTTGACTCACGAGGTGGCCTGAGGAGAGGAACAGGGGTGCGGCTCCAGTGACAGAGAGAGTTTGCAGCTGCTGCAGAGATGGAGGTGAGGTGAGGTGGCGTGGTGGTGTGGATCATAGGCAGCATGACAGATGTCAGCATTTTTTTCTAGCTGAGAGAGAGAGAGAGGGCAGCAATGGCAGTGTGATGGTGGGCATTCCTGGCTCTTCGAGAGAGGCAGTGTGTTGATGGTGAGGAGAGCAAGCAGCAGCGGTCCCTGAAAAACTGATATAAGTTGTGCACTGTTTGTCAGAGAGGAGAAGAGGTCTTAAAAGGGCTATTTAAAGAAATACTATTTAAGGAA
Organism: Lepidodactylus listeri; assembly: GCA_029233225.1. Classification (NCBI taxonomy): domain Eukaryota; kingdom Metazoa; phylum Chordata; class Lepidosauria; order Squamata; family Gekkonidae; genus Lepidodactylus; species Lepidodactylus listeri. The sequence continues at coordinate 51,942,247 of JARCFY010000010.1, read as the reverse complement.
GAGTGGATTTTGATAGTAAAGGAGTAAGGCAAAAAAAACCCAAGCAGAGAGAGTGATTTATAGTGAGACTACGGAGACTGGTTAAGTGAAATCTTATACCAAGTCAATTTCAGAAGCAGCACACCTCATAAAGATAAGCTAGTGCAGTTTGCATTTATAAATAATAAAAGAGAACCTGACCACCTAACCTTAAGTATTGTTTTCAGACTGTACAAGTTCGTACAAGATACATAGCCTCATGGCTTCGGGATCACGTCCAAATAGGAAACCATCCATTCCCTCCCCAGGTACCCAAGCACAGCTCAAATTGAACTCAGCTCAAATCTCCTTAAATGACTTGAAATCCCAGATACAGGATAGTGTTGCCAAAGCAGTCAAAGAAGCTGTTACGTCTTCACTACCCTCTTTAATTAAGACAGAGCTGGAACCCATCCACACAAAGATAAAACAAATAACCCAACAAATAGTCACTGAAACAGAAGAAATTAAGAAACAGATAGTAGAAAATAAACAAGATAGTAAAAATTACTACTGCCAGCCAAAAAATAGATGACAAAGTAAAAGATCTTAAGAAAGAAGTACAAGAACTAAGAAATAAAAATAACAGAATGGAAGAATCACTGATTTCTCTAGAAATGGATAGGGCAGCCTTAATTGTTAGGTGCCAAAACATACCTGAAAACATAGAAAGAGATTTAAAAAGAGAGGTGGCACAACTTATTTCTGGCCAACTACAGCTAGGAACAGAAGATGAAGTAGAAAAAGAAATTGATTTAGTCTATAGAAGAAACTCATCATACTCCAAAAGTAATAAAACACCGAGAGAAGTTCATATAAAATTCCAAGAAGAGAATTAAGAGATAAGATCTTGAGTACCTCAGATGAGAAAAAAGTGATTTTAGAACAGTCTGAAATTAAATTTCTCAAAGAAACTCCTTGGAGAGTTAGAGAAAAGAGACGGAACTACACGGTCTTGACAGATCTGCTAAGATCAAATGAGATATTGTATAGGTGGCTACTTCTGGAAGGTTTACTATTTAATTTTTTGGGGAGAAGGCAAAAAATTGACTCAATCTTTAAAATAGAAGACTTTCTAGAAAGACACAGCAAGGACTTAGACTGGCAAGGTAATAAAGAGGAAGCATGTGAAGAAGAGATGCCTGAACAAGAATTAGATAAAACAGAAAAAAGATTGCCAAGAAAGGAAAGGAAAACAGAAATAAAACTTTCCCAAATGCTAATGAGGTTTCAATATAAAGCTAAAGAAAAGGCAACCAAAAATAAAAATCGTGGGAACTAAAACATTTAATATTCTTTCTGTTAGTGTGAATGGACTAAACAACCCTCAAAAAAGGAAAAGGACATTCCACCAACTAAATAAATTAAAAGCAGATATCGCCTGTTTACAAGAAACACTTATTTAAAAAGATGACATTAAATATCTAGTAACAAAAAAATCGGGGAAGTTTTTTGCAGCATCAGATCCTAAAAAGAAAAAGTGGGTGGCGATCTATGTGAAAGAAGACCTATCCTCAGAATTACAATTCACCTCAGAAGATGGGAGAATGCTGGCAATTTCAATTTTGAGGCAAAGCAAAAAAAATTGATAGTAAACATATATGTGCCTAGTCAAAACCAGGAAAGATTCTTTATCATTTTGCAGGATGTTCTGGTGCTACTGATTGGGATAACATTTGTATTATTGGTGATTATAATGCAGTCTTTGAAACAAAACTGGACAGGGAAAAACACACTAAAGGGAAAAAATTGGGAAACTCTCTCCCTAAAGCCTTCCTCCAAACAGCGGAAGAATTTTGTTTACTGGACACCTGGAGAACACAAAATATAAATAAGGAGGACTATACTTTCTATTCTGCAAGACACAACTCCTGGTCCAGACTCAATATGGCATGGATTTCACTAACAATGTTACAGGACCTTACATAAATAGAAATCCTACCAAACACCTTTGTAGATCATAGTCCTTTAATGATATTGTTTCGGGATGTATATAGTAAACCCAGATGGACTCTGAATTTAGGTTTATTAAGAGACCAGGACCTTATGGAAAAAACAAAATTAGAAATTAAGGATTTTTTTTAGAAGGAATATTCAACCAGAAGTCCCAATAAGTAGTTTGGGACAAGTTTAAAGCCTATATTAGAGATGGTTTATAAATCATGGGGCCTGGAAGAACAAGCAGAAAAGAAAGCAGTACGAAGAGTTGAAAGAGAAAATCAAAGAAGAGGACCATATGAAAAAAGAAAATGATCCAGGGAAAATTAAACATAACTTAACAGTATTGCAACATCAAATGAATTTATTAATGACTCAAGAGATGGCCAATAAACTAGAATATGTTAAACAATACTACTTTGATAAGACTAAGAAACCAACCAGATGGATAGCTTACAAGTTAAAAAAGGAAAAAGAAAAACGTATAATTAAATCCTTAAACAATAAAAAAGGAACAGAACAGTTTACTTTGCAAAAAATTAAAAAATAGTGGAAACTTCTATAAAAACTTATATCAACAAAATTCATAAGCTACACAAGATATAATTGACTATATTTCAAGTCAAAATAAAAAAAGATTTTCAGAAAACCAAATTGCTTTATTAAATGAACCAATTTCCATGTTTGAGATAGTCCAAGCAATTCAAAATGCAAAGAAAAAGAAAACACCAGAACCTGATGGCCTGCCATCGGAAGTTTATCAGTTATTCAATGATCAAATGATGATGCCTTTGAAAAAAGTTCTCCAAAAAAATAAAAATGGTGGGAAAGATGCCGGAGTCATGGAATGAAGCATTAATACCTTTAATCCACAAACCCAATACAGATGCTAAAGAAAATAAAAATTATCAACCAATTTCGCTTTTAAATGCTGACTATACCCTGTTTGCTAAAATCTTAGCTAATAGACTAAAAAGTGTGTTAACCCAGACCATACATCAAGACCAAGCAGGTTTTGTCCCAAAAAGGCAAATTAAAAACAATATCAGAACTATCTTGAATGTTTTAGAGTATTACAAAATGCATTTGGGAAAACAAGTAGCATTGATGTTCTTGGATGCAGAAAAAGCCTTTGATAATGTCAGCTGGAAGTTTTTTGCTACAAAAACTGACTGCTTGGGATTGTGGCACAATTTTTTTGACAATGATAGAAGCAATATACACTACAAAAATGCCAAAATCATAATAAATGGAGATACTACGCAGAAGATTGAAATACAGGAAGGAATGAGACAAGGATGCCCCTTGTCTCCTCTTCTATTTATTTTCACTTTAGAAACATTGAATGATTTGGTAAGAGATAATGGAAAAATAACAGGCCTCAAGGTTAAAGGAGAATCAGTCAAGCTCCAAGCTTTTGCAGATGATTTAGTGTTTATCTTGGAAGAACCATTTTTGTGATTCCGCATCTGCTAAAAGAAATTCAAGACTACAGTGCAGTGGCAGGCCTGAAAATAAATTCTTAAAAAACAAAACTTTTGACTAAAAATTGTACTTTGGACCAGAATAAAAAAAAATACAAAAAATCTCATCAATGGAAATAGTAAATAAAGTGAAATATCTAGGGATAAATCTATCCAACAAAATGATAACATTATACGAAGATAATTATAACAAACTTATAAAAGAGATTTAACAAGTTGGGGAAACTTACAATTATTATTGTTTGGAAGGATAGCGACCATAAAAATGAATATTCTCCCGAGATTCCTCTTTTTGGTTCAAAATTTACCAATTATTCAAAGGAAATTCTACTTTAACAAAATGGATAAACTAACTAGAAAATTTATATGGCAGGAGAAAAGACCAAGAATCAGATTGAAACTCCTTCAGGATAAAAAAGAGGGGGAGGTGCAATCCCAAATTGGTATTTATATTATAATGCGGCGGAGTTGGATAAAAGAGTGGATAACTTTGGAAGATGTAAGAACTCTTGAACTAGAGGGCCACAACCTAAAGATAGGTTGGCATGCATATTCTTGGTATAGGAAGGAAAAAATCCATTCAAACTTCCACAATCATATTATGAGGAGATCTGTGATAAAAACCTGGGGTAAAATAAAAGAGCATAAGTATGTTAAAACACTGAAGTGGGTGTCGCTACTTGAAGTTTTTATCAAACCCTCTTTATTAATGATAAATAATACAGATACTTTGTTGGACAGAAACGATGAATTAAAACCTGATGACTCTATTAATGCAAAATTTAAAATTGTCCTGGTGGGGGGAAAGTGTTAGGGATATTTTTGGGCAGGAATGCACAGGAACGGAGTTCTGGCTGGCTTCTGAGTTGGCCACACCTACAGCCTCCACCCCCCCCCTCGAGCTACCCAGGCACCTCACAAGCTGTGGGGTGCCTGGGGAAACCGATCCTGAAATTGCCTTCCTTCCCTTGGGTTCCCCATGTGCCCACAAGCTGCAGGACACCTGGGGAAGCCAATCCTAGGAGGGAACTGCACTGTCAGAGGTGTGGCTTAATATGATAATGAGTTTCTGCTGTTGGGTGTAGCCTATTATGCTAATGAGTTCCTGCTGGGCTTTTTCTACCAAAAAAAAGCCCTGGAAAGTGTTATTAAAATCAAGATATGAGAAAGATAAGAAACTGGGCTTCTATAATAAACTGAATGACCTTGATAAAATTTGGTTGTCATCAAATGATAAATTGATACACAAATTATACAACTGGTTGTTGGAAGATTATATATGCAGGATGAGATAATTAAACCAACAATTATCACCTGGATGAGGGATATAGGACACAATGTTGAGATAGACCACTGGGCTAGAATTTGGAAGGCATCTAAAAGCATGAGATCCACCCCTTTCAAAGAGAATATTTATAAGATATTTCGTAGGTGGCATTGGTCAACAGACAAAATCGCTAAATGCTATCTTAACTTATCCAATAAATGCTGGAAGTTTAAAGAGAACATAGGAACGTACTTCCACATGTGGTGGAGGTGCAATAAAATACAGGTTCTTTGGATCAAAGTACATAAAATCATCCTAGAAATATCAAATATCAACCTACCTATGCTTCTAGAAATTTTCTTGTTAAACATGATTCCAGATTATTATAAACAGATAGATGCATACTTAATAACAAACATTCTTACCACAACCAGGATTCTAATAGCAAAAAAATGGAAAACCGAGTATATACCCTCAAGAGAGGAAATAACTTATAAACTGTTAGAATTAGTGGAGATGGACAAATTAAATATAGTGTGTCAATGTAAAAGTGAAGAGTTATTCCGGAAAAGATGGGATAGAGTGTATAGTTGGTTAAACATCAAATTGGAAAATTAGACTCACAATTTGCTTATGAATGCAAGCACTTTGAAGTGTATTGATGCTAATATGTAATTTTTTTCTCTTTTGCTTGCATGATGTTGATATGATTATATCTTACAAAATCATAATTTTTTTTTTAAAAAAAGAATAAAAAAGAATGAAACACACACACCAGTAAAGATCTTGGTCTGTACATTTTTTGGATATTAATAAATGGTGGCAGAGTGTGAATGGAACAGTGTTTGAGCCCCAAAATCCAATAACTCTGTGAGGAGTATGACTGAGGATGATACTTTTGAAGGGGCCTGGGTTACCCTGTCTGCTGAGAGAGAAGACCTGAGAGGTGAAATAGTCATGACTCTCTATAGATTTTAGAAGAGGTAAGAAGGGTAGTGACATGTGATCATCTGACCTACTTGTAACTCTGCACCTGAGAGAAAGGGATTGTGTAGGGTGGTAGGCACTCTGTGTGAGTGGAGGAGGGGTATCACCTAAAGTAGACACAGAAATCTATGGTGTGGTACCCAGATAGTATCCTATCTTATCTCTAACTCAGTGCTCGGGGGTGGGGGGTGGCTTTGTTTCAAATTAGTCCAGATGTGGTCCATGTACCATCTATAGATATATAAGTGATCCCTGTAGTATTTGCTAACAAGGTTGAATTAGGAATTCACACTTTGAAAGCTTTACAGTGGAACAGAAGCCAGCCTACTCTCATCTAGCCTGATGGAAAGATCTTCCTCCAGCCCAAGTTCAAGCAGACCAGTTTCCAGATACCCATGCCCAAACTAGTATGACCCTGCACCATTTTCTTAGTGACTCTGCAGCACTGCTTGGCAACCATGCTGGAGCCCAGAATGTTTTTTTCATCCATAGACAAAGACATGCATGTTTTTTGGTCTGCCTGAAAAGAAGCGGGATGCCATATCACCCCATTTGGAGCACTGCTCTAAGTTGTGGCATTCACACAGTCATCCATACATGTGCCTAAAAGAACACATCTGTGCCCATGATTTCACCCAAATCCTCATTCTTATACTAATAGATACTGTAGTATCTCCCAATCTTTTTCTTTCAAACATATTTCACTTTTTTTTTGCGCATGAAAGTCTAACTTATTGAATAAAATACCTCTAGGTTAGTTTCTCTCTCAGAGAGAACCAGCTGTGGTGTAGTGGTTAAGAGCAGCGGACTCTAATCTGGAGAACTGTGTTTGATTCCCCACTCCTCCACATGCAGCCAGCTGAGTGACGTTGGGTCAGTCACAGTTCTCTCAGAGCTCTCTCAGCTCCACCTACCTCACAGGGTGTCTGTTGTGGGGGTAGGAAGGTAAGGTAATTGTAAGCCACTCTGAGACTTCTTCGGGTAGCAAAGAGCTGAGTATAAAACCAACACTTCTTCTCTCTGTAAAACCAGCCGCATGCACCAAAGTTTGACTTCAGTGTCCTTTCTAACAATTTCTCCCACCTCTTACTATTGTGCATTATGAGGAGGGACAGAAGTTCTTCTTTCTGTGCTTCCATTTGCCACTTCAATCTACCTTTTTCCCCATTTCTTGTACATGGGCCTTCTATGGACATCCTTCTATGCCATAATGACACGGGATATATCATTTGTTTATTCATTCACACACACAATCATCATTTAAACATACAACATTATTTTAGCATTACTTTTAGTTTAATGAAAATGTTGAAGTATTCTGAATGCTTTTGATTCATCATTATAGATTTGTATGGTGGATGATAATTACATTGGGTTTGTGGGACAATGGACTTTTTAAAAGTTATTTTTAATTAAGTACTACCCACATGAAACATATGCAAGCTTAGTTAAAATGTTACCATCTGCCTTTAGAGCCTTGTATATTTCTTCTACTTATGAAATGTAATGGATGAACATTAATAATAAAAAAGTGACAGGAAATGGAGAAGGGAAATCCTACCTTACATAGGATCAACGTTTTTGAAAGCCAAATACAATTAATATGAAATACATTATCTGTTGTAAATGGATTTCTAAGCCTGCAAGTATCAAAGCTTTGATATGCAAGCGGTAGTTGTCAAGTGTCTTTCTAGCAGTTAAATGCATTTGGATTTATTCCCCTAGCCTTAATGTGAACATATTCTAGTGTGTTTTTCAGAAATCTAAGCTATGAGACTTGTGATTGGAAGAGGAGGTGTTTCTTTTCATATAGTATGTCAGGCACAGTTAAGATTGTCATCCCTTGGAGGAGTTCAATGACCTCTTGTCCTTGTTTATTCATGTGAACTACCCATAGGAATATATTTTATTTAAAATATAGGTATAGCCCCAAAGTCTCCTCCCCATCCAATTATTCTATGTACCATCTATAGTTTTATTAATTGGTGATTGATAGGTGATTGATATGCCATTTCAGCCACGACAGGTGGTAATCCTGTCTCCCCGCAGAACTGAATATGAAAAAGAGCTATTATGGGTGCATAAATATGCCACTAAGGAACTAATTGGTAGATAAGTATAAAGTATCATTGATTAGGTTTTCACTGGAAACACTGCTAGAAAAAGAGGTGATAAATATTTAACTCCCCATTGAAACCATATGCAAAACTCCAAGAACAGATATACTGAAAATTACATTTTAGCTCAGAGTTACTGGCTATTAACCAAGTGCAGTAGCTTAGCACTGGGTGAGATGTAGACATTTCAGGCATGATTAAGTCACTTAAGAATGAATTGGAACCTTTGATGCAATTATGCACCATGTCATTTTCAGTAGTGCAAATTTAGATTTCCAGTTTTTTAAAATAGTTTTTTTTATGTCTGGCATTAAATATCTATACCTACTCCTTCAAGATTTAATTTACACGCTGATCCCCCCCCCAAAAAAAACCTCCCCCCCCCCTTTTTTGTAAGACAGTAGGTGTCTTGTGGTAGAAGACAATGCTTTATGCGATAAACAAATGAGTAATTCACGGTTTGTCATCTCTGCGTTCCGTATACAGACCCAGTCGTAATTTTTAAATCGTCTGTTAACAAACACTAAATCAAAGTTTCTGTTTTGGAAACAACAGTTGTATTTCATAAGGTATATTTGACAGTTCATTATCTTATCTATGAGAACTTCCCACAACTTCTTACAGCTCTTCCACGAAACAATATCCCTGCAGTTGAACTTGCAGTAAAAGTCAAGGTCATTGCAGCTTAAGAATAAAGTTTTATACGGGAATTACCTGCCTGCTGTTGAGAATACAAGTAAATCAAATGTACTGATACAATATCTAAGTCTACAGCATCTCGGCTGGTGTTTTATTTGAATCAAGTTAAAAGAATTTGCACCTGCTTTTTTTATAACTCTATCCTCCTTGGCAAGTCTTTCTCAAGAAAGTTTTCCACTAGAACTAGAGAGAATCTACTGTGGAACTCAGAGAAATAGAAACATTCTTGTAACTGGAAAGCCAGTGGGAACCACCTGGGTGCCATCTGCTGCATGGTCCCTTGCTACCTGGTGGTTAGAGCCAGCCAATAGCCCCTGAGCTGAGCATGATTCCCCGAATGGGGGAGGTGTGCATGTAGACCCATCCATCCCCAAGGATCCATCACAATGCCTAACTGCCACAAGAACAGGGGACCCCCTTGCTCCCACCAAATGCTCCTAAGTCTGTAGCCAACAAAGCAAGCCATTGTGGATGGTGTGGAGCTATGTGTACATCCCCCATTCAGAAAGGTGGATCCCTAAATAGGGCTGTTTGCTGAGGAAAAGAGGCCAAGTAAGACTGCCAGAAGATTCTACTAGTCTCCCAGCTGTCTTGCAGACCTTCCATCTGGCCAAGTCCACTTTTTTCAGGGGTGATGGCATCACACCATTTGTGACAGTCTAGCAGCTCTGATTGGAAGACATGAAGCAAGGATCCACAGATCAGATGTCATGACATTCAGTAAGACAACGCCTTTTTGAGCAGGAAGGTCATTCTCCCTTAGCTGGATGATTATCACATCAGGTGGGCCAAGGCAAAAAAAAAAAAATACTTGGCAGGAGATGGTGTCCATGAAGGAGGACAAGCACATACTGCTTTGACCCAGCTAAGTGAGATGTAGGTGAACACTGAGTCCCAAGGAGTCCTGCCATCCTGACCCTGGCCCAAAAGATGATTCTGTGCCCAATGATCCATGCAGTTTTATTCCAACCTATGGGGGTTAAGATTGAAACAGATACCTATTTGAACTGAGGGTGCAGAAGTTGTCTTAGGCAGATATAGGGGTGTTCCGTACAAGGATAGACTTTGCAATTGTAATCTTGGGGAACCTGATTCTATTACCCATATCTTTTTCCGATGCCCTAAATATTCCGCTAAGCGTAATACTTTGATTCGTCCCCTTTTCCCTCCACAGAGAGATTTTCTGGATAGGGATCTAACTTTCTTTTTAGCAGATAAGAATCCAGCAATAACGCTATCTGTTGCTGAATTTCTGGCCTATGTATGGAAGTCAAGAGTAATACTCTGTAAATACTGCAATTTATGCTAGGACTGTTTTATACTCTGGAACACTGAGAATATTGATGGATGTTGTTTGCTTTGTTTTGTTTTGTACCTACTGCTCAATGTTCTCTTTGCTCGATCTACTTATGCTATGCCAATAAAGGTTGTATATATATGTATGATTGAGGGTGAATGCAGGACTGGTAGGCTGCTGAGCACCAATGACCAATAGCCCTGATATTGTCAGACAGGACCCCAATTTCAGAAAGTGGCCGTGCCTATTTGAAGAATGTATGGTGTAGGCAGCACGAGGGGGTGGCAGGCCTGCAATGCACTTACACATGACCCTGGTAAACTGAAATTTGGACAAGGAGCTGTTAGCACGGACAAAAAAGGTGCCCTAGGAGGCTGGCCTTATGGCAAAGTAATCTGCCATGTAGGACAGAGCATATAGGACAGGGCATCCTGGCAGGAGCAGACCATAATAGGATCTTAATACCCTTGCCTCACTGGTCAGTCTTGGACCACTGCAGCAATATCCACAGCTTTATTGCCCTGCAATAAGATGTTAATGAGAGGGTCATGAGGGCTCAACCAGATCAACAAATGCACAAAATGTGTAGCATGATGGTAGTTAGCCCCTGCATTGTAATAGGCTTCCAAGATTCCAGAGATGCAGGGGCAGCCCACCTCCAACCTTCAATTGTATGGTGTGCCATGAAGGAATTACAAGAATCACTGAATCCTAGAGCTTTGCTGTAAAAGGATATAGCGGCCACATGCAACCCCATGGTTCTGGGGGCAAGACCCCATTCCTTGAGGTGTGCCAAGTAGCGTAGGGTGAGTGCTTCAGGGACAGGGAAGGCTGTGTTGCAACCTTTGGATGCAATAAAATATCTGAAGGAATAGACAGTAGAATCAAATACTCCCTGTAATATCACTTGTTTTCAAGATTCCAGAGTTCCTCTGGGAACTGATCAGAGTATTGCAGTGCACACGGGGCTAAGACCTGGAACCACTCTCCCTGACAAGGTGTTCATGAAGTTGTTACTGGCACCTGCAACATATTGTGCTGAAAAGGAAATATTACCTGCAAGGCAAACCAAAACAAATTTGGGCACAAGGCATATGACCTGCTCAGAGCAAGACTGATGACTGATAATGCTGACAACAGCCTGATAGTTGCACCAAAGTGCTTGTTCTGAAAATACTGACCTCAGATGACTACAGCTATCAAAGGGGGGGGGGCAGAAATGCAGGGGTCCTTTCATAAAAAAGAGGTGCAGGAGCTCATTAGCATAACTAATTTGCATATGCCACACCCCCTGACGTCACCGGAAGCGATGGCGTCATCGGCAGTGTGCCAGAAGGCAAGAAGGGAGGGAGGGGGAAGGAAGGAAAGGAACAGGAAGGAAGGTAGGTAGGTAGGTGGGAGAGAGAGAGAGAGAGAAGGAAGGAAGGAAGGAACAGGAAGGTAGGTAGGTGGGGGGGAAAGAGAGAAGGAAGTGGTCCTGTGTTTTACCAGCTGGCCTACTGCTAACCAAGCTGGGGGCTAACAGATGGGGGGGAATCTGGGAAATTCTTCCCACTCTGTCTCCTGCAAGGTTCTATAAACTCTCAGGGGGCTGAGCAAGCTACTCTCTCCCCCACCCCTTTAATATTCCTTGCTCCAGGAGCTCTCAGTTCTTCTTTGGCCTCCTTCCCTGTCTTTGGCTAACTTACAAAGTCATGGCTTCTTCTGTATATCTGGGAATCTCCTTGTCTGTGGGTGAGTTTTGCTATATGTATGACTAGTTGGGGTGGGGACAACTTACTATTAGACATAACAAAATTACAGCAGGATTGCTGAATTCATGATTTAATCAGCTGCATCAAATTGGGATTAACTATGTAGGAAAAGTACTTAGCTGCTGGTATCATTCGTTTTCCGCCCATGCCTGCCCATTCACAAAATACATATGAAACAGAAAGGATGCTGATCTGATTAGGAGGAATGCAGCAATATAAGTTGGTCATGTTTGTACCACCTAAGCACATTATCTTCCAGTTATAATGGGGAAAGAATTCTGAACAGATCATTTTAAGAAAGAGGACCCAACAAGAATCTCTGGAATTTTGCTAGACTGGAACTATATCCAGCACCTTTTGACCTCTGATCTGTATCCATTTGAAAGAGCTATCCAACCACCCTATCTGCAAAAGCTATTTGTAACCTGAGTTTGCACAAGATACCCAAAGCAGATCCACTTTCTAATGCCCATGCATCAAGTGGGAATGTTTCAGCAAGACAGGGACTAAAACGAGACTATTTTCACATAACTGTCTTATGCATTAAGTAATATTTAATTAATTCCTTTTTTTGCATGTTGAATATTTGTACCTTGGATGCAAAACAACAACAACACCCCAACAAAAACACCACAGTGGCCAAAGAATACCACTCTTTGTGTTAGTAATATTTAAGCGATGCATCATAAGATAAGGGCATTTGCACAGTAATCGGTCTGCAACATGAGTGTAAAACTTACCCTGTGAACATTTGAATATGATTTGAAAATGGATCTCTTCCGCTTTCTATCTAAAACATTTGTTTATCGCATGAAAGTTCTTATGAGGCTCAAGGGCAGCCAAATTCTATGCAACTGTACTCAGAGACTGACTCTCAGGTAAAAGTGGGCAGGAATGCAGCATTAAAGGCTCCTTGTAGGCTGATTCAGTGGAGGTCTATTCAGAAGCAAGTCCTACTAGTTTCCTGATTGACTCAATTCTTACTTTGAAGTCAGCTACCATGAACAAAATGAAGCTTCCTTATGAATAAATGTGCGTAGGATTACACTAGAAGCACCATTTGTAAGCACATTGTTAATCTGTGGCCTGGATTCCTGGAAACCAGGGCTCTTCTTGTAGAAAAAGCCCAGCAGGAACTCATTAGCATATTAGGCCACACCCCTGACAGCACAGCTCATTAACATATTAGGACACAGCCAGTGTTCCCAGAAGTGTGGTCATCCAGCCACATCCACCTTTTGCTTCTTATTCTGTTTACCTTGTTGTCAAAATAGTTTTGACAAAACCAATAAAAACATTATTTTCTGTCCCATCTATACAAAACCTTGCCTGAACCAATATCTTATGTCCAACAATTATTCCCACACTGGATTGGAATCAATTCCTAAGGGTTAGGTTCCCATGGAAATCAGGTTGCCTTCCTGCAGAACTAGTACGCTGAATATGATTTTTTAGGGTTGCCATCCTACAGGTGGGGTCTGGAGATCTCCTGGAATTACAACTGAGCTCCAAACTACAGGTCAATGGCTGCTTTGGAAAGTAGAGTCCATGGCATTATGCCTTGCTTGGGTCCCTCCTTCCCCTAAACTGCACCCTCCACTCCCAAATCTCCAGGGATTTCCTCAACCTGGAGTTGGCAACCCTAGTTCACTGGCAGAACAACGCTAGGAGCCAGTTTGGTGTAGTGGTTAAATGCGTGGTTTCTATTCTGGTTTCTATTCAACACACACAACAATGAAGCTACTTTTTCAGATGTTTTTTCTTACATGGCAGTAAGCACCAAACCACTTTAATACAGACTTTAAACACACATATATTTGCAAGCCATTCCTAACAAGACACTACTGAACTCAGGCGTCAAAGTTACTTTTCTTAAGCAGAAGATGCCATGAGAAAACTAAAGAGATTCTCAAAAATTAAAGATATTGTCAAAACCAGCATTTCCTGGGCTCTCTGCTTTTTTACATCCACCCCCCTTTTCAATTTTTTTTAAAGGGGGGGGCAGAGAGAGAAAGACAGAAAGAAAGACAGAAAGAAAGAAAAGTGGGGGGGGCAGAGAGAGAAAGACAGAAAGAAAGACAGAAAGAAAGTGGGGGGGGGGGGCAGAGAGAGGGAGAGAGAGAGGGAAAAGAGAACAGAGAACTTACTGGTGCAGGGAAAGCCAGCAAGCCAAATGCAGAAAGCCTAGCCCCTGTGCTTAATCTTTGGGTGGGGCTTTCTCCTGCTGGCTTTTTTTGTTCTTAAAGGGAAAGCACCCGGTGGAACCTATTCCTGCTGGCTCTCTGCAGGAACTTTCCCTTCAAGTATAAAAAGCTCAGGTCGGGCAGGGAGGGGGCAGGGCAGGCTCGGAGGCCAGCCGGAACACGTTCCTGCTGAAATCGAGCCCTGCTGGAAACAGTAACTCAGCATAGCCCTAGCAATTGGTACAGGCATCACCCAACCACAACTGGTCAGGAGAACAAATCTTTTCTTCTAAATTTTGGATGAGGAGCGATTGGCTTTTTGTTTTAAAAGGGATCTCACAGCACTACAATCGCTTATTTTGTTTCGGCAGCCTTTTGACTTCCATCACCTGACGGGGGAGGGGGGCGGTGGGGGGAGAGGGTCAGTTGTTCTGGAGACGGCAAGACAGCGACCGACCAGAGCAAGAGTGAAGGCAAAAACATGGCTTTCCAGCATCACGCAGAGGCGTCCTCACCTCTAAAGCAAAACAGAATACACTTCCATATGTGTTGCTTATCACTCAGCAACGCTGCGCAAAATCTTGCCTCTCATTTTACACCTGCTGCAAGATACAATCAGAAAGTGGACGGGAAGGGATGGAGCCACGCCACGCTTCCCGGGGAAATGCCTGACAAAAAACCCCCTAACTTATTCGCGTGGTGGGAGTCTGCAGAGCCCTCCATCCTTCCCTACCTCTCTCCCCCTCAGGTTAAAAGCTGCCCCTTCGTGAGTTCTTTCTTTGTCTTTAATCTCCACGCTGCTACTTACTTGAAAACGAAGGGGGGGGAGGGAAATCAGCAGCCTCAACGCGTGGGTAGAAAACATCTCCGTCGGCAAGAGCAACGGTGCCGGTAGCTGCCTGTGAGGTATTCAGCCTCTGTGAATAGCCTTTCTCAGCTCACCGTAGCTTTTAGAAAGAAATCCGGCCCCGGGACTATTGAAGGGGGGGGAAGGGAAGAGGCTTCCAGGGGCCAGCGGCGCTCTGCCACGGCCCCAGGAGCAGTGGGAGGGGGGAGGGAAGGGCTTCTCCTTCCCGGGCCGGCGGACTGCCGCCGGCCCCGGGAAGCATTGACCAGGGGACGGGACGGGGGGGCGGGGCTTTGTTAAGTGCCCGCCCCCCCACCTCGTCTCTCCCGGAGCGGCACTCCGGCGCGCCCCGGCCCCAACGGAGCCCTGCAGAAATGTAAGATCTTTTAGAAGGCCAGTACAAGCCCATTAAAGAGTCCAGTGCTGCACATGCCACCAGTCCATAAAGTAGACCCCGAAGCTCAGGTCACCCACCAAATCAGAACTGACCTGCAGTGAATCACCGGAGGACAAGGCAGACTGCCATATCACAACATCATTTAAATTATCTAGGAAGCTAAGCCAAACATGTAGGTCCTCCCTAATGCCCCGTGTGATTCTAATATGATGATAAGGTGCAGAAACAAAGGCAGTGGATCATGCTCTGTGAGTACATAGAGATCTAAGGGCCAGCAGCTTATCATCTGGAATGCAAGAGGTACTGTGTTCTGAATCAAGCAATATACCCAGATAAGTAAGCTGGGTAGCTGGCCCCTCGGAATTCTCATGAGCCAAAGGAACCCCCAGCTCTGACGCTAGGGTTTGGAATGTGGAAAAGTGGATAGTGCAGTCATTAGACATGGCTGAACCAATTAATTAAAAATTGTCTATGTCGTGTGTGATGAGGGGGCTCCCAGACAGGCTGTTGACCACTCACCCTAAAGGTCTCAAAAGAGCACCCCATCAGTATGACCAGCAGGCAGACATCCCCAGCAGGAGATGAAAAGCAATCTGTATGTCACACTTGGCCATAAGGACACCTAGGCCACAAGACCGGCCGAGACCGGTTGAAAGAGGCATACCTCATAGAGCAAAACTCAGGAGGATTTGCATCTATCACTGAGTAACCTTTGGGGTACAACAAATGCTGTATGAGTCTAAACTCACCCAGAGTTTTCTTCGGGACAACACTTAATGGAGAAACCCTAAGGTTCAGAATGGGGGTGGGGAGTGAAAGGCCCCTCAGTGCATTTCTTGTCCACCTTACACTGGACAACACTGTGCAATTCTGTAGCAGATATAGGGTTTACACAATCAGTGGACACACAGGGACTCGTGAAAGGGATCTAAAAACCTGAAGTAAATCCCTCCCACAAGAATTTGGTGGCAGCCCTATTAGGATATAAGGAGAGGAGAAGGGAGGAGGGTTTGAAGGAGAATGGGTGTGTGTGCAAGACCTAAGTTCCCAGGAACAGCATAGCTATTATGCAGTGCCAGAGGTGGAAGAAATACCCAATCCTCCCATCTTTTTTGCTGTCACAGTTGAGGGAGGATCAGGACTCTCAAAAAGGCTGTGTGTTGCCACACTGGCAGGATGGCCTGGATTGGGGGCCAAAGCATACGTCACAGTTATGCTTGAATTTACACCTAATGCAATTGCACTTCTCCTGATTGTACTCCCAGCAAACCCATTGGGAAGTGTCATGCCTGAAGGCCAACTTGGCCCTGTATGGGTTGAGCCTGGACCTTCTATGAGGCCCAACTTTTACAAGCCAATTTTGTCATTAATGAGGTTCCACCTGCAAACCTCACAATGACATGCTCTCTTAGGAAAAGCTTCATTGTAATCTTTGACCACAGATTCACTAGCCATGGCCCACACCATTAAAATGTTTGACATATGGTTAACCAAATGCCAACCCCACTCAGGATAGGCAGGTAGCACTACTTGCATAAAAACCAGTCAGTCAATTTAGGAAGATGTGTTGAACTACCACTTTGGAGCTGCCTTTTTTTGTTGGGGCAAGGCTCTCATTTACCTTTGTCCCCCTCCAGTCTCAATAGGGAAAACAAAACTATGTAATACCTGTCAAGGATCTGTTCCCAGACCTTGCGGGAAAGGTGGGTGCCTGGGGGTGTCTTTGAAGTTGCTATAGGCCACAGAAGCCCAAGTAGCATCTGATTGCTCAGAACCCCAGACTGCATCCATTCCGGCATGTTCCCCCCTACACACACCTCAGAGCCCAGACTGGTAAGCTAGGAACGTGGGTGCCCTTAACCCAATAGTTCCCAGGGATGTGCATGGAATCCTCATCAGAGGGTGACTCACTGGACACTGATTCACTTCTAGAAGTGTCATGATCTCTTGCAGTCTTTTTGGACTTATGACTCCTGGAGCCCTTTTTCTTATGTGGTGGTTGGCTCAGCTGTGTGTTTTCCCTGGAGTCACTAGATGACACAGATTCAGCAGGGGAACGAGGTCTCCTCCACTGTCCCCTAGGCACAACAGAGCTTGGCTGATGGTCCATTTGATAGAAGCATTCAGACGGCTATTTTAGAGTCTGAGTGATCCCCAGAATTATGGCTGAATTGTCAGGAGCAGTGTCTGCTAGGGGAGCAGGGTTGATGGGAGGTGCCCTTAAAGGGACCTATTTTCCAGCTGGCCTAGGAACCTGAGGTGCTGTGGCCTGGTACTCCTGGGAATTGCTGTTTGATGCCCATTGTGAGCCCTTATGTGGGCTTAGTAGATGAGGCCGCTGTGCCGCATCCACCTTTTGCTACACCCTTCTTAGAAGGCACTTCCTGACTACTAGCCTTGCCTTTACTGGACTTTGCAGAACATTTAGGAGGCATGTTGCTGATGTGATAGGTTTGTAACATACTTAATGGTTGCACTAAAAAGAGATAGCTAAATCCACACAGGGGGCACCTGGAGGGGGCAGGGAGGTTTTCCTACACATGGGGGGCACTCCCCCCATGTGCAAAAGAATACAAAAACTTTTTTAAAAATTTGGGTGGATATTTAAATTTCCCCGAAAAGTAAAAGAGCGTCACCTGTGCATGTGCAGGGAATGCTCTCGGAACTGCAGCGGCCCCGGCGAGAGTTGCCGAGGCCCACCGGGAGGCCATGGGGGAGGAAGGGGGTGAGCGGTGGGCCCGGCAAGAGCCGCCGGGAGCCCGGGGGGTAAGGGCGAGCAGCAAGCCCGGCGAGAACCACCGAGGCCCACTGGGAGCCCATGGGGGGAAAGGGGCGAGCAGCGGGCCCGGCGAGAGCTGCTGAGGCCCACCGGGAGCCTGTGGGGGAGAAGGGGGCGAGCGGCAGACCCGGCAAGATGGCGGAAATGCCCTCTCCTCACAAGTTTCTTGCAGGTCTCCCCTTGTTGTTATCTGATTATTATTATTATTTAGTATCTAAATATGCAGATCTAAGATTCTGTTTACTACTGCTGCTGCTGCTACTACTACTACTACTACTACTATTATTATATAACTATGTTTTAAATATATATAACCTGCATTAATAGGAAACAAATTGCTGATCACTACAATTGCTATTCAGCACTGGAAAAGACAGACAAACTTTATTAATGAAGCAGCGGTAGCTGGAGATAGGGCACACTGTCCTTTATTCAGCCCACGCAGTTGGGAATGCAAGCCCAGTCAGCCAACTCACCCTGTGTCCATCCCGTGAATGGGGGGGATTAAAAAAACACACACCAATGATATCCCAATTAATGTGAAGTAAAAACAGGCTACAACCTCTAGATATAAATGATACAACAGTCAACCTCTACATATAAATGAAACAACAATCCAAATGAACATAAAGCCATGCACGACTACTCTTCACAGTAAGGCTCTGGACTTCACAGTAAGGCACACCTGCTTTATGGGGTAAGCAGCACAGCGACCTACCCAATCCCTGAAGCAGGGACCCAGCCAATAGATGTACCTGAAAGGACCATAGACATGAGTGCACAAGCTGATTGCAGCTCCACTCCCAGTGCTGAGGGACAGATCAAATAGTGCACTCTTCTCTGTCCGCCAACTGCAAGACCCTCCAGTCTGAAGTGCAAAAGGCGAGGAGAGAATCATGTGTTCCCAGCCACTCCTCCAATGTGTGTGTTGTCACCAGAAGGCTTTGTAATCCAATGTGTGCGAGCTGCAAGAGGTGAGCTGAGCTGTGAGCTGACCTGAAGAGACATCCAAAAGTCAAGAGGCTGGGATACCTGGCAGTTGTGCTTTAAATAGAGGAAGGGAGCCCTGACGTGAACGTGCATCACAGCCGACCCCAAGGCCATTCCCATGGCCAATAACCCCCTTCCCCTGGTAACTTGGACTGCTGAAACAGGGAAGCATGGCTGGGAACAGCCCTCCTCTTCTTGGCACATGCTCCGCCTGGCCAGCAGCAGCCAGCTTGTTCTTCGTAACCCACTCCAGGCCCAAAAGGTAAACGTGGTGCTTGGTGAGTCAGTGCCCATGCATTCTTGTAATTGAAATGGCACAATATTTCTGTAGCTAATTACTTCAGATAAAGTTAGCTTGCTTTTCTGTCGGTGGCTGTTTTGGGGTTGAATTAATCAGTTGTCATCCCCTTCTCCCGATCTCAGACATACACATGCATGAACATCCTTTCATTTTTTTTGCTTTAGAATAAATAATCATGAATATTGAAAAGGCAAGACTGATTGCATTTTGTTTCATCCAAATAAAATAGCTTTGCAGGCTCCTGTTTATAGAAATTATACTTAATACTTGCAAGAGTCTTTCTGCAAATAAATCCATTGTGATTAATGAAATGTTTGATATGACTAGATAACTTTTCAGTACATTAAGACAGAAATCTTTAATTCATAAGTTTCATAATTGCTTTCTAAAATGTTGCCAGTAGGCAAAACTTGTGTGTTCTGCTAATCTTCACTTCAAGCAATAATTTACCAGTGAGGATTTGTTTTTTTGTTTTTTTAATGTTGTTGATATCTGTCATGCAAAAAAGGGCTTCTACTTTCACTTTAGTTATGGAACATCTATTGATTGATTGATAAGAATCATCTTGCTCTTATAGCATGTTGAAATGATTTGAAACATGTATTTATGCCAGATCCCTTTCTAATGTGGCATAAAATGCCTTAAGTGTTGTGGCTGCAATTCAGCAGGGAGGAAAGTGTGCTTAACCCCATTGAGCTTCTCTACACAACTTTTTGGACTGTGGCCTGAGGCTACATATCCCCATATCTCCAATAGCAGTATTCCCACTGAGTATAAGCAATGGCTGCAGACTGAAATCAGTAATTGTAATGTGGAAACCCTTAAAGGTAGAACTTTCCAGTACGCTACAGGGCAATTTGAGTAAGCATTGTGGTTTCAATGATTATTTCTTCTGCCTAGCTGCCAAATAGATGTTGTTATTTCATTGCACGGCCTATGTCCTTAAAGCTGTAAGATTCACATAGGTATCTGAGCTGTCATTATATTTTCTTGATTGGTTTGACAGGCATTTGGTGAGTAGTATCCCCAGGCCTTAAATAAGGAACTCGTTGAGCAGAATCTTCGGAATAGACTTCAGAGGCCACTGGTCTGGGATGTTCATGTGGGTATGTGCAGTCTGGAACAGTAATAGTTTGGATGCTTTGCTTATTTCAGTGTAGTAGACCTATTTGTTTTAAAAGTCTGGAATGGATGAGCTTTATTCTGTTGTTCAGTTGCAAAAGAAAACTTATGTTTGTTTAAGGGAAAGAAAAACTTTGTGCAGAAGAGCTTTAAATAGTTTTGAGTACTTGCGGCAGAATAATAATCTGGAGTGTATTAGGAATGCAGAAAGAATACATCCAGTGAGTCTTTACTGTTGTCTTTATTGATTTTAAACTTAAAGGATTAAATCTGCGGACATCAGTTCTCAGTGGCACCAAATGAAGCAAACTCTCAAGCCAGTTTTCAGAGGAAAGAACGTTGGACAGCAGGGCTGTTTAAAAGGTCAATATCATAATGGATGCTGCTTGATAAAATATTATTATTGAATCTGAGACAGTAAATAGCCCTCCTTTGAAGCCTGCCTCTTAGCTTTAGGTAGCATGCTTCACAAATTTCAGGGAGAAAAAAATTAACAAGCCACCCTTGAGTTTCCTAAATAATTAATTTACATATATATCTGCAGGGACTAAGTTTCCAGTAACCCAAAGAAGAAAGAGCAGAATATATTGCTCTGTTAAGGTTACATTTTATATGCTGATAAACTATATCATAACCCTTTCTTCACCTCTCCAGCCCAGTATATTCACATATGCCTATCTAATCTTTTCAGATATGTTCCACTATATCATTGTGGCTTCTGTTGAACTAATAAAGCATCTGGCTGATGTGGTTCAGTTCTGGTACAGTCAGTCACAGCAGATGACTGCAAACATCAAGCCTTTACATTTAGGAAACCCTAGTGTCTGGTATGAATACGAGGTTGAATCTTTTTGTTTGTTAAGCAGAAATGCTTGAGCATCCAGGGCTTTGGAATAAACTGCTTGGTAGATCCTTTCTAAGCCCTCTAGCAGTGAAATGACTCGAGATGCTGGAAGTGAGAAAGGTTCACATCTCTTTTTTTATTGTTGTTCAGTTTCCATCATCCCCATGTAAAAAGGCTATTAGTCAGCAGGAGTAGGAAATAACTTTTTTTTGATACCCTGAAAACAGCTGCCAAGTTATAGTGGGGCTAGATATAGCAATGATCTGAGTCTGCGGAAGGCACTTTTATATTCTCAGAATCCATGTGGAAGGCACAGCTTCCTTGCCTACCCTCCACTGACCTTCGCTTACAGTAACCAAATCTTGGGAGGCAAAATATGCCCACCCACCCAGGGACCAAAGGTCTAAGGCAGAGACCATATGCCTAGCGGGTCATGGGTAGAGAACACATGCCCAATGGCAGAGCTGAGGGATAAAAGGACAGAGATAACAAAATACACTTTATTAATCTAAAGTGTGTAACTGTTCCATGTGCTTACAAGTCTCACCTAGCAGTGGATGATAATACTCAGCTCTTTTTTTGTGTCAGTACTCACTGGTACAGACTCCCACAACTTTTTTGGGGGGGAGTCTCCCACATCCTGAGAGGAGAATTGCTTGAAATCAGTGCAGCTTTGTTATGTCACCCCACCCAAACAAACAAAAAAGCTCTGATAATATGCCAATACAAAGAAACCTACCACAGTGGAGGTTATTATTCTGCTGCAAACACAAAGAAAACATAACTCAAGCAGGTGAAAACACTGTATTTTACATGTCTATGAAGCATACTCATAAAGAATTAAATGGTCAGATGCTGTCTGGAGCACTTCATCCTTTTTACGAATGGGGAAGAGTAAGCTCCTCTAGTTGAAAAGATAACAGAGGAGAGTTTAAAACCCATTAAGAGCAGATTTCCTTAGCAATCCATGCTGCAGGAGAATCACTGAATCCATAGCATAGTGCACAAAACACACTCAAAACATCTGATCAATCAAGAAAGCGAACCAAACTACAGAGCATGTGACTCCATAGTACACAGAAAAGTCCATGAAGGCATTCATATATACACACTAGCCTGATACCCGTGCTTCGCTACCCGTGCTTCACTATTTAAGTTCCGTAAATCTAGTTATAATACTAATGATGTGAAGTTTGAAATGTAACATTTGTTGTAGGAATTCTAATGGAGAAGATTGTAGTGTAAAAATGAAGTGAGACATACGTACTTTTTTCCTCTCTCTACTGAAGGACCTATCTGTAGACCACATTGGTGGTTCTGCCCTCAGGTGCTAGGATCACCAGGCTGCTTGGTGAGCTCACTCAGGAGCAGGCAACATAGAACTGTCCATTTAAGAAGCAGTCGTCTGTTAAGTCAGCTCCTGCCACCTTCCACGAAAGTGATGGCCTTTCTATTGGTGTTCCTGGATTGTTTTGCTCATATGGAGACTGTGTTGTTCTGAGCACCTCAGTGTGGACTTGCTGGTACTTGGCCTGCACAGCTCAGTGCCCTGCAGGAGTACTATGTGCAAATGTCTTTGCTGCATTCCTAAATTGCCTCCTCCTTGTAGCATTACAGTACCCTGGCCCTGCTTTGACACCTGACAGACACCCGCCTGTCTGGTGTGTGTGTGTGGGATTATGTTTAAAAGCATCCGGGAGGCTGGGCCAGCAGCAGGGCTAGGGCAATCTTGCTGAGCAAACCTCCCTGGTGGCTGTAAGCATCCCACCTCCTCTCCTACACCTGACAGGCAGCTGCCTGACCAGTGTAGGAGGGAGAGGGGGAGGATTATTAGAAGCCACTGTGGAGGTGGGGCCAGCAGGATCACTAAGGCATTACTGCTGGGGCAGCTGCCTCATGGCTTTAAGCACCCTGCAACCCCTGCTGCACCTGACAGACGACCGCCTGTTAGGTGTAGGAGGTAAGGGGGAGTGTGTTGGAAGCCATTGGAGAGGCTGGGCCAGCAGTATCACTGCACCTCACAGGTGGTTGTTGGCCATTCCTGATTTCCTCAACTGCCGTTAGCTCTCTGCAGTCTGTTGTTTTTTTTTTACCTCAGAATTCTGAGCTCTGCAGTTGACCAATCAGAGAGTGGGGGGGTGCAAGGAGGCAACTACATAGGAATCAGCAGGGGAGCACATTTTCCCCCTTTGATCCACATAGGGGTCGAATTTCTAAAAATCCCTTCTTCGTGAGCACCTATGCCATGGTAGGAGCGCTCTCCCCAAATTTGGTGATTCTAGGTCCAGCGATTTGGCCTAGGCATTGACAGTGAGGGGACTTTCTTTTATATAGAGAGATAGATGAGTTATTTCTGGTGAGACAATTGCAAAAAGTGCCTTCAGTTGCTGCAATTTAGGAAGGCAAGTAAGATAGTTTTATTCCAGGGGGCATTTGGTGGAGGAAAAATTGTTTTGGAAGATTTGGCTAGGTTTTTATACTGTACACTGTTCAAATCTTGTTTATGGGTGTTATGATGTCTTTGTATCCTTGCAGCTCTTGCTCCTTTGTTAACCATCCTGAGTCTGAGGAAATAAAGTGGGATATAAATAAATAAGCAAAATAAAGTCAAATCCCACCACACTAGTACCTGTACCAGTGAAACAGCTAGACTAATCAAAACCTTATACTAATGGTATTAACAAAAGAAAAAGAATGAAACTTGGTATCTTCTGTGCAAATGAGTTTGTCTTGTCTCATTTAATGAGCATATGGAATGATTTTTTTTATTTTTAAGCCGTGATTAGTTTTCTGACTTTTTGACCATTTTGCCCTCCCTTCCTCCCTTAAATTAAGAGCATACATAATGTTTGCAGCAAGCTCAAATACTGCATGGCAGGTATATTTTGTGTAAATTCCCCCCACACACAAAATATAAAGAAATCAGAAGCAATCTATAGCTTCTTTATATGTGGGGCTTTATTTGTACCATGGAATGAACATGCTATGTGGATTTGTTATATACACTCAGACCCCTTCTAGATTTCCATGGGTGCACAGGGGGGAATTTGGGGGAACAGTCCCCCTTCCCACAGGTGGTGGCGTTACAGTTACAGAGGTATCTGAATGATGCTTCGGTTCTTGACCCCTTTCAGTCCGGCTTTCGCCCGGGTTACGGGACGGAGACCGCATTGGTCGCTCTAACGGATGACCTCCGACGACATTTGGATCAGGGCGGTGGGGCGGTATTGCTGTTGCTCGACTTGTCGGCAGCGTTCGACACAGTCGATCACTGGCTGCTGTCCCGCCGCCTTGCCGACGTGGGAATAGGAGGGCGGGCCTTACAGTGGCTCGTCTCATTTCTCCAGGGTCGGGGACAAAGGGTGGTGCTAGGGGAGCAGCAATCCTTGAGGCACCCGCTTGAGTGCGGTGTGCCTCAGGGGGCAGTGCTCTCCCCGATGTTGTTTAATATCTATATGAGCCCCCTTGCCCAGATTGTCCGGAGGTTTGGGCTGGGATGTCATCAGTATGCGGATGACACCCAGCTCTATCTGATGTTGGGCGGCCGGTCGGACTCTGGCCCAGATGATCTTGACCGGGCATTGCACGCTGTGGCTGACTGGCTCAGGTCTAGCAGGTTGAAATTGAACCCGGCGAAGACGGAGGTCCTGTGCCTGGGTCGTTGCGGTCCGGAGTGGGGGGTCCCACTCCCCAGCTTCGACGGGGCGCCGTTGGTGCCTGTGCCGAGGGCGAGGAGTCTGGGAATGCTCCTGGAGCCTTCATTGTCAATGGAGGCCCAGGTAGCAGCCACAGCCAAGTCAGCCTTTTACCACCTATGGCTGGCGAGGCAGTTGGTTCCTTACCTTGACCGGGATGACCTTGCCACAGTGATCCATGCGACAGTCACCTCGAGGTTGGACTACTGCAACACTCTCTACATGGGGCTGCCTTTGGTGCAAACCCGGAAGCTGCAGCTGGTGCAGAATGCCGCGGCCAGGCTGCTGATGGGACTCGCAAGGCGGGACCACATCAGGCCTGTGCTGGCGGCACTGCACTGGCTGCCTATAGCATACCGAGTTCGCTTCAAAGTGCTGGTTCTTACCTATAAAGCCCTATATGGCCAGGGTCCAACATACCTTAGGGACCGCCTTTCTCCGTATCAACCCCAGAGAGCACTACGGTCGGGGTCGGAACACAGACTACGTGTGCCTGGCCCCAGGGATGCCAGGCTGTCCAGAACTAGGACCAGGGCCTTCTCAGTGGCGGCTCCTGTCTGGTGGAACGAGCTCCCGGAGGAGATCAGGGCCCTGCGGGACCTGATGCAGTTCCGCAGGGCCTGCAAGATGGAGCTCTTCTGCCAGGCTTATAAATAGGAGCTGCCGCCGATGATATTGGGGATACCATCTGACATCGTAAACATCATGATGCACCCTGGTCCAACACGACCTCGGCCACGGCCGAGGGGTGGGGCCCAAACCTGCCATTTGGTTGCCATCCGATGCTGTATGATGGAAGCTTTTTATGATTATTTATATGTTTTAATGATATTTATTATAATGTTTTAACTGATTTTATAGGTTATTGTAGTAATTAGGCCACAGGCCCATTTAAGCCGCCCTGAGCCCGCTTGCGGGGAGGGCGGGACATAAATGTGAAAAAATAAATAAATAAATAAATAATAAATCCACACCCACACACACCAGGAGCAAGCATTTCAGGGTGTCTTTTGGGCTTCTACGAGAGGGAGAAACTGGCCCTTGTGTCCATAGAAATCTAGGTAGCAACCAAACCACTATTTGCTGTTAAAATGTTAGCACAATACTTAGTTTAAATCTGTATCCAATAGAATTCAGGGCTGCAATGCTGTACATAGTTGCATGGAAGTAAGTCCTATTAAATGTGCATATGATCAGATAAAGCTGAAGCTCTCTGGCCACTGGGTTTGGAAAAGGATTTTTAGTTAAAAAAAATCAGTAGCAAAACTGCTTTCCATTAAAAAAAGAAGAAGAAGAATATTCTAACATTCCAGATAGCATAAAAGCCGGGACAGAGTCTTATATCTGTGCTATGCTTTCCTTTCTGGCTGAGAAGGTCTCAGGAGTGAAAAAGAAACAGAAAAGGCAATTAAGGACAGATCCTGTTTTAAAGAGGCTGCTTTTGAGGCATGGAAAAGCCTCTGCTGCAAATGCAATTAAACATTGCCTGCAAACTTAATGCTGCAAAGGCACAGTGCAACAAATTGTAGGAAGAATACCTTACTGGACAGCTGGCCTGAAGGAGAAAGTCATGGCAATGGAAAGCATTCCCAGTTGGCTCCTCTACCTCCACTTCCTCATACAATTATGTCTAGCTGTGCTGTGAATTTTCAAAGAATAAAATGAAAACTATTTGCTAGGACTTCTTTGGCTTCCAGTATGATAAATGTATGAAGGGTTTTGGGTCATTTACTTACTGGGCATGAAAAACTGCAAGCCATCTGAAGATATTACAAGTAGTAACAGAAGGAGAAGAATTCTCCCTCCTTGCTCGTGGTTATGGTGGCTGCCTCATCACTTTTCTTAAGGAAGGACAAAAGTCATGAACTTCCAGTAGTCAAAACCACAAGTGTTCTGTTACACTCTCTCATGGAATTTTGTGCATGGTGTTATTATTTGGATAATATGTTTCCACCTTAATTATCTACCCAATTTTAACTTGCCCTCAATTATAATCTAGTAAGCATGGTTCATAAATTTCCTTAGAGAGTTCTTTAGAAAACGTTTTACCTGCAGAATGCATTATCTTTTATTGAGTCCATAAACAGGCAATTCCTCAGTTCTGTTCTCCTGCACCCCTTCCCATCAGTATGCCATTAGCTTATTGTCTTAAACTTAGCTGTTACTACTTCTGTCTGAAAAAAAAAAATGAAGATGCATTTTAAAAAAAACCCCTCACTTGACCTTTGGTACCTCATCATCATGTGTTTCAAATGCTTGGTTTCTCAGCAAATGTTCAGAGAAATGTCTGTCTTATTATTTCCCTGGGCACCGCTGCCAGATCATCTTTCTTTTAACTCTAGCTTTGCCTTTTCTCTGTGTGGTTGCTAAGCTGCACCTTATCTCTGATCACACATTGACATTGTATTTGATTCTACTGACTTCACACATTCCAAGACTACAGGTCATTCAGGGGTCTTGAGAAGCATAAACAAGAAGCGACCAAAATGGATTCTAATCAGAAGCAGAAGTTGAAAAAAATGGCCCTGAAGCAAGTCAAGCTGAGCTACCCATTTTGTGTTATAAGCCAGCACTGCAGGGCCACTCAGGGCAATAATGGGAATTAGCTCACCCATTGGATGATCCCCCAAGCTGGAAGCAGTTGAAGGAGGAGACAGTTGGCGAGCTGACACAAACTGCCATAGCTGATGAGGGTGTGGGCCAAGCAACCCCTGAAGCTTAGGCAAAGTTGCTGGGGCTTGGTTCAGCTTAATACTGGCGACCAGCAGCCTTCTAGGGCAGTGGCCCACTGGGAAATTTCCCTTTAAGTTAAATTGTGTGATTCTAATGGCAGAGGACTTTGTAGATATCGGTGGTTTTACATGTCTGAGTTGAAACTAAAAATCTGATCCACTTTTCAAACATTTGTTTTACCTCTTTGAAAGCTAGTTAAGAATTTTAATTTCTGGAGCAGAGAAGCAAGGATTGAGTCTGGAACTTCATTTTATTAGAGGAGCCTTCATGCCACATGGTAATTTTTAATTGCACATTATTTTGCCATCTCTCCCTGGTCCAAAAGACGTTCAGCTGGCCAGCACTAGGACCAGGGCTTTCTCGGTGGTGACCCCATACTGGTGAAACGAGCTCCCAGATGACATCAGGGCCCTGCAGGACCTATTACAGTTCCACAGGGCCTGCACCACCAGGCTTTTGATTAGGAGCTGCCACCAGGGGGCATTCAGGATAATATCGCCCTGGAACTGTGGGCCAAACCTCTTGCCGCCGCTTTCACCATGTGACTCTGTTGCTGCCAGTATTTATTATTTTATTTTTAACTTTGATGTTTATTTCTATGTTTTAAAATTGTAAACCATGTTCGATGGTATTTTATTGTTGGAAGCCGCCTTGAGCCAGCTTGTCTGGAAAGGTGGGATAAAAATGCAAATAATAAATAAATAAATAGATAAATAAATAAAATCTCACCTGGATGTGACCAGAGCATGGATCACCATGACCAACTCACATTTCTCAAGGAAAGGCAGTAGCAGGCATATCTGCTGAAGATCACAAAGGGTGCTATGTGCCACGGGAGTCCTGCACCTTCAACCATAGATCAGGATCCAGCAGCATCCCCAAGCTATAAATCTGCTCCTTCAGGGGGAGTGCAATCCCTTGTAGAAAAGGCTGACTCCTTAGTCCTCAAACAGTGACCAAACAGCACCTCTGTCTAGTGTGTATTTAATGTCAATATGTTGACCCTTATCGAGACTTCCGGCAAGACTTGCGACCATGGCGGACGCGCTCCTCCGCACTAGCGGGGAGCGCGATCCGTACCCGGCGGGAAGAAGGGGCTTCGGACCGGTGCCGAGCCCCCAGAGACCCTAGTGAAGGGGCTCTGCCTGGGGTGGCACGAGGGGGATCTCTCCCTACGGTGGCGATCGAGGGATTGAGGTCCCCTTTCATCACCCCCATAGGTTCCCCCGTCCGTGGGAGCCGTATGGCTAAAAGCGCAAAACCGAGAAGCAGCAGAGAGTGTGAAGCAATGAGGCTGGAACTGACAGTTACGCTTGGAGAAACAGTGAGTCTGAAGTAAAAGAAAGAAACAGAATACAGCGGGAAAGGCGGGTGGAGTAAACCCCCCCCCCCCCTTCGAGACTGGCGTACTTACGGGACTCTTTACGTGGCGTTACTGCATGAAAAAACGTATGTTCGGCTTGCTTGATGGCAGCATCGCGCTTTAGAGGATATGAACTTTAAAAAGATATAAGCGCAGTCGTGGAATTTGCTCCTTTCGTCCATCTTATCTAACTATCAACAAAGAAGCACAGTCTCAACAATGGCGTGGAAGCCGAAACCTTCCCCCAAACTAGGAAGTACAGCTCCGAGTTCAAAGGTTGATACCACGGAGATGAGCACGGTGTTCTCCTCGTTATTGCGACCTCTAGTGGACCAAATGACAGCTCTCAACGTTAAGATGGACAAGATGCAATTGGACCTGAAGGAGTCGAATAAAACTACAGAGAAGCTGCAGCGAGAACTTCTGGAAGTTAAGACTTCAGTTAAAAATCATGATTCAAGACTACAAAAAGCGGAGAAAGAAAAGGCCTTCCATTCTGATCAGCTTTTGAAACTTCAGATGGAAAGATCCAATTTTTTCCTAAGACTTCAGAATGTACCAGAGGATAAAGGAGAAGACCTTAAAAATCTGTTAAGTGAAGCGCTTGAACCAGTGACGGGCTTAAAAGCAGCGGAAATAAAAAGCGATATGGATATGGTTTACAGAACCTATCCAGATTATACTAAAAAGAAAAGCCTGCCTGGTGAGATTCAGATAAGGTTCTCCAAAAAGTCAACAAGAGATGTGGTGCTCAGGACCACAAATAAAGCAGTTCTGAAGATCAAAGGAAAAGAAGTTAAAGTGATGAAAGACATCCCATTTGAAATAAGGAAAAGAAGGAAAGCCTATGGAAAACTGACATCTTGGCTACAGTCTGAATCTATTATCTATAGGTGGAATGTTCCGGAAGGATTGAGCTTCAGCATCAAAAACAAGAAATATAAAATTGACTCTGTCCAACAGGCAAAAAGTTTTTTGGAAAAAAGCAAAGAAAAGAAAAAAGAGAGAGACTCAGATGGTTCACTGGCATCGCAAGAAAGTATGTATGGATTTGATAGCTCAAAGAGCGAAGAAGAAACGTCTGACTCGGAAAAGGGAGCAGCAGCTCCAAAAGTACAAGAAGAGACTGTTAAGACAAGAAGAGGACGAAAGAAGAAATAAAGGCTGAAATGTTTTTTGAAACTGCACTTATATATAATAGATAATTTGTATAATTAAGCATTCCTTCAAAAGAGCATGTCTGTCAAACAGCTTTTTTTATTTTGCATGTATGATCAGTAACAATTTTATCTAAATATTAGCCAAGGTTTAAAATGCTTCATATGTATTAATGGCATAGCAATATTAAGCAAATGATAAAGCACACTCTGTATAAGGTAAACATAGCTTAGAAAAGTAGCGTTGTAGAATTAAATATAGATAACATTAATAAAAAATTTTAAAAAAAAAATATGTTGACCCTTATCTATCACATTATCTTCTCCAGCATTTGTTCATGAATTCCATAGACCTCCCAGACTCAGCTTTTAAGAAGTAGAGCTGGGTGCCACCTTTCCTTTTGGAATAGCATAGCAGGACACAGAACAGCAGCCCAGACTTGGACAGGGAGAAGCCAACTGGATTTTGTAGTGAAGGGAAAGTGCTTCTATGCATGCTGAATGTTTACACAAAACTGGGTTGGAGTCTAGACAGAGCAAGTAATGATAGAGATAGTGTGAGGAAGGAAGCAGAAAGAATGTGAGACAGGTTTGAATGAGGGGTGTGCACTTGAGTCTACCCAAACCAAAAATATGCCTGAAAGACGCATTATCAGTATTTTCAGGTATATCTGGCTTCCCAAATGTATCTGGGATTTTTCAGGAGAACCTTAAAAAATCCCTTTAAAAAATCCCAGACATATTTGGGAATTACGATCAAAACCAAGCTGCCCAGCAGAACCTGTGGGGAGAACGCTCCTCCAGGCCTGGCTCTAGACAGGCTCTGTTGGAAAGTCCTGTATAAACCAGGCTGCCCAGCCAAGCCTGCAGGGACAACTCTCCCCCAGGACTGGCTCCCCAGGATTGGCTTCTGATCCTCCCCTGGAAGATTGGCTCCTGGGCAGGATTGGCTCCTGTGTTGTGCAATCCAGTCTAAACTGGGCTGTGCAGCAGAGCCCCAGCTGAGATATCAGGGAGAGTTCTACAGGATCAGGTCCTAGTCAGGCTCTGTTGTGGATTCCAGTTTAAACCCCTCAGGATCCCAGCAGGATCGGCTGCGTGATGAGCTCTTTTGGGCAGTCTGATTTAAAGGGACCGCCCCAAATGAGCCCCAGTTTAGCTGCCTCTCAGCTGTTTTTAGTGGTTTTGACACTGCTTTTTTCCCACTCACTGTTTTCCAGGTCAGGTCTGTTGGACCCGAAAAATTTGGGATTGCCAAAAAAAACCCTGGATTTCAAAAAAATAGTATTGGGATCCAGATTTTTTGGAGGGGGGGGGGGGGTCCAGTAGGCCCAAATAAAAAAATACCAAGGGTAAAAAATTGCACATCCCTAGCCTGAATGCAGAGCATTTAAAGGCAGGGATGTGTGGGTGGATCTTCTGTTCAGCACCAAACATTAGGGTCATCAGTCACCCCAATTATGTTTTAAGACACTGGTGGGGACCACAACCTAATCTGACAGAGGGGTGCCATAGTGAGCTGCTTCTACCCATCCATAGAGCTGCTTCCATCAGTTATTTTATTCTGACAGTGCACTCATATGTAAATCTCTGAACCATGGATGAATTGTATAAGGCAAATAGGCATGTATTTATATCTTTATTGAGTTAATAGTAACGCTCACCAGACGTTACATATGGAGTCGTTTTAGTCTTTTTTTTATGCTTCTAGTGAAACATCTGCTATTTACTGTATCTTTGACACTTAGAATTTCAAACTTCAGTGCTTTCTTAGAAAAGGCGTATGCATGAGGAATTCTAATGGCTGTTCAAAGCACTGAATTGTTTTCTCATTAAATTTTAGTTCCCAAATAAGATATCTCCAAATGAATGAGATAATTATGAATTTTTATATTTATTTGATTTTCAGAAGAAGGGGGTGTAGCTGAATAATTGGTCCTGTTTCTTATTTTTGTCCTGCAGGTGCATATATCTTTTTGATCTCTGTGCAATAGAAATTGCTGGTGGATATTAGAACTAGTGGCTTGAAGCTCTTGAGATGCAAGTTAGGAGAGTAAAAAAAATAGGCTGAACAGCAGATGCTTTATTGCAGTGGTTTCTTCTCTTCTGACTGAATACCTGTTTTGAATCTTGGTACTTCTGACCTCCCCTTGATCTCCACTACTCATGGGGCAAAAATATTGTTGCCATTATAATATCATTGGGCTGCAGAATGTCTTAATGACAGGAATGTCTGCAGGATCCTGCATCGTTCACAATTCTAGCTTATAAGTCCCAAGTGGAAAGGAAAATATTTGGCTCAGTTCTCATACTCCACCATCATGTGACTTTTAAATCTTGTGCTTATTTTTAAAAATAAAGATAAAACTAATATGCACTGGGGACAAATTTATCTTTAAAAAGCATTCTAGAATGAAAAACATTCAGCTAAAGCCCAAAGGCTTCTACACAGGGGTCCTTTCGTAAAAAAAGAGGTGCAGGAGCTCATTAGCATAACTAATTTGCATGTGCCACACACCCTGACGTCACCGGAAGTGATGACGTCATCGGCAGTGTGTCAGAAGGCAAGAAGGGAGGGAGGGAGGGAGGGGGAAGGAAGGAAAGGAACAGGAAGGTAGGTGGGAGAGAGAGAGAGAGAAGGAAGGAAGGAAGGAAGGAAGGAAGGAAGGAGAGGAGAAGGGGGGAAGGAAGGAAGAAAGGAACAGGAAGGTAGGTAGGTAGGTGGGGGGGAGAGAGAGAAGGAAGGAAGGAAGGAACAGGAAGGTAGGTAGGTAGGTGGGGGGAGAGAGAGAAGGAAGGAAGGGGGAAAGGAAGGAACAGGAAGGTAGGTAGGTAGGTGGGGGGGAGAGAGAAGGAAAGAAGGAAGGAAGGAAGGGGGGAGAGAGGGAGGAAGGAAGGGAGGGAGAGGGGAAGGATGGGGAAAGGAAGGAACAGGTAGGTAGGTAGGGGAGAGAGAGGGAAGGGAGGGAGGAAGGGAGGGAGGAAGGAAGGGAGGGAGAGGGGAAGGAACAGGTAGGTAGGTAGGTAGGTGGGGAGAGAGAGAAGGAAGGAAGGAAGGGGGAAAGGAAGGAACAGGAAGGGAGGGGGGAGGTGGGGGGAGAGAGAGAGAGAAGGGAGGGAAGGAGGGATGCTTCTCACCCCACTGGGGCCGGCGTTTCCTCCCCCCTTGCTTGGGCCCCAGTGGCTTCAGGCCACTGTGGCCCGGCTTCTTCACTGGGGGGGGAGGGAGGGGGCTTCTTTTTCCCGGGGTCGGCGGAGCACCGCCAGCTCCGGGAGTATTGATGGGGGGGAGGAAAGGGGCTTCCCAGGGCTGCGGTGCCGCGGCCCCGGGAGCAGTGGGAGGGGGGAGGGAAAGAATTTCTCTTTCCCGGGGCCGGCGGAGCTGCAGAAGCCAGATGGATGGGATCTTACACTTCCCTTTTACGTTCTTCCCAACTCATTGACCCATCCATCACAGCGTTTGCATGATCCAGGTGGGTCACCGTGTTGGTCTGAAGCAGCAGAACAAGGTTTGAGTCCAACCGCACCTTTAAGACCAACAAAGTTATATTCAAGGTATGTTTTTGTGCACACAGTTTCCCAGAAACAATCAAATGAAAACAGATGATAGCCATATATACTCAGTTTCTTATTCTTTCAGTCTGTTAAAAACACCTTCATTAGTCTGTAAGCTAACTGACTAAAAAGGGAAATGTTTCCCTCGCTCGAAAGCCAGTTGAATCCGACTCTAGGGGGCGGTGCTCGTCTCCGTTTCCAAGCCGAAGAGCCAGCGCTGTCTGAAGACTTCTCCGTGGTCATGTGGCCGGCATGACTAAACGTCGAAGCACCCGGAACGCTGCGGGAGTCTGGGGAAGAGGCGGGGGGCTGTCCCCCCCCAAGCTGGGTCGCGCACGGGCATGGTCTCTTCGGCTCGGCCCGTCCTCCGGCGTCGAGGGGAGCCTGGCGAGGCCGGGGAGCACCGCTTCTGCCCCTCTCCCCTGTCTGGGCCACTGCCGCCCCTCCCCCCTCCTTTCCGCTCGGGGTAGCCAAGCGCACCGAGACCGGCCCTTGCTCGGGCGTCATCGACGGAGAAGTTGGCGGGGGGGAGTGAGAGGAGAAGCGCCATCTCTTCGCGTGTGTCGAGCCTGCGGGGGACCCTTGCCCGAGGGGTGGGGGTGGGGGACGGGCTCTGCCCCGCCAGGTCGCCTCCGAAGCCTCTCTCTCCGCGCCCCGGGGGAGCCCTCTCGGCAGCCAGCTCCACGCCCGCCTGCCCGCCCCCGTCGAGCTGCCGCCGCTCGGAGAAACTTGGTGCCCGCAGGGAGCCCGCCGCGCGTCTTTCCGCCCCGAGCGAGGCCAGCGCGCCGCAGCCAAGGTAAGGCGCCTGGTGGGAGCGCACTGCCTGTGCCAAGGAAGAGCGCCTGGCGAGCCCGCTCCCTCCCTCCCTCCCTCCCTCCCTGGCCGGGCGAGGATCCCGGGGCACGCCCAGCCCGGGCCGCCCCTCTGCCGGCAGGGCCCTTCACTCGCCCCCGCCCCGGGACCGCCTCGCTGCCGCCAGCAGCGGCCGGGGTCTGGCTTGGCGCCGGGCGCAGCGGCTCCGGGCAGAGCGCGGCGTCTCCGGCCTTGGAGCTCCCTCCCAGCCCGCCTGCCCTCCGCAGGAAGGAAGCCCTCTCTCTCCCCGGGACGGGGACGCGCCAGGCGGGGCGGGCAGGAGGACAGCTCCCGGACAGCCGCAGCCTGGGAAGAGTGAGCCGGGGGCGGGGCTTTGTTAAGTGCCTGCCCCCCACCTTCTCTCTCCCGGAGCGGCGCTCCGGCGCGCCCCGGCCCCAACGGAGCCCTGCTTCTACACAAGGGACCATTTACAACACAGGCAGGAGCAAGTTCAAAAGGTCAGGGGTGACCGGCAAAAAAAGTCTCCACCGTGCCTCCTTGCTAGAGCCAAGCAAGGGATGTTCCTTAATCTGTATGAGGTGGGCAGGAGCTGCCACTGGAAGCCAGCTGCCTGAGCCCCAGATGGGGCAGGCGTGAGTGACTACAGGAGGCTGCCCTTCTTCACTGCACCCTCCTTTGGGAGGGGATATGGGTGGTTGGGGTCTCTGCCAGCAAGGGGCCTAGACAGCTGCTTGGACTGTGGCCATTTAGCAATTTAATGGTTAATACCAGCAGTTTGTATCAGGCCTGGATACACAATAAGAACTTTTATAATTGGCAAAGTAGAGCAGTTACGTGCTCATCACCACCAGATCCCTGGCTATTATGTTCTGAGCCAGTTCTAAACCATCTTCAAAGTGGGGAGCCCCAAGGAGTGCATGACACAGTGGTCAACTTGGATGTTCTATGGTCTGTGTCAGTGTGGCCATGCCTTCCTTTTTCCAGAAAAGGCCACAGGTGGCAAACCAGCTCAAGTTGGAAAATGCGCTCCTGGCTTCCTATGTCACCTGGATATTCAGAATCAGTGAAACATTTAGGAGTACATCCAAATTGCAAGCTTGCTTCATCATTTCCCCGATCCAGTGTCCATGTCCAGACACTGTCTGAGCTCATCTACAACTGCTTGCATTTCACAATAATCAGATTGCTAACACAATGGTGTGTAAAATCATCCTTGCGACAGAGATTCTAGAAGCCAGTGGGTAATCTGCTGTTACTGCATTAAAGCTCTGCCCTCCAGTTTGTATTCACATGACCCCAGGATTCTCTATCACTCTTTTTTATTTGAGAAGAAGCCCCCTCTTTCCACTAGTATCCCCTGTCTGAAAGACAAGCTGAGGTGTAAAGAAATTGTGTTTTTATAAAACCCTCCATGAGGAAGCCTAATGCTGCACAGGAATAACATAATACCTTTTAAAAAAACTGTTTAAAAAACCTGTATTTGCAAAAAACTTTTAAAAACCTCTATTTACAATTTAAAAGGCAGATGATTCTCTTCTGTTATGCTAATTATTGCCACGTGTGGTGTGTTGACAAATTTAAAGAGTAATTGACTAGCTCTTCATTGGAAGTCCTGCAATTACAGTATCAGAGACATAAGAAAATGCTTGTACTCATAGTGTCCTGCCCAGGAAACACTGTTTTTAACAGGTTTAAAATAAACCAGATTTTTGTGTTTGAAAGGAATGGGCTGTTAATGCTCTGTGCACAAATTGAGGAAGACATCATGTGGATACATGGGGGGGGGAAACTTTACTAGTTGGGCGGCTAAAATGGGGGAAGTTCTTGATGTGAAAGCAGGCCAACACTTAAGGAAAGGGAAAGACAGAGCTGAGTGTCAGCTGCGTGCTAGTGACAATTCTTCCTGAATTATCTCTCACCAGGGCTATTTTTTGGGCAGGAACGCACAGGAACGGCGTTCCGGCTGGCTTCTGAGTTGGCCATGCCTACAGCCTTCCCCCCACCCAGGTTCCCCAGGTGCCTTACAAGTTTTAACTGCCTCCCCACCTCGGGTTCCCCTGGTGCCCCGCAGCTGTGGGGTGCCTGGGGAAGCCGATCCAGAAACTGCCTTCCTTCCCTGGGGAAGCCAATCCTGGGAGGGAGCTGCGGCCTAATATGCTAATGAGTTTCTGCTGTTGGGTGTGATCTGTTATGCTAATGAGTTCCTGCTGGGCTTTTTCTACAAAAAAAGCCCAGTCTCTCACAGTGTATTTGTTTTTATTTTTCTAGATTTACATTCTGCCTTTCAGCCCTCATAAGGGCCACCAAAGCGACTAACAACTTAAAACATAATTGTTGTGTACTGAGCCATGAGTCATCCCTGAGCTAGTGCCTGGAACTAGTTGAGCTTATTACCCCAGAACAATAGCTTGCCAGAATCCTGGAGAGGGCCAGTAGAGATGTAGTATTATGTAAAAATCACACGACAATGTTCCCTCTAAGCTGTGGAGTCTTGTGAGCAAGAATTCTGCTTTGTGAGCCACTGGCATTAAAGTTGCAAGCAAGGGATTTGGCCACTGCATAAATTAGTTTGCTCTGGAGCCAATCCTTCCTGAGCTAAAACAAAAATGTGTGAGCCAGAGGCTGAAAAACTGTGAGCTAGCTCATACTAACTCAGCTTAGAGGGAGCACTGGTTATAACCAAAAGAAAACAAACACATGCACATCATTAAAACAATTAGAAACAGCTAAAATATATGCAAAGGCATAAAAAATGGAGGACATAGAAATATTTCTCTCTTGAGCCCTTCTCCCCCCTCCCTTGTGCATCTGTACATGGGGGGAGGAGAGGACACTGGTCTCCCAAACATGGAAAGTGAGGTGATTCTGCTGTCCTGGAACCTACATTAATCAAACAAATACTCTACATTTTCCGCCGGCATCTGAACAGCCAGTTTCTCTGGATTCTTAGATGCAAGTGACCTTTACAAAGGCAAACAAACAAAACTAGGCCTTTGCCTCCTATGAACTTGCAAAGTTGCTACAAAAACAAACAGTACTGACTGAACTTAAGAATTTGACAGCCTGAACAGCTTCATGATGCTACCCATCAGTCCAGATGGGCATTGACCCCGCCTTGAAATACTGGATGACCTGACACCCTGGGGGAGTCATTGCCTCCCGCAGGGGCATGCACCTCTCTGCCCCCCTGGGTTTACACCCCTGTCATTGCTATGTTCCTAATGAACATAAATGTTGTTTGGGTAAGTGCTCAATGGTAAACAAAAATATCTGGAAAACAGTCACGAGAAATGGCTGCAACTCTGTAAATATAGACTTTGTTTTTAAAGAAGATTAAGGGTATTTACAATGACATAAGGCTGCAATTCCAAGCATACTTACCAGGGTGGTTCTAAATTCAGAAAAGCTTTTGTTCCTGTGTTTTAGGGTCTGCATTGTGAATCTTTAAAAAGTTGTCAAAAAGAAGAGGGCGTATGGCTGTATATTAAGATTTTTTCTTTGGTTTGGTATTCCCTCACTATCTCTTATCATTCCTCCTCCCTGTTTTTGTGCATTTATGCATTTATATTATGTTTTATTTTATGGTTATATGTGGGGGGTGTATATGTATATATATATGTTTGAAATGCTTTCTAATATTTGGAATGTTTTATGTTCACAGCCTTGGGGACTATGAATTGGGTGGAAAAATAGCATAGATATGTTTTAAATAAATGTATGTATTTTAAATATTAGGGCTAGGACAGGGGTGGCCAACCTGTGGCTCGGGAGCCACATGCGGCTCTTTCACACATATTGTGCGGCTCCTGGCAGGGCGGCTGGGGAAGCAAAGGGGAGGCATGCTTTTTCTCTCTTTCTCCCTTCCTTCCTTCCTTCCTCCCTCTCATCTATTTGCTTTCCTAGTTTCTCTCTCTCTCTTTCTTTCCACTTCTTTAATTCTTTCTTTCCATCTCTCTCTTTTTCTCTCTCTCTCTCAATATCATTAGCGAACAAGTAATATCATTATCAATAACCGGTTTTCCTCGTTTGTTTTTATTTTTGGCAGTACCATTTAACGTTAATAAAAAGCAAATTTGCATATTTTTACAAATAAAAATGTGTGTGTGATATTTGTTCCTGTCTTGCGGCTCTCAGACATCTGACGTTTATTCTATGTGGCTCTTACGTTAAGCAAGGTTGGCCACCCCTGGGCTAGGATCTAAAGACATACTTTACGTGACTTCAAAATCTTGTATAGCATCTTTGACCTGAAATGACCCCCATATCATTTCTGAAACTACTTTCAACATGTCCCTCTTTTCAAAAGGAATGTGCCTTGTTTTCTAGCTCAGCAGTCTGGAATAAAAACCATTCCAGATCTCCCCTTGAACATGCAGTTCTTTGGAGTCCGGCCAATATATATTCACAAAGGGTACAATAAAAATTCACAAAGGGTACAAAAATGCTCAGTCTCAAAGAACGGAAGTAGGGGAATATTTCTTGGAGTTGTAGGTAATACCTTGCTGAGGGACTCAGGACTGGGCTAAAGTATCTTTCCAGCCTTTCCAGTTCTACTTGTGGGCTCATGGAATTTATGTACTGTCCCCCCCCTTACTTGATCTTTGTTTCAGCATCAGCTGAACTTTTCCCCCCTTTCTTTTTTAAAGTCTGTGGGTGTTCTTTGTAATGTGCTGTACATTATCTATATATTGTTAAACTTAATAGGAAAAAAGTAAGAAGCCCAATAGCTGCTAAGCTTTAATAATACAGTAGGAACAGTACATGAGATGTTGCTGTTACAATTAAGATGTCATCTTTTTTTCCTCTCATTGTCTTTCCTCTTTTTGGTAATATAAAGGAATAATGGTTAGCGTAAAAAGCAAGTGACACACTGTTGATGGCAGCTTCCTTCACATTTATTCCTTCCTCCCCCCCCCATCTTTTTTGGGGGGTGGGGAGGAAGTAACATGCGATACTAGCAAAAATGCTAACAAGTGCAAAAAAGAATGTGCTGCTAGTGATAATGACCCCAGCAACAGACATTACCATAAGATCAGTAAATGTAATTGCAGGCTCATGTCTCCTTAGGAGGCAACACTTTTGAGACTCCTCAATTGCCAATAAAGTGGTTATGCTTACAGGCTGTAGAAGCAAAATGCTTCTCTGTATTGTGGCAGATATCAAAGTTTTAGAAGAGAATATAAGAAATTCGTCTTTTAGCATCTTCTCCTGCTAGCTTGTTCATTATAGTAATTACTTTTTCTGTTTAAAAGCAGATCTGCCCTGAGGAAGTTCCTGCATTTTAAAAAAAATTTCTCCTCAATAGTGAAGAATGTTTTAGATGGTGTGTAAATCATGGTACATGTGTGTCCCAATACTCTTAAAAAAAACAAAACACCTTAACATATCACTACGGCTGCCAAGTCCAACTTGGGAAATATCTGGGGACTTTGGGGGTGGAGCCAGGAGACTTTGGGGGTGGAGCCAGGAGAAAGGAAGTGACATCATTTTGTGATGTCACATCCTGTGATGTTGCTTCCACATGCTGACACATGAACTCATGAAGTTTCCTAATACTGAATCAGGCCATTGGTCCATCAAGGTCAGTATTGACTACTCAGACTGGTAGTGGCTCTCCAGGGTCTCAGGCTGAGATCTTTAATGTCACCTATTACCTGATCCTTTTTTAGCTGAAGAAGCTGATATCTCCTGCATGTCAAGCAGATGCTCTATCACTGAGCAACAGCCCTACTGAATCCTTCCTCATCTCGGCAGAATATGAAGCACTAAGTGCTACACAAGTGCTTAATATGATTTTCATATCATAAGAACAGGAGAGAAGCCACAGTGGATCGGCCCATCCAGTACAGCCCATCCAGTCCAACACTCTGGGTCACACAGTGGCCAAAAATACCAGGTGCCCTCAGGAGGTCCAGCAGCGGGGCCAGAACTCCAGAAGCCCTCCCACTGTTGCCCCCCAAGCACCAAGAATTCAGAGCATCACTGCCCCAGACAAAGGGTTCCATTTAGACCTTGTGGCTATAATAGCCACTGATAGACCTCTGCTGGATGGGGACAGAGAGAGAGAGAGAGAGAGACAGACAGACAGACAGACAGAAAAAAGAAAGAGGGAGAGAGAGAAGGAAAAAAAACTGGCAGAGGCACTTACTTCCATTTAGACCTTGTGGCTATAATAGCCACTGATAGACCTCTGCTGGATGGGGACAGAGAGAGAGAGAGAGAGACAGACAGAAAAAAGAAAGAGGGAGAGAGAAGGAAAGGAACTGGAAGAGA
Organism: Lepidodactylus listeri; assembly: GCA_029233225.1. Classification (NCBI taxonomy): domain Eukaryota; kingdom Metazoa; phylum Chordata; class Lepidosauria; order Squamata; family Gekkonidae; genus Lepidodactylus; species Lepidodactylus listeri. The sequence continues at coordinate 51,901,634 of JARCFY010000010.1, read as the reverse complement.
AACTTACCTTGCCAGCCACATGCAAAAGCAGCTCCTTCAGTCCCTCCTTAATCTCTGGGTGGACCTCTCTTGCTGTGGAAGCTCTCTTGCTGACTTCTTAAAGGGGAAATGTCTGGTGAGGCTCTTTACTGCAGGGCAGGCTCTCTGCAGACATTTCCCTTTTAAGGTAGCCATTTTGTCCCCCCGGTGGCCAACTTGGAAAAAGCGGGGGAAAGCATTAAAAATCGGTGTTTCCCCCGCCCTACCAGGGGACTTGGCAACCCTACATATCACAGACTTTTTTCTTAACAGAATCAAAGCTCTGTGCTTCTATGTTTTCCATTGGGCAAGTTTACAGAAAGGTGCAACACAATTGATTTTTTTCCAGTTCTTCCTAATACTTTTTTTGGGGGGTGGGGGGGCAATGTTCCTTTCCCAGTCTTTTAAAATACATCTGAAAGTTATCTTCTGCTTGCTGCGAACAGCATCTCTATTTTCATTTAATATAATATAAAATGGGCAATGTTCTGTAATGGTTGAGAAGATGCTTGATTTTCAATGCAATAATTTATACGTGAACACTGCTTGGAGTAAATTTGGTTGTTTACCAGTTTGAGACTTTTTTGTTGAAGTAGTCAGTACTCAAAACTAACATAGCATTAAACACACTTATTCATTGTGATTCAAAACACGTCTGTTAAAAATACCACAATTTTCAGCACTGATCTGCATTAAAAATAGCCTCACCAATTTGATAAACAGCATAAATGTCTCAGACAAATGCAAAGCTGGAATGAGGGCTGATTCTAAAGCGATGGCCACAGAGTGGAAGCCGTGGGTCATTATCATTCCATTTTCCGGCCCTCATGTTTAAAGCTCCTTGGTGGCAGTACAGAATTTTTCCTGGCCATGAAGACAGTCTCCCCACCAAAAAAGGCAGTAATGGGAAAGTGCAGTGGTGTGTCCACTTTCCAAATAGTTAGACTGATTCACGCGGGCTTTCAAAAGCAACTGATGTCATTACACTAAGAGCATTTCCAACAACTTTGTTCAGTGGGTGCAATACTTGAACACAACTGTTTCTCAAGAGAGACTCACTAACAGCCTGCAGGGAAGGGCCATGTCCTTTCCTGACACTAAAACAAGTCTTACATAATCTCATGGTAAGTTGTCTTCTCTCTGGCAGCTAAAGAACTCCTGGGATTTAGTGGTGAGTCACAAGCCACCGTTTTGAAATCACTGGTATTTGAAATGGAATTATCTGAGAAAATCGCTGGAGTTTTATAAATGTGCAGAATATGGCAGCAAAGCCAGAGACTGTTATCCTTGCTTTACTTACATGTTATGTACTGAATAAGTTCTTGCACTCTTCCACCACCACATTTAAAGTCCTTTTCCCCTGAGCAAAAACCTTTTCAAGAGTAGCAGGGAGTAGAGAGCAAAGCATTTCCTTTGGTTTATGTGCTAGGAAGAAGGAAGAAGGGCTATGGCAGTTTTAATGTTGCTGTGTATCCTTCAAAACTAAGTAGTCCAGCATTCAGTGTTTGTTTGGTTATAATGAGGTAATTCTAATTAAGACTTCATGATGCACCCCTGTGTGTCAAGCAATACTTGGCATGATACACAGTGTCATGGCCTGTTAAGTTCTTTGGCTGACGTGAGCCAACCTGGCTTATTGAGGCAGAATGCCCAAACAAAAGCCAGCATTACCAAACACAGTATAGCAGTATCATTCAGACCAGTTGCACTGCATGTAATTGGTATATTGGGGGTAGCATCAGAGGTGTATCATCTACAGAATATCAGAAAGGCACACTGACCTTTTCCCATGTAGGGATGAGCACAAACCAGGAGAACCTTTTCCACCAAGCCGAACCAGTTTAGGAAGTTCAGGACATGGGGGTTGCCCCCCTGGGGTCCTAGAGGCTCCAAATTCACAGGACATATCCAACTGAGTCTTCTCTACCTGCCCACCAAGGTTGGTGAAGTTTGAACTTAGAGGGTCTGAGTTATGAACCCCCAAAGAAGGTACCCCCAGGAAAGTGATGTTGGGGGTGATGTCAGATGTGGGTTCTTGAGTGCATAGAATGGACTAGAAGTGAGCTAGAAGTGTCAAACCTGCAGCAGGCCTCCTGGGATGCCTCCCTACATGCCTCCAAAGTTATGTGCAGATTGGATTTGGGGTCTCTGAGTTAAGGCCCCCCAAACAAGGTACCCACTGGAAGGTTCTTCCAGGGAAAATGACAGACACTGGTTCAGGATATAAAACAGGCCCTGAGTGATCAAGAGGCCTCAAACTCACAGAGGACCTCCCTGGGATGCCCCCCAGCATGTCCTGATTTGGGTCTGAGTTACAGTCCCCCTACCAAAAGGTACCCCCCAGAAAAGTGATTTCTGGGGAAATATTGTCAAGCATGGGTTGTGGACCTCCCCAGGATGGACACCCCCCTCATCCCCTGGGAGTGGGTAGGAGACAGCTGTTCCCGGCACTGTTGTGAATGGGTGTGTCCTTGGCTGGGCCCATCCTTTCTCCACCAACCAGATGACCACAGGGCCAACACCCTGCCTGGGCCTGGAAGCCACCCAAGCCAACCCTCCCTCAGTGGTCAAGGTGATTATTGGGCAGGGCCAACCCTCCTGCCCTGCCCTGCCTGGGGCCTGGGAGCCACCCACACAGTTGTGGGTGGCTGTGTGTCCCTGGGCCCACCCTCCCTCCATGGACAAAGTGAGTGCACGGCAGGTTCAACCCACTTACCCTGCCCAGGCCCAGGAGAGACCTGCAGAGTGGCTGACTATGTCTCCCCAGGTCCTCCGTTCCACTGCAGACAACAGGACTGTATAGCAGGGCCAACGCTCCTGCCTTGCCCAAGGCCCGGGAGCCGCAGCACAGTTGCAGGTGGCTGCATCTCCCTGGGCCAACTCTCCTTCTATGGACAGACAACATGATTATAGGGCAGGGACAACCCAACCACCCTTTCTGGTGCTTGGGATCCACCCACATGGTTGTAGGTGGCTGCATCTCTCAAGGCCCACCCTCCCTCCACTGGCAAGGCTTGCACAGAGATGTGTGCTTCCCTCCTGCCTCATGTCTGCTTACAAGTGGCTGTGACCATCTTTGACAGAACGGGTCACAACAATAAGGGATGGCTCCAGCTCTGATGAGCCACCCTGTCTCCCTGTTCATGCCGAGCAGAGGACCGTACTCAGCCAAGTGATAACGCCTCTACACAGCCCAAGCAAAACAAAGCTGGGGATGGCTCCGGAATGCATCCTGAGCCTTAACACACCAGGATGATTTGGCCATGCCCCATAACCACATTGCCAGAGGCAGACAGAAAGGCCATGGTGGCTCCAGGTGGGGGCCCCATCAGGTCTGGAACATGTGACTACCCTGTACAACAGCATGGATCCTCAGTGTTGCACCTGGCCTTGGGTGGGATCTGATTTTAAAACATCCTAGAAGGATTTGGCCATGCCCCATAATCACATTGCCAGCAGGCAGCCTGAAAGACCATGGTGTCTCCAGACAAAGGACCCATGTGACTACCCTATACTACAGCATGGATCCACAGTGTTGTACCTGGCCTTGGTTGGACTATGGTTTTGAAACAGCCTGGGAGGATTTGGCCTGTAATCATGTTGTCAGCAGGCAGAATGAAAGGCCATGGTGGTTCTGTATGAGGGCTCGTCGGGTCTGGAACATATGACTACCTAGTACAACAGTATAGATCCACAGTTGAGAACCTGAACTTTGGTGGGCTGTGATGATTCTCAAATACCTTGGAAGGATTTGACCATGCCCTGTAATCACCTTGCCAGCAGGCAGAATGAAATACCATGGTTGCTCCATACAGAAGACTCATCTGTTTTGGAACATACGACGATTGATTGATTGATTGATTGATTGATTGATTGAATTTATATCCCGCTCTCCCCACCAAAGGCAGGCTCAGAGTGGCTCACTAGACTGTCCAATGGCTTGGATTTATCACATTTGGTTTTTAGGGCAAAATTAATAGTTTTGTTGATGTATAGTAATAAATCATGGGATTTATAACCAAGGTGTGCTAAGCATTTTTTAAAAAAAGAAATCTGGATAGCAAAATATATAACAGTTGAGCAGGGGTGAATTGTCTTTTACTGGCAAAACCACATGAGGAAGAATGGTTTAACTCTTTCCCATGCTGCAGTCCCAGTTCTGATTCCCTACCCTGTGACTGCTGTTTGCTTTTTAAAAATGCTGGGCTTTTTTTTTTTTGGCCTTATTTTAGGCATACTACTTAAATATGTATGGCTCTGCAGAGAACCCCTCTCCCTGATCTGTTAAGTTTCTGTAGTGAGGCTGTGTACCAAAATATAACCTTCCACCTACATTCAGAAATGGTAAATTGAATGGTATATTGTGTTATTTTCTGAACATATAGAAAATATCTTAGACTTATTAGGAAGTATAAAGGGACAGCTGAATGTTTGAACTCTGGGAATGAAAAGGAGAAAAATAAAGAACACATTGTTTAAGATCTGACAACACTGGACCTACAAAACCAGGAATTCTAGGAGCTGTTGATTTATTTTATTTAATATAAAAGGCTATCACTGCATTCTAGAATAAGGTTGGGGAGCAGATATTTGAGTCCTCGACACAAATGCTTTTTTTCTCAAGGGGCAAATCAGTCCTTATTAAGGATGGGCATGAACTGGCTCACAAACTAATGTTTGTGATCAGTGCTCCGTTCGCGCCGGAGCTTGCCGGAGTGAAGCTCCGGGAGTGGAGAGTCCAGGGGGCAGGCACATGACCAAGCCCCGCCCCCTGGTCCCAGGAGCCCTCAGTCGGCCGCAAGGAGGCAGAAGGAGGGAGGAAGGTAAGTAGCAGGGGCCTGCAGAAAGGCCTGCCAAGGCTGAGCACTTCCCGCCTTTCCAGGGAGCGTGGCGGGGATGTGGGGTGGGGTGGGGTATAAGGCCTGTAGAGGATGTTTTCCAGGGGAGGAGGGGATGGGGGGTGAGAGCTCCGGCTGGCCCCGCACGTTTCATAGCCAGCCAGGATGCTTCCTGGCCGGCTATGGAAGTTGCAGCCGTGTGTGTCTGTGTGTGTGGGGGGGGGGGTAGGTGGGTGGGTGTTTTCCGGGGGGGGGAGAAGGAAGGGGGGCGAGGGCGAGAGCTCCGGCTGGCCCCACAACTTTCATAGCTGGCCAGGACGCTTCCTGGCTGGCTATGGAAGTTGCAGCCCTGAGGGGGGGGGGTTTCTGGGGAGGGGAGAGGGGAGGAGGGCGAGAGCTCCGGCTGGCCCCGCACGTTTCATAGCCAGCCAGGATGCTTCCTGGCCGGCTATGGAAGTTGCAGCCGTGTGTGTGTGTGTGTGTGTGTGTTTTCCGGGGGGGGGGAGAGGGGAGGAGGGCGAGAGGGGAGGAGGGCGAGAGCTCCGGCTGGCCCCGCACGTTTCATAGCCAGCCAGGATGCTTCCTGGCCGACTATGGAAGTTGCAGCCGTGTGTGTGTGTGTGTGTTTTCCGGGGGGGGGGAGAGGGGACAAGGGCGAGAGCTCTGGCTGATCCCGTATGTTTCATAGCCAGCCAGGATGCTTCCTGGCCGGCTATGGAAGTTGCAGCCGTGTGTGTGTGTGTGTGTTTTCCGGGGGGGGGGGGGAGAGGGGACAAGGGCGAGAGCTCTGGCTGATCCCGTATGTTTCATAGCCAGCCAGGATGCTTCCTGGCCGGCTATGGAAGTTGCAGCCGTGTGTGTGTGTGTGTGTGTGTGTTTTCCGGGGGGGGGGGGGAGAGGGGACAAGGGCGAGAGCTCTGGCTGATCCCGCATGTTTCATAGCCAGCCAGGATGCTTCCTGGCCAGCTATGGAAGTTGCAGCCGTGTGTGTGTGTGTGTGTGTGTGTTTTCCGGGGGGGGGGGGAGAGGGGACAAGGGCGAGAGCTCTGGCTGATCCCGTATGTTTCATAGCCAGCCAGGATGCTTCCTGGCCGGCTATGGAAGTTGCAGCCGTGTGTGTGTGTTTTCCGGGGGGGGGGGGGAGAGGGGACAAGGGCGAGAGCTCTGGCTGATCCCGCACGTTTCATAGCCAGCCAGGATGCTTCCTCGCTGGCTATGGAAGTTGCAGCAGTCTAGGGATGTTTTCCGGTGGGGGGGGGGGGGAGAGGGGGCGGCTGCGAGCGCTCCAGCTGGCCCCGCAAGTTCTGGCCGGCTATGGAAGTTGCAGCCAGTCTGGGGCTCCAGGGAGGCTATCGGGGATTTTTCCTGAGGGGGGATACGGCGGCAAGAGCTCAGGCTGGCCCCACAGATCCCATAGTCTCCCTTCCTGGTGGCCTGCCTGCCTGCTTCTCAGCGCTGTGCCTGACTCAGCCCCATGGCGAATGGCGCCTCCGCGCCACCGACGAGCCCCCCCAGCCCAGGGAGAGCAGGAAGCATGTCATCACCCCAGGCCCAGCTGGCCAACCAGCCCTGGCCTTCCTCCACCACCACCGCCGCCCTCCCTCTGCAGAAGGTAAGGCCACCTGCTTGTCCTAGTGCCCCGCTAGGGCGCATTTGTCCCAGCCAGGCTGCAATGCAAGCTTCCTTATAGGTGCTTGGCTGGGATCGGGTCGTTTTCCTTCTGAGTAGGAGGCTCGGGCGCTGGGCATCCCCTTCCCAGCAGGGGGGCCAACTTCACTGGGGCTCTCTGCTCCTCCTGTGCCTCTCATGGCAGGCTCAGGATACAGCAATGGAGCCGGATGGGATGCCTCCCGTCCACCTGTCAGAAGCTGGAATTGCATTTTTAGAAAGGAGGAGGATGAGGAGAGGAAATTTATTTATTCCATGAAGCTCATATCCCGCCTTGTACCACAAGTGGTTCAGGGCAATTCACAACATGTACAATACAATAAATAACATTAGAATAAACTTATAATCCTATGCAAGGAGAAGGCAAAAGAGACAACTTGACTTCTCATGGGTTTGGCAGGCCAATCTTAGCCTCCGGCAGGGGATGGGACTCAGTGTTCCCTCTAAGCTGAGTTAGTGTGAGCTGGCTCACAACTAACAAAACAGCAGAAGATGCTGGACGCAGACATCACAAGTGTTCAACAAGTCAAAACCAATACAGAATTAAAACACTGAATTACCCCCACAAGACCCCTTGGCCAGGTAATATAGAACAAACTTAGAATAACCAACAATTGCAAATGTGGAAATCCATGGGGAAACAGAGTGAGTTCCCCCTGTGGCTGTGGCTGCCCCCTTTTCCTTTTACTTCAAACTCTAAAGCAGACAGAGTGTGTGTAGGGGGGGACAGAGAGAGAGGAGTAGAAAAAACTATGAATTAAAAATAATATACCTTTTCCTAATCAGGTTTCTTACTATTCACAGTGCTCAAAAAGTTGGGGTGAAAATGTGGCTTCCATCCCCCCCCCCCCCAGCAATGTGCCTTTGCCAAACTATGTTTTCAACCAGCCTCTCCTCGCCCCTTCTCTCCTACGTCCTCTTTGGATTTCTCCTGCTTCCTCACTCTTAGTTTCTTCAAATCATTTATTTTTGAAAAGAAAGGAAACATATTTTTTTGCTTTTGCTTTCTGAATGGTCATGCCAGGAAGCTGGGTGCTCCTCTCTTGCACAGCTCCAATGAGACAGTTGGTAGGAAGGACAGGATTGCCCATTGGAAACCATGGGAGAAATTTGAAGGCCCATTGGAAATAATGGGAGCCAGGAATGCCAATTGACTTGCATAGGCTCCATTGAAATACATTACAGCTCCAGAAGAGTTGCAAAGAAAATGTGGAATGGATTTTGCGAGTGTTTGTGTTTGAGCTTGGATTCCTGGCTGCCCTGGATTGTATAGATGTCTTGTGGGGTTGCAGGGCAGCTGTGGCATAGTTGCATGTCTCCCACTTGCTCTGTTTGGGTTTTGAGTAAGAGAATTTCCCAATGTGTTGGGCCCCCTGGTTAATGACAACCGACTAAGGCAGATCATATCTCACCTGATCTTACTGTAGGACAACCCTTCCTATAGCCTGCCTTGATGTGTTTATGGTAGATGGCAAACATGGGCAACATTGTGTACATGACTACTGGTGTGATGTCTGTTTGGGATTATACCTTGTCTGGTCTTAATGTGTGTGAAGGTGCAATAGAACACATCTCAAGACTGCTATAAATATTACCCTTTTAATTAATATCTCTCCCAAGCATGTTGTTGCCAAAATAATCTTTTGATTGTTTTCCTAATTTATTTCAGAAAAAGAAAAAGCATACTAACTTGATCTGTATTTTCATGCTTGTTGTAGGGTAGCTTCCCTGCAAGAGCAAAGGAAACCTAAAGTGTCTTTAGTCAAAGTGTAAAAATGGCTTGCCCGCTCTGAGTTAAGAAATACTTGGAGATTTTTGGGGTGGAGCCTGAGCGGTGGGTATTGCCTTCTGACACACTTCTGATGACGTCAGGGGTGTGTGGCCTTCTGACACTTCCGGTGACATCAGGGGGTGTGGCATATGCAAATAAGCTATGCTAATGAGCTCCTGCACCTCTTTTTTTACGAAAGGACCCCTGTTTGTGATGAATTTTGGCCAGTTCATGGTTTGCAAACTGAAGTTTGTGGCAGGTCAACCGGCATGAACTTTCCATGAACCTTCAAGCTGTTTGTGGTGGTTCATGAATGGATACATTTCTGGGCTATCTTCACTCAATTGTTTACCAAACTTCAAAGCAACATGGAGGGCATGTACAAGAGCATCTGGAGCAGATCCCCTGTGACTTTGATGTCTCTAGCTTGCACAGGGTCCGTTCTATATACTCCTGAACCTGCACCTTTCATTTCCCCAGAAAGCACTTTTGGGGGGAACCTTTTTGTGGGTCCATAACTCAGGCCCTGTAAATCCAATCCTAATCAAACTTGGTGTGCAGGTAGAGGAAAATCAGGTAAAGATCCTCTGCAAGTTTGGTGTCTGTAGCATGCTGGGGGGTGGCATTCTACCAGTTCATTTTGTGGCTAGAAGTCCATGATGGTTCATGGTTTGTGAACCGTACACTCCATTAAAGATAAACCGGACTGAACCACATTATCCCGGTTCGTGCTCATCCCTCATCCTCATTATGAGAGATGCAGGAATATTCTTTGAGCATCTGAAAATGCCCAGTGATTTTACATGACACAAGTTTTAAAAGAATGTGTTTAGCCTATTGTTCTCCATGAATGTATATATACATATGTTTTTTCTAAAAACTAAAAGTTGTTTTCTTTACCACTCAGTTTCTCAGTGGTATTAAAGGCCATTAATGCAATGTAATAAACACTAAAAAAAAATCCATGGGATATTTTATTCTGCTCAATTTGTGGCACCAAGCTAAGTCTGAAAAATAGCTACCATTTCAATAGCTAGAAGATGCAACAAAGCTTGTTTAAAGATTTGCTTAGCACATTAGAATAGAAAAGGCATAAAATTCTTTGATTCCACCATAAACCTTTTTATAGCAGAATTTCTGAAGTCTACATTTGATGAGACAGAGTTGTAATTAAATGTTAGAGTTTACAGATGCCATGCTCTAAATCTGATAATTCCACTGAGAAAGAGAGGGTAAAACTGAGATGCACAAACACTGAAATTACTAGTATTTTGCCTTGATCCAAAATTCTGTGCAACACACATGATTTTAAGCAGCAGTTCCTGTTCCCACCTTCTGGAACTGGTTTGTCAGATAGGACCAAAACAACTGGAGTGCACTACCCTGATTTTCATCCTGACTCTTCAGTCCACAGGGATACCATGGTCACTTACATCAGCCAAGTCATCTAAAAGGATCATAGTCCCTCTTTTTCTCTCCCGGCAATGGGACAAAGGCAATTAAAACACTCTCTTTTCCAAAAATGTGCAGGTAGTTTCTTTCTAAATCAAGTTTCTTTCTCAACAAGACTTATGAGTGAGCAACAGAGAAAAGGGGGAAAGTGTGACACAATTTAGCTACACAGTTACACAAAACAATGGTCACAGTATCCTTTCATCACCCACCAAAGTTCAGATGGCCAGTGTTTCATTTTTGTAGTGAGTCTTCAGCCTCCTCTGGTCAGCTTAAGGCATGGCTTCTCAGATGGAATAAGCAAGACTGCTGGTGCTGACATGTAACAGCTAGTCTTTTTTAATGCCTAGAGAAAGCCCTGTCTTCAGTATGTGGGGTTACCACTTGCATTGTCACTTGCTCTCCAGCTTGACTACCTCCTCAAAAGAACTTTTAAATAATCTACCTTTCATTCAGTCTATTCTCTTGGCCTCTCCTTCAGTTTGTCTTCATATCCTGTGTCAGCTGTAATTTAGAATTTTTCATTTTCTTAAAATATATGGCATGTAGAATAAATCTGACAAGAAAACATGAGTGAAGAAATGGGTTAGTGTAGGCCAAAAGTTAGTCTCCCACATCTGAAGTATTTTAGAGTGAGTTTACAAAGAATAGAGAAGTTCTGTTTAGTTCTACACTAGTTCTGACCATTTGTAGACCGCGTGTATGGGATGAGGAATATCAGGAGGGATGGCCTGAGGATATTTAAGTGACATTGCAAGGTGCAAATGTCTATTCAGTTAGCAGGAATTGAAACGTTACTCAAAACGCCATTACACACATTCATTAAGTCTCCACCACAGGCTCTGTTGGATGGAGTTAAAAATGTCATGTTCAGACAAATACGATGTATATTTCTGAACACAACCTTGCAAATTAAAAAAAAATCAGCATTAAACCTTTACACTATTGGAGTGTTGACTACCATTTAAGACATCTAAAGGTCAATCAAATTTAGGAGCTGGTGACTGAAACTTTCTACTTGATTTATCTGCAATGTCTTTCTAGTTTGTTTTTGTTTTTAATCTGTAGATATGGAAGGCAGTACATTATGAAAACAGACAAAATTCTACTTTGTACTTGATACTTCCATTCACTCTAAAAAATTAAGAATGTAATTAAGTATTAATGTGTTTTGGAATGGTAGATTAAATTTATTTCTCTGATTTGGGGACAAGGAAAATAACTCTACACAGCCAGTTACCCCACTTCAAAGAAAAAAAAAAGATGCTGTAAGATTGTCTCCATGCTTGAGAGGAGACGGATGGAACCTAATGACAGACTCTCACCATTCCACTATTGAGGATACATCAATCTCCAATTCTGACATGCGTATTTCCTTGCTATGTTTTCCCCCACGAGTTGAACCCAAACATATGATAGCCATAAAAACTAAGCTTGTTATTCTTTTAACCTGTTAAAAACATCTTCATTATTCTGTATGCTAATTTACTGCCCATCCTTTATATGTATGTTATTTCTATCTCCATTTCATTGTATCTGAAGAAGTGTGCGTGCGCACGAAAGCTCATGTCTTGAATAAACCTTTGTTGGTCTTAAAGGTGGCACTGGAGAGTTTTGGCATCACAACTGAGAGGCCCCTTTCTCAGGTTGCCATCCATCTAGCCTCAGATGGGTAGGGTCACCCAAAACAGGGCCTCTGAAGATGATTGGAGTGAATTGGTAGGTTTATTTGGGAGGAGGAAATGTTTCAAGTATGTTGGCCCCAAGCCATATAGGGCTTTAAAGGTCAATACTAGCACCTTGAATTGATCCTAGAAGCAAATTGGAAGCCAGTGTAGATGGAACAAGACTGGAGTGATATGGTCACTATGACCTAATCAAGTCAACATTCTGATCTTAGCATTTTGTACTAACTGTAGCTTCTGGACGCCCTTCAAGAGCAGCCCCACATAGAACACACTGCAGTAATCTTATCTAGATGTTTCCAGGACGTGCACCACAGCGGCAAGATTTTTCCCGATCAGGAAGGGTTGTAGCTGACTCACTAGCCGAAGCTGGTGAAAGGCACTGCTACTACCTGTTTAATAGGAGGCCTGGGTCCAGCAGCATCCCTAAGCTGTGAACCTGCTCCTTTAGGAGGAGTACAATCCTATCCAGAACAGGTGATATCCCAATTCCTGAACTGCACCTTCCCCCAGCTGTAGCATCTGTTTTATTGGGATTAAGTTTCAGCATGGTAGCCCTCATCCTTCCCAAAACTGCCACCTGACACCCGTTCACAGTATCCCTGGGAGCTGCTGGAAGCATGAGATAGGGCTAAGTTTCATCTACTTACTGGTAGCAACTCAGCCTAAATCTTCAGTTGACTTCACTGTGGCTTTGCATAGATGAGGAAAAGCATATGGGACAAGATAGTCCGTAGGATCTGTAGGCCAGAGGCAAAGGGGTGGAGCACCAATCCCCCAAGCAACACATTCTGAAACCTACCTTTGAGGCAGGACCCCAACCATTATCAGTGACTTTTGTGGGACTCAGGGTGTGAGTCTGCTGGGGAAGATATAGGTGGATAAAATCCATTCCTGCAAACTTACTGTGTTAATGAAAGCTTGGATCCAACTTACTATATTTTATAAACCATACTGATACTAGTTTTTGTAATGTTGGCTGCATTAATTTTCAAGTCATGAAGTAATTCATAGAGCACTGTGATTTCTATTTTGGCAGTGTACCAGATCTAAATATATCAGCTATATACTGTTTTGTGAAATTATGTTTAGGTGATCACAAAACTGTCCATACCTGGACTAGCATGCTTCCATGATATACCATGTCAGTAATCAAGGGCAAGATAGTGACCAGATGATGAACTGGTACAAATCATGTGCCCTATTTTTAGAATCCCATCAAAAATAGATTTTGGAGCTCAGATATGGAACTATTTAAAAATAGTTTAATTTGTGTGCATTAATTTCTGTAGTCATTGTGCAGTCCATTATTCTGATCAAATTCTTTATGCATTGAAGATTCTTTTTCCCCTTGACAGACATCAAGAAATTAATTGGGGGGGGGGGTGTCTGTGCTTGCTACATGCAAATGGCTTGCTCGTTTTCATAAGCAGATCTATAATTGGGTTCCTGCAACCATGCTGATTCACATATGGTACTTATGAGTCAATTAAAGTGCCCTAATAAGCAATTACTGGTTTATTGTTTAATTTATTTTAGCAAACCTTGTTCTCTTCAAAAGTTTGCATATGTGTAAGTCAGCAAGGAGACCATTGCATATGCCTGAAATGCTGGAAAAACATATTTAAGAGATCAAGCATAACTGGGTCAGGATTTTTAATGTTCATTAAATACTTCCACCATCAGATATTTGTGTATGAATTAGAAGTGCTGTGAGTATTGATAGTTTGCAGGCTATGATGTAAATACTCTGTGTGTGAAACAGGGAGGGTTATGAAATGTGCTGGTAATTAAGAGAGCATTTTTCAATGAACCTTGAGACTACTGAACACACTTTACATGTGATTGCCCTTGTAGACCACTTTGAAATGTCAGCTTTTGCAAAACACCTTAGCTCAATTTTTTTCTGTAGCAAGGTGAAGTGATCATACTATACCAATTTTGTAGCCACATCATTGACTTCTAGTTATTACCCATAAAGCCTTGCATGTCCTTGGATATGTTTCTTCCATTATGTTTTGAAAATCCCCTCCTGCAGACAAGTACAATCGGTTACAGCCCATGCTTGGACACTCTTGATTGTAGCTCCTACCTGGTGGAACAACTTACATGAGGAAATCAGAAAAACCTCCACATTCCTGCCCTTCCACAGACTATATAAAACAGAACTTTTTTAGGGGAGCCTTTTTGTAAATTGGTATGCTATTTCTAATATTGTTTTATGCATGTTTTATTATGTATTTGAAATATTTTATTTATTAGTTCTAATTATTTGCTGGTTATTTACTATTGTTTGCTGGTTTTAAATATTTGTCTGAATTTTCTGGGGAAAAGTGTACAGTAAATATAAAATAAGTAAGTAGATACATTGGGGTGGAGGTGGGGTAGAAAATCTGGCAATGAAACGTAACAAATTCATGTTCAACAGTGGTGACATAGTAAAAAATGGATTCATTACCTGTACTTGATTTTATAGTAATTTATGTATGCTTTCCAGTGTGCATCATAATGCAATGCTAAACCAACTTGAGATAATAAAATGCACCCATGATCCCCAACAGGGGGTATATTGATTCATTCAGAGCTTCTTAATTATGTACTTGATAAAACCTTACTTGAATTTCAAATCAAAATATATATCCATGCCCTCTCAAGGTGTTTAGATTACTTAGAAGTGTCAGATGAAAAAACACTACGTAGTTTTAAGGAAACAACATCCACCCATCCAGTCCCAAGAACTTGACACAACCTTCCCCTCCAATAGTTCTATAGCAGTTTGGATTGGAGGGGTTAGGATCAAGATTGGGGACTGCTTTCAGAGAGGCTTGCATTCCTCACTTTCAGTTCCCCCAAATACAACACAGGGAAGGAGAGGCAAAATAATCCTCCCCTTGCATGTTGTCTGTATGTTGAGGGTGTGGTGATGTTCACCTCCTCCCAAACTCCAACAATAGCGCTTTAGTGCTAGACTACTTTTTTTAAGAGTTACACATTTACTGAATGTTTATACACACACACACAAGATTTCCTCAATGAACTCCAGCTTATATTACATACAGGGATATATTAGTTGGCAAAAGGGTATTTGCATGTCAATAATAAATGCTTGCATAAAGAAATGGATGATCAGAACTGTTTCTGTGCCATTAATATGTGATTTAGATTGCTCTGCTGTTCTGAAATGTCCATCCTCACCGTGCTCCCTTGCATCTGCATACCAAGACAATTCATTGATTGGTTCATCTTATACTTCTCATTATTTGAATCTTGGTCGTACTATGTACCCTGGTTCCAATGCAAGGCAGAATTACAAACACTGCTTCAGTGGTCTTAAGTAAATTTAACTCTCTTTTGGACTGTGATCCTTATAAATAGCATTATCTCCCTATTTGTAACAATTTCTCTGTGTGTGGCCAAGTTTGGTGTAGAGAGCCAGTTTGGTGTAGTGGTTAAGTGCACAGACTCTAATCTGGGAGAACTGGGTTTGATTTCCCACTCCTCCACTTGCACCTGCTGTGTGACCTTGGGCAAGCCATAGCTCTGTACCAGCTGTTCTCTCAAGGACAGTTGTCTCAGAGCTCTCTCAGCCCCACCTACTTCGGGGGGTGTCTGTTGTGGGGAGGGGAAGGGAAAGGAGTTTGTAAGCCGCTCTGAGACTCCAAGTGAGTGAAGGGCGGGGTATAAATCCGATCTCTTCTTCTTAAGTCAGAGAAATAAAAACACAGTTATCAGCTGTTTGGGGGAAATTATGGCTATACTGATTTAAAATGTTGCTTAAATCTAAAGAAACTGCAAAGTCTGGGTAGGTTTATTTAAAGTGCAGTTCAACCTTAGGCGGGGGAAGTCCTCTGTTTTAACATTTGTTATTTTCCTTCCCTGGCATGCTGTTAGCTCAAAACTTAATCTATTATGCTTCAAAAACATACATTAAACTTTATCCTACTTTCCCTCATTTTGAAATCCAATCTATTTCAGCTGGCAGAGGCAATGAAAACAGCATGGGTAATCAGTAAAGTGGGGATTAATCTGTGATGTTCATAATGACATGGCCTGTTTATTGCAAGATGTAATAACATTGTCTCTGTTCAGGTTTTACATCATTCCACAGCTTTATTGGACAAAACCTCAGTCCTTTACAGAAGCATAGAGCTTAACTAGATAACTGAAGCTGAACTGTAATATGCAAGAAAAACATCCAGCCATTAATTAGGGATGAGATTCTCCAGGGTCCAGGCAAAACAACATGTCTAAGATCTATGCGAGACTCTGAAATTATTATTTTAATCAAAACATTTAACTTCAACTTGTCATATCTTTGACTGTTGTTCGCTTGAGAAGACTGATGTTTAATTAATAATAAATTAACCAAAATAACATAATTTGAGTAGCTCTTAAAGGGCTCTTACACAGATTTGCTTGGAAATCATTTCAAATTCCTGGGTTCCCTTATCTTTCTCTCTCTCTCTCTCTCTCTCCCTGATTCCGGACAGGATCAGGATCAAGAAAATGATACCACAGCTTCCTCTATGATAATGCAGGATGGCTTTTATAAGAGATTATCAGTATCATGGTGGGAAGAGAAGCCTTGTTATGACACCTTAGGTATTTCTGGCTTGCTTAGCCAAATAATTGATGAAGAATTATCCTGCCATGCAGCAAACCACTGTTAGGCACAGAGCCGCTCTGACATATTTGTTGTAGATTAAATTGCTGTGATGAAGTGTTGAGAGTAGAGCCATGTGGGATCAATTTTCATCTTTCTTGTGGTAGTTGAGCATTACTGGTGTTACTTGGATTGCTGAGGCATTGCTTATATCAACATAATATTTTGACATGTTCGTATGCTGATATGCCACCAGAAAAAAACAGCTGATATAGACAGCACTCTATTCTCAGTTTAAACCATTTTCACTGTTTAACAGCCTCTCCCAAATAAACACTTTTGAAGGATTTATTACCTTATGTGAATAAAGCTTATGGTGTGTTGAGGTGTACATCTCAATTTTTAAATATGAATTTGTAGGGCCCAAGTTTTTCTTCCCCAGTGCCTTTATTTGCGCCCTATAAACTAATGCAGGGTTCACTATGAGTCTTATAACTAGAAGGATTCTGAGTTGTTTATATGTTGAGAACTTTCCCACTGTGCGTGTTAACTGGAATATGCAATCTGTTGTATGCACTTTGCTTTGGAACTTTTGTCACCCATGAAACTGCTAGATTGAGATGAATGACTCTGTTGGTGTCTCAGGAAGAACTTGGAAAAGAAGGGAATAACTTCATTACTTTTTTTTTTTAACAACACATTCTTTGCTACCAGATCTTGTTTCAGGTGGGGGGGAGCACCAAGGTGCTTTTGAGCTATACGGTACACATTGTTTCCCCCCATCAATATATTTAATTTTTTAAAAAATCATTGGAGATGACACAAAATAATATATATATGCCTTCTTAATAAGTAATCCAATGATTCTGCATATACTAGTAAGTGTGTCTATGTATTTATTAATCTCTGTTTTATCTAGTTGTTACATGTGTTTTGGAAAGCAACCATTCAGTAGATGTTGGAGAATGCCTGAAGTGGGCAGAACCTATGCCTTCCCTTGTTCAGGAGTGTCATATTTCTTGCAAAGATGACTGCACATTCACCCCTTGGTCTAAATTTACTACATGTTCTTCAGACTGTGGAGCAACAAGGACCAGAAGACGAACTCTAACAGGTAATATCAATATTTCATGCTTTGTTTTCAGTCCTTGTTTCAGATATGACAGAGAGTTCAAAATCTGTCAAATGTTGTTAAACATTGTTCATAGAAGGATCTCATTTTTGTAGCACAGTAATAGGCCCAAACCAATTCTGTTTGTCCCAACTTAAATGTGATGCTTCCTGTCAGTGCAATAGCCTCTCAAATATTGCTAGGATGCCAGCATTGCATCAGTAGCAGCTTAAAACTATTTGCATTCAATGACACTTGGGTACCTTCTGCTGTCCCACCAGAGTAATTTTTAAATCAGGTCACTTTTAAATCGGGCCTAATCTGTATATAAAAATACTGACACAGAATGCTGATCATTGTCTGTTCTGATGCATAGAACTTTGCACCATTAAGAATATGGCACCTGCTATCTTGAGAGAAATCATGTTGGGAAATGTGATAAGCACCTTCCTTTCCTTTTATACCCTTAGAAGTTCACTGATTCACAGATCTTGAGCAGCAAAAGATACTTGCTCCTTTTTTCATGCAAGGGTTAAAGGACTGAGACTGTGATAAGCACCTTGAAGAATATGTTCAGTATGATTATGACTGTAATGGTGATTTCTTATGGTTTTGGGGGCAGAGCTGCATTCAGTGATCAGGTGATGGAGAGATATGACTTGCAAAATTAGTCAATCATAAGATATTTGGAGTAAAGTAGTAGTAATATTAAATAATCTCACATATTTTTAGTAATATGGCATCATTTATGAATTTTAATTAAATACATAACTTATTTTTGAATTAAAATCTGTAATGACCTATTCCTGATGCTAATGCAAATGACATTCATATATTCTTTTTAATGAATAAAATATATTTGGATAAATGAACAGCAAAAAAAGCATCATCTTTATTTCTAGCTGCTGAGTGTTGGGGGAATGAGGGGTGTAGGAACCTTTTCATGCACTCCAATCTCTACTGTGTTCATTTTGAGAGGAAGAGAAGCTGGCTTCCCAATAGAATCAAGAGAGAGAAACAGTTGTTCTAAACCAAGACTCAGTTTATTCTGTTAACCACTTTTGTAGCATTTCAATAATCAACACAGAATATTTCAACACTATCCCAATACATAAACTTGTAATTCTTTAAAGGATATTCTTGGTTGCCCTGTCAAGACCCATTACAGAAGAGTGGTTGGCCAGAACAACAAGGAACAAAACTAAATTCAGACATTAAGTATCCTTTTCCACCCATAAAAGTTAATGTAACAAAAGTCAAGGAAAGCTGGGTTAAGCTAGGTTGACTCAGGCTGCGATCATACACACAATTAGCCCCAACACATGTGCGAATGCTGGGCGGATTTAAAGTGTGCAATCAGACATGAACATCTGGGAAGTGTCCTGCAGCCAGCAGCATCCCATGTTGCTCTATCGTAAAAGCGGAGTAAACAGGCACTCGGAAAAGTCCAGTAGCTAATGGGTTGATACAGGCCACAGGTGGACTTTCCTGTCTGATTGTTTCACCGCTCTCTCATGGCATCGGGATGATCTGATCACGCTATACCGACTCCATGCTGTTGTTTTCCCCCCTTCTCAGTATGCACATCACCACACCCTCCATAGGGAGCCCTCAGTGCCAAGGTGTAAATCATCGATCCCTCGTTTAAGTGCATTAGAAAGAAACAGCAAAACAAAGTCACCCATGATTGTGTCTGATCACACAGTGGTGGGATGTGCCCGCAGCTTCAAAAGACTGTGTGATCATGCAACTGCAGGTCAACTTCCACCAGTGATCATGCAACTGCAGGTCAACTCCCCCCCCCCCCCCCCCGCTTAATCTCACATGTGTGACCGCAACCTCTGAGAGTCAAAGCTGATTAAGAGAGTTCAAGGAAGCTAGGTTCTGATACTCTGTTTAGAATTTGATAGTGGATGAGCATTTTAAAAGGCAGAAGTCATGTAAGGCAAAAGACATGCACAGTGTTATCTGTACCAGAAGGTCACATCACCTGAAGTGCCCTAAAACCTCCTTGGAAACAGAACCAAAGTTTCAACTATAGAAACTCATTACTATAGGAGTTGAAATAGCATAGGTTTAGCAGAGGACTGAGTCTCAAACCAGCCCTAACTCTGCAACACTGGGTTTCTGTGCAAACAAACAAACAAACAAACCTGTTAACTCTATACAATGATCAGGCCTTCATTTTCTGTAACATATTTTGGAAGGATTTCTCAGCAAGTGGGCTGTTCAGCAAATGCCTGTGTAGCAGTTTTATAGGTGCACAGAAGGTAGCACCAAAAGGTGGACAGCCTTTATATCCTTATTATGTGGTGCATTTGTTTATTTAATTCAAATGTATATAATTTGCCTCTCAATAAAAATGCCCTTGAGGCTATAACAACTATAACAGAATATACTATATAAAACTTCAAACAAGCAGCATAAAACAAAACTGCTTCTTAAGAAAGAAGTCTGGGGTCACTACACAAAGCCTGGCAATGGTGAATCACCTCTGTTCTCTCTTGCCTTGAAAACCCTATGCGGTTACCATAATTCAGCTGCAACTTGATGGCATTTTACACACACACATCATCACCAAGTCATCACCAAGTCATCACCATAACTTACTTCTCTCCAAACCCATACAATCAGCCAAACAAAGGAGG
Source organism: Lepidodactylus listeri (assembly GCA_029233225.1). Taxonomy (NCBI): domain Eukaryota; kingdom Metazoa; phylum Chordata; class Lepidosauria; order Squamata; family Gekkonidae; genus Lepidodactylus; species Lepidodactylus listeri. Next base: position 51,881,840 of record JARCFY010000010.1, on the reverse strand, counting down.
GACACTAATTTTTCATTCAGACTAGAGGAATTATCCTTGATATAAGAGGTGTTTATCTGCCAAGATAATTACAAACTTGGCAGACTGCTAAGGCATATCTGTCTCAGATTTTAAAAAGCCAAGAAGGCCGTATAGAAAACCTCTATTGGACAGCAGTTCTCAGCTGGCTTATTGGTGGCTCTAATATACTCTTTGTTTTCATAAATTTTATTTTTAACTTTTTAAGGGGATAAAGAATAAAAAAAGGATGGGGAAAAGAAATGAAAAATAAAATTACAAAAACACAATACAAAGGGCAGTTTTTGCAGATATTAAAAACAATCCTTGATTAAAATATGTGTATATATATTTAAAAATGACATGATAGTTTAGAAAACCACTTTAACAAACTACTCAACTTATTCTGCCATTTTCTCATAATATATGTTCATTTTTATCCTAACTTATCAATCTTATCAATTGTATACTAAAACATGAATAACCTCTCAGAAACTTTGTATATAATTTTAACGTAAATTTTTGTTGTAATGTCATACAAAAGATAATATTCTTAATCTTACATATAAAAACTGTCATATAATGTAGACCATTCAAATATATAACTACAACGATTGATTACAGTAAGTATAGAAAACTCTTTGTGATGAAAATTGGTGTTGGATAGAGTTGTTGTAGCTGAGATATGAGAGTAGTACACTGGATAAGAGATTTGGTACCCCCCCCCCCCCCCCCGGGACTATAAATACGGGTGTGCAGTGCACTCAGTATATACTGAGCCAAATAAATACCAAAAAAATGCCTTATCAGTCCTATTCAGCTATTTATCCAGCCGAATCAGATTTTCTGATCTGATTCATCTACCAATCAAGCTGAGCCAGAATAAAAGCTGATATTATTCGGTTTTTATTCAGGCTCAGTTTCACTCACTGAGTAGAAGTCAGAACAGACTTTTCCATTATTGCTTTCTTTTCAATGTATCCAGGCACCCAAAACAGATTTCAAGCTAAGGTCTGGCTCAGAGACTTATCTGAGACTGAGACCCTGGTTCCATGTGGGAGGAACAGACACCTATGCTTCTTTCTAGCATGCTCCTGATATAAAATGTGACAAGATCACTTTGCACTTCATCCTGAAAGGATTGTTTCTTCTCCTTCAAAAAATCAAAGAGAAGATTGTGCAATTCGCTCTTCCATGTGTATGATTGTCTTTATGTAGCACCTCTGCATCAAAGGTTACTCTATGGCCGAGGACAGACTGGCAATGTAAAGCGGGGCAGCCCCGCATCAGAAGTGGAAGAAAAGAGTCCGTTCAGACATGCGCATCTGTCCCTCGGCTCCATTTCGCACTTACCCATCTCCCAGTCGCTTTTCCCCTGCACCAGTTCCCTCCACTTTGCCCCCGCTTTACATTGCCAGTCTGTCCTCAGCATATGAATACACAGCCATGCTTGTCTGCTGTAGGATCAGGAAAAGCACCAGATATAAGCCTTGCACCAGACTGACTAGTTTCAAAGGTTCTTTTTTTCCTTGGGTAGGATTCTTATTTTTTTTCACAGTGGACTCACTGAGGTTATAACCATAGCTTTGCATGGGGACAGAAGTGCTCAGTATCTGTTTCCCAATTTCCCCCCCTATTTCTTACCATTCCCCCCCCAAGATCCTTTTACCCTCCTTGTAAAAAATAATAATTGTGTATTATTTGATAAATACATCCTGTGATAAATACAATAGTATTCATCATTAAAACATGTGACAGACTTTTGCTTTCCTGCAATAAGTGCAACAGGGCCTGGAAACTCCAAAAACTATTCCATTCACCCTAAGCCTCTACTTCTATATCAAAGTTTTAAAATGGGTTTAAAATAATATTGGTTTCTCTATGTGTGAAAGTGTTTGAATATGGAAAGGCCACCTCCAGCATAACACTGTTCAAACTCACACGAGAATGACTTTGGCGTATAATGACTATTTTTTAAAAATCCACAAATGCTACTTTACACAAAAATGCCCATTCAATTAATGTTCTATGATAAGAACATAACTACAGGTTATGGCAAACCATGGCTTGAGAGAGAAAGAGTGAGAATTCTTGTTGGTTTTTAAGCACGGGCATCATTGTGAATGTCATTATATTATAAATTCTTTCCCAAAAAGAATCCACAATAATATTTTTAAGCAAGAATACCTCCTATTCTTTAATGAGCCATGCTCATGAATAAAGCAATTTGATTCTCTTGTGTTCATACAGTGAAACAGTTTTATTAAAAAGCCAGGTCGTACCTACAATTGCAGAATAACCTTTAATTGGTTGCATGTAATGTTTTTTTTTTAAAGGCAACATGAGAGCTGCTGTACATTCTCTCATTCTTAAAACCTCTTTATGCAAGATATATTTTCTAAAGCTGTCATGTTTAATTCTTTTATCCTTTGTTGTTCAAACCTTTGAGGTATCACCTTGGCTAATTAAACACAAGTAACTAAAACTTTCTACTTTTAAGTAGGAACAGAAAACATTAAATGTTTATATAAGCAACAAGAAAACACTTCTAATTAATTTTATTTGCTTGAACTTAGTCTCACATGATATGTTATGATAGATACAGTACTGGCTCTAGGCTGAACTAAATGTTTTACATGGATGTGTGCCAGTTTTTGCCAGTCTTTTTTTTTTTCTTGAAAAGCATATTCTTGATGGTAGCATCCTAAAGGATATTTGAAGGGGAGGGTGACTTTAACCTTTTCCCTTGTCTCTTTTTCTGATAAAAATTAGCCTGTTTGCTCTGGGAGGATATGCTGGTATCTAAATTCCCTCCCCATTTATCATTTAGAAAAATTGCCTCTCCAGATCACCTCAAAGCAATAAAAGAGAGCTACAGTAAAAACAGTACACATAAATAATAACAATAAAAGCATATCAACAAAAACCCCTAAAGTTAATAAAATTATGCCAATAAAAACAGCCAATTAAAGTAACCCAAGGTTTAACATCACCTAGAACAGTGGTCTACAATGATATTGCTTAAACAAGCTAGGAGTAGACTGTAAAGCCTCTTTAAAAAAAGGAACATTTTTAGTTAAAAGACTGGGTAGAAAAAAATCTCTCCCAGCAGTTTCATGTAAAAGTTAAAAAAAACAAGGGAAACAAGATTATAGTTGTGGGACCCCGGGCAGCAGTCTCCCAGCATCCCCTTTTGGAATCTGTCAGCCAAGTAAGAACAGAACCCCCGGAGCATGGTGCCCCACCCATCAGCTTCTAGAAAAGGATACTGTGGTTGGTGGTATCAAAAGATGCTGAGAGGTGCAGAAGAATCAATAGAAACACACTCCCCCTGCCATTTTTCCAGTGAAGATCATATCTCTTAGCAACCTGGACTTTTTCTGTTCTAAAGCCAGCCCTGAATCTGTCTAGATAATCTTTCACCTCCAAGCTGCATATCTGAAACTGCACAGCAATTACCTGCACAAGCTCTTGCTCAAGAAAGGAATGTTAGCCCCGGGTTGCAGTTGTTTAGGTTATTAAGACCTCCAGGGATGTATTCTTTAGAGGGGGTCTCATGACTGTCTCTTTCAAGCCTGCCAGAACTACAGCCCCCTATAGAGGATCATTTATTAGCTCCTGGACCCACTTGAGCCTCCCTCCACTTGGGAAGAGGCTTTGGCTTATTGGCTTAGCCTATGCTTTGCATGCAGCAGATCCAGGTTCAGTCCCCAGCATCTCCAGTTAAAAAGGACCAGTCAGCGGGTGATGTGAAAGAACTCTACCTGAGACCCTGGAGAGCCACTGCCAGTTTGAGCAGACAATATTGATTGTGATGGACCAATGGTCTGATTCAGGATAAGGCAGCTTCATGTGTGTCCATGCAAGCAAACCATCCCACCCTGACAGCAGTAACCATGAAAGGGTCAAGGATAGACATGGCAGACAGCACACTTCTAAGCAGGTTGTCCACTTCTTGAGGCCTCACCAACTGAAATTCTTCCATGCAGCTAGGACCAGACTGTGCTCCAGTAGCATCCTGAGATTTAGCTGAATCAGTTATGGCATCCAAGTCAAAGCAGATGCAGGTGATGCTGTCCACAAAATGCACTGCAAAAGTGTCACAGTGGGTCGGCATGTTTTCTGGGTAAACTACCTGAGCTGTCTGTCTTGTGATAAGAGCCCCCCACAACCTGGCCAATCTCCACTGGATGGCATTGGGCAGAAACAGTGGTGGCAGAGAAATGATCAGGAGTAGGGAGCAGGAAAGTGGCCTGTGGGAAGAGTGTTGCTTAACACTTACCCTGTCTCATTAAATTAGCATCCCCTCCAGGCTCATTTTTTTCATTTCTGTTGGGAGTCAGTTGCACATAATTTCATATAATAGGTAGGTTTGTAAAGCCATCTAATGGCCTTAAGCAAATATCTTAGTTACTCTAAACTACCTCACTGTAGGTTGCCATCAAGTTTAAACATGCAAAGGAACAAAGCACCAACTCTTTAAAGAAAATAGCTCAGCTTATTAAGGAAAAAAATAAACTCTGATAGAATAAAGGAGACGGAGAGAGATGTAACTAACTGCTGTGAAAGACAGGAATGAAAGGAGGAGAGCTCAGTAGGAGCAGAAAATCTCCAATGAGCCAATCAAGAGACAGGAAGAATATAATTTGAAATTGTGGGAAGTCCTTAGTCTAGCTATGCTAACTAGCAGTCCTTCAGCTGTTCCCTATAGGCTGTTCTTCTGATCTTCTTCAAGTAGTTGCACCATAGACCTTGTATATTCCAACACTTGCTGTATGGCATAAGAGATGTTTGACCTGGCTTGGAGAAACAGAAGAAGCCGGAATCAGGCTAGAGGGTTTAACTCTGGGAAGTGGCAATTGTGATTCACTTAGTAATGTAATAATTGGACACTGTTCCTCTGTTATGATAAACTGGACATTCATGAGAGGAAACATGGGTGACCACACTGCACACCCTGTGTACTACAAGCCAGTGTGGTATAATGCTTATGAGCACTGGACTCTAACCTGAAGAACCAGGTTTGATTTCCCACTCCTCCACATGAAGCCTTCTGGGTGACCTTGGGCCAGTCACAGTTTTCTCAGAACTCTCTCAGCTCCACCTAGGAAGGAAAGGCTATTTTAACTCACCAAAGATATGTACAAGCAGCAGTGGAGACAAGTTCAAGTCCTTGCTAACTCCTGGAAGTGATGGAAGCAAGACTATCTTCCAACTTTACAAAGTTGTCGTAAGTAGGAAACCCACAAACCGAACCTGCAAGAAGGAGACATCATTCTGCTGAAAGACAGAAATGCACCCAGAAACTTGTAGCCTATGAGATGTGTAGTTTGGACCTTGCCCAGATCTAAGTCCATGTTGTCAGACATGGTGGCCCAAAAGCTCTCACCTAGCCGACAAAAACTTTCACCAGGCTGATCACTGACATGGTACTACATTGTGCCTAAGAATGAACTTGACAACCGAAGATTAAGTTTTGCATGCCTTGGTTTGGCCTAGATATTTAGTCAGCAGTGCAGCGTGCCAGATATGTTTAGTTATAGCTATAGCGCTCCATTAGCAAATGCTTGTGGGTACTGGAATCTGTAGAATTCCAGGTGGGGAGTGTACTGCCTCAGCAGAGTACATAGAAAAATATTTAGTAAGTAGCCTGTGTGTTAATGTAGAAAGAAGTTGTTGTTGTTGTTCTTCACACAGTCAAGTCCGACTCTTCACGACCCCATGGACCACATCACGCCAGGCCCTCCTGTCTTCTGTCGTGTTCTGGAGTTTGCTTAATTTCATGTCTTCTCCAGTGAGGGCTCCCTTCTCATTTGGAGGCCAAAGTTTTTTGAGCTTCAGCTTCAGTATCTGGCCTTCCGGGGAACAGTCAGGGTTGATTTCTTTTAGGATTGACTGATTTGATCTCCTTGCAGTCCAAGGGACTCTCAAGAGTCTTCTCCAGCAACATAATTCAAAAGAATCTATTCTTCAGTGCTCGGTCTTCCTTATAGGCCAACTCTCACAGCCATACATCACTACTGGGAATACCATGGCTTTGACCATATGGACTTTTGTTGGCAGGGTGATGTCTCTACTTTTTGTGATACTGTCTTGGTTTGCCATCACTTTTCTTCCAAGGAGCAGGTGTCTTTTAATTTCATGGCTGCAGTCACCATCTGCAGTGATCTTGGATCCCAGGAAGATGAAGTCTGTCACTGCTTCCACAGCTTCCCCTTCTATTTGCCAAGGAGTAATGTGGCCGGATGCCATGATCTTAGTTTTTTTGATGTTGAGTTTCAAGGCAACTTTTGCACTCTCCTCTTTTACTTTCAGCAAGAGGCTCTTGAGGTCCTCTTCACTTTCTGCCATTAGGGTGGTATTGCCTGCATATCTGAGGTTATTGATGTTTTTCCCAGCAATCTTAATTCTGGTTTGTGATTCATCCAGGCCAGCATTTCGCATGATGTACTCTGCATATAAATTAAATAAGCAAGGTGACAATATACATCCTTGTCGTACAGAAGTATTGTACCTTTAAAGGTCAGCATAATGTTAACTGTAATTCAATCAGCCCTTGGGTCACATGCTCACAGATAGCCTTCCCCATTGATTTAGATAAGCTCATTTCCTGTAGCTAGCAAAGTTTGTAAATGTTTTATTCTTTCCCCCTCTTTGTTGTAATCTCAATGGCAAGAGAATTGGGAGAACTCATCTCTTTTCACCACATGAATTACTCAGTGGATTAAGAGTACTAAAATGTACTCTGTCAGCAACGCTCCCTCTAAACTGTGGAGTCTTGTGAGCAAAAATTCTACTTTGTAAGCTATTGGCATTAAAGTTGTGAGTGATTTGGCTCCTGCATAAATTAGTTGGCTCTGGAACCATCCTTCCTGAGCAAAGACAAAACTGGGTGATCTGGAGGCTAAAAAATGGTGAGCTAGCTTACAGTAACTCAGTTTAGAGGGAACACTGGTTGGCATTCAGCAATCAGGTTGTGAGTAAACTGATCCTTTGGATGCTTGGGACTGAATAAAAGATGATCTCTGTATCTAAATAATTGTGTGTTGATAACTTAGCTGTAATAAGGTCCAGCTTCCAGCTGCTGCTTCTGGCCAGCATACTAGGCTAGAGAAAAGTGGAGTATAAAAACAAACTCTTGGGTCCCTTCCACATGAGTGGGATAATCTGGAGGGGAATTGAGGCTTTTTTGCCCTGGTGCAACTTGCCCCGCAGTTGCACAATCACACAGCTCCGTGGACCTGCCGGGGCAAACAAGGCCACACCCAAACTCCTGACAGATGGTGCCAGTGTCAGTGATGCCCCAGCAAGAGCTGGAATCCTGGACTCCAATCTCAAAGCCCTCTCCCCAGCTACAGAACCTCCATCTTCATCAGCATATTGATGACACCCAAGCCTAAAACTCCTTGCCAGCTGGTGGAGGGGGTGCATATAGATGATAAATAACATTGGGGAAAGAAGTGCCCCCTGAGGAATCTTGCATAATAAAAGTTTTCTAGAGGATACACCCTTCCTTACCCAGCGCCACCCTCTGTCCCCAATCATGGAGAAATGAGGGAGGCCATTGAAGGGCTGTCCCACTCTGTGTCTTAATAGCATCATTCATTTTATTCTTAAGTCCACAGGTACAGTATACTTCTAATATTATTCAAAAGAAACATCCCAAAGCAAATGCCTGTTAAGTTAATATGAGGTCAGCCTCCTTTGCAGTCTGTATTATGAAACTCCCCCCCCCCCCCAAGCCTCATGGTCAAGAAAGGCATATTAATCTTCTTTAATTATAAACTCAGTCAAATATGCACTGCACTGGTCTTGAAATTGAATGTTTTGTGTGAAGAGCAAATAGATTTCTGCTGAACAAGGTCCCCCCCCCCCCCAGTTCAACACTTCTGTTAATGCAGAAAAACCACTTCTATTGAAAAGGAAATAGGAAAAGTCTTTCATTAAGGCTGCTGTGTCTTGAGAAAAGTAATTTTGATAATAGTTTGTTAAAACTGACTCTAAGAATATTAATGTGCTAATTGAAAAACTGATGGCTGGGAAGTAAAGTGGAGTGAAATATACTTTTTTGATGCAACTCAGCTGGATCGTGTTAATATCACTAATATCTGGAGAAAACGTGTAGTTGGTTTAAGCACTTTGCAATTTCAAAGGAAAACCTGAAAGGTGCTGAATGTGTAAACCTATTATATTAGCCGTTAGTACAAAGTGAAATTCACTCATGGATGCTGGGACACAATGCATAAAAAAATGTATGTGTTTGTCCTTACATTATTGGTGTAGATTCATGGGCTTGCTGAAGGTAATAGAATGGGGGGGAGGAATTACAATTGTTTTTCTAAGAGTGTACTTACTCCATTAGGCTATTTCCAGCAGGTTTCCCCAAAACATAACAAATGGAAAGCCAGTGGTAAAGCAAGAGTGTAGGATGGCGCAACAAGTGGAGAGAAAAGTAACTGGAGGAAAAAAATTCTAACAGAGGTTGGAGTACACTGTTGGGATTGAGGAGAGGAGAGGATTTCCCAGGTACTATCTAGAGATCAGAAATGCTGAGCTGAGGACTTCCGGTAGCTGGCGCTTTAATGGCGGGCACTTCTCTCCACTGCTGTGGGAGAGGCGACCCGCTCTCGGCAGGATAGAAGGGGTCCTGGACTGGAGCCGGACCCCCAGGGACCCTACAGAAGGAACCCTGCCTGGGGTGCTTGAAGGTAGCTTCTCCCGGCGGTGGCGACCACAGGATTGAGGCTCCTTCTTACCCCTATAGGTTCACCTGCCGCAGAAGCCTTTGGGCCACTCAAAGCGTAGCCGTGAAGCTGCAGAAAATGCAGAGCGGAGAAGTGATGGACTCTCAGATACGCAATGGTTAAATCGTGAGTCTCAAATGAATCTCTAAAATTGAAGCGTTTGAGGGGTGGGTTGGAGGATCGGATTCCCCCCCTCCCCCGTAACTTACGGCTTGAGACTTTCCCACGCTCCTGATGTTATTTTGGAAGCATTGCATCGGTGCTGGAGTGCTGGATCGCACAGAAGAAGAAGAAAGCTCCTTAAAGGCATTAGTGTGATGAAGCGATATTATTTTCTTTGGGATCTCTTATCTAACTGTAAACAACTGAGAAAAGAAAGGAAAAATGGCGGGGAGAAAACCCTCTCCGAGAGTCGGAAGTTCTGTTCTTAGTTCAAAGGGCGAAACTACTGAGCTGAATGTAGTTTTGTCAGCAGCACTGCGACCCCTGGTGGAACAGCTGGCTTCAGTCAATACTAAACTAGATGCCATGCAAAAAGAAACATGGCGTCTGCCAAGAGATCAAAGAAGTTGCAACAAGACCTCCTGGAAGTGAAAACTGCAGTAGATAAAAATGACTCAAGACTGCAGAAAATGGAAAAAGAAAAAGCTTTTCAAAGAGACAATGTTTTAAAACTTCAAATGGACCGTTCAAACTTCTTCTTGAGATTTCAGAACATTCCTAAACAAAAGGGGGAGAATCTTAAGAAAGTGTTAAGTGAAGCATTGGCACCTGTGACAGGTTGGGAAGCGGAGAAACTACAAAGTGTTATGGATATGGCCTATAGGACCTATCCAGAATTTGTAAAGAAGAAAAACCTGCCAGGTGAGATCATGGTAAGATTCTCCAAGAGATCAACTAGAGATGTGGTGTTAAAAGCCACAAACAGAGCGGTTCTGAAGATCCAAGAAGAGGAAATTAAAGTTTTAAAGGATATTCCGTATGAAATCAGGAAGAGAAGAAAAGCTTACAGGAGCTTGACTTTATGGTTGCAGTCAGAGACTATTTCCTATCGTTGGGACACTCCAGAGGGCTTGATGTTCAGCTATAAAGATAAGAAATATAAACTTGACTCTTTTGAAAAGGTGAAATTATTCCTGGAAAAGCACAAGAAGAAGAAGGTAGTGACTGATCCGGAAGATTCACTAGCACAGCAGGAGAGTATGTATGGATTTGATGGCTCAGAAAGTGGAAAGACTGAAGGAGAGGACTCAGACTCAGAGAAAGGGGCAGCCACCCCTAAGTACCAGGAAGAAGGCAAGAAGAAAAGAAGAGAACCAAAGAAAAAATAATGTTATAAATGTTTATGTTGTTATGACAAACTATATCCTGTAGTTCTTAAGTTTATGTTTTAAGTTGCTTCATCTTCTGTATGTGATTCAGGTGTCTAGCCTTTAAAATTAATTGTAAACAGCAGGAAGGATTTAACAGCTAATACCAAGAAGTAATATTGCTTTTCAGTTATTAATAATGTTGGCATTTTCAATATTCATGACCACATTTTCTACCTTAGGGTAGTTTAGTTTGTAGTTTGTAGTTTAGTTTGTAGTTTAGTTTGTAGTTTGTACTTTTTAGTTTAGATGTAGGGTTAAAAAATCAATACAATCTTTAAAAAAGAAGAAGAAGAAGAAGAAGAAGAAGAGACTGGATTTATACCCCGCCCTCCACTCCCCAAGGGAGTCTCAGAGCGGCTTACAAACTCCTTTTCCCTTCCCCTCCCCACAACAGACACCCTGTGAGGTAGGTGGGGCTGAGAGAGCTCTTTCCCAAGCTGTCCTTGAGGGAACAGCTGGTACAGAGCTATGGCTTGCCCAAGGTCATCCAGCCAGGTGCAAGTGGAGGAGTGGGGAATCAAACCCGGTTCTCCCAGATTAGAGTCCGTGCACTTAACCACTACACCAAACTGGCAAAAAAGAAAGAAATGCTGAGCTGAAATTTGGTTATAGACATTTGGGAGCTTCTAGATTAGGAAAATTGTACTAATTTTTATTTCAGAATTATGCCTGTACTAAGAATAAGGCCCGTTGTGGAAATAAATACAACTGGCACTAGAAAGAGGCTCTGAGAGAGTGCCCCGCCCTTGGGCACTCAGTGTCAATTTGCTGTGGAAACCTCAGCAGAGTATAATGACACACCACCATTTTCTCCAGAGGAACTGATCTCTGCTACCTGAAGAGCAGTTTTAATTCTGAATGATCTCCAGCCCCCACCTGGAGATTGGCAACAATGGTACCCTGGGAGGAAATGGCTGGTTTGGAGGATGAAGTCTATGGCATTTTACTTGTATGAGATCTCACCCCTCCTCAAACCTCACCCTCTCCAGGCTTCACCCCTCAAATCTCCAGGAATTTCCCACCTGGAGTTGGCAACCTTATCTCCTTCACATCCAAGCATCAACCTACTTTTATTTCCCCCTCACTGTTCAGCTTTCCATCCCCCCCACCTTCAGCTTCTACCATGCTCTGATGCCCTGACTGCCATGTCACATTGGCTGTCATGGGGGGAGGGACATCTCAGCAAGGTATAAGGACACAATGAGTTTTCTCCCAAAGGCTGAAATCGGTGTGGAAAGGGCCTTTTACTGACGGAACCAAGCTTGATTGACCAATAACAGGCACTGAGGGGAAAGTAGGGTTCCCAGCTCTGAGTAGGGAAATACCTGGAGATTTGGGGGTGGATCCTGTGTAGGGCAGTGTTGGGGGGGGGGGGAAGGACTCAGCAGGAATTTCCCATCCTAGAGTTGGCAACCCTAGTTGGGACTGGTCCCAATGAGTTCCTCAGAAAGGCGTGGAAAGGGTTTCATTCCTTTGTCTTTTTATTGACAGAACCAAGCTTGGTTGCCTACCAACAGCCACTGAGGTAAAAGTTAGTCCCACAGAGGAGCCAAGCAGGTGAAATGTCTTTGTCAGGAGAGAGAGCCATCTGCCAGTAATTCTGACAGGGAACAGTGGCTGGAGTGGGCAAGGAAGAGGAGCAGACCCAGCACCTGGCCAATGGCACGCAAGTACTCTTGAGTGGCGGCTGACAGGCAAATGGCTGATGGAGCGTACTGTGGGCAAGACTCAGGCAATGCAGCCAGTGGATAGGGACATCTTCTGAGTGACACATCATGGAGCCAACTGATTTAGGAATGTGTGGAATGTTCAGAATGTGCCACCCCACTCCTGAATTATATATAAGGAAAGATTCCATTGTAACTGTTATTCTACTAAAAAAAAATAGGTTATACGTTCTGAACCCCTATAAACACCTTGCACTTCAGAATTCATAAAACTCACTGTTAGGTCCTTTGGTGCCATGGGGAAAATGATAACATGCTGTGTACTACTCATGACCCAGTAAATCCATCCTTCATGTATTTTCTTCCTTCTTGACTAGCATCACTTTCGTAAATATTTAGTGGTACCCGTGTGATGTTGACAGCCAGCATGGTGTAATAGTTACATTGCTGAAGTAGGATCTGGAAGACACAGGTCCATATCCCCGCACTGTTATGCAATCTGCTGGGTAACCTTGGGGGCCAATTGTACTGTTTTACTAACATATCTCACAGGGAAGGGAGAATCATGTACACTCCTCTAAGCTCCTTGAAGGAGGGCTGAAATAGAGATGAATTAGATAGCTTTCTGGTTCTCGAAGATCATTTTTTGTCTGCTGGTAGGGTTAACCCTTATAACATGAGCCCCTCTGTGTGACATTATGTTCCCACCACTGCAGAATTTATTTATTTTAGAAAACATTTTGAGTCACTCTTCCAGGAACCTGCCTAAGGCAGCTTACAAAACATAAAATAATAAAACACTAAAAGGTATTAATTAAAATCCAGCAGTAAAAAACACAGCCCAGCACACAAACATAGACCATAAATAATGACCACTGGTGGTTTAAAACAAGAGTTTCTAGACTAAAGTAGTATTAAAAAATCAACCCCTTATTAAGAAGCTTGGCTGAACAGAAACATTTTGGCCTGGTACCTAAAAGAAAGCAACATAGGCATTCCAGAGATAAGGTGGGGAAAGTGAATATTACAGTAGTACCATGGATGCATTTTCCAATAAACCATTGAATGGCAGTCTAAATTTGGCAAATCTGCCAATAAGGTGATTATGAAGAAGCCCACCATGTGTCTGACCCATTCAGATAATGCAACAAAGAACCCTGCCACATGGCTGTGAGAGCAAGTGTCTTTTGACGAGGCTCTGGCTGCTAATCTCTACTTGAAGAATGGACTGAAGAGCAAAATGCAATATTTGCAGAGGATGAACTCAGAATCTTTGTGCAGAGACCATATTCAATTAGAAAAATAGCCTCAGAGCAGCAAAGAGATGCCACTTACTCAATCTTCAGTGTCAGTTTCTCTAAGCAACCATTAATTGCAAGGCAAACTGAAAAAAAATATTTCATCAGATAATTATGAAGGAAATGAAAATACATTGCCATTTTTTTCTGGGAAAACGGTAGGGAGGCAGTTGCTGTCTTTCCATCCTTCTGAGTTTTTTCCAGAACAAAAAAATATTTCCCAGTTCCTTTAGGTTTCCTGGTTGCCCTGGAGACAACTGCATTGTCTTGGCACTCCAGCATATTTGCAACAGCTAATAGATGTCTTTGAACCAGCTCCTCTGTATTTACATTTCTGATTGTGTTAGTTCAACTGTATTAAACTCCTTCAAGTATAAATAATATGACATATTGTTATCCAAAGCAGCAGATGTTGCACTAACAAACATATTTTCCCAATCTGAACAGGGAGAAGCAGAAAGCGAGACAAGTGCCAGAATACAGAACTGTATCCTCTAGTTGAAACAGAACAGTGCCCTTGCTCAATATTTACCACCTGGCCCCATGGAAATTGGTCAGAATGCATTATTTCTGTCAGAAAAACAGAGCTACAATCAGAAGCAAGGTTTCATGGACATGCCAAAGAGTGTGGAGAAGGTGTGCAATTCCGAGCTCTTACCTGCTATGATAAAACTGGCAGACTTGTGGAGCCCTCTCACTGCAACCATTCAGGTAAGATGGCATGCCATGCTATGTGTGCAAACAAGTGAAGCATAGAATCAGCCATTTGGAGAACAAAAGGAAAGGAGACTGAGCTGGAAAATGTCTGAAAGCAATCCTTGTTAAACTCTCTCCATCCTCAAAAGTCTCCTAATATGTTTGCCCATTTCAGTCAGATCACGGGAGGAACAAACAGTAAAACACATCTTGGCTCAAGGATGTAGGCTATCATACTTGCAGTGTTGCCAACCCTTCCTCAAATGATCAGCCAGTTTGAGTGGGAGAGTTTTCCAGTCCAGTATTTTCTGGAAATTAGAAAAAAAAAGGGTTGAACTGATTTTCCACTGAAATTAGTGATAGCAATCCTTAACAGTGTACTGATTCCCTGACATCACGTCTTTCCTCTGTGCAGGCGATAAGCTTTCATTGAATCATGTCCAAGTCTCTTAGGGTTTTTTTATCTTTAAATACTTGTCAGAAAAAGAGGGAAAGCACTCTGTGGAATCTGATAACACCACCACCAACAAAATATCTGGGTGTGAGTATCCCTAAACACCAGTCAGGCAGGAGTTGTGAGCAGTAAGTAATTTGTTGTTCAGTTCTGCCACCCCATACTAGACCCTGTTCTACAAGTTTTGCAAAAGGGTGTTGTAACAAATTGACATCTACATTTTGTGGCATTTTTAATAATTGCTGTGCAGTGCTATCTCTCAGAATTAAACAGGGAAGCAAAACATAACATAAAAAAGATTCACAGCAGAATTGTTTTGCTATTATGTAAATATGGATTCCTCATGGCTTTCCTATCTGCTTGACTGGAGGCATACCTGACAACAAATATACTGATGGTTCACCTTGCCCACCCCCAGCTTCAGTCAATCATCCTACCTTAAAAAAAATTATGAAAAGGAAATTTAAAGGTGGGATGTGGGTGGGGAGTAAATACTGTTGGAACAGTGCTCAAATGCCAAAGGCCTTGTAGTGGGGGGAGGGGATTGAGAAGGGGAATCTCAGGCAACTGCCCACTGGACTGAAGAATGTCTGATCCCCCATTCTGACCTCTCCTATGGATTCTTTAAACCCCAACCACCCACAATCAGGTTAAAAAAAAAGGGAGACACAAGCTTTAAATAAAGGGTTGGAAGTGTATAAACTATATGCTTTCTAAAGGTACTTTTGGGGGGGAACCTGGTAATGGATCATTGGATACTCACTGTGAAGGGCCCATCTCCTCTGAAGAAAGGAGGACATCTTAATAGGGTGATTCCCACCATCCAATTAAGGGTGGCAGGAACTAATTTTTAACTTCCTGTCTCCAGCCAATGGGAGTCACCCCCTTCAGTTTGGTGACTCTGAAAGCAGTTACACTACACTACTAACTCTATGAAAAGAGGAAAAATAGAAGGACAACAAGACAGTGACGCAAACAAAAAACACAATTTAGATGAATTAGGCTGAGACTAGAAGAGAACCTGTTTACTGGTTTATTGATGATGACATCGGGAGGGACAAGATGTCCTCCTTTCCTCGGAGGAGAAGGACCCTTCACAGTGACTATCCAATGGTCCATTTTCCTTCTGAGGCAGAGGAGATCTTGATAGGGGCCTCCCAGAGCAGTGCCCTCAATTATTGGATAGGTCAGAGTCATCATAACTAAGAATGTTCAGTAGCACTCTCTTGCTGAAGACAGCATCAGCTGAATTGTACGTGTTACTTTTGTAATGTCTGTCAAAGGAGGATAACGAGGACCAGGTTGCTACTTTACAGACTTCCTCTACTGTTGCATATCTGATGAACGCAGCATTGGTGCCAGTTCTCTTGACTGAGTGAGCTGTGATGCCTGAGAGAATGGGAATTCTATGGGGTCTGTAAGCTTCAGTGGTGCAAGCCCTGATGGTGTAGCTAATCACCAATTTGGACATTTTTTTCACCATTGTTTGGATGGGAAATGCAGATAAACGTGGCATCGGTCTTCCTAATGTGGTTAGTTCACTGAATGTAAATCTTCAGTGCTCTTCTGACATCTAGAGTATGCCAGGACCTTTCCCTTTAATGTATGGGCTTTGGGCAGAATGACTGGAGGTGTATCTCCTGAAACCTATGGAATGTGGAATTAACCTTGGGCATAAAGGTTTGGTTCAGGTCTGAGGACCACCTTATCCTTGTGGAAAATGCAGAGATAGGTGTTCATAGAGAGTGAACCCAGTTCCAGGATCCTTCTAGCCAATGTGTTGGCAATTAGGAACTGTGTCTTCATCCTCAGCCACTTGAGTGAAACTTCCTGGTTCAAGAGTGGTTCAAAGAGTAGTTTTGTAAGAGCTGAGAGGATTGTGTGGAGTTTCCAATTAGAGAACCTGTGGATCTGTGAAAGGTCTCTCAGGGTTACACCTTGGAGATAACAGATGATGTGGGGGTGATGTGAGATGCTTTCTCCCTTGAAGGAGAGTAGAACGGTAGCTGAGGTTGTGATCTGATGCTTGAGAGTACATGCTTTAAGTCTTCTTCTGACCCCTTTTTGTAAAAAGGCCAAGAGAGAAGCAAGAGGAGGTTTCAGTGGGTTAATCTTCTTCCTACTGCACCATTGTATGAAGACTTTCCAGGATGTATTGTATACTCTACTTGTAGACTGTCTTCTGGAGGCCAGTAGAATCTCTGTGATCTCAGCATTGTATCCTAGATGCCTGAAACATCTTCTCTCTATCTCCAAGTGATCTAGCACAGCCAGTCTGGGTGTGGATGCCAAACTGGGCTCTGTTGTAGCATGTTTGGGGACATCAGTGGGGGCTCCACTGACATCTCCAGTAGAGTCGAGAGCCCATAGCCTTTGTGGCCAAAATGGAACCAGTAGGATAACATCTGCTTGTTGTTCCTTGATCTTCCTAAGGACCTTGGGTAGAATCGGAAGTGAAGGGAATGTGAATAGCAATGTCTTGGGCACCACTGAGAGGTGAGTGTGTCCATCACCTCTACTCCTGGGTGGAAGAACCTCATGAAGAATCTATTGAGCTGATTATTTTTTGGGGAGGTAAAGAGGTATACTTGTGGGTGTCCAAATCACTTGAGGATACTCAGGAAGAGTTCATTTTGAGAGACCACTCTCCTTCCTCTCGTTTGTCTGCTGAGCCAGTCTGCTTTATTGCTGAGGGAACCCTTTATGTGCTCTGCTCGGATTGCTAGTAGGTTCTTTTTGGCCCAGTTTAGAATTTTGAGGCCTTCCTTGTTTGATGACCTTGACTTTGCATGATTCTTGATATAAGTCTTCACTGAAATGTTCTTCACTGAAATTCGTTCTTAAGAGGACATGCTTGTGTATGAGCTACTGGTAAAATTGTTCCAGTACCAGATCTATGGTTCTCAATTCCAGGTTGATATTCATTCTGGCTTTCGCTTTGGACAAGGTTTCTTGAATTGACAGTTTGTCTAGCATCATTCCCCACCCTGACAGGCTGGCATCTGTGAAGATTTGATGTGTCTCTTGTATTCAATAGGTCTTGCCTTGGATAAGGTTGGATAATTTGGTCTACCACAGGAGGCCAGTCTTTATCTGGGTAGGTATCTGAAGAGCTAGGTCGACTGTCTGCATTATTCAAAGTTGATATGGTCTCAAAAACTGTTGTAGCATTCTCGCATGTAGTCAATCTTATTGAATTGTGTCTATATGATATCATGAGCTCCAGGAGTTTGGCCAGGATTATGAGAGGGATATATCTGCCCTTGATTTACAGACCTTGACAGTTCCATTATTTCCTGTGCCTTGTGTTGAGGTAGAAATAGTCAGTTTACTGAAGTGTCTGTGACAGCCCTCAGATGGTCCAGACATTGTGTGGGGATTGACTACAAAGCCATAATCCCAAAGACACTGAATGGTTGTCTGTGTGTCTGAAAGAGCCTTGCTCTGTGAATTGAATCTGATCAGAAGATCATCAACATAAGGATGGATATGAACTCCTTGTTTCCTCAGCCTGACAATCAAGTTGATTAGGATCTTGGAGAAAACCCTGGGGGCTGTAAAAAGGCCAAAGGGAAGTGCTCTGAATTGGAAATGATTTTCCCTGACACAAAAGCATAAATATCTCCTTGCCCTGGTTGAATCGAGATGTGGAGGTATGTCTCTGTGAGGTCGATAGAGGTGTGAAACTCTCCTAGTTGCAGTGACTCCATGATGGAATGGAGAGTTTCTGGGAGAGCAGGGTAAAAGTTTAATAAAATAATAATAATAAAACAATAATAATTTAATGTTAGGAATATGAGCCTCTTAACAGGATGCTTATTTTTCTCACTAAAACAAGCTCTCTATCCTAAGCTGACCCCATAGCGTGACTAAGAGCCCAATAATAACCTGGCTAACTGACGCTCTTATCCAGATCCACAAAATCTGTCTGAGGTGAAAAAATTTCCTCTTCCTCCTTAAACTGAGGCTGGCTCACCCCCTCCCATCCAGTAGAGGTCTATGGCCTCCCTTTGCATGAGGCCAAAAACACAGTGATTGGTTCAGAGCCCTGAAAGAGAGGTGGGATGTTTGAGGATGATTGCCACTATTAGCCCAATTGCCTTAATTAGTTATTAATATTGGGGAATTATGAACTTTAAATAAATTGGCAATAGGCAAAAACAGATCATCACCTGTGTATGCAGAGGCTGCGCTCTTTCCAGACAAACCAAAGAGTAGACACAGAGACTGAATTAAATGATAAAACAGTGTTTCTTTACTAAGAAATTATATCTCATTCAAACAATACAGAATCACTCACAAACATACAGATTCTAGGAAATTAGAGAGATTAAGAAACATTTGCATGAGCAGATTGTTGGTTTCATGTAGAAGGCAATATTTACCTCTCCACTAGCTGGTGTGGTCCTTCTGGAAAAATAAATGATAGGCTGGGAGAAAGATGGGATGGGGAAGCACATGTGCTGAACCAGCAGCAGCACGTGTAGGCCCTTGGCTGTGCAGACCAAGAGTCTTGAAGGTAAGGGAGGGCAGGAGATCATCGAAGCAAGAGAGTTAGCTGGCTGCTGGGAGATTTCTTTTATAGGGGGTGGTCTCTGGGGGCAGGCTTGGCCAGATGCCTGTCCTGAGACCACCCCATGCTGGTCCACCCACCAGTTCTTGTCCAGTAGGAGAAGGGGGGTTGGGCAATGTTAGATTCTACCTAGCATGGTCAGAGGAATACCTGGGGCCGGAAGCTGACATCATTGGCTAGGAGCATTGCCTTGTAGATGGGATTAACCTCTCTGGGCAGCCAAACCAGCTTTTAGCTGGTCAAGTCCATTGTCTCACTGGTCATAGAATGTTGGGGGGGGGGTTGCAGCCTGCGATGTGTAGAGAACATGTAATGGAGTTTGTGAGCACATGTCTTTAGCCAGAGACAAGATGGCTATTTTCTGTGTAAGTGTCTTTGTGTGTTAAGAGAAGCCTCCTGGAGTTGGCAGCCTCGGGAACCGCTGTCTCAAGCATTTGCTGGAGTCATTTGTAGCTGGTTTTTCTCCTTGGTTATTTCTCCTAGTTCTTCTCACACAATTAGCAGTCCATTTATCACTTATGAATTTATCATTCATAAGAGTGCAAAAGCACCTTGCTGGCTTACAGCCACAGCCTAGTTGTCTTCTGCCTGAAACCATAAGAAGGAATTATATAGGCCTATGAGGAAGGATTGCCATGAGAGCTGCATGTGAGCCCTGCACTGCCATCAGCACTGCTGAGTTTAAAAACTGCCAGAGTGGAGGTGCAGCAGGTAGGGCAGCTTCCTCTTGCGAAGCCTGGAACCTGATAAAAAGTCAGGCCCAGATGGAAGAAAGAACTGCAAGGAAAGGAGGCTGCCAAGGGAAGGCCAAGAGAAGATTTACTGACAGGCCGCTTGCTCAAGGGAGGAGCAGAGAGTGCTCTCAAGGAAGGAAAAACTTAGAACTGGAGACTGAGAGGACCAGACAGCCAAGAGCAGCACCAGTCTGAGCTGTTCCCTAGGTTAGGTGGCTCCAGCAAGCCAGGCTCCAAACCTAGGGAAGAACCTGCAGACTCAAAGAGAGAGAGCACTCTTTCTCCGTGTATAAAAGAGACAAAACAAATGGCTCATGGCAGTTGATGATGATGGTGGACAAAATAAAGAACACCATGTGATGCATATCCCTGTCCCCTGAGGCACCACTGAACACAAGCCTGACAACGTCACTGTTACCTTGCCATGCTGAAACACTGGTCCCTTTGTTAATAAACACATTTTTCCTTAGCTCTTCACTTTACTGTTGTTGTTTTTAAGTAATCCCCTTCCCTTTTGTGTCTACTCATGTAAGTTTTCTGTTCTTTTTCTTAGTTGGATTTTTGTCATGCGCTGCCTCCCTCCATCAGCACTATATCCTCAGTGGGGAAAGATAGCTTGTTAGCTTTACTGTTGTGCTGTTCAGGTTTATTGCAATTAGAATCCAAGTAGAAAAACCGAGCACAAGGAAACAAAATATAAAGATACTCTGTACTCAAGAAGTTCATTGGAGTGTAACAATCTCATTCTTGCGCTGACAGGAAATTTATAGAAGGCACCTTCTTGAGAGTCATTGTACTCTTCTTCAGATTTTTGCCTTTTCAGACTGTAAGGGGGGGAAATATACAGCCACGGTTTTCTGAGGAGGGCCTCCCTATGTCTTTGTTGCCTGTTAACAATGTTAAGTAAAAAAAAAATTGAGAAGCTTGTCATGATGTTCTTCCAGCTACTGTCTCTCTGTGGAAAGTCAAATGAAAAACACATTTTTTAATTGTAGCAGCATGGACCAGCCAGGACTTGGTCCAACCCCCTCCCCCGACACACCGCAGCACCCATTAGCTGTCTCCTCCACACACTAACAACCCCCCTTACCCGAAGGGATCCAGCATGGCCCCACCAGCCCCAACAAGAGGAGACAATGTCAGAGGCGAGAGTGGGAGCCCCCCCAGAGAAAACGGTGGTGGTCTGTGCAGCTGTGCCGGGCCCCAGGTCCATGGAGGACATGGAGACGGCAGTGCAGGGCTGAGGTTGGGCCAGGGGTCTGTCGGGAGGGTGGGGAGGAGAGCGGAGGAAGCCATGGGAAGTCGCAGAGCTGTGTTCAGCAAGGGTGGTGGCAGGGATCACTGTCTGAACCAGCTGGCCCAGGAGACACCCACATCGGCAGGCCCCAGGGCTGTGGTCCCACCCAGGAACCCAGCCAAGCATCTGAGTTTAAGTGCTGGGGCGGGGCCAGTTGGGGGAAGGAGAGGGATGGGTGAAAAGGGGAACTCAAGGCTGGGGAGTGATATAAAAGAGGGATAAGCAACAGGGTCGGGGAGGAGACAGCTGGTAGCCAAGGACAAGCCCAGAGAGAGTCAGCAAGGCACCAGCAGAATGGTGGAGGTGTGGTGACACAAACCCACCCCCAGTCACATCTGAGACCTTGGGTTCCCTCCACTGAAGGTGAAAGGTGATGTGCCCTGGGACAGTGTTGGCCAGGGACAGCCCCAGGGTCTGAACAAGGGTTCACGGGGAGCCGCTGGAGACTTCAGGGTGACAGCTACAGGTCGGGGTCACCTGGGTGAAGAGGCAGAGAGTGACATTTGTTTGCCCAAAACACTATCCATTCCTATAAATTTAAAAGTTACTCTATATGATTATTATGAGCCTGCTCGCAAGGAGGGCGGGGTATAAATTTGTAAAAATAAATAAATAAATATTTACTTGTAATATTTTGGTGTATGAAGTGCTTAAGCTGTGATAGTATAGTTGTGATCATACTTTTTCAGCTTACCACAATGAGGGTTTTGTTCATGGATTCCTCATTTGGATTAGTTGTGGGAGTCATACTAAATATGTCTGAAATGCAGTTGAGAACACTGCCTATAAATGAAGTACAGATTTGTAGTTT
This sequence comes from Lepidodactylus listeri, assembly GCA_029233225.1. Classification (NCBI taxonomy): domain Eukaryota; kingdom Metazoa; phylum Chordata; class Lepidosauria; order Squamata; family Gekkonidae; genus Lepidodactylus; species Lepidodactylus listeri. Next base: position 51,860,196 of record JARCFY010000010.1, on the reverse strand, counting down.
GGATTTGTAAGTTATTCCTAAAAAGTTTCTGAAGTGTCACCAGTTATTTCAAGATAACAAAATAGTGTAGGGGCTCTTATGGTTACTCTTAAAGTGTGAAAACAGCTGTTATAATAAATAGGATGCAGCTGTACGGTTACTGAGTTGCCTCATTCTGTTGCAACGCAGCTGTTTGCAGATTTCACAAATCACAATGTGATAACTATTTGGGTGCAGAGAAGGATTTATGAATCTCTTTTGATGCTGAACTTACTTCAAGACACAACTGACCTTTCATCAGAGGAACTTTAAACTTCCATTAGACTCAGTCTGAAAAAATCCAAGAAAACTCCTGAATGACTCTTTTGAGTGCCTGCTCTGCACCCTTCAGCTGATGGTTTTTCCTTTGTTCTAGTTTGGGAAGTTTTGGGTTGGGTTTTTGTTTTGTTTTCTTTTGGCCTGTGTTGAGGCACTCAAATAACCAGCATTGTTGATATATGTCTAAACACAGCTGCATGTCACAGGGTTGGTGCTCTGAGACATGTGAGCTGACTAATGCTAGCTAGAACAATTGTCCTGTACAGAAGACTGCAACAGTGAAAATACAGGGCTTTTTCAAAGTTGTTTCTTTCAAGTACACCCATGAAGTTTTGCAATATGTGGCCCCTAAAGCATACAAGATACAGTTTTATGTTGATGTCCCCATTGAGATGTTTACACTGTCCACACTGTAAGCAGCTTGGTTAAATTATCTGGACATTTTTAATTAGGTTCACTAATTACTGAAAGTGGCTTCAACATGTAGCATATGTAGCTGTGTCATATTTCTAGGTAAATTTTGTGTACTGGCTAATTTGTAACTGGTGTTCCCTTGATTGATTCATCAGATCATAGAATGGATGCACTGGATCTAAGGCTGACTTTGTATGTTATTTTTTTATAAGTAGCCCTCATTGCAGAGTGAGAAATTCTTGTAATTTCTTCAGTAGGTAATGGTTTGATAAAATTCTGACATGATGAAATGAATGTTACAACTGCAAATAAGGAAAGATAACTTTCTATCAAAGTAAAGTCTGTAGTTATAATGATTTCTCCATCTGGAACATGAATTTATAGTAAATGACCACACATAAATTACATGGATTCCTTACCTCATGGTGAAACTTACTGTACAGAAATGAAGATTATGTTTTGTTTTACAGTCATTAAAAAACCCCTCCCCCCTTCCAAATTTAGCCATTTTTGTTTGTTTGTTTTTCCATAGTCCACCTTTCTCCCTCTGAGGCAGAGAATATCTTCGGTGTTTCCCATCATCCAATTAGGGAGGAAGGAAATAAATTTCTTCCTCTTCCTGTGGAGTGGGAACACCCAAACCTCAGTTCCTTTCCTGCCTTGATAGGGAGAGCATGGTGCAGGCTTAGCCTCCTACCTGCTGATTGTGTATGATTTATTCTTATTCCTATACCTATTCTTTCTTCCACTTCCTCTTACTTCTCTCTGTTTAAAAACAAAAACCCTTCATTCTGTTTGTCATTTCTATCCAGATTCTTGCCCTTGTGGCTCTTTCTTTCTCCCCTACCCCCACTTGGAGGACAGGCTTTATGGCGGCTACAGGCCTCTTGAAATAGCCACAGAGTGAAGAGGACGTCTCATCTTGGAAGCTCACAAGGACAGCTTCCTTGAAGACTATGAGGATGTCAGTGCCTAGTTTGAGGCCATAGAGGAAAATCCAACCAGACCCGACATGTGCTCTTGGCTTGTCTCGGCTGCCGGCAATGACATCCTTCAGGACAAGGCACAAAAGCGTGGGAGAAAGCACCACAATTTCTCCCCCACAGAAGAACCTTTGCCCCATCCCTGCCTCTCAGCTGGGAGCAGCAGCCATTTTGGAGCTCAATTTTTGGTGGGAGCTAGCCTTCAATGGCAAAGAGTCTCCCAAGCCTTGTCTTGATCTCTAGATGCAAATCTCCCAGCGGGGGATGTCAGAACAGGGCAGCCCCTAGTGGGGCAGACCCTCTCTACCACCTCAGGACCTGACCTTTGAACCATTAATGTGCCTGGTCTCAGGAGCACTGCCTTACCTATAGAGCTCATAGAATTCTTAAAGCAGGTAGTCAAGGGAGAAATCTGTAATGTCTATCAGTTTGGGGCCGCAGGTTCTGCCATTCCCAGACCCAGATCACCTTCTCCTCCCTTGCCCCCTCCTCCAGCACACTGACCTCAATCCCAGGGGGAAGAGATGGTTAACTAAGGCAGCCCAGATGCAGACACCAGGAGACACCCAGCACAGCCGAGAGTTCACAAGACAAGACGTTACTTTGTTGTGATAGGTTGGCAGAGGATGAGGTGGAGGGGGAGTTCATTTCAGATGAAGTGGTGGAGGACATTTGTGTCTCAAAACAGTCTGTTCATTATTTCAAGTCTGAAGACTATCAATATTTACCGTCTAGATCACTGGCAGCTCTATAGCTCCAAGACACCCCCAGTGGGGAGGACACTACCAACCCTGGCACTTACTCTAGAAATAAGTCACGGGGTAGCAAAGCATTTTCCCCCAGCTATGATACCTCAGAGACGGTGTTCCCCTTCCCAGTGTTCATTGAATGCCAACTTAAGGCAGAATGGGCCAAACCCAATTCTAACAGGCAGTCCCCAAATTTTATTATGAAACTATATGACTTACCAGCATTTACTAATGAGATGTTACAGGGATCATTGGTGGCTACCCTCCAGTCCTTCAGCCTCCTTTCAGAAGATGGGCAAGGTTCAGTTCATGATAACTGGGACAGGAAGACTAAAATAGCCCTCAAGAGAATCCATAAGTCCACGGCAATGGCGATCAAAGCCACGACCACTATGTCCATAGTCTCAAGGGTGGCCATAGTTTGGGCCAGAAGACTCCTTCAGCTACTCCCAAGCAACAACAAAAAGCTCCCAGAAGGCACCAAAATGATGTCTAAGGCGGCTGAGTTCACTGCTGACACTTCCCTGGATGCTCTCATGTTCAGTTCCAGAGTGATGTCGTTGGCAGCAGTAGCCAGGAGGAGCATCTGGTTACAGGCTTGGCAAGCTGATCTCCATTCCAAGCATATTGTGGCATCCTATCCTTTCCAAGGTGAAAAGTTATTTGGGGACACCTTGGACAAGATATTAGTGGAGACAAGGGACAAGAAGAAGGTGATGCCCAAGATCTTCCAATGACCCAACAAAGGGCACTACAGCAAGTTAGCAACCAGTCCTTTCATAACACAACTTCCCTAAGTCATGTCAGGACACCAAGAGATCCACATGGGGTCATTCCAAAAAAATCCTTTGGGAGGAACTTTAACGAGCCCAGGGTCTCCAGGCAGAACACAGGAAGAAACGACAAACAAGACAGAGACTCCAAGCCCATAAAGTGTGACTGGGATGGCATTCCAGTGTGGGGGGGTGCCTTCTTCATTTTCAATCAACATGGCTAGAGTCACAAGCAGACTCTTGAACTTTAGAGATAGTCTCACATGGCTACTCCATAGAGTTTCAGAAACTCCCATTGGATTGATTCAGTTTCTCCACTGCAAAAGAACCTCATCAGGAGAGAAGTCACATCCAAGGCAATCAAACATCTCATAGATATTTGAGCCATAGAGCCTATTTCCACAAACCAAAGAGGTCAGGGCATATATTCCACTTTTTCCATGGTCCTGAAAAAGAATGGGAACTGGAGGCCAATCTTAGAGCTGAAATACCTGAACAAAGCAATCAAACTACAGCACTTCTGCATGGAGATGCTCAAGTCTATCACCAAAGCTCTTCAGCCATGGAAGTATCTTTCCTCTCTGGACCTCACAGAAGCATACCTGCTCATCTTGATGTTGCCATGTCTTTGCAGATGCCTGAGATTCTGCGTGGGAAAAATCACATTTCCAATTCAGAGTCTTCCCCTTTGGTCTGGCCACTGCCCCACAGGTGTCTACCAAGGTTCTAGTCAACCTGGTAGCCCTCCTGAGAACAAAGGGGAGTCACGTACACCCATATCTCGACAATCTTCTCATACACTCCAAGGACAAAACATTGTCAGATATTTGACAGGCCATTCTTTGACTTCAACAGCATGGATTCATAATTAACATGGCCAAGAGTTCTCTGTTTCCTTCCCAGATGCTGGAGCACATAGGCATGGTAATAGACACCAGACATAACTCTTTCTCCCAACCAAGAAGATATAGAAGACCAGACAATTAGCCAGCTCAGTTATCAAGAATCCTGCAACCTCCCTGCTGACCTTGGCAAAACTGATGGGACTCCTGATTTCCAACCTCGATGCAGTCCAGTGGAGGCAGCTCCATGCCAGACCCCTTCAATTCCTGCTGCACCCTCACTAGCTCCAAATCATGAAAAAACTAGATGTCTCTGTCAAGGTTCCTCTTGAAGTCAAGGAAAACCTGACGTGGTGGACTGAAGAAAATAACCTGCATTAGGGGAAGCCTTATTACACAATAAAGGAGTTCTAACTATTCACAGATGCCAGTCTTGTGGGCTGGGGAGCCACCTTGAATAACACACCAATACAAGGGCTATGGTCTCAGATCAAATCCCACCTACCAGTCAATGTCCTGGAATTGAAAGTCATTTGTCTGGCCCTGCTTCACTACATCAACCAGATATTGGGCCAACATATATTGATATATATACAGATGACATTTTGGCAAAGGTGTATCTCAACAACCAAGGGGGGTCCAGGCTGTCAGCGCTACACAGAGAAGCTATGAAATTCTTTGACTAGGCAGAGGATCATCTGGTTTCCATCAGAGCTGAATGTATCACAGGCGACCTCAGTGTTCAGGTGGACTGGCTCAGTTGAGAGATTATTCAGCTAGGGGAGTGGTCTCTAAAGATGGAGATATTCCAACTAGTGGTGGAGCACTTCAGGCTTTTTCTGGTAGATCTATTTGTGACTCACCATAATCGTCAACTTCTGAGGTTTTACACAAGGTTCTTTCACCATCAGGTGGAGGTGACCGACACTCTGAATACCGCATGGCTTCCAGGTCTCATGTATGCCTTCCCACCCAGCCCGGTCATTCCAAGGCTCATTAGATGGATCAGCCAACAGAAGGCAGAAGTTCTTGTAGTAGTGCCTAGGTAGCCTTGCTGTCCTTGGTTATCCACCCTCCAGAAAACGTCAACTGCATGACCCTTTTGTCTCCCATTGTCTCAGAACATGCTGGTCCAGGGATCACTGTGGCACCCCCATCCAGAATGGTTGCAGCTAACCGTGTCGAGGTTGAATAGAGCATGTTCATGAAACTAGGCTACTCTCCAGGAGTGACAGATGTTCTAATGGCCTCCAGGAAGGACAGCTACCAGGATATACAATACTTTCTGTTAAGCCTTTCCCAGGTAGTGCAAGTGATAGACCCATTACAATCCTCAGTCCAGTCAATACTGGAATTCCTACAGGATGGCCTAAAATCTGGGCTGAAACCTGCCACTCTTTGAAGGCAAATTGCTGCTCTAGCTTCAGTTCTTCCACAGGTAGACGGATCCAGTTTATCCAATCATCCTCATATCCACAGATTCTTGAGGGGAGCAACCCTTCATTCGCTGTCCCTGGTACATAGGTTCCTGACCTGACAACTTCACACTGTCCTATCAGCTCTGAAGAAGGCCCCCTTCGAGCCTCTCAGGGACATTCCACTGAGATGGCTGAGTTCAAAACACTCTTCCTGGTTGCAGTGATGATGGCCAGACATGTTTTGGAACTGAGCACCTTGTCCACTAAGCTGGAGCTCTGTATACTCCACAATGATAAGGTGATCCTTCAGACAGATTCTACATTTCTGCCCAAGGTTTCCTCCAGGTACCACAGAGCACAAGAAATCTTTCTGTCCAAATGTTTCGCATCCCAGAGAATGATCCTGGCACACACTTGATGTGAGAAGAGCACTCAAAGCTTATGTGATTCGGACAGACTACATTCAGAGGACTAACTCCCAATTCATCAATTCTCCTCCCAACTTGGGAAAATGAATGTGTAAAACTGTGATCAGCCAGGCCATCAGACAATGCATCTCAGAGGCGTATAAAGCACTCAAGACTGAAGTTTCCAAGGACATAATGGCACACTCTGTAAGAAGCACAGCCACCAAGGCGGCATTCATCAAACAGGCTTCAATGGAAGAGGTCTGCAGAGCAGCCACATGGCCTTCCATTTCAACATTTATTCGCCATTACAAGCTGAATGTTTAAGACTCAGCAGACGCAATATTCGGCAGAAGAGTGTTGCAGCATGTAGTTGAGGAAGACAGTGATGCCTCACCCTAAGATGTTCACTGCTCTGGGAGAGCCCAAGATGTCCTCCTCCTCAGAGAGAGAACAACCTTTGGCACTTGCAATGAAGAGGGTCCTTCTCTGAGATCAGAAGGACATTTTGGCCTTCCCGCAGGTATTGCTACTGGTCCTTTGTTTGGGGGGGGGGTTGTCTTTTTGCTGCTATCTTTGTGTTGTTCTTGCCTGATCTCATTATTCTTGTTTTCTAGTCATTCCCTAAGTTTGTTCTTTCAACTGTTGCTGTTCTGTTCATATACATCCTTGGATAATGATAACTAACAGAGAGTGAGAGTATTTTTTTCCTAGTGAGACTGCTTCTCGGAGATACCCAAGCCCATCATTAGAAAGATGGGAAGGGACAATTTGGATTGAAATGGCGTATTCTTTTTTTTATTATTGATTTTTCTCTATAACTACAACTATAACGCTACAATCTAAGCTACATATACCTTATACAGAGAGTACTTTATCATTTGCTTAATACTACCTTGTTACATAAAATAATTATGAAGCATTTAAAACCTTGGATAAATTTCAATTACTTGTTACTGCTACTATAAAAGTTATCAAAAACTATTTGGCAGGCACACCCACCTAGAGAAATACGGTTAATTAAACCATTTATAATACATAAGTGCAATGCTTAATAAAACAGTTTAATCACTATTTCTTCTTTCGTCCTCTTCTTGTCTTAACAGTCTCAACTATTTTTGGAGCTGCAGCTCCCTTTTCCGAGTCAGACACTTCTTCTTCACTCTTTGAGCTATCAAATCCATACATGCTTTCTTGCGAGGCCAGTGAACCATCTGAGTCTCTCCCAGTTTTCTGCTCTTTGCTTTTTTCCAGAAATTTTTTCGCTTGTTGAACAGAGTCAATCTTATACTTCTTATCTTTGATGCTGAAGCATAGTCCTTCTGGAGTATTCCAACGATAGATGATAGACTCAGACTGGAGCCAAGATGTCAATTTTCCATAGGCTTTCCTTCTTTTCCTTATTTCAAATGGGATATCCTTCATCACTTTTACTTCTTCTCCCAGGATCTTCAGAGCTGCTTTGTTTGTGGTCCTAAGCACCACATCTCTTGTAGATTTTTTGGAGAACCTTATCATAATTTCACCAGGCAGGCTTTTCTTTTTAGTGTAATCTGGATAGGTTCTGTAAACCATATCCATATCGCTTTTTATATCCGCTGCTTTCATGCCTGTCACTGGTTCAAGTGCTTCACTTAGCAAATTTTTAAGGTCTTCTCCTGTGTTTTCTGGCACATTCTGAAGTCTTAGGAAAAAAATCGATCTATCCATTTGTAATTTCAAAAGCTGATCGTGGTGGAAGGCCTTTTCCTTCTCTGCCTTTTGTAGTCTTGCGTCTTGGTTTTTTACTGAAGTTTTTACTTCCAGAAGTTCTCGCTGCAGCTTCTCTGTGGATTTATTCGACTCTTTTAGTTCTAGCTGCATTTTGTCCATTTTAATGTTGAGAGCTGTCATTTGGTCCACTAGAGGTCACAATAACGAGGAGAACACCGCACTCATCTCCGTGGTATCAACCTTTGAACTCGGAGCTGTACTTCCTAGTTTGGGGGAAGGTTTCGGTTTCCCCGTCATTGTTGAGACTACGCTCTTTGTTTATAGATATATAAGATGAACGAAAGGAGCAAATTTTCAAACAGCACTTATGTCCTTCTAAAGTTGATATCTCTAAGTGAGCGATGCTGCCATCTAGCAAGGTGGATGGGCTTTTATTCCTGCAGTAACGCCACGTAAAGAGTCTCGTAAGTACACTAGTCCCAGAGAGGGGTGGGTGGGTTTCACTTCTCCCGCCATCTTCCCGTTGTGTTCTGCTTTTCTTACTTCAGACTCACGTTTTCTCCATGCGTAACTGTCAGTTCCAGCCTCATTGCTTTGCACTCTCTGCTGCTTCTCGGATTTGCGCTTTCAGCCATACGGCTCCCACGGCGGGGGAACCTATGGGGGTGATGAAAAGGGATCTCTATCCCTCGGTCGCCACCGTAGGGAGAGATCCCCTTCGGGCCACCCCAGGCAGAGCCCCCTCACTGGGGTCTCTGGGGGCTCGGCACCAGTCCAGAGCCCCTTCTTCCTGCCGGGTACGGATCACGCTCCCCGCAGATGCGGAGGAGCACGTCCGCCATGCTCGCAAGTCTTGCTGGAAGTCGAAATGGCGTATTCTGAGCAATGGGATGGAGAACTGGGATTGAATGCTGCACTTCACCTGAGCCCAAGGCTTCCTCCAAATGTGCATTGTCCCAGGGTCTATTCTTCTAACAATATATTTGCACTATAGGTTTTACTTATAAATGCTGATAAATGAATCACTGTTTGGACTTCAGTTCACTTCCCTGCCAGTTATTCAGGTTCAAGCTTTACTTCTGTGTTACAAGGAGCAAAGGGTACAGTATGAATAAATCAGCCCTCATGTAAACTCCTTGGTAACACTGTGGAGAAAAGGTGTAAGCTTAGGTCACTTGCTGCTTTAATGATAGTTTCAGGGGGGAGGCATGTTGGTCTGCAGTTGAACAGCTAGATTTGAGTCCAGTTAGCACCTCAGAGACCAAAAAGATTTTCAGGGTATGAGCTTTTGAGAGTCAAAGTTCCCATTGTCAGACCTTGCTGCTTTAAAATTAATGTGCTGAGGCACAGAGGGAATTCTGTATGATTCTGCTACTCCTGCATAGCTGTCAGTCTTGCAAAACTGAGGCCTCAGTTCTTTGTCGCTTATTTGCATAAGCAAAACAGTTCAGGCTGTTTAGTTAGTCTTCATTGTTTTTCACAATTCATTTTTCTTTCAAGAAGGGACTGTTTCCATCCTTCTTCTTCCAGGGAAATCACTGTTGTCATTGTTACTGATACTTGGAGTGATATATGGAATGCTGTCAAAGGACCTTGGTTTCTGTGAGACACCTTTAGGGTTTCCTTCCAAGTGTTCAGCTGTTAAAAGTTTGTTAATTATAATGATGAAATATGCTAGTGGTGGATGCAGATGAGATTAGTGCCAATTAAATTAGACGTGCATCTGCTTCTCAAGCAGCTTGAGAAGAGGGGGGCTTGCTCCAAACCACATCCCAGTTTCATCCCAAGTATTTGAGCATTTTTCTAAGTCACTGTGCAGAAAATTTCAAATAAGAGAACTAGCCCAGGGAACATGCCTGGTTTCTATTAAACGCTAACCACATATATTTCTTCCATTATAACCTTAGATCATTGTTCTTTGATTGTGTTTGTGCCTGGAGTTTCACAATCCAGTAAGAAGAATGGTGTGTGCAGGGTTTTTTTTAATTTTAGATATTTATATCCTGCTTCTCTCCTCAATACGGAATCCTCAACAGTTTGTATAATACATACTAGCCATTTTTGCTGAAAGGAAAAAAAATCTAGGAAGGTTCTGACTGTGGCCAACCCTTCCTTCTAGACCTATCCACTTATTTTACCCACCCAGGTATTTTGTTGTTGTTGTTGTTGTTGTTTTTCCTCTTTCCATCACACCTGCCCACCACAGATACAGGGAGAGGAAAGCAAGATGTAAAAAAGACCATACATCTCTGTCTGCCTATAAAATACAAATTGCAGCCTTGTATGTTTCTGATTTGTATCAAGGCTGTCAGAGAAGAGTTTGGTTTATTCCTTCAGCTGCTGTCTGGTTTCACTGATTGAACTGCCTGCTTTGCCAATACACTTCAAAAGAAAAAAATGTTTTGAAAATTTAGATCTTTTTTCTATTAAAATGCTAATAGTGCAACAGCATTGGTGTTGACTGGCAAAACTGAATGGAGGGGTTAATTCTCTCTCTCTCTCCTCTGTATGGCCCAGTGCAGGGGTGGCCAAACTTGCTTGGTGTAAGAGCCATACAGAATATCAACAAGTCCTTCGCTGAGGGGCTATTCCCGGGAGCACTCAAGGATGCGATGGTCCGCCCCCTCCTGAAAAAACCATCTCTGGACCCGGCCGTATTGGCCAACTATCGGCCTTCCCTATTTGGGTAAGGTATTGGAGAGGGCGGTGGCGTTACAGTTGCAGGGCTTTATGGATGACACTTCCATGCTGGATCCGTTTCAGTCTGGCTTCCGGCCAGGTCATGGGACGGAGACGGTACTGGTCGCCCTCACGGATGACCTCCGAAGACATCTGGATCAGGGCGGTACGGCGGCGCTGGTGTTGTTAGATCTGTCGGCCGCGTTCGATATGGTCGACCACCAGCTGCTGATCCACCGCCTTGCCGACTCGGGGATACAGGGGCTTGCTTTACAGTGGCTTGCTTCTTTTCTCCAGGATTGGGGACAGAGGGTTGCGCTCGGGGAACAGACCTCCCAGAGATACCCACTGGTATGTGGAGTGCCTCAAGGGGCGGTGCTGTCCCCAATGTTATTTAACATCTATATGCGCTCCCTTGCCCAGATTGTCCAGAGGCATGGGCTTGGGTGCCATCAATATGCAGATGACACCCAGCTGTATCTGTTGCTGGGCGGTCGGTCCGGCTCTACCCCAGATGACTTGGGGCGGGCGCTTCAAGACGTAGCGGACTGGCTCAGACTGAGTCGGCTGAAACTGAATCCAACGAAGACGGAGGTCCTGTGCTTGAGTCGGAGCGGGCCGGGGATAGGGACCCCACTCCCGTCCTTCGGGGGGGTGCCATTGGTGCCAGCGCCGAGGGTCAGGAGTCTGGGAGTGCTCCTGGATGCCTCCTTATCAATGGAAGCCCAGGTAGCAGCCACTGCCAAGGCAGCCTTTTACCATCTTCGGCTGATTAGGCAGTTGGTTCCCTTCCTCGAATGTGACGACCTAGCTACATTGATCCATGCTATGGTCACCTCGAGATTAGACCACTGTAACGCTCTCTACTTGGGGCTACCCTTGTTCCAGATCCGGAGGCTGCAGCTAGTGCAGAATGCTGCGGCCAGGTTATTGATGGGCCTCCCTATGGGTGACCATATCCGGCCTGTGCTGCGGCTGCTGCACTGGCTGCCTATAGCATACCGGATCCGGTTCAAGGTGTTGGTGTTGACCTTTAAAGCCCTATATGGTCAGGGGCCTGCCTACTTGAGGGACCGCCTTTCCCCATATGTGCCCCAGAGGGCACTGAGGTCAAGCACCCAGTATCGCTTGACTATTCCCAGTCCAAGGGATGCGCGGCTGGCCTGTACCAGGGCTAGGGCTTTCTCGGTGGCGGCCCCATACTGGTGGAATGAGCTCCCGGACGACATCAGGGCCCTGCAGGATTTGTTACAGTTCCGCAGGGCCTGCAAGACGGAGCTCTTCCGCCAGGCTTTCGAATAGGAGCCGCCACCGGGGAGATGGCAGGACAACATCGCCCTAGTTCCACAGGCCAAACCTTCTGTTGCCGCTACTCTCCAGGAGCATGTAGATGCCGCCAGTATGGCTATGTTAGTCGTTTTTTAATGTTGTGTATTTATGATTTTAAATTGTAAACCACTTCGGTGCTTATGTTTATGTTGTGAGCCGCCTTGAGCCAGTTCACTGGAAAGGCGGGATAGAAATGCAAAAATAAATAAATAAATAAATAAAATAAACATTGGATGACTGAGAGCCGCAAGACATGAACAAATATTACACACATTTCCTTTGGAAAATATCCAAATTTGCTTTTTATTAACATCAAATGAGACTGCCAAAAATAATAACAAAAGTGGTAAAAGCAGATATTGATAATGATATTTATTTGCCCAATGTCATTTGTTTGCTAATGATATTTAGCTTCCCCGGCAATATGTGTGAAAGAGCCGCAGGCAGCTCCCAAACCACAGTTTGGCCACCTCTGGCCCAGTGCAAACTGGGGTGACACATACCAGCAGTTTCCTTTCTGCAGGTGGACAGAGATGCATGATCTTGGTGAAGTCTTGTTTTACCTCAACTGGACTCTTGAGAATGTTTAAATCCAGTGGCACCTTTAAGACCAGTAAAGTTTTATTCAAGGTATGAGCTTTTGTGTGCACGCACATTTCCACAGATACAGTGAAATGGAACTCACCAGTCCATACATTTAGGCAGAAGCTGAGCAGTAAATTAGCATACAACATAATGAAGATATTTATCAGAATGAGGAATAACAAGCTTGGTTTATATGGTTACCATTTAACATAATGAGGATGTTTTAATAGATGCAAAAACCAAATGGAGATAACAAGTTAAGTCCACATGGTCATCATTTGTTTGGCTTCAGTATCCTTCTTAACTGTGGAATGCTAAGATTATATAACTGATTATATAACTGAGACCCTGTTGTTATACTACATTCCTCTCCTCTCAAACATGGAGGTAACAAACAGGAGGTGGGGTGAATGGTTGTGCAGTGTTATATCTCCTCTGTCAGATAAATATATTCCAATTTTCATTGCATTACATTACAATCACTATCCCAATATAGTATTCTAAATAAGAAATATACTAATAAAGAGGATGTATAGCCTTCCTTGGTGAGAATACATAAGTAAAGACTGAATGAGACTGTGGTCACAGTCATTTTGATCGGGTTTCACTGCTGTTCCCTCTTGCATTTAAAATTGCTGATCAGACGCCCGCATCTGCATCCCACAACGAAGCAGGCTCACAAGTGCAATCCTCCCGGTTCCCTAGCAAGTTTTCCAACACCTGGAAAATCAAGTACTTTCCTGGTATTTGCGCTTTGGATCCATGATTTCGCCAATCAGGACAGCCATCTCTTGCAATGATTGCGATTAAGTCATCTGTACGTCCTTCTTGTGGTAGTTCCTGCACTGAATATATTAAATACATGAATGCTCAAGTGCATATAAAACAGTGCTTGGTTGTACATTGGCAGTTCATTTTGTTTGGGGCGGCAAATTTTTTTTTTAAATTTCTTTGTGCATGCACATCTGTATGTGGCTGTCTGGACAGTGCCTGGAGCCTCATTGCTCAATGCAAGCAGTTGGACAAGGGATGTGTGATCATCCCAACCTGCAAAAAATATATCCCTGATCAAATCTACAGGGAACAAATCCTGGTAAGCTTGCCATGTGACCACAGCCTAAGCTCAGCGTATATAGTGAGATAAAAAACCAATATCAGTGTTAAGTCCTGGGAAGTTTGTTCTGAGTGTTGTAATAACTTGCAATTCAGCAATTTCCCTTTCCAGTCTATTCTTGAAATTATTTGTAATAAAACAGTGACTCTGAGGTCACCTATCAAATGTCCTGGAAGGCTGAAATATTCTCCTACAGGATTCTCAGTCTTGTGTTTCTTGATGCTGGATTTGTGTCCATTTATCCTCTGGGTTTATTGTATCTAATCTGAACATATACGCCGGTACCAGAGCTTGCAATAAACCCAGATGCCAGCTTTGCTGCCATGTACACCCAGACAACACAATCACTGGACCTAATAACATTAACTATGCCCTCTCAGGCTCATTCACTTGCTCATCTTCTAACACTCATATGCCAACAATGCCCTTCAGTTCTCTGCATAGGGTAAACAGGTTGAACCCTGCATCAAAGGATAAATGGACACAAATCTTTATATTAAATGGTAACCATATAAACCAAGCTGCGGGTTCCTGATTCTGATAAAAATCTTCATTATGTTGTATGCTGATTTACTAATCAACCTCCTCCTGTATGTATGGACTGGTAAGTTCCATTTCACTGTATCTGAGGAAGTGTGAGTGCACATGGAAGCTCATACCTTGAATCAAACTTTATCGGTCTTAAAGGTGCCACTGGACTCAAAACTTTGTTCTGCTGCTTCAGACCAACACAGCTGCCCTCCTGGACTCCCAACAGTTGCTTTGATTCTGGATGAACACTATTATTGGTTAACTGTCACTAAAGAATCTTTAGATCTGGGTGCAAGGTTAGTTGCTTCGCTATCTTCTGTTGTAATGCAACTATAATAATAGTGAAAAGAACTCCTGTACTGTATTATGTGTGAATCTGGACTACAAATTGGGTAGTCAGTTGCAACTTCCTTTCTTGCCCCATCTATAGTATCAGAATAATAATGTTGACCCATTTTCCTAGCATGTTGCAAGGATTGCAACAAAGACTGTATATATGAAGGCATGTCCACAGCCAGCCCCCACCACTGGATGGACTGCAGCTCTTCATGTGTAACCCTCCCTAGCCAATTGGCACAGAGGGAGCACAACAGTGACCATAGGCTGGAACAATCTGCCTCCATGCTGAAGAAGATACTCACATCATCCCCTCTTTTAAGCACCTTGCTATGTTCACAGTCATAATAGCTATATTTCTTTTTCTGTTCTAAAAAAGAAAGCCATTTCACAGCTTAAAAACCTATTTTTCTATAAAAAAATAAATAGATCAGATGAAATTGTGATCCAGGTAAGGCACTACACTCACCTGACCTATACTGCCTACATCCCTTTATGAAGTGTTTTGATCATTTAAAATCACTATATAAAAGCTTGAATAATAACAGTAAGTCCTTATAATCAGCTGTTGTTTTAAATCACTAATAACTTCTTCCTTAAGTAGGTTGCTTTTAAAAAATGTACTAGCCTCTTGAAGCATAGCAAAGGAAAAACAGGGTTATGAGTAGTGCAGTTTCATTTCATAGTCAGGAACCTGCCATTGCAATGTAGAGAATTGTTCCTTGACTACTGTATCTAATAAAAAGACATTCTTAAAACATGTGCATCAAGAAAAATAACTGAAGAATTCCTTTGAGTGAGAAACGTTTGTTTTGTTTTGTGTATTGCATTTTACCTAACCTTCCCCCAAGGAGCTTGAATATGGCTGAGCCCCCAAAACTCTTGGGGGGACTCTTCTGATACCGTTGTCCTCTGAGTTCTCATCAGTTTACTCACAGTAGGAATAGTCGAGCATGTATGCATCTTGCAGAAGCTGGATTTAAACAAGTAGTAGAGAAGGGAAAAGCACAATAACATCTTATATACATCTCTTTTATTTGGACATGTAGGAGAGGTTCCTTGTTGATTTTCTCTGGTCCCTGACCAGGTTATCTGCCTTTCACTGAAAGTTACATTGAATAAATTAACCCTTCATTTCTAGATAGTATTTTCTCAGGAGACATTTACATAAACAATATAATTGTGACTGTATGGTGGAGGGGGATTCCAGTGACTGTATTTTTAATTTGTTTTCTCTATCATTTTAATGTCATTACATTTCTATGTATTATCAGCTGTGCAGGTCCTCTGCAAATCCCAAGCTAGTAAATTGTGCCTTGAGCTTGGCAGATTTTGCCTCCATTAATCAGCCAATAACCCCTCTGTCTCATCTAATTTTTGAACAAGACACTTGGTTTTCTATTGAAACTGTGTTATCCAAGCTGTCATGCCATCTGAAATGGAGCTATATTTCATCTGTGCTTGTAAGAAGACCTTGGTGATGTAGCCAAATAGCTGACTGTCCAAACTATCCTGCTAGTTATACCTTTATTTTGTTGAAGTTAATACATTATGAGTTATCAGTGGAATAGTCATTTTGTTCAGTGAAAGGTTAAGATAGTGACATCAAAAAGGACCGGGGGGGGGGAGGGGGCTTTGTTATTTATAATGCACTCATACAAAGTGCATACAAAATCTGAGTGGTCAAAGTCTACTTGTAGTGGATTTGAGGGAGCTGCTGATACATAATGAAGAGCCAAGCTGGTGCCTAATCTACATGTATTTGGAGAAGTAAGTGGCTAAGATAAAGCATTAGTTTGCAAGAGGGATGGGCACAAACCAGGGGGGAAAACCAGTCCATGGCTTGTCCCTTCTCCTCCAAGTACTGCCCCCCATCAGGTGCTCCCTGGAAAGTGTTGTCTGGGGAAATCACCACTGACCTGAGATGTGGCCACCTGTCCACCTCCCCTGATGACTGGGGTTTGGGGGTGGTGGCCTGCCATATTCCCCCTCATTCCCCGGAGACAGTTACCCAGTTGTAAAGATGGATTCTGGGGGTGACCCCCTCAGTCCCAGGAGGCAGTCACCGACCTACCTCTCCCTGGTGATGGGTTTGGGGAGTGGCCAGCCACAATCCGCCTCATGCCCAGGAGGTGGACACCTGGTTTTGAAGATGGATTCTGGGGGTAGCCAACCCTTCTCTTCATGCCTGGGAGGTGGTCACCCACCGACCTCCCCTTGGTGACATGGATTCTGGGGGTGGCCAACCCTTCCTCTGTTTGCTGTAGATCAGGAAACCTTGGGTGCAGTCAAATGAGATCACTTGTGTGGGTGGATGTTTGACAAGGTAGAGGTTTGCATAGGTGGATATCGGTCCACAAGGTAGGTGTTGGGCTATGAAGTAGATCTTGGTTCATGAGGTGGGTGTTGTGCTATGAGGTATATTTTGGTTCCTGAGATGGGTGTTGCACTATGAGATAGATCTTGGTTCTTGATTCTTGGTGGGATGCAACTCGTGAGGAGAGAGATGTGGATTGGGGAGTTGGGAAGCAACAATTTTGGGGGCACACAACTCATGAGGAGGAAGTGTTGAAATATCCTAATGATGAGGGTGCAGCTTCTCAGGTGAGATACCCAGCACCTGCTGAGACCGTATGCATTATTGTAGCAGGAGGACAGATGGTGAGTCAGAAAGAGGTGTATGCACATCCCAACACTCAGGTGTACGAGGTGTTAAAATATCCCAATGAGGGGGTGCTGTTCCTCGGCTGAGGAACCTGGTACCTGCTAGCCTGAGACCCCATGCATGGTGGTGATTCACAGCCCCCTGAGCCCACCAGACACCCATGGAGAGAGACCTGAACTCACAAAAAAGTGTGGATGGGAGGGGAGGCTGGAGCACCAATTCTTGGGTAAAAACAGCTCATAAGTTGTGAGGGGGTTGTTAAAATAACCCAGTGAGGGGAATGCAGTTACTCAGCCAAAGAACCAAAGAACCTGGCACCTCCTGAGCCCCCATACTTTGCTCTAGCAGAGGGACATCTTTATTACGTTACTATAATGCTCTCTATCTTTGGCTACTCATTTGATGTGTCTAAGCTGTGGCAACAATGCTGATTAGAGTGAGTCATAGGAACCATATCACTCCAGTCTTGTTCTATCCACACTGGTTTCCATTTTGCTTCCAGGCCCAATTCAAAGTGCTGGTACTGACCTTTAGAACCCTATATGGCTTGGGACCAGTATTCAGGACTACCTTACTCCCATATGAGCCAATGTGACTACTACAGTGATCTTCACGGATCCTGCTTTTAGGGTTGCCAGTCTCCAGGTGAGGCCATGAGATCTCCCAGTATTACAACTGGTCTCCAGATGACAGAGATCAGTTCCCCTGGAGAAAAGGGCTGCTTTGGAGGATGCACTCTATAGCACTATCCTGCTTAGGTCCCTCCCCTCCCCTCCCCAAACCCTGCCCTCCCCAGGCGCCCACCTGCAAATCTCCAGGAATTTCTCAACCCAGAACTGGCAACCCTACTGCTTCCGGTGCCCTTGTCATGAGGCTAGATGGGCCTTCTTGCTCGTGGCACTACAAGAGTGGAAGCTCCTCCTGTGGGAGATTTGCTTGTCCCCCTCTTCCAGCAGTGGGTGAAAACCTTTTCGTTTAATTTGGCATTCTCTAACTGACTTTCCTTCTTGGTAACATTTTTAATTGTAAGTTTATATACATGTATTTAAAAAAAATTAAAAAATTGTTTGCCACCTTGAGGGCTCTAATTGCATGGAAAGGCTGGATTTAAAAGTTTTAAATAAAAATAAATACTTCAAAATAAAATGGTCCTAAAATACAGCCTTTTGTTCAATATTCTATGTATGTTTAAATACCAGAAAATAAAATTAATTATAAAGGTATTCATTGCTAACTGGTGTGAGATTCTTGTGCTTTATGTTGGGGAGTGGGGAAGCATGGAGTTGTTTTGTGAGTAGATTCTGAAAAGTATTGTAAGTTTGGAAGTGAGTCCCACTTTTGAAGATAGTTTCAGAGGGTAGCTGTGTTAGGCCCATTCTGCATCTAGCATTCGCTCCACTGTTTTACCAAACCCACTCTGGAACAGAAATTCCCCTCTGCATTGCATGCCACTTTCACTGTCTTTGATTGTCAGATTTTATGGTAGCCTCCACACTGCATACCAGTTTCACTTCCTTTGATCTCTTGATTTGAAGTACTGTCTGCAAAGATTTATGGCCATTTTATGGCCATTCAGGGGTGACTCTCCAGTCAGTATGGAATTGGCCAGGGGTATTTGAATGTGGTTTTGAGCTGCATCTTTTTCTGTTCCAGTGTGGGTTTGGTAAAACAACAAAGTGAATGCTAGATGTAGAATGGGCCCTAGTCAGCAGTAGAAGAGTCAAATCTGAATCCAGTGGCACCTTATAGACCAACAAGATTTTCAGGGTATAAACTTCCAAGAGACAAAGCTCTCTTAGTCAGATGGCAGTGCTTTGACTCTCAAAAACATATCCTGAGAATCTGTATATTCTTTAATTGTGTTAATTATATTAAGCCTTTAATTAACCAACCATCCCCTTATACTCCAGAAACCCGTGGCTCTTTTGCTTAGTGATAAGGATCCTAAATTTACCTTAGTAGTTGTGAAACGTGTTTCAATTATTTTAGCCCTTGCATCCAAAAATAAGGAAGAAGTATTTTCCGCTGCACAAGATTTATGAATCAATAAATTCCTAAGGGAATAAAAGGAAAGCAAATCTTGTTGGTCTCTTAGGTGCTATTGAACCTGCTTTAGAAGTTTTCTGCTCCTCTGTCCAGGAGGCCTCTAATACCCCACCCTCCATTCAAGATAAACCTTTCAACAAACAGATGGTTCCCAGGCATTTGCTTAGCCTTGAATAACTACAAAAGTATTTTAATAAACAAATATAGGTAAACTAGACAGCTATCTGTGCATTAACATGATGGAATTTAATTAAGCCAGTGTGGTGCAGTGTTTAAGGTATTGGACTAGTATCTGGGAAATCCAGGTTCAAATCCCCACTTGTACCATGGAAGCTTGCTGAGTGATCTTGGGCCAGTCACACACTCTCTGAGGCCAACCCACCTCACTGGATTATCATGAGGATAAAATGGAGGAGAGGAGAATGATGTAAGCTGCTTTGGATCCCCGTTGGGGAGAAAGGTGGTATATAAATGAATTAAATAAATAAATATTTTTTCTGTGTTTTGATATTAGGTTATGTCAAAGAACCTTGTATGATACCTTGTCCATTTGATTGCAAATTAAGCGACTGGTCTGCATGGGCCCCCTGCAGTACTACTTGTGGAACAGGAGTGAGAATTCGATCCAGATGGCTGAAGGAAAAACCTTACAAAGGAGGGCGTCCTTGTCCAAAACTGGATCCTAAGAATCAGGTGAGGTGTACGAAGGAAAAAACAGTTATCCCAGAGTGTTGGCTGATTTCAGGGGATTCTACAGAAATAGGGGGAGAAAAGGATTTCTTCTTTCTAGTAAATATACATTGCGATTCTAAGCAGAGTTGTAAGCCCATTGACTTTAATGGATTCAGAAGAGTGTAACTCTGCTTAGACTCGTACTGCTGTCCTTGTACCAGACCATGCTCTTTGCCTGAATTATCGAAGTATACGTTGATATGGCTTAATTTTATGCGGGAAAAAAGCAATCTCTGAAATATTCTGATAGCTGAAGGCACTGCAAGTTAATGTTTATATCATGTTTGGCAAGAGCACACATAACTAATTTGAGTCAGTGAAATTAGCAAGACTATTCTGGAGTAAGTGGTTTGTGAATGATGATATCTAAAACAGTCCATGAAGATTGAGTTTTTAAACTGCCCTACATGATTTTTCTCCCCTAATTCAATTTCACTTTGTTTTAATAAGTTTCTGTCTGACAATTACAAGGTAATTTTCAAGTATGTATTCTATTAGGAAAGAACGCAGATATAAACGGGAATATTTCAGATAAGAAATTAGAAGTAAAATATTTTTCACTTAATGTTCTAATTTAATATAATGAAAGTATTTTGGCAGTTAATATAGACAAGAGAATATGTGGGTTCAAAACAGGTTTAAAACAGGTTTAAATGTTCTAATGCTTTTAAAGTCTATTGAAACAAAGTAAGAAATAATCTCCTTCATGTCAATTAATTCTAAAAGGAAAAAGTTAATCTTTGCCAAAGCATGATCTATTTCACGATCAATTTATAACATTAATATATCTTTACTGGGAAGGTCCTTAGCAATTTGTTAACTTGCAAGCCATTTTGACCTCTGAAAATCAAAATCCCTGTCCACTAATATGAAAAGGCAGATTAAGTGTTCAGTTTCTGCATCGAACCCAGGACCATTTTGACACAAGATGTAGTAAGTTAACTGTCATTCAGCTGATGCTTTTATTTCTCACTGGACCCTGGCATGTTGGTTGTATAAGTGATTCAGTGCAGGAGGAAGATTCAAGCTTGTTTGCCTTTCTGCCCATCATCTGTAGAGCCTTTGGCCACACATTGTCTGTCCACTATGAAAGAGGGGTGTAGAGGCAAAGGCATTTACAGCTTTAGATGAGAATGTCTATGTATTTTAGGAAGGCCAAGCAAGCTCCTACACACAATTTAGGTAGCAGTTAGGTATATGACTAGAAACTTTTTAGCAATAACTATCCAGCCAGACTAGAAAGAATGACTAGATGTAATGATTTAATCTAAATTCTGGATCCACAAGTGCACCAGATCCAGCTTATCAGACCCGTAGCAAGAGACTATCTGCATTTCAGTTCTTATATCTGAGGTAACTTTACCCTGTTTCATTTAAGACCTGCTTTTAGAAACTGGCTTCAAATCAGCCTTGTTCACACTCTTTCCTTTTCTGTATCTGTCACACTATGTTTTGAATGTTTTTATTGCTTTCTGCACATTAAAATACATAAGCAGTAGTGTAATAAAAATAGAGCCCATGGAATTGTGATCGAGGAATTCTCAATAAGATAAATGATGGCCATAACTCAAATGCTTTCCTTCTTGACTCTGGTATATCTCCAGACAGAGAAAATGAAATCTCACTTGAAGTAATACACAACTGAAAAGTGCTTAAAAAGAAGGTGAGCTATATCATCTACAAACGGAGTGTAATATTTATGTGAAAATTCCCAAACAGTACTTTGTCTATTTTCGAATTTCAAAATCTGTTTAACAGCTCTTTTGAGAAAATGTTAAAATATTATAGTGGTTAAATTCTCCTGGTAACTATGAAGCTTAGAAACAGTATATCTTCATTGAGGCCAGTATAAGACCCTTGGAATTATCCTAGTGTTTTGGAGTCAGGCTCCTAGATAGAATATTCTAGCATTTTTCAGAATCACATTAGATTCCATTGCTTCTTGAATCATAGCAAAGAGAGAATGCTGAAAAATGGAATGTAAATAAGACTGGTATCCCTGTCTCCTTTAGAAAGTTGAAGTAGCTTACATGGGTTCCCCAGTGGTCTCTCTCAAGCCAGTGATCATGCCTGTATCTTTCTAACTTCCTCCAAACATAATACTACCAGAACATAAACAAGGCCATGCCCATGCACCGCTCGGTTGCTTGTACCATCTTTGAAACATTCAGCACATTTCTTGTGTGAAAGAGGATGAATTGGCTCAACCCCAGTGCAAAGATGGTGCCAGCCCGGGTGAGTGTACATATATTGGGACCTAGCCTATTGTAATGAGGGCTCTTTAGAAACAATAATTCCTCCCAATTTTTTTCTGCTGCGATCATATTTTTCTGTTTAAAGTTGTAGCCGTATGAAAGAGGTTTTAAAAATCTGCAGGACCCTGTGGAAGTATCTTCTTATATGGCTATTCAGTATCAATTGACTAACAATGCAAAAAAAAAAATTACTTATATGAATAACATACTGCCCAAAGACTTTAAACATATCAAATCACACAGGACCCTAGTTAAAGTTGTCCAGAAGTTAAAATCACCTGACATATTCAGTATTCTCAGTATTAAAAGCCTATATCACAAGTGTGTGTATTCTGGTTCTAGTTACTAAACCGTACATCTGGAAAAAATCCATCTCTCTTACATTTTTCCTGTTTGGATGCAATAGCATGGAAAGCTCTTGTGACCATATCCTTCATGCCAAGAAAGTGGAAACACCACAGAAGATCTTAATTGTCAGACAGGCTTATAGGGGATCAAATGTCAGCAGGAAAGTGTATAGGATTGTGGTGGGGAGGTACTACAACAGAGGTGGTGAACTCATTTCTTACAAGGGCCAAATCTGACATAATGTAACACAATGTACCAAAGATACAACATTTATAAAGATGATTTCAGATGCCAGATGGCAATAGCAGACATGATTGGATTAGGTGTGATATGCAGAGGGGTGAAGATATCAGCATTGGTGTGATATGCAGTGGCGTGGAGATATCAGCATTGGTAATGAGACAGAAAACCTAGGTCTCAGTTTGGTACAGGAGGATTCAGTCCAGGAGGATGCAAAGAATAAATGGAAATAAGTCCAAAGAAGTGAGCAGTGACTCACAAAACACATACCCTACCACAATTTTGTTAAGTCTTTAAAGGTGCTACTGGACTCTTACTCTGCTACTATTAGAAACTACAACATTTAAAAACCAGTGGGGGAACATTTTAACCTTCCAGGGCATTCAGCTTAATTGAGACCTAGGTTTCTTTTCTCATTACCAATTCCTGCTATTGTTATTTGGCGTCTTCCAAGATATAAGGACAGATGGACTCACAATCCAACTGTATCTAAAGAAGTGAGCAGAGACTCATGAAAGCTTATGCCCTGTTACAAATTGTATTAGTCATTAAAGTGGACTCTTGCTCTTTTTCATTAATAAGGAATACAAACTATGCTTTTAGGTCCCCCCCCCCCCCCATCTGTTAGAAATGGAAAGGAGGGTCTCTCCAAGTGCCATGAGTCTGACTGTGGTCACACGGCCCTTTAAAGAGGGAGGAACTGCTGTTCCCTCCCACATTTAACGGGACTGACCAGACCGGCCGTGGCTACTCCCATGCCAGAGTGGGCTCAATTGCGGGTTCCTCCCACATTTTCCGACCCTGGGAAAATCAAGTATTTTCCTGGAGGTCGCACAAGGAACCCGTGATTGAGCCAATCTGGGCAGCCCTCTCTTGCAATGATTGCAATCTTGCAATGATTGCAAGAGAGGGCTGTCTGATCGTCCCTCAATTTTTCCCCCCTTTTTGCACTTGTGTGTTTGGGCACTCAAGTATCCAAGTGCAAAAAGGAAAAAAAAACACACCCCAGGCCCCAAGCCCCGCTGGCCGCCGCCTGGCACCCCCCCACACACACACGTGCTTCTCCCCAAACTTACCAAGTGGTGGCCAGTGGGGCTCGGGGCCCGGAGTGGAGCGTGGGGTGAGCCAGCCAGCCAGGATGGGTCCACTGTCCTGGCAGCAGTGGCAGAGGGGGGTGTAGAGCGCTAGCTGAGCTGGAAGGGTGCCTCCCCAGCCACTGCTGCTACCGCTGGGGTTGGGATGTGTAAACATTCCAACCCGAAAGAAAAAATCCCGGATAAAGTCCCACAACAGCTTATACCTGGAATAAAATGTTGTTGGTCTTAAACATGGGACTCTATCCCTCCCTCCCTCTCTCTTTCTCTTTTTGTTGTTCCACTCTCAGTCTCCCATTTTCCCCGGTTGTACTGTTCAATTTCCCACTATTTGCTGCATGGCTGCATTTTGCAGGTCAAAATGTGGCCATGCAGCAAATAGTGGGAAATTGAATAGTACAACCAAAGGAAACAGGAAACTGAGGGCGGTACAACTGCTTTTGCAGAATCAGTCCTTGTGACAGACTCTCCTCTCCTGTCATTGTCCCTTTGATATGTAGAGTGCATCTTCAGGGAACAACTTCCTTCCTTCTGTTCATCCTCTCCCACAACACACTTCTCCCTGCATGCACCAAGAAGGAGGACACACCCTCTTACCATCTGCATCCATCCTTACTAAGTTAGACTAGTTTACTATCCTATCTCTACTCTTTCCTATCTATATAGTAGTTCTACAATAAAGTGAGTATGATTAGTCTTAAACTTGATAAGTGGCTTTTTGTAACTTTGCAAGTTTGGTAAACTGGTGCAAAGATGCTCCTGTGTGTGTAGCTTTAAAACACTCTGCTAAGTAGTTGGTCCTGGACTAACTATACCAGTTAACCCAACAAATCCTGCCTCACCAACCTTTTGGAGTTCTTTGAGAAAGTGAACAAGCATGTAGACATCAGTGACCAGTAGACGTTATATACCTGGACTTACAAAAGGCTTTTGACAAGGTACCTAACCAAAGACTCCTGAGTAAAGTTAGCAATCATTGGATAAGAGGACGGGTTCTCTTATTGATTAAAAACTGGTTAAATGAAAGGAAGCAAAGAGTAGGAATCAACAGACAATTTTCACAATAGAGGGAAGTAAGCAGTGGGATCCCACAAAGATCAGTATTGGGGCTAGTAGTACTGAATTTATTCATTCATTCAAAAATGATCTGAGTACGATTCTGGTCACTGTATATCCAAAAGACATTGCAGAGCTGGAAAAAGTACAGAGGAAGGCAAGCAAGATGATTAGGGGGTTGGAGCACTTTCCTTATAAGGAAAGACTGAAGAGTCTGAGGCTGAGGACAGACTGGCAAAATGAAGCAGAAGGGAAGCGGGGCAAAAAGACCTGGGCTGAGTTGTTGCGGGGCTTTCCATTCGCACTGTGTAGATTGATGCGGGACCATACTGGGGAGGAGGTGGAACAGAGCATTCACACTGTGGGGTGGCCCCTGGCGGCACCACCACGGTGGCGTAGCTTCGGTCCATTTTACCAACCTGCACATGGGCACATGTGTGCAGCAGCCAGATCAGCGGGTTCACATTACCAGCGCTGCTTGATGTGCAGCTTATTTGTGTCCCCACTGCCAGGAAGCGGGATGAACACATACCCAGATGATTTGACACCAGTTTCCCCAGCTACCTTTTTGAAGCACAATGAAAGCGCTTCAGGACCAGGTGAGTGTGGCACGGGAATGCCAGGCAGCTGCAGCTGTCTGAATGGGCTGTCTTCATCCGCTTGAAAAGCGGACCTATATCAGGCCAAACTGCCGGTCTGTCCTCGGCCTGAAACTTTTCAGTTTAGAAAAGAGACGACTAAGGATTAGTGCCTCTGAATGTGGAGGTTCCCTTCAGTCACCATGGTTAATAGCCATTGATAGGCTTATCCTTTTGTCCATCATGAACTTCCTGCCCATCAGCTTCATTTAATTCCCTCAAATTCTTGTATTTTGGGAGAAGGAGAAAAATTTCTCTTTGTCAACTTTCTCCACCCCATGCATAATTTTATAAACCTCTATCATGCCCCCCTAATTAATTAAGTATAGAATTCACTGCCAGAGAATCTAGTGATGGCCACAGGAACAGACAGCTTTAAGAGGGGATTAGATTAATGTACATAAATTGAGGACTTGGAGGAGAAAAGCTCTAGGTCAGAGAGAATGGCAACACCCACCTGAATGCATGCCCACTTCATTATCTAATAAACAAAGTATTTGGGCTTGTTCTTAGACCCAAGGGAGCTGATGCTGTAAGGACTGCTCAGTGATAAATATCGTAGGTTTTATGAGGAGTCATTATTTCCCACAGGATATGCACAACTTACAACACCCCTCACCTTTTCAGATAGTCAGTCACAGGTCTATGAAATGGTTTCCTGTGCATCTATTTTTCATTCTACGAAGTGGGCATGCAGTCAGGTGGAATGCCTATTCTTCAGGGTAGTGGAGTGTTCTGAAAGGTGGTTTGCCTGTGGAAACTACTCAGTTTCACACAAACAAAACAGCAGAATAAATAATGTGAATCCAAGAAATGTTCAGAAAGGGAACAGAGATCAACAGTAGTCTGACAAATGTAAATTTAGTGGCAAATTCCCCACGGTATGATGGAGCCAGCTGTGGGATTGCCCCAAATGTTGTCCCATGGAATTCTTAATGCAAAGCAGTACTGACTTTTGAAAATGGGTGTTACCATTCTCTCTGACCTAAAGCTTTTCTCCTCCCAGTCCTCAGTCTATGTACATGTGGGGCGAGAGGCTCTCATTCATTAGTGTCTTTGCCATTTATTCCCAAGTGGGGGCTCTAGCAATAGTTGCCACAGGCACAGCAAAAATGCTGGATATGCCATTGAAATGCTGGTGCCAACAATAGATTAGGAGGCAGTTTTAGTCCTCCATGTTGCAGTTCAATTCAGGCTAACTGACCTTCAGGCTGAATTTCTAATGGTAGGAGGCTTTTGCTTTAGAAATTGAAACTCTTTATTTAAAAGACAGACAGAAGTATGCTGCTTGGAGCAGCTTACAACGGAAAAAACAAAGCAAGTCATTAAAAACAAGCTCCTTGGTAGAAGGGCAGGCGACAAAGAAAAGGAATAATAATGTGTGAAATGCATAGTGGGGTGCTTGTGTATGTGTGTGCATATGCTGGCACACCCCAAAAAGTATATATGTATGTATAATATTGCAGCGTTCCAGGAAAACTACCAGGACCCCCAGAATAGCTGCAGTTTTCTTCCTGCATTTAAGAAAATTTGGACAAATTAGAAAAGCAGTTTGGAAGGTCAGACTGCTTGAAGGAAAAAGTTATTATCATTTCATTTCAGTCACTGAAATTCAATTAGTTTAGAGCAATATTTTTAAGAAAGAAGTTTGGTTCCTGCCAAATCTCCAGTGGACTGTCTGCCATGTTGCAAGACTCACACCGCTGGGGTGTCATAAATCAGCCTGACAACAGCTAACACTAAGGTTGAACTTATTCTAACATCTTTGTCTAGGGAACAAAGGAGGACAGCAGGATTGATGCCTTACTTGCCCTTTGGAAGCAAGTTTAGACCTTTCCCTTTTCCCTCTTTACTTTTCAGAAAAGTACTAGGAAACTTTTAAAATCAGACGTAACTCCACTGTGAATATTCATGTTGTTGTGCTTCATACAACATTTTGGGAACTGTGATCAGCACACTTGAGCAAATTGGAACAGTCGTACCCATTTGTAGGCTTCTCCCATCAGTGAGGTTTAATATGCATTATTTTTGTTCAGAAGTACAAACACAAAATATAGGAGAGACTCTCAGAAGGGGGACTGGGTGTATAGTCCTTCATCAATAATGTATAGAATAGTTGGGTCACTTGGTATTCTTTGTTCTGCAGGCACCTTTGTGCTCACAGTGGAGAATGGTAGTGAGATTTACAAACTGAGCTGTGTCATGCTTCTTTACTTTGCCTCTCGCTCCTTAAAAAGCCATCAGGCAGACTTCGGAGAGCATGTAATCATTCAGGTCTGCCCAGGCCAACTTCCCATCTCCCATGACACTATGCAGGCCAAAGGGGATGGTGTGGAAGCTTATGGCTGCCATAAAACATCTTCCACATAGCTGCATGGCCCTTCATTGTCTGCAGCCACCAGCATGAGTCACAAATATATCACAATATAAAATCCAGAACACCCAATCCACAGAATTATATGGGTTTTTTTTACAACACTACGTGTTAAACGTTACATGTGCACAGTTGGGGAAGAAGGCTACTAGATGCGCCTACCTTGTGGCATGGGGTGGCTTAAAAGGTGTTTTAATTGTTTTCAGTTCTGTGTACTATTCCATATAACAGTGGAATATTGCCTCTGAGTGCTTAGATCAGAAGTGTTGGACTTATTTGTTATGAGGGCCGGATCTGAAATAAATGTCACTTTGTCGGGCCAGGCCATGTATGCCATAAAACATAATGCCAGGTACCTGAGATATAAACTGTATAATAAAGGACAGCAGCTTGTAAGCTCCGAGTTGGTGTATCCTCACTGCAAGGCTCTGCAGGCTGGGAGGGGGTGTAGAGGAAAACCCACATGGGCGGACTGGAGATCCAGCAGTGCAGCACTGGGCATGCTGCTTGACTGCTGCAGACAAGGTTGTTCTGCCACAATGAAGCCACAATTGGAGTGGCTCCACCCCCTCCCTGAGCAGTCTCCTGTTCCCTCCCTTGCACCAGCTGCTCACGGGTCGCATAAGAGCCTGGACAGCCTTATGTTTGACACCCCTGGCTTAGATTGAAGTCTGCCATGAATACAGAGCAGGACCAATGACAGTACACTGCACTACAAGGCTGCTGAGTGGGAGGGTTACTATAGGTACACAATTCTGAGAACCCCAGTCACCACAGAGGCCCATGATTCGCTTTCATGTGGTGTCTGAGTTGGGTCTGAATGAAATGAGAGGGGCTATGAGAAATCGGGGGGGGGGGGGGGCTCTTGGTGGCTCTCAGTACTTATGTAGTGCCTGTAGAACATGGAAATGTTTCATAAGACATATCCAGATGGCTTAATCAAACTATCAGTCTTCACTTGGTGTTTGGAATCTGGATGTATAGTATTCAGTTTGAATTAACGAACTTTGGCAGATTATGTGATGTTGGAAAACAGGGAATGCAAGTTTAGTGACTTGTTGCGACTAAAGTTTTCTGTTAAGTCCACAGAGGCAGAATTTTATTTTATGTTCATGTGTGTGTGGCGGGGGTGGGGGGAGACTGGAGAATAATTTCATGACCTGTAATAGTTATATCAAAGCTATGTTGGTGTTGAGGATTCTTCCCTGGTGCCTGTGTTAAAAGCTAGCTCTGAATACTGCCTCCATCTGATTGTATTTTTTTTATTAGTTTGTTTCCTCCGCACGTGGAAGGTGCCATCTGTAAGTGTACCTTCATGTCCCATAATGATGTGAAAATTGCATTCAGATATTATCTTTGTGTAAATAAAAACATGCTGATTTGCTATGGAACCTGGTACTTAACAAGCAGGCATTCCTGGCATAAAAGACACAAACTCAGAACCCATTGAGACTGAAATGCTGATGCAAAAGGAGCAGCGAAAGCCAGACCAGTTTTACAAGTGAAAAAGTGACAGGATTCTCATCCATTCTAGGAGCAGGTGATCTACACATTTTGGAGAGTGGGCATCATTTTAAGCTAGTTTCATCTATTCTTTGAAAGAAACACCAGCCTTTTTTAATATATATAGAGGATAGTACGGAGTTGTTTCTGTTGCCCCAGAAGGTCGGACCAGAACCAATGGGTTGAAATTAAATCAGAAGAGTTTTTAGCTAAACATTAGGAAGAACTTCCAGACAGTTAGAGCGGCTTCTCAGTGGAACAGGCTTTCTTGGGAGGTGGTGGGCTCTCCTTCTTTGGAGGTGTTCAGACAGAGGCTAGATGGCCATCTGACAGCAATGCTGATTCCATGAACTTAGGCAGCTCATGAGAGGGAGGGCAGGAAGGGTTGCATCAGGGCTTAGTTCTTGTGGCCCTTTCTTACATGCCCAGGGAAATGCTGATTGCCACGTTGCGGTAAGGAAGTAGTTATTCTCCAGGCCAGTTTGGGTGGAGATCCGGGAGGTTTTTTGTCATCTTCTGGGTATGGAATAGCGATCACTGGGGTTGTGAATTTGTGCAGGTGGTTGGATTAGATGACCCTTGAGGTCCCTTCCAACACTATGATTCTATGATAAATAACACTCTTTCATATTGGTCCAAATTTCTTTTGTTCGTTATATGAGGTGAGCAGTGGAGGCTATAGCAGTTGTTTCACTATTGCCTCATCAGCTAAGAATTACCAGGTTTTTTTGTGTAATAATTCTGTAGGGGATGTCCTTCTGTTTAATGTACTGTTCTTTAACCATATTGATACTTTGATGGTGGATTAATAACATTCAAATTAAAAAGTCAGAGTAGAATTTATTATTCCTGGTCTTTGGATATCACTCTATGGAAAGTGAGCAATAAGAGCCATAGTTCAGCAACTAGCTGACTATATAAATGTGACATATTTCTAAGTTGTCAGCATTAGACTGAGAGTCTCATTAAAAGTTTAGAACCCTGACTCCAATTACAGTGTGGACTAGTTGTCAAATGTCATAGCCATGTCTGAGGTGTCCAAGAAATAATCTCTCTATAGAGAGAGGCAATTTGGTGGCATAATGACCAGAAATTCATTGCACATAATAATACTGAGACCTTTCTCTGGCTTTGCTTGTTTTGCATTTCTGGGCTTATCGTGATGGGTTTTCAGTACATTGAACTTTCTTGAGGGGGAAAAAATTCTCATTTATTTTTTCAGCACTCTTCTGACTGAAATGAGAGTACAGGATTCATGTACAGGATTTACAGGGTACTGAGTTAAGAATAAGCCATCCTTTAGACACACTCCTTGTTGTCCATCACATGAAGACTTGACAATTTGGGGACTTCCCATTTTGACATACAATAGGGAGAGGCCTAACATATGTTGTGGTTCACAGAGGGCATTTCACTTAACATAAAGGGATTAAAAAGAAGCCCTTCTGCAGAGGAGACTCTGAGCTATTACCTATTGGGTGAGTTTAGACATGCCATTTGATTTGGCTTTCGAAATGCTTCGAAACGGATCAAATGTGTGCGATCAGAGAGTCGCAGCTGCCTCCCGTTCCCAGCCATCACTTACCGGAGCAAATACCAGAACAGAGCATGGTATTTTGATACCAGGTCCCGAGGTGGTGTTTCCCATGCTCTCCTGGTTCAAGCCGCGTTTTCCCCTGTCTGATCGTAGAGCCATCGTCGAGCCACTTCTGAGTCTTCAATCCCCCCCCCCCCCCCGTGGAAGCCTCTGGCTTCCGCTTTTTTGCACACCATTTTTATTTTTGCCTTGCCGATATGCGCAGAAGCACTTCTCCACCTCCGTGGCAATTTTTTTTTTTAAAAATGGCCACTACCTCTGAGTTCGAGATCCCAAGAAAGCCAGTTTCGGGGGGAAAGTTTAAAGGGACGTGTTCTTTCATTGTGGGGAAGTTACAGTGCTTGTGCAACTTTTGAGAGGCTTTGCTCGCCTCCTTTGCACATGCACAAGGTTGTAGCTTCAGATGATTGCTTATGTGCATGCGCAAACTTGTAAAAAAAAAACCCCACACATGCTCCCACGCATTGGTAGTGTAGATGCCGGGGAGCCACTTGAATGCACTTTGATGCGGGATTAAGTGGGGTAAGTGTGATTGCGATTGTCCAGAGCAGAGCATTTTGAGCCAGCTCCAGCACGCCATTGCGTCTCTTAATTCAAGGGAACAGTTCTTTGGCCACTTATACTGTAATTCTCTAAATATGATATTATGAGCAGTATGAATACATTATTGGAGGTGGGTTCTAGCTTAATAATAATGCTTAGAATTTTATATTATGTATTTAAAATCTTGTATGAACTACCAAGTAAGTTAATATTATATGTCAGATATGGGGGCAGAAACTGAGAGAACAGTAGCCTGCCTAATGCTGTCTAGGGAATTCTTAGCTAAGGTGTGATGTGAACTGAGATCTCAGAACCCCTACATTACAATTCTCAGTTTCCATGCTGAGCAATAAACTGTGAAAGAATGATTTTCAAAATGGTAGATCAACCAATAAAGTGAATATTTAACAACCTGAGGAACTCTTTACCAAAGTCATATGTGGCATCTTTCCAACCAAAAGAGATACGTTGAAAGTACTGAATCATTGCATTTATTGTAGATAAGCTGAGATAGAAACCACAGTTTTGAAATATGCATTTAAATTAATTTCCCCCTAATATTTATACATTTGAAAAACTAGTTGAAAGTCTTTATAGATGAATTTTGCATCCTAAAGTTTTGCATCGTCATTACAGAGGAAAAATGAAAAATTCAGATTCATGAAAAGTGAAAGGGTAAAATACATGTTGTGCCTTCTCTATTATGCCTTCACTCGGAGGATATGGACAGGGTCCTTGGAGGTTTTGAGGCCTACCACCTGTCTGTATGTCCCTTGCCCTTACTGGCTAATTAAATCGGGGGGAGGGGAGAGTTGACTGGGTCCAAGAGGTAGTTAATGCCTCCTTGAAAAATGGGA
Source organism: Lepidodactylus listeri (assembly GCA_029233225.1). Taxonomy (NCBI): domain Eukaryota; kingdom Metazoa; phylum Chordata; class Lepidosauria; order Squamata; family Gekkonidae; genus Lepidodactylus; species Lepidodactylus listeri. Next base: position 51,828,078 of record JARCFY010000010.1, on the reverse strand, counting down.
GGTTGCCCCAGCCTTGAAACAGGCTGTGGTGTGCCCGCTTCTAAAGAAGCCTACCCTGAACCCAGGAGATCTCAATAACTGTTGACCAGTCTCAAATGTCCCATTCTTGTTCAAAGTGACTGAGTGGATGGTGGCTGAACAATTTCAAGCTTTCCTGGATAAGGCAAATTGTTTAGATCCTTTCCAGTCTGTTTTTAGGCCTGGTTATGGGACTGAAACAGCCTTGGTCACCCTGGTGAATGACCTGTGCCAGGAGAGGAACAGAGGGAGTATGATTCTGTTGATTCTCCTGGACCTCTGGAGCCCTGGCCAGAAGCTCTAAGGTTTGCAGCAATTCCAAAAAAAGATAGGCAAGATCCAGATTTGCTTAAACAGAGATTTTAATAAATGATCAAACACAGGCCGAGGACAGACTGGCAATGTAAAGCGGGGCAGCCCCACGTCAGATGTGGAAGAAAAGAGCCCGTTCAGACATGCACATCTGTCCCTTGGCTCCATTTCGCACTTACCTGTCTCCCACTCGCTTTCCATCCGCTTTAACAGGACACCGGGTAAAACCAGGGGCCGTCCTCCGCATGCCTCCCGCTTCCAAATAGTGTGAACCGGAAGAAGCGGGAGGCATCCGGAGGCGGCAGTGTGAACGCGCCGGCACAAAGTTATGCGCATATGCGCGCCGGCTCCGCAGCAGTCTGAACACTCCGTATCGGCACCACTGCACATTGCTCTGGCCAGTATGAACGGCCAGCTCCGTGGAGTTTCCCCCCCGCACCAGTTCCCTCCACTTTGCCCCCGCTTTACATTGCCAGTCTGTCCTCGGCCACAGAAATGCAGGCTAAGTGTCCATCCACAATTCAATATGTTTGTACTTACATTTAAAGCCCCAAGTGTTATAGCACCTGATTTGGATTTCCCCAAGTGTCGTAGCACCTGATTTGGATCAGGAACATGGTGTGGGAGAGGAGAAGTCTATCCCTTCCCCCATGTCATTTTGAGACCAACATAGCTGAAGGGCCAACTCCTCCCTTATGAACTTATCTGAACACTGTGGTCATCTTCAGAGGGTCTTCTTTGGGTAGCCTCATATTCTGATGCAACCTGGGAGAGTACCTTCTTAGTAGTGGCACCAAAACTCTGGAACTCTCTGCTCAGAGAGAATTGTCTGTCCCTTTCTGTTGCCATCTTCTGTCAGCTGGTGAAGAAATTTTGTTTTGTTTGGCATTCCCTCAGTGACCCCTCCTTTCTCCCCAACATTTTAACTGTTGTTTTTTTTAATCTTCTGGACTTATTTTAAGCTCTGATTTTAACTTGTTTGAATGATGTATATGTTGGTTTTAATGACTTTAAGGATCAGATTTGTATGTTTTAATTTGTTAGATGCTGTGTTAATCCTATTTGTCAAGCCTGTTTCCTAACAAATGTTAGCTAACACATTGTCTTAGATGGTAAGAACTCTTATATAGAGCTAGGGATAGTTGTGGCATCTGGTTTCAGTCAGATTTTGTAATCAAATCAGGGTTCAGACTGCTCTTCAGATTGAATCCTATTCAAGGAAGGTCCATTTAGCAGTCTAGCCAAATTCAAGTCTCATTCTCAACACAGGTGGTTCTATATGTGCCAGGAACACTCTTATGTTACTTCTGAGCTGAAACTCAGTTCTGACACTTAGACATGTTTCTTGAAGAAGGTTCTTAGAGTGCCTGGATTCCTTCTCAGAGCCTAGAAGAGCACAGTCACGGGCTCTCAGAAGTACTCCTGGTATTCACAGAGCTATGTCTAATTGTATGTATCTGTTCCCAGTCTAGAATTGTTCTCCTCTGGAGTCTAAGTATATCGAGGCATAGCCCAAATTAGATGAGTTGTTAGTTTATGAGTCAGGTCAGGAGAACAACTCACTTTCACTGCTGCTAAAGGAACTTATTTCCCCAAGTGTTGTAGGGCCTGATTTGGATCAAGAACATGGTGTGGGGAGAAAAGGAGCATGTCCCTTCCCCCATGTCATTTTCTTGAGTCAAAACAGCCCCAAGCAGTGTCATTTGTCCCCAAATTGTGCTCTGCAGTCCTTGACAAAATAATATCACCGCAGCTGCTGTCTGGCTGCAGGCAAGTTGGGTAGGGAGAACTCCGACTTGACTCATGGACTAATTCCTCATCTAGTTTGGATAAGAGGTGGTTTTGTAACTGCCTGGATTGAGACTGGATTCAGGCATTTGCAGTCTTATTTTATGTTCACCCTTCTGAATATTTAGAAACTATCCTGGCTTGTACCAAATCATCTCGGAGTTCGCTGACTGTAAATATGTTTTTCCAGTGTCTGCACTTTCTGGTAAAAAAAAGAATTGATAGTAAGGGGAAAGGAGAAGAAAGAAAGAGGTGGTCTGTTCCATCTCTGCTTGTGAAGTTGGTCAATGGAGCATCTTTGGACTGAATCACCAGGACTGAAAAGGAATTGACTGGGATGGAACTGCACATCTCTGTGTAGATTCTGCCTTTTGAAATCATTGAAGTTCCTTGCTAAGGAGTTGTTAGGTATATTGCTGGCTAGGCGGGGTGTAAATCCAAATAAATAAATAAATAAATCCAAATAAATAAATAAAATATTATTTCACATTGCATTGTGACCTGTTGAACTTTGTTGTATGTTGGTGGCGGAGGAAGAGTTCTTTTCTAGATGGCTATAATAATAAATGGAGAGCCTTTTATAATTGCTACAGATAAAGTACAAAGATTAGATAAAGCTGTTAGAGGAATTATAAAGAAATTTAAATTGTTTAATACTCAAAACCATACAGTTATATTCTAATAATTATATTTGTTATTCTTTTTTTCATTACGTATTTACTAGTTATTACATGATAGTATTAATCTTGTATAAAAAAAGTTTTCTTATTTTCTTAAATGTATTCTTTTCTTATGTTTCTTGTTCATTTTTTTCCTACCTAGCCCTGTAGATAGGAAATAATAGAAATATATTATGCTGAAGTATTATTTTACCATATTTTGATTTTGTTATGATACTCTTTTGCTAAGAGACTGTTTTGTGTTTTATATTTGTTTATTATGCAGTATCCTTAAACTATGTTTAACAAATGATGTTTTATGCTTCTCACCTTTCCCTTTGTCCTTCTTTATTTTATATCCCCTTAAATGGCAAAATAATTTTTTTTAAAAAAAAAATAGATGGGCTATAATAATTAATGCAGTATACAGGTTTTTTTTAACTCCTTTGAAACAAATTTTCTGTGATTGATTGGGTCTTAGAACATGATTGTCAGACTCCTTCATTGGTCTGGAATCCAGGGCTGTCTCCTCCTCCAGAGCTTTTTTAGTAGGGCTTGCTCTGGGGGAAGAACCTTGCAACCAACAGGGAATTACATCACCCTATTCCCACTCCTGCCAGTAACCTCTCCCTGGTTGCCTTTGGTGAAGTCTGGCCCTGCCTCCTTGGGTGCACATTTTAAAGGTCTGCCTGGGGGTGGGACAACTACAGCCTCACCCACTCCTTCTGTTCTGAGGGATGGGCAGTATAGCAACTGCCTGACTGGGATCCCATTTCTCCTGCTCTTCCCCTTGGGAAGCCTTATATGGCTTTTCCTCTGGTCCCTTTTGGCCTAAAAAGGCCACTATAGCCTGTTCCCTACCCTTCCCTTCCAAAGAAATTTCACTGTCTCCCACAACAGATGAGGAATGGCCTATTGACTGTGGTGGGTTCTGCTGCTTCTCTGCCACCCTTGTTGCCCTGTGCCTTTGCTGCTGGCTCTTGGGGTTAGCTTCTGGCCAGCCTTCAGCCGCCCAGCATCTCTGGGTGTCTTGGTAAGCTGGGCTGCTGTTTCTGCAGCATCAGCTCAGGATTCTACAGTCCTTCTTGGATGGCTCCCTTGGCATAGTCTGGGGGCCTCCAATTGCATAGGTAAGTGATGGGGCGAAAGGTATGACCATGGGCAATGATCCAACCAAAATAAAGCAGGGTTGGAAATATTGTGTCATTTCCATCCAACTAAGTCCCTACAATGCCAGTACTTACTCACTTTTTGCTTATGACTGGAGACAAGGACTTCTTTATCTTTGTCCCATTGAAATAGGTCTTATAAGGGCTTAACCAGTTAGATGAAGTCCTAAACTTCTCTGAATTATGTAAACTTTGACTGGACCACACTTTTAAAGTGAAACAGACACCTGTGCATACAACTGATTATTTGAATTCAAAAGTGAGCTTGAATGTTACATTAGATACATACATTTAAGAACTCATGGGAGTGATCTGCTTTGGCAAACAACCTAACATAAAGAGAAGGCACTAATGCAGAGTAGTGGATTAACATGCAATGGGCAACTCCTTTTCTTGAAGTAGACATGTGGGATTATGTGAATGTCTTTCTCTAACATCACATCCATGCAGTCTAGTCATTCTAGCCATTAAATTCACGTCATCAGCTAAATATAGATTGATCTGCCAAGAGTACCTCCTTTGACTCCTTAAGATGGGACTCACCACTGTTAAGTCAGAGTCAGTTATCTCCTGTCTTACCCAGATTCTGTGGAAGCACTGAGGGCCTCTGTGGAAGCACTGAGGGCCTGAGGTGGATGGGAATGACACATGTACAATATAATGCAGGACACTGACAACAATCCCAATAGGCTGGATTCTTGCTACCAGCAACCACAAAGCAGCTGCTTGATGACTTGCCATATAGCACTGGAAATGGTGAAAAGAGTGAGGCAGTCATCTACAGTCTTTAGTCACGTCATTACCCCATAGCACCTCTGAGGTAATAAGGAAGGGCATAATAAGTAAGATTTGCCATAATTAGCCACTTTATCATTTATGTGATCCTAGCTATGCAGCACTGTAATGATTTCATGTTTTGGTGTGTGTATTCCTTTAAATGTTTAGTTTGACTGCAGTACTATAAGGAGATTGATAGGGCAAGACAGGTGTGATTTGATTGGCTGATGACTGAGAGGGGTAGAGAAGATGTTCAGAGAGGATTCTGTGTGTGGTTATCTATGAAGCATTCAGTATGTGAAGTTTGAAGATTGAACATAGTCCGTGTGATTAGAAAATTCTGAGTCTTCTTCTGAGTGACTGACCAACAATTTAGTCTGTGTGACTAAGAGAGTGGATTCTATTCTGTGTGAACAAAACAAAGAGACTAGCCTCTGTGACTATATGAGAGAGAGAGAGAGAGAGAGATAAGCCTGTCAGAGAGGAATTTGAGAGGCTGTTTGTAGCACCAAGCATTACCAGTTATTTTTACAAGTTCCTTTCTTCAGCAACTGTTCAACATAACCAGAAACCTATTTTGTTCTTTATTAAATAAATCAATTTTTGTTTAAGTACAGTACTTCCTCATGCCACATGGTCTTCTGAAGTGCCCAGACCCTGAGTCATACTACCAAAAGAGAGAAATTTGGAATTTTAAATTCCTGGTGGCAGCAGAAAACTACCAAGTTTATGTACACCTAGAGAATTTGAAGGAAAAACCGTTTCCCCAATAGCAAGAACCTCACAAGTACATCACCATATTTCTAAGAGATGACTGTCTTATCACTGTATCTTAGCCAGAAAACTGACTGCCTAAAACCAGAGAGAGAGAGAGAGAGTTGACATCATATTTCCCTAAAAAAGGAAGGGAAGAAAACTGAGCAGTAGGTCTCAGCTCTGTTTCCATTCACCATTCAGCCCTCCTCTCTAGTACATATTAATTCTTGTTAAGATAACTGTACACTTAAAGCAGCCGTTAGAGAAAGCTAGTCCCAAGGTTTTAGCATTATAGTGCCGCTGAATGATTGCAAACATTGTTCAGAGAAGTACATAACTGCTATAGGCCTTGTTCTTCAGCCTAGTGAAGACTGTTAAGCACATTACCTGATAGCTATTTTTCATGGTCATATATTGCTTTGAGATGCAGTTCAAAGGCAGATTTGTGTGTATTAAGGTTTTCCTGCCCCCTTCACCTAATAACAGCCAGTAATTCAGAAAGCAAACAAAGAGGATTTATATGATTTGGAAGTTGCACCTAGAGAAGACAAACATCAGGTAGCAGTCACTGTAGCAACCAGAAGAGCAATAGCTATCCATTAGAAAATCTAACTGAAGAATTAGCTATAATTCAAGATTTTCTCATTAAGTGGGAGAGAGAGACTATAAACAGTGTGTAGAAAAACAGATATTAGTGTACCAGTCAGCAAGCAAGCTGAAGAAAATTGGCTTAATGGACTATTGAACGTCAATATAAAGAAGACAAATTCACTACAACATGCCCAGCAGGGTTATGTATCCAGATATTAAAACAGTTAAATAAATGAAAAAGGTCATTTTTGTTATTATACCAAATTTGAACAGGGGAAATAAAATTAGTCTGTTATTTCTGGTGCCTAGCTGTCTGGCTTACATCTTTCAGAGGAAGAAGAGATGACAAATCAGCAGATAATAGAAGAGATCGGATCCCTCCTCAGCTTTATCTATTTGGGATTCAGTCTCTCTTCCTGCTCCTGTGGATTTACTCTGACAAGCGCCTGTAGAATTTTCTGTGGAGCACAATCCAAGGAGTATGATCCTCTCCCTTGTATCTATGGGGAAAAGATACCTATATCGAGTGCCATAGGAATTCACATGCAGGATCCTAAAATGCAGAGATTGTTGTAAAAGTATACACAGGTGTATACTAAGGTTCCTTGTTGTTAGGAAAAAAATTATTGACTTAAGGTCCGTATTTCTGTGATCCGTAAATCGTAGTAAAAAGGTTTTCATTAAGGTTCTCTGATTCAATTTTTAGTATCCAAAAGCACACCCAGACATTAAATAAAATTCTCTAATATTAGATGAGCCCTGACCTGGATAGCCCAGGCTTTCCCAATCCCATCAGACCTTGGAAGCTAAGCAGGGTTGGCCCTGGCTAGTATTTGGATGGGAGACCTCCAAGGAATAGCAGGGTCATGACGCAGAGGCAGGCAATGGCAAAACACCTTTGAATGTCTCTTGCTTTGAGAACCCCACGGGGTTGCCATAAGTCAGCTGTGACTTGACAGCACTTTACACACTAATATACTCACTTTGAAAATTCAAAACATTTTGTGTGTGTTTTTCAGGAAAGGCATGCTTTTCATTTTCCTGAATGTTTGGGAGTGTTCTTACTGTTTTGGGATTCCATCTGAAGTACATTTTTTGGATGTTGGGACCATTAGTTAGGCCATTCTTCTCCCCCAAGGAAAGAGGCACAAGAAGAGACAGAAGGAGAGAAATGAAGAGGCCCCAGAAAACAGCTGTTTGTAGCACATATACCCTTTAAAATGTAAAGGGCCATTATTTTTTTGTAGAAAGACATGGCATCCATATTCCAAAGGCCAGGTCTGCTCCCATAGAAAACCGTGGCCCTTTCAGATTGTTTGCCAGGACACTTTTTATCTTCCCCTCCCCACTCTTGCATCTCCAAAAACCCAGAGCACTCCTGAAACTCCAAGAGACAAATTATCATTACTCCCATAATATCCAGACTGTTTGAATCATTTTGTATACGAATGCATACCTATTAAAGAATCCACATACAATTATTAATCTCAGGGTAATTGTTATTTAAAGATGTATTAAAATATATCAGTTACAGAGGTCTCCTATATTATGTTGGAGAGTCCTAATAGATATCTAAATGAGCTTTTCTGTTGATCACTAAATCGTAGAAATGCATCTTCAGGGACTTTAGAACAATCTTTTTTATCCAGCAATCATGTTTGGCAGGCACTCAGGAACCATAGCAAATGCCTTGGTGTCCTTTTCCAGTAGTCCCTGAAATGCAGGATCCAACAAATATACACCTATAGCTGTTTTGGGGAAGAAACAAAACAATGTCTGAAATCCATTGGGAGGCTGCAGATGTGATAATACAGCTCAATAGAAGTCACATGGATCAAGTTTTTGGTATGGTTAGCAGTCCAGCAAGAGGACCCAGTTTTGATATCAAAACCCAACCTCATAGGGTTTCTCAATGATTCCTAACAGATAATGTAACTATGATATTTTACAGTTACACAGATCCTGTTACAAGAGGATTGTGCTGATTACATTGCAGGCTCACAGGCATGGGGAAGCCTCTAATTCTGTATCAGTAGTGGTATCAGCCTGTCTGAGCTTTTCTGTAATCTACTGTTGTTTCGTAGGTGCAGAGGCGGGTCTCCCTGGATCTCAGACAATGCTGCCGACAGGGTCAGGAGGGGATTGGATAGAAGCAAATGCTGTACCTGCCCTGCAGGATATTCGGCACTGTTGTCTCAGTAATGTGTGTATCTTGCTATCAGCAGACACTTTCCAGTTTTCCCTAAAGGTAGCTTGAGGGGCCATTTTTTGAATAATAATAATGAGAATGATGATGATGATGATAATCATCATCATCATCATTATCTCTATCTCCTGAAACTGTGATCTCCTCCCTGAAATTAGACTGGCCTTGTAGCATTCCAGAACATAATAGGTTTGACATGACTTTAGCACCATTATGAGTATGATGGTGTTTCATCTTGTTACACTAGTAAGATCATGTTGCATTACAATGTGAAAATACGTTCTTTTATTCTGTAATGTATTGCAAGGAATGCATAAAGTTAATGTCAGCATCTTTACATTCTGTCTTCACAAATCTATTTATTTACTTATTATCATTATTATTTTTATTTTTATTTATTTATTTATTTTTCAATTTATACCCTGCCCTCCCCGCGAATTATTTATTTACAAATGTAGACCACTGTTTGGAAATATCGTAGGACAATGCACTTTTTGTTGAGTTTCAGTACAGGGAACTAGGCAATGTAATGAACCTACACCAAATATAATCACCCCCTTTCTTCCTAGCTCTGTCATCTAACAAACATACATGACCTTAACATTCATGAAAACTGTAGAAATAATCTGCAATGCAGCTTTGATGGACCCTGTCCACTTCCCTCCCGCAGAGGCTAGATTTTCTGTCCATTTTTCTTTCCCTTCACTGACTGAGCAGCCCTAGTAATGTAATTTCTTCTCCCCTGAAGAAATTTTGGCTGTCCCACCCTGTGTCACTAATATACTTTGGCCATTTGCTCAGCCCGCCCAGGAACCTGAGAGGAGAGATAGGATCACCCTTAAACCCTCAAAAATGGCACTTGAGACTCTTTTTAAAATTTAAATCCAACAAAAGGTTTTATTTAACATTGAGGGGAAAGATGAGGTGAAATCAGGGGTTGAAAATACTGAGGTAAAATTAGTACAAGCACAGACTTTTGTTCTTATATATCAGGCTAATGAGAGGTTCTTAAATGATTCACAGTTGCTTAGATCTTTATATTAAGGGGCTTTTGTCCCATTGTTTTCCCAAACACTCTGATACACTTTATTTATATAATCACTGTCTCTTTTGGTGCCCAAAAGGCTTCTTCTCAGTACCCAAACCCCTTCTCTTGGCACAGTTGTACACTTCTTGACATATTAACATATGTTTAGCTCTCTAAAGACAGATTCTAATCACACCAGACCAGAGATCTCTGTACTCCTCAGAGATAACGCTCCCTGGGTAGGGATTCTTCTCTCTCTAGAAGATCTATCCTCTTTCCTAAGGCCTGAATAGGAGTCTTATTCTACTACCCAAACCAGCTTGCCAAGCTTCCCCCCAGTTCTCTGTCTGTGTTCAAACTGCTCTCAGCTAATGCTGAATTCAGAGTCACGGCTGAAGTCTGACTTTGTCATCATTACCCTTTTCTATCAGGGCTTCCCAGATGGTCTCAGTACATGTCTCTTCTCAGTTAAGGCAAGAATCAAACTGACTCCTCTCAGCATACAGCTTTCACAGGATTTTTTTCTGCTCAACTGATACTGAACAATCAGATCGCTTAAAGCAGCCTGTCACTCAAAGCTCTCTGGCTTTGTGAAGAATTAACCCTTCACAGTCCTGTAGTTGTATGTACAGCACTTTTAAGCCTCTTAAAAAGGGCAGTCCATCACAGCAGCCCAAGATGATGGTGGGTAAGTCTAGGAAAAAAGGTGCACTGCCTACATTCAAGTCATATACAAAAATACCTTTCTACATTGATAATATATTAAATAACAATATCTAATCGCTTTGGTTGTTGAGACTGTCGTAGTTCAGCCCTGCACATTTTCTGCTACACCAAGGCAAATGGTGCTTCCCAGCCCATCAATATGGCCTGCTAGACTCTTGAAAATCCATTTTTTTGTAGTTCCAAGCAGGCTATGGATGCCAGCCTCCCGGTGAAACTTGGGAATCCCCCAGGACTGCATCTCATCTCCAAACTTCAGAGATCAGTTCCACTGGAGAAAACTGATACTTTGGAGGATGGACTCTATAGAGTTTTACCTCACTAAGGTCCGTGTCCTCCCCAGGTTTCATCCCCAAACCTCCAGGAGTTTCCCATCCTGGATCTGGCATCCCTAAAGCAGGCAGACAAAGCAGGAAACCCAAAGGGTACTACTATGTACTCCCAGTATGCCCCCCGCAGAGTGTTATGCTCTGCATATGAACGTCTGCTGGTGGTCCCTGGCCCAAAGACATCTGCTTAGCCTCAACCAGAGACAGACTTTTCGACTCTGACTATAGCCTGGTGGAACACATTCCTGAGTGAGATCAGGGCCCTGCAAGACTTGTTCTAGGTCCACAGGGCCTGTAAAATGGAATTGTTCTGCCAGGCCTATGGTTTAGGTGGTGGCTGTCCAACCACACTGGCCCCCCGTGCTCCACCTGGCATCATTTATTATGTGCTGCTAGTTGTGGACTGCCTACATGCCCAGGATCTAGCTTATTGAGCATTCATACAGGTAGTTTTCTTCTGGAATCTCTATTAATTATGCTGACTGCCATCTGGCTTGTTATAGGTTCTGTATTTGTAATTATGTTTTTAATTGTTTGAATTGTTGGAAATTACTGTTGTTAATTATTGTTGTGACATAAATCCAAACAAATCCTATTCATTTCATTAAAGGCATATGGGAGGAGGAGGAATCAGAAACAACTCATATCCTTCTTCTCAAAAACAACACTTCCAGTAATCTTTCATTTAATCTGAATTTAAAGCAAAATTTCACCAAAAATAAAGGCTGTATCTCACTTACTTAATTGCAGTTTTGGGAGAAAATGAATAGCTGAGGATACAGCAGAAGCATTGTGGTGTACTGAACTTTTGGGTATATGTAAGTGCTGGAACCCAAATGAGTTTTAGGGCTTTACTCTCCACTTAGTAAATGCTGGGGAATGTTCCTTTGCAATTCTAAGTGAAAAAATTCCAACCTAGGGAGATAAAATGGTCTGTAATGGGTAAGGGAGAACACAGACTCCCTTGCCAGTTGCACACAGAGGTTCCTATCTACCATAGGTTGGGAGAGGATAGCTGGCTTTCACTCACAGTTGTCAATATCAGCCAAGAATCCTAAACATAAGAACTCCTCCAAATCCTACACTGGATTAGAGAATGTTCCTTCCTGGACAAATAGGAACTGCCTCCACTGATTCCTATATACTAAAGAATTCACCCTCACCTTCCAAACTTGTGTGTATGTGTGGAGGGGTACCTTAAATTTTCAAACAGGAAGAAACACATGGAAAGGGAAAGATATAGGACTGATGATTCTCTAGTTATTTTACATTTTAAGATTTCATTTTATTCAAAAATTTTATGTAACACTCCAACAGTGCACGGGGGGGGGGGGGGAATGTTTGAATGACTTCCATAGTGGAGCCAACAGCTTGGATCCATATAGAAACCTTGTATAGAAGCTGAGCTGTAATTTTTGCCTGAAATACCTGTAAAGCTGATGGAAGGCATTGCCCACCACTGCAGATAAAGGATCTCTGGATTGCTGCCACATTGGTTCTAGTGCTTGCTGGGATATGACAAGAGACTATGAGAGAAAGTTGTGGAATAATAAACATCGTTAAATTAACAGACTTGCTCACATTGATTTTTATCAAGAAGCCAGTTTGTTGCTAAGGACAGTGAGATAAAACAGCACTACACATCCTCAGGGTTTCTAGCCTTTCTAGGAGAAAGTGTTTTTTATTCCAGGTATTCATTTGAAAGGCCAAGCAGCTTCACTTTAGCAGCAGAGGCACCCTGAGTTCTTTTGCTGTGTGAAATTAGAACACTGGTTGCATGGAGCAGGGCCTTTATGCTAATGGCCCCAAAATACAGAATTTGTTTTCTGAGGAGGTCTTGGGGTATAAAACCAACATGTTTCAGAAAGCATTTGGGCTTACTGTGTGTTTTTGTTCGTATGGGGTTTTGGAAGGTTTGGGTAGCTCTTTCTGCTTTATTGATGCTGCTGTTATCATATAATTTTTTTTAAGTAATTGGTAGTCCTTTACTGAGCTGTGAAATTTTTCATGGATAAAGATCAACCTTGTGAATCTAATGTAAACAACAAAAGACCTGTGTCTGGCAGAAGGCAACTCTGCCTGTGTGATTCTAGCGTAAACAAAATCATTTGCAAAGGAAAGTAATCCTCTAACGCTTACTTTTAACCTTGAAAATATGCTGGACAAACAAAGCAATATACCCAGACAGTACACATGGAACCTATTGCCACCCCAGCAGGAATAACGAGACAGACAACAGACTGGAATTAAACAAGGGCCACTTTATTAACTATTTAAACGGAACATGCAGCAACGGGCAAACGAAGCAAGCTCTGGAACAGGCAAGGCAGGCGTCAATCCCAGACACAACCTCCTTGCCCTTGTAATGGGCGGGTAACCTAGCCCCAGTCTTGAGCCAGTCAGATTCTGGCTCGTAACCGGCGGCCCGGCATACTGGCGCCCCCTCCCAGGGGCGCCTACCCCTGAGGCTGCACAGACCTTCAGGGAGAAGCCTAGTCTGAGAGGGTCCCATAGGCGATCACCATTCACCTCCCCAGACCGCAAGGCCCTAGGGTGGTTCCTGATGACCTCCTGTTCCCAATCGGGATATGCCGTGAGGCACTCACCAGTTCCATTTTCTTGCTTGCACAAACCTGCCAAGTGACCAATCTACTTAATCCCGACCACCCCCTATGCCCTTAACCACTGACTGCAGTGTAAGGTAGGCAAAAAACACCCCGTCCCAAGCCAAACAAGAAGGAGGTGCAAAAATTCCTACCTGGCCCCAATTGGCAACCAGCAAAAGCCTACACTACAACCAGGGCGGGCGGGTGGGCGAGCATGCCAACGGACTGCAGAGAGCGGGAGCGGGGCAACGGCTCTCACAGAGCAAGCCCCGCCCCCTGCTCTCTGAGGAACGCACTCAGCGTTCACTGTTGCTGCCTCGCGTCCTGCGAGGCGGCAAACCAGCTCCCTGTGCCACGGCGCTGCCGGGCGAAGGGGAGCCCATTGCCACCCCAGCAGGAATAACGAGACAGACAACAGACTGGAATTAAACAAGGGTCACTTTATTAACTATTTAAACGGAACATGCAGCAACGGGCAAACTAAGCAAGCTCTGGAACAGGCAAGGCAGGCGTCAATCCCAGACACAACCTCCTTGCCCTTGTAATGGGTGGGTAACCTAGCCCCAGTCTTGAGCCAGTCAGATTCTGGCTCGTAACCGGCGGCCCGGCATACTGGCGCCCCCTCCCAGGGGCGCCTACCCCTGAGGCTGCACAGACCTTCAGGGAGGAGCCTAGTCTGAGAGGGTCCCATAGGCGATCACCATTCACCTCCCCAGACTGCAAGGCCCTAGGGTGGTTCCTGATGACCTCCTGTTCCCAATCGGGATATGCCGTGAGGCACTCACTGGTTCCATTTTCTTGCTTGCACAAACCTGCCACATGCAAAGCCAAGCCTCTGCTTTGGCCTTTGCTACCCCACACAGCAACTGAGTGCCATCCGAATCCCGTGCTGCAAGTCCTCTAAAAATATCCCATTGCCCTTGTCTGAGAGGTGCACCCCGTCGGGACGATACAGGTCAGGGAACTCGACCCGTATGTTAGGATGCGACAAAAGAGACCCAAACTGGACTCCATGGCCATGCGAAGTTGGCTATTAGCATTACGCCTAGCCCTGTCCATACACCTGGGGTCACTGGTATGCCTCCATACCCGGTGGGGTAGCATGGCTGACCACACAATCTGGACCCCGGGCCACCTTGACCTTGCTCTTATCCTCACAAGGTGCCATGGCCATCTATCGCGAATGATGAGCAGCCTTGCTCTTATCCTCACAAGGAGCCATGGCCATCCATCGCACCGCCGAGCAGCCTTGCTCTTATCCTCACAAGGTGCCATGGCCGTCCACCGTATGTCAGGCCACCGTGCACTTGTCCTCCAAGGTGCCGTGGCTGTCCACAGTACGTCAGGCCACCCTGCTCCTATCCTCACAAGGTGCCGTGGCCATCCACAGTACATCAGGCCACCTTGGTATTATCCTCACCAGGTGCCATGGCCAACTACCCTGGGGGCTGAGCTGCCTCGCTCTCCTCATCACAATGTCGAGCAGGCCCCCAAAAGAAAAAGGCCCAAAACCCCTTCTTCCCACAACTCAAAGACGCCCTCTACACTTGACGAGTGTATGTCCTGCTGAAAGAGCTGTTGAAAAAAGAGCGCCATGGCCACCAACGGACCTTTCGTCCTGCCTCACGACCCGCCAACGGACCTTTCATCCTGCCTCATGACCCACCGCATCTGCAAGAGAAATATGATTAAAACCTGGTTCCATACCATTGAACCGATTTAGGGTAGCAGGCCGAAAGGTGAACTACTTCGCTAAAGGAGGCATTCCAGACGAAAGAACGTCCACGTATTCACCTTTAAGGATGTACTCCTTGTTGACAATGGACAAGGAGAGAAATATAAATTAAAACTGGTTCCAATCATTGAACCGACTCAGTGCAGAGGCCGAAGGTGAACTACTTCACTAAAAATAAACATCCAAAACAAAACAAAATACGTCCATATATTTACTGGTAAGGATTTACTCCTTATTGGCAATGAACAAGGACAAGGAGTGCAGCTTGGCAATGGACAAGGAGTGCAGCTCCGGGAGTGAAGAGCCCAGGGGCGGGCGCATGCCCAAGCCCCCACCCTGTCCTCGGCTTCCCTGCCATTTGTGCCTTACCAGAAGAAGTGAAGGAGTGGTAACCAAAGACAGGCCTTTACAGTGGGGGCCCCTGCCTTTAAAGTGCCCACCCTGGAGGCTAGCCTGGCTCCTTCCATTCTGTCCTGGAGGTGTGAGGACCAATATTTCCTAATTTACCAAGGTTGTAATGAAAGGGTTCCATTTTTAACAGCTGGTGTTTACCCTCGCAGAGCTATTTCTAGACATCTTTCTAGGCTACTCTAGTGCTGCTGTAAGCCCTGCTAGGGTCCCTATTGTTTTAATGCTTCGTTTACATGTTGATAATTTCATCACTGTTTCTTATTATTACTGTGTGTAGCGTTCCCAGAGAGTAGCTCAAGGTGGCATGTGGCATTTCTTTACTTCTTCTTCTTCTTCTTCTTCTTTTTTGCAAACCAGTAAGTCTGGGCTTCACACTTCCCAGCTCCCTCACACTTGGATTTAGACACAGCAGATCGGACAGCTGATCTTGCCTTGATCCTCTAACAAACCTATTAACCTGCTAAAATAAACCAACCTGCCTAGGACATGATGCTTATTCCTATCCCTATTTATATCCCTAGATAAACCCTATCTGAGTGCCCAACTAGATGTGACAGCATTCTTGGGTTGGTATTGGTGGTGAAGCCTAGGGAGGAACTTGAAGCCGACCACTACAGTGGCACAATGGCAAGAATGGGACAAAGCACAAATGCTAAGGAGCTAATAGTGAACAAATCTCATCCCAACACCTGTTCAGTATGGGGTTTCATTCCATTGGAAGGAATAGGTTTGGGTATACTCTTGGAACCCAATCTACTCCTGTATAAGTAGATGGCAGCTGTAGCTAGAAGTGCCTTTCCAGGATTCGACTGGTTAACCAACTGCTGCCTTTCCCGGGCAGAAAGGATCAGGCCACTGTGGTGCATGCCTTGGTTACATCTAGACTATATAACTGCAATGTGCTCTATATGGGGCTACCCTTAAACTGTTCAAAAACTTCCACTGGTACAGAATGTTGCAGCCAGTAATGGTGTTAGGGACCATGTCATCCCAGTCTTGGCCCGTCTATACTTGCTCCCTATCTGATTCTGGGCACAAGTCAAGGTGTCAGTGTGGATTCCACTGAACAGGGGGGTGAAGCAAGGATGCTTTTCTACCTTAGCTGCCATTGCATAGCCCCGATTCAACATAAACCAACCTCCAGGCAGCACCTGGAGATTTCCAGGAATTGCAACTGATCTGCAGGTATTTCTCGACCCAGAGTCGATGAACCTATTCCTGGCTACAGAACTGCACTCCAAACCCTTGGAACCAAGAAAAACGTGGCATAGTAGGATGTGCTTTTCTACCTTAGCCGCCCCTGCATAGCCCGAAAGCAACATAAGTCAGGGGTGAAGGAGATCAAACCTGTTACCAAGTGGCTCACTTTCAGTACTACATGGGGCACCAAAGGCGATGCTTCTCCACCTTAGCTGCCGCTGCCTAGCCCGAAAGCAACGTAAGTCAGGGGTGAAGAGAACCATACCTTTTACAATGTTGTTCTCCCTCCTTAGATGTTCTCCCTCCCAATTTGTCAGTTCCAGAGTGAGAGACAGATTTACTATGGCAGTCAGCCCTCAGCAGACTTCATCTATTTTAAAACTAGCTTTTAAAGAGTCTTACATCTATGACAATCTCTTCTGACTCTCCAGTTCCACAGGCATTTACAGAGAATGCTGTTGTGCCTTTTAAGCACTTTTCCTATAATTTATGAATTGTATTTTAACTATCTGCCACATTCTTTCAGCTTGAATAAATAAACTCGTAACTTTTTATATGCAAAGCATGCTCTGCCAGGGAACTAAGACTCTACCTGCATTAGAGCCTCAAGTGCTGAAATGGTAGGTCTCTTCAGATGTTCAACTGTCAAGTGATTGAACACGTGTAAAAGACAGAGGGATCACCCCGATGTCTACAGTAAGCCCTTCTGCACAGAGGCTCCAGTATGTGATCAGAACCCTGGTTTTTAAAGGATTCTCAGTGACCACAGCCGCTCAGTGAAAGCCAGTTTGGTGTAGTGGTTAAGTGCGCGGACTCTAATCTGGGAGAACTGGGTTTGATTCCCCACTCCTCCATTTGCACCTGGCTGGATGACCTTGGGCAAGCCATAGCTCTGTACCAGCTGTTCCCTCAAGGACAGCTTGGGAAAGAGCTCTCTCAGCCCCACCTACCTCACAGGGTGCCTGTTGTGGGGAGGGGAGGGGAAGGGAAAGGAGTTTGTAAGCCGCTCTGAGACTTCCTTGGGGAGTGGAGGGCGGGGTATAAATCCAATCTCCTCTTCTTCTTCTTCTTCAGTCCCCTCAGCCACAGTCCGCCTGGCCTCAAAAGGAAGGCCAGGTGCTGGATCCCTAATGATCAACCCTGATGAAACAATGGAGCGGGGGAAGACCTCGCGGCACAGCTGCGGGCGGCTGCTGTCCGGTCACCCAAGGGGATGCTCCTGCCTCCACTAGCCAACTGAAGGGGGGCCTGGCCGCCTGAGGGCCCCCTCTGCTGCCATTAGGTGCCACCGCCGCCATTAGGTGCCGCCACCCAAGGGCTGCCTCTGCCGCCGCGAGACCGGGCCGTGCAGAAAAGGCCAGAAAATGGGGGGGGGGTCAGGCCGCCACAGAACAAGGGCCAAAAAGCGGCCGTCGCCGTCCCGCCTGACCTGCCATAAGCCGGCCACAACGGAGTCCGCCGGAGCCGCTCTCAAGAGCAGCGTCGTCCGCGAGCGGTTGGGAGGGGTGCTGCAAACAGCGTTGCTGCCGCTAACCCCCCCATCAAAAGGACACCGCCGCCAGAACCCTCGCCCGCCGCCTGATAGGCCCGCGTCTCGGAGCTACGAGCAGCGTGCTCTTTCACCAGGAAGCTGGGGGTGGGGGCTCCTGAGAGCTCCCTCAACCAACCCAGCAAGGAGCTCAAAGCTCGCTCTGGGCAGAAAAGCCCCTCAAGAGCCACCCTGTTGCTCCAAACTCCGGCGTAAGAGTGAACGCCGCCACTCACTGCCGCCGCGGAGAGCCGCGGCAATTTTTTTTTTTTAATTTTTTCTTTATTGAAGGGATTCAAAGGGTACAAGCAGTAAAGAGTGTGTTACATATTGGAGATTCTTAATAATATATTGGAATACAAAGTTAAAGACTTAGCTTGTATTACAGCAATTCTTAAACATTCCTGTCACATTAAACTAAGGTTAACTCTAGAGTTACTACTGTTTATATCAGCCGTGGCAATTGTGCCTCCGAGTCTGGCCCCCCCCGCCAACGGCAAAGAACCAGGAGCTGTTGTGCCACTGCCCCCTTGACAGCCGGCGGGGCGCCTAGAGCCACCGTGCTGCCGCTCGTCCCAGCAGCCGTCTACCACCTCCAGGCCGAAATCAAGCTGGCCCCCCACCGCACGCCTCTCAAACGTGCACTCACAGGCCGCGCCTGCCCCAAAGACGGGTTAAAAAGGGGGGAACCGCTTTATTTTTAAGAAATATGACCGTTACCAGAAATGTAAACATAGATATAAGTATTATTATTTTGGATAGAGTGGAAAATGTGTTATGCTTCAGATGTTCATGTTCTCCTCTGACACTAAGCATTCCAGCTCCCACATTTTAGCTTGGACACTTCTAGCAGTAGTATATAAACATCCTACACATGCAGTGTTTCCCTATTCATGCTGCTTTCCGTGTAAGAAAGCCTGAAGCCAGTAAACTATGGATTCCAATAGTTAATTCCTTGAAGGAGATGATGCTGACAAGAGAGAGCATCATATAATATTGCCAAAGGAAAGCTTTCCACTTATGGCAGGCTTCTGCATATGACTACCAAATGATACCAAAGGAAAAAGTAGGTGTGACTTGACTACTACATTGCATTCAGCAGGATGCTTTGTTGATCATCTTGAACTGCAGTTAGTGTTTTAACCTATGTAGCACTTTGCAGATACACAACTTCAAACCTCTGGAAAGCATCACAGAGTTCCCTTTTACTAGGAAGATATTGTGGGAAAAGTAAGCCAGCTTTAAACAGTCTGCTGTGCTGCTCGACTGGCCTTAGGGCATACTTCCTAGGTTATAATCATGGGTAGGATACTATGTACCCACTGGCACTCCAGTGGCCAGTAAGAGAAAGATTCTTTTTTTAAAAATTGCCATTACATGATGTCACTTCCAAGAAAACACAGAAATGATGGCAGTCTAGGAATCACCAATAACTCATTTCGCTGACAGTATGACATCACTTCCAGGGAATATCCAGAAATGATATCACATCTCTCTGGAAATCACCAAAAACTCTATGGCTGATAGCCACCTCCCATGTTCCCCTTCACCCCAGACGCCAGGTTTGATTTGCCACTCCTCTACATGCAGCCAGCTGGGTGACCTTGGATTAGTCACAGTTCTCTCAGAGCTGTTCTCTCAAGAGCAGTTCTTTCAGAGTTCTGTCAGCCCTACCTACCTCATAGAGTGTCTGTTATGGGGAGAGGAAGGGAAGGAGATTGTAAGCCTTTCTCAGATTCCAAATAAAGGGCGGAGTATAAATCCAACTCTTCTTCTTCTCCTCCCTCCCATTGGTTGCCAGGCCAGGCACCCTAGGCATATGGGAGGTGCTGCAGCATGGCTTAATCCCACAGCCCTCTGATAATAGTGCTGAGGAAATTACTTCTCACCTACAGGATCTGATTTCAAAACTAGCATGGTAAGTAACTACATCAACATAACAACATGTGTCCTAGTAATGTAAGATAGCCCACTCCAGTAAGCACTGAAGAAGCTGTAAACAGGTACAAAAATTTTTCACAGTTCTGTACAACATTGGAACCAGGAGTACAGAACAGACCACTATGGCAGTATTATTTGAGGGACAATCTCTGTTTGAAAAACATAATTGTGTTAGGATATTTCCATACAAAAATTTTTTCCTAGGAAGTGTTTAACTCTTCATAAGAGGAGGAGGAGATTGGATTTATACCCCATCCTTCACTACCCGAAGGAGTCTCAGAGCAGCTTATGATCCCTTTCCCTTCCCACAACAGACACCCTGTGAGGTAGGTGGGGCTGAGAGAACTCTCTCGAGAACTGCCCTTGAGAAAACAGCTCGGAAAGAATTTATGACTGACCCAAGGTCACACTAGCAGCTGCGTGTGGAAGAGTGGGGAATAAAACCTGGTTCTCCCAGATTAGAGTCTGCGCTCTTAACCACTACACCAAACTGGCTCTACAGCATTCAAATGGCTGGTTTCTTGCTTCTTTATTCCTACCAGTGCTTTGGGAATTTTTTTCCCTTTTCACTGAAGGTTTTTTTTGGCAAAAGAAAGAGTCTTCTGACACTTAGACAATATACAGATTCACAGTGGATTATCACATTTTTTTCCCCTGACATGATCACTGAATGTGTTGCAGCATACCGATGAACTGGCTAAAACCTTTGAGGCACTGACTGGTAGATACTGCTTTACTATTTTTCCCAGATGTCCTAATGAAATATGTGCAACTAATTTCTGCTAGGCCCAAGTTTACCAACTATAATAATTGTCTCTCCAGCAACTGCAAAAGATATTCTTCCCGTTATGACGTGGGGAAACCAAGAAAATAATTACATCTATAATTTTTCAAACCAGGGATATTGTACTTCGCCACTCAGAATTGCCAAATATTAATTTATTTTATAATAAAGTTTATTTATTGCTGAGAATACAGTGTTCCTTTAAAGATACTTTGTTGGTTTAATAGGTTTTAATGTATAACCACTCTCCACTGTATGATTACAAACATTTGATTTAATTTCGAAAACTTCAAGGCTTGTAAGCTAAGAACTGATTCAATTGTGTAACAAGGCACATGGTATACTTCTTTCACGCGACTATACCACCTCAGATATGTGTATGGACGAATCATATGCTCATCTGCTTTAAAATTTCACACTACGTGTGAAAAACTGGTACATGAAAGAGAAGGGCTTTCAGTTTTACTGAATGTTTGCATCTGCTTAGTGATTATTAAAATCAACTGAACTCAGTTCCCAGCGATTATGTTTAGGACTTCTAGGAGAGGCTAAAATTCTACAGGCAACTTACATATACAACCCTCTACTGATTACAACAGAGGCTATGACATACAGCTGTGAACAAGAGTGAAACCCTAAGGGTACACTCAAGCACAGAGTGAAGCATATTTAAATGTCTATTGAAATTGATGTGAGGGACTTAACGCATGCCTTGATTGTGCACTGGAGAGCACCCTAAGGGCATCTTCAATCACATATAGCTGCCACACAGCTCCCATTCATTTCACAAGCCCCAAGTGTTGGTGGATTATGGGTTAAACATTTTTAAATGGCTTATTTGTGGCAAAACACAAAAGTGGGAGTACAGCTTCAACAATATAGATGATCACAAACCGGGATGTGTAATTATTTCCACATAATGGTCCCATTATAAACGTAATAGAAGCTATTTTTTATGGGACAATTTAATGTACTGGGACATTAAATACACACAGGTGCCCTAAATGTATTTCATTTGTCCATTCAATTATCAAAGGTAGTTGCATGTGAGTTTTATTATGAGACATGAAACTGACCGATAATGCTGAACTGTTACATGGAAGGAGCTGTTAACAGAATCTTACAGCAGCCACTCTTCTTGAGCTGTGCCATTTCCATTGAAAGAAGTACAACATTTATAGGGCAAACAGGAGGTATTAGTTCAGCTTTTGTCACTCATGGTAGCTTGTTCACATGCAAATGATGCTGGTGTTTCTGAAGGTAACTGAGATTAGGTTTCAGTAATAGAAGATTAGGTGGGGTAGACACCATGTCATTTTGTTTCTTGTTTATTAGCATCTTGGAGCTTTGCTACATTTGTTTGTATGCTTGTGCACCAATAGCAGATGATGAGTGCTGGAAATTAAGGGTTTACCTGGGCTGTGCAAGAACTTGTGGTATCTTTCACCAATTAAAAAATACACCTTTAGACATTTATCTGCTATTTTGACATATTTATTGCTTTACATCTGTTGATGGAAACTGTTAATAAGGAAAGAATTAGTAGGCACATTGATGAACAAAAACTATTGAGGCAGATTCAGCATGGGTTCTGCAAGGGAAGATCTTGTCTCGCTAACTGTTAGTGTTCTTTGAGGGAGTGAACAAACATGTGAACAAGGGGGATCCAATAGATGTTGTTTATCTTGATTTCCAGAAAGCTTTTGATAAAGTTCCTCATTAAAGGGATAAAAGGACAAGTCCTCTTGTGGATCAAAACCTGGCTAATTAATAGGAAACAGAGAGTGAGTAAAAATGGGCAATTTTCTCAGTGGAGGGTGGTAAACAGTGGGGTACCACAGGGATCAGTACTTGGTCCAATGCTTTTTAACTTGTTCATTAATTATTTGAGTTGGGAGTAAGCAGTGAAATGGATAAATTTGCAATTGACACAAAATTGTTCAGGGTGGTGAAAACCAGGGAGGATTGTGAGGCACTCCAAAGGGATGGCAAACAGGGTTCAATATGGCCAAATGCAAACTGATGTATATTGGGGCCAAAAATCCTAACTATAAATATACATTGATGGGGTCTGAACTGGCAGAAACTGACCAAGAAAGAGGTCTTGGTGTCACAGTCGATAATTCACTGAATATGTCGAGACAGTGTGCAACTGCAATGAAAAGGGCCAACAGTATGCTATGGATCATTAGGAAGGGAACTGAAAACCGTTCAGCCAGTATCATAATGCCCATGTATAACTTGATGGTGCAAACTCATTTGGAATACTGTGTACAATCCTGGTCACCACACCTCAAAAAGATATTATAGCTTCAGGAAAGGGCAACTAGAATGCAGAAAAGGACAACTAGAATGATAAAAGGCTTGGAACACTTTCCATTTGAAGAAAAGTTAAAGTGCTTGGGTCTCTTTAGCTTGGAGAAACAACGACTGAGGGGTAACATGATAGAGGTTTACAAGATTATGCATGAGATAGAGCAGGTAGAGAAAGAAGTACTTTTCTCCCTTTCTCACAATACTAGAACTTGTGGGCACTCAATGAAATTGCTGAGCAGTCAGGTTAGAACGGATAAAAGGAAGTAGTACTTCACCCAAAGAGTGATTAACACATGGAATTCCCTGCCACAGGAGGTGGTGGCAGCTACAAGCATGGACAGCTTCAAGAGGGAATTGGATAAACATATGGAGCAGAGGCCCATCGGTGGCTATTAGCCACAAGTTATAGATAGGACCTCTCCATCTGGGGCAAGTGATGCTCTGTATTCTTGGTGCTTGGAGGGGGGCAACAGTGGGAGAGCTTCTAGTGTCCTGGCCCCACTGGTGGACCTCCTGATGGCACCTGGTATTCTTGGCCACTGTGTGACAGAGTGTTGGACTGGATGGGCCATTGGCCTGATCCAACATTGGCTTCTCTTATGTTCTTATGGCTTTATAACCTTAGCTTATTATTTTTGACTTTGCATATCTAAAACATCATAATGTTACATGCTAATCTGCTGTTCAGTCCCTGTCTATAAGTTTGAAACCTGTATTTCCAATGTATTTGAAAAAGTGTGCACACACACAAAAGCTCATATCTTGAATAAACCTTTGTTGGTCTTAAAGGTGCCACTGGACTCTAAATTTGTCTTTCAGTGTTAGTGCTTCCAATTTCCAGGAGAGGCCTGGAGAACTCCCCTACTCTGACTTCCCCACCTGTCACTCCTCCCCACTTTCCTGAGGGTAAACTTCCCTGTCTGACATACTTAGCCTCTCTGCCTGATTTTTGCCCCATTCTTTAAATACACAAAACTTTAACTCCTAACATTTACTGATTTAAATTTGTGAGGTGTCTCCCTCTGTACTGCTTAACTACGTGATCCTTAGCAGCAAAGGCTGGCAAATGGCAAAGACTAGAGATAAATCCGCACACATTCTCACATCATCTTATGAGAGCTGTAGCCCTCCTCCCTTCTTCCTCCCAAATCTGCCAAACTCTAGTTGTTAAAGTTTTCTTGGGACTGGGTGGGTTTTTTTAATTTTATGCTTGGCCCATCATGCCTGCCAAGAACATTATGCGCCTGGTGTTTGTTAATAGAAAAGGCAGGCACACTAACTCAGGGAATACCCATTTGCTATCATGTGACTCTTATCCTGTATTATAAAGAAGAGCTGTTCCAATTCACTGCTTGTAGCATGACCCTGTAGCATATGAATCAATGTATTCAGGAAAGCCTGTAAAAGCAGCTTCTGCACAGGTACAAAGTTGCTCAAAATGATACTCATTCAAATTCTGAGGGGGGGGGGACATCAAGATGATCCAGTGAGGGGCTCAATTTGTAATAAAAAGTGCAATCTTAGTGAGTCCAAATATTTATCACTAGCCTGATACCCATGCTTCGCTATGGTATTTAAGTTCCGTAAAGCCAGTTATAATACTAATGATGTGAAGTTTGAAATGTAACATTTGTTGTAGGAATTCTAATGGAGAAGATTGTAGTGTAAAAAACAAAGTGAGACATACGTACTGTTTTTTTTCTCCACTGAAAGACCTCTCTGTGGATCATATTGGTCGCTCTGCCTGCAGGTGCTAGGATCACCAGGCTGCTTGGTGAGCTCACTCTGGAACAGGCCATATAGACCTGTCCATGTGAGAAGAAGTCATCTGTTAATTCCTGCCACCTTCAGTGTCTGGCAGACCTTGAGGGAAAACTGCAGCCTGTTGAACTTTGTCACATTCCTAAATTGCCTCCTCTTTGTAGCGTTGGTGTATCTGGCTCGATGTTTGCCAGGAGCTTTCTTGGGGGTGGTGAGAGGTGTGAGGGGGAGTTAGTCTGAGGGAGTGGTGATGTGGTGGACATTTTTTCAGGTTCATGAGGGAGCTGTGCATCGAAATGGCTCCTAGAAAGGCCCTTTACAATCTCCCCATGAACATTCATAAACTCATTTGCCATGCTGGCTGTTAGGAGAAATATCTATTCGAGAGTCTTGAATCGCTGATTTCTGTAACTGTCCTTAACTGTCTGCAGTCTCTTTTAACTGTGTTTTTACCTCAGAACAGAAACTGCAGACAGTTTCCAGACACATGGAAAACAATTGGGGAAACACATTTTGCCCCTTTTTTACCCCCTTAGGGGTCATGTTTCTCAGAAATCACTTTTTAGGGGGGGTTGACATCATGGTAGGAATGCACTCCCCTTATTTTGGGTTTCTTGGTGCAGGGGTTTGGCCTGGGCATTGAATTGGGGGTGAGGGCATACAAAACCTGTCTTTCATTTATATTATATTTAAGAAGTGGGACATAACTACATATTCAAAACACCATCCGAGCAATCAGTTACTAAGCAAGTTCATCGGAACCAATTTTCTAGAACCCACATTATGAGAAGTTAAATAACCTAATAAAGGAAAACACTTTTTTACAAATTTCGGGTATATTTCCATAGTGGGTTGGAGTGTGGCTAAAGCCATTGGTGAGGCTGGGCCAGCAGCCTTGCTAAGGTGATCCTACTGGGGCAGCGTCCCTGATGAATAAAAGTACCCTGGCCCTGCTCCTACACCTGACAGACACTTGTCTGTCTGGTGTTGAGGGGGGATTGTGTTTAAAGGCATCGGGGAGGCTGGGCCAGCAGCAGAGCTAAGGCAATCCTGCTGTGCAAACCTCCCTGGTGGCTGTAAGCATCCTACTTCCTCTCCTACACCTGACAGGCAGCTGCCTGTCCAGTGTGGGAGGGGGAGGAGTATTAGAAGCCATTGTGGAGGCTGGGCCAGCAGGATCACTAAGGCGTTACTGCTGGGGGGGCCTCTCTGTTGGCTTTAAGCACCCTGCAGCCACTGCTGCACCTGACAGACAACCGCCTGTCAGGTGTAGGAGAGGGGTGTGTGTGTGTGTGTGTGAAGCCATGAGGAGGCTGGGCCAGCAGCAGTACTGCACCTCACAGGTGGTTGTTGGACACTCCTGATTTCCTCAACTGTCATGAGCTGTTTGCAGTCTCCTAAAACTGTTGGCTTTTTTTACCTCAGAACACTGAGCTCTGCAGCTGACCAGTCAGAGAGTGGGGGGTGCGAGTAGGCAGCAGCCTGGTAGCCTCATAGAAATCAATGGGAGGAGCACATTTCCCCCCTTTTGACCCACTTAGGGGTCAAATTTCTAAAAAAAATCCCTTCTTAGTGAGCACCTACACCATGGTAAGAGTGCTCTCCCCGAATTTGGTGTTTCTAAGGTCCTGCGGTTTGGCCTGGGCACTGATTTTACAGTGAGGGGACTTTCCTTTATATAGAGAGAGGTGTTCATTTCCAGATTCCTAGCACCTATGATTTGACCAGTTGTCACTTGCAGAAAGCCCACTTACCAATTATATTTAATGGAGAATTGGTTTAAATTTTTTAATTATATTTCCAATTCTAATATGGAAGACAATAAGTTACCTAGGACCTATATTAACTTTTCTCTTAATTAATGACTATGTTGTATGACATTCTTCTTCACAGATTAATGTTGTGTTGTTTGGTTGGTTTAACTGTTTGATGTATATAATTGGATCTTATATTGTTATATGTTAATGTTTTGTGTATTATCAATAAAAATGTTAATACATATAAAAATAATGGCACAAACAGCAGACAGGGAGGCTAAATATGTCAGACAGGGAAACTTATCCTCAGGATCTAAGTGTTGAGCACAGCACATAACTGACTCTTCCAGTGGTTGAGGCTCAGGCCCCATTTCTTTGTCCACAGGTTCTTCTCCCATCTCCAGTTTGTGGAGCTTAAAGAGTGCCTCCATTTTGGGAGAGTTTACAGGGTGTTCTCCATGTTGCAAAAGGCCCAGCAGCAACAGAAAGCATGCTGCAAGCCTGTGCAGAGTCCCCTCTGCCATTTAAAGATGGCACATCTGAACAGCAATTGGCTGTGGAATGTCGGGAGAGTTCATAGAGGGGTCACATACCTACCTCTGGGGGGAAGGGAGGTGGGGGAGGGGTAGCAAGTGGTAGATGGGGAGTGGGAGAGGAAGTGTAGGGGATGGGGAGCTTTCACTTAAATGGAATGCACCCCCCTCATCCTACACCATGCATTCCCTCTATCTACTCTCAGACAGTGTCAGATCCTCAGTTGTGACTCCACATTTTTTCAAAATGCCACAGTGTAGCTACTAGAGTATTTTAGCTTATTTTCATATTTTGATTAATGTTGCCCAGAGATATGTATCCCAGGAAGTCTCTTCAACATGGTTTCATGTCTACAAGGAGTGTTTTCAGAAAACTTAGAATTTATTTTAAATAAATTATGTCAAGTTAACAGTTACAAAAATGAAGAAAAGAAATAACCTTTTGTACAGCTGAACTCTGGTTTCAAAGGCCAGTATGGTGCAAGCTGCTCTAACATTACCAATTTGTGCCACCCCACTATAAGCAAAATTCTTAAAACTGCTCCTGACAGTATGACCTTCATTCTAATCACTACTTACAGGAGTAACTACTTGCATGTTTCCATCTTGGGCTATTTCACCTTAGGCTGTTCACTGCTTGTTAATGAGGCCAATGTGGATAGCAGATGATAATTATGGATAATGTTGAAGACTGCAAAGCTCTTGCTTCACCTTAGAAGTTGAGTTGCAATCTGTTCAAACTTATTGCTGTGATTCTTTCACCAATTTATCCTTGTTTTCAGAAACAGTAGATGAGGTAGACCAGTTTCTTGAATATCTTCTGGCATTTCACAGGTGAAAATAGGGTTGTGCATGTAACATTGTCTCTTACCTAGTATCACTGCCTGTGGTCTTCTATCGTACACTGTTGTTGCTTCTATATCTGTTGCATTGATTTACTAGGCAATAGTCTGTCCTGCGCTGTTTTAAAAGCCAGATTTTGATCCATTATGGGAAAGATCTTCTTTACACAGAGAGTGATTAAAATGTGGAATTCACTGCCAGAGGGTGTAGTAATGGCCACAGGAGTAGACAGCTTTTAAAGAGGATTAGATAAATTCATGGAGGATAGGTCTGTTAGTGACTACTGACCATTGTGACTGAGCAGAACTTCCACGTTCAGAGGCACTAAACCTCTGAATCCCAGAGCCGGGAGGCAACATCAGGGGAAATCCTCAGCCTCTGTGCCTTGTTGTTGGCCCTCCAGAGGAACTGGTTGGCCACTGTGAGACAGAATGCTGGACTATATAGACCACTAGTCTGATCCAGCAGGGCTCTTCTTATGTTCTTAAGATACATTAGAAAACATAATTGTACTAAAATAGACTATCAGCAGTGTAAATATACCTCCGCATCTGCATTTGGGTAGTGGTAGGGTATGCATTTATTGTTCATATGTGTCAAGACCTTGACGACATGTGTGCATTGCATGCATATGCAGTAGATACTAATGGTCCATCTCTTCTTACTCACAATTAGAAGTTTAAGTTCTCAAGACCCTGGGGAGGGAGTTGCACCTTCAATAATGACAACTGTAGCTGTTCACAGTAGCAGAATACCAATGAACATTTCCAACAGGCAGAAAGTGAGACACAATAGGAACAGTGAATTACCAGGGGTAAGTGCCAGAAAAGAGGGACTGTCCTTAATAAATATGAATAATGTATGCAAACTAAAACATATCCTAGATATAAAGAAACAGATGTCAAGAAGATGTCACAGTCTCAAATCCAATCATTAGCTTCGCTGAAGGTGACATTAACAATGTGATAGTATCTTGTATGTTCACATTATTTTCTGGGCCCAATCACAGCTGCTTTATCTCTCATTAATGATCTGGGGTTTTTTTTGTTTTTGAGAGAGCTGCAGTGTTTGTCCTCATCTAAATCATAATCAGTGCCCTGCCCCTTCAAAATTTGTGTTTCCTAAGACTTGTATGCAATCCTGTTATCCCATAATACTAGGCATGGGTGATAGAATTGTAGGGCTGTTCAGGGCTAAACTACATGTTACTGTTTTTGAAGAGTTGGGTCACAACTGATGTTCCCTGTAGTAGTACAGCAGCTGCATGGAATGGCTTCTTTAAGAAAGGAAAGTCCAAATGGGCCTAGAGAATGATGCCATGTGGGGAGTAGGGTTGCCAGTCCCCAGGTCCCGGTGGGGATTCCCCCAATTTTTGGGGCTTCAACCCCCCACCAGCCAGCTGGTTGGCAGGGGAAACCACACCCCCAAACAGTCATGTCCCAGTGTGATGTCCCCAATGTGACATCATCACATTAGGGATGTTGTGTGGGACCCTCAGGTTTGAGGGCAAAACTCTGTGGTAAATTTGGCCTATAACCATAGAGTTTTGGCCTCAAACCAGAGCATCCCATGAGACATAACTGACACAATGACATCACTTCCGGGTGACATCATTGCATTGGGGAATGTCCCAGAATGCTCCCCAAATCCCCCTGCTGGTGCAGCGAGGGGACCTGGCTACCCTAGTGGGGAGGAAGGCTCCTGCAAAAAACTGTACTGGGAGGAGCTGTTTCCCCAGTTTTGCTGCTGCACATGGAGCATCTGTGCACTCATTGGTACTAGTGTCCATAACATCATGGTGTATGCCAGTGCCTCAGCCAAAACTCAGGTAGCCATCTGCTAGCCTCTTCCATGGACTTTTGGTCTGATCGGTCTTTCTCTGAAGGAATACTATTATCCTTTTATTTTATTTTTTTGAACTAGTGCTCAGTTTGCTAAAGAAGTTAAACTTCTGACATTAGCTATTTTGATACTGGCAGATATTGGAGAATGAAGAGTAAGATAAAACTTTACAGATTCAAACACTGCCACTTTCAGGTTCAAACATTACCACTTTCACATGAACTCCACCAAAAAGCTCCTCCTCTATTTCAAGCAGAAACAGTAACATTCTGCATTTATGTGTCCAAACATTCTAGTGTTCCAGTTCATTGCGGCAGGGGAGGAGGGATATTGTATGGTGATGCATGTTGTTAGAAGCTTTAAGATGCTCTTGCATTTACATGATGTGCTACTACAGGAAACAGTTGCCAGTAGATATGTGCACCACAATTTAATCTAATCTTATCTATGAAAAGAAAAAATGCCTCAGTGGATTATACAAATTCACTGTCCTGTTATCAATGGTAACAAGACAGATGCTTATGGCAAGCCTACAAACTAGACAATGAGGTAACATCCCTTCCCCCATTGTTTGATACCTGATTGGAATTCAGAGCCATACTTAGAGGGGAGGAACAGTATATGAGTGACAGCAGAAAGAAGTCCTATTCAGACAACATATTGTTTTCGCTGAATGCATGGAAGGTGAAGAGGGTTGGGTTCATATACAATGACTCTGTTCCTGACCTCCATGTAGTAGTTGAACCAATGACAAATTTGATCCAGGATAATTCAACCTAATTTGTATGCCCATGTAGGCTTTTGCATAAGTCTCCCACAGTGGCCTGCTGTGTGTCAGAATCTGCTGATTCAGACATGGATTTCTAGAACTTTTGCTATGCTTCCTATTGCTTTGTGCTGTGTGTAACCTGTGCTTGCACCTATTATGTATCCATGCTTATTGCTTTTAGTTGCCCCTATGCCCACCATGTAACCATATCCCTTGCCAGGAGGACTGTATGCTATGTGACCCCAGGTTTATGGCTTTGACCAGGCCTGGTCTGTGTAACTGCTTGCCCAGGAGAGTGACAACTTCAAAGCATGGGAACAATGGGCCTCTCACACTCCTGCCTCCGCATTCCATTCATCCCTGCTGGGAAGACAAGGGGAGGACAGAGACCAATTCTTATCAACGTGCGAAGGCCTTGAGGAAAAGCATTTGTTATGTGAATATGGTTACATCTAAGGGGTCTGGTTTGGGAAGGGAAATTTACAGCTTAACACCTAGCTTTCTTTCCTGTGGGAAGCAAACGGCCAAAGACCCCTTTTGCCCGCCGTTTTTCCCCTTTGGTGATTGGTTACCTATGGGCAATTCAAATTCTACTGAAGGGTATAATAGACCTGCTTCTATCATATACATTATCTCTGACAATAATCCGAGAACCTGTACCAATGTAGAGATTGGAAATAAAGAACTGTGTTTCATCAACAAAGATCTGATCCTTGACTACTTTGAGCAGAAGTCTCACACTGTGCTTCGTTTGAACACAGCTGTTTCTCAATACACGTACATGTGATTCACATGTGCTTTAACAATGCTGCCAGTCAGGGTAGCTATAATCTGGTCTACTTGCAATGATGTTCAAAATAATTCAGAAATAACGTATTGTCTAGGATGTCAGTTTATGAAGGTGCATGATTAAATTACTGTGGTACACTTCTTTCTTATTGCAATACATTGTCACACATCCTGGCTTGTTTTAATTTAGCCCGGGAATTCATTTGGGTAACTATATTGTGCATGTGTATGATGAACCAAAAGCCCTTTGGGCACTAGTATAATACAAATCAGAAATAAGAACTACTTCACAATTTATTAAAAGTAGTCACTCTAGGGGCTTTCAGTGCTAAGAAGGAAACTGCTTCACTGTCAGCTGAAGAACCCACTTTTGATTTGCAATTAAGTAGACGGAGATAACTCATGATTTTGAAAATGATTTCTAAAGATGTCTGTTTATAATTCCCATTAATTTAAGCAGAAAGGGTACATACAGTAGGATTAAAGATTTATAGGCTTACCTTATGCATATACAGGGCTCTTTTTGGGCCAGAACGCACCGGAACAGCATTCTGGCTGGCGTCCGAGCCCCCCACTCCCTCCCTCCCCCCTCCGCCTGCCCGCCAGCCAGCCAGCAGGAAAGGCCTCCCGGCTCTCTACACTAAAAAGGAGCTTTCCCTTTAAGAGCAAAGAGCTGTGGGGAAGGGGCCAGCTGTCGCAGCTCTCTCCATGAGGCTTGTTGCCATGCCTACACTCTCCCTGCTGCCAGTAAGTGCCTCCTCTTCTCTCTCTCTCTCTCTTCTTTTCTTTTCTTTCCTCCTTCCTCCCTCTCCCTTTCTCTCTTTTTGTTTCTTTTCCTCCTCCCTCCCTCCCTCCCTCCTTCCTTCCTTCCCTCCCTCCTCTTTCTTTCTTTCTTTCTTTCTTTCTCTTTCTTTCTTTCTTTCTTTCTTTCTTTCTTTCTTTCTCTCTCTCTTTTTCCTTCCTCTCTCTCTCTCTCTCTTCCCTTCGTCTCCCCCTCCCCCCCCCCAATCATGTAAAGGCTTAATGTGTAGAAATGGGGAGCTGAAGTTTTCTATGGCATGAGGGTAAATAGCATCTCATCAAGCCTCTATTAAAGGGACAGGGCATTTTCCCCAGGCTGTTGGCAACCCTGGATATAAATCCCATGAGAAAACGTGTTTCAGTCTACATTAGAGGATCAAATCAAATATATGCCACAAATTAGGAATAGTACGAACAAGTCCTGAAGGTCAGGATAACTCTTTGAATTGCACAGATGTAACCTGTCTACAGGAATCACATATTAGAAAGGACCATATAAAATATCTACATTGTAAAAAACTGGGAACAATGTTCACCGCGGCAGATGAAGTGGAAAAAAAAACGGGAGTAGTCATTTATGTAAAGGATCAGCTATCTCCACAACTTATTTATTCATCTAAAGATGGTAGAATTTTGGCTATCACCATTATTAGGAGAGGAATAGAGTATTTAATAATAAATATATATGCCCCTAATTCAAAACAAGATACATTCTACAGAGAACTGGCCAATGTACTTCAAATTAAAAAATTCCAAAAAGTTTGCATAATTGGAGATTTCAATGCTGTGATGGAAAGAGAACTGGATAGGAAGAATCTGGGCAAAAATAAGAAAAAAGGGTTGGTCTTGCCAAATAAGTTTCTTCAAATAGCAGAAGAACATGATCTTCTGGACATGTGGAGGGTAAAACACAGGTTTGAGAGAGGATATACTTTCTACTCTGCCAGGCATAAATCATGGTCTCGTATAGACATGATCTGGACATCTAGATCAATGGCTCTAGAAATAAAAGATATAGAGATTTTACCCTCAACATTTTCAGATCACAACCCGGTACTTCTAACATTAGTAGAAACAAAAAAAAAAAAAAGGAGGTGGTCAATGAATAGGTTTGCATTGAAAGACCAAAAGTTTGTAGATAATATGAAAAAAGAAATAAAGGCCTTCTTTAAAGATAATATTCAAGAAGATATCTCAATAAATGTGGTTTGGGATGCTTTTAAAGCATTTATAAGAGGAAAATTTATTAGCCATTCAGCTTGGATTAAAAAACAAGAGAATAAGGAATATAACCAATTAGTTGAACAAATTAAAATTGAAGAGGATAAAGCAGTAAAAAAAGATGGCACTGGATGTAGGAAAAGATTGATCTTAGCCCAACATAAGCTGAACCTATTGGTGAGCAAAGAGATAGCAAAAAAAGTTGAATGGAATAAAGTTTTTTTCTTTGAAAATGCAAATAAGCCATCCCGTTGGCTAGTGTATAAACTAAAGAAAGATGAGGCAAAAAGATATATAATAACAATTAAGAACCACAAAGGGGAAAATAAATATCAGTTAGAAGATATAAAAAAGATAGCAGTAGAATATTTTAAAAACATATATAAACAGGAGGAAGTAAATGAAAATCAAATAAAGAAGTACCTACTTAACAATAATGAAGGGCCAGAGAAGATTAGCGAAGAACATCAGCGGATATTAAATGAACCTGTCTCAATGTATGAAATTATTGAAGCCTTTAAAAGACAAAAAAATAACAAATCGCTGGGTCCAGACGGACTTCCAGCTGAATTTTACCGAGTATTTGAAAACCAAATTTCCAACAGGTTTAAAGATCTTATTAAAAACATTGGTGTAACAATGTTACACCAGGAACCATGCCGACATCTTGGATGGGTGCGATTATTACACTGATTCCCAAAGGTTCTGAAAATTTGGACTTGATGGGAAATTATAGACCAATATCACTCTTAAATGCAGATTACAAGATATTTGCAAACATTCTAGCTGAGAGGTTCAAGAAGGTTTTAAGTCAAACTATTAATAGAGACCAAGTGGGCTTTCTCCCGAAAAGGCAATTGAGGGAAAATATGAGAACACTAATCAATACATTGGAATATTATGAATTACACCCCGAGAAAGCAGCGGCCCTGATGTTTATGGACGCCAAAAAGGCGTTTGATAATCTTTCTTGGAAGTTCTTACTGCTAAAATTAAAAGAAGCAAACCCGGGAGATAAATTCATGCTAATGATAGAAGCAATTTATAAGAACCAATTTGCACAACTGACAATAAATGGGGACCTATCTCAGGAATTTAGAATCGAAAAGGGGACCAGACAGGGCTGCCCTCTCTCTCCATTACTTTTTATATATGCATTGGAATCCTTATGCGAACAAGTAAGGAATGATCAGGAAATCGTAGGTCTTCGTTGTAAAGGCCAAAAATATAAACTTTGTGCTTATGCTGATGACCTTATGTTTATCCTTGAAAAACCTGAAACCTCACTGAGTAGATTATTAAAAGTAATAGACGAATACGGCAAAGTAGCAGGCTTAAAAATTAACATACAAAAAACTAAGATAATCACGAAAAACTGTAATAAGAAATTAGAGCAAGCAATACAATCCATCTCAAACATAGACATAGTTAAGAAGGTAAAATATTTAGGAATCCTTTGCTCAAATAAGGTTAGCTCTTTGATAACAGATAATTACAAAAATTGGCTAAAAAAGATAAGAGCAGACATCAATATATGGAAAAATCTAAATTTGTCGTGGTTGGGAAAAGTAGCGGCTGTAAAGATGAACATTCTTCCAAAATTCCTATTCCTAGCACAAACTATCCCTTTACTAGACAATAAAGCTAGCTTTTACGGTGAACTTAATAAGACTATAAATCAATTTATATGGCATCCGGGTAAGCCGAGGATCAATAAGAAAGTCTTACAAGATAGTAAAGAAAGAGGAGGAATAGGTTTGCCCTCTTGGGAAGGTTATGGGAATGCCGCTGCTCTAGTATGGGTAAAAGACTGGGTGAAATTAGATAATTCTAGAGTACTTGCCTTAGAAGGCCATGACCTCTACATGGGCTGGCATGCCTACCTCTGGTATGGTAAGCAAAAAATACACCAAAACTTTACCTCACACCCACTTAGAGCGGCTTTGATGAAAAACTGGCTGAACATCAAAGAAAAATTTTACATAAAGATACCCAAATGGGTTTCACCTCTTGAAGCCTTTATCAGACCATCCTTAATGACCACTAACAAAAATTTAAATTATGAAACACTATTAGATACTGAAGAGAATTTGAAATCAGATACTCAAATACAGGAAGAAATGAACATTAATTTAACCTGGTTGGAAATTAACCAACTCAAATCTAGATTTAGAGAGGATAAAAAGCAGGGTTTCAGTAACAAACTGAATAAGTTAGATGAGGCTTGGCTAAATAATGACTCCAAATTAATTTTAAAAATATATGAAATAATTTTACAATATGAAATGCAAGACGAAGAGGTTAAAGCAGTGATGGTTAAATGGATGGAAGACTTCGGTCATAATGTAGAAATTAATAGATGGTCAAAGATCTGGAAATCAACCAAATTTTTAAAAACAGTAAGCTATAAAGAAAACATATATAAACTATTCTACAGGTGGCATTGGTCTCCAGACAAATTGAATAAATGTTTTGGAAAGACGTCAAATTTATGTTGGACTTGTGGGAAGACCTGGGGTACATTGTATCACATGTGGTGGACATGTATAGTAATGAAGAAGTTTTGGGTCATGGTTAAAGAACTGATTTTTGATATTGTGGGTATTGATATGGAGTTGGAGCCAGAACCTTTTTTACTAAATATGTTGGAAGATAACCTGTCAAATGTAGATATGTAATTAACAACATATATTCTTACGGCGGCTCGTATAACTCAGGCAAAAGCTTGGAAATCGACTACACTACCGGGAAGAGAAGAAATTCTCGGCAAACTTTCGAAATTGGGCGGAACTAGATAGATTGAGTTATCTGTTAAACTCAGATTGTAAGGCAGATCTTATGTATATATGGTCCAAGTTTATTGATTGGCTATGTTAGAACAATAGATATGATGGCTCACTTAAATGTAATAAGAACATTACTTTTGGTTGTTTAATTTTGTTTTGTTTTGTTAATAACCTAATAAAAAAAAAAGGATAACTCTTTGAATTGCAAGGAAGGGGGCTATAAAAACTGACTTCCTTCCAAAAATGAGAACTATGTTTTAAATAGACTTCAGTTTAGAGGTATAACTGACAAGCCATTCCTCCAAGAATTGTATACCAAAGGCAGGACAAGTGGGCATGTAACTCAGAAAGGTAGGACTGCATACCATCTCCACCTGGACCATTCACTACTCTGAACCAAGTACTCTGTCAAGTCACACCTGAAAGTTTTATGCTGCTGTTGCAAAAGAAGCCCTGAAAATTGCCTCAAACCAGAACTTTAAGAATAAGGGAATGACGACAGCAAAAATACAGGAATGCAGCAGTGGTTGGGAGGAATGTTGTCTGAATTCTCAGGAAAATATGAGTAATGAATGAATGGAGTCAGTACTGGTGAAAAATGTTATTATGGAAGCATCCTAAGATTTTCTTTCTTTCTTTCTTTCTTTCTTTCTTTCTTTCTTTCTTTCTTTCTTTCTTTCTTTCTGTCTGTCTGTCTGTCTGTCTGTCTGTCTGTCTGTCTGTGTCTGTCTGTCTGTCTGTCTCTCTGTCTGTCTCTCTGTCTCTCTGTCTGTCTCTCTTTCTTGTTCCATTTTGTTCTTTGTGTTTTTGTAAAAAAAAATTGTTGGAAAAGGGGAGGGATGTAAAAAAGAAGAGAGCCCAGGAAATGCTGGTTTTGACAATATCTTTAATTTTTGAGAATCTCTTTAGTTTTCTTATGGCATCTTCTGTTTAAGAAAAATAAGTTTGAAGCCTGAGTGTTAACTAGTTCATTGTTGTGTCTTGTTGGGAATGGGTTGCAAATATATGTGTGTCTAAAGTCTGTATTAAAGTGGTTTGGTGCTGACTGCCATGCAAGAGAAAACATCTGAAAAAGTAGCTTCATTGTTGTGTGTGTTCGCAGAACACTTGACTGTTGCATGGGGGACTTTGGGGGACATCTGCAGAGAAACAGAATTGTAACTAAAAATGAGCATGGTCAGCTGCACTGTGGAGATTGCCTGTTTTGTGAAATTTAAAAAGTGGGCAGAGTTTCTGAAGAAGATGATTGTCCCTCTTCTCCTGCCACTGGGCTGACATCTGCCTTTAATAGGCCAGCAAAGCTGATGTTCTTAAACCTCCTAATAAAAGAGATCTCTGCTTCTGAGGAGTTGACTTCCAATGATTGGTGATCTTGTGATGGTAGTGATACTTTAATGTGGTAAAGCCCACCTTTTCACAGGATCATTTTACCTGTGGGACAGACTCTGCATGGTAACCACTCCACTGGTACATAATTGCTTGTAAAAAAATATTATATTCAGGTGGGTAGCCATGTTGGTCTGAAGCAGCAGAACAAAGTGGGAGTCCAAAGTTTCATCCAAGGTATAAGCTTTTGTGTGCATGCACACTTCTTCCATCTGAAGAAGTGTGGTTTCATCTGAAGATGTGTGGGTGGCACATGAAATCTTATACCTTGAATAAAATTTTGAACCTTGAATAAAATCACCCACAAACTACTCCCGTCCAGTGCATCCACAAACCTAGAAGAAGAGGAAATTGAATTTATACCCCACCCTTCACTACCCAAGGGAGTCTCAGAGCGGCTTACAAACTCCTTTCTCTTCCCCTCCCCACAACAGACACCCTGTGCAGTAGGTGGGGCTGAGAGAGCTCTGAGACAACTGTCCTTGAGAGAACAGCTGGTACAGAGCTATGGCTTGCTCAAGGTCATCCAGCAGGAGCAAGTGGAGGACTGGGGAATCAAACCTGGTTCTCCCAGATTAGAGTCCACGCACTTAACCACTACACCAAACTGGCTCCTAGGGTTGTTCTGCCAGTGAACTAGGGTTGCCAACTCCAGGTTGAGGAAATCCCTGGAGATTTGGGAGTGGAGCCTGAGGAGGGTGGGGTTTGAGGGAAGGAGGGACATAATGCCATGGACTCCACTTTCCAAAGCAGCCATTGACCTGATCCCTGTAGTGTGGAGCTCGGTTGTAATTCCAGGAGATCTCCAGACCCCACCTGTAGGTTGGTGACCCTAAAAATTCATATTCAGTGTACTAGTTCTGCAGGAAGGCAAGCTGATTTCCATGGGAACCTAACCTATAGGAACTGATTCCAATCCAGTGTGGGAATAATTGTTGGACATAAGATATTGGTTCTGGCAAGATTTTGTATAGATGGGGCAGAAAATAAAGTTTTTATTGGTTTTGTCAAAACTGTTTTGGCAACAAACAAGGTAAACAATAAGAAGCAAAAGGTGGATGTGGTTGGATGACCCAACTTCTGGTAACATCGGGTGTGGCCTAATATGTTAATGAGCTGTGCTGTCAGGGGTGTGGCCTAATATGCCAATGAGTACTGCTGGGCTTTTTCTACAAAAAGTGCCCTGTGCATATATATTCACAAGTCCATTCCACTGTGTTCAGTCAGACTTTCTTCCAAGGAATCATGTACAAGAACACAACCTCAGGTATTTCATTGTGCTCTTTAATCAGCAGTGCATTGTTGATAACAATTTTCATGCAGGAAGAACACCACTCTTTCCAGTATTCATAAAAAAAATCAGAGTTTATTTGGCATAAGGAAATTTATTCTTGGCCAAAATACCAACCAACAGCACTGGAAATATAGTTAACAGGTAAATACTAAAATGAATATTTTTTTAAAAAAAGATGTAACAAGTGTAATGTGGTGTAGTCAAAATAAATAGGCAC
Source organism: Lepidodactylus listeri (assembly GCA_029233225.1). Taxonomy (NCBI): domain Eukaryota; kingdom Metazoa; phylum Chordata; class Lepidosauria; order Squamata; family Gekkonidae; genus Lepidodactylus; species Lepidodactylus listeri. Next base: position 51,789,203 of record JARCFY010000010.1, on the reverse strand, counting down.
AGCCATAAGATGAACTTAATCTTTTTAGCTGTGATGGAGAATAGGATGTTACAATGAGCTGGCAGAAGATTGGACACTGGAGGAAAAATAAGGGTTTAGAAAATATACTTTTGTCATGGATGGGTACAATTTTATAATACAAAAAAAGGCCAACATTTTTAATAGGCCTGCTTGAAAGGAATAGCATGGTGTGCATTGTATGTCTTCCTTACCGTTTTAATTATAACTTTTATCTGTTTTCTGTGTGGTTTCTTTCTGTTTTTCATTGTTTCCACAATGACATAAAATTACAACTTAACAGAAAGATGTCTTGAAACCAGCTACACCTTCCTACTTATTTCCTACTTGTTTCCATGAAGGAGTGATCTAACAATGTGTGCGTGTGTGTGTGTAATTTCTTACTTCTCCCCTCCCACACACATTTTTTCTTTCTCTTCTCCCTCTACCCCATCCATTGCCATTACCTATTCTGGCTTCCTATTTCTTAAAAGTCAGACACCATTTTATAAAAAAACATTTTTTAGAAAAGTTGATCTTGACTGGCACAAAAGTATCATAGATAGGGTTGCCAACTTCCAGGTGGGGTTTGGAGATCTCCTGGAATTACAACTGTTCTCCAGACTACAGAGCTCAGTTCTCCTGGAGAAAATGGCAGCTTCGGCAGGTGGACTCTATGGTATTATACACTGCTGAGGTCCCTCCCCTCCCCAAACCCTGCTCTCCCCAGACTCCACCTCCAAAATCTCCAGGAATTTTCTAAGCCAGAATTGGCAACCCTAAATATGTCCAAATTTAAGGGCCCATGCAAAGTCCATGTGGTAGAGACGTGGCTATCTAAAGGACTTTGGATCAGAAGTGTGCATAGAATTCCATACTGGGAGCTCAGTGCTGAGAATTCAGATAAAGACTGTGGCATGTGAGGAGAATGGCCTAAGCCTCTCCTTCATTTTCCTAACCTGAAACAATCCCAGGGAGCTAGTAGTTGCCATATAAAGAAAGTATACATGTAGTAATCAATATATGTAAGTTGCCCCAGTGGGGCAGCTCTGGCATGTAGGAAGCTGGTGATCAGGTCATATAGGAGAACTTTACTACATTTTTAGAGGATGCTGTCCCATCCACAACCCTGTCACCATCTTGTAATACCAGCATAGCCTTGTAAATAAGGCTATTAGTTAACAGTATTTTTATTTCCCTGCCTGGCCACACATACCTTTGCTATTCATTACTCAGCACCATTATTCAGCCTGAAATGAAAAGAAGAATCATCTCTCTTCCAGTTTACAAATGTTTCTTTGCCTGGAAGCAATCCTTACCAGAGCCAATAAGTAGAAAGGCTCTTTACCAAGCCTGGTCCAGCATGGCAAGAAACCAGTTCTTGGGCCACTTTTGTGTTGCAGGCATCTTGCCTGATACCAAGCATACAGAAATTATCTGTGTCTTGAAAAATCTTATTTTGTTTTGGTAAAACATATTATTAGAGCCTATTCTTGACTTCCTTGGCAATATGGTAGCATCTAAAGAATATACGTGTTTTATGTGTGAGGATACAGCCTTTGCTCTTGGTAATTGCAAAGCAGTGGCTTGTGAGTGCATAGCACCCTCTGGGAGTAGCTAGGAGATCTTTCTCAACATCACAATAAACAGCAAATTGGCTTGGAGCCTTGGTTTGATCAGCCTGATGATATTTATGCATAATGGCTCAAAGTAACTGGCTTACAAAAATTGGTTCTGACTGATTCAACAGCCATGCATGTTTTTCCAATCAAGATGTTTGATGAATGTAAAGAGTTTCTATGACAACAAGTTACAAAAGAAAGGGATCCAGTTTGAGGGATTTGTCATCATATGATGGAAATACAATACAAATAGCAATAGCCTGGTTGTGTGGTCCTGATTTAGTTGGTGTGGTTTTTTAGAAGGTATTTGTCATCGTTGCAACTGATTGCTTCGAGAGTATCAAAAATTAATGCTGGGAAGAAATGAATTTCCTCACTATCAAGATCTGATTGGTTCCTGTTGAGTCAGTGACAGGCATCCCATTTGGAACCAGAATAAAGTGATCCATGCACAAGGATCGCAGTGGATAGATGTGAACTAATACTATATTACAATAATTTGTACTAGCCTCTGGTCTCACTGATGGCATCTGTCTTCTTAAAAATTACAATATACTGAATCTGGAAAAAATAATGATGAAGAAAGGAAGTTTAATTTTCAAAAATAGGGTGGCTGAAAAAACTTAAAGGTTTACGGTTGTGTCAGTTATACAAAATTCCATGTGTAGCCTTATTATATAGTAAGTCAAGATCACCTGAAAATATTTGCCTTCCTTTATGTAAGTAATAAATGAATACTATTTTTCTTGTAAAGTGTTTGGTTTAGCATAGCCTCTTGGTCAGAGGTCCTCAACCTTTTTGAGCCTGTGGGCATCTTTGGAATTTGGGCACAGCACAGTGGGCACAGTAACAAAATGGCTGCCATACAATGGCTGCCAGCCACAGGAGGCAGAGCCATAAACAGAATGGCTGCAACAGCTTACCATTAGTCACACAATGAAGATCCTTGTGTTGTGGTGACAGCTGCTGTCAAAGCAATGGTTTTTTTAAAAATAATCTGCACAGCCTATCAAATTTCCAGTGGGCAATCAGAAACCTATAAAAGTGCCATCTGGTCCTGCCCACTTTCTTAAAACACTTTGTAGGCACTAGGAAAGGTGTCAACAGGCACCATGGTAGCCCTGAGCACCACACTGGGAATGCTTGCTCTAGATAATGAGAAAAATTCCCAGGTATATTTGTACGAAGAATTTAAAAGTGTCACAGAATTTGCAGTTGAGCAGCAGTGATGTGATACTGTGAGATAAGCCTTGTATTTAAGAACTGCACCAAAAAAATGGTGAGGAGCCTTTGTATGGGATGTGTAGTAGTGGCTAAGTATAGGGATGTCAGCTCTGGTGTTACATATTGGGCTCCATGGAAGTGCAGACCCCACAGCTAGTGATCAGCTCTACTTTATTAAGTGATTTCAGCAAGTACAAGATGAAACTCCAGGGCAAAAGCCCTGTTTTTATAGCATGCACACACCACACCCAACCACACCCAACTCTCAATGATAGGCTATTTACATTACTTTACTTCCTCATTGGTCACCTCTAAAGTCCTGGTGGGGTATTGTTCTGGAGCTCTAAACTCAGCCCATCTCTGATAGACAATCCTGGGTCATTCCAACCCCAATACATAACACCTGGGTTGAGAAATTCCTGGTGATTTGGGGAAGGGGCCTCAGCAGGGTATAATGCCATAGAGTCCACCCGCTGAAGCAGCCATTTTCTCCTGGGAAAGTGAGTTCTGTAGTGTGGAGATCAGTTGTAATTCCAGGAGATCTTCAGGCCCCACCTTGAGTTTGGCAAACCTATCTAAGTAGGCAATATACTAAAAATGACTGAACATTATAAATGGTGCTTTAATTTTAGAGGAAATAATCTGACAAAATCTTCATGTTGTAGGGAAGCCCAAAGTTCAGGGTGTATTGGTTGTCCATTATCTGTTTCCCATGAGGCTTATCAACCACCTGTAATAGCACAATATTGCATGATCAGAGTGGGCAAGGAACCAGGATAGTTACTGTAGCACCATATAATTTGTGATGAAATATCTGCATTGATTAATTTAAGTGTAGTTACCATTTACACCATGAAATTTGTTCTCCAAATGGCGGGCAGCATCTGTGTTAATAAATTCTTCAGAAACAATGCAGCACATTTGTTATACTTCAATAAATATGGCACTTGTAAGTGCTAGACAGAATGGTCCAACTGGCTCAGCAATCGTTATTGGTTAGTATTCATTTTAAAATGGCTCTTTCCCCCTTGTATTTGTTTCCTTGAATGCTTCTTGTTGCTGAATCATATGAGACGATATAGTGTTTGCATACTGTCAACAAGAAGAAATTGACAGATAAGCATCTGACATGCCAGTTTGATTGGGATGACAATGCTGCTGTAGAATCTAGGCCTGAGATATCCTGCTGTAGTTGCTTAGATCAGTTTTTGTTGACTTAGTATGCCGATAATGAGCTTGGAATAAGTTGTTCTGGTTTAAAGCTTCCGAATGTCATCCTCTTAGAACAGCCTTTGGGCATGTTTTCTGCTATCTTAAAACAAGAGCTTGTGAGGGGTTTGAATGGCTGGTATGCAGGCACAAGGACATTGTTAACTTAGTCAGAAATTCTGTCTCTTTCCTTAGGAAAGTCTGTCAGTTGTCTGTCTTCTGATGGTACTCTGTTTCTTGACAGCTTCCAAGTCAAGTTCTTCCCCCAAAATCACTTTCTGGGTGTCACTGGACCCAACTTTAGCACTGGTCCAGAAGCAGCCATCAGTGTTGATGTCTCTATAACAGCTCAGATATGTGATACAATTGATATGTGATTGTGACAGGGACAAGGACAGGAGGTGCTCCTCATGAGGAAAGCCCTGAGGCATGGCTAGAAAGAAAAAAGTACACCAGCAGCTCTAAGAACCTTGTTCAGAAAAGACAAGACAAAACCCAGGTGGGGCTGGTGAGAGCTAACAACCCTGGAGACAGGCCGAGCCAACAGATATTAGCAGCAGGTGGAAATCGGTGGGGCAGCAGGTCAGCCAAGATGGAAGGATGGCAGATGGAGTAGCAAAGGGAACATCTGAGCCACAAGCCAGGAAGAATGCTGTCAGCTACTTCCTTGCACTGTATGCCTGAAGGACTGAATAAAGGTCTGGCTAAACTGACTGTGTGTGCCTAGGGGATTGGGACCAATGGATTGAACACCCTTACCCAGTTGCCTATGGGCAGCAGTACTACAGGTCACCCAGGATATGCCACAGTGATACAGTTGTGAGAACCAGTGTGGTGTAGTGGGGTTAAGAATGTTGGACTAGGATCTGGAGCACCCAGATTTGAACCCCCACTCATGCTATGGAAGCTTGCTGGGGGACCTTGGGCCAGTCACACATGCTTAGCCTAACCTACCTCACAGGGTTGTTGTGAGGGTAAAATGTAGAAGAAGTGAATTATGTAAGTTGCTTTGGGTACCCATTGAGGGAAAAGGTGGGGTATAAATGAGTTAAATAAGGCTCAAGGAAAGGGGGCATGTGGTCCCTGTGTGGTGTTTTAAGAGCTGTCAGAGCAGCTGGGTGTCTGTCTCAGCATAAACTTCAGTGGCATGTGTAGCAGAATTGTATGGCTTTGTTGCACTTGCCAAGTAGAGAGTACAAGTTTAGTTATAGCACTTACCAGGTTCCCCCTGCCTTTCACTGCAGCTAAAGATTGGGTGTTATATCAGTAAAAAAGGAAAGGCTTAGAAAAGACTCCATTGTCTTTGCAACAAATACCAAGGTCCTTTTGCTTTGTCTTTCTTAATCAGAGTTCAGGGGGGAAAAGAACAGCCTCAGACTCTTTCTTACTTTTATTACTCTTCGTGTTACATCATGAAGCATAAAGGCCTCTAATCCTGTCAGGGCAGTTGCCCCCCTCCCTTTTTGTAGAGTAAGCAGCACAGAATTATTTTGCTTATCGCCTTTCTGTTAGTGATTCATCACAAATGCCAATGCCAAAAGATTCTCTCTGCCCCACAGAGTACAGACTTACTCCTTTGAAGTGTGTAAATATAGGGGAAGTTGTTTGTTTGCTTGTTTTAACCAGAAAAAATTACCTATGTTTATTTTCATTAAAAGAGGGGTGTTTGATTACATTTTAACATAATTCCAAATAGTTTTATTTAATTTTTTTGCAACTGTTTTATTTATTAAAATAGTTTTATTTAATTTTTTTGGCAAGCCCTCAAGAATGATCCTATTGACTGTATATTCTGGTTACAACTGTATTTAATGTTTCCAGTATCACAATTCTTTAGGGACAATCCATTCCCATTAGCCAAAGCAAGTTCCTTTGGGGATGTCTTTCCTTGGCTTTCTCTCTAGATAGCTCTAGATTATGAGCTTTGTTTGCAAGTTTATCAGAGCTAGGCAAGGGCCAAAAAGCAGGGAGTTAATCTTGCATGTCACCTTGACTCAAGGGCTTGGGAGCCACCAGCAGCTCTTTGACAGGCCACCTGTGGCTCCTTAGAGCACAGCTGCCCCGGGTTCCAGGAAAGTGAGCAATTGCTTTAGAAATCAGAATAATTTCATCGTTACTGTGAGTTTCATGATAAAGCTGTTTTATTATGACAACTTACCCAGGACAATTATATCGAGGTTGTGCAGATCTAGGGGATTTGTGTTTGAGGCTGAGTTAATATATGCTGTTGAATAAGGTGGTACTGTGCCCAGAGGTTCTGTTGTAATTACAAGGCTGTTATTTTATGTTATTGTTTGGAGTGGTATGAAGGGCGTTCAGTAGTCAGGTGGCTCTTTTGGTTCATGAGAATTGCAAATGTGGCTCTCGATGATCCACAGAATGAGTACTGCTGCTATGAGGAAAGAACCCACATGAGTTCCAGTGTGGGTTTGGTAAGGCAGCAGAGCAAATCCTAGATGCAGATTGTGCCTGTATTTCCCACATACCTTTTACCTCATCTCAGGGTGAACATTCCAGGGCTCTTGATATAGGGTTGCCAGGTCCAGATTGGGAAATACCTGGAGATTTTTTTGGGGGGGGGGGGTCCAAGCCTGGGGAGGGGAGGGACTTCATGCTATAGAGTTAACCTTCCAAAGCAGCCAAGTTTTCCAGGTAAGCTGATCTCCAGTTGTAATCCCAGGAGATCTCCAGCCACTACCTGAAGTTTGGCAACCCTTCTCTGGAAGCCACTAAACAGCATGCCAGCTGCTCTCAAATACCACTGAGCATGCTCAGTATTTGAACTGCAGGGAAAGTCCCATCTGAGAACACCTTTCCTATGTGTTCTTTACAAAAAAAATAGACAAACTGTGTTTAGACATGTGTGAAGAATTCTGACAAGACATTTGTTTTACTCCTTTAGGGGGTCTCTCTTGCAAAATGTAAGCCTAAATGACCAGTTAGATTAGTTGATGTACTGTGTTCCTGTTCTTCTCATTTCTACTGGCATAAATGAATAAAAGATGAAACTGTGTTGCATATTTTCTTTTCTATTTCAGTCTGTATTGACACAGATTGTTCATTTGCCATGAATCATACTCACTTTGTCAATCTTAAAGCAGCAGGTGAAAATATGCCTGTCTCTGGAATTTGCTTTGCATGGTAATGTACAGCTGCAGGCTAAAATGCTTTGATGTAAACCTGTAAGTTTGTCTCCATCTTTTTACCATTTAGTAAAAACACATTTACTCAGAGTAAGAGCCAAGGTAATGTAAATGCTTTTTTAAAAGATTGCTTGTTGACTTTAATGAATGAAAAAGGAAAGGATAAATCAACATCTGGATGTTCACCTAGTTGATAATGCAACTAGTGTCAACCATCATTCTTAAGAACAATTGTTTTCAAGCAACACTTCAATGATTTCTTTGTGCTTAGGAAATAGAAAGACTGGGAGAGATTGTGGTCACATGAATATACAAAAGAAGCACAGATCAAGGAGATGGAAATGTGGCTTGTCAATGCAACATTTTCTGCTTAGTGTATGGCTGTGATCACACATACTAAATAATCCACTTTCAATCCATTTTCAATGCACTTTCCAACTGGATTTTCACTGTGTGAACTGGCAAAATCCAATTCAAAAGTGCATTGAAAGTGGATTGAAAGTGGCTTACTTTTTGTGTGTGATCGCAGCCTAAGATAGTATTTTGAATTTGAAACCTCTGAGTATCGTGTGAACGGCGTTAAAACATTCCTTCCCTCTTTTTTGACATTGAAAAGAAACATAACTCTTTTGGTAACTTTGGTTATTTCTAAGATAGGCCTTTTGAATTTGTTACCCAAAAGGTAAATACTAGGTAAACATCAGTGTTCCCTCTAAACTGAGTTAGTGTGACCCAGCTCAGTTTTTAGCCTCCGGCTCACACATTTCTGTCTTAGCTCAGGAAGGATGGCTCCAGAGCAAACTAATTTATGCAGCAGCCAAATCGCTTGCTCACAACTTTAATGCTAGTAGCTCACAAAGTAGAATTTTTGTTCACAAGACTCCACTGCTTAGAGGGAGCACTGGTAAACATCAGTCAGGTTCTTTCACAACTTTCCTATTTTTGAGAGCCAGTTTGGTGTAGTGGTTAAGTGCACGGACTCTAATCTGGGAGAATTGGGTTTGATTCCCCACTCCTCCACTTGCACCTGCTGGATGACCTTGGGCAAGCCATAGCTTTGTACCAGCTGTTCTCTCAAGGACAGTTGTCTCAGAGCTCTCTCAGCCCCACCTACCTCACAGGGTGTCTGTTGTGGGGAGGGGAAGGGAAAGGAGTTTGTAAGCTGCTCTGAGACTCCAAGTGAGTGAAGGGCGGGATATAAATCCAATCTCCTCTTCTTCTTCTTCTTTGCAATCCTAGTCAATCCTAGGTGTTTTATTGTTTCATTTTATAGGCAACCCACATCTTGAACAAAGATTTAACTTTAATTAATAACTGTGGGGCTCTGATACTAGAAGTAACTCTTGCAAGGAAAAAAAATGAGAGAAGGCATTTGGGGGAAGATTTCAAGTGATGGAAAAATTCCTTCCACCTATTGCTATAGTGCTTTAAATTGGATTTGAGTTCAACTCGACTAGATACCATCACACATGCTTTGACTTGGTAGGAAGTCATGGTGGTGGAGGTACCACTTCCAGCAATATATTCAAGGTTTGTGTACCACTGGAAATAATGTTTTATTCTATTGGTAAGCAATAGGTAAGGCTTGGGGATGAACTTTCCTAACTTGGATGGTCAAATCTAGCCCAATCTCGTCAGCCCTTAGAAGTTATGCCGGGTCAGCCCTGGTTAGTGTTTGGATGGGAGACCATCAAGGAAATCCAGGGTCGTTGTGCAGAGGCAGGCAATGTCAAACCACCTCTGAATGTTTCTTACCTTGAAAACCCTACAAGTCAGTTGTGAGTTGACAGCACTTCTCGCAAACGTCACCAAGGTTTGGTGGTGGACTTCAGGAGTCAGGAGATCCCCCTCCAACTCCTTAATTGTGTAGACCAAACTAGAAATTCATCAGTAGATGTGGGGTTGGAACCCCAATGTGTCAATGAACATTTGAGAAGTAGTGGTGGGAAGGCACAGTTTGATGAGAAGTCAGTGGGGAAAGGTGGTTTAAATCAGACTAATCCCCACAGGCAAGATTTAGTAGTACACTTGTTCAAATCACAGATGTTACAGACATTTTTGATTTTGATGTTGTTTTAGCCTTTGCAGGGTTGCCTACCTCCCAGTGGCCACTGGATATCTCCTGGAATTACAGATGACGTCTAAATTACAGGCAGGAGTTTTCATGGAGAAAATTGGTGCTTTGAAGGGCAAGCTATATGATATTATATCCCGCTAAGGTCCCTTCCCTCTCCAAACCCCACCTTCCCCAGGCTACACCCCCAAATCTTCAGGAATTTCCAGATCTAAACCTTTGAGTGATTTTCTTTTGGCCAAAGATGTTAAACACTCAGAAGAGGTTAAGAGAGGCAACATGGGAAGCTTTTATATAGTACAGTCAATGAAATGAAGCTGTTTCGTGCTCACTTCTCATTCAGGTACAGTTGAGTTCTGTAACAAAAGAACTGTCCAAGATAGCCCATTATTTGTCAGATCCTAGTAACCTCAGAACACAGATTAACTTTGTTCTACCATTAAACCTACCATTAAAATACCTTTCATTTGCTGAGTTCATAATGGATATGGCCTCGTATACCAAAGCATCCATTTTGAAGCACTACTAAGATTACAGATTGGAGTCTGCCACTGTTAGCTATTCCTGTCTAGAAAGTTCATTGCAGAAGATAATGCTTGAGATTGCAGTTTCCTCTGGCCTGCACTTAGAGGGCCCATCTCTGGCACATGGGCTTTCTCTCCTTGTGGCAGTGAAGCTGAGAGTACATCCTGTATTTGTGTCATTGTAAAACAGGGTAGTCATTTACTCTCTGAAAACAACAAAATGTATACACTACATACTTCTCTTTTTAAAAATCCATATTATCTCTGAAATCCTTATAACAACCCAACTAATTAGTTCAATTTTATTTATTTATTTATTTATTATTAATGTAATTTAGAAAATGTTTATGCCACCTCTCCAGGAACTTGCCGAAGGCACCTTACAAAATAAAACTATTTTAAAAAAAGTTTTGAAAAATATTAATTAGTTAAAATTTAACATAAAATACTCAGCCTAGCATGAAAACGTAGACCAAGAAAACAGACCACTGACACCTTAAAATAGCAGTTTCCAGACAGAAATAGTGTTAAAACAACCTCTTAATTATCCCATATTAAAATATGAAGCTGAAAGTTAAAGTAGGTTATCCAAGAAACAAAATAGGGCTAGCATTACAAAGATATTTTATGGACATATGGATTTGTTCTGGATTTGCTTGGGCCAATATGGTTGTTTGCCACTTTGTTCTACTTTAAAGATTAGCCGAAGCTCTTCTATTGCCAGAGGTCAGATTTCAACAAGGGAATTGATGGTTCCCAGATCATTTTTTATAGTACAATCTTAAGTAGAGTTACGCTTTTCTAAGTCAATGAGTTTACAAGGGTGTAATAATTCTTCTTAGGACTGTAGTGTTAGCCACTAAGCATAGTTAAACACAGTTAGCATAAGGCAAGAATAAGTTCCCCCCCTTAAGTCTCAGCTGACTAATAGCAACCTTGCACAGTTTTCAATGCAAGATGGTTTGCCATTGCCTACCTCTGCATAACAACCCTGGTATTCTTTGGTGGTCTCCCATCCAAATACTGACTGAGGCCTTCCCTACTTCGCTTCTAAGCCAGAGTTGTCAAACATGTGGCCTGTGGGCCAGATCAGGCCCTTGGGGGGCCCCAATTCAGCCCACAAGGCCCTGGCTGTTTCCTCCTTCCTTTTCCAGTTCTGCTGCTGCTGCCAAGTCACAGCTTGCTTCACCAGTCTCTCTCAAATGCACAGGAGAGATAGGCAGGCTTCTTCTGTGCAATTGAGAGAGTCTGGTAAAGAACTGGCTGAGGATCCTCCCCCTCCTTTTCCCAGGGAGAGGGAGGGAACAGCCAGAGCTTGCTTCCTGGCCAGGCTGCAGGAGAAAGGGAAGCCTTTCATACCTTCCACTGGCTGAAGCTCCTCCCTGAAAGCAGAGAGGGAACAAGGGAGAGCTTGCTTTTCTGGGCTGTCTCAATCACATGGGAGAAATACCAAGCACCTTTAAGACCAACAGTTTTGTTCAAGGTTCATACCAAAAGCAAGGCTTTTCTGTGCCTTGCTACAGTGTGTGTGTTTTGTTGGGCTCTATGCCAGGGCTCTCCTGGGTACAACTGTACCCTTTTCACTGTATTCATGCCCTCATGATCCAGTCTTTCTCAGTAGGGAAGCAATGTGAACTACTTTAGAGGAGAGATAACAACAAGCCAGTGAGGTGGATTAGGCTGAGAGTGTGTGTCCAGACCAAGTTCATCCAGCACATTTCCTTTGTAGGAAGTTGCAGTTATTTCTCTGGGGAAGACTATAGCTTTATAGACAAACACATGGCCCTCAGTCTGTGTCAGGATGCCTTCTCATGTTCTTTTTTTTTTGTATAAATTTTATTTTTCAAAACATTAAAATTAATAAATTTATCTTATACAAATCCTTTTTTCCATATTATATAACATTTTGTTCTATTTGTATAATCTTGTTTTTATCTTGTATTGGCGGTTTCCCACCACATCTGAAGCATAACACATTTTCCACTTTATCCAAAATAGTAATACTTATATCTATGTTTACATTTCTGGTAACGGTCATATACCTTAAAAATACTTATATACTAATTCTTACTTTCTATATTCTTATATAATTCTAAAATAAAAAACAACTTCATTATCTAATTATCCTTAATACATTCATATACTCTAATTCTATTGCTTTATGTTATTATAACCATGTATAAATGTAATTTTTCATGTCCCAGTATTTTTCAACATATTCTTTCAAATCTTTCCAATCTTCTAAAAAGGTCTCTGAGTACAGGTCATTTAACTTTCTAGTCCATTTATCCATTTCAGCCATATATAACAATTTTTTCAACCATTCCCACACATCTGGTATTTTTTCATTTTTCCAATTTTGTGCATACACCATTCTTGCTGTTGTTATCATATACCATATTATTGTCCTTTTCTTTACATTTATCTCTTCTAATTTAAGTCCAAGCAATAACATTTCAGGCAACTTCTTAAATGTACATTTCAAATTTTTTTCCATTTCTGCATGTATTATAGACCAATAAGTCTTTGCTTTATCACAAGTGCACCACATATGATAAAAAGAACCTTCTTTCTTTTTACATTTCCAACACTTGTTAGACATATTCTGATTAATATTTGCAATTTTTTTGGTGTCATATACCATCTGTACATCATTTTAAAACAATTTTCTTTTAAGTTATAACATGTAGATATACCCATAGCATTTTTCCATAAAAATTCCCAAGATTCCATTTCAATGTCTTTGTTAAAGTTTATCGCCCATTTTACCATTTGTTCTTTTACCATTTCATCAGCGTTAAACCATTTTAACAAAATTTTATACATTTTAGAGATCATTTTTTTCCCACCTTCCTCCCAAACTTGTTCTATTTCATTATTTTTTCTCTAAAACCGGATTTTTTATCACTTCTATACATGTCATATATTTGTCTATATCTTAACCAACCATAATCAAAGTCCATCTGATGCTGCTCCTTCAATATAAAGTCTTTACCATTTCTTGTTAATAAGTCTCTATACTTCAACCAATCTTGTCCTTTGTGACGTGATACTGGATTTAAAACTTCTGCGGGTACAATCCACATAGGTATCTCTTCTGGAAAAAAGTTTTTATATCTTGTCCACGTATCGATTAATGTTCTTCTCAAATAATGATGCTTAAACATATTGTCCATTTTTGTTTTACCATAATACAAATATGCGTGCCACCCAAACCTACAGTCATGACCTTCCAGGGACAATAACTTTCTATCTTGTAACATAGTCCATGTCCCTACCCAAGTCAAACATACTGCATCATGATATAGCCTTAAGTTTGGTAACTGGAACCCACCTCTCTCTTTAGCATCACACATTATTTTCATCTTAATTCTTAGTTTTTTCCCTCCCCACACAAACTTAGTCAATTCTTTCTGCCAGCATTTAAATGTTTTTACATCTTTCACAATCCGAATAGTTTGAAACAGAAACATTATTCTTGGTAACACATTCATTTTAACCACTGCAATTCTACCCAACAGTGACAAATTTAATACATTCCACCTTTTAATATCTTGCATAATTTGCTGCCATAGTTTCTCATAGTTATTCTTATACAAATCAATGTTTTTCATTGTTAGGTTTACACCTAGATATTTTGTCTTTTTCACCACTTCACATTCTATAAGATTTTGTAATTCAATTTGCTTCTTATTTGACATATTTTTACACATCACTTTCGATTTGTTCTTATTTACATAAAACCCAGCCAAATCACCAAACTCTCTTACTCTCTGCAACAAATATGGTAGTGTAGTCATAGGGTCTTCGGCTATAAACATCACGTCGTCTGCAAAGGCTCTATATTTAAAAGAAAAACCTTTTATTGTTAAGCCTTTAATTTCTTTATCTTCTTTCAGATTTAGTAGCAAAACTTCCAAAATCCAAATAAATAGCAACGGCGAAAGTGGGCATCCTTGTCGTGTTCCTTTTTCCACTTTAAAGTAATCCGTTTTTTCAGTATTAATTATTAAGGAGGATTTCTGTTCACTATATATTGACTTAATAAGATTAAGCATATAGTCTCCAATTTCAAGATGTTCCAGCACTTCAAACATAAAATCCCAATTTAAATTGTCAAACGCTTTCTCCGCGTCTAAAAAAAGAAAGCCCACTTCCTTCTCTGAATGTTTATCATAATACTCTATAGCATCCACTACTACTCTTAAGTTGTCTCTTATTTGGCGATTAGGTAAAAATCCTGCTTGTTCAGTCTGTATAGTCTCTTTAAGATGTTCCTTAAGCCTATCAGCTATAATCTTGGCAAAAATCTTATAGTCATTGTTTAACAAAGAAATTGGTCTATAATTTTTAACATCGGTTAAATCTTGACTTTCTTTCGGAATGAGTGAGATGGTTGCTTCTTTCCAAGTCTCTGGGACCTCACCTGTCACTCCTATGTCATTCATTAATAGCAATAACACTGGTGAGATCGATTCCTGTAGCGATTTATAAAACTTAGCTGTAAATCCGTCTGATCCAGGTGCTTTCCCTAGTTTTGAATCATTTATTGCATTTTTAATCTCTTGTAGTGAAATTGGGCTGTTAAATAGTTCTTTGATTTTCTCTGTTGGTTTTGGTAATTTTAATGACTGTAGGTATTCTTTAATCCTTTTTCTGTCTTTATTTTCCTTCTTAAAAAGCTTTGCGTAGTATTTATAAAATTCTCTTTTTATTCCCCTATTGTCTATTATCTCAATATTGTCCCGTATCACTTTAGTAATAAATTTATTTTCACGTTTTTTCTTTAATTGCCATGCTAAATACTTTCCAGGTTTGTTTGCACCTTCAAATGCTTTTTGTTGCAATTTTTTCAGGTTCCAGTAAGTCTCTTGATTCAAAATAGCTTTTGCTTGGTCTTGTAACATCCAAATTTCCTTTTGCAGTCTCTTTTTTCCTGGTCTGTTCTTCAGTTCCTTTTCTTTTACTTTAATGGCTTGCACAATGTTTTCATATTGTTCTCTTTTCTTTTTATTGTCTTTAGCATTCAGTGATATCAATAATCCTCTCATCACTGCTTTGTACGCATCCCACACAGTTTGAATTTTTACTTCTTTTTGTATGTTCGCTTGGAAATATAAATCTGTCTCTTCCTGTAATTTGTTAACTATTTCTTGGTTGTCTAATAAGTCTTCATTTATTCTCCATCTCCCTTGTCTTTTTGTCTGCCCAGAGGTCCATAGACAAGGATTATGGTCTGAGATTATTCTAGGTAGAATTTCAACTTTTTTTGTCTTAAGTGTTAAATTAGTAGACATCCAGATCATATCAATTCTTGAATGTGAATCATGCCTGTTGGAGTAAAAAGTATAGTCTTTCCCTTGTGGGTTAACCTTCCTCCAAATATCCTCCAGCTTTTCCTGTTTTATCAATTCAAAAAAATTTTTTGGAAGTTTCTCTAGTGTGTCGTCTTTTCTTTTTGAGCGCCTATCTATTTTATTATTCACAGTCCCGTTAAAGTCTCCCAACATCATGATTTGATCATAGTTTACACTGTCCAGTTCCGTTTGTAGTTCTTTAAAAAAAATTTTCTTTAGCTCCGTTGGGGGCGTAGATATTCACAATCAAAGTCTTCTGTCCATGTAAAAAAATTTCAATAGCTAAGTATCTTCCTTCTTTATCTTTAAATATTAGTTTGGGTTCCAAGTCTTTTTTAACATATGTTACAACTCCATTCTTTTTATTACTTGCCAATGAAAAAAATTCTTCTCCCAACTTTTTTCTTATTAAGTATTTGTAGTCTTGTTTCTTAAGATGGGCCTCTTGTATACAAATTATATTGCATTTTTGTTTTTCCAGCCAGTGACCTACCATTCTACGTTTTTGGGGTGAATTAAGTCCATTTACATTCCATGAAAGTACTTTATAATCCATCTTGTTGTAGTCTTAAATATCACCAAATTCTTCCTTGTTCTCACCAAAAAAAAGCGTACATTTCTGCTGAATTTTTAATCACTATTCTGTTGTTACCATAATAAAAACTCAGTCCTTGTGGTATTTCCCAACGGAATCTTATGCCTTCTCATGTTCTTGACCAGCACATGAAGCAACTTATGTACAAAAGGTTGGAATGCCCAGCAATTTCATGTTTTCCCCTGGGTCCAAGGTTCAGAACACTGAGCATGAGATTTCTGTAATAAATGTCAATAAATCAAAAGTAGGTTTGCTGCTTACAGGTACACACCTGAACAGCATACTCAAGATTGCTCCAGCACAGACATTTTGATGCAGTAATTCAGAGCAAGAGGTGTCAGTATTATTGGTGTCAGAAATATTGCAAGTGTGCTAGTGTTTTAAGCATGTTTTATTTAAAGTTTTAAAATATTTAATTGTGTTTGTCTATGTCCTTTATAAAGTTTATATCTCCGCTACCTCGCATTACATTTTATGACACACACGGCCCAGCCCAACAAGGTCTCATTTATGTCAGATCTGGCCCTCATAACAAATGAGTTCAACATCCTTGTTCTAAGGTATCATGAGACTGGACTATCTTGGACTATCCAGCACAGGGCAAGAGTAAGGTACTGAGTGTAAATTGCCTATTTCCTAACTAAGGAGGCATTTGGGCTATTGTTCCTTCTCTTCTGCACTTCTTTATTCTTGTCTAGCAATATAACAGACCCATCCTCTGAGTTCTGTTGTTTCTGTTGTGGGGAAAGTTCATAAGCACTCCCACATGTCAGCTTCCTATAATCTTGTATCAGGGATCAGAAGAAAGGGAAAACAGGTACTTTCGCCCCAAAAAATCTGTTTCTACAAACTTGCAGTGTCTTTTCTACAAACAGCTTTTTTACAAACAACCCTATATATAATGTGATCCGACTAGAACTGATATGTTGCACTTTCCATCTCATGAACTGCAATGTTGGCAGGTACATTAGATAGACCTACATCACCCCCTTTCAAAGCATACTTAAAAATGAGCCATTCATGTTAATTCTTGGTGAATATTTCTGCTGTTTTGCCTACATGACTATGTGGCCTTTGTTGATAATCAAGAAAAGGTACCATCCAGCACATGGATTTCAATAAGAATTGTCTGCATCTTTCTTGAGAAAATGACACCACAAATTTACATGTGGATGAAGAATTAATTAAGCTAGTTTTTCACAAGTCACTTTGACATGATTTTATGCAAATATCCTATACAATGGTTTGTGGTCTTATGTCTGAATTTCTGGATCAAATATTTTCTTATAAGGAAGTCAAGTCATTAAGCTTGATCAGCTTTCTCTCTCTGTAATGACTCTTGAATTATGTGGTGACCCATACTAATTATCTAAAGCAATTAGCCTTTCTCCTGAGTTAACACCTTTGACCTTAGTGAATTGTAGTAATTGACCATCTGATTATAGTAATTACAAAAAAAAAACTACTCCAGATTTGCACATTTGCTCTATGTGAACTCAGGAAATAAACAAAGTACTTCCACTTTCCAAATCTGAAAGCTGTTAAGGCTTAACAACAGCTGGTCAGGGGGTAATATACCCAAGGGACATGTGAAAGCTGTGCATTAAACAACCAGAGATAGCAATTTATAGTAGCTTCTTTTCAACAAATGCTGGACTTTTAAGCAGTTGTTTTATGAACAGAATATATTACTGAATTAAGTTCAGAAGGTATTTATTTATTCATTTACTTACTTATTTGGATTTATAACCCCCCCTTCCCTACATAGTAGGGCTCAGGGCAGGCCACAACATTTAAAATCAACGTAACAGTGAAATATAACTCAAATTAAAATCAGCAATCACAACAATCACAACAGTTATTGTGTTCATTCCTCACTGGATGGCACAGTAAAAGGCAGTTCAGGAGATGGTCCAAGGTGGGAAGCCATTGCTCATCCTTGACCATGTATCTGGTGGAATAGTTCCATCTTACAGGCCCTGCAGAATTGTCTCATGTCTCACAGGGCCTGGATCTCATTAGACAGAGTGTTCCACTAGGTTGGAGCCAGGGCCAAAAAGGCCCTAGCCCTGGTCACAAATAGCTGGATGGCCTTTGGGGATTATAAACAAGTTATTATCAGTGTGAGTGAAGTGCCCTTTGGGGGACATACCAGGAAAGGCAGTCCCTCAGATACATTGGTCTCAGACCATTTAGGGTTTTGAAGGTCAATACCGTAACCTTGAACTTGATCCAGAATTCAACTGGGAGCCAGTGCAGTTGGCAGAGCACAGGTTGAATGTGTGCTGTCATCAGGGTCTCCATAAGAACCCACACCACTGCATTCTGGACCAGTTGGAATTTCCGGGTCAGCCTCAAGGGTAGCCCTGAGTTACCGTAGTCCAGTCTTGAGGTGACTGCTCCATGGATCGCTATGGCTAGGTCTTAGTGGGACAGGAAGGGAGCCAATTGTCTAGGCTGGCATAGATTGAGGAACCCCAGTTTAGTTACATTGGCAACCTGTGCCTCCATTGATAGAGAGAAGTCCAGGATCACCACCAAACTCTTGAGGGTTGGTGCCGGTGTTATAGGCACTCCGTCAAGAGGGAGAAGTTGGCATCCCACCCCAGCATCACCTCAGCACAGCCACAGGACCTGCATCTTTGATGGATTTGGCTCTGCTTCAGCCATCCAACCACTGCCTCCAATCCCTCAGCCAGGGTAACTGGAGTAGTCACTGGCCAGCCAATCATCAGCAGATATAGCTGGGTGTCATCAGCATATTGGTGGCAGCCCAGCCCAAAACTCTGTACCAGCTGGGCAAGGAGGTGCACTGGGGAGAGGATAGCCCCCTGAGGAACACCACATACCTGTGGGTGCCTCAAGGAGGTCATCACCCCTGGCACCACCCTTTGTCCCCAACCTTTGAGAAATGAGATCAGCCGCTTCAAGGCTGTCCCACGAATCCCCATGTCAGTGAGGTGGGGTATTCACTTAGAGCAATATAATTTATTGGGCTGCTAAAGAAAAAATTCCTACTTGAGGCATTTCTGTGCTTCTGGTTTGAGTTTAGCAATCAAGCACAAGTTGAACAAAGACACTCCGAAGTTTAGTATCAGTACAGCGCATCTGTGCACTGACCTGTGTACATTGTTCTGTGCATAAAGCATTTTGTGAGTTGGCTCTGCTACCAATCCCATTTGCTGTACCTATATCTTGTTATTCACTACCCTTGCCTCTAGTACCACCTCCTTCCATTTGAATCTCAAAGCTCTCAAGCTCACATCTCAGTATTTATCCCATTGGCTTTGCCTCAGCAATAATCTTACTCTCAAAATTCGTTTTTTCTTCCTGGTCTGTAGTCTCCCACTGGTTTTCTCCTATGTTTATCTTTCATCCCACTTTTCAACTTCACTTGTACAATTACTTTGTTTTTAATGAACTTGACATTTCCCCCCTCTTGCTTCTGTCCTTCTTTCTTCATGACAGTTGTGCACACCATTATTTCCCTTGTCCTCCAGGCATGCAACACTATGACCCTCTTCAGCTCCTCACTTTCATTCTGCCTCCTTATCTACGCTGTTGCTAAGTTCTAGTTTCTAACAGGTTCCATGGATACTGAAATATCCGTATTAGACTTGAAAGAGATTGATGTGCTGTGTGATGCAGCCATGTGCTGTTCTTGGGATGACTCTTAAGAAAGCTATCCTGATGTTAAGAAACATTCAGGGCCCTGCAGCAACATTGAGCTTTGGGAGAACTCCTTGACATGTTTTCCTCTATGAGGACCATTAAAATAAATGGAATAGGGATTTGGTGCTTTCTGTAGTATTTTTAATAGGAGGCAAATTATGTGCTATTCACTATCGCACACTTCCCCCAAAATAGTTTCTTCAGGCTACAGAACTTGCAGGAAGACTTGAAAATGCAATGGCAAGATTTTCTTTTAAGAGTATCTGAAAGAGGATCTCTGCCTTCCTATAAACTCTACTACTTTCTAATATTGGTGTTGTTATACTCCTGTGTTCTTTTAAAACTATTTTTTCTTTAATTCCTCATAGTATAAATAACCAATTAGCAGTTCAACAAAATCCAGTACTATTGGATGGAAGTTCCTGACATATTTCACTGGGTCTGTGATTGTCTGTGTGTGTCTGTCTTTGTCACTGACAGGGACACCCAGATAAGATTTATGTTGCTCAGAGGCATCAGTTCCTGCCATAATTGATATTCTGCATTTGAGAGTCCCCTGTTAAAGAATTATGCATCTTCTTATCCATAAACCATATCTGAACTTGACTATTAATTTTGCTGTACTGCTGAGTTAAAACAATATGCATTTATTTAGTCAGTTCCTCATTTACACCAGCTTACATGTACAGGAAGGAAGGAAGGAAGGAAGGAAGGAAGGAAGGAAGGAAGGAATCAGATGCAAATTGGCATTATAGATGTTATAGTTTTAAGTAGGGCTTGTACTCTTTCTTTTTCTTTTCAGTATTCTCCTGCAGCAGCAAAACTAATGAATATATAATTTTCTCTCCTTTTTGCTTGTCATGCCTTGCTAACACGGACATCTCCAAAGGCTCAGGTTGGTGTTGTAATCTGTCTTGATCTTTATTGTTCTCATTTAGTTGAAGAGGGTCTCCTCATTCTGTTATTCTTGACCATTAAGGCCTCACTCCCTCTTTGAAACCCCAAATTTTTCACTATAACCTAGGCTGCAGTCACAGATGCTAAATAATCCACTTTCAGTGCACTTTGCAACTGGATTTTTTACTCTGTGAACTTGCAAAATCCATTTGGAAAGTGCATTGAAAGTGGATTAGTCAGTGTGTGTGACCACAGCCCTAGAAATGCCTAGAAAGACTCTACTTTAATTTGCTTGCTGCTGAGCACGTCCATATGGTTCAGCAGAAATGCACTGCTTCAAAATCACACAATATATATCCTTATTTATATCTGTTTAAATTTGCTATGCTTGCCTTATTTTATGGGGGGGGGAGAAAGCAGAAACTACAATATCTAGAGATTCTCGAATCAGCAAAAACTCACCAATGCTCAATAGTCTTTCCACTAATAAGTCTGCTCCTTAGGTTAGGCTTTATATGTGGCAGCACAGTAAAAAAAATATTTAGTGTTTGAAAACGGTGAGAATAGCATTCCCCATTGTGTGTTTCAGAGGCCCAGACCACTTTGGATGAAATATTTCCCTGATAATGAAAGTCAGGTGCCTAGGTTTGGGTGTTTTTGTTTTTAATCTTAACAGGATGGCCATTTTTCATTTTAAAAGCATGTATACAGTACAACTCTTTACTATCTAAAGTTCTTTAATATAATCTAATATCAATTGCTTTATATAGGGCAATCCTCCTGTACTCTCAGTTACCCAGGATCTCATCCTGAAAGATGCCCATAAGCATGGAAGGTTCAGGACAGCTTGTGTCTTATGCTTAGCATCAAATAATATACAGCCCTTAGGTACAGTAAATTGCTAATGCTATCTTTGTCTCCATTCCTGTTGGAAACAACCTCAGTCACATAATAGATACAAGAAATCATTAGCATTTTAAGCTCTGTCAGGATTCCAGAATAAGCCATTCCTGTTCGACCTCTGGTGTCAACTTTATAAGTACAGCTGAGGACTGAAGCATTAGCTCCAAGGGAATTCATCAAGAAACTTTTGCTGTGGTGAGATGGGGGTGATAGCAAAGGCCACGTGTCTGTGTTCAGAACTGCAGAAGAGGTGCCTGTAGCTGTCACTCAGAGGCAGAGGTTCTTGGGAAGTGAGCCATTTCAGTTCTTCTGTTTCAGTGGGACTCATCCCTACTTCCCTGCCCCAAACAAGGCTTCAACACTTTGAAAACATTTAGCACTGCACCAGCTTGGGGAATCAATATGGTTTACAAGCCAAGAGTCTGTTGTTCACACAGAGCTTTAGGGTTTCATAACTCCTGCTGCTACTAATTAGAGACCTGGAGTTTATTGAAATGAACAATTGCTCAGAGAATATTTTATCCCATATATTTCACATTTAATTACACCAAGCTCATTTTTAAAAACTCCATGGAAGGATGCCAGTGACTTAACACATTGGAATCAGATGGGTTTTTTTAAAAAAAAAAAAAACAAACCACACACCATGAGGTTTACAGAAAACTAGCGCTATTAATCTGAATAAATAAATTGCAGTCACTGGGGTTCCAGCTTGGAGTAGAATGGTAAGGACCTGGGAGAGCTCCCATCAATCAATTGGCTCTGTGTTTTTTCTCAGAGAAATCATTTTCCAGTCATTGTTCACCTACTAATTTGAGCAGAGAAACCCATCTTTGAATATTTGACAATGTATTAGAACATTATCAAGTTACTTAAGAGTCTCGGATTTAAAAATCAGCCAGATGAGCTGGAAGAGACAAGAAGAAAGACATGAAGAGCAGTCTTGGTATTCATTAGCTAATAATAATAATAATAACAATAACAATAAGAAGTTTATATTAATCTCCAAAACAATTAAGATTTACCTTGTTCCAGTTTTACAGCAGTGAATGGAAGATGACAATATGACCTGCCCAAAAATAGCCTGGTGGTTTTGTGAACTTACTGAGATTTTTTAACCCATTTGCCCTTGGAAATAATATAACAGTGTGTCTGTTAGCCCAATTCTTGTCTTCATTGCCTTATTTATCTTTTTCTGATGGCTTTTAGAAACCAAATCAGTGTTAATATTCTTAAATATCTGTTACTAGCAAAAAGCTTACTTCTGAGTAGACCTGCTTAGGATTGTGCCTTTACTCTCTCAACCCAGTATTCCTTATAAGCTAGGAACAATATTGGGCTTCTGTGGGGAAAAACCAAAACAATAATGTAAGGTTGATAAGGAATGTTTCTCTGCTTTGCATATTCCACCGATTTCATCCCAGCCTTTTAAAATAAAGCTTGTTTGAAGTGATTTCCCCCCCATTATAATACTTAAGTAACACACAGCAGTAGTTCTAGCCAGGATGAAGAAAGAAGTAATGGAGGGGATCAGTCCTTGGCTTTTATAGCCAGTAGCTGTGTGAAACTTAGGAAAAGGCACCATAGTTCTGTGATATACCATATATGGAAAGTCTTTGATTCAATCCCATATTCTCCAGTTAAAGGCTCTTCAACAGTAGAACAAGGAAAGACCTCTGCTTAAGAGCTTGTATTCCTCTGCCATTCAAATTAGGTTAGGCGTGTGAGTAGCAGTTCTACTCAGAAATAAGTACTATTTTATTTAATGGTGCTTACTCCAGAAAAAGGTTTTTAGGATTGCAACCTAAATCAACCAATGATAGGCCACCTCATATGTTCATATACCAGTGTTCCCTACTTGGGTATGTGACTTATTTTGTATGTCTGTTTTTGAACATGCAAACTAGATAAGCTTATCTTAGGTGGAACATTTTGAATTCCCACAGGGTAAATTGTAGGATTTCATGGATTTTGTCCCCTGAATGTTTCATGATTTAAATAACCTTTAATAAATAATCTTCTTTTAAGTGCCTTTTTATGATTCATACCTATTGGCCGATGCAAGAGATTTTTTTAAAAAAATGAATCATGTCTAAGCATACTGGGAAACTGCTGGAGTTTTCTTGTCCCTGTCCCATCAGAATTTGTATAGTCGTATCTGCCACCTGGTCTTCTGTAAGCAGATGTGTTTTTTAAAGAAAAACAAACCTCTCCCATTTCCACTGTACCTAGGGTTCTTAAAAAATCTTTTGCTGTTAATCATTTTATGTTACCCAGTGTGGGAACATAAATACATTATTTATGCATAAAGTGCTGCCAAGTCACAAGGGTTTTCAAGGCAAGAGACAAATAGAGGTGGTTTCTTGTTTTCTGCCTCTGTGTAGTGACCCTGGACCCAAGGCCACTACACAGGGTCACCCTGGACCCAGGGTGCTAACCCAGACTTAGCTGCCAATATCTGAAGAGACTGAGCTAGCCTGGACCATTCAGGTCAGGATGAATATGTTGTACCCCTCACTCTTTTGAACCTAAACTGGAACATGGCTAAATTCAGCATCTGTGCAACACATAATATAATTTAGGGTTCACCAGGACTGGTCTATATAAGGACTGGCCTGTTTACTGAATGATTGAACTTGATTTGCATCACACTCCATCCTGAAAGTACTAGGTGGATCAATTGTAAAAATCAGGTAATCTGGAATGAAAAAGAGGACAGATTACAGGGTATTGGAGACCCTACCTGCAGGAAAACTTGGCTCCCATATTACCTTTTATGTATACAGTGGTGGAAGAGTCAGCAGTAGGGTATATATATCTGACTCTCACTACATCCGTCCCCCCAATTAACTTTAATTACAATCATAGATCAGCAATAACCACCACCATTAATAGAGCACTGTGAAGCCCAGCATCTTTCCTAAGCACTAACCATCTTGAAAATTAAAGAAATGGTGCAGGGCTTCTGTACATGTAAAGGTGGTTCATGGTAGAGGTCTTTCCAAGAACTGGTTTGTAGCAGTTCAGAGTATATGCCTGCAAAAGGTTTTAATATTCCAGTCTCTAAAGATCTCTTGCTTGGACTGGCTGGTGTCACTTATGTGTACATTTGGTGGAAATACAGGGCTGGAACAGGTAGCCCAGTGCATGAAAATGCTTCAATGACAATGCCATTTTAAGCAGAATTTAATCCTTCTAAGTGTAGTGGTTCAAGTATGGAACTACGTTCCAGGAGGGCTATGTTTAAATCCCCATTCTGCCATGACAGCTTGCTAGGTGACCTCGAGCCAGTCATACTCTGTCAGCCTAACCCACCTGACAGGGTTGTTGTGAGGGTTAAATGGAAGAGGGAAGACCAATGTATGCTGCCCCAAGCTCCTTGGAGAAAGTACAGGATAAAAAATGTGGTAAAATAAATACAACATCTAATGAACTCTGCTTAGGATGGCACTGTAAATTCTGGTTTAATTCTGAATTGTTGGATTGACCAGTTGGGAAACTCTCATAAAGACCTCCAAGATTTTCTTCTTTGATGTGGAAAAACCAAAAGGTAAGTCAATAAAGTAGTATAATAGTCAGCATGGAATGGATCCCCATAAGTAACTATTAAAGGTCCAATTAAAAATCAGGTTGAAATCTGCAGCATTTCTCACAAGTGATGCTGTAGTTGTTTGAGAGTCAAGGGAAATGCACGCATAAATCTGTTATTCTAGAGGAACTTTCCTGTGTGAGGACTTACCCTGGAAAAGGTACTTTAATTAATTAAGCCAAGAAATTGATTAGTGAAGGCTAAATTGAAAGTAAATATCACTGCAATACAAAGTGGGTGTTAGTTAGCAGTGAAAGTTACTACTATATATTTCATGTCTAGCTTTAAAAAAGGGTTGTACAGACAAAATATTGTTCTCAAGGGCTGGATAACTATTAAGAGTGCAAAGTTACTGGCTGAGTAGGTACAAAGCAATGATCTTGTGATGGTGATTTGGGATTTATTTCTTCAGCTCTCTGCCCCCTCTTTGCTAAAGGGGAGCCAGCACCTACTGAAATTAGAGAATATCAAAACAGAAGTCTCTATTAATTTTCTGTAGCCCTAGCTGTGTGAGGGTGAATGTGAGAGCTACGTTGACCAAAGTTCAATTTTTAAAAAAAGATCACCAGGGCTCTTCATGGGCTGCCGGTATAACAAAAAGAGTAAGCCATTACAGAACCGATTCACAGTAAAGGTGAACTCTGATTGTGAACTCAGATTTTCAAAAAAAAACCCACCAGGGCTCTTCATGGACTGCCAGTGTAGCAAAAAGAGTAAGCCTTAACAGAACCGATTCATGCTAACAGCTGTCTGATCATGAACTCTGGACACTTCGGGAAAAGAGTAAAGCGGATAGAACAAATCATACCAAGTGAAAACCACAGCTGGAGTATCTCAGTAGCAGTGTTTAATATCTAAGTTCATACCTTTTTGCCCCCCCATGCCTCAGTAAATCAAAGCATGTCAGCTAGTTCTTCTTATAGAACTTGATTATTTTGCACAAGTTGTATTTTACAGTCTCTCTATTTCTTTCTTCTTTGTACTTTAATTCAGACAGCCAAATTCTTCTTTGAAGGAATGGCCAAGTATTAATTTATCCCCATTTTTATAGAACTGATATAAAAGCTTTCTTCAGAGTTCCCATGCTAACCATTTGATTCTGTCATCAGTTACTTCTAACATAAGAACATATTGACTTTTCTTGTGAGGAATATCAAGATTTACTGGCTTGAAAACCAAGATATTGGTTTAAGGGAAATTGGAGTTAATATTTTCCTCAAACGATAAGGCATCTTGATAGTCACCAATATACTGAGTCATTGTTCTATTTTCAGAAGTTCTGAGTGCTGGTGGTTCCAGTTGATGAGAGCAGAAGTGTCAGACAGCTAAGTTCCCAGAGTAGAATTTTTGAGCTAAAACAGCTAAGAATAAATGGAGAAACAAGGCTGATGTTCTCCTTTAGACACAAATTATTAACAGCTTGGCAAAGACTTTTCTAGTGATCTTGCCATTATGAGTGCATCCATGTATATAGAACCCCCCCCCCTTTGGACAAAGTGACAGGAGTTCATCTGAGTGCCACCACATATGGCAGGCTTCTTTGTGCATGTGCTTGCATGACCATTAACATAGTCTGCAGGTGGGAATGGGAAACTTGATTGTCTTACTACTAGGTATATAGACACATCTCTTTCAGGTTCCATTTTGAATCCTGGATGCCATCTTGGAGTACATAAGCACTGACTTCGGAAAGCTGTTGCTATGACTCATCTTCCCCAATTTATCTTAATTATGTAGAAGCACCATCTGTTCTGAACATGACTTTTCCCAGAGGGAAGCCATCAAAACTCTTTTAGCTCATGAAGCTAAGTAGTTGTTTCGGTAAAGATTGCTTATCTGTCCCTTTGAGCTTCAAGATCTTCTCAGATAGCCATGTAATTAACATGCTCTCTGTATCAGTTAGCACATGGTAACCCTTGATCAGATCAAGTGTGTTCTCTGTAAATAACTATATCAAGACTCTGTTGTCAAGAGTTGTGGGGACTGGAGCTCCTATCTGTAATCTATACCTCAAGGGCTGAATAACCTGCTTTCCTCAGTTAAGGTACTCTTATCTTATCCAGATTGCAGATAATAAACTGATACTGAAATCACTGTGAGAGTTCCCTGCCTCCTCTATCTGTGATCCTGATCCCTCCCACTGCACCCTTCCTTATTTATGCAGAGTATGCTCCGAATTGTGTGATGACGGGATTGCAAGGATGACAGCTACTTGTATTATGCATAAACTAGTTTGCTGAGCCATCAGTGGTATGCTGCAGGTCATTATTATAGCTCTCAACATTAACTTATGAGCACTGTAAATATCTTTGTGTGTTGACCTTCCATGAGCTACAGATTTCCTACTACTGAGGTTTAAAAATCAGTTTTAGTCACTTTTGAAAGCGGTTTTGGTCTTGTCTTGTGGCAGGCTTAAATAATAATAATGGGGTGCCACTGCTCTAGCATCAACTGGTAATGATTATTGAGAAACATTTAAGAAAATGAATAGAGCAGATCAATATATGTGGGAAGAGGTAGGCCCATTTGTTGCCTGTTTGTTGATTGCAGTTCTTAGAATGTTGGATATAAGCATTCTAATAGTACACTTTGTCCTATTAAACCTGTTTGGAGAATACATGACGACAGACCTAGGTGAGGATCCTTTCCTTTCTTAGGCTAGACACGTGTGACTATTTGGTTAGAGATAGATGTAGCAGCTGTTACACCCCAAGATACCTTGCAAGACCATAGGAGGGGGTTTCCCCAAATAAGTAGGACTAAATTTAAGCTGAGCCTGGCTAGATCTATGCTAATTGTTGGCTGATTTAAAAGTGTTCCATCTTTGCCGCCTGAAGTATTCAAACACACTGAACATTACAGTACTACTAATGCAAGGAAAGCACTGCCATGATTGTGACATCCCTCTCAGATAAGCTTTTCTGCTGTCTCAAAACAAAGAACAAGCAAATAACTTGCAATGAGTAAGACATTTCCTCTGACTTTTCCCCATGATAGCTGCCCTGAGAAGGCACAAAGCAATTGTATACAATGCATCAATTTGATGTGCTCACTTTACATAATTAGCAACATAATGCATATTATTGATTTCCCTACCTGGATATGAGCAACTGTTTCCTCACGGACAAAAGATCTGGCAAGCCAACTGAAACAGCTTGCTCCAAGAAGAGAGAGCAAAAGGGAGAGCAGCTAGCATAGTTGTGGAAGAGTTCAGTGATAAGGCCCAGTTGTTTGAACTACAAGACACAATCTTGTGCAGAGTCTTAAAGAGTGAGTGTGCTAAGAGACAGAAAGCAAGGATTTTCCCCCAGTTATTCTAGGTTTATAGAGCTCCATGCTACATATAATGTAACAGATTCAAGTCTGGGGTTGGGGCAAATCCTGGCCTTGTGGAGCCAGACACAAAGAACCCAGAGCCCCCGGAGCTTCTGAAGAGTGGCAGAAACATCCTCCCATGGCCCCCTCCAGCAGCTGGAGCCATCCCCAGTGCACAGGACTCACCCCCTGGCAGCAAGGGTCAGGAAGGGCCTAGTCTCAGGGATTCCAGCCAACACGGAGCTGGAGATGCCAGCCAAGAGGCCAGAGCTGTAGCAGCTGGGCTGGGAACGCTGGGCAGATGCAGCCTCCAGGATAACAGCAATGCTACCACCTGGAAAGTCCCCTGAGCCCAGGTTGCTCGAAGAGATTCCTGTAGAGAGAGCCATCAGTCTCTTCCTGGCAGTGAAGATACTTGGGAGGGGATGGTGTTGACCTCCCCACCCATACAAGAGATAACAGGTTACCCATGGTGGAGGTGGATAGGTGTGGGTGACATGGAGGAGGGGTGATTGGTGTTGAGGGGGCAAGTTTAAGGAGCCAATGGACACACAGCCCCAGAGAAGGGCACAGGATGCACCCCATGGCCATCAGAGCCCAGGGAAGGTGGCTGCTGGGGATAAAAGAGGAAAGACGGGGAGGCATAAATGGAGGAATAAAAGGAAGTTTCAGGAAACAGGACAAGGAGGAAACCATGGCTGACAACTCCAGGCTGTGTGGGAGTCAAGTCAAGCTGGGAGGAAAAGGAACCAGGTGATGCAACCCCCTTCCTTTCCATTCTGAGGCCTGAGGAACTTCCCTCTTAGGGGGAGCAAGATGGCGGAGTGTAGACTCCCCCAGGGCAAGCAGGCATGGCCCCACAATCCATGGTCTTTGGTGGGGACTTTTCTTAAAGGCTAGATCTAAAAGACATATTTGGAATGAAGCTGTAGTAATAACGAAAGTACCCTTACTTTGAGGGGGGGGATTTAGTTTAGAAAAACAGTGCAGGACAAAAAGGTGAAACTTCCCCAATCTGATTCCCTCGATCAGGATTGCATCCCTGCATAACTGCTTTTAATTTAAAAATAGTCCTAAGAGATATTGCTTGTGGGTCTCCTACATCATGTATATTTTGACCCTTAGCTGGAGAGAAACCTCGCAGGTTAGTGAGGAACTTCACTGGTCTGGGTGAGAGTTCAGTAGGACATGCAGAGCTGCATTAGAATAGTGTGAGGAAGGAAGGTGAGGATTTTGGAATCCAATAGGAATTGAATTCTAAGTAACATTGCCAACAGGCCTTGACCATGGCATAGGAAGCTGAATAAAAATGAGAAGGGCCCCAAGGTTGCATGGTTGAAAAGCAAAGTGCGAAAGCATTGCTTTCAACAGGAGTAAAAGAGGAAACGAAGAATAGCAGGAAACCATGAAACTCCTTCAAACAAAATCAAAAGTGAGCAACAGAGATGGAGTGCAAGATTGATGGAGGAAGACAGAAGTGAGGAATGAGTGGCTGCAGGAAAATGATATTGAGTTAAGGGGGGGAGGAAGGGGCAGATGGGTTTATGGAAACAGGCAGACAAGGAAACCATCCCAGCTCCTCCCATTAAGTGTTGCAGTTTGCAGTAAGATCCAGCTGTCATTCTTTGAAGTCGCCCACTTGTTCTATTGAAAGCTTCAGTGTTTATACAACATGCCAATGTGAAATAGTCACAAGTCCCTCACACTTAGCATTGTTTAGAACAGAAGCTGAGCAGTATGTTGAATTTCTTTTGACATATTCTGATGGATTAGATTTGCTGTGCGTATAATAAAGATAAATGTGTCTGCTGTTGAGTATTCAGAAGTGGATGCTTTTCCTTGACAAAAGAGACCACAGTGGAACATCTCCCGGGACTTCAAAGACTCGAGAAAAACACAAATATCCTTCATAGCCATTGAAATTATATGAGCCACTTTCTAAAGCTGAGTTGCTCCCAGGAAGGCCAAGAAACAGAACCTGGGGAGCTCTTTTCTAGCAATCACTAGGGGCAGAGTGCAGGTTTGCTCCCCTTGTCTCTTATAGAAGTGAATCACTGAGATTCCCTAGTAAGAGGAAAGATAAAGCGGTGTGCTAGAGACATGGCTGAGTATAAAGGCAAACATTTGGGGTTGAGGCAGTGGATCTCTGTACTGAGATGTGTTTCACTTGCCAGGAGTCCCGCAGTGTGCAAGGCTTCCCCACTCACATCATAATAATGAGCATTTTTCTAGCAGTCCATAAAATCGACTTGAGAAGCCGTACATAAAGTTGCACCTCAATTAATAGTGATAGCAACAGAAGCTGAGCTGTTAGAACGAATGATGCATAGAAGCCAAGGTGTCAGCAACGTAGCGTGGATATTTGCTGACTCAGACGCCAGGCGAGCAGTCGTCATTAACAACAATAAATGGATGTGATGCATCTAAGTGAATAAGTGAGGGGAAGCTGAACTGTGATGAGAATAAAGTTTGGTCACAGAGGCTGCTTTACTTTGGAAGTACTTAGAAAGTAAAAGTGGGGGTTATTTTGGACATTATCTTACAACACATGTTTAGTCCTTTCATTCTAGACAGTGAGGCCTTTGGAGGGGGCAAGAGGAAGTTGTTCTTCCCTAGGGTGCTTGTGTGGGCAGTACTTACTGGTCCAAGTTCCCTTGGCTCTCTTCTTCTCACCTTGAGGACAGAGGAAGCAATAAAAAGGAATAGAGTTGCGGTTGTGTAAAAATATGTTTCCAGGCAGCCAGAAAGACACCGCACTGTACTAATGTAAATGTAGTTCCAGCCCAAGGGACGACTGTCAATTTTGTCTTAGTATAAATGATGTACTGTAAAAAACCATACTGTCTGGATTTGTAAATGAATTGTTGTTTTTTTACAAGTCTAGTAGTTTAGAGATGCCTCTGCATGATCGGATTGGAACAGGCTATCTAATGGACATCCTGCCCACACAGTCCATTGGTGTGTGCTTTTCCCATTCCCCACTTGCTTGATTTAGTGCTAAAGCACTGAACTGTGAGCGCAGGAAGCCGCAATGCAGATATGCCCCAGGAGGGTAAGACTGAGTGGGAACTCTGGAATCTGGCCCAGCTTACAAACCTATCCCTTATTGAATTTCCATATGGTTGCTTCCGTATGTCTGATAACTTGCTTCTAGTGAATATCTCTGAGTTTCTTGTGTAATAATTATTAGTGCTGCTGCAGCGGATAACGCTACCATTACAGCTGTAATGACTTGTCTTATTAGAGAAATGGCAGTATACTTTTTTGTTATGATTCTGTTGACAGAAATAATGGGCCACATCCCTGAAATTCTTACTTCATATTTGCTGACATCTTCTAAGCTGCAGTGAGAGGGACACAGCGCAGTGGTATAACACTTGCTTTAAATGCAGAAGGTCCCAAGTTCAGTCCCATGTTTCTCCTTTTTAAATGATCTCAGATGTTACAGGGTAGGAGAAACCTTTTCCTGAAGCCACTTGACAGACTAGATTAACACTAGGCTGAAAGGACCAATGATTTGAATCAATAATATACAGCTCCATGCAGTATCATTACTATATCCCAGTAAAAGGCAGGGGAAGTGGAATGGGCTCCTTCCAGGACTGTTTTGGCCTTTGAGGGGAGGATTCATCAGGGCCATACCTGGCAGCAACCATTAGGCAACTTGATAACCTTCATGACTCCCCTAGGACTGGTTGCTTGCCACTGTTCAACAGCCACCACCCCTTGAAAGCCAACACGGTGTAGCAGTTAGGGTTTCAGACTATGCACACACCTATGTCTGGATCTTAGCTCTTATCCAACTGCATGATTTGATTTGTCTGTTTTGGAGGAACAATGCTCATCTGAAGAAGCTGTTGTCCATAAAGACATCTTAGTTGGACACATATCAAATATAACAAATAGCATATTGGACTTGGGGCAAGGACACCTGTGTTTCCACAAGATCCAGTGGCAGTTTTACAGGAAGGATCTGTCATATTCAGGGCAGAAGGTAAATATCCTGCTCTAAGAGATTTATTGATCACTAAATATGCAGATTAACCAAAGCTCTGTAGCTGATTACAACCAGACAAGAAGTACAAGGATGGAAAGGCACTTAGAGGTACAAATCTCACCAAGCACTTTGTCGGAATCCTCAAGTACAACCAACTGAAACTTTTCCAAGCAACTAGCATCTGTTCAAATCAGAGTAGGTGAAAGCATTTTATCTGCCTGTTAAATAATTTGCTATTGACTGATGATGGTTCACTTTGATTTTCAGTGAGGGAGGGGGGCTGTATAACAGTTGTTCAAAAGCATGATACTAATGTAATAAATAAACTTTGTTGGATAGTGCATAGCAAATGTTAGTGGAGAAGTAAGATTTCTTCGCCACCAACATTAATACAGAATAGTCCTTCAGCTGAATCTAAGCCTTTTCAATCAATCTTATTCTGAATTTTTCACCACCGGTGATGAAGTTATCATCCTTCATTTTCAGCAGTTTCTTGGAATACCTCATTTCTTTGCTGGGGGAAAGGCTGTGTCAACTGCTAAGGTCAATTTCCTATTTTAGGTATGATATAGGGCATCAGCTGAAAAGCCACTGAGTTTGTCTAAGAATTCTTTAGCACATTCTGGAATTCTAGTAGGCTTTGAGGGCAGACAATTTAAAAAGATGTCCCACCCCTGTGGAAGTTGAGAGTAACAGAAAATCCAGATCTCCCTAGGTAACTACCAATACTGCTCTATGACTATTGGACCCACCCACAGATCTCCTTTCTAAACAGAATACCAAATAAAGCATAGCCACAGGACACATCTGTTGGAAGAGCTCCAGAGTTATCATGGCAGCCATGAAATTCTGAGTTGCATGCAGTGGGGAGGCTTTAGCATGAAATTTACCAGAAATAGTTTAGGACCTGTACCTGTAGGAACACCTTGGTGAGCTCAGCTAAGAAGTCTCTGTAAGGCAACTGGGTGAATGGTACACTAACAATCCCTTTAGGGTCCAACACTTAGGTGCATACTCTTGTCTGGGATGTTGCCTTATGAGTAAAATGAATTATCACTGGATTACGACTGCTGATTCTGGGCTGCATACTTGGGGAGGTGTTCTAGCACATGGTCTGCTACCGCATCCAACCTGATTTTTATTTATTTATTTAGATATATTTATATCCTACTTTTCTCCGAACTGGGGACACAAAGTGGCTTACAACACTGTTCTCCACAACAACCACCCTATGAGATAGGTTAGGCTGACAGAGAATGACTTGCCCAAGGTCTCCCAGCAAGTTTCCACAGCAGAGCTGGAATTTGAACCTCAGACTCCCAGATTATAGTCTGACACTCTAATCACTATGTCATCTTGGCTGTCTGAGTTATAAACTACACACCCACTATTTTCATACAGGTTTAAATCCTAGATGATTATTTTTACGGGCAAACAAGTTAGCATTAACTGGAATTGTTTGCCAGGAGAGTGGCAAATGAAGTGGCAAAGTGGCACTTCAAAGTGGCAAAGATTCCTTGAGTCAGAGGGAAGACAAGAAGGAGTAAGAGACCCTAGCTATCTTACTCTTCTTCCCTGTATGTGGTATGTAATATCACTGGTGCCATATATTTCTATTTCTGCCCACATAGCCTTGCAGCCTCCTTTTATCTGCAGTTCATTCCTTTATTCTGCCAGGCACAGGGTAGCAAGTGTGTGCTCAGAATACTTCCATACTACAAGTGTTACATTTTCTTTCCCCTAACTCAGGCTTTCCCATTTGCCATCAATAACAGATCTATATTTCGCAGCTATTAAGCATTGTCATGACCATGAGAGCACTGTATACACTTTTGCCTTGAACTGATATTGTGCTTCATCCGCTCATAGTGTTTGAGGTGAATTTATACGGTGTCTGCTTTAATAGGCACATCATCTCTTTGTCAGCTGTTGTTTCATTGTTTGGCATGTTGACAGGAGAAAAGGAGCAGTTTAGAAGGTGAAGACCTCATGAGTCTTACTTAGCAGATAATGGACACATTAGTTTTACTTTGATATTGAGGGACAAAATACAGGCTAGGCTACCTCACTGAAGAAGTGTGGAGGTATTACAATTGCTTAGAACTCTATTTGAGTGTTCACTATCTCAGTAATTCTTACAACAATTTAATAGGGTAGGTCAGTATTATTATCTCCTCATTGCAGGTAGAGTGCTGAGCCTGAGAAAATAAAGGTTGGCCTAAGACTACCTAGAGAGACCATGGCTGATTTAAACTAGGAACTGCCTAGATTACAGTTCACATGCTTAATGAGTTTGCAATATTAACTCCTAGAATATATTCAATTGCACTCCCACTGCCTAGGTGTTTCTCTACAGAGAAAACATTTGGCAGTGGTGGTTTTCACACAGGGAGTGGCATGTGGTGTGATTTCCCCGTTGCTGGTATGGTTGCAAATGAAGTACAGCAGCAATGGGGCTTCCAAATACCAAGTTTCTCTGCAGTTTTGTGGCCCAGTCCCCCTAGCAGTAGTCATCCTCCCTCCCCTGGGGCTTTTGCACTAGAATAGTGTTATATTGATATACTATTGTACCAATACATGCAACAGGTTCTGTGAATTCCTAGGTTTTACTTTTTTAATAAGCAAGTCACTTGTCCCTTCCATTGCAACTATATGCATTTATCCTTATCTGTCCACAAAGGAAGGAAGTAGAGACTTGCTTTTTAAAAAGCTGAGCATTCAGACAACCTGTTAAATCTGTTATTACCATGGTATATTGATTTAACAATATGATAGTACAGAACTGTTAAAAAAATAAAAAGCCAAGAAGAAGGAAGAGGAGGAGGAGATTGGATTTATACCCAGCCCCTCACTCGGAGTCTCAGAGCAGCTTACAAACTCCTTTCCCTTCCCTCCCCACAGCAGACACCCTTTGAGGTAGGTGGGGCTGAGAGACCTCTGACAGAAACTGCTCATTCAAGAACAGCTCTGACAAAACAGAAGGGGGTGGTCCTGGGGAAATAGTTGCCATAGGGACAGCATCAGGGAAAATGGCTGCCGTTTGCATGAGAAAATCTCAGTCTTTGCACCCACACAATATCTATCCAGGC
Source organism: Lepidodactylus listeri (assembly GCA_029233225.1). Classification (NCBI taxonomy): domain Eukaryota; kingdom Metazoa; phylum Chordata; class Lepidosauria; order Squamata; family Gekkonidae; genus Lepidodactylus; species Lepidodactylus listeri. Next base: position 51,753,996 of record JARCFY010000010.1, on the reverse strand, counting down.
TTTCCTGTGATTTTCCCCAAACCTTTGGAACAAATCAGGTTTGAGAAAGATGATAGAAAAGTAAGGCAGACCCCAGAAGGTACACAAATGTATAATGATGCTGTGCCACTGGACTCTAAAGTTGTTCTGATGCTGTGGGGAAGCAGGGAATAAATTTGCTTCCCAGCAGCATTGTATCAGGGGCAGATAACAGAAATGGCTGGTGCTAAAGAATGTGGGATAAAAAGCGGAAGGGAGCTGCTTCTAACATTGTAATGAAAATTAGGGTTGAATTACACAGCATCTCAGTGAATGCGTGTTCCCAACTCCATGTTGGCCAAGATAACATGGTGAAAGGGCATTTAAAGCTCTTTTTGCCCAGTTTATAAACTAAACCTTTTTGATTGACAGAACTGAGGAACATAACCCTCAATGTGGCGATCAGGTCGTTAAAAGGTTGAACTTGTAAAACATGGAATCACTCACAGTTTGTCCTCCCTTTGTAGCTGCATAATCAGATGCATTCCTTAAATGAACAATACAGATTGTATTGCCTGCTTTTTTGTGACTACACAGTCAGCAGCATTAATTTAAAAAGTGATTGGAAGAACTGATCACAAGATGAACTGGTTTAATGGGCACATATCAGAGGCACACAGAGCCATCTAAGTAGTAAATCTCAACTCAAAAATCTCAGGGTTTTTTAAAACTCTTACTGTGTACCTTATAAACATTGAAGGAGGAAGAGGCAGCAGATGGAAGGGAGGACAGTGTCTGTGGCAAAACTGTGTGATCACGCGAAACAGATGTATCCAGAGAGTTCAGATGTGTATGAACTTTAACTATCTAGTAGGATGTGACTTGAAGCACTAGTAGGATGTGACTTGAAGCAGCAGATACTCAAGCATGCTTAATAATAATTCCATTTCTCTATATGCTGTAAAAAATACTTGGTTTGAAATCAATTGTTTTAAAAATTAGATCCCACATCTTTTTTGACACATAGAGAAATTTTAAATGAAAAAAACCAGTACTATAACATTGCTCCTAACAAACTACATATTACAAATAATGATGTGTTTATTTCCCACCAAGGGCTTTCTTTATCAAGAAAATGAGTTGTCTTCAGGTTATGGGTCTCTATTTTGCCCTTAGAACCATAGGCGTCAACTATGGGGGGGCTTGAGGCCCCCCCTGAAATTTCCTGGGGGGGCTCAGCCTCCCCCAGCAAAACGGAGCATCCACCAGGCATGCTTGCTTGCCTGCCTGCCCGCCCACTGGCCCACCGACTGGCAGCTGCCGCCTCTCCCCCCCACCCCAGGCTTGGCCTGGCCACTCCTACATCCGTGGAGCCAGCTGGGCAAATGCCCAGTGTGCTGGCGTCACCCAGAAGTGACGCCGGCATGCTGGGCACGTTGCCGGGGTGACGCTCTAGCAATTGCCCCAAAACTCTATGGCACCATAGAGTTTCAGGGTGATTGCCAGAGCGTCGCCCCGGCAACATGCCCAGCATGCCGGTGTCACTTCTGGGTGACGCCAGCATGCTGGGCATTTGCCCAGCTGGCCCCACGGAGGCAGGAGTGACCAGGCCAGGCCAGGCCCGGGGGGGAGGCGGCGGGGACATGGTCGCACATAAGAGCCCTCCCCCCCGGGATTTCTAAAAGTCAACGCCTCTGCTTAGAACCTTCTAAGAAGAGGGTTAAACTGCCCCTTCCTGCCCACACACAGCTGCTTTTCATGTTAGAAGAAAAGCTCCCTTTGGGTAAAAAAAATATGGAATTACATACAAATTGCAGTTCCTCCCTGACACATGCATGATAGACAACTCCCCCTCCTTTGGTTTATACTCTCCAGCAAATGATACGTGCCAGAAAATAAATCCTCCAGCTGGACTACAATTACTTAGGGCAGAACCTGGCAGGCAGGGATGCATCTCTTCCTACCTCTGCTTTGTAGAACTGTGTAGTAAAAGTGGAAGAAGAGTGCATCTGAATTTGCAGGACATTAAAATCATCTCCATCTCCTTGCTCTGGCTACAGAGCAGAAACACAACAAGCACAAACTGGCACAAATATAAACAAGTGTTTCTGTATACCTCTCTTTGCACTTCCCACATTTAGCCACCAGAGAATCATGAGTGTAGTTTGTGGGAAGCCAGCTGAACGGAAGTGGTATATCACTGCTGTATTTAAAACATACTCATAATGCGGGACAAACTGGTTGGAAAAGTAGAATGTGCAGTTTCCTATCAAGTGAGATGTGTCAACATAACCACAATCAAGGGGATGAGAACAAATAGATATTCCTTCATTGCTACCCATATGCCACTATTCCTCTTCAAAATGCTGAAGGAAGCTGAATATATGATTTGTCCTTTAGCTACATGTGCTAAAAACATCCTGTATGATGACTGTGGATTTAGCTGTAGTGTGGAAAAATGCATAGTCCTTGTGGTGGGGTTAATCTAGAATGGTGTACCTGGAAACCCCTCTTTCCAGTAAAACTGACTCATGCCTTTGCATAGAAATGGTGTAGAATTGGTATAAAAAATAAATGCCATAATAGGGTTGCCAGTTCTGGCTTGGGAAGATCCTGGAGACTGGGGGTAGAGCCTGGGGAAGACAGGGTTTGGGAAGGGGAGGGACATCAGCCAGATATAATGCCATAGAGTCCACCCTCCAAAGGACCTGGAGGGTGGCAATCTTCACCATAAAAATAAGCGTTGGTAAAAGAGTTGCAAAAGAAGCAACCAAAATGGGACAATGGCAAAAAGCATAGATGGAGTGAAAATGCTTACAAGCAGCTATGAGTGAAAACTAAAACTAATGCAAAATGACACACTTGTGCTTTCCCATACAAAACTCCCAATGTGCAGATCATCTATATATGAATAGCCAAGTGGTCCCCTCTGTGCGGATATCTAAATCCTTGCAGGGGGCACTTGGGGGGAGGGAGGTTGTTCTGCACATGTGGGGAACTCCCCATGTGTGCAGAAAAATCTAAAAAGTAAAAAAAAAAATTGGGAATATTTAAATCCCCCCAAAAGTAAAAGCATTCCCTGTACATTTGCAGGGAATGCTCTGGCCATTCAGGGGGAGGCTTGGTGGGCCTCGCTGCCACCGTTGCTGCTGGGGAGGGGGAGGGGATGGTAGAAGGCTTGCTGGTGCAGGAGGGGGAGGAGAATCGGTGGGCCTCGCTGCCACCGCTGCCAAGGGGGTGGGAGGAGGATTGGGATACTCCCCCCCACGAGTATCACAAGTCCCCCTTCTTGCCTGATTCTATCTCCAAAAAGTTGGCATCCCCACTGTCCTTATGCAGCGAAGCGTGCGCACACACCGCAGGTCCATTTGGCTGCTATGCAGATAGAAATCAGAACCGGCTGCCTCTCCTTCCCCTGGGGGAGAAGAAAATGGCATGTGTCTTTTTGTGCCTCCAGGATTCCTGATTGTCGAAAGCCCAGGCAAAAACCAAACAAGAAAGCCAGAGCCACCAACAGCCAAAACAGGCAGCGGCTGGAGCCACCCCCCCCCCCATTTTGAAAGGCTTAGAAGTGTTAATCCAACAGAGCTTTGCTTCCCAGACCGAAGCAAGCATTGGAAAGAGGTGTGCGCGCCCTATTCCTTTCCTGTTCCTTTATTTTGTGGCTGAGAGTGGATTGGGATTTCCTTGGGTTTGCCAGTGCCCGGCACTGAAAGCTGTGGTTATTTGGGGGTTGCTTGCTCAGAAAGTGGGTAAGGGGCTTTGCTGCTGTCAGGGGGAGGGGGGAGAAGGCTCAGCGGCCCGGCAGCTGTGAGCCGCTCAGCCTGGCCGGTGCAGGGGGGAGGAAGAGGGAGAAGGTTTACTTGGTGCTGCTTCCTCCTCCTGTGGAGCTCCTCCTGCTTCTGCAGGCCGGGAGCTGTGGGGAATACTCCCCCCCCGCGAGTATCGTGGGTCCCCTTCTTGTAGTATATGATGTGAAAAGACCAAGAGCCACAGTTTTCTCAGTCAAATAATGAGGCAAACCATGCAATGATGGGAAGGTAAAATCCCCCCCTAACCCCTACCATATTAAATGCTTTCCAGACAGTTGCCTAAGAATGAAACCTTTCAGCATTTTGAACTGTGCTAACAACATTGTTTTATTTTCTCCCTGATTTCAATACATTATGCTTTACTTTGACTAGCAATGAAGATTCTGTCTGCACTTTGCCTATAACTAGGCAGACTACCTGAATTTAGTGTCTACATTCAGAGAACTGGAAGCAAAATAAATGCATTGTGTATGCCATACTTTTTAATCCTCTCTGGAAAACATTATTCAGTCACAGTTTTTAAATATACTGTTACATTTTTGAAATAAGGTTGGGAGGCAAGCTGGTGATGATTTGTCTATTCCTCTTGGTTGCTTTTTACTGTGTATAAAAAGCAGAGTTCACATGTCACTGCTGTTGTTTGCCCTTAGAGACTTTTTAGAAATAAGTGGGCCTTGGGCCTTGGGTAAGAAAGACAGAAAAACCAATTACAACCCTCTGCGAGTCTTGAGCATAGAAACAAATCGGTGTGTAATGTTTCATTTTCTTATTGTAAGTTAAGTATTAAGGTAACATGAAATCTAAAAAGGAAAGGATTTTTTTTTGTCAGTTAGTGCCATAGATAATTTTTAAGAAATGCAACCTGTTGTGTTATTGCAGGAAAAGGTATCTGATAAATTTTGTGTGAACCATCAAAACAATGACATTGCAATGGAATTCTTGCTCAGGTTTCTGTAAAGAATGGTTGTTGCTGTTTTCTCTTTTCTAAGAAATTGCATACATATTATCTTTGGGGATTTTCGTTTTCGTTTTTCTTCTCTTTTTTTGCATATTTGCACATTTTTACTAGACCTTAATGAACTGACGAGTTTCAATGTAACAGTATATTTGCTTATAAGGAACATAAGCCAAAATGTTTCTCAGTAGTGTGTATATGAGAAAAAGTAAGGATTTTTTTTAAAAAATGTGGTCTTGATAATCATTTCTTTGGAGATACTTTCTTTGGTGGTTGTTAATGTATAATTTTGCATGTTTGTTTGTTTTTTTCCTTGAAGGTGTATGAGGCAATTCCATGTTATAGCAACTGTGATCAGTTTTCCTGGGAAACAGAACCCTGGTCTACATGTGAAATTAACAGCAAGCAAAACTCCCTCCATTGTGGAGAAGGTATACAGACTAGGAAAATCAGGTGCGTGGGAATAAAAGTAGAAGGGTTTGAAATAGGAGTTTTAAGAAACTAGGCCAGTTTACCCCCAAAAATAATACTTTGTATCATTTCTGTACTGCCAATCTTGTAATGCTGCAAGGATTAGATTTAGGTTTGCCAGCCCCCAGGTTGGGCCTGGGGATCTCCTGCTTTTACAACTGATCTCCAGCTGACAGAGATCAGCTCCCCTGGAGAAAATGGCTGCTTTGAAGGGTGGACGTTATGACATTATACTATGCTGAGGCCCCTCCCCTCTCCAAACCCCACCCTCTCCTGGTTCCACACCCAAAGTCTCCAGGTATTTTCCAACCCAGACTTGGCAACCCTAATTAGATTGTGTGAGGTGGCCTGACCTGGATGGTCTCTTCCTCTGAAGTCACTTCCTTCTCTCAAGATTCTAATTTAAATACACTGCCTTCTATCACTGCCCACCCCCACCCCCCTTTTCCCCACTTTATGTTACTTGTAGGTTTTTAGGCCTCCTTCCAGTGCAAAAATAACAAAAAGCTTTAAGATAAAATACTTTAAACATTTAACAATTAGAACAAAAACCCAAGCAAATAGCACACAACAAACAAGTGAACAAAACAAGAGAAACTGTCATGGTTATACTGCTTTCTGCGTTCAGGAAGAGAAACAATATTTATCTTGGCTTCTTGCTGCTTTCAGCAACTCTGGTCTTGACTTTATAAACTCGCAGAATTCTTCACAGTGCATCCTGAAATTCAATTTCACCTGGGTTTCTGCTTTGGCAAGGCTATATCTCTCAGCCGTTTTCTTTCCTTGACCAGAGCTGCATCATTAAGCTGAAAACTCTCTCACAATACACATTGGTTTCAGGGATAGACTGTGCAAAATAGACCAACTTCAACAGATGGCTATCAACAGTGTTCCTTCTAAGCTGAGTTAGTGTGAGCTAGCTCACAGTTTTTTACCCTTCGGCTCACACATTTTTGTCTTAGCTCAGGAAGGATGGCTCCAGTCCAGAGCAAATCATTTTAGGCAGTAGCCAAATCACCTGCCTGCTCAAAACTTTAATGCTGGTAGCTCACAAAGTAAAAATTTTGCTCACAGGACTTTGCAGCTTAGAGGGAGCATTCACCACTGATTCACCACTGTCTGGAATGTGCCTGAACAACTTCACCCATCTCTGGTCTATCTTCTCTTCCTGTGAGAAAATCTCTTTTTGGCATTTTGACACAATACAGAAGCTTGTCATTGTCTATTATATCAGGGCCAAAATTAAGAGCTTTGTGCAGAAATCATTGAACAGCTTGTCAGTGTCTGTTATATCAGGGCCAAAATTAAGAGCTTTGACAAGACTAACGGATTCCACATCACAGGACTGTCAAGCAAGATCAATGCCATGTCTTTGTAAACTGACGTATCAAATTATACCATTTCTCAAGGTAGTCAATGCACCTTGAGAATGTCTGGTCTGCTTCTGTTTGGAATTTTGCCCTTTGAGATGCAGAGATGTTGACCAGAATGGCTGTAGCAGACCTTCCATAGAGCTATTCCTTAAGCTTTTCACAAAGGTCATCCAGGATTTTTGTGGAGTTCTGTGCAGCTAACATTGGCACTTCCTAGTTTTTTCACAGTGGGATTGAACAATGCCATCAAATTGTGTAAGAAGTACATATAACATAGAGGAAGATATGACTTCTCTTCTGGACGGAATCCTTGCCACACAAGTTTTTTTCATATTCTTCTTCCCCACATGACAGGAAGTATGCCCTCAGTGCATGCCAACACTGAAGAACCCATTCAGCAGCAGGCATAAGTGACAACCACTGTGTTGGACCATGCCAAATCAGATCTCTCTGTATCTGCAAACTCAAAGAAGGACCTCAGGGAGTCTGTACTTTTGGCTGAGCATGAGAACTCGCTGTATATTTGCATGACAAAGACTTTTACATTAAAACTCAGTGCTGTCTTCCTTGTTTTAAGTCAACTGTGAAGTATATGGCATTTGCAGCCCACATCTATCAGTCGTTTGTTAAGCTGCTTAAGTTTTTGAAACACTGACTTGTATTTCCCAAAATTCACTGCAACACTGTCAGCAACCTAAGATGACACTCTGTCCAACCTGCGACCATTGTTGTGTAGCACACGGCAGAGCTGTGCGGCAGTTGTCTCACTGGTCTCCCTGTTGTCATTATAGTAGTCAAGCAATCCTTCTTTAATTCTCTCTGTTACAGAAAAGTAATGAACAGTCACAGGAAAGAATTTCCTGTTCCCCTTGCTGGAGGTGTCACATCCGATTGAGAAAACGTGTGTGGCATCCCAACAATTCTATGGATTTTGGTGCCAAAATGTTCTCCACAAGGCTGGTGGCTTTTTTCCATCCACAAGACATCTTTTTTTGCTATGATGGAATCAGGCAACATTCTTGGCAGCAGTTTATTTGTTCAGTCTTGACTTGCATAACTATGGCCGCAGTCACACACACTAAATAATCCACTTTCAATGCACTTTCAAACTTGATCTTGCCAATCCACACAGTAAAATCCAGCTGAAAAGCACATTGAAAGTGGATTGTTTAGTGAGTGTGAAAGAAGCCTATGATGGTGCATAACACTGTGGTGCACTTCTACCACTTCAGCTGCAGTCACCTGATCAGCTTGTGAGGAATTTGGTTTTTCATAAAAGATGGTCACTAGTGGTGTTTGTCTATTCAGTTTCTCCTCCTCTTTGTGCTTCCTACCTTTCACATGATTTATTAGAGCACTTTCCCCCTCCTAATGCACAGATACCCTGCAGTGGTACCACATACATTCTGCTGTTTCAAAGTCTTTTTACAAAATCAGCTTTTGAATTGGCTTTTGCTCAGCCATTCATCTTTAAAAATTGCAAGGTATTTTTTTTCTTTTTTGCTCTGCCACTGCCTGAAGGACTTCTCCACTGTCTGATGGACCTCCTCCACTTGCCATGATTTCTGAAATGTTTGATGGGAACCCACCCTGAGTACTACAACAGGGAAAAAAAACCCTCCCAGCAATCACAGATAGCCTCTCATTCCTTATAGGTGGATTCCACAAATACACTCATCAGTTTGGCACCTATTTGATCACACAAATACAGATGCAGAGGATGTTATTTATTTACTTCAAGTATATTTTACATTTCTCTCCAGTGGGAACCCAAAGGGGCTTACATAATTTTCTTTTCCAGTCTAGCCTCACAATAGCCACCCTATGAGGTGGCTTAGGCTGAGAGTGTCTGACTGACCCAAGGGTACCTAGCAGCTTTCCATGGCACAGTAGGGACTCAAAACTGGGTCTCCCAGATGTTAGTCTGGCACTCTAATATCTTAATATTTTTCACATCCTGATATTTTCAGGTTCCTGCCAATAAATCACAAATGAACCGTATTTCCCTCCACCCCTCCTTTACTCATACTCACAGGCTGCTTTAGCATGGAAGCTTGCTAGATAATATCTCTTAATTCACAACAAATCTGGGCTTCCCCCTTAAATATTAGAAGCCATTCCCAATCTGGTAAGACTCAGTTACTGCTCTTTTCTCAGGTTATACACACAACTACAAGCCTAAGTAGCTCTCTCAGAACTCAGGCAACTCTGTGGCCAGGTATGTGGCAGTCACATTCCCTTTGCCACAAAAAAAGAATTTGCAACTCTTTATGCTTTAGGAACTTGGCAATTTGAAAGTTTAAGACGGATTCACACTCCAGGAAATTCTTATTGGCCCTTGGAGATGTCCTATGCACACTAGAGTCTCCTCTTTCCTATGCACTTCACTGCTATTCTGTTGGCATCAGGCATTTATTTGGTAGACCCAATCTCCCTCTCATAGTTTCTAATCAGAAAACACATGTCCTAAAACCTCTGCTCTGTTAACCTAGTCATATAGGCATCTAATGAAGTCATTAAGGGCTGCTATAGGAAAGATATACTCTGTGCCTGCTTCAGAAGGTAGCCATGTTGGTCTGCAGCAGAAGAGCTAGATTCAAGTCCACTTTAGAGACCAATGCAGGGAGCTTCAACTCTTGAAAGCTCATACTACAAAAATTTTGGTGTCTGTGCCTGCTGGGATTCATTAGTCCTCCTACCTGTCTGCCAATTGGGAGGGGAGGAGCACATGATTAAAGATTTGCATGAATCACCCCTACACAAACCCCTAACAAGCAGCTCTAGTTACCATCATGTAATAGAATAGCCTTAGGGTTGCCAGGACTTCTGACCAGTGGCAAGTGGTGGGATGTAGGGTTGCCTGCTCCAGGTTGGGAAATTCCTGGAGACTTGGGGGTGGAGCCTGGAGAGGACAGGAACTTCAGTGGGGTACAATACTGTAGTGTTCACCCTCCGAAGCATTCATTTTCTCCAGGGGAACTGACCTCTGTAGTCTGAAGATCAGCTGTAACTCCAGGTGATATCCCCAAGTCCCACCTGGAGGCTGGCATACCTAACTAAGCATCAGATCAGCAACTACCTCCTTTAAATCATTCCTCTGAAACTAACTTACTTGGAAGCCTTAGACAACTCAAACTTTCAGGTTCCGTTCCCTTCTATGCAAGTTTTTATATATATTTAAAGATGTCACATGTCAAAACTGTCAAAATATACAAAAAAGCTATTCAATATTTGCTGTCCCGTTAGCTTCTCATCATTTCTGCCTCTTGTGTTTGTGTATGTTGGTGGTGTTGGTTTCAAGTGGGCTTCCTGTCCAATTTCTAACTTAAAGAAAAGATAGATGTTGTACAGAACAGTCCTATCAACACAACTTCAAACAATCTTCAGCAGGAAAAATGATGCTTGGATCCAAGTTAGTATTTTATTTCTACCCTAGAAATCCATGCTTTCTTCCCTGCTGTACCGAGAAGACTAATCAGAACTTGGCCAAACAGCAGTGTCCCCACATAGATCAGGACTGTAATTTCTAACTGGCAATACAGGAAGTGGTGACTGTGCAAGCATGCTAAGCGGCTTTTTTACCTGTGTCTTTTTTCCTTAAAAAAATAAATTAAGATCCTTCTTCAGAGCAGGAGAGAAAGCTATTGAGTGAAGACTGGGAAGATAAATTCTTTATTCGAATCACTCGGAAAGCAGACCTCCTAATCCTTCAGTGAGCATTTGCTATTTTAAATGCTCTTCTTGCTTTGTTAAAAGCAGGACTTAGCATACAGAGATCATTGTAACATTATCCTCTTTACGGGAACTTGCAAGTGTCCATGCAGAGGAGAAAAGTCGGAAGGCACAGAGTATTGATGTCGCTTTCACGACTGGTATTAGACTACCAGTGCATGCTTTATCAATGTAAAAATTACTTTGACTTACACTCACACAAGTGTGCCGAGGGAAGTTAGGGGAGAACTTATTTCTAAAAAGAGAGGTCCTGGGACTTTGTGGAAGCTTTGCCAGATGTGCTGGAAGGCAACCCTGGCCCTTAGTGCCAGCTGTGGGAGTGGATGGCATTGTCAGGGAACCAGCTGTGGGGTTGGGTGGCCTGGTCAGGGAAAATCATTCAGTGTGTGCTGAATGGTGCTTATCTTGGATATAAAATATGACTAGGGCTGTCACCTGTTAAATGCAATCATCAGTCATATCCCACATAGCAATGGCCACCTCAGATGCATGCATCCAAGTAGGAATACCCAGGGGTCATTTCATAGAAAAAGAGGTGCAGGAGCTCATTAGCATAACTTATTTGCATATGCTACACCACTTGACATCACTGGAAGTATGTCAGAAGGCAAGAAAGAAGGAAGAGAGGGAGGGAGGGAGGGAGGGAGGGAGGGAGGAAGGAAGGAAGGAAGGAAGGAAGGAAGGAAGGAAGGAAGAGCTGGCAGAGAGGGGACAGCTACTAATCCAAGCCTCAGAAATACCACTTTTCTGGGAGGATAGCTTCAGTGGTGTCTGAAGCCTTCAGAAGGCTGATCGGAGGAACAAGGACCTTTCCAGGGGATGGGGTCATTTTGCTGCAGCCATGACACAAGCAGGCATTCATTCCTCCGCGGTGTGTGTGGGGGGACTGGCACCAACTCCCAGAGCTGCGCTCCCCTGAGCTCCTGCTTGAAATGACCCCTGGGAATACCCCATTCTGATGTGATGCTGTTAACACATGCATAAACCACCTAAAAGGGGTATGTGGGTGGTTTTCCCCTGCATAATCCCTGCATTATAAATACTGTAAATAATAAATAAGCTTCCAGTCATGTTAAAAGGCATATACATGCTTTGAATGGACTTGTGCATGTGTTAAAGAACAGGAAGCCCCCCCCCCCCACACACACACACACCAGATCTGTGCTCTGATAAATTCATTCCACAATAGAAATCTTCCCATTCAAGGATGAGTCTTCTGCCATCATACAGTGCTTAATATCTCCACAGAGACAACCAAATGAGGGTACACAAATATTATCCTGTTGCAATCTTTACTGACAACCCTATCAGGTAGGTATGTAGTATTACTCTCATATTGCAGAGGGATGAAAGGGTGGGATGGATGCTGAGAGAGAATGGCTTGGTTGTGGCTACTAAGTTCATGGCAGAAGCATGAGTTGAACCAGGGACTTCCAGATCCAGAGAGTACTCCTAAAAAGGTCTATTCAGAAGTCAATCCTAATTCAGTTAATGGGGCTTACTCCTGAAAAGTATTCTTAAGGCTGTAACCTTAGTGATTTTTGTGAGTATGGGTATTTGAGGAACCATCTTGAAACAGTGTAACCTGATTAACTCTGAAGTAATTCAGTTGCTTTCTAGGTGCTGCTTCATAGTGAGTTGAGGACAGCAAGCAAACTTTGTTTTAGAACAAAGTTTGGGTTCAGTGGCACCTTTGAGAAGAGTGCCTGCACACAAAAGCTTATACCAAGAATTAAACTGAAAGGCTTTGGCGGGGGGGGGGGGGGGCGGGGGAAGAGAATTGGAAGCTTTGTGATGAATAGCCGGGGCCAGGCAGCAACTTGCCCTAGAAGCCATGCACACACGCACAGGGGACGAGTAGGAGGTAGAACAAGAACCCACAGCTGCCAGCTAAGAGTAAGAACTAACTGAAGCACTGCCGGGAAGCTCAGTTAAAGAAGGGGATGGCTCGAGTCAAAAGGCAGCTATTCTCAAGCTGCAGTTCTGCGGGCGTAGCCAGGCACCTAAGTAAAGTTGTAAGTTGCTGCCTCCCCCCCCCCCCCAACCGGACCCAGCCATGCATACACAAACAATTTGAAAAGAAAAAGTGAGTGCTGACCAGTCAGCCTGAACAGAATGGGGTGGGCAGGCTGCCATGCTGACAGGCTTTGGCCCCTACAAGGAGAGTTCTAACCTACCTCATCTCACTAACTAACAACTCAATGCACTGTGCAAAGGCTTTACAGTCCAGCTTTTAAATGTAGGGGACGCTCTACCCTTAAACTTGTCTACCTTCCATAAAGACTGGGAGGGATGTTAGAGCATCCTAGAGTTGCCAGCCTCCAGGTGGGGCCTGGAGATCTCTCGCTTTTACAACTGATCTCTAGCTGACAGAGATCAGCTTCCCTGGAGAAAATGGCTGCTTTGAAGGGTGGACTCTATGGCATTGTACCATGCTGAGGCCCATCCCCTCCCCAAACCTCACTCTCTCCCAGATCCACCCCTAAAGTCTCCAGGTATTTTCCAACCCAGACCTGGCAACCCTCCAGCATCCCTTTTCAGTGGCCATTCCCCACCCCCTGCGCTTCCTGATAGCCCTAAAGTGCGGGTGGGGCTCCAACCTGGGGGAAACCCCACCTGGGGACTGGCAACTCTATCATAAGCTGGTGAGACTTGAAGGCACTTTCTACCAGCTGGCCTGTGTCTTGCATTGTTCCCAGGACCTTCTCTAGAGTTTGGTTATTTTCTTAAAAAGCACACAGTGTTTATGAGGTTTCTCGAAGTGGCCCATCCAGTTCATGCTGTAGGAGACAGTTTAAAAATAATGCTAGTCTGTAGAGAGAAAAAAACCTCCTTTAGATCCAGACACTTCTGTTTAGATTTAGAACAAGTTCACTGAAGTGATTGCTATCATTTCCCCTTTTCTCTTCAGCTTTTTGCACTTCTTGGAAAAGCTGCAACCAAAGCTAAGGGGGCTCCCCATTTGCCATGCGGTCTGCAGCTGCAGGAAGTAGGGAGAATAGGCAGAATTGTATTTCTCCTTCACTCTTCAAGGAATAGACTCAACACCACAGATGGGAGCCCCACCCAAGTGAAAGTAAGGGGAGGCGATTTCTGCCAAGACCACCTTCCTGGTGAACCCCTGCCATGCCACATGGCATACTATCTGGAGGGTTCCCAGACTGTTATTAGCGGCTGTTTCAGAGTTACAGGGAGCTATAGTGGAAAGAAGAAGGGGGTTAAAAATCACTTCTGCAAACTTGCTTCATTTATGAAAGCAGGGGTCTAGAGTTTTGTACTTACCGAGGGGGTGGGGGCTCTTGCACGTGCGTGAAGCCATAGAGTTTCCAGGCAATTGCTAGAGCATTGCCCTGGCAATGTGTCCAGCATGATGATGTTACTTCCAGGTGACGTCATCATGCCGGGAGGGAGGAAGCCAGTGGGTTCAGGGGAGAGGAGCTGGCCGGCCGGCTGGCCAGGCAGGCAGCTCTTGCGGGGGCGGCCAGCAAACAGGCCTGCCTGCCTGCCTGCCTAACATGGGAGGCAGGGAGGCACGACGGGGGTGGGTGCCCCATTTCCCCAGGGTGGCTCAGACCCCCCTGGGAAACTTCAGGGGTGGCCTGAGCCCCCGAGCCCCCCCCCCCCCCGTAGTTGACGCCTATGCATGAAAGCACTGGCTCAAGCCCAGTCATAGTCACAGTAATCCCATCTCTGCCTTGCATTAGTGTTTGGTTTAATGTCTTCATTCACTGCATGCTTCTGTTTTACACTGGGGATTGTTCCATTAATTGGAATCTTGTGACACATAAGATGAGACAAAAATTTGGAGGAAGATGAAGAAACAAATTGGTGCTGAGTGAAATAGAAATAATAATTTATTATTAAAGATTATTTCCCTCTGTACCAATCTGTTTCTTCATCTTTGTTTTGCCTTGGTGCAGCCCCCTTTTTCTTCACAAATATTTGTAGACCATCAGGGATGAAGAAAATTTTTGATTTGGATCCTTGATTCTGTTTGTACCCATCTTTGTCCTTTGCAAAGGTGGTCTTCCACTGTGCAGCACTTTTGTCTAGTGATAGGTGATTTTTGGCTCACTGAAGTAAGACTTAGGGTCCAAGCCTTTGACAATTATATCCAATTCAAAATAACATATATAATAGCTACATAATTACTAATCAATCATGCTGAATTGCTAATAAATCAAAAGATAGTCACATGTTGTACTCACAATTTGCTGTTTGTGATTTGTTCAGCATGGAATGTTCAACCAATTACATATTTCTTCACCTGTAGATGTGTAAACACCACTGAAGATGGCGAAGGAGAGACTGTGGACAATACATTCTGTAACCAGTCTGAAATTCCTCTTGACACTCAAAAGTGTACCCTCTATTGCCCCAGTGAATGTGTAGTTTCAGAGTGGGGTCACTGGAGCCAGTGCTCACAGGTAAACTAGTTCTGTGATGTTTCATAATGCTTGCTGTTTTAAAATATTTTATCAGCTGTCTTTATTTTAAAAACTTGATCAGCAAAGAATTTAACAAAGTTGTCAGAGCACATATCCAGATCAAAACCAAGCATTTTAGACCCAGATGACATCCAGTGAAAATGATAGGCAGTAACTTCAGGATGGACAAAAGGAAAGACTACTTTACACAGAGAATGATTAAAATGTGGCATTCGCTGCCTGAGGATGTAGTGATAAACAGCTTTAAAAGGGGATTAGATCAGAGGTGTCGAACTCATTTGTTACAAGGATCAGATCTGACATAAATGTCACTTTGTCGGGCCAGGCCATGTGTGCCATAAAATGTAATACCAGGTACCAAAGATAGGTTACCACTGACCATGACCCATACTTCTCCTCAGCAGAGTTTGAGGTGAAACCACCCATCCTCACCCCTTATGGCTGCCAACTCTGGGTTGGACAATCTCTGGAGATCTGGGGGAAGACCCCAGGGAGGGCCTGCGTTTGGGGAAGGGAGGGACCTCAACAGGGGGTATAATACTCACTTTTTTTGTGTTTGTTTTCTCCCCGAATGGTGATTGTCAATTATCTAGATATCTCAAATATTCAAAAAAAAGTTACATATTTTGAATTCCCATAGATTTTATTGGGAAATTTAAGCTCATGGTTGAAATGAGTAGCATTTTGAGTGCAATCCTAAGCAGCATTATATCTTTCTAAGCATTTACTTCATGGGTTTAGAAGCACTGTTCTCAGGCTCACCTGGGGCACCATTTGCAGCTGTGGGGCCCTGGAGCGGAGCAAAGGGGGTGTTCTCCCCCCTACAGTAGGGCAGTAGGGCAATTTGCTGGAGCCCCAGCCTGTCTTTTGTGATGTTGGCTGCTAGCCAATCACTTCCTCCTCTGGCTAGCTGGGTGGCGTGATGTTCCCTGGGCAGACCTGGGAGGATAAAGACTTCACTCTGGTCCACTGAGCCCCTTTATAGCTACACTCAGCCATGGAGTCTGTGTTAGTTGGTCCTGGCTTCTCCACTCTCACTCCCTCAGTTAATTGCGGCATATTGTGATGGGGAGTATGTTATTATTGTTTCTTAAGTTTGCACAATCTCATCACAACTTTTGGGGAGCAGCTTGAACATTGGGCTAAATCCATTTTGGTGGAGAGACAGTGCCTGCACACCCATCTCCCCCACTTTTTGGGGAATACCCATAAGTGATCTTAAGTTATAGCCCATTCCAGGACATGCCTAGCTTGAGGGGCTGTTGTCCAGTTCACTTCCATGTGGTAGGAGAACCACACATTGGCTTGTGCCCATTTGGAATCCAGTATTTGCGATCCCACATGTTTTCCACCAGGCAGGCTAGGTGGGTGGGGTCACCCAATCCCTGGATGCAAGCCATATGCTGTGCCCACGTTTAGCTCCATCACTGCTGTTGTGTGGGGTGTGTTATCCCTTTGCCTTCTCCATTCCTCCTTTGCCCATAGGACCACAAGGATGTAACTCTGATTAGGATTGCTCTGTGAAGTACCTAATTTTGACTAGACTGTGCGCATGTATACAGAGGATAATTCTATGGATCTTCAGTTTAGTACACCTTTGAATAAATTTTAATACCTGGGATTTGGTCATGGGTGTTCCATCTTGGTTCACCAGGAACCACTTCCACTGAAGTGTGCTCTCTTCTGTATTATTATTTCTTATTTGATTTATGATCCAGTTGAATACTCAGTTTTCTTTTTGTACTAAAGGACCATTCTGGGAATTCTTATAGCAAGTGTGAATGTATTCCTTGTCTATTTTAATAAACATTGGCAAATTAAATTGAACCACATTTTTCTTTAGAGATTTCATACTAATTCCAGTTACAACTGGAATTACAGTTACAGACTTCATATCAATTCCAGTGTGTTCACACATCATCACTTGATTGCTTCTTGTGCACAGGCAACAGGCTATAATCTCTTGTTACTTCAACACTGAATATTTACCATGGCAATACCTGTAATGTGTTGAGTCTGTGTTCATCTGACTTGGAAATGTAATTAATAGACTTCAGTTGAATTTATTAATGCATTCTCAAACTGAGTTAATATGCAAGTTGTGTAACAAGTCCCTGGAATAATTATCTGAGATTTATTGTATCAGCTGTAGGCTTTCTTGCTTACAACAGTTGATAACCCCAGTACTAGATCTGAGTGGCCTCCTTGTTTTCATCAGCGGTTAGCATTTACTGTAGTTAATTCAAGACAGTTTGAAAACAGTTTGTTTAATTATGTAAATTCATAGACTGATGAACAGAATGAAAGAAGAAATGCTACTGCTGCTTGTGGATCAACAGCACCTTTATAGGCCTATATGAATATCAATTAAGTTTATGTTCTCATAAAAAGATATGGACTACTGAAGTGTTGATGGATGATGGAAGCAAGACAGAGTTAGCTACAAGAAGTTTTTTCTACTGTATTACATGCATCTTTTAACCTTAAATTATCATTTAGAATTTGATCAAGTTAGCTCAGTGATGGAGTACGGGCTGTGGACACTGAAGGTTATACAATCAATTCAATTAAAGAATCTCAGGCAGAAGATACTGGGAATGACCTTTCTCTGCCTGAGACCTTGTAGAGCCACTGTCAGTAAAAGGAGACAATACTGAGCTAGATAGACCAATGGTCTGACTCAATAGAAGGCAGCTTCACATGCTTATCTATATTTTTATGAGAGGAGGCAGTAGGATAGCAACAGAGAGAAAACTCCAGGTTTAGACCCTGAGATCTCCCAAGTAAAGGTTCTCAAATGCTGAGAAAGAACCCTCTCTGGCTGAACCCCCATGATATTGCTAGTGGGGTAAGACAGCATGGAGCTACATGGATCACTGGTCTAGTGTAATACAGGACAGCTTCGTATGTTTTCCTGACAACAAAATAAAAATTAGTACACAACTTTGTCTCTGGTCACCAGAAATCTCAGCTCTACAGGTGGGGACACCTGAGATGGTTTTAACTGGTGGACTGAATGGTATAGAAGTAGACAGTCTTTTGGGTTTCCTAGCCCCAAACTGCTTAGGGCCTTAAAAGTAAGAACAAAATAGGCAGCTAGTTCAGCACAGAAGTGATAAACAATCCAACACCTCGTCCTGACCTGGATAGCCCAGGCAAGCCTGATCTTGCCAGATCTCAAAAGCTAAAGCAGGGTCAACTCTGGCAAGTAGTTGGATGGGAGATCTCCTTGGAATACCAGCAGTTGGGAGGCAGGGGCAGGCTTTATTCACCCCCCTCTCTGAATATCCTCCAGGCCCCCAATAGGGGTCAATCCCCAGAAGTCGCCATGACTTCCAGGTCACACATACATGCACACACACATGCACATATGAAAAATACAAAACAAAAACAACACAGTCCCTGACAATAGTCTTAATGCTGCATTTTGGACCAGCTGAAGATTCTGGACAGGTTTTAAAGACAGACCCATGTAAAGTGTATTATGTGTATCACCATGGCCAACGTTGGAGGATTCAGCCTCCAACATGAGCATTCAGCCTCCAGGATTCAGCAGAACTCCAAAGCTACAAACCTGATCCTTCAGGTGTAGAATAACCCTTGCCAAGACAAGCTGACTCATCAATCCTCAGGCACTGACAAACAGTCAATTACATACATTATCAAAATCAACAGAATAACTGCATAAGGCATCTAGTTCACATTCACCACTTCTTGAAGATCTACATGCAGTCAATATCTGTTGCAGTCCCTATGTGAAGCATTCATCAACACTGAAAAGAACAGGACAAGATCTTTTCATGCAGACTCTTATGTGCACTTTAGAACAGTGTTCAGAGTCACATTTACAATTCCCATGAGCTACATGACAGTTGTGCGCCACCCCAGCAAACATACTCATATATATAACTATTAATATACTCATATATATAACTATTAATAATGTGTATCACCATGGCCAACATTAGAGGATTCAGCCTCCAACATGAGCATTCAGCCTCCAGGATTCAGCAGAACTCCAAAGCTACAAACCTGATCCTTCAGGTGTAGAATAACCCTTGCCAAGACAAGCTGACACATCAATCCTCAGGCACTGACAAACAGTCAATTACATACATTATCAAAATCAACAGAATAACTGCATAAGGCATCTAGTTCACATTCACCACTTCTTGAAGATCTACATGCAGTCAATATCTGTTGCAGTCCCTATGTGAAGCATTCATCAACACTGAAAAGAACAGGACAAGATCTTTTCATGCAGACTCTTATGTGCACTTTAGAACAGTGTTCAGAGTCACATTTACAATTCCCATGAGCTACATGACAGTTGTGCACCACCCCGGCAAACATACTCATATATATAACTATTAATATTCAATGCGTAACTATAACCTTTTCAGTTACCAAAGTACTGAGCATGCAGAATTCTCTCCCCACCACTGTTGAAAATTAGGCAGCCCTTGTGTGTCCAGTGTGAGGGGAAGTGCCTGCAAGTCGCACTTAAGACACATAACACTGTGCAAGCTTCAGAACTTTTTATTAGTTTGGAGCTTCCCTAAGTTAAAAGTCATCCAGTTGTTGAGATAAGAGTGTAAAGGCTGCCAGGAAAGGTGGAGGGTTTTTTAAAAAACAAAACAAAAAACAAAAACATTGAACCCTTTACTTCTATCCTTGGCATGAAGGAGGCTCATGGTTTATGGATTTGGACAGTGCACTCATCCCCCAGTCACTTCAGTGGTGGCCCTATCAAAGTGGGAACCACTTGCCAACCACAAGCCCTACTGGGAAATGACCGTACCTATTTTTGTTAGACATGGGGCTGGTCCACCTTGGAGAACAGGGCTCAGAAGAGCCACAGGTGGTATTCTCAAAGATCCACATGTAGCTCCTGAGTCACTGATTATTACTGCTATAGAACCTCAGCATGAACACCACAGTTAATGGATTTGGACAATTATGTAAAAGCCTGTCCCATTCATTTCAGTGAAATTTTCTTCCATGTAAGTAACTTTACAGTGCACTCCTACACATAGTTACTCTAAGCTCACAGTGCATAGAATGGCACAGTTAGGATCACAGCTGAAGTGTAAATGTGTTAATTGTAATTGCTGAAGTAAATCTTTTGCATACCTATTCTTGCACTAGACATGATAGAATTGTACATTTTTAAGGAGCCTCATCATTGGAGGTCTTTGATTCCAGTGTTTCAGAGTAGATTTAATCAAGTGTCCCCCACCTTGGAGGCAAGCTTCATACTTTTGCCAGTGATCAGCACCACCCAAAAATGTTCAAAACCCCGTTATGGATAAATCATGTGAATCAACCTTATATTTTATTTTTTTAATCACTACTTGTGTTTTAAATAGCTTATTAAAGTGTTTCAGAGCCTTCACAATCTGCATACTGATAGTTACGAGTGGTTCATTATACAGTTTAAACTGGTCAGATTCTTCCTCTGTAGAACACTTTATTGCATTGCAAACCTTGATCTGCACATTTCATTTTGAATAGCTTGTTAAAATCATGTTCTTCCACCACATGCATGCATTTCAATACATTTCAAGGCTGGTTAACATGTTACAATCTTTGTAGCCTGCATTTATGAGGGCCAAGTGAGGAACTAGACAAGAACCCTCAGAGAGAGATTGCATAGAAAGTATTATGTATTACAGTACAAAACATGTCAACATCTCAAGAATTCTTTCAAATAGAGCACTTACCTTTCAGCCCAACAAGTATACCTGTTTACGGTTTCTTATATCTGTTTAGCTCCCTAACACATTTGTATTTGTGTTTTATGTTGTGTTTTATGCAATTGTGTTTTATGTTAAAGCTTGTAATATGTACAATAAAAACGTGCCTAATTAGAGATGATGTCAATACAGTCAGATTAAATAACTAAACAAGAAATCAAACCACTATAGACCACTTCAGTTTTTCCTACCCTCATTCGAGACTCTTTCCTTCAGGCCACTCCCCATTCCAAAGATCTCTGATACTGATTGTGTTAGTCTGATGTGGGACACTGAAGAGAGTTTGGCTATCTGGCTGGTGTACTGGTTGCCTAGCACACCAGCAGATACCCTGTCAAGCCTGTTGGAGGCGGTGTCAGGTTGGGCCTTGGAGTTCTCCAGGCTGGGAGGGGTTTCAGTGTCCATGCCAATTATGCTGTCTCCTCACAGGCAATGGACCTGGTGTCTTCCATGGCAGCACTGAGACTTTCTCAGATTGTATCAGGTCCCACACATTAAGCAGGCCACACACTGAATTTGACCTTTGCTGCGGGGATAAATGTAGATCTGATTACTACTGAAATAGTGCTGTGGTCAGACCACTCTATCCTGAAGGTCCCCAGCCCTGCCCTGCTTAGGCAGTGAGCTCACACCCAGCACAATTATTTAGGATAATTAGGTCTCTTTCTGAGAAAACTCAAAATACTAGCAATTTGACAATTAGCTGTGAGGCTTTTGCAAGCTTTTTTGCAGATAAGATTTTGTTGCTCCACCAAGACCTGCTGGCAAATTTAGGTACAGTATGTGAACTGGAGGCCCCTTGGCCATCTTCAGGTGCAACACTGGACCAATTCAGCTGACTCTCCCAGGATGATGTTGACAGGGTCCTGGGTGCTGTGAAGCCTACCACTTGTCTTTGGGACCCATGTCCATTATGGCTGGTGATTGTTTTAGGGCCCCCTTGACAGACATTATAAATCTGCCTGAGCACTAGGGTCATCCCAGGGAGTTTAAAGGAGGCAGTGGTGTGGCCACTGTTGAAGAAAATATCACTAGATCCTTCTGATCTGGCCAACTACCACCCAGTCTTGAACCTCCCATTCCTGGGCATGGTGGTGGAAAGAGTAGCAACAGAACAGCTCCAAGCTTTCCTGGATGACACATCAGCCCTGGGCCCATTCCAATCTGGTTTCCTCCCTCACCATGGGACAGAGACCACTTTGTTCACCCTCACAGATGATCTTCGCAGACACCTGGACTGGGGCAGGTTAGCACTGCTGTTATTACTTTTTATTATTTTAAAATAATATTAAGGATAAAAAAAGCTAAGGGGAGGGTGGGAAACAGAAAAAAATATACAAAATATTTATACTTTTCTAGGACACTGATAGTACATATATTGTATCAAAAGAAACAGACAGTAAGGACTGCGATAGATTAAAATTAGCAGTGATTTTACAATATTAATTGATTAATTTTAATTCTAATACAAGACAGAAACTTCTGTATATGTAGCCCTGTTGACTCCTTAGTAACATTAAAAATACCTTGAAAAATCTTAGAAATGATCTCATCCTCTATCAATAAAATAAAAATAGCCTAAAAAGTGATGTGTTATTGTTATAAGAAAGATGTGTATTAGATATATCCTCATTTTTCACTCTTCTACTCTTATACGATTTCATCAAATAGATCAAACATTTCAGAATATTAGTATATACATATCTTCCATGAATAATATCTTTTATCCCCAATTATGACATAAAATATGAATAATAAGCTTTCAATTTCTCCTGAAGTTCTTTAATCAGTCTTCTGTTTACATAGCTCATTAACTTTGCCATTGCTGCATATTCAGCTAGTTTATTTTTCCAGTTCTCTCAGTTTGGGCATTCTTCTATTTTCCATTTTGTTGCTAATGTAACTCTGGCCACCATTATCATATAGCTGAATAGATCCCACAAGGCTTTTTTCAATATTCTCAGGTAAAATGCCCAGTAACATAGTCACAGCTTTCATAGTGAATTTAATTTTTAGAATTTTCTGCATTTCTGCATGTATTTTTTTCAATATTTCTTCATCTTTTTACCCATCCACCACATATCCTAAAAAGTACCAACCAGCACTTCCAGTAAACCCCTTTGTAATTTTTGTCCATCTTCTCAATATCTTTTGAGGTAGTATACAATTGCCAGAACATCTTATATCAAATTTCCTTAATATTAAGCTAGCTGTGAATTTTATATTCTTTGTCCATAAGGTTGCTTTTTGTTGAAAAGATATTCCTTGCTCAAAATTCTGCATCCATTTTATCATATACATTTTAGCTTGTTCCGTCAGAGTGTCATGTTGGAGGAAAAGTGTATAAATTCATCCTAATAGATGATCTTTTTGTTGTGTAATTGTCTTTTCAAATTCAAACAGTTCTTTTATTATGTCTGTATACTCATCCTTTTTTAGTTTTGAAATTAGTTGAAAATATAGTAACCATTATATTTTCCTTCTTCTTTTCTCTGTTGCCAGGACCTCACTTCCTTGAGGGTTTATCATATCTCCATATGTAATGGTCATTATTTTTTCTTACCTGTTTATCATAATATGTGTCAATGGGTGACATTAGAGGAGATATTGGAGGACAAGTTCTTCTTCCTATAGTTTCCTAGATTTAAATAGACTATCTCTCATTACATGAGTTGTGTCTTGAATTATATTCTTTCAGGTTGATTTTTTTGATCCAAAGGTAACTGTGCAGTCCTTCATCTAAGTCTGCTGCTTCCAATTTTATTAATCTTTTATCTGGATTTTTAATCCAGTCTACAATCCAAACTAGGCCAGCTGATTGATAGTACAATTCGATATTAGGTACTGCTAAGCCTCTTCTCCTTTTCTCATCTTGTAAAACTCTAATTCTTTTTTTAAAAAAAATATTTATTTTAACCTTTTAGAAAACTGCCATACAGTATAATCCAATAAAATATTTCAAAAGAAATTACTTAGAATACAATAAGAAAAACCGACTAGACATCAAATAAATTTAGAACAATTTTGACTAAATAACAACAAACTTTGAGGTGACTATTCCTAAATTCAACCACAATTCATTTTTCCTGTTTCATTTTTCATATTTTCATTTTTTTTCAGTTAATTTTGTATCTTGAGAAGGACCCATCTTCTTCCATTTGTTTAATTATATGATGTGATGATAAGTGGGCATTCCAAATTGTGAAAACCATGTCATCCACATAGCTTTTTATTTTAAATTCTTCTCCATCAACTTTCAAGCATTCTGTTTTGGGGTCTTGTCTGATCTTGACAGCAAACATTTCCAATGCAAGAAGGAATAGAAGTGGTGACAGAGGACAACCTTGGCACGTTCCTTCCTGTATCTGAAATTCCTCTGTTAATACTCCATTAATTTAAAACTTTGCATTTTTTTGTATAAAACCCTTGTACCCAATTCATAAATCTAAAACCACAGTTCAAATATTGTAACATTTCTAGGATAAATTACTGAATGCTTTCTTGGCATCTAAGAACATAAATGCTATTTTTTCCTTCTTATTTTTCACAAATTCTATTGTGTTAATAATGGAACAAACATTGTTTTTCATAAATCTCTTTGGTACAAAACCTGTCTGATCAGAATGGATTAACTTTGTTATACACTTCCTTAAACTTTCTGTCATTATTGAGAAAAAAAATTAGAATCCGCATTCAGTAATGAAATAGATCTGTAGGATTGTGGTAGGTTGGATCATTGCCATCTTTATGAATTAATGCAATATAAGCTTCTCATGTTGATGGGGACAATGTTTTCTCTTTGCTTATTTCATTCATAACTTTCTGGAGTGTTAGTATTAATTTTCCTTCTAAACATTTCTAACACATTGCAGTAAGTCCATCTGGGCTGGGTGCTTTATCTTTTTAAAATTTCTTTATATCTTGTGAAATTTCGTGGATTGTAATTGTTTGAATCAAACTGTCCCTGTGTTTAGCTGTAAACTTCTCAATGGGTGTCTCCATTATATACTCCTCCATACCTTCTTCTGCAGATAAATCTTTCTTATAAAGTTTTGAGGAAAAATGAGTGAACTGCTCCTGGATCTCTTTCTCTATGAAAGCAGGCCTCCTTACTACTGTTATCACTCTTCTTTCAGTTTCTCTTCTTAAACAATATGCCAAATATCTTCCAGGTTTATTTGCATGTTGAAAATATTTTTGTTTTAGAAAACTTAATTTCTTCTGCATTTTTCAGTTTCAAGCATGTTTAATTGACTTCTTAGTTGTTTGATCTCAGAACTGTTGTATTTTTAAAAAATTGTGTTTTTCTTCCGAAGTTTGAATTCTTTTCATTATTTTTTGGTCTGTTCCAATTTTTCTTTCTTTTTCTTTGAAGCTATGGCAATGAGATTTCCTCTCATGTATGCTTTACTAGCTTCCCAGATGGTTGAAGTGGAGATATCTTCTGTGTTGTTTAATCTAAAAAACTCTTCTATATTTTTTCACATTTTTATTATGTTTTCTTGCAATAGAAGATTATTATTTAGTTTCCATCTTCATCTTTTAGTTTGCCCCCTTTCGTTTTTTCTGAATCTGTCCTTTTGGGGTCTATTACTCCATTCATATCTCCAAAAATCATAATCTCTCCTTGAAAATCCAGTATGGATTGGGGGGAAAACATACAAAACTTTTCTTTAGTGTTGTTTGGAGCATATATTGTTGCTAATGTACAAACTTTATCTTCTGGTAATCTTATTTGCAAGATGATATATCTTCCTTCAGAGTCTTTCCATTCTTCCTGAATGTTTATACATTGATTGCTTACATAGATCGCAACACTTTTTTAACGATGGATGCCGTATAAATTTTACCCAATTTCTTGTTATTCAGGATATGTTCAAATTTCTTCTTTATATGAGTTTTTTGGATGCAAACAATGTTTTGGATCAGAAGAGGATTTGTTCACTAGACGCAGTTCTGACTTAGGGCCACCAGATGGTGCCCAAACCATTGCAAATCAATGTATATTATGTTGATCTGGTTTACAAAAAAGTTTAAAATTTCAGGGAGATGCCATTAAAAAGTATCTGTTATTGTGAAAAGAAAAAGGAAGACATCACCATTGTTTAGCTTTAAGCCAATACTCAGTTCAACTTTTTAACCATGGAGCAGTCTCATTAATAAACAGATAACATACATAAAAATAAAAGATGGAAAGAGAGAAGGAAAAAAATAATAAAACCACACAGTACTCTTTTACACTGAAGAGATGGAATTATGCAGATTTAGTAAGTTATGAGTTCAACTCTGATATCTGTTGGTCTCTGTTTATATCTCGTAACAAATGCAAGAAGTCCACAAAGAACTTTTCCTTATAATTCCTTATAATTTAAAAAATTGTTTGATACTCATAGTCTTACAGGTTCATAATGGCAGATTATGCAGTTAAGAGTGAAATACTCTTTCTTTAGAGAGGATTTATGGCTTCCACTTAACGATGTTGAGAGATTTATGACCTCACCCTCCCAATTGCTTACTTGCTTAATTGCTAGCATTTGTAATAAATCACGGGGCTTTTAAAGAAAGCTTTCAGTTTTACAAACAGTTCTTCACCGAAGCAGATTTCACTATTTAAGAAATAAAAGGTATAATTTGTTCACAGTCCTGTATTTTCGAAGTCCTCATGAAAGCAAAAGGATAGAAAAGAGACAAAAAGATATGGATAAAGAATAAGGAAAACAGAAAAAACATGAAGGGGAGGGAGATCAATTCTTGATGACCTCAAAAGCCTGCCATTACCTCGCTGTCTTGATGTTGTCAGAACATGCCTGGAACTGAGTCAAATCAGGTCCAGAGAATGCTTTTCAAATGAGCCTCTTCACAGAGATGTGAGAGAAAGATTAATATTCCTTCTCCCACTGGTGCTTGATTTCAAATACCCCCAGTGAGGCAAGGTATTGGAGCACTTACCTAGTGCTCTGTTCAGACCACCATTTCCTCCAGACTCCCAGCGCTTTTGTTATTACTTGATCTGAGAGCAGTGTTTGACACAGTCAATCATAATCTATTAACCCACCACCTTGCTGATTTTGGGATTCGAGGGACAACCCTGAAATGGTTCGTCTCTTTTCTTCAAGGTTGGAGATAGAGGGTGGCACTAGAGGAGATAATTTCATCATGACACCCTTGGTATGTGGAGTTCCACAAAGGGCCATTCTCTCCCCAATGTTATTCAACAGCTACATGTGCCCCTGTAACCAGTTGGGGTGAAGATTTGGGCTGGGTGGCCACCAGTATGCTGATGACACCCAGTTATATCTGTTGATGGACAACTGGCTGGGTTCCACCCCTAAAAATCTGGCAGAGGGGTTGGGGGCTGTGGTTGGATAGCTGAACCAAAGCTGGCTGAAACTGAATCCAGTGAAGGTAGAGTTCCTGTGGCTCAGCTGTGCAGACTCAGGATTGGGGTGTCCCCAACTCCCAACTCTTGACAAAGTGCCTTTAACACCAGCACCAACAGTTAAGTGTCTGGGTGTGATTCTGGATGTCTCTCTTTCAGCGGAGGCCCAGATCACAAATTTTGCCAAACTGGCATTCTTACATCTGCGCCAGGTCAAGCAACTATCCCCTTTCCTGTCTCGCCCTGACTTAGCCACAGTAATCCATGCAACAGTCACCTCCAGACTCGATTACTGTAATTTGCTGTACACAGGGCTACTCTTGAGACTGACCTGGAAGCTTCAGCTGGTCCAGAATGCGGTGGCAAGAGTTCTCACTGGAACTTCAGTATGAGCCCACATCCAGCTGCACTGGCTCCAGATTGAATACTGGATCAGGTTCACGGTGTTGGTTTTAACGTTTAAAACCTTAACACGGTCTGGGACCAGCATACCTTCAGGACCACCTCTCCCCCCAGAGCACTACAGAGTATACCCCCCCCCAAAGCACTACAATCACGGGATAAAGATCTTCTGACAGTTCCTGGGCTGATAAACATTTGATTAGCCTTGACCAGAGCCTTCTATGCTCTGGCCCCGGCCTGGTGGAATGCTCTTCCAGCAGAGATTCGGGCCCTGTGGGACCTTTCACAGCTCTGCAGAGCCTGTAAAACAGAGCTGTTCCACCAGGCCTATGGTTGAGGCTCTTGAGGGAGGAGAATAAAAACTATCTCTGATGGGCCCTACTTTTCCTTCCTTTTTCTTTTGGCCTTCCCCCAGTGCTGACATGACCAGATTTTTTTCCTTATGAAATTGTATTGTTACGTTCTATCTCTTTATTATGACTAATATTTTAAAACTGTTTTTTTAATTAATGAGTGTTATATAATATGTTTTTATGCACTCTAAGTCCTGCGTTAGCAATGGAGGGCAAGTCAGAAATCAAATAAATAAATAAATTCTAAAAATGTTTAGACCTTACTTTAGTCACAGGAATGCTGATTGAACCACCCCCACTCCCTACAGCAACCATATAAAATTTATTAGAAATCCATTGCATAGTAAGTTTCCACATCTCCAAACCATGTCAGTGGGCAAAGTTGATATAATGAATATACCTAAAAGATACAGGAGGGAAGTAGGGCATTTGCCTCAGGAAACATCTTTTTTTTAATGTCATCTGGGGGGGGGTGTTACCCATTTTTGAGCAATAATCACCAGCCATCACCGTGTAAAACAGAAAAAGCATCCAGAACTCTGAAACCATTTGCTAAACATATATACAATGACACTGTAGGGCTGCCAAGTCCCCCGGTAGGGCGGGGGAAACACCGATTTTTAGTGCTTTCCCCCGCCTTTTCCAAGTTGGCCACCGGGGGGACAAAATGGCTACCTTAAAAGGGAAATGTCTGCAGAGAGCCTGCCCTGCAGTAAAAAGCCTCACCAGACATTTCCCCTTTAAGAAGTCAACAAGAGAGCTTCCACAGCAAGAGAGGTCCGCCCAGAGATTAAGGAGGGACTGAAGGAGCTGCTTTTGCATGTGGCTGGCAAAGTAAGTTTCTCTTCCAGCTCCTTTCCTTCTCTCTCTCTCCCTTGTTCTTTCTTTTTTCTGTCCGTCTGTCTGTCTGTCTGTCTCTCTCTCTCTCTGTCTCCATCCAGCAGAGGTCTATCAGTGGCTATTATTAGCCACAAGGTCTAAATGGAACACTTTGTCTGGGGCAGTGATGCTCTGAATTCTTGGTGCTTGGGGGGCAACAGTGGGAGGGCTTCTGGAGTTCTGGCCCTGCTGCTGGACCTCCTGAGGGCACCTGGTATTTTTGGCCACTGTTGTGACACAGAGTGTTGTACTGGATGGGCTGTACTGGATGGGCCGATCCACTGTGGCTTCTCTCCTGTTCTTATGATATGAAAATCATATTAAGCACTTGTGTAGCACTTAGTGCTTCATATTCTGCCGAGATGAGGAAGGATTCAGTAGGGCCGTTGCTCAGTGATAGAGCATCTGCTTGACATGCAGGAGGTATCAGCTTCTTCAGCTAAAAAAGGATCAGGTAATAGGTGACATTAAAGATCTCAGCCTGAGACCCTGGAGAGCCACTACCAGTCTGAGTAGTCAATACTGACCTTGATGGACCAATGGCCTGATTCAGTATTAGGAAACTTCATGAGTTCATGTGTCAGCATGTGGAAGCAACATCACAGGATGTGACATCACAAAATGATGTCACTTCCTTTCTCCTGGCTCCACCCCCAAAGTCTCCTGGCTCCACCCCCAAAGTCCCCAGATATTTCCCAAGTTGGACTTGGCAGCCCTATGACACTGTAATGACAATGGTCAATACAGATATCTCATGAAGCACCAGCATTTCCCAGGTATGATTCAGAATGGGCTCCTTCAAATTAGTTTCATTGGTTCACTTTGGATTAGGATTGGATTGGATTCATTTACAGTCAGGCCTGATACAAAAATTTGGCCCATCTCTTCAGCTGCCACCATTTAGTACAGGGATCCCCAAGCTTTCTATATCTGTGATTACATTTGGAATGCTGACAAAGGGTGCTGGGAACAATCACAATATGGTTGCCAAAGGAGGGGGAGCCAATCACAAAATGGCTGCTGCAGGAGGTGGGGCCAACCACAAAATATCAGGGATTAAGGTTATATACAACTCTAATAGTAACACCTCACCATTTCAGGCAGAAGTTCTGTTTAACAGGATACCTTTTAATCTGCTCAGTCAATCAGAAGTTCTGCTGGGAATACCCACTTAGCCCCAGCCACTTTCTAAAAGCACTTGGCAGGCTCTAGGAAGGGTGTTGGTGGGCACCATGGCACCCATGAGCACCACATGGAGGACCCCTGATTTAGTACAATCCACCTTGGGATGGAGCATGACCCATCTGTATTGTAAAGACCTGCTTAACTTGGGCCCCATCCAGCCAATCCTGTATAACATGAGCAGTCAGAGGCTCAGTAAATCTCTTGCTGCTGGTCTGGTACTGCAAAAACAGCACCTGGTACAACTCCATATAGTTGCTTGGTGTAATCAGCCAGGTGGGCAACAGATCATGCGGACCACACAAGGGTATACTGAGGTCAAAATGATGACTTTCTAATTAAACCCACAATTACAACATGGCTGCAAAGCCACTAAAAGTCATTTAGGTAAGTGGCATAGCACAGGTGGGTTAACAGTAGAACTGTTTTGGTTTTGCATCTATTCATTGTTAACTTTGCCCAACTTCCTGAGTAGAACATTTTCCCTGTACTCTGTGAATGTGTGAAAGTGCAGGTGGATTCTTTGTACTTCATACATCCTGTTCTAGCCCTTTTAGTGACAGTTGGCCACAGTGGACAAAATGTAATTGACTACAAGAAATGCAGCAGTCATGTTTATTATTGGAATTGAACCAAAGGCTAGAGTTTCTGAAGCAAATGCTCTTTAGGGACAAAACTCTGGTCTACTTATGTCTTTCCCCCAGAGCTTTTGAAGGGTTTTAGTAGTTTGTATAATCTGATTAATCTCTTACACTCCTTCAATATCCAGTTTCTGTATGTCATGTAAACAGAGATAAACAGTTTTTTTTAGTGTGGAAAAATTATTGCAGTGCATTTTACTATCTTTGTGTTATGATATCAACTTCAGAAAGCCAGTTATGATAGACTCCTGTATCTCCCCAATTGTCTGGCAAACTTTTCCCACTAAAATTCAGTGTCTGAGTTACCCTACAGTAGTGTGTATATCTTCTCTATTGATATAAACTTGAAATTGTCCCACCCTTTGTTTAAATGTTGTTTTAGCCTTTATACCCAGTAGAGGAAATTGAGGGAAAGACAGGAGCTGTCCTGTCTTATAAACTCTTATGAAATGCCACTTGAGGCAGATTAACTTTCAAAAACAGAATAAAGATTCTATTAAACAGGCAGGGAATATATGTATAATAGAGATTGACAATGTTTTGAGATTGCTGAGGTAAAAAAGTCTGATATATATATAGAGTTAAATTCTTAAAACATTTGTAGGTTTGTTTCAAGGTTTTCTAGTTCTTTCTTTTAGAGATACTTTGTTTAGTATATTTCAGCACTAACACAGTTCTTACTAATGTTTCTTCTTCCTTCAGAGTTCTAGGTTTTCCTGTAGATATTACAGCTTTTCACTAATTCCTGAGGTGTCTAAGCTGCTCCCCTTTAATCACATACCAGGGTTCTCTTCCCAACCTCTTTCACTGGCAGGAAGCAATGACTCCTTTTACTATTTGGCTTGTATGGGAGTTCTTTCTAACTACCCAGACCTTCTGCCAAATCCTTCTCCGATATCCTTTGTCTGTATAAGGCTGTTCTGTACCTTTCATGACTGAGAATCTAAAGTCTCTTCCCTCAGAAGCCAAAACCTCTGGCTACTGATCCAGACCAGACATTACATTTCACACCAAGTCCAAAAGTATCTCAAAAGGCAAAAGAACAAAAGGCGAAAGACCTCTTTTCCCTCTAGATCAGCTGTTTTATTTCCTCTCTAAGCTGAAGCTGACCAATCAGAGAGTGAGTAGAGCAGCCAATCACCTAAGCTCTTCTCTCCAGGGAAGATTAACTCATGAACTTCTTGACACAAGCACCATATTTAAAAAGCCTGCTTTTCTTTGCAATCCATCACACCAGTATTACTTTAAGGGTTTATAAGAATTGATAAGTTGAAATGTACTGGACTCGGGAGACCAGGAACAGTGAAATCATGAAGCCTTTATTGAGTGATTCAGCATGTCCAGTAGATGGTCAGATTAAGCATCCTTACAGGGCTCCAGGGCCCTCATTATATGCTGGCCGGAGCCACACCTCCGGCCGCACCCAAAAGACCTAATAGGGGCTTAACATATGCGCATGTTTGTCATAGGTTCCCTGGAGGAGCCTTTGACCGCATTGGCTCCCCAGGGAGAACCTAGGTCCCACATTGGTGGAGGCTTAGAATCTGGATGTCTATTGTTCCTCCAGATTCAAGCTCCCCTCTCTGCCTGACCATGTGCTCTGGCCATGCGGCGGGCGCCATTACCTTGGAGCACATGGCAGGCTGGTTGTTACACAGATACATAAGTATTATGTGATAACAGCAAGGCATGCTTGGACTATAAGACTTGAGTCTTACAGTTATATCCCATTGTCTGAGTGAATAGATTTTCTAAATTATAGTCCTTTTGCTCAGTTGCTTCCATCAACAGAAGGGGGTGGCCTAGTGACTGGGTAACAAGGGGGGACTGTGCTAGGGAGGGAGGAAACCTACCAGTATGGTGTGTTAGAGTGTGAAGAGGAAATCCAGTAATTAAGAAGGGATGCAGAAAGAGTGTGAAGAGGAAATCCAGTAATTAAGAAGGGTTGCAGAAGGAAAATCAGGCCAATCTGATAATTAAAACCGAGGAAAAAAGGGGGGGGGGACTCAACCCAAAATATGGCTGTGATCTAAGAGGGTCAAGCTAACAAAATTAGCTTGTATTATAAAAATACAAATATTTATTGTGGTGTATACGTTAATAAAAGATAAAATAGGTTAAAAGAAATGGCCCAAATATCAGACTCTTAAAACTTTTGACACACAGAGCTGATAGTTTTACATATACAATTGATGGGTATATCTTATGACCAGTAGACCATAAGTATTTCAGCCCCCTGGGCCTTCCTCAGTGGTCAATATTACTATTGTAAGACAACACACTTCCAGAAATAAATATATGAAAAAAAAACATTTTCTTTAGAGCCAGGTGTTGCTTTCTGGAATTATCAAAAGGGGGAGAAAAAGGCCAAATTATTATATACCAAATGCACATAATGAATGCACATAATAATAAATTTAAAAATAACAGGAAATTTTTGCTGTTGTTGCCTCATGTAATGTGCAGTTGCTAGGAGTTTACACCATAGGCCATGGACAATCATGGTAACTGCAGATGCTCTCCAAATTGTTCTATCCAAAACAGAAATTATATAATTGCTAGAATTTATAAATAGTATAATTATACAGATAATTTTTAGCCATAGAGTCTTTAAATTAGCCAACCAGCCTGGTAACAAATACCCAATGTGTCTGGATGTGTGTCTCTTCCAACTTGAATGGGCTGGGAGAGGGGACAGTATCCTGCCAGAACTCTGGCCAGGGAAAAACACATTCTTGGCTTGTGCAGGAAGGTGTTCAGGTTGCTTACTTCTCTCCAGCTCTTTCTGCAGTGTATACACACACACCAGAATTTGCCCCACCATCTACTGTATGGAGGATTGTGGGATCTAATGTTGTGTCCGCCATCAAAATGAAGATGGTCAGAGCCCAAGTAGCATACTGCAGACATAAGCAGAGGAGCTGCTCCTGGCTTCCTGTTACCCAATAATTTTTGGACCAGTTTTGAAGCACGATTCTATAACCAATCACAATAAGCCAATGAAGAGCAGAAAAGCTATTCTGTTGAAATATGGCCCTCACCTGCAAAGAATTCAAGCAGCATGTTTTACACTGAAGAAAACAGAAGTGGTCATTTAGAAGCCAGCCCTCTCTGATTTCTTTGGTTCCGTGATTGATTTTAATGAAGCAAAATAAATGCAGTAGAGCATTAATTGGGAGCATCTAGCGAGATACTTCTCTTTGATTTTAATGGCAAATCATTTACACTATTATTCTTGCCTGCAAGGACAAACAATCAAAGTAATTGCATGAAAGGTAATAATGATTCGTAAACACTTTGCAGCAGGATTAGTTTTCAGGTAATTAAGAATAATGGCTGATCTGAGATGTGCCTGGGTGACTGTTCCCCTGGCTAGCAGCAGAGGTTTCAATAAGGTTGCCATATGAAATTATAGAACAAGGTGATAGATAACGGAATAATAACATTTACTTAATTCAGACTCACTGCAACAGCAGAAAGCCAAGTCTTTCCTGGCAGATGTCCAAGCAGAAGATACTTGGGGTCAAATTCTGTACTCTTTTTCACATTGCTAGAGGGAACTGAAATAACTGCACTGCAGTCTGTCTGGAGTGGTGCCCGTGTTGTATGAGGTGAAGCCACAGCAGAATGGAGCTTCTGAGCTGCACTGGCTCAAGTCTCCTTCTGAATATCCAAGAGGAAAGAATTTCTCAGTCCCCCTTCTGACATTTGCTCAAGTTCTGCCTCCCATGGCAGCTGCAAGGCAATAAAAGCATGTGTTTTTTGAACTGTAGTCTGTATAGCTAATGGTATTTTAAATGGGGAAAAGATAGAGCCCTAGGTGTGATTTATGGAAGGATGTTACTGGGAAAATCCCCAATATTTACAAAAACAGATTTTTTTTCCTTTAGAATTTCTTTCCCAGCCTATAGCACTCCCTTAGTTTCTTGATCCTCCATCTGCAGGTATAAATTCATTCTCATCGTTAATTAAATATAATCAAGGATATTTAACTAAAATTTTAATGTGGGTTTAATTTTAGAATTTAGAAGCCAGAGACTTTTTTTCTGCTTTATTTATTGTCTCATTTCTCTTTCCTTGGAATCAATAAGAGGGCTGCTTTTGGCATTAAGTAGCCTAGAATTTGCCATTTTTTAATGGTATAATTCTGCCACTCTTAAATCACTTTAAGTAACCCCATTAGCCCCAGCGTCACCACTATCCATGATGAAGTGTAGCAGGTTAAGACACTTACAAGTATTTGCTGACATAATTGGCCTTTAAGAGTGTCTAAAGCAATTAAATTACTGAACATGCTGCCTGTTCATTTGGCTACCCTCAAAGGTGTCCTTGTCACTGTGCAGGAGGGCAGACAGGGACATGCTCTATACCTCGGCTTTCCCCACCGCCAATAGGATCACATCTTACATGGCCAGTCAGTTTGTGCCAGTTTGTGGCATCTTGTGACCAATGCTCCCTCGAAGCTGTGGAATCTTGGGAGCAAAAATACTACTTTGTGAGCTACTGGCATTAAAGGTGCGAGCGAGCTACTTGCCTGCTGCATAAATTAGTTTGCTCTGAAGCCATTTTTCCTGAGCTAAGGCAAAAATGTGTAAGCCAGAGGCTAGAAAACTGTGAGCTAGCTCACACTAACTCAGCTTAGAGGGAACACTGCTTTGCAGCTCACCATAGACCAAGATGAGACATTTTACCAGACAAACATCATGACTTGTATATTGGCAAAATTGGGAGTTTTTGTTTTATAAGAATATGGAGGCTGCATATGGGCAGTGCAGTCCTATGAAGAATTACAGCAGTCTAAGCATGGCATTGCATTTGATGGAGAGGAATGCCACTGAATGGGATAGGCTAGTTCAGTACCCCACATCCCACGTGTTAAGACAGAAAGGTGCAACAGAATTTAAACTGGAACACAAATACATTTAAATTAAATTCTATGCAGAGTTAATCTAATCTAAGTTCATTGGTTTCAGTGGACTTAGATGTGAGTAACTCTGCAGAAAACTGCGCTGTTAGTGTAGGATATGCATAAGGTTGACAGTTAAATAAAATTAAACTGACCTGATAAGTTTAGTTTGCCTTCTTTTAGATAGGATGAGATCCAGTTCTAGCCTTTGCTCCCTGAATTCTCACTTAGATACTTTCTTTCCCATAATTTAGAAAATGTTTATGGCACCTCTGCCAGAAATGTCACAGAGCTCCACTATGCATTTCCGTAACTACTTTCCAGAGCCCTGAGTCATGAAAACCTAAGGCAGCATCACCAAAGGAGTTATTATTTATTTATCTAGAAAATTTTTATTCTGCCTCTCCAAGAACCTGCTTCAGGTGGCTTAAAAAATAAAAACCATGGTAAAGAAAAGGACAATAATATGGTATATGATTACAACAGCAAGAATGGTGTATGCACAAAACTGGAAAAATGAAAAAATACCAGAGGTGTGGGAATGGTTGAAAAAACTGTTATATATGGCTGAAATGGATAAGTGGACTAGAAAATTGAATAATCTTTACTCAGAGACCTTTCTGGAAGACTGGAAAGATTTGAAAGAATATGTTGAAAAGTATTGGGATATGAAAAACTATATCTATACATGGTTATAATAGCATAAAGGAATAGAAATATATTATATGAATGTTTTAGTTAAAATTAGACAATGAAACTGTTTTTATTTAGGAATACATAAGAGTATAGAAAATAAGAATTGGTGTATAAGTATAAGTATTTTAAAGCTATATAACCGTTACCAGAAACGAAACATAGATATAAGTATTACTATTTTGAATAAAATGGAAAATGTGTTATGCTTCAGATGTGGTGGGAAACCACCAAAACAAGATAAAAATAGAATGTACAAATAGAACAAAATGTTATTTAATATGGAAAAAGGGATTTGTATAAGGTTAAATGTATTATTTTCGATGTTTTTTTTTTGAAAAATAAAAATTTCTTTACAAAAAAAAAAAAAAAAAAACCATAAAAACAAAACATAGATGATAATAATGAAATTCCAGCCCATCATATAAACATAATCTACAAAAACAGACCACTGGCATCTTAAAATAACAGTTTCCAAACTAAAATAGTGTTAAAGAACAACACCAATTAAAAGCTTGAGTGAACAGAAACATTTTGGCCAAGTGCCTGAAAAAAAAGCAATGTATGGGTGAAGAAAGTATCAAGGGGACAGGGATTCTGTAAGCAAGGTGCCACTGCTGGAAAAGCCTGGTCTCTGGTTGCCACCTGCCTCTGGAGTTGGGGGCACAAAGAGCAGGGCTTGTGAGGCAGATCATTGAACCCAGTCACTGATGTTCATGCAGACACAGGTGGCGGTCAGACTGGAAATTTGGCTCAGTATGGTCATTCTGCTAATCTCTCCATTTCATTCAGAAATGGAGAATCTTGGTCAGACACCTTTATAGCACACAGGGCCTGCGGTTGATTGTTCACAGCAAGTCATCCACACAGCTTGTTTCAGATGAGTTCCCCCCACAAACAGGGGTTTGATTCCATCTTGGGGAGTTAGCAGCACAAGAAGGTCCCTGTGGCTTTGGAAGCCTGTAGAGAACTAGGGCCCTTGGGCACACAAGTGGGGCTAGATGCCAGTAGAGGCAAGTATGCTCTTATGTGCATGTTGTCAGTAGAGGGGGAAACCCACCTGGAATGGGTTGGAAGGTTCAGACTTCCCATCCATTTTGTGTGCGCTCCCATGCATTCAGACATCCAGAAACATGGGATGAGTGTGCGGACATCTGTAAGCCCCGGACTTTCTCCGGCGGCTATTTACTCCACATCCAACTTGTCATACGACGGGGTGAGTATGACTGGGGAACAGGTGCCAGATGTGGCTGTGTGAATGAGCCCATTTAATCCATACGGGGACTGCAATAATATCAGCCCAAACTGCCCATCTGACCACAGCCATTGTCAGATTTCCACTCCTCCCATGCCTGGTTACATGATAGTTTCATTTCTCAGTTTCTCAGGCCCTTATCTAATTCACATTTTTAAAAGCCCTGATTTGGAAAGGTTTACCAGGTAATGATTTTTACCTTATTTACTTAACAGAAAAAAATATAGTCTTTTAGTGACAGTGATTGCTGCACAAGGATAAATTCTGGTTTGTTTAATCAGGACAATGATCAATGATATCTGAACTGAGTTTATTAAATTACTAAAAATACAGCTGGAGGCTAGGTAAATAGTTTTCAGAATTACTGCTAAGGGTTTCTTAAGCATTAATCATGAGAATGTCTGAGATACATTCTTAGAGCTCGTAGGAAAGTTTGACAGAAAAGAAATAAAATATATCTTGGAGTATTTTCCCCCATAATTTGATTTGGCAGCCTTATATCATGCAAAGGTTCACTAGCCAGCATAACACAGTTCTTCCCCTGTGCCTGAAAGCAAGAATGGTATGGATGCAAGGCTGATAGTCCACCTACATTAGTGGATCTACATTAGTGCATAGGCATGCATGTGTAGCTGGCATCTTCTCTTTACCCTATATCAGCTTCAGAAACCTGTGAGTCAAGAAGCTGTTTAAACCCAAAAGCAGTCTGAGTTTTTTGGCTTTTGAACCCCCTTTGGCAAATCCCTGCTTGTGTGGGTCCCTTTTGCAAAATTACACAGCTTTTTTGAATTACGGCCACCAGGAAGGACATGACAGAATGACCTGATAAAGAGGTTATTCAAGGTCTGCTAACCACACTGTATCATCACTCTATTAACGTTTGTCCTATCCTGTTTTTCCAGCCTTGTGACCCCAATATAATGCAAACACGAACACGACAAGTGTTGAGATCTCCTTTAAATCCCAAGACCTGCCCTGAAGATTCTCAGATGCGGCCTTGTGTTCTAAATCAGAATTGTTTTCAATATCATTACAATGTAACAGGTAAGTGCACTTTACTGGGATTTGGAACAGATTTATGCTCCTTTATGCTGGGTCTATAGGAGAGTGCTGAATGGTAAAAGAGGGAGGAAGATACTGGAAAGACTGATTCTAAGTCAACTGTGAAGCGTGCTAGAAGCAAAAACAATTTCTTGTTTCTCAGCCTAAGGTAGCTCCCTTACGTAGGTGTTAATTGTTATGAGACTGCCTGAGAACAACAAAATACTTTGTACCCTGGAAAGTGCTATGCAGTTGAGAAATAATAATATAAATATATGTTCAGGCAAAAACTTTATAAGCTGCCCTGTATTTAAAAATGCCTGCCTAAAATTATGTTCTGTTCACTCTCCAGGCATTCTTGTGTTTTCAGTTAATACCTGCTTACTACAGCCAACCTCATGCCTCTTTAGTAAGAAGTAAGTCCCACTGAGTTCAGTGAGACTCACTTCCAAGTAAGTATGCCTAAGATTGCAGCCTTACTCTGCTAAAACTAGACCTGCTATTTTCCACTTATATAATTAAGTGTAAGCAATAGCATATGAGTGCTTCCATTGACACGGGTGAGGCTATTCAGATGCTTGAGCATACAAAGGCCTCTGTTCTTATGGCTTATGTTACACTGCAGACAAAAATGTAATTACGCAAGACTGGTTTTTAGTTTAGGGTTACAAATGTTTAACGACTGGAAAACTTAGCATTTGGAACTTCAGTTACTGAACATTAAATGTGGTGATGGAAAATGCCATCAAGTCACAGCTCACGCCTGAAGGGTTTTCATGGCAAGAGATATTTTAGAGGTGGTTAGTCATTGCCTGCCTCTGCATCATGGCCCTGGTTTTCCTTGGTGGTCTCACATCCAAATACCAGCCAGGGCCAGCCCTGTGTAGCTTCCACAGTTTGACAAGATCAGGCTAAGCTGGGCTATCCATGTAAGGGCAATCATTAAATAAGGCTGTTGAAACTAAGAAAAACTTGCATACTTAATTTAATGGTCACTGCAATCTTTTGTCTAGATGCAACCTTCTGACATAGAAGTGGAATGAATCA
Source organism: Lepidodactylus listeri (assembly GCA_029233225.1). NCBI lineage: Eukaryota > Metazoa > Chordata > Lepidosauria > Squamata > Gekkonidae > Lepidodactylus > Lepidodactylus listeri. Next base: position 51,714,713 of record JARCFY010000010.1, on the reverse strand, counting down.
ATTGTTCTTGATAGAAGAGGCATAACTGGTGCCCAATCCAGGAATCTGTTGCAGGAATACCTGCAAAGTATATTTGGAACTTTTCTCCCTGCAAGGAATTCCCCATTTACAGTTCATGCAAAGGGATATGTGAATGGCCAGGGTTATTTTTGGGCAGGAACACACAGGAATGGAGTTCCGGCTGGCTTCCAAGTTGGCCATGCCCACAGCTTCCCCCCCACCGGGTTCCCTAGGCGCCTTGCAAGCTGCAGGGTGCCTGGGGAAGCCGATCCTGGGAGGGAACTGCACTGTCAGGGGTGTGGCCTAATATGCTAATGTGTTTCTGCTGTTGGGTGTGGTCTATTATGCTAATTAGTTCCTGCTGGGCTTTTTCTACCAAAAAAGCCCTGTGAATGGTGATATCCCTTCCATTAAATCTAAGAGATCTGCATGCAAATTGATGCAGCTGTACAGTTCTGAAGGTCTTTTTAGTCCTTTTAAATGACAAAATCCAGAACAGTCGTTGGTTTTGACAGCAATTTTTGTACTGAACTTTGATAACATATGTGAAAAATTAGTAGGGTTTTTTATTCTGTGGCTGCTGTCTGGCCATTACTTTGCTACGGCAGTGAATCAGAATGCTTAGCTGATGTTCTCAGTGGCTGTTAAGTGCTGGGAGACAGTCCCCTGATAGCGTAATAAAGTATCAATGGGAGCTTAGAGAAATTGGGTTGGTTGGCTGTGAGCAAAGAAACAGGTAGAGACAGAAAAAGAGGCAGAGGGAGAGCTCTGTAAGTTAATTACAAAAACAGTTGTGAATTCTCCCCTTGCTGAGGAGGTGCCATCTTCCTTCCATTGTGACAAAGATGAACACACCAGAAATGTAGAGGTAGCCCTTTTAATTCCTTGGCTCCTTTACAACATCAGTTCTAGAGGTTAACCATCACCCCATGGTCCAGACAGTTCACTTCTCACCACCTCCACCTGCTCCCACTGAGGTGCTGGAGCTGCTTTCCCTGCCTGAGTCCTTCTCCAAGTTCATTAAGCTCCTGTCCTGGCCACTGTACCCTTCCTCCAATCTGCTCCTTCATTGCTCTTACAGGCCCAAATGTCTCTTTCCTCACTTCTACAACTGGGTGCTACCTTCCTTAGGGCCCTGCTCCACCCCTACTCCCCCAAGGGCAGGGTGTCCAGGGCTGTGACTGGATGACTTTCTGCTTCAAACGAAATCAGATAATGTTCCTTATTTGTCCTCCAAAGAAAGCCATGCCTGTCTAAACAAACTGTATAAATAAAGTAACAGCTGAGAACCAGTGTGGTGTAATGGGCAGAGTGTTGGACTAGGAGCTGGGAGACCCAGGTTTAAATCCTTACTCTTCCATGAAGTTTACTAAGTGGCCTAGGTCAAGTCACTCTTTCTCTTTCACCTTAACTTAACTCAGTGGTTGTTGTCATGATAAAATGGATGAGGGAAAATGATGTATACTTTCAAGGGCAGGACAAAAGTATGCTAACTAAATAAAAACCAAATTGCTCAGAGATCTGAACAATAAAAGTAATCAGATAAGGACAAAGCAGTCAAGGGGGCAAATTGCACACCATTTGTCATTGAACAGGGGATCAAATAAACCTTACCATGTTTTACACTAAAAAGTAGCTGGTCTCTCCATCACATCACAGTTGTAAAAGCAGACATCAGGACAGATGTTCAAAAGTCATCAAAGAAGGCTCAAAACAGCTACAAAAATAAATCCCAAATGAAGAAAAACAAATTAAAAGAAAACGGGCAGGAAGCATGTGACCTTTCCAGACAGAAGAGAAGCCTAAAACAACTGAACTTTCATGCATCTCTATATCTAGAACAGGGGTCTTGAACTGATTTGTTACGAGGGCTGGATTGGACACAAATGTCACTTTGTCGGGCCGGGCTGTGTATGCCATAAGATGTAATGCCAGGTACCAGAGATATAAACTTTATAAAGGACACAGGCAAACCCAATTAACAATGTTATTTTTTTTTACTCAAAATACAAACAAAAGCAATGATTCATAGCAGTGAAACCAATTGATTTACAAATGTCCCAATAAATGTATTTATTCATATGCAAGATGAGTTTTTCCCCTAAGAAAGGGGGGGGTATCTTACACTTCCGTACAAATTAGATCTATCTATCTATCTATCTATCTATCTATCTATCTATCTATCTATCTATCTATCTATCCATCCATCCATCCATCCATCCATCCATCCATCCATCCATCCATCTTTTTTAGGAGATGAGTAATCATCCTTGCAAGTAAATAAGGTAGTTTTTCAGCACTTCCTCATATGCCCAGCCTTAGCAGCTGAGCACAGCTACAATCTATCTCTAGCTCTTTGTTTCCTCTCTTTCCACATCCTGTCTCTGAGGATCTTGAGGAGGCACACCAGACTCCCCCCTCCACCACCCCATCCCCAGCAACAACACTGTGAGGTGGGCCAGACTGAGCCACTGGCCCCGGGTGACCCAGATGACAGCAACCTGGCTGAGGAGGAGGGTGGTCTTCCAGATCCCCCACCCCCAGTTCTGATCCATCTTGCATTTCCCTCTTGCTCAGCGAAGGCCTGATGGAGAGGTTGTTTCCGAAACCTCCAGGGGGCACTTTTTGTCCCCCTGTTTCCCCTTTTCCCTCATGCGCTGAGAACAGGTGGGGTAGGGGAGGGAAATCACTGCCCCACACCCACCCCAACGCTCACTCTGCTTCCTGGCTCTGTGACTGTTCAGATGTGCAGTGGTGACATCAGCACCCCTATTTCCCTTTGCTCCTTCATTCGCTTCCGAGGCCAGGAGGTCTTTTCCTCTCAGAACGGCATGCACAAGACAGCCCAGTTGCCTCCCAGTCCATATGCTGGCCCTCCTCCTCCTCTCTTCCCTGCTGGCCCAGTTCCTTTATCATCTAACTGCTGCTCTGTGTTCCCACTCTTGCCAACCCACCTCAAGGTCACCATTTGAAAAAACTTGAAGCCAGTTGGTGCAGCAGTGGCATTGTCAGCTGTGCGGCTCCACCAACCATGTAGAGGTTTCTCCAATCCTCGATGAGCTGTGGTCAGAGTTGGCAGAAGGGGAAAGAAACAACGCACCTCCTCTTACTCTCCCTTCACTGCCATCCCCCCACACAATTTTAACTTAGCCTTTTAGCCCCACCATCTAGCTATTTCCTTTCTATTTCTTGACAGCTTCTACCACACACACACCTCACCACATGACCCTGCTTGCTCCCCCAAGCAGCCTCCTGCCTTCTCTCCCTCACACCAGTTGCTTGCAGGCTGGGTAAGATCCCTGGACAGATTGGATCCGACCCTGGGCCTTATGTTTGACACCCCTGATCTAGAAGATTCCTTAGAAATAAGAGGGAAAGAACTTAGTGTTCTTGGTAATCAGCATACACAAAAATATATGTCCATACAAACTGAATATTTTAAAGGTCACAGAGAGGCAAAAAGGTCATGTCTTGCTAAATAATCTTTTCACCGACTCTTATAAGTTAAAATACTTTCAGTTGCCTATAATATGTAGTAGTCTTTTACAACACTGCTATTGTAGAATGATAAAATGAAAATCAAGAGGCTTTTAAATGAGCCATCCTAAGAAGAGGCGTACCCTTCCAGGCCCACTGAACCAATGAGTTTAGATGGGAGTAACTTAGCTGAGGATGGCACTGTAAAATAGTTTATAGTGAGTGGGCCAGGACATTTTATAAGCATTTTATGGTGATTTTTTTAAAAAAAGAATGAAACATGGTTTGCTTTTGTCATATAAAATTCAGACAATTGTGACGAGCTTTGCTTTAAGAAGTAGCCCTTCAAAAAAAAAAGTTTATAATATTGTTCTCCAGTAGAATGGCATGGCACTTGATAAGCCATAGTCTGCTTTTAAATGATACATTTTGTGGGCACTTGCAGTATGTTTAGGGACTTGCTGGCTAGGCAGGGTATAAATCCAAATAAATAAATAAATAAATTCTGAACAGGTCTTCTTGGAAGTAAGTCCCATGTTAGTCAGGCTTACTCCTAGCAATTCCTATGATTACAGCCTTACTGTATGCTGAAATACTTAAAGAGACAAAGAGATAAAACTTGACTCTTTAAAAAAAATCATCTCTTTGCTCCCAGATGTCCGTATCAAAGATCATTCTAAAAATAATGAAACTAATATGCACCCAGAATACCAGGCAGGACTAAACACAATTATTAAATATCTTTAGACTGGAGCACTTGTCAGCTAAGTGAAAATGCAACCTGTGGTGAAGGGATTAAGAATCGCCTTCTGAGCTGTGTACGCAGTGATGGGAAAACAGTGAACATGAACTACTGTGAGCAGGTGAGGTTTCATCTGGCACATCTATGCTATTGATGTCTTTGGTAAGTTGTGCCACGTAGTGCAAAATTTGACTACGTTACAGGGTCTTTTGATTTATTAACATTTCAATTTTTTTATTATTTCGCTAAATCATGGGGAGGGGTTTGATTTTTTTTCTTTTCTTTTCTTGACATCAAGTTGCAGTGGACTTACTGCAACCCTGTAGGGTTTTCAAGGCAAGAGACACTCAGAGGTAGTTTGCCAAGTGTTTTCAGGAATGAGTTAATATATTTGCTTGGTTTCTGCTGTCTGGGTACAGAATTTCATATTTTCATGCATCATGGAATTCCACACTGTCTAGATAGAGCTTCATGTGGTGAGAACAAATTCCTGAAATCTTCATTCCCACTTCATGTGAATAAAAATTTGAGGATCCAAAATATACAGAAGACGCATGTAGAACAAAACTTTGGTACCAACTTAGATGTATTTAGGAGCCCACCCCCTTCACAGTACATTCTTAAATGCATGGATGACTGCCAAAAGTATCCCCTTGTCTTTCAAAAACACTGCTTTCATCACTACAGTTGTAACACAAAATAAATATGCTTGGTGCTCAGTGAGGCCCTGAAATAGTATAGTCCATGCACAGAAAGCTAGCAGTTGAAGGCCAGATCCCATACATGTAGCAACAGAATTACTCCTGGGACGATATTTAAAAATACCCCAGGAACAGCGTATTGGTATCTGTAAAACTTCTGTGGAGGATCTTTTTCATTATGTCATGGTCTGCCCATTATACTGGGAACCAAGATGTAAATTCTTGTCAGCAGTAATAGATCAATTGCATAATTTTTCTGACATCGATAAATTAATATTTCTACTGTCAGATGCAGAACCTACAGTTTCCTATAGGGTAGCACTCTTCGCCTTAGCAGCTAGTAAAACCAAGGCCAAGAACATAGAAAAATGAAATTGAACTGTAAAATAGCAATGTTTGAGGCTGTGTATGTGTTTCTGGAGAGGCGTATCTATATTTAAGATTTTAATTAATTTAAATACTGAATGTACAGATTTTTAGAGGTTGTTATAATTTAAATCTAATTCAAATTCCAGCACTGTAAATTGTCTAATCTGTACATTGTTTTAAATTGTAATGGCTAATGGCGCCACAATAAATTTTACTTCCTTACTTACCAAACATGTAGCAGAATGAGGCAGTAGAATCCTGAGGTGGTAGAATGGGCTATAGTCTTCAGACTGCAGGTGAGGAGAGTTTTTAATACTAGAAATACAAAGGGAAATTCTAGCTTAGCTTTTTACATGCTGTTCAAATTTTCCACTTACAAGTAATTATTAATGTGGAGAAACTTTTTTTGGGGGGGATTATTCCTTTATCTGTTGTCTGAAGTGGTATCAGTCTTGCCACCTTAGTACTGTACCATAATAGTCTGCTGTGTGTGTAGACCAAGCCAGAAGTGTTTCTGTGGTGAAGCCATAATGTGCTAGATCCAGACAGTAGAGATTGTGACATGATGTAAAAAATGGGATGGTATAAACACCTCATATTTGACCAAATCTCCATTCACTTAAATAAGTTTTGATTGGTTTGCTATTTCTAAGTCAGCTAAAGGTGTGTCCCAGTTTGTGTTACCTAGACCCAAATCAGTGCGAAATGGCTCCTTGACACATTTTTAAAAATTCTTTCCTGACCATCAGTGACAAGCAAGTGACTTGTTCTGTTTTTGTTTGTTTGTTTGTTTGTTTATAGCTAAATTTAGAGAAGCCTGCAAAAATGATTACTCACTGCCTTGTGGAATGTGTAGTAAATTGCCAGCTGTCAGAGTGGTCTGCCTGGTCAGAATGTTCACATTCATGTGGCCTTTCAGGTAACTTGTTGATCAGTGTTCTGCCTGCATTCTTTGAACAGTGGTATACTAAGGTATGTCAGTAACGTGTGTTCATGAAGACAAAAGTTTCACTTAAAACATAATGTAATATTGTTGGAATATACTAGGTCTATAGTGCACCTACTTGAAGAAGATCAGGAGAACAGCTTATAGGGGACAGCTGAAGGACTACTACTTAGTATAGCTAGATTAGGCACTTCCCCCAGTTTCAAATTATGTTCTTTCTGTCTCCTGGTTGGTTCTTTGGAGACTTCCTGCTCCAACTGAGCCCTCCCCCCTTCATTCCTGTCTCTCACACCAGTTAGTCAGTTAGTTAAACTCCCTCTCCTCTGTGCAATCAGAGTTTATTTCTTTAACAAACCAAGTTATTTTCTTTAAACAGTTGGTGCTCCATTCCTCTGCATGCATAAACTCTGCTAACAAATATTATGTAGAACAGTGTCCCCAACATGGTGCACCTTTCCTGGTGCCCACCAAGTGTTTTTGGAAGAAGGAGAGAGCAGGTGGGGCTCCTGACCAGCAGGGCTTCTGACTGGCCATTGTAAATCTGATTGACTGTGCAGATTAAAATACCATTGTTTCAGCAGCAGCAGCTGCCGCCACAGTATTATTCTCTGCCACTTCTCTGTCTAGGAGAAATTATCTTCTTCTTCCCTGCACTCTTTGTGGTTGGCTCCTCCTCCTGCAGCAACCTTTTTTTTGGGAGGGGGGGGGGGCTGGCGCTGCTTCCTGTGGCAGCTATTTTATGGTTGCATCCCTCATTCTGTGTCAGAAGTAGAAGGTGGTTGAGGTTGTGAGTGCTTAAGTCGAATGTTTTAGTCACAGGTTTTCTTTGATGTAATCTTTATTTACTCATGAAGCAGTTGAAATATGTTATTCTGCCATGTGACATATTCTACATCAATGCAGGGAACGGCAGTCAAGAAATCTAATCTAATAAATACATAACATTTGAGATACAGTTTTTATTTTGAAAAAGTCACTGAATTACTAATCTGTAAACATAGGGTTGGATCCCGAGTACTGTCATAAGAAGGTTCAGATATTTGCTGTCTCAGCAATCCCATACCCTCAGCAGTCCCATCGGACCCCCAGAAAGTGATTCCCAGGTTCACAGGACTAGCTGCTGTACTGACAGAATAGGGAGAAAAGAGCAATTTCACCTGTTTTGCCTTCCTTCTTATTAATCTACCCCCAACCCCAACCATCTGCTTCCTGGGTGGTGGAAATGAAAGAAGAAGGGACCATGTGAGAAATCAGTGGTACTCATTGATGGTACTCAGAATTCAAACCATATAACTTAAGGCACAGTATATCAAAACAATGTTTGCCATACTAATACAGTATAGTCTGTTTTTATAAAGGGAGTGTTTGAAATGAAATGTTGTCCAAACCATGCATATTATGATATTCTTTCTTCTCAGAAACACAACTCATTTTAGAGGGTGCAAATTTAACACACCTAGTTTCTGCTGTCACTCAGTCCTAGCAATGTTTCTGTCCTGTCCATTAGGAACTACAATATAAACTTAATACGATGGTGATATTCTTTTTAGTGGACCATGGAACCAGCCCTGTTGTTTTGTGCTCAGGTTTTATGTAGTGGAACTACAGGCAAAGTGCAATTTGCTGCTCCTGCTGCAGTAAAGGTGGCACTCACTTCTCCTGAGACTAAGGCCTTTTCTGCACAGCTGTTTCCCCTCACTTTCACCGTGCATGTCCTTCAGATTTCCTTTCGAGTTCTGCATAGTCTCTCGCTTTCACTGTGCATGTCCTTTGGGTTTTCTTTTTCATTCTGCACTGATTTCCCCACCTTCAGAGCTCAGTTTGCTTTCTGATTGCTGTTTCCCCCATGTTTTTGTAGAGTAGTTTTGTGATGATTTTCCGCCTTGCTTCACTTCTAAAGCCCCACCTCACAGGGTGTCTATTGTGGGGAGAGGAAGGGAAGGCAATTGTAAGCCACTATGAGACTCCTTTGGGTAGTGAAAAGTGGGGTATAAAAACCAACTCTTTTTCTTCTCATCAGTGTACAAGCTCAATTACTTTTTCCTTAGTTTAAATTTTAAAATTTTTTACACCTAGTCTTGGTTTTATGAGTTGTGATAGTGGTGGGGATAGTGGTAGGTCTCTCCTTGTCTTCCAAGCAGCAGCTGTAGCCAGGGCTTTTTTTGTAGAAAAAGCCCAGCAGGAACTCATTAGCATAATAGGCCACACCACTGACAGCACAGTTTACTAGCATATTAGGCCACACCCCCATGTTACCAGAAGAGTGGTCATCCAGCCACACCCACCTTTTGCTTCTTATTCTGTTTACTTTGTTTGTTGTCAAAACCCAGGGCTTTTTTGGTAGCAGGAATTAATTTGCATGTTAGGCCACATACCCCTAATGTAGCCAATCCTAATGAGTTTCTGCTGTTGGGTGTGGCCTATTATGCTAATGAGTTCCTGCTGGGTGTGGCCTACTCAGGAGCCAGCCGGAACTCCATTCCTGTGCATTCCTGCCCCAAAATAGCCCTGGCTGTAGCTATCAGGATGTGTGTATACAGGACTTTTTATAGAGTTCAGGAGGAGGATGTGGCACACTGTCTGTGCCTACAACAGCACAGGGCTGCTACCTCAAAGGTGCCAAGGAGCAGGAGTCTCCTCTCAAGACATTGAGTCAGTCGCTTCTGCCCACCAGGCTGGCCCTGCTTGGCTCAGATACTTCTTCTTCACACCAACCAAGCCGAAGTGCTGCCAGGTCTGGGCTTTCATGGCCAATGCAGCAGGGAATTCCCTTCCTTGCTGCCGCCTTGTCTTTCAGGGAGAAAACGCTGCCCAGCCCAGGGTTTCTCTGCTCATACGCTGCCTCAGCCCTGTTCTTTTCTACCTCACATGGGACCCTTCCATTCACCCATTCAGCATGTGGCTATCAAAAGAGGAAACACCTCAGTCACCCCCTCCCCTAGGGAGATGCCAGGAGAGTGGTGTGGAAGAGGGCTCTTCACCAGCTGGACTCCTTGGTTTGGAGCTGGAGTGCTGGCAGTGGCTGCCCTCAACCCCGCAGGGACCATTGCCTGCGGTGGCTCTGCTTGCCAGACATTGTGAAGCTGCTCGTCCCCCACCTTCCCCAAGCCCTCTTGATGAAAGGGGGGAGAGAGAGACACCTAACCTGCAATCATTACTCCAATTGACTCTACATGCACAGGCCACTCTTTTCTATCACCCGTTTTGTGAAAAATAGCAAGAGGTTATAGCGTGGAATGAAATTGACATGAGATGTAAAGAGAGACAGACAATGTGATGGGAAGCTTAAGGCTTTTAAAACATTGTTCCCTTTAATGCTTCAGTGAACACAGTATGGGGGAAACCAGTTTGGCTGTCTCTGAAGCAAGCCTAATATTAAAGTGGCACCTTGTTGTTTTACATCTTAATTTTTTTTTTACAAACAGCTGGAGTCTACCAAAATGAGATTATTGCTAGACTCAGAATACTGGGGAAAGGGGAGACAGGGAAGCGAGGCAGGCATGGCAGCAGCACATTCTCTCTCTTCCCCAGGGCCACTGCCCTGCTCCCTGGAGCAGGTCTTATGTGTATGTGAGGCTCTGCTGCAAGCTGGTGACCAGCTGGGCTGCTTCCTGATCTTGCTGCCTGCCGATGCCGATGAGACATGCTGCCTGCCGATGAGACATGCTGCTTTGAGGTGCAGCCAGGTGTGGCGGGCAAGAGCCTGGCCAAGGCACAGGCGTTGCTGGCCTTCTAGCAAGGGGATCTTGCCAAACAATGCTACCTGTGTTCCTCTGTTTGTGTGCTCGTACTGGAGAATTGGAAAGGGGAAAGGAGGACAGTGAAGGGGCCATCATGCTGCCTTTTTACTGAATAACCTTTCCAGTCAATTTGAGTTACAGAGAAGGCTAAAAGAGGTGGTGGGTAGGGAGGCACGACAAGGTGTTTGAGGCAAACAGCTCCCTTTGAAGCTGCCCAACAAATGGAAGCACGTTCCTCTGTGTTCCTTTTCATTCAAGGAACTGAACCATCAGGTTTTAAATGGAAGGTGCTTGGTTGAAGCCACTGTGCAGCTGCGATAGGGCAATTGTGTAAATAAAAAAAGGTTTGGATGCCACCCTCCACATGTCATAAGCAATGCTCTTTCTAAGCTGTGAAGTCTTGTGAGCAAAAATTCTACTTTATGAGCTACTGGCATTAAAGTTGTGAGTGAGTGATTTGGCTACTGCATAAATCAGTTTGCTCTGGAGCCATCCTTTCTGAGCTAAGACAAAAATCTGTGAGCTGCAGGCTAAAAAACTGAGCTAGCTCACATTAACTCAGCTTAGAGGGAACACGTCACATTCACACCCTAGTTAGGAAAAACTGCAGGTTTTGGTTGTAGCTGCAGAATGAATACATCATTCAACCAGATGGGGATTGATAGTTGGTCCAGGGTCCAGTTCTCAGAAAAAACAAACTCTGTGAGTCAAATAAGGCTTTTGTCTTTTGTGAATCATCTAGGAAGTAATGCTTCAATACCCAGACTAAGGATGAAAATTACTTTCCTCGGAAATTAGACAGGATGTCCTCTGTAATACATGTTTACAGCTAATTGTCTATCCAAAGCAATCTGCATTTGCACACTATAAGTCTGGACCGACTGGGAGCTGGGTCCATGCTTCTCCTCAGTGGGGAGGGGGCAGGGGGGAGGGGGTTATGCTGATAGTCCATTGTCTTTTCACTGACAGAAGCAGGTCACTGAGGGGACAGTTAGACCCACCTGGCAGTGGGTGGAGGAGAAGCATGGACCCAGCTCCCAGTCGATCCTTCCCCTTCTCTGGCTCCCTCCAGACTGAGGCCGGGATGCTGGCCAGTGGCTCTGTGGGCGGGACTGAGGCAAAGCAGGGAGCGAATGCAGCCAATGGCCAGGGGCCCCCTTTTGAGAGGCAGTCCATCCAGCCTACTGATTTTGGCACCCCATGGAATCTTGCCCCTTGGAATCTTAAAACGGCTTTATATAATAGTAAAGATAGTGTGCAAGACTCATTTGCAGACTGTGTGTAAATACAAATTGCTTTATTATTAGCCATAAACATGAAAAAGTGGGTAACTTCTGAAGAATTACAGGTAAATCCCCCTTTTCTTCCTCTCTCTGGTTTTGCCATTCTCTTTGGACAGGAAAAGTGCCAAGGAACCTGCCTTACACCTTACTTGAGTAATGGAAAGACTGACTGGGCAGGGAGCCCCACTTTTTCTCTGCCAGCCTCTCCTTCATTCAGCCCTGTGGCAGAGTTTCCAGAGCACTTTTCCTTGGGGCAGGAAAAGTGCTAAGGCAGGACTGAGGAGCCTCTCTTTCCCACCTCCCTTCCCTAGCAGAAGGGAAGCAACCTGTAAGTTAAACAGCCGCCATGCAGAAAGTCTGAGCTTTCAAATTGCCAGATTTCTATGGTGTTGCACCAGCACAGTCTCCCCCCCCCCCCCCCACACACACACATTGGACTTTGGACTTTTCACCTCTTTTATGGATTTAATTTGAAATCCTGTTATTTTCACTGTAGCTGTGGTTCCCACATGGTCCACACAGTTCCTGAAGGACCCTACCCCTCAGAAGTGACTTTCCAGAGATCATGGGGCTGCCGAGAGAACGGAAAAGAAGCAAAGATTTACACACACACACACACAACCTGTAACCCACACAAGATTATTTGGATCTGACTTTTGATAATGCCTAACTCTAAATCTTGATTGTAGAAAGTACCCTGAAGATCATTCACACCAAGTCAGTATATGAATATCTCTTGATTGTAATCAAGCAGGAGGCAAATATTGATGTTAAACCGGTCAGTGCGTGTGCGTGCACACACACATACATGCACACATTGAGAATTTCTGTAAAGAAAAGGAATTTCTCAGCATTCAAAAAAGTGCTTGACCAACGGGATGTCCTTGGTGTGTATGGAGAATTTTCTTTCAGCTTCAGCATTGAGAATTTCTGTAAAGAAAATGATTTTCTCAGTATTGCTGCCACTGGATTTTGCTAGAGTACAGAAAACGAGTAAAAAAAATAAACTTGAATTTATAGATCCCATTTAAGCACATAATCCCAGAGGAGGCTACCCACAGGAGTTTCAGGAAACACCTTTTAAAACCGAGTCACTACTTTCATCTGGTAATGATTTATTTATAGTAAAGTACAGAAAGATGGTGGCAAAGAGGACACAAACCCTGAGGGGAAGAATGTGAACCTGTGGCTTATTTCTGATCAAAATAGCTCTTTGGAAACATTTCAAGCAGCATTCAAAAAAGCGCTTGACAAACGGGATAATCCTATGGTGCTGCAATGCCAGCAGTTGCCGCACCAGGGCTCATGCTGTCTTGTTTGTGATCTTGTGTTCAACCAGCTGAGGGAGTGAAAAAGCAAAAACGGGCATTTCAGAAACAAATAGCTAGCACTGCAACACTGGCACCCTCTCTACTGTGTCTCAGGCAACTTGCAGACAGTCTCCAGTTATGATGATGATCACTAAAATAATTCCAATTTTATACAGTCAGATAGGCTGATGGCCAAATGAAGTGACCCAGACCATTACAGCTAGACCATTCAGCCCCCCAAGGCAGGTGCCCTCAGGTAAGTGTTCTCTGGGGAAATCACAGTCACTGGTTCAGGAGTGTGTTAAATGGACCCCCAGGGAGAGGTGTTCAGAAATCCCAATGGAGTGGTATGGGTCCTCAGCCAAGGAACACAGTAGCTAAGCTCCTCTGCTCAGCATGAGCAGAGAGACTCGTGGCTCAGAGCCCTGATTCCACTGGACACCACCCCAGCTGGGGAGAGGTGTTCACAAATCCCAATGAGGGAGGGTGTAGGTCTTCAGCCAAGGAGCCCAGTAGCTAAGTGCCTCTGCTTGGTGTGAGCAGAAGGACAGGTGGCTCAGACCCCTGAGTCCAGCCAGGGAGAGGTGTACAGAGATAAATATGAGGTGTTCTGGCAAGGCAACCAGCACCTAAGCCCCTATACCCAGCGTGAACAGAGAGACAGGTAGCTCAGAGCCCTGAGTCCACTCCACCTCACACAATCCCAGCCAGCCAGAGCTAGTAGTCACAAAGCCAAATTGGAGGGGAGGGGTCCTCAGCTGAGGAATCAATGAAGCTAAGCCCCTCTGCTCAGCATGAGCAGGACAGATGCCTCAGAGTCCTTAGTAAGCACCAAACACAACCCCAGCCAGGGAGAGGGGTTCAGAAATAAGTATTTTGGGGGGGGGGGTGTTCTGGCAAGGCAACCAGCACTTAAGCGCTTATGCCCAGCGTAAGCAGAGAAAAAGGTGGCTCAGAGCACTGTGTCCACTCCACCTCGCACAATCACACAGCCGACAGACCTAGTAGTCACAAAGCCCAATGGGGTGGTCCTCAGCCAAGGAACCAATGAAGCTAAACCCTTCTGCTCAGTGTGAACAGAAGGTCAGGTGTCTCAGAGGCAGAGCCCACACCAAAGACAGCCCCAGCCAGGGAGAGGGGTTTAGAAATAAGTATGAAAGGGGGAGGGGATGTTCTGGCAAGGCAAACAGCAGCTAAGCCACTCTGCCCAGCATGAGCAGAGAGCTCTGATTCCACTACACCTCAAACAATCCCAGCCAGCCAGAGCTAGTAGTCACAAAGCCCAAGGGTGTGTGTGTGTGGGGGAGTTCTCAGGAAAGCAACCCATGAAGCTAAGCCCCTCTGTTCAGTGTAAGCAGAAGGACAGGTGTCTCAGAGCCCTGGGTAAGCACCAAACACCCCCAACCCCACTGTTCACAGGAGGAATGACTTCTAGTTCCCTTCCCTTTCTGTCTCTGCCTCTAAGGCTCGGTGTTCCTGATGCCGATGGAAAACAGCAGCTGCCTGTGAGTTGGGGATATATATCCTTCTGCTCCCATAGAGCAGAATGGGAGCTCTCTTATTGGTGGCCAGCACTGCCCATCAAGCTTTGAAGGGCCACTACTGAAGGGCTGCAGAAGTCCACACACCCCCTGTTGTTTTGACAATGGTAATTGATTGGCACTGGCACCATGGATGCTGTCAACATGCCCCACCATAAGAAGCCTGAACCTCTGAAAACCACGTAGGAGGTTGTGGGAGGGTCGTTGAGGTTAGATCGTATGGACCTCAACTCGCATACCATGACCCAGGCGATTTCAGTCATGAATTTAGGGTCATGGGCAGGTTCACGGGCAAGAATGAAAAAAACTGAAAGGGTACAAAAGTGACCAAAGACATTGAGAGAATGTACACTGTTCTGATATTATAAGCCCTGTTGGCACTAGGAGTTATCACCTAAGTGCAGATGGATCTGTGCTTTCGGTGCCTGTAGGCAGGGCTCCGTTGGGGCCAGGGCGCGCCGGAGCGCTGCTCCGGGAGAGAGGAGGCAGGAGGGCGGGCACTTGACAAAGCCCCCCCCGTCAATGCTTCCCGGCCGGCGGCGCTCCGGCGGCCCGGGAAGGAGAAGCCCTTCCCTCCCCCCTCCCACTGCTCCCGGGCTGCGGCAGAGCGCCGCCGGCCCCGGGAAGCTTCTTTTCCCCCCCTTCAATAGTCCCGGGGCCGGCGGCGCCCCTGTTCCCTCCTCCCCAGGAACCATCCTCCTTCCCACGGAAGTCTCGGCCCCGTCGATCACGTGTCGGGGAGTGCAGCGAATGAATGGCATCGCTGTGCCATACGCGTGTCCCCCGCCCCGCCCCGGAATCTCTGGCGGGGGCTCCGTTCCTCGATGCGCGTCCTCGCCTGCCCACCCCCACGGCTGCCTTCTGTGCTCTGCCGACCGGCCTCCCGCAAGTACGGGGGGAAGGGGGGGGAGATTGTGGATTCCGCCTTCTTGGCTGGGAGGGCCAAGGGAAATCCAGCCTAGGTCAGGGTGGGGTGGATTCCTGCTTGCCCCCTTCTTTTTGTCGGCACTTCTTTCTGTGCATTTGGGGGACGCGTTCGGGGGTGGTGCTCCTTGCAAGGCCGTGGCTGGAGACCCGGGAGTGGCAGAGGGTGGCGCGGGGGGATTACCAACCTCCAGGGAATCTGCTCTAATAACCGTGGATTTCCAGACCACACAGAGATGAGTCCCTCTGCAGAAAAGGGCAACTTCAGAGGGTGGGCTCTGCTGTGGCATCAGTATCTCTACTGACCCCGTCCCTTCGCCAAACCCCGCCTCTCCCAGCTTCTAACACGCCCTCTGCAGGAGTTTCCCAACCGATAAACAGGTTAGAACAGATAAAGGAAGTACTTCTTCACCCAAAGAGTGATGAACACGTGGAATTCACTGCCACAGGAGGTTGGTGGCAGCTACAAGCATGGATGGCTTCAAGAGGGAATTGGATCAACAGATGGAGCAGAGGTCCATCAGTGGCTATTCGCCACAAGGTATAGATAGGAACTCTCAGTCTGGGGCAAGGGATGCTCTGTATTCTTGGTGCTGGGGGGGGGGGCAACAGTGGGAGGGCTTCCTGCCCCCACTGCTCGACCTTCTGAGGGCACCTGGTGTTTTTGGCCACTGTGTGACAGAGTGTTGGACTGGACGGGCCACTGGTCTGATCCAAGATTGGCTTCTCTTATGTTCTTAACCTAGAGTTGGCAACCCAAGCGGAGGGAGGAGGTCTTCAGGAGAGTCCTGAGCAATGCTCCCTCCAAGCTGTGGCGTCTTGTGAGCAAAAATTCCACTTTGTGAGCTACTGGCGTTAAAGTTGTGAGCAGGAGATTTGGCTACTGCATAAATCAGTTTGCTCAGAAGCCACCCTTCCTGAACAAAGACAAAAATCTGTGAGCTGGAGGCTCAAAAATCATGAGCCTGCTAACACAAACTCAGCTTAGAGGAAACACTGGTCCTGAGAAAGCCTAGAGGGCGGAGGGTGGGGAGAGGGAAAAGGTTTGACAGCTGCTTGGAGGAAGGTCTGAGTTCCGACTTTATTCTCTTTGGGCCAAGCCTTCCCTCTCCAACTGGTCTACCTTGCAGGGGGGTTGGTTGGTTGATTGAGAGGAGGAGGAAGGGCCCCGTGTGGAGCTCTGGGAAGAGGGGTGGGATAGAAATGGAGGGGAGGGTCCTTGACGAGGTATAGTGCCCTAGAGACTGCCCTCTAAAGCAGCCATTTTCTACAGAAGAAGTGATTTCTGTAGTCTGCCGATAAACTTTAATTTGGCGAGATCTCCAGGCTCCACCTGGGGGTTGGCCAGCCTAGCAGAGATCCTGCGGGAGGAGAACCCCTGTTCATCTAGTCTGGTGTCCCTGGTCAGGGATAATCCAAGGCAGTGCTTTTTAACTTTTAATCCTCTGCTGTCTACAAGCTACGAAACGTAGCCTTGAAAAACACCCGCCCCCTCCCACTGCTCCCTCCCCCCTCCCACTGCTTCTTCCTTTCCCATCCTTCCCCTCTCCCTTCCTTCCTTCCTCCCTCTCTCCCCCCTTCCTTCCTTCTCTCTCTCCCCCCCACCTACCTACCTACCTTCCTGTTCCTTCCTTTCCCCGTCCTTCCCCTCTCCCTTCCTTCCTGCCTTCCTTTCTTCTCTCTCCCCCCCACCTACCTACCTACCTTCCTGTTCCTTCCTTTCCCCGTCCTTCCCCTCTCCCTTCCTTCCTGCCTTCCTTCCTTCTCTCTCTCCCCCCCACCTACCTACCTACCTTACTGTTCCTTTCTTTCTTCCTTCCCCCTTCATCCCTTCTTTCTTCCTCCCTCCTTCCTTCCTTTCTTCCTTCCTTTCTTTTTCTTTCTTCTCTCTCTCTCCCCCACCTACCTACCTTCCTTCCTGTTCCTTTCCTTCCTTCCCCCTCCCTCCCTTCTTGCCTTCTGACACACCTGACGTCAGGGATGTGTGGCCTTATAACACTTCCGGTGATGTCAGGGGGTGTGGCATATGCAAATAAGTTATGCTAATGAGCTCCTGCACCTCTTTTTTAACGAAAGGACCCCTGCCTGTAGGTATCCATTTGATTCACAGAAACTTGTCAGCTATTCTTTGTTAATTAGTAGCAGCTGATAGAAATGCTTCACTGTTTCCTTAATTAAACTCATTTTTAAGTTCCATCTCTCTAGGCAGAGGCTTAATGGAACTGATGACAAACTAGCATCTAGTGCTGCTTTTATGTTCCTCCACAGTATGTTAATCAATAAAGATAATGTAGATCATAATGAATGATTACACACAGAGAGAAATCCTCATTATGGAGCTTGTTTCCTGTCCTACAACCAACATTTCTAGAAATCATGGTTTACAACTGTTACAACAAAATAGCATAACACATTGTCCACGAACTTGTTTCATAACGCCCGAGTGATGGCCAGAGTCAATCAAGGAGGTTATTTTAAAACATACCATACTCTGGTGAATATTTTTTGCAGTGTGATAGCCTTCATTAAATAAGTTGTCCTGAATTGTGGCATATTGCAGCAAATCAATAATTATGACAGCGTTTCATTTTGCACTACCAATGGCTGTATGTTTTGACTGCATTTTTTTTCTGCCAAAGAAAGTTTGAGTTTTATGACCAA
Source organism: Lepidodactylus listeri (assembly GCA_029233225.1). Taxonomy (NCBI): domain Eukaryota; kingdom Metazoa; phylum Chordata; class Lepidosauria; order Squamata; family Gekkonidae; genus Lepidodactylus; species Lepidodactylus listeri. Next base: position 51,697,019 of record JARCFY010000010.1, on the reverse strand, counting down.
ATTACATTTATTGTAACTGAAAAATTGCAAGCACTGTGATGGCCATTACTGTCCATAGCCACTTTTACAATTTCCATCAAAAGCCTATTTATTTTCAGTGAAATATCCCTAACTCGGAGAATAGAACAAGAAATTAGGTTACCATTTCTGGAATAATAGTGCTGAATGCCATTCATTAAAGTATCAGCAATCTGGGTTTTTTTTAAAAAAAAAAAATCCTCTGCTGCTCATACACGGAGGAAGGATAGAAGAAGAAATGTTTTCTCTTACAATATTCCAAGTAGAAAGTAGCTTGCTATTGAAAAGGAAACAGCCTCCTGAATGGTAGCCATGCAGTACTGATGATTGCATTGCATGGACAGGCTTTCTGTCTTTATCAGGTTGAGTATCCAACAAAGAGTCTCATTAAATGAGGGAGTGGGGGAAACTGCCCAGGCCGTAGGCAGGATGTATCTAATTATAGCTTACAGACATATTGTGTTAATATTCTCTCATTATTATATCAGTGTTATTGTTGTTATAGCTTTGGAGCTTCCTTATCGATGGAAGGGATAGGTCTATAGGCAGAAGTGAAATACACTGGGAGCCAGTAAAGTGGATGGCAAAGCCTTCTTGAGTAAGAGGGTCCAAGCATACTCTAGGGCATCACTGATCCATTCTTCTGTAAGCAGAAAGGCCTCCTGTTCTCTTCGATGAGAGTAAGACGTGCTGTGTGCAAAGGGTGCTTGTTCCAAGCTTCTCCATTCTTACCAATGGAAACTAGAAACTCCACTGTGTTGGCTGCCCATTGGCTATTAAAGCTATTCCTTTATTCTTTCTCATAGCAAATCATATACAAACTTTCCCAGCACTCCAACTGAAAAGGCTGTTGTTTGAAAGCTTGGTGGCTGACAAATTGTGCATTGGATCGCAACCTCTGAGAGTGAGCTCAAAAACATTTCTGAAACAAAATGTAATCATAATCTCTCTGCTTGTTTTAGGTCAGATGCTTCGTACTCGATTTGTAATTATGCAAGCCCAAGGAGAAGGAAGGCTGTGCCCAGCTGAGCTCACCCAGTACAGAAACTGTGCTGCAAAACCCTGCTACAGCTGGGTTCTTGGAGAGTGGTCCCCATGCAGAGTAGAGGTACTATTGGGTGCTTCTTTAAAAGCCACCTGTTGGCATCATAAGTGGAAAATTAATTTTTTCAGTTCCAGAACATAAAATAATAGTATACCTTTGAATAGTTATAGGGTATTGCTGTTTAATATGTTTTAAAACTCAAGGAGGTTAATAACAAATCACGGTATATTCTATCACAAAAGCAAACAGCTGATTAAACACTGATCATAATCACAAAGATTACAGGAGTGTACATATCTAATAGCACCCATGTGGATGTTTTTCACAACAGCGAATTGAAACTATAACATGATTTAATTTTTCAAAATGCTGTCAATAACAAAACTGACTTTTGTACTAAGAATATGGTGTAGCTTGTCTCTGTGTATTGAAAGACCTTGAAACGATATAGTTTAAAGCTGTTGTATGAAGTGCTGAGTGTGACTATTCTCTTTAGGGCAATTACTTTCTTTTAATGGTCTGAAAATGTAACCACTGGCATGAATTGTGAAGCGCCAGATACACACACCTTTGCTTTGTCAGCATCACCAGCCTGTACACCTTTTTCTGTCTTCATGTGAACTGCAGCTTCCTATATGCATTTTCCACCTTCCTTTTTATCTCATGGAGTGTGCTTCATCTAAACATTTGATCCGTCATTTTGTGTTCACATAAAACGGATCTGGATTTTCCACACTCAACTTTCTCATGCCTGGTATGGGGAGGATGAGTTCCTGCTTAGCTTTTGTCATGTCAAACTAATTAGATCACAACTCAGAGAAAATATGGCAGAGAGGAAGGTATGAAACATTTGTAAGAGATGTTTTTAAAATAGTTTCTGTTCCATGTTTTGGAGAGAAATACCCTTCCTCATGGATAACATCTTATTACTGAAGTCAAAGACCAATATATACAGTTAAGCTCCAGGTCCAACTGGGCCACGTTTGTCTTCTGAGGAAGGGCTTTGGCCTCTCTGCCACCAGAAACACACCTCCTCACACAGAAGACCATTGGACTGGACACATGTTCTTTGGTGGTGAGAGCAAATGAACTATCATCTGTGCGACACTACACAAAAGTATTTAATACATTTGTATGCTGCCTTTCCACCAAACTTGGGGGTCCCAAGCATTTAAATCAATGTTTAAATATTTAAAAATGATTAAATAAAACATAAACACAGAAAAACGAGTAGAGAATACCTTCTCATTCTTTTTCTTAGTCTTGAGCACCAGATGCAGGATACTTCTGGTTTAAATGAACTGTCTGGGATGCTTCCAAGAGGACAAATCTATGCAAGCATACTTAGCATTTATTATTAATGTAGTCAGTGCTATTTTAGTACAATAAACCTCTATTGTTTCTCGTAGGGTGGACAATGTGGGGATGGGATCCAAGTACGGAACCTCACGTGCATGGTTCATGATGGCTCTTTATCAGCAGTATCTAAACAGGTGGAAAGAGCATTATGTGGAGATCTTCCATCTAAAGACAGTGTGTTGCAGCTTCCATGTTCTGTGCCTTGCCCAGGTAAATCCTTGTGATAGCATACATAGAACTTTCTATAGTTGTATTCTGTACAAATGCCACAATACTTTGAGCTATTACATTCATAAACCTGTCTTAAGCATGTTTACAGGCTTGTCAGAAACAAGGTGATTTGGGGTCCAAGCAGACATGATGCTGAAAAAAGTATGTTCCTGCATTTTTAGGAGGATAATAGCTACTTCATGTGGTCTCCTGATTGTGATCAGAACTATGGTGTGTGAGAGAAGGGATTTAACCATTTCCGTCACTATATGGTCTTTCTATGGGGGAAAAAACGCTTTGTCCATCCTTTTCCCACCATTGCTTACAGTATGGGGAGGGGGGCTGGTTTTGTTTGGCAAAAAGATGACTGGAGGTGGAAGGCTTAAAAAAAAACCATGCTGCCACCCATACTGCCTTGATCTGTATGGATAAGACCCTCCCTGGCAGCTATAAGTCTTTTTTTAAATGTTGGGAAGATCCAATTATGAATTCATTTGGCCTTCAATACTGTGTGGTTGGCCTGGGACACTGTACTCAGTGCAGAGGCCACCACAAATGGGGGAGATAGGATGAGGGATACCAGTGCTCCTGGGGAGGGGAAAGTATAGCGGTGGGACTAGGCATATAATGAAGGGAAGGGGGCGGAGAAACAGGGAAACTCGGCCCTCTTCCAGCCTGTGTCCCATCCCGAGGGTGGCAGACAGTGGGGCTGGGATTAACCCCCCTCCGACATTGGTGTTGTGCAATGCCAGGTCAATAAATAGTAAGACCTCCACCCTGCAAGACTTTTTGGTCGAGCAAGGAGCAGACCTGGCTTGCGTGAATGAGACCTGGGTGTGAGAGAGGGAGACAGTGGCTCTCTCCCAAATGGCTGCGCCTGGGTTCTCAGTTCTCCACCAGTCTCGGACTGAGGGGCGGGGGGTGGAGTGGCACTTTTCATTTGGGAGGCTTACTCCTACAGAGTGCTCCCCCCGCTTAAACTTGCGGGCACAGAATGCTCTGGCCTGGTGTGGGAAGCTGGGGAAAGTTTGGCTACCTGGGTGGTGTACCGCCCGCCCAATGCACCACCCACTAACCTGCCATCTCTGGTCGAGGCCGTATCGGGCTGGGCGTTGGAGCACCCTTGACTTATAGTCCTGGATGACTTCAATATCCACACCGATGATGCAGCCTCAGGGCTGGCGATGGACCTGGTGTCGGCCATGGCAGCACTAGAACTCACCCAACATGTTACGGTGCCCACACACTGGGCCAGGCATATGCTCGACCTGATTTTTGGGGCGGGGTTTTTGGTGGATCTGATTACTGCTTTGGCAGTACCATGGTCAGACCATCATGCTCTGAAGGCCCGTCTGAATGTGCCACTCAGACCCCGTATGGGCGGCAAGCGTATTTTGGCTCGCCCGTGGAGCCAAATGGACCCACAGCAGTTCCTGATGTCTCTGCAGGATCCCATGCCCCCTGGCAGCTCCTTGGATGAGCTGGTCGAGGACTGGCATGGCCGGCTCTCGGCAGCCATCAATGAGATCGCCCCCAGGCACCCTCTGTGCCCTCGTTTTAAGCGGGCTCCCTGGTACACCAGGGAGTTGCGGCAGATGAAACAAGGGCTCAGATGACTAGAGAGACGGTGGCGGCATGCCCGCAATGAAGCATCAAGAGCATTTTATAGGGCATTTATGAGATCCTATGAGGCGGCAGTCAAGGCTGCGAAGAGACAGTTCTACGTGACTACGATTGCGTCTGCAAGCTCACGCCCAGCACAATTATTTAGAACTATTCAGTCGCTAACAGAACTGCCACATGGCAGACCAAATAATAGGGAATTGGACATTAGCTGTGAGGCTTTTGCGAGCTATTTTGCAGATAAAATCCTGCTGCTCTGCCATGACCTCCCAGCCACAGTTGAAACAGTGAGCGAACTCGAGGCTCCATGCACGTCTTCTAGTTCCATTCTGGATTATTTCAGTCCACTCAGCCTTGAGGAAGTTGACAGTTGACTCTCAACTGTATGCCCAGCCTCATGCAGCCTTGATCCGTGCCCTTCATGGCTGATAAAAGCTGGTCGTGAGGGGCTACAAGGTGCCCTCAGAGAGACTGTCAACAAGTCCTTTGAGGAGTTGTAAGCCAGCAAAGCATTTTATACACTCTTATGAACTTTGATAACATAAGTTTGACCTTTTGGGGATGGTTTTCTGCCTAAGGCAAAAGCACTCTCTACAGCCATGAGAGGCTCCAGCCCACAGCGGGAGACTTCCTTCAGAGCTCACACTTGCCTGGGAAACCGAAATACATTTAAAAGAAATCTCTCTCATGAAGAACACGAAAATACATCTCAAAGAACACTCTCATGAAGAACACGAAATACATTTCAAAGAGCTCTTACATCTACTTCACATGAGAACCACCATTCTGGAGACCAAGACTCTATTTCAAAGAGTCCTTTTCTCCCTACACTGGCCTTCTTTCACACCTGCCCCCAACAATTCCAGTAAAGAGATTAGGTTGCTTGGCAACTAATCTTTGTCCATCAAGTGACCTGGCCGAAGCCATCACGAGACCAGAGATTGGTGCCAAGAAGACTGACCAGTTGGCCCAGGTGTTAGTTCCTGATTAGCATTTTAGTGTTGCAATATTGCCCACTCCTTCCTGCCCCCTCCGAGCTATGACACTGACCAATAGAAAGACTAGAAAGGACGGACAACCTAGTGGGTGTGACAATGGGACGTGGTCAGCACAACCCGCCCAAATGCCACCTGATAAAAGATCTTGCTCAAGTTTTAGCTTAGCTTCTTCTACCCTCTCCGACCTCTATCTCCTGTACCAACCTCTCATGTCTAGCTTCCTTTACCCAGTCCCTAGCCTCCATCTTTAATCCCTGGTCTGCGCAGCCAGGACTGGAGCGTGTATCTGCAGTCCAGATCTCGCTTCTCCAAATTTCCAATCATCCCTCCTCCATTCTTCTCATGGAAGAGACTCAACCTCTATCAACCCAGGTAACGTGACTCCCCCTCAACGATACTCCTGCTCATGCAAACGTGCTATTTTCTACCTGATTTCCCCTAGACCTTGTATGTATGTGGTTTTATTATTATTCCTTGTATTCTTGCCTAATGATTTATAGTAAACATCATTTATAGAAACCGCTCTGCTTCACGCCTATTTACTGAGAACTTCTGGGGAAGTGGGACCTTGGTATAGTTGGCAAGAACCCGTTATAGTGCCAATTGCTGAACGTAAACCAGAGCAATCAGGCCAACAGAGGGACTGTTCCCGGGGGCACTCAAGGAAGTGATGGTCCGCCCTCTCCTGAAAAAACCATCACTGGATCCGGCCGAATTGGCTAACTATTGGCCAGTCTCCAACTTGCCCTATTTGGGCAAGATTTTGGAGAGGGCGGCGGCGATTCAGTTGCAGAATTTTCTGGATGACACTTTTGCGCTTGACCCATTTCAGTCCAGCTTCTGGCCAGGTCATGGGACAGAAACAGCGCTGGTCGCCCTCATGGACAACCTCCGACGGCATCTGGATCAGGGCGGTACAGCGGTGCTGGTGTTGTTAGATCTGTCAGCTGCGTTCGACACGGTCGACCACCAGTTACTGATCCACCACCTTGCTGACACGGGGATTCAGGGGCTTGCCTTGCAATGGCTTGTCTCCTTCCTCCAAGGTCGGGGATAGAGAGTGGCACTGGGGGAGCAGACGTCCCAGAGGCACCCGCTGGTATGCGGTGTGCCATGTTGTTTAAAATCTACATGCGCCCTCTCACCCAGATTGCCCGGAGGCATAGGCTGGGTTGTCACCAGTTTGCTGATGACACCCATCTGTATCTGTTGTTGGGCAGCCAGTCCAAAGCCACCCCAGATGACCTGGAGCAAGTGCTTCAGGATGTGGTGGGCTGGCTTAGGCTGAGCTGATTGAAATTGAATCCAACGAAGACGGAGGTCCTGTGCCTGAGTTGGAATGGACCAGGGACAGGGATCCCATTACCGGCCTTGGGGGGGGGGCACCATTGGTGCCAGCACCAAGGGCCTGGAGTTTGGGAGTGCTTCTGGATGCCTCCTTAACTATGGAGGCCCAGATAGCAGCCACTGCCAAGGCAGCCTTTTACCACCTACGGCTGATTAGGCAGTTGGTTCCCTTCCTCAAATGCAATGACCTGGCGACAGTGATCCACACTATGGACATCTCGAGATTAGACTACTGTAATGCTTTCTACATTGGGCTGCCCCTGTCTTAGCTCTGGAGGCTGCAGCTAGTGCAGAATACCGCAGCCATATTGCTGATGGGCCTCTCAGTGAGAGACCACATCCAGCCTATGCTGAGGGCGCTGCACTGGCTGCCTATAGCATACCGGATCTAATTCAAGGTGCTGGTTTTAACCTTTAAAGCCCTATATGGTCTGGGGCCTGCCTACCTAAGGGACTGCCTTTCCCCGTATACACCCCAGAGAGCACTGCGATCAGGCACTCCCCGGCCCTAGGGAGGCCAGGTTGGCAACCACCAGGAACAGGGCCTTCTTGGTGGCAGCTCCCCACTGATGGAATGAGCTCCCGGAGAACATCAGGGCCCCGCGGAACCTTTTGCAGTTCTGCAGGGCCTGCAAAGCGGAGCTCTTCCACCAGGCTTTTGGAGCCGCCACTGGGGGGAATGGCCACTAACATGGCCTTCTAGATCTCACTGGCCTGATACATCTTTGGTGTAAGCCTCCTGGCTGGAGTATGCAGGATGCGGTTCCTGGTGCTGGGCACTGTTTTGCTGTCATCTTTGCTGCCATCTTTTTTGCTTTACTGTCTGCTACTTATAAGGATGTGATTTTAATCTTGTATGTTTTAATTTTATATGTTGTTAGCCGCCTAGAGCCGGCCTGTGCTGGCTAGGCGGGATATAAGTCCAAATAAATAAATAAATAGTAAGTCACAATGAGTTTAGTCTGATTTACTGCTTTTGGATATCAGCCTTTTTAAGCCAAAGAAAAGCTTTTTTTCTTTTGCATATAACCCCTTTATTGTAGATCGTTCACTTTTATAGTGCACCTGTAAAACCTCCACAAATTAAATCTCCATTATATTAAATCAGTGTATATCCAGATGCAGAGTAGAAAAGAGGATAATAGGAATCTCAAATGATGGAACTATAGGACTGCAGTGGTCCTGATGTCCTTAAGAGGTTCTTTACATATAACTCAAGCAATGAATGGCTATTGTCACTGTTACTCCATACCTTTCCAGGACTGTATCACATATCTGATTTTGAACAATGGCCTTGGAATGTGGATTAAAAAAAATCTGCAAAATAAGGACCTCTTTAGACAGCTGAGATTTTTCTACAACTCTGGGACAGTCATCAGGTTTACATAAAAATCCAAAGATTGGGAGGGGGGGGGGGTAGGGGAAATTTTTAAAAGTTTAAAAACCTTACCCTACAAGGTGTGAAAATCAACAGTTCTCAATTCTACACCATGAGATCTTAGAGAGATGCTTAGCAACACCATAAACTGGCAAAAGTAGCAGCAAGGGCAGGGATGCACCAGTGCCACACAAGCTGAGCAGGAAGGCAATGTAAGTACACCGACCCCCTGTCTATCAGGAAGGGTCATTTCAGCCACCAACGGACCCCTTTAGGGGTACCCCAGAAGTCTATATACCAGGCAACTTGACATAAGAGGACACAAAGATGGATGCCAGGACTGGCAGGCCCCATAATCATGGCTAGGACGTGTCCCTGGAAAGCACATGCGATCTTGCTCTGGCATCTGCAACACCGCCCTCCTCTGGCTGACATCTGCATACTACAGACAATGGGCATGCCTTGCCCCAGAGTTCCTTCTTTCCATCTCAATCGCTAATCCTAGCAATCTGATCTCATCTTTCCTCCTCACATTTCCTTGATAAAAGTCCTAACTTTTATTCCTTTCCCACACCCCAAGCCCTGGTTGTTCATCAAGCAGTATTGTTTCCATTTTGATTAGTTTAAATTAGCAATCTATTAGTCCCTCAAACACCAGAGAAGTAATTAGGAACCCAACCCAAATTGTACTTTGCATGTAGAAGAGAAGCTCCGGTCTCTTTTGTCCACACCTGGGAACTCTATAAAAAGTTCCCAAACTACATTGTTCTAGCCCTGATTAATCTCATCAGTTCTTTGTTCTGAGGAATCCCTCACATTAGCAAGCCCTCTGGACACATTTTTGAGTATAACTAGCCCAGCAATATTCCACTGTGGTATTTGTGTTGTCTCGGGTGCCTATTCACCCTCCCCCCCCCCCCCCGGCAGCATACTGGATCGTTACTCTCAGCAAAGCGCTGGACATTTTGCCATCTCTCCTTCTTCACGGATGTCTCCTAGAAAGGTAGCTATTACCTCAACCCCCACTATTCTCCCACTCATCTGTTTAATTTCCATAGATCTTGAATGTGTGTATGTTCTATGCGTTCTCTGTGTATGTTAAATTCCCTATATTTGTCCTGTCCTCCACCATTCCCCAGAGCCTGCCCAACTCCATGCCCATTGCATCAATAACACTGTCTAACCATCTCATCCTTTGCCATCCCCCTCTTCTTTTACCTTCAATCTTTCCCAGCATCAAAGCCTTCTCCAGTGAGGGCTCCCTTCTCATTTGGTGGCCAAGGTATTTGAGCTTCAGCTTCAGTATCTGGCCTTCCAGGGAACAGTCAGGGTTGATTTCCTTTAGGATTAACTGGTTTGATCTCCTTGCAGTCCAAGGGACTCTCAAGAGTCTTCTCCGGCATCATAATTCAAATGCATCTATTCTTCAGCGCTCAGCCTTCTTTATAGTCCACCTCTCACAGCCATACATTACTACTGGGAATACCATCACTTTGACCATACAGACTTATTGGCAGGGTGATGTCTCTACTTTTTATTATGCTGTCTAGGTTTGCCATAGCTTTCCTCCCAGGGAGCAAGCATCTTTTAATTTCATTGTTGCAGTCACCATCTGCAGTGATCTTGGATCCCAGGAACATGAATTCTGTCACTGCTTCCATGACTTCCCCTCCTATTTGCCAAGAAGTGATGGGGCCAGATGCCATGATCTTAGTTCTTTTGATGTTGAATTTCAAGCCAACTTTTGTTCTCTCCTCTCTCATCCTTAGAAAGAGGGTCTTGAGGTCCTCTTCACTTTCTGCCATTAGAGTGATATCGTCTGCATATCTGAGGTTGTTGATGTTTTTCCCGGCAGTCTTAATTCTAACTTGTGATTCATCCAAGCCGGCATTTCCCATGATGCACTCTGCATATAAATTAATTAAACAAGCAAGGTGACAATATACGTCCTTGTCATCAGGGCTCCGTTGGGGCCGGGGCGCGCCGGAGCGGCGCTCCGGGAGAGAGGAGGCGGGGGCGGGCACTTAATAAAGCCCCGCCCCCGACCTCCCCCCCGTCAATGTTTCCCGGGGCCGGCGGTGCTCCGCCGGCCTCGGGAAGAACAAACCCGTCCCTCCCCCCTCCCACTGCTCCTGGGGCCGCGGCACAGCCGCCAGCCCCAGGAAGCCCCTTTCCTCCCCCCCCCTCAATAGTCCCGGGGTCGCTGGCACTCTGCCGACCCCGGGAAGAACAAACCCGTCCCTCCCCCCTCCCACTGCTCCTGGGGCCGCGGCACAGCCGCCAGCCCCAGGAAGCCCCTTTCCTCCCCCCCTCAATAGTCCCGGGGCCAGCGGCTCTCCGCCGGCCGCGGGAAGGAGAAGCCTCCCCCCTCCCACTGCTCCCTCCCCCCTCCCACTGCTCCTTCCTTTTCCCATCCTTCCCCTCTCCCTTCCTTCCTCCCGCTCTCCCCCCTTCCTTCCTTCCTTCTCTCTCTCCCCCCCACCTACCTACCTACCTTCCTGTTCCTTCCTTTCCCCCTTCATTTCCCTCTCCCTTCCTTCCTTCCTTCCTTCCTTCCTTCCTTCCTTCCTTCCTTCCTTCCTTCTCTCTCTCTTTCCCCACCTACCTACCTACCTCCCTGTTCCTTCCCCTCTCCCTGCCTTCCTTCCTTTCTTCTCTCTCTCCCCCCACCTACCTACCTATCTTCCTGTTCCTTCCTTTCCCCGTCCTTCCCCTCTCCCTTCCTTCCTTTCTTCTCTCTCCCCCCCACCTACCTACCTCCCTACCTCCCTTACTGTTCCTTCCTTTCCCCATCCTTCCCCTCTCCCTTCCTTCCTTCCTTCTCTCTCCCCCACCTACCTACCTACCTTACTGTTCCTTTCTTTCTTCCTTCCTTCCCCCTTCCTCCCTTCTTTCTTCCTCCCTCCTTCCTTCCTTTCTTCCTTCCTTTTTCTTTCTTCTCTCTCTCTCCCCCACCTACCTACCTTCCTTCCTGTTCCTTTCCTTCCTTCCCCCTCCCTCCCTTCTTGCCTTCTGACACACCTGACGTCAGGGATGTGTGGCCTTATGACACTTCCGGTGACGTCAGGGGGTGTGGCATATGCAAATAAGTTATGCTAATGAGCTCCTGCACCTCTTTTTTTACGAAAGGACCCCTGCTTGTCATACTCCTTTTCCTATTCTAAACCAATCAGTTGTTCCATGTCCTGTTCTAACTGTCACTTCTTGACCCTTATACAGGTTTCTCAGGAGACATGTGAGGTGGTCTGGTATTCCTGTCTCTTTAAGGACTTGCTACAGTCTGTTGTGATCCACACAATCAAAGGCTTCAGCATAGTCAATGAAGCAGTAGTAGATGTTTTTCTGGTACTCCCTTGCTTTCTCCATAATGCAGTGAATGTTGGCAATTTGATCTCTAGTTCCTCTACGAAACCCAGCTTGTACTTCTGGCAGTTCACTATCCATGTACTGCTGAAGCCTAGCTTGTAGGATCTTTAGCATGACCTTGCTAGCGTGTGAAATGAGTGCAATTGTGTGATAGCTTGAACATTCCTTGGTATTGCCCTTCTTTGGGATTGGAAATTCCCTAAATACCCTTCAATAAAACATCCTTTATTTTACCTTCAGACTGGTTATTGAGAGCTCTCTTAAAGGGAAAGATCCCTGTAAACATAGGTAGGACAATCCTCACTAATACCCCACCTCTCGCTGAGGCCTGCCATTTAGCTAATTTCCCCCAGAAACTGAAGGCTTCTTAAAGTCTTGTCTGGTAGGGGTAACAGCAGGCAGGAGAAACCAACAATGCCACCACCAGTGAGTGACACAGGGACTATGTGGGTGGTGGAGGAGGGAGGAGGGTGTATGAAGGATGACAGGCACTGCTACCAGGAGGGAATTGGCAGTGCTGTGAGTGGGTGGAAAGGCAAGGCAACAATAGGAAAAGCAGGAGGGATAAAAGGAAGGAAGGAGAAGGAGGAGGAGGATGGATGGGCCAGGGAAAGGCAGGCAATGGGGGGCGGGCAGGAAAAAGCTGCAGGAGAAGTAGGGATGGAATGTCCCCTTCCCTGCAGATTTCTCACAGGTCCCTTATGGTAGATTTCTACATGAGTTGTAGATTTAAACAATATGCAGGCATTGCATCAATCCAAGTAAGTTCACATGGAGTAATTCTGAACTGTAGTACTGATAGAAACAGATGCTTGCTTGCTTGCTTGCTTGATTGACAGGCAGGCAGTGGAGGGCAATTTTGCCAGTCCAGTAATATGCAAAGTGGATCTTTATTCACTCATTGCCTTTGTTCATTTTTTTGCCCTTCTTCTTACCTGCAGGTGATTGTCATTTGACAGAATGGTCAGAGTGGAGCCCTTGTGAATTAACATGCATTGATGGCAGGAGCTTTGAGACTATGGGTCGCCAGTCTCGGTCAAGAACATTTATAATTCAGTCTTTTGAAAACCAAGATAGCTGCCCTGAACAGGAGTTGGAGACGCGGCCTTGCTCCGGTAGGGGAACAGCCTTTGGTTTTTCTCCATCTCCTAGAATAGGCCACTTGTGCACTGCCTTGCAAACTGATTGCTGTTGCCTTGTTTGTGTCATAGGAGGGAAGTGCTATAACTACGTGTGGAAAGCAAGCCTGTGGCAAGACAATGAGCGCACAGTGTGGTGCCAGCGTTCTGACGGAGTGAATGTCACAGGTACATCTGCCACACAACACTGTAAAATTGTACTATAGCTGGAACTCAGACTGCACCCTCTTTTCTGTTTGAGAAACAAAGGATATTTGTATGTACTCTTTTCCAGAGGTGTGAGGGGATGTCCGAGAATTAGAGTTAGGAGGAACTCAGAATTCATCAGCTCCAACCATCTGCTGTTGATAGGACAGTACCTACCATATACAGAGATCTACTGTAAAAGACATGGGCTGTTGGACAGGGATGGGCAGATTATTGCAGTTCTGTCCCATTTAGCATTCAGTCCTTCTCTGCTCCTGGGGATTTGATCCAAAGATCCTTTGATGGAGAAGATCCCCAGGAATTCAACTCTCTATCCCCCACTCTTTTTATCCATTTTTCTCTCCAGAGACTGAGGACAATAGAGGACAATGTTTGACAGCGTCATATAATGGTTAGAGTGTACTAGGTCCTGGAGAACTAGTTCAAATCCCAACTCTATCCTGGGCCAGTCATTCTCTTGTCATCCTTACCTACATCACAGGGTTGTTGTGAGGATAAAGGGAAGGAGGAGAATAACATATACCACCCTGAGCACCTTGGAGGAAGGGGGATGACAAACATATACTAAATATATAAATGCAGTTAGGATCCACACACTAAAGAGATGGTGTTCTATCTGGTTTGCTTTTGAAAGCACAGAAGTATGAACTTCTGGGCTTTGAAATTGGATCTGGCACTTGGAGATGGCTGTGTGCCAAAGAGGTGCATTTCTATGTTCTTGGAAGCATTCCTGGTACTTAGAGACTAAATTCCTGGATTCAGTCCCAGAGTCTAGAAGTGCATACTTCTGAACTCTGAGAACTGATCTAAACATTTACAGAACAATTGGTGAGTGCCAGGGTGGAGTGTCAGATTTGAACTTGGCTGGGCTTCTTGTTGAAGTCTCTTGGAATTAGATTTGATCTGATAAACTGCCAAAGGGATCAGGGATCTGGTTTCAACTGTGAAATCTGATCTAGTTGAATTTTGCAATCTCCCTTAGTGTGTCACAAGCAGAGTACAGGCACACAGAGAAAAAATGCCAACAAGGCAAATATTCCTAGCATCATTTCTCAATATCTTTATGTGCTTTTTTCCTGCTTCTTTTCACAATTTATAGGCTAACCATCTTGTAGGTTTATTTGCATTTTCAAAATAGTTCTGTTTCACATACATAATTTTATTTGCTATTTCCTGTGTTAGGATACAATTTAGTTGGTGTTGAAGATTTTTAATCTTCATTCTACTCCGTTGCAGTGTTGAGCTCTATTTCATCATTTCCTCTTCTCTTTGAATTTGTTCTTCAACTTGTGTAAATTTTTGTCTTCTTTGTCTTTTCACCCAGGCTCCTTGTCTTATTAACCATCCTTTTGCATATGCCTTGAAAGTATCCCAGACTATACCCATAGAAATATTCCGTTGCATGTTTTGTTTAAAGAACTCTTGAGATTTTTTTTGGAATCTGCTACAAATCTTGAGTTTTTCAAAAGCCAACAAATTCATAGACCATCTATTCTTCTTAGGTCTATCTTGGAAAATTAAAAGTAAAGGGTTATTTCTTGCTTTTAACTGCTAGGTTGGCAGGAGCTGGGGCCAGAGACAGGAGCTCACTCTGTCATGTGGCACTAAGGTCTCGAACAGCCAAACTACAGACCTTCTGGTCTGCATTCAGCATCTTAACCTCTAAGCCACCGCAGCCTCATAACACACACTACACAATGACAAACCCAGATTTAGCAGAAAGTATATCCTTGCTCGAAAGCTAGTTGGATTTGACTCTAGGGGGCAGTGCTCATCTCCATTTCCAAACTGAAGAGCCAGCACTGTCCAAAGACATTTCCATGGTCATGTGGCCGTCATGTGGTCATGACTAAATACTGAGGCGCACGGAACCCTGTTACCTTCCTACCAAAGCGGTACCTATTTATCTACTTGCAATTTCTTGCTTTTGTTTTAAAGATTTTTTTTAGTTTTCAGAATAACACAAATAAAACAAGAGAGAAAAAGAATAACCATACAACACATATGGAGGCTGTACTATAAGTATCCAAATGAATTTTCCTAACTAGAATCATTTTACATTTTACCTGCAAAAGTTCATAGGTTCTACGTCGAGCATACATGTTTGATATAGATTTATTTACCATTTATTTAAAATAATTTTCCAACCATTTGTAGAATCTTGTCCAATTATTTTCAAAAAATTCTTCTTTTTTATCTGAGAGTTGCATAGTTAATTTGTCCATTTCTGCCGTTTCCAGTAGTTTGTAGATTATTTCTTCTTTGGATGGGACCTCTTCTCCTTTCCACTGTTTTGCATATAAAATTCTAGCCATAGTAAGTACATGTGCAATCATATATCTGTCTGGTTTTTTAAATGTCTCTCTGATAACGTTTAATAAAAGTAGTTCTGGAACAAATGCTATAGTCAAGCCTATTATCCGCAGTTAGGGAGCTTGCAGCCAATCCCAGGTCTCTGACAGTTATACCTGTATGAAACATGTTGTCACATTCACGTATTGTATTTTAATGTATACACTTAGAGATTGTCAGTCCACGTTAGAGGGATACATTTTCTGGAGCAGTTATAGAAGCTGAAATTTCCCCTTGCTCGGAAAGCTTAGGAGTGCAATGATTCCATCATTTTCTCAGAGGAAGTAAATATCACATTATGGCAGTATCTCCTCAAACATTCCTGCCCCATTTTGATTTTTTAAAATGATTTCTCTGGACAATTTCTCTTCTAGGTGGTTGTTCGATTCAGATGCAGCCAACAACAACTAGGCGTTGTAACCCGGCCTGCAGAAAACCCTTTTCTTACTGCACACAGGTAATCCATACAGTGCAATTTACATAATTAGAATCTTGAAGGCTAATAAATAGGATTTTAAAAACCCCTTTCCAATACAGGGATATGTATGTAGCTTGATATGTATAAGACACCATCTAGAGGAGACATCAGATATTTGGTTTTTTGTTTAGCCAGAACTTTAGGGAAAGAATGTATGTAATAAGTGGGTGGAGAACTATGAAGTATTCTAGCTGTGTTTATGAAGAATAGTGAATCATGTTCTTCTCAAACCTGTTTGCTTACTTCAGTTTGTGACATAATCAAGTAAGGTGGACTCTGACCATGTCACCAGTGACCATGGCAACATGGTCCAGAAGTTAAGGATGCATGTGCTTCATCTAAAAAGTCTCCTTACATAAAAAGTTGAACCTTGTGGCTGTCTTTGTGAGCTCTTCATTTCTGTACTCACATTCTGAAAAGGGGCAGTGAAAACAGAAAATGATCCAACTGCCCATCTCTGTAATGCCACTGTGATTGAAAAGAAAGCATGGGACACATGCCATGTAAAGCTGCAAGAACCATTACTGCTGTTTGTGTAATTCCCATTAGATTTTACAGAGAGACATGCATGCAGCAAATCTCCTGCCTTTTGTGTATAAGATTGTTTTTAATTTTTAGAAAATCAGAAGCAGCTGATTGTTTTTACTGTCAGAATTAAATCTTTGAATGGTATATACATATATAGATATTAGCTAAATGTTGTAATGTATATCCTGGAACAAGGGGTTGGCTCCAAGGCTTCCCTTTCTGCTCAAGCAAAGGAGATTGGTTTTGCCACTTTTCAGTATTAGCCTTGAGGGTCCTGTGATTATCAAAAGTAGTTGGGGGTAAGGTGGGCACAGGAATCTGAAGCAAGAAGGAAAAGTCAGCAAAGATCTCTTCTGTGAGCACAGCTCCACTCACATTTCTTTGGATTCAAGCCTATATTTTGCCAGCCTCTCTGTTGTTGCCAGGGTTTCAGTGGAGCAGTGATCTTTCTATAAGACTGATTTTATTTTAGCATTTTCTGTTGTAATGCTTTCATGCGAACAGGGTGGAAAACAAACAGACCACCTATTGCTTTATTGTGCCTAATATGACTCAGACACTGGTTTTTCAGTCTGTAGAAATACTACCACCTGTCCTAAGTACTTAGGAGGAATTGGGCTTCAAATCTAAACAAATAAATACATCATTTGGGGTTAGGTTAACCTGTGGAAAGCCAGCAAGCCGTTCGGCAGACACCTCTTTTGTAATGTGTTTCTCTCACACAGTTTGAACAAACTGTTTTCAGTATCACATGCCTTCTTATTAACTAGAGTGGAGTCTGTGGTTGTGAGAGGGGCTATACGGAAATAACGAGATCAGATGGTTTCCTGGATTATTGCATGAAGATACCAGGCTTAGAAGATAAGAAAGCTGATGTTAAAACGAATGCTGCAAAAAATAAACCTGTCAACTCTAAAATGCATGACATTTTCAAAGGATGGTCTATTCAGCCTTTTAACACAGGTAAAAAAGTTGTTGTTGTTGATGATGATGATGATAAGATCTGGTGGGATTTCCTTAAATGTTGTAAAAGTTAGAGTCATGCGCATTAGATCATATAATCAGAAACCACATAGGAAAATGTCCAAACTTTCACCTGCCAACATATCCTAATTAATTATGTTAAAATACAATAAACACTTAACAGGTCCAGCAATATTTTGCAACATCAGCATTGTATAGAATGACTGGGATTGTTGCACTGGGTTGCAGCTAAAGTTGGTTTCATGAGCATTACATCTGTCACTCATAAAGATGCATTTATTGGTGCTAGAGCAGAGATTTGAGCAAAAACCTGAGGTCCAAACCTCAGAATGATACTCCCTGAAATATCTGTGGAATCTATGCAGCTGTAATTAATTGCAGCTGCCCATTACTGTAATGTTATTAAACATATTGGTTCCATTCCAACGAGCTGATAATTCAGCCAAAGGCTGTATGCCTACTGCTATTCTTGTGGTCTGCTGCACATTTCCTTTAAGATGTGTTTGAGACCCAAGGGAGGATCTATAACTCTGTGGCAGAGCATTTGATCCACATACAGAAGGTCCTAGGTAGCAGTCCCGGGGAAAGACCCTTTTCTGACTAAGGCAGCCATTGCCAGTCACTGTGGACATTACTGATCTGATCTGATACGAGGCAGCTTCATAAGGATAGTGTTAGAGTTAGTGGTAGGGGGAGGTGGGCATTTGAATTCAATATATAACATCCCCCTTATAGTTAACAAGTAGCTGATGTTGGCCATTTGATTGCCTGTGTATATGCACTGTGCTTGTTGAATGCCTGTACAGCAAAACAATGTGCTATTGATAGAACTATTCTGCATCCAGAAACTGGTTTCTGTATGTGGGCTGGCCTTTTCTAGATTAGGGCACTCACATCTAACACAGCTAGCTAGAACCATTTATAGGCACACTGTTACTTTTCAGGCATTATTAAAAAGCATGGCTTTGCCTGGAAGTAAATACGTTGTTTGTGGCACTGGAGTAGGCAAATCACAGGCCCAGGTTGATAGCTCTGTTTAGATGCCTGTGCCCCACCCCACTGAAATTTACATGACAAGAAATCCCTATAGGAGTCCTGACTTAAGCAAGTGGCCTTTGGACCACTTTTCACAACAAAACCTCATAGTAAAAAGGGTTGGAAGGGCCCATTGCCTGGCAGCAGTATGTGTCACAGCAAGGCTTTGCTGCTCTGTGCAGACAGTTACAAGGAGCTTCAACATGGCAGCCCTTAGGGTTGCCAGACTCCCCCCCCCCCCCCGTTCTGTGGGGATTTCCCAATTTGGGGGGGGGGCTCTTTCCCACTGCCAGCCAACTGGCTGGTGGGGGAAAGCCTGCCCTCAAGAACAACCACTGGCCTCCCCCCACCTCTTCCCAACAGTGTTTAAGAGACCCTTTAAATGCTGCTGGGGAGAGGTGGAGGCTGCGCAGCTCTGCTCCAAGCCCTGAATTTGGGGCTTTGAGCACAGCAGGCGTGCGCAGCCTCCTCCCCTTCCCAACAGTGTTTAAGAGACCCTTTAAATGCTGCTGGGGAGAGGCAGGAGCTGCATGGCTGTGTTCCAAGCCCTGAATTCGGGGCTTGGAGCATAGCAGGCATATGTGGCCTCCCTCCCCTTCCCAGCAGCATTTAAAGAGGCTCTTTAAACACTGCTGGGGAGAGGCAGGGCTGCCACTTTTCAACCTGATGACATCACTTCTGTGTGATGTCTTCACATTGGGGACATCCCCACCCCCTCCATTAATGTCCTCCAAAGTCCCCCAATGGGGACTTTGTGGGTCCTGGCAACCCAAGCAGCCCTATGGGAACCATGTTTTTAACGAACGAGTTAATCAGTCGTCGCAAGTATAAATAATGTAGTTCACCTTTACCTTTCCTGTCTCAAAAAGCATACTGAATTTAGGCTTTTGGAAGCCTTTGTAGCCACAGCTGTACTGCATTTGTATTCCAGAAGGCAGCGCTGTTAGAACCTTATTCTATGTTGGCTTCCCTGAGCCACATATTGGAAATCTTTGGCCATTCAAAGTAGCAAGTTTTAAGTTGCAAGAGCACTATAGGAGGCACTGAAGCAGCTGTGAAAATGTGGAAGCTTCCTAAAATGTGGGCACGATTTTGCTTACAAATCCTCCACAAATCCTCCACTTTCCTCCACAAAACTGTGGAAAAACCAGAGTATCCTCAAATTCAGGACTGCCTCTTTTTCATGGCCTGCAGCTGGGCCCAATCTGCCCAGCTGGATTTAGTGGGGAATTGTGATCATGTTGCCATAGAAAGAGGCATGGCCTACACATTTGTATTTTGTTGGTTGTAGGGTATCTGGATGTTTCTGAATACTTGATGATGATGATGACTACTACTAATATGGTTTGGAGCTATGTACAAGTTTGCACATGTGTATTTTGTCTTACTCTTTTTCTTCATCTATCTGCCTCAGATGGGAAACTTAAAATCTGGGTCTATGGAGTTTCAGCAGGCGGGTTTTTCATTATAGTTTCCTTAATATTTACATCTTATCTTCTTTGGTAAGTATCCTGAGTGCTTGTGCCTTTCCTTCCTTTACCTTGTTTATTGAGTTTTGCAGCAATTTTAAGGTGGAAGTACATGTTATATATAGTTTCCAGATTACTTGTTCTGGGTCATTTCTTTTAACAGACTGGAGCTGTAGGGGCTACAGTTTGGTGTAGTGGTTAAGTGTGCGGACTCTAATCCTGGAGAACTGGGTTTGATTCCCCACTCCTCCACTTGCACCTGCTGGATGACCTTGGGCAAGCCATAGCTCTGGCACAGCTGTTCTTGAAAAAGAGCAGTTTCTGTCAGAGCTCTCTCAGCCCCACCTACCTCACAGGGTGTCTGTTATGGGGAGGGGAAGGAGTTTGTAAGCTGCTCTGAGACTCCTTTGGGTAGTGAAGGGTGGGGGTATAAATCCAATCTCCTCCTCCTCACAGATGTCTTTAACACCACAGTACCACTGAAGTTTTCCAGGTGACTTTGGGTCCTTCATAATCTCTCACCCTCACCAGTTGTGTGGATAAGATGGTGGAGGAGAGAATTATATGGTAAGCTGCTTTGGAACTCCATGAGGAAAAAAAGCAGAATTTAAAGGTTAAAAAGAGTGAGTCTTCATCTAGCCATCCTGATGTTAATCAGCATGGCTTCTGTGCAGGCACACATGGGGGACTGTGCAGTTGCAGGCCAGCCACAGAGAAAGAGCTTTCTCCATCTCCAGTAACTCCTTTACCACCCAAAGGGTCACTTTTTGGAGGGGGGAAAATTCTCCCCTCAGTTGTCTTCTTGCTGGCATAAGGAGAAGACAAGTTCGTCCAAGCTACTTTTTTCTCAAATTTTTATGGCAACAGTAGATTGCCACACTGATTGCCAGAGCCAGTAGGATAGCTTCATTTAAGAAGTATGAAGAGTGTGGAGCCAAAATGGCTCAAAACAGTGACCATAATTCATGTTTATCTGGGTGAATTGCATAATATGGCCTTGTGCCCAGCATGCCACCACCTTTCTCTGAAAGTCCATGAGGGTAGAGCTGCCAGGCTTAAAGCAGTATTGTGGGAAAAGGCACTGAAAGCCCCAGAAAACCACACTGAAAAATGGGCCCACTCCAAAAAATCGATGCAAGCCCTGTTGGTGGCCTCAGTACTGACACCTTCAATATTGGAACCAATGGATAAACTGGCACTGACACACTGGGCATTGGAACCACCACCTAAATAAGCCAAAAAGCAATTGAAACATTCCCAGTGAGCTTCTGCTCAATGCTGGTTCAGCTCCCCTCAACAGCGACCGTTGTCAACTTGATGCCGATGCTTGCTATCTCTTAGAACTCAGAGGTCACTCTCCCCTCAAAGTTGACAAGACTCCCTGTCTCGACATTAACTGAGTGCTTCACCCCACAGCCAACACTCGACACTGAGAGAGTGTTGGTTGCTGTTGCCTCGACACCATTCATCTCCTACACCAGTCGGTTGGAACCTTCACAGCATCGAGAATGCCATCACCATTAGGATACAAACCTCATTTTTCAAGGTCTTCAAATGATGAAGTCTGCGAGGTCCCTTCTCAGACCATGAAACCAGTTATGGGCCATAAGCATCAGGCTCCCCAAACTCAGTGTTCACAGTGGCCAATGCAATAGCAGCTATGATTCCCATTTCCTATGATGTTTCCCCTCAATGGAGACTCTGTGATTGGCAACAGCAGGAATTTCATCCCCTTGGCAACTGTCACAACCATCCACCAAGCACAAGAGGGGTAGAGAACCCCAAACTTCCTGTTATGTATTCAGTGAGACCATACTTTCAGAGTCTGAAGAAGGTTCGGACTGTGATTCAGAGACAGATTTAGAAGACACCCCCCCCCTTATGCCATCACCTGATGACACTCTATTCTGAACACTTTATTCAGATGGCAAAGGTGCTTGGCCTACAGTACTCACCTTCTGAACCCCAACCCACTAACCCTATCATGAAGGTCTTGTATGCTATGGATTTAGGGACTGTGACACTTCCCATGTTTCAGGGTATCAAAGATATCATGATGGGAGTATGGTCTTCTGCATCAGCCAAGAAGCTTGATAATCTCTACAAAGTTAGAGAAGATTACTGCTCCTACCTCTTCCATCACCTGCCCACTAACTCCTTAGTGTCTGAAGTCCTGTCTACAAGGAGAGATCGGGATCCCACTCATCACCAATGGACAAAGAAGGCCATAGACTGGATTATTTAGGCCACAAGGTCTATTCATCAAGGGCCATGGGTCTATGTGTGGCAAACTTTACTGCCATAATGGGAAGGCATCAAATGTTATTGTGGGACCACCTATCACAATTTACTAAGTTGTTCCCTGAGGATCAAAAGCCGTTGACAAAAGTGCTAATGCTAGAAGGGCAAAAGCTGGGCAGACTGCCACAGTAGGGCCATGGCATCAAAAATAGTCCTCAGGAGACACTCATGGCTGAGATCATAAGCTTTGCCCCAGGACACTAGGGCTAGGATAGAGGACCTTCCATTTGTAGGTCATGAGCTGTTCAGTGACCAGACAGACAAGGTTTTGGATCACATTAGAAAATACAAAATAATGGTGAAATCCTTAGGGATCATTCCTGCCCCCACTCAGCCTTATAAGCAACAATATTTTCTGAGACACTCTCAGAAGTTCCAGTCTACCAGACCATACCACTACCCTGAATACAGGTATAGTGCCCCACCAGCCTCACACCAATCATACAGACCTCCATATTCTCAACAGCCCAAACCAAAAGGCAATCAAAGCAAAGTGGTAAACATCTCTCTCACTCCCCAAGGGACCAGCCCCCACTGAGGATCAGCACTGCCCTAGCTAGTGCAGGATAACTTCTTTTTGAATAATTTATCTAGGTTCATTGAAGCATGGTTGAAAGTTAAAGATAATTTTTGGGTTCCGTCCATAATAAAAAGGGGGCTATTTCTTAGAGTTTATATCTCTGCCTCCATCACTGTACAGAGTCCTCTCTGAGTTCTTCTATATTTCTGGCACAGGAGGTTTCCTCCTTCATCTCTAAGGGTGCCATTACAGACCAACCTCCAGGCTTGGAGGGTGACAGGCTCTTTTCTAGATATTTTGCAATTAATAAAAAAGATGGTGGGAAAAAGCCCATCCTAGACCTTTGGGCATTAACTAAGTACCTGCATATTTCAAAGTTCAGAATTTATCCCTTCAGGAAATCCTCCCTTTAAAGGGCAAGAATCAGTGGTATGTAGTGCTGGACTTCAAGGATGTGTATTTCCATATAGCTAACCATGAGGACTGCAGAAAATATCTTAGATTTCTACACAAGGGTATCTCTTATGAATACATGGTTTTGCCATACAGCCTTTCCAGTGCCCCAGGGTATTCATCAAATGTGTTTCAGTTGTCATTGCATACCTGAGGTTGAGGGGAAGTGGATCTACCCATTCCTGGACAAGTGAATTCCCCAGAAGGCCTATTACGAGATCTTCACCTGACACTGCATACCCTTCATGAGCTGAGATTCCTTATTAATTGGGGAAAGTCCCTCCTTTTCTCCACCTGATCTATTGATTTCATCTGGGCCAGGATTGATTCATTAGAGGCATATCTGCCACTACAAAGGGCTAAGACTATCATAGCCTTAGTGAAGAAAATGTTAACTAACAGGTTTCAATCTGCTAAGAATATTCAGAGAGTATTAGGATACATTGCATTGACCTCAGCTGTAATGCCACATGCCAGGTTGCACATGAGGCTGCTCCAGAATTTGTTTGTATGGGCATTTGACCCTGACATACATCCCCAATGGAAGAAGGTCTCAATCCCTAGAACTACACTATATGGTGTAATCTGGTGGAGGAAGTTACCACATTTACTTGAAGGAGCCCCAGTAGGCGTACACTCCCATGATGTACAAGTTTTTACAAATGCCTCCCTAGGGGTATGGGGGGGGCAGTCTGTGGGGAATTCCAAGTAAAGGGTGCATGGTCTGGACCAGAATCCAGACTTCACATTAATCTACTGGAGCTCAGGGCCATTAGGCATGTTTTTGCTTCTTTTACAGCATTGGTGAAAGGACACCATGTTCTACTAGCAACAGACAACACAACAGCCAAGTTCTGTGCACCTATGCAGGGAAGCCTCACTCATTTGGCAATAAGCAGTCTCTCACTAAGTACACCTAACAGCCATACACATTGCAGATCAGAACAACACTCCAGCAGATATACTGAGCAGAAGCACAGACTTAAATCAACATTGATTGGTCACTGACCATTACCTGGCCCCTGTCTTCAAATAATTGGGTTACCCAGACATAGATCTCTTCACATCGAGTGCCAACACCAATTGTTGCCTTTATTGCTCCAGGGCAACAGCAGACAGGCAGTTACTTGGGGATGCATTCCAGTTATGCCAGCATGGTCACCTTTTCTATGGGTTCCCCCAACTGGAATGCTACACAAAGCAATGGCCAAGTTAAAAGCAGAAGAAACCACCTGGCCCAGAAGGGTGTGGTTTCTAACACTGTAGCAATTGGCCAAAGGAGTCCACATGGTTTTACCCCCAGCATACGATCCCCTCCAGGTGGGTCCAATCCATCATCCCAACATCCAGTCCCTACACCTGACTGCATGGCTTGTCCAGCCCTCAACCACCTGTCTGAAAGAGTCAAAAAGGTCTTGGTTCCATCCCCTTGAAAATCTTATACTTTGAAATAGAAGAGGTTCACAAAGTGGGCAGAGGACCAAATGGTCAGACCAGATCCTGTGATTTGTCTAAAATATTTGATTATTTGTTGATGTTAAAGGATAGAGGTTTAGCCTCCTCATCCTTCAAAGTTCAGTTAGTGGCCATCTCTGTCTTTCATAAAAGCATTGGGGGATCTTATGTGTTCTCAGTTCCTGAGTCAAAAAAGTTCCTTAAAGGTTTGAATAATTTGTATCCACCTATTGTGCACCTGATACCACAGTGACATTTGTTTCTGGTTTTAGCAAAATTAATGCAATAAACCTTTTGAACCAATGACCAGTCTTTCTTGTTCTATAAGATGACCTTTCTGGTAACAAATACATCTGCTCACAGAATGGGGAAACTGAGGGCTTTATGCTGTGACCCACCCTTAACCAAGTTCCACACAAAGTGGTTTTCAGACTGTTTGGCCTTCCTACCAAACTTTGTCTCTCATTTTCACATAAATCAGGACATCCTCCTCCTGATATTTTTCCCTTCCCCAGCCTCCCCATCTGAACAGACACTGCACACACTACGTGTTAGGAGAGGGCTCCTTTTTAAAATTTGAATGCACAGAGGAGTTTTTAAAAATAGGAACTTGTTCATTTGCTTTAGAGGTACAAATAAGGATAAGGCAGTGTCCACTCAGTCTCGATCTAGGTGGGTAGTGTTGACAGTCAAAATGGCTCACAAAGAGGCAGGCATACTTTGTCCCATTGCATTGAGGGTGCATTCCACAGGAGAGCAAGCTTCCTCAGCAGCATTCCTGTCAAGACTTCCTTGCAAAGCAGCACCTGGTCAACACCCTCAACATTTGTATGAC
This sequence comes from Lepidodactylus listeri, assembly GCA_029233225.1. Lineage (NCBI taxonomy): Eukaryota > Metazoa > Chordata > Lepidosauria > Squamata > Gekkonidae > Lepidodactylus > Lepidodactylus listeri. The sequence continues at coordinate 51,671,919 of JARCFY010000010.1, read as the reverse complement.
ACTACTGCATGGACATAGACTCTTAAAGCAAGACAGCTGTTGGAAGAGCAGTCCTAAAATTGATCCTCTGCTGATCAGCCCACACCGACGTCCTTGGTAAGTGAGTTTGCAAATCTCTCATGTGGGACTGCCCAGAAGCCACAACAATGAAAACAGGGTTGCACTTACCTGTAATGGTTGTTCATTGAGTAGTCTTCTGTGCAGGCACACATTCCTCCCTCCTTTCCCTGCTGTGGGCTACTCTTCCATTACCTCTCTGCAGCTCCTTAAGAACATAAAGGAAGCCAATGTTGGATCAGGCCAGAGGCCCATCCAGTCCAACACTCTGTCACACAGTGGCCAAAAATACGAGGTGCCATCAGGAGGTCCACCAGTGGTGCCATCTTATGGTGGTGAAGGGAGAACTCTCCCTGTGTTTGTCCTGCCTCTGTCATTGACCCTTTGTGCAGGAAAGGAGTTACTGGAGACAGAGGAGGGTTACTGGAGAGTTACTGGAGACTCTCAGGCTTTGGAAAATTCTACTTCACTTGGAAGCTCTTTCTCCATGGTTGGCCTGTGACTGTGCAGTCCCCCATGTGTGCCTGCACAGAAGACCACTCGATAAACCACAGTTACAGGTAAGTGCAACCCCATTTTCTCATTTCCAAAGGACGAAGTCTAGCCCAAGTTAAGTATTGTTACAGTGGGAAACCTTTAAATAGGGGCTTAATTCTACTGACATCATTATGATAGCAGAGTGGTTCTCAATGGTTAATGTTGGCCCAGAGGAATACCAGGTGACTAATTTAGTTTGCTGAAGTTATGTTTTATTTCCTTTTAGCAAAAAGCCAAAACAGCAACAACATTCTCCTCCACAACAAAAGTGTCTGACTTTAGCCTACGATGGAGACGTTGACATGTAACACGGAAAGAAATCCAAATGTAGACATCAACTGCCTTAACTGATTTCCCTTTTGTAATGTTTGGACTTCTCAGCTTTTTGTTTTGTTTTTGAGGAATCTCACATCACCTGATAAAAACTGGGCAAAAGTCCAAGATTGCAAACAGAACAATTTTTTTTTTTGCATTTGGGTTTATCAGAAACAAAGCATTAAAGGTTCATCTCTTTCTTGTGACCATTTCTCAAGGGAGACCTCAGAAATGCATCTCTTTCTGTGTGACCAACCAACCAACTTCTACTGATTTTTACCTTTAAAAGCATGACAATCCTGTGAAATAAAGGTGACATTTTACTGTAAAGGACAAGTAGGACACTGCGTCATTATGCACTATATTAGTGCAGGCTTCATTATTTTTTCACCTCTTTCAATAATAAGTTTTCTAGTGTTTACATCCAAGTTACATTTGAGAATGAATGCTGTTTCTTCGTGTATTTTCCAAAATACGTCACAGGAATGTTGAGGCTTCTGGAATTTCCTTGGCTTTCAAAATTATTGTGTTCTTTAGGTGGGAAAATAATCTCAACTTCCCTTTCATCAGAAGAGCAAGATGATGAGCATTTATGGAATACAGCACAAGATGTGGGTCTAGGTGGCTTTCTAATTGCTCGGGCTGCAGTTGGTTTTGGATTGGGGTTTTGAAATAAGATGGATGGATGTTTTCATGATGATCAGGGAGATGGCAAGAGTGCTTGAAGATGTATTTTAAATTGATAATAAGCTATTTGGATACATTTTAACAATTGAAAACTGTAATTCAGTTGAATTAATATGAATTCCAGTTTTGTAATTTAAATTGTTCTTATCTGGAATATTTGTAAATTCTTTTTTTAAAGCTTATTTATTTTCTGACCTTATTTATTATGCATTTAACACACACACAGACAAAAAAGCCTGTTTGTAGAAGGTCTTGGTTTTTTAAAAAAACGAAATTTCCAAATCTACATTCTGAACATCTTGAAGAAGATAAGTGTTTGTAATAGTATGTGTTGCAAGTAAGAAAGTGCCATCTTGTGGTATTGACATGTATTTATACACAAATAAAATGCTAAAGGAAGTGGGAATGAAGTTGCCTGAGATACTTTGTGAGCTCTGTAAAAATCTTGGTGCATCAGGATAAAAAAATATCATCATCTAATCACATTGTGATTATGGAGCCAAAGATATATGAGAGTGATTCAAAATGGGTTCAGGAAGCAATTATTCAATAAGCCCCAGCATATTTCAAGCTCAAGGCACTCTCCAGCAGAAAAAAAAATCTTATGAATGAAACCTCCTCTTTAGAGGGTCTCAAGGACTTTCCTGTAGCACACAAATCAACATCTGAAATGCAAATGTGTATATAAATGGCCAATTTCAAAATAGCTTAGCACCAAATAATAAATCTGCTACAAATAGTTCAGTTGGCTAGCCCAAATGCTTTTGAAAGGAGAGAGGAATACAGACTTCATTCCTGATTAGCAGATACTTGAAAAACAAACTGCTCTGTGTTAAGCACTACAAGGACAATGGGGGACAATTGTCCCTGGAAAGGAGGAGCCACGGCTACTTGCCCCATACAAGTAGGAGAATGGTAAATTTTGTGGCTGTTCTAGCCAGCTGTATCTGCCTCCAACCACCTGTATCAAAGATAGCCCTGACCAGGGCTTATTTCATAGCAGGAGCTCCTTTGCATATTAGGCCACACATGCCTAATGTAGCCAATCCTCCAAGAGCTTACAGAGCTATTTTTACAGGGGCTACTGTAAGCTCTTGGAGGACTGGCTACATCAGGGGTGCGTGGCCTAATATGCAAAGGAGCTCCTGCTACAAAATGAGCCCTGGCCCTGACAATGACTGAAACTGGTCACAACCTAACCCTTTCAGATAGTAAAGGATTTCTTCATGTCCATAATGGAGCTGTGAGAAGGTAATTATCATCAACCATAGTGACATCTCTATTGTTCTGGAAGAAAAGAAAGATTAGCCCATTTGTGGTTCATGCAAGCATGGTTAAATACTTAACCAAATTCTACAAGGCTGGCATGAATTTCTCCAGCCCATAATTATATTTCTATATGTGAATGAAGGACAGATTGTTTTAGGGGCAATTCCATTTTATTCTAAACTGCAAAGCAACACTTTGGATATCCAGACCTTAGGAAGATGGGCTAGATTCTGAGCTATATTATATATTAAAGTAGTTACTTATCACAACACATTAAGATTCAGTAAAGCGTGAACTATTTTATGCAAAAAGCGCTTGAGGTTCCACCATAATTATTTTGAAGACTGTATTTATGAGGAGATGTTGACTGTATCAAATGTAATAATGACCAGGTACTTCCCAGCTTCCCGAGACTTGATCTCCCCATTGTCTTTTTCAACTGAACTGCAGCCATGTGAGGTGTCCATTTAGAATAGGGTCACCAAGGCAGGGGAGAGATTGCACAGTTTTACGAATAAAAACCAACCCTTCAAAGAAAAAAGGTCTAAAGATGGGTGACCGGCATTCACATGATATTTGGTTAATATAACCCCTTTCCCTTCCTCACACAGCTGCAGTCAGAATCAGGATACTGTGCAGTTGCAGTTCAGCTTTAAAATATGTTGGGAGATCTATGATCTCCATCTCTTCTTGCTTATCAGCCAAGCAGTTCTGCAGTTTCCCACTCCCACCCAGTCCTGTCATTCCTTTAATTAAACACAGCCATTTTCTCAGTGCTGATCCCAGTGATTGTGTAAGTTTTCTAGATGTTCAGCACTTCAATGATATTTCAGTCACATGTATTAAACCTCACTTAAGAATATAAGCATTCCCTATGAATCGTGACTCCGCAAAGAAGAAATGGCTAAAAGCAGGCTTCTACTCTGATAAATGCACACGTTTGTGCCAATTACTTCACTCCCTAACAAAAGAATGTAAAACTGATTTGGACAAAAATGTGGGTAAAAATGTATGAGACTTTCCATTTGGAAAAGCTATTCTTGTGGAATAGAAAACAAAAGTCAATGTGTAGTTTTATTTCAGTAAAAACAATAACTTAATTTCAAGCAAAGGGTACAATGTATGTCCTTGAATTTATTACAATAGCACACCTCCTACTGATCCCAAGGGAGTAAACAACTTTTCTTTGAATGCAAAAAAATAGAACATTTTGAAAAGTATAAATTATAATGTAGACTCTTAACTTAGAAAGTGGTACTGTGGCTCAGCGGTAGAGAATCTGCTCTGCATGCAGAACATTCCAGGTTCAATCCCCAGCATTCCCATTAAAGGATCAGGTTGTGGGTGATATGAAAGACCTTGCCTGAGACCCTGAAGAGCCACTGCCAGTCTGAGAGGACCATACTGACTTGGGTGGACCAATGGCCTGATTTAGTATGCCAGCTTCCTGTTTTTGTGTCTATTTAATGTAAATTCATCAGGATGGATTCAAGAGCACTTCCACTTACTCAAGAGGGGGAATTGTTGCCAAGTCCCTATTCTCGCTGTAGGCCTTCATATCATATCATGTTTAGGGGATGTTCTATCTTCAGACATTTGGATCCAACCAATTATCCTTTAATAAATTGTGTTTAAGAAGTGTTTGGTAGAGTTCCTTCATTTTCTAAACTTCTTCCCCAAATTGCTAGAATATCTGTGTGCATCTCTTAAAATGCCCATTTAACATCCCATTCTAACTCCACTTTGAGTTCCATTAATGTTGTGATTGCAATATTTGCCTTAGTGCCAGTCAAAGGCATTCAGATTCACACCAAGAGGAGTCTACAGAAACATGGCTGCTCTCTACTGGCAACAGGCACACTGACAGCAGGGGCCAACATGTTCATCTGGAGTTTGAGTCGCTGTTCACTGAAGCTGTTAAATGGCTTCCATTGATTTCAGCAGAGCTAACTAAGGGCTTGGTGACCTGCTATTTATTGCTTGGTTGCAGCCTTTTGTCTTTGGAGCTTCATGCCGCTGTGTTAACTAATCAATCCTCAAAAAGCTTCCTGTGTGGCTGATAAGTAATACAGCTTAAATAATTAAGTCATTTGGATTTGCCACTTGCAACCTTCTTTGTTTGAGGGGGTTACTGACTCAAAGGAAACAAGTGATGATGGATGATTTTTAAAGGCTCAGGGGAGCAAAAAGTTCTGTGAGGTATGAAACTGCTGTCAAGTTGAGCACAGCTGCAAAGCTGGGATGAAACAGTGTCATGGATCTACTGAGTGATATGGAAGTGGGACTAGGTACCTAGACTAGCCATGGAGCCATACCTTATCTTCAGATTTATATGTCTCCAGTATTTTTATGGCACCTGTTCACATCCTATCAGTTTATTAAACTCAGGCAGGAGTATGTAGTACATCCCAGATAAACCTTCTCTGCCGGGAAATTGTTGTCAGGCACACATCCCATACTATGAAACCCCCTCCTCTACCACAAGAGTCATTATCGTGTGAAGGGGTGGAGAACCAATATAGACCAAAAAAAAAAACTTTGTGTATGTCTCCAGAGAGCCTGGAATGTGTCATTATGTCCCCAAGCATGCAGTGGAATGTTCAAAACATTTAGATAGATGTTTAGATGGTCAGATAAATGCTATTTATTTAGAGCAGCTGTGAAATGAGACTATATGAATGAAATCCATGGACACTAGGATAACTAGACGAACAAGGGTGAATGGAGATGACTAATAGTTGAGTGGCAACTTGCCAGAATAGGCATAAGAATATAAGGAAACCCCTGCTGGCTCAGACGAGTGGTCCATCTAGTTCAGCATCCTGTCTTACACAGTGACCAAATAGTTCCTCTTGAGGGCCAATGACAGGGCATAGAGGTCAAGACCTCCCCCCTGATGTTGCCTTCTAGCTCTGGAATTCAGAGGTTTAGTGCCTCTGAATGTGGAGATTCGCTTTAGTCACCAGGGCTAGTAGCCACTGATAGACCTATCCTCCATGAATGTATCTAATCCCCCTTTAAAGCTATGTATTCCTGTGGCCATCACTATACCCTCTGGCAGTGAATCCCACATTTTAATCACTCTTGTAGAGAGGTATTTCCTTTTGTCTATCCTAAATCTACTGCCCATCTGCTTTATTGTCTGCCCTCAAGTTCTAGTATTTTGGGAGAGGGAGAAAAAATGTCTCTGTCAACTCTATCCCATGCATAATTTAATAAACCTCTGTTATGTGACCCTTAGTCATCTCTTTTCAAAACTAAAAAGTCCCAGACTCTTCAGCCTTTCCTCATAGAGAAAGTGTTCCAGCCACCTAATCATCTTGGTTGCCCTCCTCTGTACTTTTTCCAGCTCGGTGATGTCCTTTTGGAGATATGGTGACCAGAACTGCACACAGGGTTCCAAAAGAGGACACATCATAGATCTATACAGGGAATTCACCATTTATTAAGCTGGTCATCTCTGTAACATCCTACCAAGTGGTGAAAAGAATGTTACAATTCTTCTGCCTTTAAAAAAAAAAGTCAGATCACGTGGAGGTACCGTAAAGTTTGCACAGCTTGACAGGACAGGACAGATGTTCAGCACACAGTGGTAAGTGACTATTTGGAAAATGGTTACCTGTATTCACTTTCATATATTTAAGTTTAGTTAAGGGGCGGAGAGGAGGGAAAGACAACTAGAGTAATAGAATTGGAAAGGACCAAGATGGCACCCACTGGGTAGCAAGAAAGATCATCCAGCCTCAGCCAGCTGTGCTGTAATCTAGGGAAACCATGAGTGACATTAAAGGGACTGGTGGACTGGGGCAGGACTGAAGGCATGGAGAGAAATGTGCTTTTTTAATACAAAACCGAGGCAAATCTGTGACTTACGATTACAATAGTGTTACAGTTTGGAAGTGATTGTTTCATTTGAAGATGAACTAAACATCATTTAAAAAAAATAGGTTCTATTTTAGATTTTTTGTTGCTGGACTTAGAAGCTGCTGGTATTGCAGAAAGGCCATCTTGGTATGTGCCAATATTTGACTACTCATGAAAGTGGTATAGGGTGGAATATATTCCATTAGTCCTGAAGTAGAGAATGTGAGAAGATACACATATACACAGATCCCACGTTCTCCTCTGCCCACTCAATGAAGGGTGGGCAGGCTAGGAAACAAACTCAAAGGTAAGTCCAAGTTTACATGCATCCCCAGATTCCCTAACAATACTGAAATAAATTCCTTTACCTTGCATCAGTTGTTTCCACATTCCTAACTCCAAAAGTATTTGGAATGTAAGAACAGTTTATCCTGAAATGTGAAAGGAATTCTCAGACATCAGTAGCTCCCTGTGATACTTGTGTACAAAAGAAATCTACAGAAAGTCCTTCCTACTCATAACTTGCCACATGACCCCTCATTCATCTCATCCTGCACTGACGTCAGCATGCCGACTATCATCTCCTGTTGGACAAGTCTGCCTTCACTACCTTCTGTGTGATGTCAAAAGGCATCGAAGCATCCTGCCACACGCAAAGTTCACATTTCAAAGAATCAAAGCCTTCCCTTCCCTTGGTCATGAATGAAGAGCACATTTCTGCAATATATTGAATATATTCTTCCTCTCTGTGATGTTCCAGATGATTTTATTATAAGTGCTTTAGCATGCAGTGACACCAACATGAAATGTTGGTACTATGTGACTCTGTTTGAACTGTTAATTCGCTATACAAAATGTGCATTACTTAGGGAGCTTTGTGTGGGGAGAGGTGGGTATTGAATCTCTTTGCAATGGGGAGGTTGTCAGCTGTCAGTACTAGCACACACAAAATTCATATAGTCCTAACCTGGATGGCCCAGGTTAGCCTGATCTCATCACATGTTGGAAGCTAAGCAAGGTCAGACTGGGTTAGTATTTGGATGGGAGACCACCAAGGAAGTCCAGGGCTGCTATGCAGAAGAAGACAATGGCAGACCACCTCTGTAAGTCTACCTTGAAAACCCTACAGGGTTGCCATAAGTTTGTTGTGACTTGACAGCACTTTACAGACACAAGTCTATATTAGCACAAATTATTATGGGGCATCAGCTAGCATCTTGTCATTCTGTCTGCCATGAAGAGCCCACCTTGAGCTTATTACTGAACCTCTGCTTCTGTTTTAAAAGATTACAGGTTAGATCCAGGGAAGTGTTTTCCAGGGTGCAAGGACATCTGAGGGCAAAGCATGATCCTCCTACCTACCTGACATGACTTGACATTACCCCCATACCAAGAAAAGTATTGGGGCATTTGGGGCTGCTTAGGGGGAATTGGCCTGGCTCAATAGTCTGGCTCAAACCCTAGGGGTGTACGTCAGATGCTTCTGATCTAAAATGAAACCCTCATCCTGCTACAAAGCTTTTGCAGTGGAGTAAGGAAGGCAAGCTCAAGATTAAAGAAGTTGCAGGACCCAGCCATTGGCAAGTTGTCATCATGTTATTTGCCACTTCAAATTTGCCAGTGGCTTCCTCCCCTTCCACAGGAGAAGAGAGAAGGTGGCAGGGTTAGGATCCGACTGGATGTTAGACAAGTAAAAAGTGAACATCTGCAGTCATCTGGAGGGTTTTTGTACAAAGTTTAAAACCTATACCCCTGTTCTGTGCTTTATTATATATTTTTTACCACAGGGCTTCTCTGACTTTTCCAACCTTTCCCAAACCTGCTTTGCTCTGAATTTTGGGAAAGATCACAGCAGAGCCTTGATCCAGGTTTTCCTGTTCACGTGGCAGCCATTCTGATTGACCTTGCACCTGTCACAATTTCCACCCAACACAATTAAAAAAAAAATCAGCACAAAATATTATATCAATGTACTGTTGTACCAATAGGCGTAATGGGGTCTCTGAATTCCCAGCTTTCATTTTTTTAAAAAGGTTAGTCTTTGGCTCCTTCCCATGTGGAGATATAAGGGGAAAGGCATATCTTCACAGTGGAAGCAGCTAGAGACTTACTATTTAAAAAGAAAAGAAAGTTGGGAATTTATGGAAGCTGGTGCATTTATTGGTACAATAGTACATTGATACAACAAAACTGCAACACCAGTTTTTACATACAGAAAAACACAAAGCCTGCCATGTGGATGCCCGTTGCCACTGCTCTTTGTCTGCAGCTGCACCAGTAATAAGGAAAACCCCTCCCTCTGTGGAAATCATTCAAGAAGGCAGCCTTAAAGTGGGGGGGGGGGCAACGAGTTCAGCAGTGGGATATAGATTAACTGTAGGAGTCACAGCAGTCTAAATGGGAAATGACCAGACTGAACAACTCCTCTGAAGTCAGCTGATTCTCCCTGAAAAGCAGAATAGGCTCCTTATTAGTATCCTGTTTCAAAGTTTGCATCTCATTTGGTTCCAAGTAGCCCTTTGTTCTGAGGAATGCATTTGACTCAGATATTCACCCAGGTTGGCTAGCACTAAACAAATGCTCTTGCACCATCTAGTGCCCTACCACTGTAACTATTCACCAGGAATACAGTGGAACACTTCAGCAGAAACAGTGATTTGTATCTATAGCAAGCCAGTTTTGAAGATACTGTGCCTGTAGTGCTCTGATGAAACATTATGAACAAGTTTGGTGATCCTGTTGCCATCCTTTTCCCATCCAGAAGCTTGGTTTAGAGAGGAAAAGGGGGGACACATTGTCAATATACTTTCCCCAGATCTGGGAGCATATTTCACAGCATCCACAGGTGTATGAATTTATGAATTGCTCATGGTCCTAGTTGAGGGCCACAAAAACTGAGCTTAAGGTACAGGCTCCTTGTTTGCTGTATATTGAGACCCCCAGGTCGTTGTTGTTAGCCATTCAGTCGTGTCCGACTTATGGCGATTCTATGGGCCAGCTCTCTCCACATACAAAGGTTCCCATACAAAGCACTAATTTTGGTTCAGCAGCCCAAACCGTTGCATGACCCTCCCTGTTCTTATAAAAGGATTCTTTGCAGACCTTCAATGGTCTGTGGTATGTCTTTTGCTATATTCAGGACACATGAAAGCACCTTATCCTGTACTGGACTTTTGGTCCATCTAGCCCAGTGTTATCTATTCTGATGGGCAGCAACTCTTGAAGATCTTGGCCATAACTGGAGATGCCACTCATTGAATCCAGGGCTTTATCAAGGCTTGCTAGGGACATTTCATTGTCCTAAGCAGAGTAACAAGGGGGCAGGCAATAAAGGGGGCAAACCGCATCCATTACTTCCTCCTGTACCAGTTGAGGAAGAAGCCCCCAGTGATGCTGCCAGGGCCACTGGAGTTCACCTTGCACACAAACAACAGTAAGGCAGATCTGAGAGACAGTATCAGGCACAAGCAATGGTCATCCCCTCCTCTGTGCTGCTGCCGCCCTTGTGAAACATGGGGTGCTCCATGGCTGCTCGGGTGGAGATCTAGGCTGGGACTTAATCAGCAATGGACCAGGAAGTGACAGTGAGCCTGGAGCAAGCCAGGCTGAGCAGCCTCTGCTTGGCTACAAGCCAGCACTGCTGGGCCACTCAGCTCAGTAGGGCTGACAATAGGCATTTGCTCACCCACCGCATCGTCCCCCAAACTGGAAGCAGTGCAGGAGGAGACAGTTGGTGAGCTGACACTGTTGCTGATGAGGGTTTGAGACAAGCATCCCCTGAAACTTAAGGCAGAGTTTCTGGGCTTGGCTTGGCTTGCTTCTGGACACCAGCAGCCCTCTAGGGCAAAAGTCCACAGGAATTTTCCTGTAAGTTAAATGGCCAGTCCGCCCCTGGACATTACTCTCACACAGTGTATGTTCTTCCTCTGAGCCACAGCCCCCTTCTCTCAGCTGACAATACACCATTGTTAGTCCCGATAGTGGGACTTGTGCCTCTTCCTTGCATTTGTACCTGCCCCAATGGCTGATCTAAGACCATTCTCTGTGCATGCAGCTCACAGAACATCCAGCTTAGCCAACAGGTGCTTTCTGGAGAACTGCTTGGTGGTGCCTTTTGAAAAATCTTCAAACAGCTGCAGCAGTTGCTGGAAAATGGAGTGCTATGGAGAAGAGATATAACCAAGAAAGTCTGAACATTGGCAGCTGCCTGCAGACCCTTCCTGAGTGTTCATTCACAACAGAAACAGTTTGTGCCACTGCGCACTTATCTGTGGTGAACCATAGTGAGGCTGTGTAAGAAAAGCAGAGAATAAATGTTCAACTAAATAAGCAAACAAATAAGCAGGCCAAGCTGAAGAGGAAGGAAGAGCTGAGACTTCCAGAGCAGTGCTTGGTTCAAAAAGACGTGATATCTGCCCCCAGCCTGGATAAATCTGTACAACAGTAGAGCCGGATTGCTCCAGCTACTTGCCTTTTTCATTTATATTCTCGGCATCCAGGTGCCCCCCCCCCCTTGCCAGACCTTAGTGAGAAACATTTAGCTTCTGGTTCAGCAGCATGTCTGGCTGGCTGGAGAAAATCTGTCCTTGCTCTCTCACACTTCTGGAACAGCCCGGAGGCCTCGTGTCACAGGGGAGCTGCCAAGTGTCCCCACAGGCAACTGGGTGCAGACACAGACTTCCATCAGCACAGCACACAGCAGTGGGCCAGGCGGCTCAGAAGACTGGAAAAAACAACAACCGAGAGTCACGGTGTGCCAGACCACTTTCCCCAGCAGTATGTTTTGTGGCATTTTTCCAATGATTTTGCAGTACGGTAGCTGAACCAAAAGATACATGCTGCTTTTCAGTCAGGAGCAAGTTTGCTGTTTCATCTCAAGGGCTTCTGAGATTGCTAGATCCAAAGACAAAACTGGAAGGGGGGGGGGGGAGAATAGGTATTTATTTCTTTGTACTTTTGAAGGTTTGCCTTGCAGGGTTGCCATGAGGGGAAACTGACCCAGAACTCCACAGGGCTCTGAAGTGATAAATCCTGCTTTTAATTTTAGTCATCTTAAATAGTGCTTATGATTACTTGCAGTTTCTTAAGATTATCTGATTCTCCATTTGTATTCCATAAAAGTAGGTTTGCCTGCCCAGTGAATCATCATTCCTTATTATTAATGGTCATTAAGAACTACTTAGTAAACTATATTATACATACCATATTGTTTAATATGCTCTATATACTATACTCTATGTACTCTAATATACTCTATATAATATACTCTTTAATTTGTAAAGTGCACTTTAGCAGGTGCCAAAAGAGATCCCCGAGACTATGGTTCAATCCAATGGAACTTTTGCATGGATGGAAAGTTTTCCACCTCTGGAATGTGATTTTCTTGCCTTGAGCCTCCTGCTGCAGCCCAAACTGCCCCACAAAATGCTGTTACTGAGAAAGAGGTGAGAAAGTCATGCTCCTCAAATGGAAATCCTTCCATGTGCAAAAATTCTCCAATGGATCCAAGCCTAAGTTTTGCCCGAAGCCACCTCTATGCATCCCTGTTCCAAAATTGCAGCCAACTGTCTGACTGTGCTGTTCCCAGTCTCTAGCCCACAAAAACTCATGGTACAGAAAACTGACTAGCTTTTAAGGTGGCACAGGTGGCAGATCTCTTGTTCTGCTAACACCCGTACCCCTCTGGGATGGGCTATAAATAGATGACATTTCACAACCAAGAGATTCCTAAACCATGCTATTTTATTTCATCCCTGCATATACCATCATGCTAGGCTAGAGCACCACCAAAGATTAAAAAGACCTATCCTTTTGTCCACATGCAGAAAGCAACTAAAAGGAGCAAGAGATTCTGGAATTCACTTGCTGAGCTCACTTAAACTCTCAAGATGAGACCAAGTCCCTCATTTGCAAATGAAAGCTACAGTGATGGTGGTACAGATGAAACCCTGTGATGCACCTTGAATAGCCTCCCCACCCCCCAAGGATGAAGTAAAATACCATCATTGCAGTAACCATTACAAACATTCAGAAAAAGAAATCCACACTTCAGAATTTGAGGAACAAAACCCAGTGATTTGCTGTGAGACATAATAGCAGGTTTTTTTCTCATTCTTTTCCCAAGTGGGAACTATACTAATTATCTGCTTTGTGACCATCTCTGGATTCATACAGCACAAATGTTTATCAAAGCCTGAGATACGTTGCTCCCTAGGGCATATCAACTTTACTCCATACACCCCATCAATGCTGTTTGAGATATTGCAAAAATAATGAATTAACTGCTAGGAGAAGCACTGGTTTCCCCTGGGCAATTATTGCAGCATCTTCCCTAGCAGGCTCAATTTGTCCAATGCTGAGTGTGGTTCTTTTTTCCCCTGAGAAACTACTTCTGATGGGACAACTAATCACACACAAATGTATGGTGTGGCTGTTTCTGCTCAACTGATTCTGAAGCAATGCACCTACTGCTCAAAATAACCCTGTGTCCTTTTCTGGATTACCTGAAGCAAAACAGTTACTTGACACTATGAGCCAGTGTGCAGGTTGTGAACAGCAGATGCTTCTGCTTTTCATGATGCAGGACAACGTGCAAAGATGGAACTCACTTGTGGTACTGCAGGAGGGAGGCTCCCCTCACAGTCCAATCTCATTGTATGTTCCTTTTGCCACAGGAGAGATAGAAGTGGCCCCTTTGTGCTCTTAAAGTACAAAGAATAGGAAGCAAGACTTGTCAGCATGTTATTGCTTGCATTTCCCAGGACTCTCTTCAGGACTCCCAGGACTCTATTCTGTTGATAAATATATAATGATGGAAGTCAAATATTGAAACCCCTTGAGATTTACAAAGTACCGAGCTTCTGGTTTGGCAGTTTCGATGGTGGGCGTGACTCCTCTCAGCTCTGAGACAGTCAGCCCATAAAGCCCCAGCTGGGAGGGGATCTAGTTGATCTGGACCCCCCCCCCCGAGTCCTTGTAGGGGACTCCTAGCCAAGGGGCACAGAGGTAGCTGCTCCGGAGACAGATTACCAACAGATTGAGGCTTCCTATGCCCTGATGGTCCCGCTGTGGCTGTGTTGCCCTGCAAGGCACTTATGCGCTCTTATAGACATAAAGTCTATAAGTGTTAACACTGGACTGTGTTGTTGAATGTGTAAAATGGACTGAAATTGACCAGATTGCGATGCCAGCTGTACACACAAGCCAGCCGACGCCTGAGACGATGTGCCAGTGGTTCCTGAGGTCACCAGCTACCAGAGACTTCCCTTAACACAGCTACTTACACAGAAATGGCCACCCACCATTGTGGCTTGAACATGTGCTTTCAGATGCCATTAGCCATGTTCTTCTTCTCCTTCACGCAGGCAAAATCCCCCCTCCAACATGCCTTGCTCCAGAGTAATAAAGAGGACTATTTCCTCCGTTTACATAGACAATGGACTTGGCCAGCTACGAAACCGGTTCTGCAGCCCTGAAACATTAAGAGCTATCAGTGAAACAAAAGGTTTGGCCCATGAAGTCATTTCCCCCTCCAGGCATCTCTCTGTCACAACCAGGTAGAGTGTAACATTGTCCAGCTCCTCAAGCCCCCTCCTCCAGTAGACAGGACTTTTGGGGGTGGACCACAAGGGGTGGTCTCAGGGGAGGTGTCCAGCCGAGACCTCCCCCAGAGCCCCCCTAATAAAAGAGGGCACACAGCAACTTGCTCTCTCTCTTGCTTCAACTACCTCCTACCTTGCCCTATCTCCACAGCTACACCAAGAGTCTTTCCACATGTTCTGCTGGTTTAGTTCACAACCCCAATTCCCTGTAAACTCCCCTTATTTTTTCCAGTGGGAAACTCAGCATCACTTCGGACAGGTAACTACACATCTTAAAAAACAGTGAGTTAATGATGGCTGGCTGAAAAGAACCTTTTGCTCAAAGCCCTATTTACAATGTGGAGGGGGGACTCAAACACCCCCCCCACACCAGCTGAAAGCAAGCAAACTAAGAAAACTCGGGACTGGGCACATAATGCTTTCTTACCTTGATCAAATAAAAAGCATGCTTATCTAAAGCATTTCTGTCCACGGGCTTCCCTCGATGTTTTAAAAGTTTTTCCTGGAATGTAAACATGCGTTGGACTGAGAAAATAGCGATGAGATCCAAACAGTCACTGGGAACTACAAGATCAGTGCTTCCAGTCACAAAACCAGATTCTACTTCAGACTTCTCTAACATGTTGGCAGCAGCATTGCACCCTCTGATGGAACAAATGACTGACATGAATAAAAAAATTGGCTGCAGGACAACAGCAGCTTAAGCATACCAATATACAATTGGAGAAGATTGCTAAAGATGTAAAGAAAATTGACATTAAGACCAAAAACATGCATCAAAGACTGCAAGAAGTGGAAAAAGAAAGGAATTCTGAAAAAGATCAACTTTTAAGACTTCAAATGGAAAAATCAGCTTATGCCCTGAGATTTTGTGTACCTGAACAGGAAAGTGAGGATCTTAAAGAGCTTCTGAGTAAAACATTGTCTCCTACTGACGGATTTAAAAGCAGATTTTTTGAAAAATGATATGGATATAACCTATAGAGTATATCCTGAATACACTAAAATTAATCTGCCTGGGGAGATAGTAGTTAGATTCTCCAAAAGAACAACAAGAGATGTGGTGCTCAAGGCCACAAATCGGTCTGTCTTGAAAATCATGGACAAAAATGTTACAGTCTTAAAAAATGTCCCATTTGAAGTTAGGAAAAGAAAACCCTATAAGAACTTAACTGTATTCCTGCAAAAAAAAATCTGTTTCTTACAGATGGATATTCCCTGAAGGCCTAATGTTTAAATACAAAGACAAGAAAGAAAAGATTGACTCTCTTCTTAAGGCAAAGGCTTTCTTGGACTTACAACAAAATCCAAAGAAGGAAACCAAGACAACAGAGGAGAAAGAAGAAGGAGAGACGAGCAAACATGATACAGGGAGTCCGGAATCAAGAAGTTCCAGCGAGACAAGCAAAGAATCTATCTCTGAGATAGGGGCAGCTGCCCCTAAACAATCCAGGGTACAAGAGACTATTCCCAAGAGAGGCAGAAGAGGGGAAAAAATGAGAAGATCTAGAAAATGTGAAGCCCTAGCAACATTTACTTATATACTGTTATTATTATTTGATTGAAATACTGATGTATCAGCATATTATTAAACTATGATAATAATCAGACAATATCTGTTTTGTATTACTATGGGAAACATTTAACTATGAAACTTTATTTAGCTAATCTGATCCTTGTATATTTTAGGTTAGTTTAGTTTTTTTCTTTTGTAGTTGTAGATTAGTTGTTAGATTTTGAAAAAAAACCCCAATAAAATATATAAAAAAGAGAGATTTACAAAGTACCTTCTGAAATGCTCTGCACTGCTGTCCTAAGCAGAGTCATGCCCTTCTATGTTCACAGAAGCCAATGACTTAAAAGGGCATAACTTTGCTTAGGCTGGCATTGCAAAGTTCCTCACATACATTTGCAGGGAAGCCAATATTATTGTGTCTAAATTATAGATGGAAAATGGGAAAGTGATGCTCCACAGGGGACTCTGTGAGTACATGGCTCTAAAGAAGAGATCAGGATCAAGATATCCAGGTCATATTCGGAGCCATTTCACAACACTAGACCAAACCCATGGTAGCACACTGGCTAGAGAATAGAATTAAGAACTGGGAGACCTGAGTTTAATTCCCGATGATGCAAAGAAGTCACTAGGTGACCTTGGGCGAGTCATACCCCCACATACCCTGTGTAACCTCACAGCTCTTCAGTTCAGTTCAGTTTATTATTACAGTCATCGACCAGTACAATTATATCAATTTAAAATACAATGAGAAAGAATTCCCAACAGTAGCCTGCCTGGTAAGAACCACAAACAGCTCATAACAACATAAAAGTTTAAAAGTTATAAAAATCATAAAAAGGAGAAATAGAACTACCTTTTAAGCCTTTTAAACCATTTAAAATGTACCTCACAGCTCTGTTATAGAATGTGGGAAGGACCATGACCGAGTCTCTTGGAAGAAGAAAAAAAGTCTAACACACGCTGAGTCCCAATCAGTTCTATTCATACCCAACTTTACCATGGAGTGTATCAACTGGTGGCACCAGATGGGGGATGTGCTTCTCCATCAGCCTCAAAAGATAAACCCAGCTGGTTTGATAGTTGAACTGGGCAGGAAAGTAATAGAATTTTTACCAGCTTCAGTAGTACTTGCTGAGTATCCCTGATTGAATATCCAATCTGGCTTCCAAGGTAGTAATAGATCTTTATATTGAAACTGCTTAAGAGAAGCATGTACAGCCCAGAGAAGCATTTTTTAAAAAAAAGTTCCAGTCACTGACGATCACCCAAACAACATTAATGTCTTGTTTTTAATACAACAAGCCAATGGTTGCATTAAAAAAAATAGCCTGAAGCTCATCCTGTCGGAAAAAACATATGCAGTATGTCAGTGTTTGCCAATAAAATGTCAGCAGTTGCTCAGGCATATTGATATCTATGACACTGAGCCTGCTCCCATATGCTTAGAACAAGAGGTTTTCACGGCAGGGAAGGAAGTCCATATGGTAAATATTAGCAGATGCTATTTTTTGTAATGCTGATTCATGAGCATTCTAGTAGCAACGAATTAAATCTCCCAGGAAGAATTTATCCTTACCATGCTGCCATCTTTCAAAGAGGACTGAAAACAATATATGTCTTCCAGATGTGAGCAAAAGGTGACCAGTTCTTACTGTATAGAGATGCCATGCTTGGCTCCCTCATCCTTCCAACAGCACTCCAGTAACATGATGTTATACAGTCTCTGCTTCTCTGAATCTTCCAAGAAGAGTCCTTTGGGGAAGAGGGTTTGGGTATGCTCATATTTGTTTCACTGATTCTGCATTTGGTCCCTACAGAAAAGTTTACCAGCCACGATATCAGCCAGCTGTCTGGTCCTAAATTGCTGCTGTTCAATGCCAAGTTGGGCGATGGGAAATCATTTACCAGGAACTGACCATGTATGTTTCACTAAGACAAGGATGGATAAGGCAGAAGGAGTTGATCCTCAGTGCAGCATCAGCCTAATAATTAGGGAGGGAGAGTTTTTGTGGTTTATCACACTAATATTACTCCTCCAGATGCTTGGTAAACAAAATTTTAATTTAAGGTATAGTTGGGGAAGCAGGACAGGTTAGGAGTTCTGCTGGTGTCTTCTTACCTGAGGTCCCTACCTGCAACTTAGTGTTGATATCCTCCAGATTTCTGGTTGAAGAAAGTGTTAACATCTTCTGGCTATTGTAGGTCAGGTTTTCATGGCCTCCATGACAACCATGAGCCTGTCCAATAACATTTTGGTCCCCTGACCCCCATATATGAAAGAGGACATACTTTTTATTTGTTGTTTTGTTTTGTTTTTTGTTATTCCAGCTCAATGTGATTTCAGTGTTGAGGAAATCACATGGTGTTTATATCATGGTGAGATTTAGACTTAGAGGTGAGGGGTATTTATTAGTATAGCTAAGCCCTGGAGGCAGATGGATCTGGATTTCAGGCAACCCCAAGGAGTTTCCAGATGACCCAGGTGATGTGTCTACCCATGCCCTGGTTAATTTTTAGAAAGGGAAGGTTACTTAGACACTCAACTTGATTGCCCTAGACAACCTCTACCTGACCCATGCAGCCCACTGATTTGCTGATGAATTTAAAGTAATGAAACCGGTTAGTAGAAGTCTAGAGTGCAACTGAAGAAAAACCCACTATGAATATGACCAGGCACAGCCTAGAACATGTAGGTTGTGATCACATGTGCCATTTGACATGGAGGAGAAGCGCTCCTAGTTCTTCTGGAAGAATTTGACTCACAGTCATGCAATCGCACATTCCTTTGTGCTGCAGGCTCAGCCCATTACGGCGTGATGAGACACCACCTCAGGCGAGTGGGGTTTTTTTGCCTTTTGTTTCCCATGCTCATAAATGAGGAATTTAACCTCGGTGCAGAGGGTTCCCCATGAAGTATGCAGTTATGACCATACTACTAAGTGTGTGTGTGTGTGGGGGGGAATGGCACCAAGTCGAGATGGAATGAACAGACCATACTGATGGCTTGAAAGTGTGCTTGAGTGATCAGACTAGGGAAAATCTGTCCGTGGCCTGTTGGCATGTGTTAGGACTGGACTTTCCTTGGTATCTTTTAGCTCCATTTCTGTGGCAGGGCAGCATGGGGTGCCAACAACTAGCTCCATTTCTGTGGCAGGGCAGCATGGGGTGCCAACAACTTCCCAGATGTTGCTGTCTGATCATGTCCTTTAGATTCATCAGTCATTCACAGCTATTTGGATCTAGAGGCATGTCTGACCACAGCAGTAATTTTGCTTATTCTACATGACAGTGATAGTGGCAACACATTCTTACTTCTTGGACACCATTTCATCTGCACACAGTTATCCAGTGGAGTTATTCCTGGTTCTTAAATATAACCAACAGTTATATAAACCTGGATTGCACATGAGCCCAATTTGATCTTTTTACCAAGCATTTGCCCAGGTACTTGCATCTGTGCCAATTTGGACTCTTTTGTTCAAAGAGTTTTTTCTTTATAAATGAATTTGAGTTGTTATTGCTCAGTGATATAAACATGTACTTGGAAGTATGCAGCCTATCATGTCTGTGCTTGATGAATCTTGGTTTATCCTATCTATACAGAAGAGATTCCTGGAGTGGTGAATGCTTCATCAAGGAGATGATAGTTCTGGCCACCTAGCAGGAGACAGTCATGACCCCTCCTTAAGAAGGCCTTAGAGTAAGAGGATCTGCACAATGGTCTGACTCAGTATAAGGCAGCTTCACATACATGTTATGTAAGGTCCTTTCATGTAAACAGTACAAGCATCCCCTTAGCAGCAGGAGGAATGTATGCATTGCTGTCCTGCAACCAGCTTCACTTTTCATAAGAATTGCAGAACATGTGCTCTTCTGGAGCTTTGTAATTTATTTAATGGCCCACCAAAAGAGTAAGGAAGCACCAAAATGTCAATGCCTCATCTATTTCTTGGAGACAGTGTCTGAATTAATGAATTAGGGTTCAAGGGGTTTATGTGAAAGGATCATGCTTGCAGAAGTCACTTGAAGGGCCAGAGTGATGTACAGAACTGGTGCTGGTTTGCTGGTTGTATGTTAAAGGGTATATGAATGCATCCATTCATTGGGACTGTTTGAAAACAGACCTGGCTGTAGGTCTCTCGCCTCTGATCTTCAAGATTTTTCTCCTAATTCCAGATGTGAAAGGGTTGGCCATGTGGTATTGACTCATAGAAAATGAAAAGAAGCTTTGCACTTGCTCAGATCACTTTCTTATTACATCGTATGCTTAAGGAATAAATGCCAGAACTGAAACAGATTCTGGGCCTCAGTCTCAGCTCCTGTTAAGCCATGGGGAAGGAGAAAGGGCTGACTGCTTCACAAGTCACACTTTTGTGCAACCAAAATGCATCTAGGTAGGGGAAAAGAGACAGATAAAGGCATGTACAATCATCACAGAAAAAAAATTGCACTGGAAAATAATAATATTTGTAGTGTTCTGAGGGAGAAGTATCTTAAATTCTCCATGTGGCATTTTCTCCTATGAGCAGAGCACAGCTGCAAGATTAGCTGCTTGCCCCAGAATGAAGCACCCTTGTCTCTTGATTGTATGCCACAACACTTGTCCCCACATGGTCCTGAAAATGACCTTGTATGTTAAAGAGCCCTTGATTTCTGATGCTCTCCGTGAGACTCATATTCTCACTGCCGTTTTTTCCCTTTCAGCAAAAGAGGCAGCACTTATGTTCCTAGTGCCATTGGATCACCTGTGGTAGCTATGAACTACGGAATGATGCTGTGAACTTAAATTAAATCACTTTGGAAATGAGAACTGCTAAGCACTCCTCTGGAGTTCCAGTGGAGGCTTCTGCTTTCCCAGCAGAATGCTGTGTCTGATGTCTTTATGCTAGTTTCCTTGCAGGTACTTTGGCAGACACAGGGAGGTTGTGTAGGTTATGTGCCAGCTCCATTTGTGAAGTTGGCTCAGGTTGCTGCCAACTTGAGGACCCCCTCGCATGGAAAATGACACAGTGCATGAAAACAACAGTGCGATGAGCACACCTGCAGTTTGACACTTGGGACAGGTAAGTTATTCTGATCAGAAGTGACAGATGTGTAAAAGAGTAGTAAATAAAGGATGGACTCCACAGGAAAGCAGAGGACACCTCCAGGTCTGACAGATGCAGACTGAAGGGGCGAGCTAACTGGATAGCAAGGTCTCATTCAACTGATTTAATACAAACAGGAGAGCACGGTTCCCTTTTTTTTCCTTTTTGCATAAAGCAAACTTTCTTCACAAGATGGGTTGCTAGCACTGCATTGGAATGGTTTTCCTTTTGGTAATTTTGTGAATGTAAATATTCTGAGTTTGGTGGGTGGGGAGGAAGACATTCAGAATTCAAGCATCTAGTGGCAGCTTGGCCTTCACAGTTGACTGACAAGATTAATAAATCTTATGGAAGTGACGCCACTGTGTTGCACAGTGCTCTAGGATCCCCCCACCACCTCTGACCATAGAGACTGGCAAAATTCCTGCAATACAGCATGTCGTAGTACTAACTGGAATCCAGAAGTGACGCTATGGTGTTGCATGATGCCGCCACCCCCACCCCCCCATTTCCCCTTGTTGCTCCATTGAGTGCCAGTGGGGGACAGGGGAAGTGTCAATAAGGGATATGCCTATTTCCCTTCCTTTTCTTTCATCTGACTAAAACTCTTCTGATCAAATATCTTGAGCAGTCATCTGCCCTCCACTGATAAAACTCTCCTTTGAGATTTTATACCCAAACAATAAAAAAAATAGTGACAGCGAGGATAATATTAGGAGATTATTTTATAGTGAAATAAAAAGAAAATATTGTCCAAATTGTACTTTAAAAATCTATTCCTAGGAGTCTCATACAAGGGCAGTCCAATAAAATATGTACCGATCTTCCCTAAAGAACAGTCACACAAATGCTCCAAAAAGGGGATCCTCGTTGATCTACCACTCATAACAGGAATAGCTGCACATTTAGCTGAGTCAATAAAAAAGCTTTAAAATAATTTGGGGCAGAAAAATGGAAGGCATAAGAAGTTTTTGCTTTAAAGTTTTTGATTGTTCTCCAACTTAGGAACCCTAACATGGCCTAAAAAGGTTTTAAATAAACAGTAAACAAATAAATATACCAGACAAATGGCACCCCTATCACTATGGGTTCTTGCAGATATACTGCAGCTGTGAGTTTGGCAACTCAATTTAGAATGCCCTAAGGGGCCAGATCCTGGTTTGGCCCAGGGTGTGGGGGGAGGAGGAGCTTCTACCCCACCTATTGAGAGGGGAGACTGGGGGGGGGGACAAAATGCCTGGGGCCCAAGTCATCTGGAGGCCCCGTAAAGCCAGTGTCATGCTGTATTCAGAATGCATCTAATCACCCTGACCTGGATAGCTCAGGCAAACCTGATCTCATCAGATCTCAGGATCTAAGCAGGGCTGACCCGGGCAAGTACTTGGAAGGGAGATCTCCAAGGAATACCTGGGCCAGAACGCAGAGGCTGGCAATAGCAAGCCAGCTCTTTGAAACTTCCAAGCCCCACTAGGAGTCACCAGAAATTAACCATGACTTCCAGACACACACACACACACACACACACACACACACACACACACACACACAAATACTAAAAAAAGAATGCATCTGATCAATTTTACTTATAATACTGTTCTGCAGTGCAGCCACTAGGGATGCAGGGAAGGCACACAGCACAGTAAACAGAAGTTCCTCTGATTCTCTTTTGGCTGGGCTTTTCCACAGAGGTTGCTAGGAGGCTGAGAGAAACCCATACATCTCAGATCCTGCTAAACCCATCAGCCAAGCCAGCACTGGAGCAGGGCAAGACCAGCCAGCACCGTTCATGACTAGTCATTGCCGGAATGCAGCCTCCTAACAAGTTGTTGTTTCAAGCAGTCTGTTTCCCTCTTCCTTTCCTTCCACCCAGCTTCACAATTTTTTTCTGCTCAGCCAGATCTTGCAGTGGGTAGCTCTGTTAGTGTGCTATAGAAAATAAGACTACCTTTCCTCCTTTCTTGATTTCTCTTCTCCCTTTCCACACTTCATTTTTTCTCTTCCTTTCATGATGTGCCTTAATTTCTTTCCTTCCCCACTTCTAATTCCCCCCTTTTATTTGTCAGTCTTCATCTCAGCATGTCACTTAAAATCAATCCCAGTGATCCCAGTACTCCTCATCCAGCACCACTACACAATCAGTCTGACTCTGCTTTTGTGCTAGATAAAGTACAATCTTACTGATTTACTTACTGATTTATGTGATATGAAGTGTTTATGAACTGCAGCTCTTTTCATCAGATGTGCTCAGTATTGCTACATGTATGTGTGTGTATATAAATATAAACTTACAAAATTAGACACATGGTTCAGATCAGAGATATATGGGGGGAGGGGAGGCAGGTGGAATTTTTGTCCAAGGGCCCCATGGTGTCTCTCAGTAGCCCTGCTTCTGCATCATATTTTTGAGAACATAAGAACATAAGAGAAGCCAATGCTGGATCAGGCCAATGGGCCATCCAGTCCAACACTCTGTGTCACACAGTGGCCAAACATACCAGGTTCTAGATCTGAAACAGCCCAGGGTATTATTTGCCCCACCCTGTGGCTGTTTTGGTTTAGGAAAAAGGCATAGGGAGAAGGCAAGGACCCCTTCTCCCCCATGCCACAATCCCAACCAGAATTGGGTCCCTGCAGCACTTCTAAATTGAATTGCCATGGGGAACTTGTAGCGGGCATCCTGTTGCAAGTTTACCTTGGGACAACGTGTTAAATGTAACATGTACTTTGACCCTGAGGCCTGTCCTGATCTTTTTGAAATAGACCATATTGTCGGGAAAAACTGTAGTTTTGATCCAGATCCATATATACATTTAACATCTTGTTCATAAGTATTACATTTACCTCTACAAAATTAATTCTTTCAGGGGAAGAGAGGAAATGCTGCGCCCAGACACCTCTTTGTCTACATATGCGTATGAAAAATGGGATGACCCCTGAATACACTGAAATCCTGTCTTGGAGCTTTAAGCTACTATTTCTGGGTCTCTGTGTTCCTACTTTTAGTGAGTCTGCTGAATGATTTTCTCTCTTCTTTTGAAAACCTAAGAAACTTGATTAGGGAGTATGTGTGTGGGGTGTGGGGAGGCACTGTCACACCACTACAGTTTGGTGAGACAGAAAGTAGGAAAGCTGCACAGTACATAATTGCTAGGTTCAGACCCTGCAAAGACTCCTCTGCTTTTTAGATCTGCACAGAGAGAAGGAGTGAAAGGAGAAAAAAAGACCTGGTACCAATATAGATGGCTTTAAAAGGAAACTGGGCATATTCATGCTCGTAAGACTGGTCCATCAGTAGTTACTATGACTATAAGAAATCTCCAGATTCCAAGGCAGTCAACCTCTGAATGCCAGTGCTAGGAGGCAACATCAGGGGAAGACCTCAGCCTCCCTGATGTTTCTTGGCCCTCCAGGCCACCTGGTTAATGTGAAACAGGTTGTTGGACTAGATGGACCACTAGTCTCATCTAGTAAGGTTCATCTTCTTATGTTCTTTTCTTCTGTGCCTCACAAAAAACAGTCCAGCTGTGACAGTGAAGTAAAAATGTAATGTAATAAGATCAAGTGAAATGTCACAAAATAGTGAGCAGGCTTCCAATTTGCCCAGAACTCTTCTTCAGAAGAGTACAGAAGGGGGGGGTGTGCTGTTGGGAGTGTCTACATATTGCACTTGTTTTAAGAGGAAATTTGATGCAGAAATGAGGAAGGTTGATGTAGCCTTCCCTCAATAAGATGGGCTGGGTGCAAAATGGATTTCAGGTTTTATCAAAGACAGAGAAGCAATATGGCAATGTTCCCTTCAGAAGTCTAAACCACTAGCAGTAATTTGGATCTGTCTCTAAAACTAATCAGAATGTATACCCTAGTGATGATATTCCTTATATTAACAAAGCTGGAGACTACTTTTAAGTGGTACACTACTGCCTTTAGAATTTTTTTTCCTAAGGGACCAGTCTGAAATGTTTTATCTTTTTTTCTGGTGTAAGAATGTAACAAAAGCCCGGCTTGATAATCCACAATTAAAGGCTGAGTCTGAGTCTGCTTTTTGTTGTCCAAGATAAATAGGGGTAGGCAGGGGATGGAGAGAAAAGGGACGCTAATCTCGGCAGTAAAAGAGAGAGAGAGAGAGAGAAAGTGTTTGTGTGTCAACCAGCAGAAACTTTGCATCATACCACCATCTAGTGGTGAGATGTTATTCATGCTTTCAACTTGATACATACCAAATTGGACCATATTTCAACCACGTTGCCTTCTGGCTGAAATGGAGTTCAAAATGTCGTGATTAGTCCCAATCAGGATAAGCAAATAAAACTAGGAGATGGATGGATGGATGGATGGATGGATGGGTGGGTGGGTGGGTGGGTGGGTAGATAGATAGATAGATAGATAGATAGATAGATAGATAGATAGATAGATAGATAGATAGATAGATAGAACCACGGGTGAGTCGGGGGGTTGCCGTTTGTCTCCAATGCACTTAAACAAGGGATTGATGACTCACATCTCAGTCCTGAGGGCTCCCTATGGAGTGTGCGATGATGTGCATACTGAGAAGGGCAAAAAACAATGGCACGGATTCAGGATGGCTTGTTCAGACCATCCTGATGCCATGGAAGCGTGCTGCGGTGATCAGATGCAGGAAAGTCCATCTGTGGCCTGTAGCAACCCATTTGCTCCAGGACTTTCCGAGGTGTTTTTTTAACTCTGCTTCTGTGGTGGAGCAAAATGGGTTGCTGATGGCTGTGGGGTGCTTCCAAGATGTTGTCATCTGATCGCACTCCTTTAATCTGCCTGGCATTTGCACCTATGTTGGGGTGAATTGTGTGTATGATCACGACCAATAAATAGTTGAGAAAAAGAAGATAAGGATAAATAGAAAAGGAACATAAATCCTGAGTATGTTAGTCTGTCACTCCTTCCTTCCAGTTAATTCTGGTGTGTATATGTCACTGGCTGTTTGAATGGTGGTGGTGGGGAAACACTTAGAATAAACCTTTTCACACATTTCTTCCACCACTTCCCGTAGATCCTACTAGTTTAGGTTTACGATATTGCTGGGAACAATTAAGCATCCCTGACTGACTGAAGGTGCTGTCTTCCAGTACTCCTTGACTTCATTCTTAAGTGCAGCTGTTAGAAGGCATGTGGCAAATAAAAACAGGAAAAGCAAGAAATGTAAGGATAACAGTGTAATCATGATAAATATAAAATATTTATTATGTCAACTTTATTTTGCCAAATATTGTTACATCTGCAACTACTGTAGCTTTGAGGAGTAAACAAATCATCATCTAAGTAGGGGTGGAAATGCAGCAATTAAAATGTAGTTAAAGCTGATTCTTTTTTACATTTGCAGGCATATTAGTAGAAAAGGTCCAGTAGCACCTTACACACTAACAAAATATGTGGCAGGGTACGAGCTTTCCTGAGTCACGGTTCACTTCTTCAGATACTGCTAGAATGGGAGTCCATTTGTCCTATTTATTGGAAAGTGGGGTGATTGCAGATGCCAAATGACGTTAGCAGGCAAGTGACAATAGCAGGCCTGTTACCCCTCTGCATATCTCACCTAAATCCAATCACACCTGCTGTTGTCATTCACCTGCTATCAGCATCTGAAATCACCCCACTTTCCAATAAACAGGACAGATGGACTCCCATTCTAGCTGTATCTGAAGAAGAGAGCAGTGACTCAGGAAAGCTCGTACCCTGCCACATATTTTGTTAGTCTTTAAGGTGCTACTGGATTCTTGCTCTTTTCTACTGCTACAGACAGACTAACGCAGCTACCCATCTTGATCTATAGGCATGTTAGTAGCATTTATTTCATTTTCTACTGCTAAATCTCTGAATGGAAGGCAGGTGCATCTTGATGCTATCCCCCCCTGCCCTGATACAATCACATGGATTACAAGACACCCCTGTCCAGTGTCCTGTTGTGCCTGCAATCGTTGCTGACTGCCTGTCCAGATAGTAAACCTTGCTAAATGTACTTGGATTGAAGCCATTCTATTAGAAGCACAACCGGACCCACTGGGGGATTTAAACATTCAACTGAAGTGCTGCAGTCACTTTAATGTGCAGCAGGTGGATGAGAGCCTGTAGCAATGGGTTCAGAGAAACAGCACAGGCAGTGTAGTTTGGTGTAAGAGCAAGACTGGTGCAAAGGTGTGTCCCTGTTTTCCTGTGTGAAATATTGGAGGGTATGCTTTTGCTCATCAGTTAAATTTCTTCTCTGTTGTGGAGCTATTAATATCCACATTGTTTTCCCTGTGCCAAGTTTCCTTAGTAACATCATTTTGCCAATAGAACAAATGTCAATTTCTGGCCAGTTTCCTTCACAGCCCTATGTATCCTGTGGTAACTTAAGCCATTCCATGTATCTCTGCACTCAGATCTATCTGCTTATGTGGGGAAAGCAATTTAATGCAAGAGGATTACGAATAAAATCACAAAGGTACAATCAGCCTCTGAGCTATTCAGCTAAGGAAGGAAGTTAATCCCTGGTATTAACAAGCAGAAGACATCACATTCCTTCAGGCCAAGGAGCAATGTTCTTTGTTTTGTTGAGCAGACATTGTAGCCTTCCCTGCCAATTTACATGGAATGTAGGGTACTCACAGAAAGTATATTTCACAGTGCCTGTCCACAGTCAATGGAAGTGTGCTGTAAATTCATTGCAGCTCATCAGCTGGGCATGATTGTTTCCAAAAACTCCCATTGTTTGCTCAAAACATGCCTGCCACCCATTCTGTTGTCTGGAGTACCAAAATACAGTGTTTCATACAATGAAGCTGAAGGTGTGTAGGAGTTTTGTAATTACAGTCTAGATAAGCTAATAGTTTATCCGAGGATTCATGGGACTCTCTCTCTTGGTATGTCCCCCAAAGAGCGCTGCACTCAATGGATAATGATCTCCTGGTGATCTGTGGCCCAAAAGCATTTGTTCAGCCTCCACCCGAGCCAGAGCCTTTTTGGCTCTGGCCCTGGCCTGGTGGAACACTCTTCCAGATTAGATCCAGGCCCTACAGAATTTAATGTAGTTCCGCAGGGCCTGCAAGACAGAAATACTTTGCCAGGCCCACAGTTGAGGCAATGAGGTTTTCATCTGAATTGGCCTCCCCTAGCCCTTTTCTTCACCATCTGTCCTGTCAATTGCACCAGCTTATTATCCATTGACACACAGGCTATACAACCTCGCTTTGGAAAAGTTATACTACCTTTTGCCTGTATATGACATCTGATTAGATTTTTTTTTTAAAAAATTACGGTTGTGAGAATTGTTTTTAATAACTAATTTAGGCTGTGATCATATACACAATTAGACCTGACATTGGCATGAATGCCGGGTGGATTTAAAGGAAGTGATCGGACAACAACATCTGGGAAGTGCCCTGCAACCATCAGCAACCCGTTTTGCTCCACTGCAGATGCAGAGTTAAAAGATACTGGGGGAAATTTGGTAGTAAATGGGTTGCGATGGGCCACTGATAGACTTTCCTGTGTTTGATCGCTCCAGCATGCTCTCATGACATCGGGATGGTCTGATCAGGCCATCCTGACTCTGTGCCATTGCTTTCCCTCCCTTCACAGTATGCCCACCAGCACAAACTCCATTGGGAGCCCTCAGTGTGGAGGTGTGATTCATCGATCCCTCATTTAAGTGCATGAGAAATAAAGGGGACAAAAAAAATTACTTACCCACAGTTGAGTCTGATCACACACTGATGGACTGCGCCCACATCATGTTTTGTTTTCTTGCATTGCAGTTTTCTCATAAAATACATGCATTTTTAAGATTATTTGAGCATCAATAAATCAGCATTATTCTATGTATAACTTGTGCCCACTGGCTTCTGTACTCTGCCTGTGGGCCCTGCAGGGCAATGGGTTGGCTGCTGTGTGATACTTCAGCCCATGTGAAAAACAGAGTCAATACAGTTAGGTAGTTTGCTTTTCCAGACAGCAAGCATGGTTCCATGAGGAAAAAAAATGTATCTGGAAGATATGGGGTCTTGCCCTTTTTGCAGGGTAGCCTTGAGCAAATCACCCAGTCTTCAGATTCCAGTGGGACTAATGGTCACCTACCTCTCACAGTTATTGCACGTGTTGCAATACAGTTATCCTGACCAACAGAGGGAGCTGCAAAAGAGACTGTATCTATTCAATAAGGAACTGGAAAGTAGGGTTGCCAAGTTGCAGGCGGGGAGGAGATTCCCAGGAATTATAACTGCTCTCCAGACTACGAGATCAGTTCTTCTGAAAAAATGGCTACTTTGGAGAGTGAATACTATGGCATTAAACTCCATTGAGGTCCCTCCCCTTCCCAAACACTACCCTCTCAAGGCTCCACACTCAAATATCCAGAAATTTCCTAAAACTCTAGGGATGGGCACAGACCTAAAAAGGTTGTTTTGGGGTCCATGGTGGCCCACAGACTGAACTCCAAACTGGTCTGGTGAGTTTGGTTCTCCTATTCTCCTGGCTGTGGCTCACTACAGCCATAAGAAAGGGTGGGATTGCCTGGGAAGAGGCTTCCATTCCCCCTTTCTCCTGGTCATGGCAAGTTGTGACCAGGAGAAAGGGGGGGGTTGTCTGGAAAGGGGCTTCATTTAACCCTCTAGTTTTGCTCCCCCCTTTGAAGCAGTGGGGAGCAAAAATAGAGGGTTAAATATGGAGGTGAAGTGCCTCCCAGGGGGCATTTTGCGCTCTCCTTTCTGCTGGCTCAGTTGCCTTAGGCTCCCTTGCACAGCCCATTTAAAGGGTCTGCCCAAGGGAGCCTGAGACAACTGAGCCGGCAGAGAAAGACCGAAGCCCCGAACAGCCGAACTAAACTGGCCAAAGTCTAGTAAATGTTCAGGGAGTGCATCTTCTCTGAACATCAATTCCCAAGCCCTGAACCGGCCCAAGTTCAGCCCAAATTTTGGGTTGTGAGCTGGTTCGTGCCCATCCCTACTGGCAACCCATAATGCATCTTCTGGTCAAAGGTCAGAGAACTAAGGGAGAAGTTATAATTGCTGTCAGTTTGTTTCACAGTTGCTTGCAATAAAGCCTGAGTCAGTGAAGCTAGGCCTCTGTTTTCAGAACAGCAGAGACAAACGAAATCAAGATTTTGAAGCATCTAAAAGTTGCTATTGTAAATTATTCCTACTGGATCAAGACCCCATTAGTTAAATCAGTACATCACCCACTGGTTTACATTTTGATGCAGAACAGTTGGGCTTTGCTGTTCTTCAGCTTTTCTTGTTCGCTCGTATTTTAACTGGTTTGTAGCTGATGAAATGAAAATGCTTGCCTACAGCTTCTTACAAAGGAAGTGAGGTCTTGTAAGCATCTCTGACGTGACCTAGCAACCTCTGCCTTGTAAAACCGGAAGGTTTTTTTTTCCTGTAAGACTGACTGATACAACAATGGGCAGCAGATACCTCAGTGCAATTATAAGTTGATGCAAGGATAAAATAGAATCCTGAAGAATGAAAGGTGGAACAAAGCTATAGAAAGATAAAGAAACAATGGAGGGGAATCCACATCCCTAAAGAAGGCACTTATCAACCCAGCAAGACACAATCTAAAAATCAGAATTACTGCTAGAAAAATATAATTGCAGCCTGATTAGCACGCTAATGTAACTTATAAACAAACTACCTTGTTGCATCATGTGATTAAAAATACATAAGAGACAACCCAAGTTAATTACTTTGAACTCCCATTGATTTCAGAGTTCAGGGAGTGCTCCGCTCTCCCCCTCACTGAAATCAATGGTGCTTAGCTTTGGCTGGAGAGCAACCATGATTCTTTCCAGAAAGAGAATGTTGGAGTCTCATGTCTTATACAGAGCCATTAATCTGCTGCTATTTTCACTAGAAATCTTTGCTCCCCAGTCTGAGTGAGTTACTTACTTTACTACCTTGCTGTAATTATCCCACTGATCTTTTCATCTCAATATCTAAACCTCCCCTTGTTCTAACCCCTTTTTTTCTCCTCTGGCTGAACCATTTCAGATTCCCGAGGATGTGCAGAACACCTTTGAAAGTCTATGTGAAACATAAATTTAAGCCAACTTGCAGAAAAGCGATCCCCTAATCCACATTAAAAAAAGAGAGTTAAGATCAAATTTAAATGCTTAGTATTCTGAGAGGGCAAGGGAATTTGCTAACAAGCAGGGAGATGGAGCAATTAGGAGCAGTGGCTTGATACAGATTGAGATCCTCTCACTGTACCTGAAAGCAAGGAAAGGTTTTCCTTTTGTCCCATTTCCCAGGCACAGGACTGAACTTCAACTACAGCAGTGCCGACTGTTATTGATGTGACTGCGGCAGCTTTCACTCATGCAAAGGACTGGGGTGCCGGGGCAAAAAGTGCTAAACATGGTAAAATATGAATGCAAAGACTGCCCTTGACTGCATCAACCAGGATATAGCTGCTGGTTGTCTAGCCAGTGGGTGGGTGGTACAGGATTTGGCAATAGAGGACAGGGTTGCAATAGCCTTTATGTAAATAGTACAGTTTGGCTATTGCTGGCATTGGAGCAAGGGTGGGAGGGAGCAGGTCACATTTCTTCCCTCTTCTGGGAAAAGACATTTGGCAGACTGCCCCATATTGCTGTTTCTCAGTCACCTTATCTAACTTCAGCTGGGAATGCATCCAGACTCCCTCTGCTGGAAGACAGAGCTGCCTGAGTGTCCTTTTTCACCTTCAGCCTCATATCCCCCAGTGTACTATGGAAGGCAGTGCTGCAGCTATTGAGTGTCCTTCTTTGACACACTACCTTCGAGCCAGGGAACGAGTTGCAATGTACCCAAATTTCTATTTTAATCTGCAGTGGCACAGCTCATTGTCTCACTTCAGCATTCAGCTACTTCATCCTGCTTTGTGTATATACCAGGTCTGTTTACACATGTGAGAGAATGAACTGCACCACTTTGGATTGCAATTGACTTGATTTCCCTCTCCTGTCTATTCTTTGTTAAGAGAGAGATTTGAAAAAAAAAAAAAACCTAAAGATGAAGGTATTGTAGTTTTGTACAGTTCCAACCTTAAAAGTAAAAAAAGCATTTCTCCACACTGGGCATGTACATACTGGGAACTGAGAGGTGTGTTTCCCCCCTCCAACTTGACTATGAGTGTGTCAAGAAAGACACTAAAGTCCAGGCCCATAGACAGAAAATTGGGGGGGGGGGGCTGGGAGAACTGGTGGGGCATGATATTACAAAATTTAAAATAAAAAAAATACAATAATAAAAGGGCTCATTTCCAAGAAGCCATGGGTAAATGAAAGGCACAGCGACAAACAGGGAAGGCAGGAGGATATTGTCCTCCCTCCATCCCCCCAAGTATTCAGCCTCCAGACCAAGCGAATTGCTTGATGTCTCTCCCCCCTGCACAAAAACAAAGCAGAGCCAGCAATGCCCAGCTTGCCCTCTGCCTCCAAGGGCGCTTTTGTTTTGCCAATCTCAGGGTTTTCTGGCAGGTGAGCTGGGGCACTCCTCAGGGAGAGCATCCTCCGGCCCTGCTGACCCTCCATCAGACCAGCAGAGATTTGACCCTCCATCAGACCAGCGTTCACATCAGACCAGCAGAGATTTGAAATCCAGGTCTCCTCCCTCCCGCCATTGCAGGTTCAGTTCCAAGCACTGCAGCATGCTGGCTGCTTTCCCAACCCTCTTTTCAGGTGCCTTGGAAGAGGGCCTTCCATCCTCCAGCATTCCAAGATGGCTTTGAGGCACTCCAGGCTCTGAGGCACTCCAGGTGGGGCAGGGACATGCAGGGCTGTGCAAGAAGCCAAGTCTGCCTGCCCTCCCGGCATAGGTGGGAGCAGCTGCAACACTCAGGCTCTGCCATGCCTGGTGCCTTCTCCTCAGGGAGGGGAGGGGATTGGCAGCCAGCTAGTTTTGCTGCTGATCTTAGGGGCAGGAGAAAGGGGCAGGTGCCTGGGGTGCAGGACTGGCCAGCTGCCAGCTAAACCACTTGACAAGGCACATGGCATGGCTGAATTAATACTGAAAAAGAATTAGTTTTAAAATAAAATAAAATAAAAAATAAAAAGAGAGTGTGTTGTGGGGCATGGCTTTAAATCAAGGGGGCATGGCCCTGAGATGCCCCACCATTGCTATGGGGCAGCCAGAGTAACACATGGCTTGCCTGTTGAGCCAGTTCGCTGGAAAGGCGGGATAGAAATGCAATAAATAAATAAATAAATAAATAAATTTTGAAGTAGATCTAAGTATGACTACTTGTTGGTGGTCTAGTGCTTCTTCCTTTATTTAAAGTTCTTCTTTTATTTAACACTGAGTGAAGCTTGCAAGCCAATCCAAAAAGTTCACCATAAAACCAAGTATAGCAGAGAGAAGTTTAAAAACCCAAGATACATTTACACAGGTCACCAAATATTTTTTCTAATGAAAAGTATATTGAATATACTTGCACACCACATATAGATAACCCTTTAGAGAACAAAGACAAAGGAACAGACCCTGCAAGACAGGGCAGAAGCATTGAACTCCCATGGTTCCAGTGCCCTTTAAGGAAACTGACTTCCATTAAGATAGCAGGTGGAAAATCAGCTAACTGGAATAGGGGTTGCTGCTGTTGTTAGAAGAGTTTTTCGTACACGATAACCATAGTCTCTACAGTTTCTGTCAAGGGACTTACAGATGAGAATGTATTTAAAAGTGTTACTGCAAGTTGTCACAACAGTTGATATGAAGAGGTAATTTGAAGAAGAAGGGGTAAGAAGAAGAAGAAAAAGAGGAGGAGGAGGAGGAGACTGGATTTATACCCCATCCTTCACTCAGAGTCTCAGAGTGGCTTACAAACTCCTTTCCCTTCCCCTCTCCACAACAGATACCCTCTCTCCACAACAGATACCCTGTAAGTTAGGTGGGGCTGAGAGACTGCTGAGAGAACTGCTCTTTCAAGAACAGCTCTGAAAGAACTATGGCTTGCCGAAGGTCATCCAGCAGCTGCAAGTGGAGGAGTGAGGACTCAAACCCAGTTCTCACAGATTAGACTCCGTGCACTTAATCACTACACCAAATGCCACGTTACAGACAAACAGCTTATCACTTTGTTATGTGCACACACCATTGCTAGCTGGTAACTGAACCTCAGTAGTCACACCAGAACATAATACAAGAAGTGGATCAGAGAATGGTAAATCAAATAACCTTAATGTAACTTAATGCCTCTGACCAGTATTAACAAGCAAGCTATAGCATACTGCTTGCTATGAATGCTGCATACTATATTGTTTGCTCTGTGCATATTTAGTACCCACAATTGCTCTGTGTATATTTAGTACCTACAGTGAGCTTGATGTTGTACAGAATGGAGAAATGCTGTGCTCTCTATCAACACTGAAATGTCTCCAGACACTTTCTGTGCTGAGTCTCTTATACGTATTAAAGAGGGCTCTAATATTATGACTTCATAAGTTATCTATAGTTATGAGGATCAGATATCTTCTAGAGTATACTAATTCAAGCAGCTTGTGGGGGTGTGATAACAGGTGTGAGGAAGGACATTCTCCCATACTACAGGTCACAGAAAACTTCTCATTGGATAGGCAATTGGCATACAGTGATAGTAACAGATGAAAGTATCACCATAAGCAACAAATCTGTCTCTAACCTTTAGCATTGCTGATCCAAATCAGATATTGCTTTGAAATGGATCAGGGGAAAACAGAGAAGCACGAGTAGAGAGAGAGAAGACTAGCTGCTTCTGCATACTGTACTTCATATACTGGCATTCAGCTGGAGTATATAAACCACAGGAGAGCAAGACTGACATACTAAAGAAGGAAAGAGCGTGCAGAAGGGTCATAGACAACATGGAGCCAGTGACAAAGGTGAAAAGGTAAGGGATGTGTGAAGAATCATTCTGATTTGAGCAAGACACGTTCACGGAGAGAGTACTGATTTTGTGTTGGATAGCTGATTCAAGATGGAGACCTGCTTTGTTGATTTATTATTATCATCAACAACCTTTATGACCACAACAGAGAAGCAGGCTATACTGTGAATCAACAGGAATTGCTCACCTTCTTAAAATCTGAACTAGTGAAAGGGTTTTTTACAAACACTCCAGCACCATCATTTGGAGGCAGGTCACACATTGCAGTGTTACATGCAGTGAACTGAGTTTTAGAGTGCTTACCTTCCTTGACACCACCCAGGGTCTCTGGAGGGATACTAATAGCATAATTCAGTCCATTGGAACACAATGGCTGTTCCTTGTGTTTAGTTTTATGTGGTCCAGAGACACTCACTCCAATGCCCTATGCATTTTGTGATCTTGTCCATGGCTTAACACTTAAACAATAAAGCCTGTTTTCATTTTTTTTAACGTGACTAGCTCTTATGGCTCCAAAAAGCAGCCTGAAAATGCATGGATGCTACACTAGGTGAGTTAGCAGGACCTGGAGAGCATTTCAAGAGTTTGGGGTGATGGTTTCAATATCTTCCACCTGGCAGCAAAAACAGGTGAAGGCACAAATGTACAAGAAACACAGCAGCATGTGTCTTTCTTTCTTTTCTTTTCTTTTCTTTTCTTTTCTTTTCTTTTTTTTAAAAAAAATCAGAAGTAGGAATGCTCTACATCTGAGTGGAGAAACTGAATGCTCAGCCTTTTGCCATCTAGCTTTCCCCCATCCAAAATAATGTATTTCAATCATAACTGTAAAATCTACCTGTTTGGAACATTTTTGGTGGGTGGGATTATGCAAATATGGGGCTTATTTGAGTGCTGCTATGAAATCAGTGAATGTTGTAATAGCATATGAGCTAATGAGCTATACTGAATATAAGTTCAAACTAACTATTTGGGAAAGTTTTGTTTGGGAGGAGTCATAGCTTAGAGACAGTGCACATGATTTTCATGCTGAAGGACCCGGATTTAAACCCCAGATTGTTCAGTTAAAAATATCTCAGGAAAGACCCCTGCTCGAATCCTTGGAGAGTGAGTCACTGCCGGTCAGAATAGAAAATACCAGCCCAGACAGACCAAAGTATGTTTATATGTTAAGCACAATGTATAAGCTAACTGTACTTTTGAACCATAAAAGGGTGTTGATTTTATGATCAAAATCTAATCAGGGAGCTACAAGTCAGAGATTCATCCACATTGCAAGGGAATGGTAGACTCCCAGAGGGTAGTTCATAAATACCTAACCTATCTTTCTTCAAAGAGTGACTAGCAAATGATGATCTAAATTAGCCATTAACAATGCTGTTATCATTCCGAATTCAGAGTCTGCGAAACTATGCCAAGCAAAATTACAGATTGCTGTGTAAGAGGTGGAGTATTCCCCAAAGGATTTTGTCCTATGAATGGATCCAGGTTGCTTGTGCTTAGAACCGTAGATGAAGCTGATGGTTATGATGCCAGGTATGCCAATGACCGCATGGTTCCCTTGTCATAGGGTTGGGAGGATAACTGTGGGCTGCTTGTGCTGACAACAGAGGGATAAACAAGTAGTTATTCAGTCTTCTGAAGAATTATTCTCTCTTCTTTGCAATAGGAGATTAAAAAGTGACAGTTTTGAGAAAGATACACTGTTGACCTCTTCAGATGAATCAGGTACTACTGAAAATTTTAAATATTCATTATTTTTTGTTTTAATGTAGTTACTACTTGGGAAAATGTCTGCGCGACGGATAGGGCAATTCTTTGATCCAGCTATAGAAGAACTGATAACAGCAACTAGCTGTTCCCCCAGCTTCAAAGCCAAAAGCACAGAATTAGCAGTAGGAAAGAAAGGCCACATGGCAACACTGACAGCCAGTCTCAGGGCATCACAAGCAACTCTGTTACCCCCAGGGGCATTATCCATGGATGGTAGGCACCAACTGATTTTGCCTTGCTCCAAATTACCCCTGCTTGAAAAGTACCAATCAAAACATGCAGCTGAAACACCATAAAAAGCAAGATATAAAAATAACACAAATATATTAGATAGTTGAAATAAACCCTCACTTGTTTTTT
Source organism: Lepidodactylus listeri (assembly GCA_029233225.1). Classification (NCBI taxonomy): domain Eukaryota; kingdom Metazoa; phylum Chordata; class Lepidosauria; order Squamata; family Gekkonidae; genus Lepidodactylus; species Lepidodactylus listeri. Next base: position 51,635,002 of record JARCFY010000010.1, on the reverse strand, counting down.
TTATTAAACATCATCAGTCAAATGCCTGCTAGGGAAATGGAGGTTGCTGTTCTTTTGTTCCTTAAGGGTTCCTATGCCTTTGTATACTGCATGAAAGCCAATAATGGGCAAAGTTTAATACATTCCTGTACCTCCAATGCAAGATATAGCTGCACTTACTCCATTTCCTATTTTAAGCAGCTTCCCTAGGTACCACAATCCTGCCCCCAAAGGGCTCCCAGTACATCCCTTCTTGTAATTGCTGCTCCTATAGCTTTGGTTTCAGTATGGGTGAGGAATGACCTTCTATTTGTGAGTGCTGAATGGCTGCTTGGTTGCCTGCAGAAAGACAAGAAGAACATGGTGATAGTGAGTATAGTAGAAAGCATCCGGAACAGATAGATTCAGATGGGAAGCCATGTTGGTCTGAAACAGCAGAACAAAGTTTGAGTCCAGTGTCACCTTTCAGACCAACCAAGTTTTATTCACAGCATGAGCTTTTGTGTGCATGCACACTTCTTCAGCTACAATGGAATGGAAATTTCCAGTCCATACATATAGGTAGAGGGTAAGCAGCAAATTAGTACACATCATAATAAAGTTGTTTGAACAGATGCAATGACCAAACTGGAATAACAAGCTTAGTTTATATGGTCACCATTTGTCTGGGTTTAATTCCAGGGAGAAACATAGTGAAGGAAATAAATATATCAAAATCAGAGATTGATGGGCAGGTGTACCCTTCTTAATTGTGGAATGCTGGGAGTAATTAACTGAGAGTGATAGCTTGGGCCTAATAGATAAGTTTGCAAGATCCCCACCTGGAAATCAGGTGTATGCCAAAGAGTGCCAAACTTCTAAATAACACAATTTCTTGACACTCCTCCATCTATGAAGTTTGTTCTGTTCATTCCAATGAAGCTTCTTAAATATTATTTTGTGTAATCTGATCTGCTGAGTTTTTGCACTATCAAGAAGATTGAAGTTCTCCATTGTGGCTTGTGATATAGTGACATTTCTCTCCAGCTATTAATGATTACCAATATAGCTTCACTTCCCAAAGAGCTCTGTGTGACGCAGAGCATGAGAAGCCTTACACCGGAGGAATATGCAAAGGCCTTTCAGTCATTCCTGGACCATTCAACTGAACACCAGTGCATGGACCAATTCAATAAGAAGGAGCTGCCAAATATAGTGGCCAGGTGAGGAACAAGTTCAAAATGTTTGGAAAAGATATCACATAGTGCCAGTACTTCAAGGAATGGTGAAATGCTTATGGGTTCCTATTTTCCCATTGCTGTAGACCACCTTCATGGATCAGGTTTGAACTGAAGGGAAGGATAAAATTATCTTCATCTATTTATCACTTGTAAAACACCATTACATCTCTTCTTCAACACTAATCCAGCCAAAGCTGAGCACTTCCCAGTCTTGCTAATAAACTGAAAATACTAAGCTTGTCCATAAATCCTTCCAATTGATATCAATGGGTCTTAAAATGGGCTGCCATATGCATCTGGTGGGCTGCATTAGTTTTAGTGGGTCACAAACTGTACATATTCTTTGGCTGATTATCACTGATAGTGGCCATGCAGACTGCCAGATTCTCTCACTTTATGCAAAGCATGTCCCCCAGTTTGGCATGCCTAGGGTACCTTGTTTAAATTGGCCTTTCTATTATTTTAAGGCTCTATAACTTTTCACAATGTCACATTATGGTAGAACACTACCAAGGCTGCTTCCTAAGCATATTCTTGTTTAGATCAGGAAGAGATGCTAAAGCTGATGTGTGTCCTTTGTTTGATTTTTTTTCTTTTAGAATTTAATTTTTGGATAAACAACTGAGATAGTGAACAACATTAAAAGTTTGGGCCTTGTTCCAGTACTTTCTTTGATGTGAACACATACCATCTGTTGTGCTGTAATGAATGGAAGTCACCCCTTCTAGAAATACCTGCAGTAAAAAAAAAACCCTCTAAATACTTGCAGAAAACAATGACAAAACAAATTAAATCTAAATCGGCTTAGCAAGTCTAGCAAGACTGTATTTTCATGTAGGAATGGGCACAAACTGAACCACGAAGCGAAGTTAAGTGTGTGGTGGCAAGGCACTCTCTGCCACTCAGCTGTTTTGTCCAGCTTTTGCAAACCCTGTTTAAAGGGACTGTAGTCCCTTTCAATGGGGTTTGTGGAGCCACGAACCACAAACCTGTTCAGTTAATAAACTTGCCTCCTGGTTTGGTTTGGTTCATGGCCAAACCATGAACCACAAACTGAATTGAACTGCATTTTCCTGGTTCATGCCCATCCTTATTTTCATGTATTACTGCTGCTGTTAATACTTACTGTTCTTATCTGTTTATAAATGTGGGGTGTGCATCAGATGGTCACATGCCTATTTTGCACTTAATTGTGTTTTGACCCCCCTGATTTAAAATTCCCCCCACATGACCATATGTACAGTGCATACCCGCCCGTGAGAGAACATACTTCACACACATGATGGTAAAGACTCTAGACCATGACAACATAGACCACAGTAATGCCTTCAGTCTTGAAGTTGCCAGGGGACTCTGGTTGAAAGTCAGCATGGTGTAGTGATTAAAGTGTTGGACTAGGATCTGGGAAGTAAAGGTAAAGGTTTCCCTTGGTCAAAAGCCAGTCGAATCCGAGTCTAGGGGGCGGTTCTCATCTCCGTTTCCAAGCCGAAGAGCCAGCGCTGTCTGAAGACTTCTCCGTGGTCATATGGCTGGCATGACTAAACATCGAGGCGCACGGAATGCTATTACCTTCCCACCAATGCAGTACCTATTGATCGACTTGCAATTTCTTGCTTTCGAACTGCCTGGTTGGCAGGAGCTGGGACCAGAGGCAGGAGCTCACTCCATCATGCAGCACTTGGGTCTCGAACTGCCGAGCTACCAACCTTTGTCCTGCAGCTCAGCATCTTAACCTCTGAACCACCGTGGCCCTAGGATCTGAGAAACCCAGGTTCAAATCCTCATTTTGCCATGGGAGCGGGCTGAGTGACCTTGGGTCATTCACACACTCTCAGCCTAACCTATTTCACAGGGTTATTGTAAGGATAAAACAGAGGAAAGAAGAGCAGAATGATGTAAGATGCTTTGGGTCCCCACTGGGAAGAAAAGCAGGATATAAAGTATATAAATAAATAAAAAGCGCAGATAAACACAGCTACCCCTTTGAAGTTTGCACATCCATGGCACTTTGTGACAAAATATTATCTGAAGTATGTTTTGTACTGTAGCTGGGGCTCTCAGTAAGCTATGATGTGAATTTGGAGGAACACGCATAAAATATTTTCCTATCCAAAGTTTTGGTACCCTTTGTTAATGCGTTAAAGACAATAACAAGCAGTTAAATAAAATAAAGTAAAATAAAATGTGATGTAATCATAAATGCTTATCATTCTAGACTTGGAAATGGAAAATCCACTATCAATGTGCTAGGTGTTGGAAGTGGCACAGGTAAGGAATACAATTTTTTAAAGTAAAATTATGCACTATTCCATTCGTGTTTTTTTTGTTTGAGTAGGCTGCTTGTAGGTAACAAGTGGCCATGATAAAAGATTTTTACTGCAGTAGTGTACTGCTTCACTTTAGTTTTAGCAGTTTGTTTAATTCAATATTTCTTCTTCGTAACCAAAAAATAAATTGCTTCCATCAGTATAGGTCAACACAAATATCAGAACAACATTTTTTATGAAACACACACAAACCATAAAATTCAGCTACTACCCTGGTACTGACCTGGATAGTCCAAGCTAGCCCAATTTCATTAGATCTTAGAAGCTAAGCGGGATCGGTCCTGGTTAGTGCTTGGATAGGAGACCTCCAAGGAATTCCAGGGTTGTGATGCAGAGGCAGGCAAGGGCAAACCTCTGAATGTCTCTTGCCTTGAAAATCCTAAGTCAGCTGTGACTTGACAACACTCGCCACCACCAGTACTCTGGTAGCAAAGCATTAAGAGCAGTAGCAACAGTAATAATTAATGTATGATTTCCAGTGTGATATATTTCATTCGTAACTGGTATTCTTACTTTCCCTGATATAAATAAAGCTAAATAGGAATTGGTACTACTGGCGATTTAATTTGCTTCTCTGTATAAAAGAGATCTTTGCCATGCTAATCATTTCAGAGGATGCCTTTGGATGTTACAAACACCATGGGCTACGTCTGTGTCCTATGACAGATGCTTAATTTGCCTAATAACACTTGTCCACATGGGGCGGGCAGTTCTTGGTTGCAATGTGCGCAGGGTCTTGAATAGCCTATAAAACATGCAGGTGGCTGGTGTTGCTCATGTGTAACATCCAAAGCGACACTGTGAGTTAAACATAAACTGTGGTTTTGAAAAAGAAAGATTCTTAATAAAGATTTCATGCACATTTATTATATAGGAGAACAAGACTTGAAAATGATCAGAATAATCCAGTCCAAGCACCCAGGAGCTTTCATTAAAAATGAAGTCATAGAGCCCAACCCACAACATATTCTGGCATACAAAGGTACAGCACTCCATTGCTATCGACAGAAGATATCAGAACATATACTTTGCCTTATTAAATTTATTTTGTGGGGGTTTCTTTCATGAACAGAAGCAATTAAGAATTCTTCTGATCTCAACAATGTCTCATTTACCTGGCACCAGTTGACATCCATGGAATATGAAAAGCAGGCAAAAGAGTGGAACGTAGGAAAGAAACATGACTTCATACACCTGATCCAGGTAAATTTAGCATTGGTCACATAAACCTTCCTGGTTTGTAAACAATGTATGGTACAATCTCATTGCTTTTAATTTGCTGGGTTTACAGAGACTTGAGCAGGGCAATTTCTTTCCCTTCCCTTTCCCCATTTAATAGGGGCATTTAATCAACTCTCAATTCCACCTACTGTTGAATGTTTTCAGTCCTCATTAGGCTGGCTTTTAAGGATTTCCCCCTCTTTCGATTAATTTACTAAGCCATATCTTTCTACATTTCTGGAGAATTCCTCAAGTACGAATAGATACCTAACTTCTATAACAGCACCTTCATAACGGATGAGAACTTTATTTATTTTCTTCATTTATCACCCACCTTTCTTGTCAAACTCAAGGGGGATTGTAGAACATAAAGCAATCAGACAGCTGAGAACTCCAATTAACAGGGCAGTAGAATTAGGCTTACAAAACTGAACAACAATGAAAAAGAGGAAATTTTAAGGCATGATGTGTCCTGACCTGGATATCCCAGGCTAGCTCAGTCTCTTCAGATCTTGAAAGCTAACCAGGGTTGGTCAGTATTTGGAAGGGAGGACACCAAGGAATACCAGGATCATGACACAGAGGCAGGCAATGGCAAACCACCTCTGATTGTCTCTTGCCTTAAAATCAGGTCACCCTATTTTGAAAAGCAAAAAAAAGGACACATTTCCCAACTGACTACTTTAAACAAGGGATCATTATGACAAACCTAATTTTAAATCTATATATCTAATAGCCAAGGGTCCCTCTGCGTGTGGATATCTAAATCTGCACATCGGGAGCACATGGAGGATAAACAGATTTTCCTGTACACTTAGGGCACTCCCCAGGTGTGCAGAAAAATCTCAAATGTTGAAAAAACTATACGGGGGATATTTAAATCCCCCCCCCCAAGTAAAAGACCATCCCCTGTGCATGCACAGAAAACATACTGGGAACTGTGGTGGAGGTCGAAAATGGCAGCTGCAAGGGAGGTTGAAGGCTGGGAGCTGCACAGGGCTGTTGTGGGGGAAACTTGGTGGGCTGGTGGCTGGGAACCCCAAAGAACTCACCACCATTGTTGTTGACAGGGGGAGAGGCCTTGGTGGGCCCAGCAGCTGGGAACTGTGCAGGCCTTGCCACTGTTGCCATTGCTGGGGGGCAGGGGAGAAACCTTGATGGGCCTGGTGGCTAGGAGCTGCATAGGCCTCGACATCATTGCAATTGTCAGGGTGCGGGGGGAGAAGATTTGGCGGGCCTAGTGGCTGGGAGCTGCACAGGCCTCAATGCTGTTGCCAGGGTGGGGTGCAGGAGAAGCCTTGGTGGGCCCAGTGGCTGGGAGCCATGCAGGCTTCGCCACCGTTAAGGGTGTTGGAGGAGGAAGAAGCCTTGGTGGGCTGGGCAGGCCTGCCTGTGGGACTCACCTGTGGCAGCTTCCTCCTCCTCCTCCATGCAAAGCTCCTGCTGCTTCAGCAGGGGAGCCGCAGGGAATATTCCCGCTCCCCCCCCCTCAACTATTGCGGGACCCTGCTTCTTGTACTACTACTACAGAAGAAGAGGAGGAGGAGATTGCATTTATACCCTGCTCTTCATTGCCCAAGGGAGTCTCAGAGCGGCTTACAATCTCCTTTCCCTTCCCCTCCCCATAACAGACACCATGTGAGGTAGGTGGGGCTGAGAGAGCTTCTTTGAGAACTGCTTGTGAGAAAACAGCTCTGAAAGAACTTGTAACTGACCCAAGGTCACATCAGCAGCTGCATGTGGAGAAATGGGGAAAACCTGGTTCTCTAGATTAGAGTCCACCACTCTTGACCACTACATGTGGCTGCTAAACTGTGATAATTGATACTAACTTGGAATACTAACAAGGATACTAACCTTCCAACCAAAAAAGAGCCCAAAAGAGAATGGACACATAAAAAAGAGGACATGTCCTCTAAAAAGAGGACACCTGGGAACTCTTCTTGAAAACACCATGGGGTTGCCATAAGCCTGCAGTGACTTGGCAGCAAAAAAAGAAGAAGATATGACATACCACAATACAAAAAGTGAGGAACAAACGCAATAAGAGGCTGATGAAGAGAGTTCTGCTTCACAAAAACTTACACGGGCAAAAATGGGTTAGTCTTTAATGTACCAGTGGACTCCTGTTTTATTTTCCTGTCTCACCTCTGGCTTTTCTGGGTCTGTGGCTTTTGTCATCCGTACAAGGGTGAGCCAGTTGTACCATTAGATTTGTCAATGTAAAAGGTGTTTGCACCAAAGGTGTCACAGAAGCATTAAAAAACCCCCAATGTAGCATATAACTGGTGACAGCATCTCTTTTATTATGTGCTAAATACGTGTTGCTTGACAGAAATAAAAAAGCAGCTTTTCCTCTCAGGTGGAACATTTTCTAAATGTCATTAGTCGGAATCATTCCATGGTTTTCAGGAGCTTGAAGGAGATGCTGATGACCCACTTAAGTAGAGCTTCTAATTCAGACTAGGCTTGATCACTCACCATTCTGAGGAATTAATACAGTGACAAAAAATGATCTTGGCTTGTCAGATAGCTTCTTCGCACCAGAAGCAGCAAAAATGGGGGGGACGGGACACATTGTTGCAGCATCACTGCTGGTTGTATGTTGTTTCCCATCCTCCATTTTTGCTCCCATGGGAGAGAAGAGCAGTTAAGGGGGAAGGGAGTTGGGGCTGGGAAATTGCCTGCCATCCCTGGTAGCCTGGTAAGCCTAGAACAATCCTCTTTAGTATTTGGTGCTGAGCTGCAATAAATAGATGCTGTCAAGGGAAAAACAACAACAAAAACAGATAGTAAACTGACATCAGTCAGGACTAAATGCCATTGAAACCAGTTAGTGAAAAGTTATGTTGACACTCATGGGATTTAGTTACAACTAACTGTGGTCTATCAGAGCGATCCTAAACAGATTGATTCAGAATCTTGTTCAGGTCTATTCAATGAGGTTTAATCCCAGGAAAGTGTTCTTAGGACTGCAGCTTATAACTACCATCTAAGGCTAAGGACTGAGGCAATACAGATTTCTTTTAGAACATCAGAATTGAATTTAGTAGTGCTGTAGAACTAGTCCTGTTTCATGAATTTTAACTTGATACAATGCCAGGAACATGGAGACTCCTGGCCTAGTGAATAAACACTTCGTGCATCTGATATACATGAGGAGTCCTTGCTGGAGGTGAGGAAACCTGTTCAACTGGTTTTCCAAATGTTTTCTTAATAGCCATTCACAGGAATTCCAGTAAGGTTGCCAGCTGGTATCCCCCTGAGACTGGGGGGGCGGGAAGATATAGAGTTCTACCGTCATGTCAACAGCATGGAGTTATGACATAATTTCTGGGACAAACCTAGAAATCCTAGAATGGTATGACATCACTTCTGGATTCACCCTGGAAATGATGTTACACTGTCAGTACAGTGGCAATTTTTTGCATTATTTCCCTTCCACTGGTTTACAGAGCAGTCTTAGGCATCAGGGGCTGCCAGCAGGAGGTCTCCCACTATACCGGGAAATCTGGTGACCCTAAGTCCCACACAATTCAAATTACTCAGACAACTGTCAGGTCCTGATGGCAAGTAGCCTCTCTCCAAGCCAATTTCTTTTCCAAAGAAAACGTGTGGCAGCGTGTTGTTGAAGGAAAAGGGTAGCTTGGCCTGTTTTGTTTCTGAACAATTATGATACTGTTTGGAGGGCTAATGGAACTATAAAATTATGGGTCTGATTGTTGTTGAAAATTCATTCCTTATGGATGGCGAAGGGCTTTCCATTCTGGGTTTTTGCCACAGCTCAGCTTCTGGGTTTCCCCCTCCGTTACACACAGTATTGTTTCCTGTTTATTGCTTTCTTATCTCCCCCACCATAGGGATCCATATTGCAAGAAAAGGAGAGATGTGTTTTAGTTCATAAAATCAGTCAATAAGCATCTCATTCTTTGCAAACTAAAATGACATTTGAAGAGAGTTCCACAGCTGCACCTAACACAGTGGGGGGGGGGGGGGATTGTGTTTCCCATTAAGGGTAGTAGGTGCCTGTGATACCCCTGTGCACGAAACCATACATGTGTCAGTAGTTCTGATCATCCTTCTGAAAGCTAATTTTAGGTGTGCTGGGGTACAGATTGAAGTGCTTGGAGAATGTGCCTGCTGGTCTGATGAGAGGCCATGAGAGGACACAAAAAAATAATGTGGACACTGCTGGCAATAACTTCATTGCTCTAATGCAATTCTGAACACTGAATAACATCCCTTGTTCCTGCCTTAAGAAATAAGTCAGTATTGACATGTCCAGATGACCATAAACCAACCTGAATATTTGTAGTTGCATATAGAGCTCAGTCCTAAGATATTTTTTTTAAAAATCCCTGGCTTCAAATTGGGGTGGAGAAGAGTTCTCAAGGCCCATAAGATTTTAGGAAATTGTCCCGCTTTTCATGGCCACTTCCATATGTTTCTATGGTCCTTTGAATATAACTGCTAAGTTGGAGGGAAAATTGGTTCAATCCTAGGTTAGTTTTGTTACCCGTTTCCTTGTTTTCAGTCTTCATTTTTCATCATTAACTTAATAGCTCAACTCTATACTCAGGAGGGGTGGTTCCTCTCCCTGTAATCCTGTGTGCTAAAGCCTGTCCTGAGCAGGTTTCTGCTGTGACTTCAAAAGGAGGAGGTCAAATGGCCTGACTACACAAGTCCATTCACTTTCCTGTGGGACATCTCATTCCAAGTTCCTTCTACTTGCTCAATATCTGTCGAAGCGCTTCAGATCTTATAGTAACAGCGCAGTGAGATGTATGTAGAAGGAAGTTCCCATAAAACACCATTCTGTGGTACCATCAGCTCAGTAATCAGGCCACCACATTAATATGTGCCCCAGTCTGAAAAATGGGAATAGGAATTGTATTATTGTAATCTGTGTGGAGGGTCATAGGAACTGGGGTACAGATTCGTTTTCGTGTTCAGAAGTTCTCAGTGCCACTTGCAATGTTAACACTATGCTTATTTTTCTTAGTGGCAATTATCTCTTTTAGATGCTGTACCGTGTGGAGGATATTGCAAATACTATCAAGTTTTTCCACAGCTGCCTCGATTGTTATGCTAAACTTTTGATTATAATTTTATCAGGTAAGAGGCTTTAAAAAAATACTGACTTTTTTTTACAGAGATTCTCCTGCAGTAATTAAGTAGGCTCCAGATTCTGTTGGCTTAAAAAAAGTCTACTATGCTGTAGGGATGTGCATTCATTTGCAAATGAATAAACACCTAAAATGAAATAAAATCAACATTCATTCAAGGCAGTGGAGTAACAAGAAATCTCCAAAGGGGCGAATGATGAATGATGAACCAATGCCATTAGTGAAAAGGCCCTTTGACACCTTGTGTGCCACATTGCTTGTTGAGCTGATAGGAAGCCTTCATTTCTGTGATTGGCTCAGGACCGTTCAGTTTGACTGCCAGACATTCACATAGGAGGTACTGACTTTTGATCAGTGGAATGGAAATGAATGTTTTTTTAAAAAAACAAAAACTTCATCATTTTGCTCATTTTCTTTGCTGACGCTTCTCATAGGGTTACTAAATTTAAGGTGGGGCTTGACATTCTCCTGGAATTACAACTGATCTCCAGACTACAGAGGTAAATTCCACTGGAGGAAATAGCTATGGAGGGCAGACTCCATGGTATACCATAGAACAGGAGTCTCCAACATTTTTGAGCCTGTGTGCTCCTTTGGAATCCTAACCCAGAGTGGGAGGCACAACCATCAAAAGGCTGCCCCCAGAGGTGGAGAAAACCACAACATGGCAGGGACTAAAGTTATGTATAACTCTAGCTGTCATTCTTCAACATTTCAGGCAGACACTCAGCTTAACAGGGTACCATTTAATCTGCAGAGCCAATCAGATCTGCAGTGCCCCAGTCAGAAGCCCATCAGGATTTTCCAAGTCAGAGTTGGCAACGCTGTCCTCCTAATTTGTTGTTAGAAAATTTAAAATGATAACTCATGCACCATTTAAATGCAATTGGTGTACAATTTTTGACAAGAAAACGATGACAAAAATAATTGTGAAGTCCCTTATTGTCCTGCTCTTAGAGCTACAGCCACCACCGGCGTAAACTATGGGGGGGCTCGAGCCCTTGAGCCCCCCCCAAAAAATTTCCCGTGGGGGACTGAGCCCCCCTTGGGAAAACGTCATGCCTGCCACCGGCGCCTTGCCGCTGCGCCTCCCGGGACCTTCCGAGGCTCGCCAGCTGGTGCCTCTCCCCCCCACCGGCCTGGCCATTCCTCCCTCCTTATCTCTCCCTCTTCCTCTTTTAGGGGTGAGGGAGGGAGTGGCCAGGGCGGAGGGGGAGGGAAAGGCACCAGCAGCACTGGCTGGTGAGCCTTGGAAGGGCCGGGGAGGCGCGGCGGCTGGCGGTAGGTTTTCTGGGGGGGGTGGAAACATCGCCCCAGCGAGCGCACGCACTTTGCGCGCGCGCTAAAGAGCCCCCCCCCCCAGACTTCAGAAAAGTCTATGCCCCTGACAGCCACATATCATCAGCTGAAGGAAGAACTGATGCTATGGATCAGACAGTTGCCTGAATTAAATACAGAACTTTAGGCAAAAGGCAGAACATATTATTACTGCATATTCCATGTGTTGGAATAATGGCAGGTAATGTGTAATGTATAGTACTTGCATTTTGTCTACTGACTGTGTTCATATCTCTTACCTTTCTAATGCTACATGCGTATCCAGCTGTTAATCCAGTCTACTAATCTGTCCTTTGCCTTGCTAGTAACAGCTGATGCAGCTCACACCCCATCCCAAGTGGTGCCCCAAGGATCAGGCCACACTTTGGGATTTGTCAACTGAAGATCCACTATTTTAAATGCAGTTTCTCACTCAGCATCTGGACAGACATCACAAGGAACATTGTGCCTTTCAAGCAGCAAGCTGGTGCGTCTGCCCCCAAGCAAGACTGGCTGTCAGTAGATGTGCCAGCTTGCCTCTGAAAAGGCTTGCCCCTCTGATTTGCTCCTTGTCATTTCTTATTGCTTCAGTGCTGATCTGCTGGATGTGGCTTGCTTAGGTGAGCTGACTAAGACCAGCTTTGGATGTGATCATCATTTTGAAGTAAAGACAAAGGACAAACGGCTCATTTTTCATGTTTGTGCATAAATGGAGCTTACTTCTTTTCTCATTCAGTGAGGGTAAGATTGACCGCTCAGTCCTAATCATATGGAGGACGTAACACTAGTCCTTTTAGGGCCAAACTGGATGTTAACGATATCCATGGGTGGGACCCATGGACATGGATGCCATTTTAGAGCTGAAGTTCGCTGTTTAAAAATGCTACAACAGGACGTGAAACAAGTTGCTTCGGCACTTGAAAAGCTGTGTGCGGGTGGGGGAAGATTACAAAATTACCTGGTTTTGACACAGCGCAGGCCCAATCATGTGGCATTTTTAAACAATCAAGTTCAACTCTAAAATGGTATTAGTGTCCATGGATCTAGTATTACAAACCTATATTAACTGTAAGGTCTATTTTGGCCCTTAGTGAAGTTAATAATACTAATGCTTGAAGGAAGTATGAAGTGGTAGCTTAGTTTAAGGTCAATGGTAGCTTAGTTTAAGGTTAAAACTAACCAGCTGTGCTAGGGGTCCATCTTCCAATGTGTATTGTACTGGATGAGAATTGTACTGGATGTGTATTGTACTGGGAGAAGAATTAAGACCTCCTCTTCTCTAGTGCCACAGTTTGCAGCTAAATTTCACCTCTAGGGATCCAGTGACAAATCACAGACCCACAGCACCACATAGAGTCCCCCTAATTTAGTATAATATTTAGAGCAGTGGTACTCACATCCACATCAACCACATTTGCTTCCACTCCTAGCATGAGGCCTGTTCAGTGGGGAGGCTTATAGCTTAATTTTTTTTTCTGGTGACAGGTGTTTCAAGGTGGTAACCACATGTCAACCACAGGCCCCATGAACAAGGGCCTTGCCCAACATGTTTCAAGAGCCATATTTGGGGGCAGTGCTTAGAAGATCCACAAATGACATGTCAAAGAGCCACAAGTGGTTCCCGAGTCACTGAGTGTCACTGATTTAGAGAAACTAACAATTCCATTTGATGTGTTCCAATAGGTGACAGTGGATGGGCTTCTATATGGAAGAAATACAGACATTGTCTACCCCCAACTGACAGTGGCCACTACATCACAGCCAATGATATCAAAGTTGTCTTGGACAGAATGGGAGTCAAATACCAGGTGTATGATTTCCCCTCTGTTTGGGATATCACTGAATGTTTTATTGATGGAGATACCACTGGAGGTCATATGCTAGACTTCCTGACAGGGACAAAAGACTTCATGAACACTGCTCCCCTTGGTCTCAAGCAACAGCTTCGACAAGCTCTGGGCCAACCAGAATGCAGCACCAGGAAGGACGGGAGGATTGTTTTCAGAAATGATCTAAGCATGATTGTGGTCAGCTCCTAATAACAGGAGAAATATCACAGGTTATTTTCATCAGTTTTGATAGGGACAGGGCAAGCAAATCTACAGAGAATCCATTGTAAAGTTGTGAGGGTACTTGTTCAGAACTGGAGGAGTGAAGTATAAAGCCTCATAGATGTGAAGCATGTTTTTTTAGCAGAGCCTTTGAGGGTTAAAATATACTTAATTTATCACAGAACAAAGTTTGAGTCCAGTGGAATCTTTAAGACAAACAAAGTTTAATTCTGGGTATAAGCTTTCGTGTGCATGCAAGCTTCATCAGATATGTTGAAACAAGGCTTCCTCAACCATTACATATAGGTGGGGATATAGCTAAGATTGGATTGAAGCCATTGGTACCAACTGGTTTAATCCAATTTTAGCTATACTTTTCACACTTACGCATCTTGACTCTAATCAGCCCTTCCTGGCAACTAACCACTCCCCTCTCTATCTATATGTAATGCCTGAGGAAGTCTTGTTTCAGTGTATCAGAAGAAGTGTGCATCCATATGAAAGCTTACACCCAAAATTCAACTTTGTTGGTCTTAAAGGTGCCACTGGACTCAAACTTTGTTCCGTTGTTTCAGACCAACACAGCTACCGACCTAATCTATAATTTACCACAATATACAATCAACATTGGTTTGTACAGATACTAAGGTTCAGAAGTCACAAATTAGAGCTTGATAATTTATAAAATAAGTATATAAAGGAAGAAATCATAAATATATTTAGATGGTTGATTGCATGTAAAAAGACTGCAAACTTTAAGATGTGTTATCATGGAGGATAGCTAGTGTTAGGCTGTATATGCAAGAAAGATGGATAAATTCTATGATGTGTATGCAGTCTCCTTAAACCACATGAGCTCTGGGTTTTTCATCCAGTAAATGTTTTGTCCCAGAGCACATGACACTTAGGGCTGCTGTATAAGTTTTGGTGGGTTTTGGTATCTTTAATGCTATGTTGACAAGAGGGCCTCATTACAACCCAGGTTCTGAGAAGGTTATTGTGCTTTTTGAGGCTGCTATAGTGGTATAGGCATAAGGCTGGTGTTTTGGTTAAGAGTGGCAAACTCTAATCTGGAGAAACGGATTTGATTCTCCACTCCTCCACATGAAGCCTGCCAGGTAACCTTGGGCCAGTCACAGTTCTCTCAGAACTATCTCAGCCCCACCCATCTCACAAGGTGCCTGTTGTGGGGAGATGAAGGGAAGGCCATTGTAAGCCACTTGGAGACTCCCTAGTGTAGAGAAAAGCAGGGTATAAAAACTAACTCTTCTTCTTCTTAATTATCTGCAATGTTACATGAAAGCACTAAGCACCCATGCTTTAAGCTTTATCACAGTACAAATCTGTCTCTCCATCCCTGGTGTTAGTATTTGCCCTGATGACAGGGCCACACAGACAAACCCTTCCATTCACATGTAGACATTATTTTAAAGCAAATGCGTGGATGTGTGTCAGAAGAACCAAACCAAGTCCCCATCTGGTGTTGTACTCTGATTGTTAGAATGTGGTGAAGAACATAAAAGAGGCAGGGATTATATCCCTTCATCTACACACTCCATTTATTAAATAACCTGACATCACCCCCACCTGGTATCTGAGGCAGACAGGACTGGCAGGTAAAGGCCCTTCATATTGCTTGTGTGGAGGAATTTCCATAGACTAGAGACTCCCCCACAATTCGATTGGTACAGGCCTACTGACTTCCCCTCTTTGAAGCTTTCTGAGGGCCTATGTTTAGGAGCTCTAGAGGTGTTCTTCTGAACACTACTTTGCCCTGTCACAAAGCTCAAACACAAATATTTATTCATTTAATACATTTTCTCCCCTTCCACTTTCTCCATGGAGTTCAGGGTTTCATACATGACTCTCTCTTCACAACAACCCTGTGAGGTAGGTTAGGTTGAGGGCATCACACCATTTGCTTCATGGTAAAGTAGAATCTGAACCTGGACCTCCCAGATCCTAATCCAGCACTCTAACTACTATACCACATGGGTTAAGTGCTGTTTGATTGCTCACTGGTAATGTGTGGGCCTCTGATTTTTGTTCTCAGAATGCCCCATGGCTTTAGTAGAGCAGGTGGAAGCACTGGGCCAGGTGGGAGGCAGCATTCTTTCTCAGCATAGGAGCACTGTCTTGCTGTGGAATCTTAAAAGATATGTGTGCAACAGCCCTGCCACCAGTGTAATATGACAAACCAAAAAGGGGTCACAGGTATCAAACAAGAAAACCATACAAACAAACCCTGTGATATAAATGACATTTAGTAAGAATTATACTACTTTCAAAACTTTACAAGATTGCAATTTGTCCAACATTCTCAACTTCAGGTCTCTTTTTGGGCTGGAACGCACCAGAACAGCGTTCCGGCTGGCGTCCGAGCCCGCCCTGCCCCTTTCTGCTGGTGGGAAAGGGCCCTGCGCTCCAGATCTCCATGTCGATATATAGTGCGAGGCCTGGCCTCCCGGCTCATTGCACTCAAAGGGGGCTTTCCCTTTAAGTGCAAAGAGCTGGCAGGAAGGGATCCCGTGCTCTGGATCTCCACGTAGAGATTGAGCATGAGGCCTGGCCTCCTGGCTCTTTGCACTCAAAGGGAGCTTTCCCTTTAAGTGCAAAGAGCTGGTGGGAATGGGCCCCGCACTCTGGATCATTGTGCGGAGATCAAGTATGAGGCCTGGCCTCCCGGCTCTTTGCACTCAAAGGGAGCTTTCCCTTTAAGTGCAAAGAGCTGGGGGGAGGGGCCCCAGCTGTTGCAGCTCTCTCCATCTGGCTTGTTGCCATGCCCATGCTCTCCCTGCTCCCAGTAAGTGCCTCCCCCCATCTCTTTTCCCTCTCTGTTTTTTTTCTTTCTCTCTCTCTTTCTTTCCTCACCCCTCCCCCTCTTTCTTTCTTTCTTTCTTTCTTTCTTTCTTTCTTTCTTTCTTTCTTTCTTTCTTCCTTCCTTCCTTCCTTCCTTCCTTCCTTCCTTCCTTCCTTCCTTCCTTCCTTCCTCTCTCTTTTTCCCCTCCCTCCCTCCCTCCCTCAGACCACGGGTGGAGGGTCACAAGTGTAGGGAGCATTTGCTAGTCATTTGAAAATTTATGGCTTCTAGCTGGGGAGAATAATAGGATTGGTCTGCTACTACAAAAATGGATAGTGTTCATGGAGAGCATCAGCCAGCAACCATGAGGAGGCTTTATACACCCAGAGAGTATTGGCTAGCTCCCAGTATAAACACTCATAATGGAACCAGAAGTAAGTTATATATTAAATGATTACAAGTTCAAAATAATTGTATTCCATTCAGCTTCATGTTGCTTTTCATTTACCATGTTTTTTCCCAGGATATTTTGAAGGAGTTAAAGAAATAAAGAAGTTTGCTCCTATTATAATTTTGAACTGGATTAAGAAGCTGACACCTCCTTACAATATAGAATTACTCCTGAGGAAGACTGCAGTTGAAATGAGTTTATAACCGGGTGCTCATTGAGAATGTTGGACTTTTTTGTAATATTGTAAAGTTGAGAATGTTGGACACATTGCAATCTTGTACAGTTTTGAAAGTAATATAATTCTTACTAAATGTCATTTATATCATAGGGTTTGTTTGTATGGTTTACCAGTGTAATATGGGCAGCTTGTCATTTGTAAAAAAATCAGTTTTTGTATTTTCATACTGTGTTCTTTCTTTTTGAAAAAATAAATAATTTCACATTCAGTGTTAATGTTTGCTTCTGATATCATAAACATATGGTACGGTAACAGTTTTCAGTAACAATCTGTAGTTGAGAAAAAAGAAACAAAATCTTAGCTAATGTGAAAATACAGTGAAGAGGCCTGGGGGTAGCTAGCAGAGCCATATCCACTCCCACTGCACCTTAGCTTAGCACCACATGGTTAAAGCTCCTATTAGCCATGACCACTACATGGAACCTCCATGTTCACAGAGTGTATACTTCTGAATATTAGACACTGAGAACATAATAAGGGAAATGATCTTGAACAAAAGAAGCCATCTTATGCCACACTGGTCCATCTAGCTCAAGTCTGTCTGTTCTGATTGGCAACACATCTCAGGCACAGGCACAGAAGGATCTTGCTTGTCACCCATGATCTTTTAAATGGAAATGCCAAGTACTGAACCTGGAACAGTCTTCATGTAAAGCACAGCACTACTCCTCAGCACAGCTCCTCCTACATTGCCCTCATTCTCTAAGGCATTTTGGGTGGCTACTGTCAAAAACAGAATACTGGTACATATGGAGTGATTATGGCCACAGCTGAGTACAAGGCTGGTATAGGTTCTGAGATTCAAATTGCCCCATTGACCTCACATTGGCTAGAACAGCATCCATTTGAAAGGAGTCAAAACGGAGGAGATGGAAGAAAAGTGATCCCCTTCTCCTTGCACAGACTACCACTCCTGGCCCAATGTGTACTGCAGTACCATGATATATGGTTAAGGAGGGCCTCCATGTTCTGACACAGTGTATCTGAACACTGAGTGCCATGGACAAACAATAAGAGATAGTAAATCACTTACATGCCTGTTTAGGAACTCTTCCCTTTAGCCCTTTTCCATACAGACAACCTGAGCCTAACACTGCTAAGCTGCCAGCATGGCAGCCAGTTAGGCAAACAAAAGCATGAAATGTTAACACCAAGCAGTTTACCACAATCCCAATCCCAATCCCAATTTACCACAATCCCAATAGCCAATATGTTTCCCTGAAAGGGCAAATAATAGTTGTTGGTCTCCAGCTAATGGCATTCTGAGGTATACTGCCACTGAACCTGGAGGTTCCATTTAGCCATGATGGTTAACAACCAGTGATAGATAGCTTCATGACTTTGTCCCTTTAAAGCTATGTAAGGTACTGAACATCACTATATTCACTGGCAAGTAGTTTTATTAATATTTGTTTATTAACATATTTTACCCAGCCTTTCCTTTTGGCTCAAGGAGGAAACACAAGCTAGCTGAAAAACATGGCCTTTCTCTTACTTTGCATATACCCAATATAGACAGTTGTTCAAGGCCAGCACAATGATCTTTGGGACCCCAGGCAAATAATTTTGTTCCACCCACCATTGCTCTGTAGGAAGTTGCACCCTACTCAGGCCACCCTTACTGGGGGTGTGAGTTGCTGTGGCACTCTTGCCAACTATCCTAGACCTGAGGAGAGGGAAAAGTCATAAGAACATAAGAGAAGCCAATGTTGGATCAGGCCAATGGCCCATTCAGTCCAACACTGTCACACAGTGACCAAAGGTACAAGTTGCCATCAGGAGGTCCATCAGTGGGGCCAGGACACTAGAAGCCCTCCCACTGTTGCCCCCCCAAGCATGAAGAATACAGTGCATCACTTGCCCCAGACCAGAGATCCTATCTATACCTTGTGGTTAATAGCCACTGATGGACCTCTGCTCCATATGTTTATCTAATTCCCTCTTGAAGCTGTCCATTATCTTAGTGTCATGGCAGGGAACTGCTGCACCTGGGGCTGGGGCTTGCTGTGGTCCCATGCCTCCTGGACCCAGCATCAGGGGAAGCCCTGTCCAGCACCCAAGTGCCTCAAACCAGCACAGCTCTTTCCTGGGGCTGCACATGGTGCTACAGCTCCCAGACCCACCAGCAGGGAAGGTTCACTCACTGACCATGGCTGTGCCCAAGGCTGCTGCTTGCCACGCCACTTTGCCTCCCAGACCTGGCCATGGGGGGAGACCCAGCCCACTCCCTGAGTGCCTCAGTGCAGTGCCCTTCTCTTGTGCCTGATTCTGTGAAGCCTCAGGATGGCTGGCTTGGCACTCCTCCAGCTCTGGGAGAGATAGGAGTCCTGTGTGATTGCCTCTGTCAGCCTCCATTCTTTTGGTACCCAGTGCTGCAGGCATGTGAGATGCTGCTGCCTACAGAATTCCCCTTCTGGACAAGTCATTTATAAGTATAAGGTGTCTCCTTGGGGCTCATTGCTTAGCTGTGAGGCAAAGTCTAAACTTTGTTCACCCTTCAAAACTACTGGGAGAGGCCATTGGCTGGTAGAAGAGTATAGCCTAGAAGTTTTCTTAACAGGAGTGCCAAATGTTTTGTAACCAGCAGAAACTCAGCAGATGCAGCTTTTCCTTTCATGAAATTGGTTAAGAAGTGTAAACTATTGGATTTCTGCCTTTCATGCTGTGATTAAAAGCACATAGTATTGGACTCCGACTGGAGACACCCAGGTTCAAATCCCCACTTGCCTAGATGCTCTCTGGGTGACCTTGGTCCAGTCATTCTCTCTCAGCCTTGTCTACCTCACAGGGATAAAACGGAAGAGGGGAGAATGCATGCATGCTGCCCTGAGTTCCTTGAAAGAAGGGTGGGATTAAAATGCACCAAATAAATAAATAAGGAATTAGGTTATATTAGGGTTGCCAGTTCCTGATTGGGAAATACATGGAGATCTGGGGGGTGGAGCCTGAGGAGGGCAGAGTTTGGGGAAGGGAGGGACTTCAGTGGGGTTTAATGCTATAGAGCACCTTCCAAAGCAGCCCTTTTCTCCAGGGCAACTGATCTCTGTTGCCTGATCAGTTGTAATCCCAGGAGATCTCCAGCTACCACCTGAAGGTTGGCAACCCTAGGTTATATATATATTAAGTGGGAAAAGGTAGCAGAATTTGTTTTTGTTTTTTTCTGATATGGGGTGTCTATAACGGGGGACCTCCTGGCATCCCAGTGCTTTGCCTGCATGAACCTCAAGAGCTGGGGAGGGGGTGGGGGGTGGAGCATGCACCAGTGTTGCTCTGGTGCACTGGCATTATTTCCTATAAAAACCAGAACTGATATAGCAGTGCTATAAATTCTAGAGCATCTAATGTCACTTCTGTCCCCCACACCCAGAAGTGATGACAGCATGCTGGTGCCCCACTGGCTTGCCAGGCCCCACACCCAATTTCTCCTTGAGGTTGCTGGCTGTAGCCTGGCAAGCATAGGTGCCTGGGTTTAACTGACAGAGCCCTGCAGAAAACATGGCATTTGTATAGGAGTCTCTCTTTTTGTACAAATCATACTTTTGCTCATAGTTTAGTACAAACTAAAAGTGACGAGAAATGAAGTCCCAGAAGGTTCTAAATGAAACCTGATGGTTCAGTCCACACTGGGGTTTGGTATAACATGAGCTTGGGACACCCTCAAGCTCACCCACTTCCTCTTCCCTCTCCTCCTCATCTTCTTGCACTCTGCAGTCATGAGCTATGTCCATTTTACTACAAGTGGGAACTAGCAGGGTACCCTTGAAGGCCTTTGTCCCTGGAGATTTCAGGCCTTTTATGGGCATGGGAGGGAGGCGAGGAGGATGTAGAAAAGATATGGAAATTATGTGGCAGAGAAAGGGTTAAATTGTGAAACTAGAGCAGAAAATACATATCTGCAATTAATTCATAGGCAATTCTTCAGGGAGTTAATGCAATTAAAATGGAAGAACTAAGCAAGGGTAAGCAAACACAAAAATAGCACACTGTCCATATTTTATATTCAATTGTTTCATTTGTTTTAAAGAAATATTTAACAAGTGAGGAGGTTTGTCATTATGCTGTTTAATTATGAGAATTAGCTTCTCTATCTCATTTCCATGCCTGTGCTGTGTCATTACTTATAACACGTTCTTTGTTTCTGTGGGAAGTCTTGATTGACTTCTTGCTGTTTCCCTCTAAAGTTGCGTCTCAAGTGTGGCCACTAGAGGGCTATGCAACTCTGCACATTTGATCAGCTTGTTTATAAAACTGTCCTACAGTTTTGATCGAAACATGAATCTGGTTGCAGCCTGGCTGGCTTTGCTTCACCAGACGAATCAGACATATCACAGGCATCATCTGTAAATGCTCTTATGTACTTTGGAGTCCATGACGGATAGGTCTATCAGTAGCTACTAGCCATAGTGACTGAGGCGAAGATCTGAATACCATTTCCTGGAGGCAATATCAGGGGATATCAACAATTTGTGATTGTTGGTGCCCTGCAAAATAACTTTTGGCAAACTCTAACAAGTGACAGCACACATCATAATAGGATTTTCATCTCTTCTCTGCAGTTCCTGATAATACTGATAGTCTGATAATACTTGGAAACCTCTTGGGGAACAGAGATGTTCTGTTGTCTCTGAAAGGGACTGTGGTCAACAGGGTTTGCAGGGCCATGAACCGCATGAACCAGTTTGGTTTGGTTCGGGGTTTGGTTCAGGGTTCAGATTTTTACTTTTTGATCTAGTGGAATTTTTAACAACAATAATAATGAGCTTTAGAGTTTACTTATATTAATTCATCTCTAATACATTCATAGGTCCTCAGCTTATGAAATAAATGAATTTTGCTTAACGCTTTAGAAGGTAGTTGCTTTTCTGAGTGGCTTTCAGTCTGAATGGATAGATTATCACTTGGCTAAGCATAAGATGAATTCATCCAGGACAGCACTGGCAATTGGCCTCCCAATGGGCAATGCCAGATTAAATAGGCAATTTCAATTTTGACTATGATCAAATGAACTAAGACAAAGAAGTGGCTTTGGTTTCCTTCTGAGAGAGACAAGAACCCCTCAATAGCCTCCATTTTGAAAAACAAGTTTTTCCCTTTCTTTCCTTTCCTGCTGTCCACATTAAGTAATTTTTTTTCTATGTATGTAAGTGCCCTCAAGTCACAACAGACTTACGCAAACCCCGGCAAAGGGCTTTCAAGGCAAGTGAGAAAGCAAGACGGTCTGCAATTGCCTTCTGAAAAGCCTTCCTTGGTGGTGTTCCATCCAAGCACTAACCCTGCCTAGCTTCAAAGATCTGATAATATTGAGCTATACCATATTCATTCCACATCCCGTCTGTTTTTTAAGGATTACTAAAACCATCCTTTGATTTTCTTCAGTGACTTCTGCACATGGCCCTTAAAACATGGAACTGACTCAAAAGCTACTTCACTTGCTGTAGCAGAAGTATTTATGGAATTCTGCAAGGGAATTGGGGGTTAACAACAGCCCTCCCTTATATACTAGCAATTCTAGGAGGAGGAATTACCAAGTCATCCATGCCACTATTCATTAGCCAAGGTCACTAGCTAGAGTAAGACAGCAGCTGATACATTTGTGTGTGTGTGTGTGTGTGTGTGTGTGTGTGTGTGTCTGTGTGTGTCCAGGCCCATCTCCCTTTCATCTTTGTAGCAGCAAAAATCATTTCAACCAAAGCACTCAAAGAATATAACTAAGTTGCAGGAAGACTTCACACCTGAAGTTAATGTTTATAGAAAATGTGTGATTGTTGGTGCCCTGCAAAATAACTTTTGGCAAACTCTAACAAGTGACAGCACACATCATAATAGGATTTTCATCTCTTCTCTGCAGATCCTGATAGTCTGATAATACTTGGAAATCTCTTGGGGAAGAGAGATATGTTCTGTTGTCTCTGAAAAGACCTTTGGCACCATTTTCACAGATGGTATTAGTATAACCTGCTTTAAATCCAGACAGGTGCTTTAGTTTTAAGGAGTACCCAACTATTAATCACTATGGCTCTGATCCAGAGAATCACACTTCAGTCCTTTTGAAACCTCTGGTACATATAAGTTGCAAGTAACTTAAATGAAATGCCATGGTACAATTTTCTCTGGACTGTGCCTCGCACATTTATTTAATATTCTTCTTCTTGATCATGGTGTCTCCCCTACCAGGTAAGTCTAAACCTTATTTAACATTCATTTAATTTATTGCAATACTGTCCTACTATTCTCTCAGGAAGCCACACAGAGCTCACACTGTGCTCCAGTGCAGGCACTGGCCAGCCTCAAGCCTGCCGAACTATAACAATGGCCAGCCTGAAATGTCTTCTGACCTTTCTCTGCGCTGACCTTCTGATGTCATTCAAATTAAGGAAGCAGATTAGTGCTGGCCTGTAGCTACTAAATGGACAGCCCCATAAGACTTCCTTCCTCCCTTGTTGGCGGAGTCTTCTCCCTGCTTGCTAGCAAGAAGAAGACTTGGCTGCTGGCAATGGAGGCCACGCAGCCAACCCTCTCTTCCCCCGCCAGCCAGCTGAGCAGAGAAGGGGATTGCTATTAATATTCAATTTATAGCCTGCCCTTCCCAGCAAAATAGGGCTCAGAGCAGGTAACACCAAGTCAACACTCTCCCATTCCATCTGCAGGCCAACAGTAGTACAACAAATTTAGAGTCCAGTAGCATCTTTAAGACCAACAAAGGTGTATTCAAGGTATGAGCTTTCATGTGCACGCACACATTTCATCCTCCTTTTAAACTCAAGGAATGCCCCCTCTCTGTGTCCCATAGAGAGTGATCTCCCCCCTCTTTCTATTGTTAAGATTCCTTCCTAGCTGCCTGAGGAAGAAGCTGTGTTGCCCAAATCCCCAGCCTGCAGGTAGGGAGGGGGCAGGAGAAGGAGCTGGGGTGGGACATGTGTCTTCCATCTCTGCCTTGCCAGAACTGGTGATCTCCTCTTGCATGGTTTGCCTAAGCAAGGCTAGAACCTGGGGGGGGGGGAGAGAACATTTAGGGTCTTGATCATTGTGTCTTACTCACAAGTAGACCTGGAGAGCCACTTAGGGTTGCCAAGTCTTCAAAACTCACCGGCGGGGGGGAGTCCTCCTCTGGCCGGGAGTTTCTCTTGGTGCGCGTGCGAAGCGCGCGTGCCCAGCGACGTCACCGGAAGTGACGTCAGCATGTTGGGGGCATTGCCAGGGCGACGCTCTGGCAATCGCCCCAAAACTCTATGATACCATCTCTATGATATGGTATCATAGAGTTTTGGTATCATAGAGTTTTGGGGCGATTGCCAGAGCGTCACCCTGGCAACGCCCCCAACGTGCTGACGTCACTTCCGGTGATGTCATTACGTCGTCCTCGCTGGATGACGTCGGGGGTGGGGTTCCCCCCGCCAGCCAAATGCTGGCCAGCGGATTGGGAACCCCTTTAGCGGGGGATGCTTCGCCCCCCGGGCTGACTTGGCAGCCCTAGACCCACTGTTGGCATTGCATACAGCTGCCACTGCAACTTAGTGCACTGAGTAGTTGCTTAGATGGCTCTCATTAGAAGCTATGTTGCTTACATGGCTTATGGAGTGGGGGGGCACTCAGCAGCCTCCTGGACTCTAAAGAGAGAAGGAAATCAAGAGGTAAGGAGAACAGCCCAGGTTTACATATCTTACCAGAATGCTGAAAATCTGGCATGTTGTCTGGGTCCCATAGAGATTCCTTTCTCTATTAGCCAGTTGTTGCTCCTTTTTGAGGCCTGCAGATGGAATAGAAATCTCCCTCGCAGACTGATTGCCCTGGTATCTAGCAGCCGGTTGCAAAAGGTGTTGTTTTTGGCATGCTTTTTGTCGCCCTCAGATTAAGGCAATCACATTGGGGTAGCCTAGGCAAGCCTGCTGTAGGTCATGCTGGCTCCTCTTGTGCCCAGTCCAGCACCACCAATAAGGAGGGCATTCAACTCCTCTGCAGAAGAAAACCCTCACTGTCTCCTAAATGGCCACCGCTGTTGAAGACAGCCTCTACATATAAAACTGTTGTCTTTCTCCAGAAAGGGTTAGAATGCAGGGAAGAACAGTGATAGAAGTAGTTAAGATAGAAGAATATAAGGCTGAATAAGGAATTTAGAGTTTTAAAGATTAGATAAAGGCAAAGCCTGATCTAAACTGGTCTCCCTGTTGAGGCAGGAAAAGTGCTGCATAGGATTAAGAACATAAGAAGATCCCTGCTGGCTCAGACCAATGGTCTATCTAGTCCAGTATCCTTTTGCACACCATGGCCAACCAGTTCCTCTGGATGGCCATCAACAGGTCATAGAGGGTGAGGCTTTCCCCTGATGTTGTCTCCTGGCTCTGAGATTCAGAGGATTAGTGCTTCTGAATATGGAGGTTCCCCCCCAGTCATCATGCCATTGATAGACCTATCCTCCGTGAATCTATCTAATCCCCTTTTAAAACTGTTTATTCTTATTCACTACATCTTCTGCAGCAACTTCCACATTTTAATCACTCTCTGTGTAAAATTGTATTTCCATTTGTCTGTCTAGTTATATTTTTGTGGGTGGGGCAGTCTGTCCCCAACTATAAATAAGGGAAGGGAAATAATCTCAGTCCCAAATAATCTGAGGGAAAGTGTCCCTTTATAGTCAAGTCTCCTCCATTTTTTCTTGCTCGCGCTCTCTCTTCCTGCCTGTATGTCTCTTTCTCAGTTGATTCTCAGTTTCCCTTCTACCATCTTTCCTGTTTTCTTTTGCTTACAAACAATTTGGAGGTGGGAGAGACAGTGTGTGGGGTCCCCAGCTGCTTGCACCGCAGGGCAAGGGGAAGCTTAGAATGAACTCTGAACACCGCCTAGATAACAAGAGGCTGAAATCATGATTCTTTCTTGCTGCTGTGGGATACATCACTGCTAAAGTGGACTATGATAAAAGAAGCACCAAGATTTAACCTGACAGTTGAACAATGAAGAAAGAAATCAAGAATGCCTATGAAGAATCATGTGTGATGGACAAATATGCTTCATCTTTTGCAGAGGAATAGGCTATACCAGTGATCCATTCTCCAGTTATAAAGTCCAATAGAACTACAGGCACTTTTGGGAAGAAAGATTGCTTAGAATCTGCTACCCATCTAAAGAAATGCAGCCTGTCATACTCTCAAGGAAACTTCTCCTTTGATCTGGATATTATGCCATGCCGAGTCACTAAAAACAACATGGAGGAGCAGATCAACTTGGTCTGCTTGACTGAGACCTGGCTGGAGGAATCAGATAATGTTTCTCTGTTCCAGTTGACTTTGGCCAGGACCTTCATCAACTCCAAACAGGAGAGTGGGGAGAGGAATGGTGGTAATCATTTAAGAGTTTTTTGCCTTCTAAAGATTCTCAGGCCAGACAGTGGCTGATCTTGATAGTATGTACTTTGTGATGGGCACCAGGGAGAGGGTAGGGTTTCTGCAGCCTAACTTGCTTGTGGGTGCCCTGGCTAAACTGGCAGAGGCCTGATGTTGGAAACTCCAAGTCCTACAATTCTGGAGGATTTCAGGATCCATGCAGAAGTTACTTCTAGTCAATCTCAAGATTTCATGGCCACTACTGGGCAGATGGGCCCAACACATGAAAGGTCATACACTAGGTCTTTTTTAAAAAAGAAAGTTTTGTACTGAACAGGTGTATAATGATCTAGTGAAGAAGTTGGAAGTTAATCTCTGAAAGCTTGAGTCATCCTGCTGGCCACAGTTTTTGTTGTTGCCATTGTGTCTGCTGATTTGTATACAACCCAATAGTTCAAAATTGTTCTAGTGGTGGCTAGACAAGAATTGGCTGAATTGGAGTCAGATCTAAGCTGTGCCATTTTTGCTAGAGTTTGGAGACTAACTGTCTTTGGTGGGCTTTGGGCTGGATCCCAGTTGGTGCAGTTCTGGATATGAGATCCTATTAGTATATGCTATGATATGATAATACAATTGCCCTGTTGAAAGAGGGACACTAGACTATGTATGACAAAGCTTGATTATAGTGTTCCAGGAACTTCATTTGTAGAGGATTTGTAGAGGATTTGTATCTAAATAGTTTTATTTATCTTGTAAAATCAGCATCATGCTCTATGGCCCAGAAGATGTGAGAGATGTCAAAGGAAAAGGAAAGGATACTCAAAGGAAACTTTGATCAGTGAATTTCTGGTGTACCTGGGCTGTTAGGCAGCTTGCAGTTAGAGAATGCCTTTAATCAATTCTGTGTTTTTTTCCCAATAGTATGATAACAGGGAAAATATGTGTTTCCCCTCACACTGACATCTTGAGGCTAAAAGTTCTTGAGGCATTGTGCTCCCTTGCTTCTGATATATTACACATCAGAGTTCTGGTACAGGAAGCTGCCACATGCCTTTGGTTTTGTATGGCCAAATAATTCTTTTTGGGGTGCATCCGTAACTGATATTAATGGGAGGGTTGTGGCTAGGTAACAGCTTCCACTCTGTTTCCCTTGCATTCCTCTCCATTTCACCTGTCTGATATCACTCACTTTCATGTTCATAATAACCATTGCTCTTGTGTCTGAAATGGGCAAACTATTGTAGCAACATACTATTGTTTTCTTAAAAGACCATAAACTTGATTTGACTCATGAGCCAGGTCAGTGTAGTCATGCAGCACTGATATTTCTCTTTAGAAAAATTCAGGCACTTCATCATTCACATATAGGGATGGACATGAACCAGGAAAATGCAGGTCAGTTTGTGGATAATGGCATGCCCGATTTAGAACCATGAACAGTCACGAACTTTTAGGGGCCAAATGAAACAGTTTGGTTTGTGAGGTTTGTGGTTCACTAGAACAGTCACCTCTGGTGTGCTAGAGACACCAAACTTGCAGGGGATCTCTATCTGATTCTTTTCTACCCACTCTCCAAGTTTGGTGAGTATTAAATTTATGGGGCCCAAGTTATGCCCCCCCCCAAAGGTGCCCCCAGGAAAGTGCTTTCCTGGGTCACCTACTTTGGGGGGTGTAACTTGGACCCCATAAATTCAATCCTCACCAAACTTGGAGGAAAGGTAGAACAGAGTCAGCCAGAGATCTCCTGTGAGTTTTGTGACTCTAGCTTGAACAGGATCCATTTTACACAATCCTGAATCTTCTAAACTTGCTCCTGTCAAAATGACTGTCTGTCAATGAGAGGTGGTCATTTTGAAAGGCACAGGTTCAGGAGGTTCAGGCATGTATAGAATGAATCCTGTACAAGATAGAGATATCAAAGTCTCAGGGGACCTCCCTCAGATGCTTCTCTACATGTTGTCCAAGGTTTGCCCCCCTGATGCTTTGAAGTTGGGTAAACATTTAGATTGAGAGGAGACAGTCTGTCTGGAAATGTATCCATACACAAACCTCCATGAACAGTTTGACAGTTCGTGGAAAGTTTGTGCTGGTTGACCTGACATAAACATCACTTTGTGAACCACAAACTGGACAAAATTCATCGCATACTTTAATTCATGAGCCAGTTCATGCCCATCCCTAATCAGATAGACTGTCTCATACAATCTGACTTCTTCCATTCTTCCCAGTTGCTCAGTCTTTTATCCCCCCTCCATCTCTACTTTTTGGAATCCTGAGAGCCTCTGCAAGCATTGACTTTGGAGTATACACTTTTATATAGCTCTTCAGGCAGAACAAAAAATATTAGATTTATCACAATACTATTTCCACACAGACTTTGTGTGTTACTTTGGGATATATACAAAGCTAGGGAAAAGTCATCAAAAGTTCATTTTACTGGAAGTTTTAATTCTTTAGGGAAGAAAAACCAATCTCTTCAATATGACACTGAAAATGATTTCTGCTAACATCTGGCAAATCTGTTTGTTTGTGTTATCCACAATTGCAGAACTGTTATTTATAATGCTCTTATTCTAATTTACATTTTAATTTTATGAGTGGATTGAGAATTCTTTAGAAGCTGTTGCAGTGTCATTCTGCATAGGGTAAAATAAGCAGTGCTGCAACACATTGCAAGTTATATTAAAAATACCTGCACTGAAGTCTAGCTTGCTTCTCCAGTGAACTTTTAGATCAGCAATACATCCCTTTATCTGAAACTACTTGTGCCAAGTTTTGTTTTGATTCAGCTTGATCTGATAGAATGGATGGGTCTAATTTTTGGGGATGTGGATTCAGATCAAGAATGCATTTTATAAAAAGAGACCAGGACTGTAGAAAAATGAGCAGACCAGGGAGGGGGACCTTTAGAATGGAATCAAATTGTAGTCTGCTACAGTGAGTATTGTAGGTATTTTCTGTTTTCACTACATTAGCTTTATCTTGTAATCTACTTTCTCAATTCCTTATATCTCACTGGAATAGTTGGTTAATATAGCAGAGTTTTGCCTAGTCATAGAAGCAGGATACTGAGTGTAGTAAATAAATCTTCCAAGAAGTAGATTGCAAAAAAGGTAAACTTACATTTATTGAAGTAGATCCAGTTCACATTCAGGTTGCAGTCAAAAGAAGAGAAAGAAGTCTAATCTAAAGAGTACTTCCCCTTTCACAAATGGCCAGCTTGTCCAGCATCGTGTGTATGGGAGTATGAGGGCATGGTATCTTCAGGAGAGAACTGCAGAGACAATTGTCTCCATGGAAAGCCATGTAAAGTGTGTGAGGGACAAATTTAGGTAGTTTGTTGTTCACATTGCTCTCTAATTCTTTAATCCTAGCCCTATTGCATTGCCCTTTGGTTGGCAGATCTTCTGTTTTATTTCTTGTACTCTACCCTGTCTCAGTGAGAAAGTCAAATTTTTTTGACATCAAGTTGCAGCCAATTTATGGTGACCCCATAGAGTTTTCAAGGAAAGAGACATTCACAGGTGGTCTGCCATTGCCTGCCTCTGCATAGCAACTCTAGAATTCCTTGGTAGTCTCCCATCCAAGTACTAACCAGGGCTGGCCCTCTTTAGGTTCCAAGATCTGATGAGACTGGGCTATCATGGGCTATCCAGGTCAGGGATAGGCCAACTATATATAAATAAATTAATATATTAATAAATCCTCCCTCTGAGCCCTAATTTCTCCATTTCAATATAACAAATATAGACTGGAAAAAATATCACTAATCTTAGGAAATCTTTGGATCTGGCTGCTATTCTGGTGCCTTGCTGTTCGAGGGAGGAGGGAGAATGAAGAGAGACTGACTCACCAGGTAATGTATCTGGTATGGAAATTTTCCAGTTAGCCTTGGTTTCCGTGAGTCTTCCAGGACATCTGGTTAGTCTTTATTGGCCAGGAGTGGTGCTTGAATATTGGTTTGTATCAGAACTCTTCTTATGTTCTTAATCAACAGAGTTGGCCAGATATTGTTCTAGAAAGGATTACACTGGGAGCTCTGCCTTTCTGCTTTCAAAAAATGGCTCATTGAATTTTCCCTGTCACTGTAAAGACAAACCAAAGTACAAGGGCCTTTCACCCTGAACACTTACAATGTAAAAGTAAAGAGAGAAATTCTACAAAGAGAGAATGGACTCATTGTTGGGCTTTTCTGTGGATGGAAGGATTTACAGCTACATAGTGCAACTTCCAAGCAGAGCTACCCTTCACTCGGTCTGCTCTTTTCCTGAGCCATACCTGAGCTCTCACTGCTCTCTCCCAGAGCAGCACTCCTGTAGGCTCAAGTGAGTGGCTGTTTTTCCTTCCACTGCAGTCTCAAAGACATAAGAACATAAGAGAAGCCAATGTTGGATCAGGCCAATGGCCCATCCAGTTCAATAATTTTGTCCCATCCACCACCGCTCTGCAGGGAAGTTGCCCCCCACTCAGGCCACCCTTACTGGGAATGTGAGTTGCTGTGGCACTCCTGCCCACTATCCTAGACCTGAGGAGAGGGGAAAGTCATAAGAACATAAGAACATAAGATAAGCCAATGTTGGATCAGGCTGATGGCCCATCCAGTCCAACACTCTGTCACACAGTGGCCAAAAATACCAGGTGCCCTCAGGAGGTCCATCAGTGGAGCCAGGACACTAGAAGCCCTCCCACTGTTGCCCCCCCCAAGCACCAAGAATACAGAACAGGAGCTGCAGCATTTCAGGGGGCCTTTGGTAGAGGAGGTGGTGAGAAAATCATTCTACGCAGACAGGCATCCTTCCGTCTACAGAAACTCTCCATAGTACCCAAGCCAGGTCTTGTTTAGAACTACATCAAATAGAGTTTTAATTTTCAGATCAAAACTCACTATTTCTGTGAGAGTAGTTAATTTAGGTAGTTAATTAATTCTCCCTCTAGACTCTGGATGGAATTAATTCCTTACCACAAGGGCAGGACAAGGCTGGTAAAGATTATTACCATAACCAGTTCTACCTTCAGAGCCACAGTGCTGGGCTGCTTTATTTTTATATGTGCACATGGATTCATTTACAAGGAAGGGTTGTCTACCTCCAGGTGTGGCCTGGAGTTATCCTGGAATTACAGCTGATCTCCAGATCATAGAAATCAGTTCCCCTGGAGGAAATGGCAGCTTCAGAGGGTGAATTCTATGATATCATAACCCCGCTGAGCTCCCTTCCTCCCCTGAACTCTGCCCTCCCCAGGTGTTACCCCCTAAATCTCCAGGAATTTTCCATTATGGCTGAGTAAGAAGATCGGAAAGTAACAAAGAAGATACAGCTATTTAAAGAGAGTAAAATCTTTCAGGGAAAGCAAACTCCTCACGCTGTGTTTTGCCTTGCATTAGCTCTAGAGTGGCCATCTTTGATTAGCTGATATTATGTGGACTGTCCACCCATTCAAATATCATATAACAGTGGAGAACTTCATAAAGGAAAGTGTCACATAAGTTGGTGAAACCAGTGGACAGTATACACACAAGTATAGTTACATGTTTTCCATTAAGCACTAAATGAAGTGTTGAAAACAACTCCTAACTATGTAATTATTTAGACATATGCATTAGTTCTATCATACTAAGAAATAGAGCCTCATTAGTCACATGAAAATTGTTTTCCATTGGAAATTTGTTCCTTGGAAGAAACTACCCATTGTTTACTTAAATATACAATCAGTGCCCATAATAAGGACTCAATTTTCTAAACTATATCCCTTCATATGTTGTTGTGAGCCACCCTGAGCCTGCTTGTAGAAAGGTTGGGATACAAATAAAAATAATAAATAAATAATAAATGCATAGTATAAAATTATTAATGGATGGCAGTGATGCCTGTGACAAGCCATTTCTAGCAACTGAGGGGACTCACTCAGCCTCCTATAAACCTTCCCCTCAGATACCAAGCGTTCTAAACGTAGCAAGTGTATAGGCTTTGGGTTTGCTGCTGTGATGTAAGTTTTGTGGTGCAAAAGTAGAATATAGAGGTCACTGAGGCAGAAATTGTATATTAACCACAAATAAGGTTTATTTATTTAAAGATTGGTTTCCAGGAACAAATCAGCCGCACAGGACTCCAAATAGCCAAAAGAGAAACCTGGCTGAGGCACGTTAATTTCTTTAATACTTTCAAGCACCAACAGGCTTTTACCGATTAGCTACTAGGTTGGATCCTAACACACACACAGAGGATTCCACCCACACCAGCCTGCCCTTTCCCAAGAGACAGACTCAATGTCACCAGGTCTGCTCATTGCCAGAGACAAGCCTAACAAGTGGGTATTCTATTCTCTGTCAGAAGTAGAGCAAAACCACTCTGCCACATTACCAAGCAGAGCTACCCTTCACTCTGTCTGCTCTTTTCCTGAACAAACCTCCTAAGGAAGTTTAGAAAACTTTTTGAGGGCCAAAAGTTAAATAGGTATACAAAAGAGTGTTTATTTCAAAGACAGATAAAAACCTTGTAGGGTCCCAAATAAAGCCTCATAAAATGTTCAAAGTGACAAATACACTAAAAAGAACAGTGTATGACCTGACACATTTCGGCAAGAGCCTTTTTCGGAGGTCAAATAGTACAAAATACACCAGGCAACAGAGTCCCTGTAACACATGTAAGGCAATAAACAATGAACAATATAGGACCAAAAATGGAATGTTCCAGTATGGAATTGAATGACACACCAAAAGGTTTCTATTTGGGGCCACAAATATACCTGGCCTTGTGCCAGAAGTAGTTGTATATACTGGAAATAATATCAGTACCAATATGTACCTTCCAGTTTAGGTCCTAAGAATGCAAGTAAAATTTCCTTGTCAGGGACAATGTGTCATCAATATGTAGCCAGATCTGATCTCTCACTGCTCTCTCCCGCAGGTAGAAATGAACTCTCCTGCTATGTTTCCCTCCAACATTCCAGCCCCCTTCTCAAAGTTGATTGGATGCTGGAGCAGCACTCCCATAGGCTCAGGTGAGTGGCTGTTTTTCCCTTTAAGGACGGGACACCCTTCTGTCTGTCACAATGACCAGCAGAGAAAAGAGAAGAAACCATACTTTAAGAATGTGACACCCAAAATAATTTCAACTGCCATTTGTGGGGGAAAATTGTAATTTAATCTCCCACAATGAAGTCCTTTGATTTGAAAGAAAGAACATTTGGTTATTTTAAATGCCTTGTTCGTGGGATACACACCCCACATTGATCATTATTGTGCCTGTTCAGTAATATGTCTCTTTTACTTCTAGTAGCTTTTTCTTGTATTCCTGCTTTCATCTCTTTGAGTAGGAAAGAGAGGTCTCTGACTTTTAAGGAGCAAACATTGCATAATGGCACTGAAAATGGGATGTGTCATCCTTTTGTATACCCAAGGCAGGCCTTGATGGTGGCTTCATGCCACTTGCTGCTCTGTAGACTCCATTGTGCTTATGAGTTTTGTAAGTTCCTTTTTAGAAGATCTAAAACCCATTGTTCACTGGCAGACCTTTGATTTTATTGTATGGATTAAAAAGATTAAAAATCTTTAATATAGGAAACATAGATGTGATTTCCAAATCTATAACAGTGCTGCAGTAGAGGAGCAAGCTTGTTCTGATATAAACCTAGTGGAACATAACACTAAAAGAGCTAGAACTTTTTGCTGCCAAACAATCTTAGGATCTCCTGGCTATATTACACACACTGCCAGACAATATCTGAAAGCCCCCATAGCCTCTCCTCTTTTCTTCCTTCTTTCTTTCCTTCTTATCCATCACCCTTCTATCTCTGTATGCCCCCTTTTCCCTTCTTTCCTCTCCTTGGCAGCCTCTGCCTGAGAAATCTACAGTCAAGTTGTGCAATGGGCACCTCATTTTCCCCTATATCCCATTTTCTCTCTCCCTCCTCTTCCTGGCAACAGCCATAACCTAACACCCTTTCCCTCCCATCAACCCACTTATCTTTTATCTGCCCCCCCATCTTCAGCAACATTTATTTTTTGTTTACTTCATTTATACCCTGTCTATTTCCAACATGGTGAACCAAAACAGATTACATCATTTGTATCTCCTCTATTTTATAATGACCCTGTGAGGCAGGTTAGGCTGAGAAAGAGTGAATGGCTCAAGATCACCCAGTGAGTGGTGATACAAACCCAGGTCTCCCAGTTCCTAGTCTGAAACCAACCACAACACCACAGTGGATTTTGTGGGGTAGCTGCTGTTGAACAGGAGCAAGCAGCCAGGCCTGTCAGTCATGCAAGTCAGGTGGTTACAAGTCACTGGGATGGTTGCTGCCAAGCCTGGTCCCAATGAGTCTTTCCTCAAAGGCCTTGTCCCCTCCCCCACCTTTTACTGACATAAACCAAGTGTGCAGTGCTGGCAAAACTGTTGTGGTTGCCTAGCAATGGCCACTGAGGGCATCCTTTCATTAAAGCTATTGGTGCTATTTTTATTATTTTGGGGGTTTTAACCACCCCTTGATTTTTATTTTTAGAATTCAGATTTTGTAGAAAGATTTGTCTTGCCAACTTGTGGCTTCAGTCTCTGGATTTATGTATCCTCTGATTTGGCTGGGCTGAGAATTAAATATATTCATTGAGGTATTGGTCTAATGCATAACATTGTGGAATTTCGCATTATCCTTTTTCAATCGTGCTGCTTTCTTTTCCTGCATTTCCCCCCCACCCACACTATTTGAGAAGATTTTTAAAAAAACAATTCTATTGGGAGTGCTATGGTGCTGAATCAGGACTACAAATCTGCGCCATAGTGACCCCATTGAAATGCCTGGACTCCATTTAGATACACTGACATTCGCTACTGCTGTCCCCTGGAAACAAGGAGCTCACTGGATACATAGTTCAAGTGTGTGTGTGTGTGGGGGGGGGGGAGTTTTGAAACCCTGGAAGCTTTCCTTTCTTCCTTAACTCCTGTGCACTCCTGTGTCTGTGCCTGAGTTTACATTTCCTCTAAAGCAAACTTTTAAAAAAAATCAACCACACATCTCTCTCACCATTCACTTGTGCCCCTGATCTCCCACTTAAACAAGCTGTACAATCAGGGACTTTGTGTGCTGCCTCTCTAGACATGCTTGAAGTGCTGAGATCCAGTAGCGGACATCAGTGTATTTAAATGGAGTCCAGGCATCTCAATGGGGTTGCTATGGTGCTGCTTTGTAGTCCTGATTCAGCTCCATAGTGCTCCCAATAGAACATTCAAAAAAGAAAGAGGATGATCATGTGTGGGGAGAAAAAGGGCGCAAAAAGAACTGTCATTGCAGGAAGTGCTACAGGGCATATTGTACAGCACCCCATAGCGCTTCAGAAGACTGGTGGGAAGCAGTTTGAGTCAACAGCACTTCAGGCATGCTTCCTGAATGGGACAGAAGTATTTTTGTGTGAACAGGTAAATATATTCTGTCAGGGAACAGTTACTAAAATGGTTCTGTCTGAAATGACAGAAAACCCCCCCATTAGTGAACAGTTCCTGAAACTGAATACATAGGCTGTCTGAAATTCCACATTGTTACTGCCACAATTTCAAGCATTTCTGCAACTGTGAGGCCTAGTAACTTGGGGAAATCTCCAACCAAAGTTGGACATTTTAAGTCCCTTTGATTTCAGCTAGAGAGTTAATGGCATTCAGATTTCTTTTACTGAAATCCCTGAAATTCTCTACTGGATTGTTCTGGGATTTCACTTTTAAAAAAATCAAAGTTGAACTGCCTGAGACTGCAGATGATCCTGCCAGCTACTGAAAACCATTTGGATGAACTACGGCCAATAGTCCACCTATGGTCTAGAATGTTTGCAGGAAAAGTATGCATATATGGGGGGAGGAAGAAAAGTATCATGTTCCAGTACCGTGTGTTATATACTATCCCTTCCTTAACACAGCATTATGCCCATTTGGATCAATGCATATTTCAAACCTACCCTTATCATTTCTCCTCTTCCATTATTGGCTTTGATCTTACCTTTCAATACTATGCAAAATAAAAAGAATGTAAGGATTCTGGATAAGTACCAGTTCCACGGTTAGGCAGCAGAGGTCAGCATTGTTCTGTTTATTTATTTCTTTTCTTCTTCTTTTTTTTTAAAAAATACCTGTTGGTGGAATCTTTCAGACAAAGAGATAAAGATCATTTTCTGATTTGTCTCACTATCTTGATACGTGAGATGAGTGCAATCTGTTTGAGATCTTTGGTACATTCTGCAGGTAGTAGCATGGAGCTTCTAAACCAAACTAGAGACAAAAAAAAAAAGTCCATTCTCTTCAGAGGAAAATGAAGGGTAGATTTGTATATGCCAATAATATGCCCCAAAGCATGGTCTTTGTTGTTGTTGTTGTTTTTCCTTTTATTCTTCCTGATCTGCAGCGTGACTTGGCCACATGTGAAAATGGTAGCGCCTGCTATTTCTTTTGGGCTGGGGAACCTCAGTTCATTTAACAAGACACTGTCTCTGGGCAAAGACCTGGCAAGCTTAACTGGAAATGATTACTCATATCATACTGGTATGTGTACTGGACTGGACCTCAAGGGAGGGGAATGGAATTTTGTGTGATGAGGGCATCAGAGGGTTTTTAGGGCCATCATATTGTTGGCAGAGTGATTGCACAACAGAAGCACACAAACTGATTAAAGAGCAGAGAAAGCTTTATTCAGGAACCAATATACTTGATAGTTAAGAGTATATAGAGAACAGTATAGCAGAGATAGATACAAGTTCCTAGCTACATCACTAGCAGAGAAAGACAGAAGTTCTGTCCTAGGGATCTTCCAGGAAGAACGAACATATTGCCCCTAAGAGTAGCAATCTGGAGACAGACAAGGAATGACACTTATCAATACCACTATCCTCTCTAACTAGCCTTTCCTCTTGCTGCCCCCTGCATTGTTCTTCTAATCTTCTTCTCTACATTTGTATATATATCATCAGTAGCTGCAGTACTGAACCAGCTGCATTGGTAACACTCAGGCATGGTGGATGGCAGACCTGTGGCTCCCTCCTATGGTGAGTTGCCTTGGCAGTGCAGCGTGAGCCACTTGGCTCCGGCTGTCTAATTACCCCCACACCATGAACACATACTCCCTATGCCAGCCTTCAGTTTCCAGATCAAACAGTTGTTGTTCAGTTGCACAGTCGAGTCTAACTCATCACAACCCCATGGACCACATCACGCCAGGCCCTCCTGTCTTCCATCGTCCTCTGGAGTTTGCTCAATTTTATGTCCATTGCATCGATGACACTGTTGAATGGAGGAAGCAAAAGAGTCATGCTCTGCAGGAAGATATTCTTCCATCTTTGGATAAGCTCTAATAAATTCAAGCAAAATCTACATTCTCTGTTGTTGAAATGACTCCATGCCTAGGCATTTAAGCAAACAACTTTTAGATTAGTGCTGTTGTCTTCTCTGGGGTTACATCTCTGTGGCCTTCATTACCGGGGAAACTGATCATGCGTGCAGGCTTATCTCCATTGTTAACTATGGTTAAGGCTCTTTCAGTGTGCATCGTGAGACTTTAACTAGACAAGATGCTGGCAGATTGTGATGTGATGGCATCGAAGTGTTTTTTTAATAGAAACAGCAGCTATGATTTCTGTCAGACTGAGACCATGTGAATCATGAGAGAAGGGTTTATACAAGTGACCCCCCAACCTGTGGTGTCACTATGGACATTATGGAAGGGAGAGAGACAATTCCCAGCCCCCCCCTCCTTTTCAAGGTAAGTAACAGCAGGGGGTAGTTTTGATTAGTGATAGTATGCAAGAGTAAAATTGTTTCTTTCCCCTTAGGTCATTCAACAAGCAAACAAGGTTGTCCACATTAGTAAATGAAATTCGTTCAGAGTGTGCAAGAGCTCTTATTATGCCAACACAAGGGAAAAACAATATCCTTAAGCATTTCCCATTTTCTGCCAGAAAAAGGGGGCATGTTTACAGATATTTAGGATGACCCCCTGGATAAACAACACAGTTGGTGAATTAACCCACTGGAGATCCAGTAGATGTTGTGTTCAGACCACGAGTACGGTGTTAAACCATTACCAAATTCTGGCAACTGTCACTAAACCATCAGAATAAATGGCACCTTGACCATTTTAGGTCCTCATTGGATGTCCTTTAGCATCAAGTGGAAACTATGTTTCTCTACTAGGACAAGTGATGAATAAATTATGCTCAGCTCAGTTTGGAATTGTATCAGTAACCACAAGTAATGTTAGAGAATGCCAGGAAAAGAAAACTACCGATACATGTGTGGAGATAAGTGTACTCATATGCCACGATGAGCTGTAGAAGTATTTTTCAGGGAGCAGTCTGAGCTATGCACCTTCATATTGTAAACCCAGGTGACCAGTTTTGATGACACCATTAAGAACCTATTTTAAACAGGTTTTTTCCCACAAAGTGACCAGTAAGACTGTACATTTAATGACCTTTAGAGTGTATGTAGGCAGTGTGGTCAGAGCTACTAGACAGCCAGAGTTTAGTTTGGGGGAGTAGATGCCACACTTCCATTCTCAGACAAGAAACATGGAAGCCGATTCCCTGTGGGACAATCCCATATGGTTGGGGAGTGTGCATAGAGGCCCCAGAACACTTAGTTAAGATTTACCGTGTAACTATTGTCAGCAATAAAGTTATACTCTGAGCAGTAATGCACGCTTTATGTTTATTTTAGCAAAGACGAACAAGCCACAGAAAAAGCTAAGGCTGAAAGCCGTAAGATTAACTAATGTGATTAACGGATTAATTCCTTAAATGCAGATTATAAATGTGGATTTTTCATCAATAATGCCCACCAGGGAAAGGTGTTTGTAGAAGGCACTGTTGTAAACATTCTATCCGTACCTCTGGAGAGTGGCAATGCATTTAAGAAAATGTTCCAACCACTAAATGATCAATTTGTTAATTCATTTCTCATTTACCTTAATCAACTATTCTGGAAAAAAAGGTCACCAATATTGATATATTGAAATACTTTCTTTAAGCGATTAGGCTGATCAATCCATAGCCCCTTTACTCCAGAGCACTCATGTTAAACTAAATGGGATGTGAATTGCAGCAATGATCAGAGACAAGCCAGCCAATAGACTAAAACTACTTTGAAAGCATCAATGACAATCTGATCAATAGACTCTTCCTTTGAGTTGGGCTTTGCAGGTACCACAGGGACACATCGTTACATAGCCTATAGCGGGACAGTTCCATCCTTTGCAGTAGCATAAGCACGGAGTGCTATAGAGTAGTTTCAGAAGAAAGTAGGGAATAGGAAATAGGGAGGGCCATCCAGAAGGTAAACTGACCAAGCTGAGGCTATCGTACGTTGGTCACATCATAAGAAGACAAGACTCACCGGAAAAGACAATAATGCTAGGAAAAGTTGAAGGCAGTAGCAAAAGAGGATAACCCAACATGAGATGGACTGACTCAATAAAAGAAGTCATGGCCCTCAGTTTGCAAGACCTGAATAAGGCTGTTAATGATAGGACATTATGTAGATCATTAATTCATTGGGTCTCCACAAGTCAGAAAGATTTGTTGGCACCTAACGCACCATCCATCCACTTTCCTATCTTCTAACGTCATTACTAATTATGCCCCCCAGCCGAAATAAAGAGACAGACAACAGTTTGGAATTAAACACAGGCCACTTTATTAACTATTTAACAGAACATTGCAGCAACGGGCAAACTAAGCAAGCACAGGAACAGGCAAGGTAGGCGTCACTCCCTGACACAACCTCCTTGCCTTTGATATCAGCGGGACACCTAGCTCTGGTCTAAAGCCAGCCACTTCTGGCTCGTAACCAGCAGCCCAGCATACTGGTAGCCCCCCAGGAGCGCCTACCCCTGAGACCGCATGGACCTTCAGGAAGGAGCCTAGCCTAAGAGGTTCCCAGAGGAGACCACCATTCACTGCCCCAGACCACACTGCTTTAGGGCAGATCCTGATGACCTCCTGTTCCCAATTGGGATATGCCATGAGGCGCTCACCAGTTCCATTTTCTTGCTTGCACAAACCTCCCAAGTGACTATTCTATTTAACCCTCGTCCACCACCTATGCCCTTAATCCCCTACCACAGTGTAAGGTAGGCAAAAAAAAAACACCTCCACTCAAACAGCCAATCCAGGTAAAGGCACAAAAATTCCTACCTGGCCCCAACTGGCAACCAGCAGAAGCCTACACTGCAAACAGGGTGGGTGGGTGAGCACGCGGAGCAACTGCAACGGCGGGAGTGGGGTGCCTGCCCTTATAAGGCAGGCTCCACCCCCGCCAGCTCCGAGATGTACAGGAGCGCATCGGGAGTTGCTGCCTCCCCTTCGGCACGGAGGCAAAGTGGCTCCCGGGAGCCATGGCGTTGCGGGGCACCCGGGAGCCCAGCTTACTGTCACCATTAAAGCAGAAGGATTTAGGTGTAGATGTAGAACTATTTCTGTCAGACTTGCCTCATCTTCCATAAACAGGAGATGCTGTGCTTAAATTGTACCCAACCTTTGCTTGAAAGCATCTAAGGAAGATTCCACAACAATGTTCTGGGAAATGGGGCTTTCTAGTCTCTCTTTGCAACACCCTCCCTACAAAAACACTGGTCCTTTTCATCTTTGAAGTATGTATATATTTCTGACAAATGAACTGAACACTTTATTCACCTGTCCAAGTAGGTTCAGAAAATGGCTTACCTAGCCCATTTGGCACCCAGTTTGGATGATTTTTAACACTCCCCTCCTCTATTTTTGTTTTTCTATCAAGTCACAGCTGACTTATGGTGACCCCTTAGGGTTTTCAAGGTAAGAGACATTTGCAGACCTGCTTAGCTTCTGAGATCTGACGAGATCAGGCTAGGCTGGGGCTATCCAGGTCAGGAAGAGAGAAAGTCTAAACTATTTGAGAAAATGACCTGCAGGCTGGCAATTACTGAGGCAGCTATCAGCACGATCTGTTAAGCAAGTTTGCTTCAGTCTTGGAGGAAAGCAAGTCTAGCCAATCCTAGCATGCTTTTTGCTATGCTCAGACTTCCTTACGCCCCTAGTGGCTGTAGCCAAAACAGTATTTTAAAAAGGAAAGGAAAGGTGTTCTGCTAGATGCAGCATGATGATGGCTTTGAGGGGCCCCTTCAAGGGCCTTCCTCAAGCTGCGGCTGAAGTGGATCACACACCCCACCCTTGGTAGGCACTTGGGCTCAGGCTTATGAAAGCATGTGCTGCAATAAACCCATTGGTCTTCAGGTGCCCCAAGACTTTTGAAGGAGTGATATTTTGGCTGTACCAGACCACCCCTCTAAACTCCTTTTACAGTGCAATCCCAAAAACACTCTTCCTGGGTGTGTGCCCCACTGAGTAAAATGGAAGTTACATCTGAACAGACCTGATTAGGATTGCTCTCCTAGTATCAAAAAGTTTCTGCCTGAAAACTGAGCCAAAAGCCATTATATATACAAAAGCAATCCTCATGAACTGCCAGTCCACATTAGGTCTTTTAATTAGTTCATTAGTTTATAATGTTCAATTGAAAATGACCACATATATAATCCACATTTTGGATATTCAGGCTGTCAGCAAACATTTATTATGGGTTGGATCTAAAGGAGGTCTTCTTCAGGCATAATAGTGCTTACACCAACAGAATGAGAGCAACAATTTTTTTGTTAGTTTCTCACCATTCCTGTAATGTCCACGAGGGCCCCTTGACCCCTAGGAACAGAATTTGGGTGAACTAATTGAGCTCCAGTGGGATAATGGATTAGTTGCAAAATACTCTGAGGCCATGTGCAATGCTCTCAGAGAACTTGGCATCCAATCCATTATCCTTTCATACAGAACATTGCTT
Source organism: Lepidodactylus listeri (assembly GCA_029233225.1). Classification (NCBI taxonomy): domain Eukaryota; kingdom Metazoa; phylum Chordata; class Lepidosauria; order Squamata; family Gekkonidae; genus Lepidodactylus; species Lepidodactylus listeri. Next base: position 51,593,116 of record JARCFY010000010.1, on the reverse strand, counting down.
GTGTCCTTTATGATATTAATTGTGGCTATTTCTTTAAAAATACCTGTACTGCCTTTTTAAAGAATGTCAAGAGCCATTCTTAGTAATATCTAATCCTAAAATAATTAATACCTCTTTCTGTAACCCCTCCCCCCAAACAAACCTTAAGCTCTTCATGTTCTGCTTATAAATATTTCTTGGGAGAATGCTTGAAACAAGCAGTGTTGGCATTTAGTTATAGCTTAGCCACAAACGTGTTTCCCACTGATGCTAAATCATAGAGTATGAAAGGTGAGATATTCTTTTGTCTCATTTTTTTATGCTTCAAAATGGTCCGTCTTTGGAAAGCCAACTGCTCTGCATTACGGAGTCTGTCTTTCTGGTGTATGTATAAGGGGAGAAGAATTGCAAACAAACGAGCTACTTTGTTTAATTAGCACAGAAATGGAGTGTGCATGGTTGGTGACTGTTAAAAGTCCATCTGGCCAAAGATGAATGAGGACCAGAATGTGCAGAAGTCCTCAAAATCTGGCTTGGTGGAACACACTAACTGCTGCCTTGGAAAGGCAAGGTTTTCAAGAAGAAAATAATGCTTCCTTAGAAGTCCCCAAACAAGGCATTAATCCAATACTGCAGTGGAATTGTACTTCTAGTTGTAAAAGGGGGTGAAGGTAAGAGAGACCAAGCCATGGAGGAGGTTCTTTGGCAGGTCCCACTATTGCTGCTGTGGTCTGGCAAGGAGTAAGTTCAAGGTATGACATACTTGGCCTGAGTTTCTATAACCATTTTTGACAGGCCAAGGTGATTCCTTTTATCTATCATGCTGTCAATGTATTTTACAGACTAAATGACAGGTCCTGGCCCTGAAGAGGTTACAATCTGAAAAGGGGGAGCAAAAGATTTTTCTAAAGGTTTCACAGAAAAGGTGGGTGTTGAAGGAAGTGAGAAAAGCGATATAATAATAATGTTTGGGGAAACAACTTCAGGGGAAAAGGGAGGCAAGGGGAGAAGCAAGGGAGTCCCCACTGCTGGGCCTCCTGATGGCACCTGGTATTTTTGGCCACCGTGTGACAGAGTGTTGGACTGGATGGGCCATTGGTCTGATCCATCGTTGGCTTCTCTTATGTTCTTATGAAGAGCAGCAGCATTTCAAGTAGGGTTGCCAGATCTTAACTGGCTGCTGGTGTGTGTGTGTGGGTCCTGGTCCTTCTCTGGGGTTCTTTGGTGTGCATACTTTGCATATGCACCACTGTAACATCACCCAGAAGTGACATCATCATGCAGGGCACATTTCAGGGGACGCTATATCATTCAAGGAAAAAACTCTATGGTGACATCATTGCACTGTATGCATTGGTGGGTATGGGGTCCTTTGGGGGCAGGGTTCCCCCCTCCAGTCAGATCGGGGCCAGCAGATTTGGTGGCCGGAAAGTAGGCAACCCCCTGCCCCCATAGAGGGAATGGTAACCCTAGTTTCAGGACATAGATATCTAAGGAGATGGCACAAAGACCATGAGCAGCAATGAACTGGGGCATAAGAGCAGACACTTAAGTCCCTCAAATCTGTGACAGGCTTTGAAAAGGGATGAAGAGTTGTGTGACCTCCAGGAGTGGACAGAAAGCCAGTGTAAGGACTTAAAGAGAGATCAGAACTGGTGACAAAAAGCTGGATGGAGGATGGGGAAATGAGGTAGGGCAATGGAAGAATGAAGAAGAGGAGACTGACACCTAGAGTGTGAAGTCAGTCAGGCAGGAGATGCTGATCAACTGTATCAAGGATGGGAAGATGAAGACTAAGAAGAGGTCCTTTGGGCTGTGAGGAGGCCAACAGTAATTTGGAGCAATTTCAGAGATATGGTACATGTACATGTTTATTCTCAGTGGTTATATTTCACCATATTATATCACATATTGAACTACCTTAAAAAAACCCATTCAAGTATACAGTATAAAGAAGTATATGTAAACCTCTAAGGAAGATTGTAATGGTCCCTTCTTGTCACCATCAAAATCTTTCCTTTGACTTTCCTCAACCAGTCAGGCATATTAAAGACTGATTTGCTACAAAAGATAATAATAAAGCACAGTTGTCTTTTAAGAGCCCTCAAGGAACAGCCTATAAAAGCTAATTTGCAAGGATTTGTACCTTCTGAGTCCATAAATAAGTGGATAAGAATACAACGCAGACAGCATCTTCATCATTGTGTCTGTTGCTCATACCATAGTTGAAGCAGTAAACAGTCTAATTATTACCATTAAGGAAAAGAGACACTTAAGAGATCACTAAAGATTACAGCAGGTATTATGTTTGCTGGCCTGAATAATCATGAGTGGCAGAAGGTCATCTGACCCAGCATCTGGCTCAGTCCCTAACAAACTGCTTAGGACCGAACCATACCATGCTGACTATACATCTAGGCTAAGGAATGAAACAGCCAGTATGACCAAGGGAGTGGGAACATCCGTTTTAAGTTCAAATATGATGGCCACTTAGTGCATATGTACAAAAACAAAACCAGTTTATTCAAGTTCTTCACAATGGACTTTTGCCATTTGATTAGCTTATATCTACTAATTAGTAGCATATTATGCTACCATATATCCACCACAGTCGAAGATGAAGAAAGAGGAGGAGGAGGAGGAGATTGGATTTATATCCCACCCTTCACCACCTGAAGGAGTCTCATAGCAGTTTACAATCTCCTTTCAGAGAGCCAGTTTGGTGTAGTGGTTAAGTGCGTGGAAAGGAGTTTGTAAGCCGCTCTGAGACTCCAAGTGAAGGGCAGGATATAAATCCAACCTCTTCTTCTCCTCTTCTTCTTCTTTCCCTTCCCCTCCCCACAACAGACACCTTGTGAGGTAGGTGGGGCTGAGAGAGCTCTGAGACAACTGTACTTGAGAGAACAGCTGGTACAGAGCTATGGCTTGCCCAAGGTCATCCAGCAGGTGCAAGTGGAGGAGTGGGGAATCAAACCCTGTTCTCCCAGATTAGAGTCCACGCACTTAACCACTACACCAAACTGGCTCTCCTTTATCCAGGTTAACCTGACAGAGACTGACTGATGATGGTTACTGACTGAAGTTCATGGTGGAATGAGGATTAGAAGAACCTTGATTCCCCCAGTACTAGTTTGATATATTGACTGCTACACCACACTGGCTGTCTCATTCACAATGTGTTTACCTGTCTTGGAAGACTATGCAGTCATAATTTGTTAATTAAGTAATTACACTGCTATTCTTGCATGGAAGCTAAACTAAATCCTATTGTCCCGGTCCACAACTCATCTAAATTTAGTCATGAATAAATCAGTCATGAAACAAGTTAGTCATAACAAACTTATGCTTCATTGCTTTCAGTAGGAAGTAGTCATAGCAAGCTTTACATGTGCTGGGACCATTGAAATCAGTGGAAATATACCTTCTTAGATGGGTTGGATTATGCCATTAGCAACTAGTAAAAGTATCTTTAAAGCTGTTAATGTGTCTTGCTCTCCAGTGTGTAAAGCTTTACAAATATTTCACAAGCTGTGTGACATTGTGGTTGCCTAGCAGCCTGCAATGTACCTAGGGAATGTCTCTACTTTTTGCTGCTCTGGAAAGAAATAGCATTTACAAGTTGTATTGTTGTGCGGCCAGATTAAATCAGTCTCAGCCCATTACTTTAAATAATCAATACCCGTAAGTACCAGGCTGCCTTCTCTCATTCCATCATAAAAGCTGGAAAGCTAAAGGAGGAGACATGTAATTATAGACATTTTCAAGGTTCATTTTTAGGGAAATTAAACATCTAACATTATTACACTTGACAGGTGGCTTTTTTCAATAGTACTGACACATCCTACACAAATGGGGCCTGAGCCAGAGACAGACAAAAAGGCAGTTTCTTGATTTTTTAAACAGTTACCTTCACTTTGCCAATAAACCTAACAGTGCAGTGTACACTCTTCTGAAGACATTAATTTTAACAGATCAGGACTATATCTAGAGAGCCTGCCTAGACATGACACTTCTTCCTGGGGAATATTTACCATATGTTTTTGTTCCTCCTGCCAACACCGTTTTAATCGCTTGTGCTGGGGAGTCACCAAAATTAACCAGTGAAGAATAGCTGATGCAGAATGCTCTGACCAGCAACAAACAAGATAATCTCACCACTGAAACAATCTTGTTATATGGACTTTTTGGAGATCGTTTTTAAAAGACAGAGGAGGTTGAAAACGCATTTTCTCACTGCAAAATATTTTGCAGCTGTATGCTGGCACCAGGCCTTTTTTTCTAGCTTCACTCATGTTGACCATCTATCACAGTCCAATTTACTAGTAAGCATAAGATCATAAAGGAAATAAGACATGCTAAATTATTATTCTCTCTTCTTTTTAAAAAAACAAAAAAGCCAGTGTAGTGCAGACTGGGGAGGGCCATCTTCAGATTCCTCTACACCATGAAACTCATCTCAGGTCAGCCTACCTTCATATGGTTGTTGTGAAGATTTAAATGGAGAAGTGGAAGGAAATGGGATAAAATGGTGAGAAATGTGTATGTATACATTTATTCATATTCTGGTGGTTTCTTGAGGTGATCCACTGTGGTTAGCATCAATGTTCCCTCTAAGATGAGTTAGTGTGAGCTAGCTCACAGTTTTTTAGCCTCTGGCTCATACATTTTTATCTTTGCTCAGGAAGTATGGCTCCAGAGCAAACTAATTTATGCAGTAGCCAAATCACTTGCTCACAACTTTAATGCCAGTAGCTCACAAAGTAGAATTTTTGCTCACAAGAATCCCGTCAGCTTAGAGGGAGCATTGGTTAGCATGTTGGAACAGGATTGGGAAGATTGGGGTTCAAATCCCCCACTCTGCTATTATGCTTACAGAGGACCTTGAACCAGACACATTTTCAGCATAGCCTATCTCATAGAGTTCTGGCAAGGATAAGCAGAAGAAGATAGAATAATCTATCCCACCTTGAGCTCCTTGGTGGAAAGATGTGGTAAAAGTGAGGTAGATCATTATCATTGTGCTCACACACACAGACATGTGATAGCACTTTTTCATTGGGACTCAAGGAGCATTACATAGAGTGAGTCAATGCAATCATAGGATGAGACATTCAATAAACAGTGAAATAGGATTTGGATTGTAGAACCAACACGAAATCTAAAAGAAAGAAAGAAAAAAAGAACTGAAGCAAAGCATAAGAGTTAACATGGCATATTTTGTTTATTAATTATTTGGAGCTGGGAGTAAGCAGTGAAGTAGCTAAATTTGTGGATGACACAAAGTTATTCAGGGTGGTGAGAACCAGGGAAGCTTATGAGACACTCCAAAGGGATTTGTTGAGGATGGGCGAGTGGGTGTCAATGTGGCAAATGGGGTTCAATGTGGCCAAGTGCAAAGTGATGCACATTGGAGCCAAAATTCTAACTATAAATATACTTTGATGGGGTCCGAAAGGCAGAGACTGACCAAAAGAGAGATCTTGGAGTCGTAGTAACTCAATTAAAATGTCGAGACAGTGTGCAACTGCAATGAAAAAGGCCAATGCTATGCTGGGGGTTATTAGGAAGAGAACTGAAAACAAATCAGCCAGTATCATAAGGCCCCTGTATAAATCGATGGTGCAACCTCATTTGGAGTACTGTGTACAGTTTTGGTCTCTACAACTCAAAAAAGACAGTATAGCATTGGAAACAACGCAGAAAAGGGCAACTAGTATGATAAAAGGGTTGGAACACTTTCCCTTTGAAGAAAGGTTAAAGTGCTTGGGGCTCTTTAGCTTGGAGAAATGACAGCTGAGGGGGGACATGATAGAGGTTTATAAGATTATGCATTGGATAGGGCAGGTAGAGAAAGAAGTACTTTTCTCCCTTTCTCACAATACAAGAGCTCGTGGGCACTCAATGAAATTGCTGAGCAGTTGGGTTCGAACAGATAAAAGGAAGTACTTCTTCACCCAAAGAGTGATTAATACATGGAATTCACTGCCACAGGAGGTGGTGGTGGCTACAAGCATGGACGGCTTCAAGAGGGGATTGGATAAACATAGGGAGCAGAGGTCCATCAGTGGCTATTAGCCACAAGGTATAGATAGGAACTCTCAATCTGGAGTGAGTGATGCTCAGTATTCTTGGTGCTTGGGGGGGGGGCAACAGTGGGAGGGCTTCTAGTGCCCTGGCCCCACTGGTGGACCTCCTGATGGCGCCTTTTGGCCACTGTGTGCCAGAGTGTTGGACTGGATGGGCCATTGGCCTGATCCAAATTGGCTTCTCTTATGTTCTCATGATGCAAAACTATATAGCAGAACCCAACTTATAGCAAATTATACACAGCAGTATAGACCACAGTCCCAAATACTTTATCCAAGTAACTGTGAATCATTTTGTACAGGACTATCATATTGCCTGTGTAAAAAAAAAAGCCCTCTTAAATAATTCAGTTTTGCATAGTTTGTAGAAAGCCAGGAGAATAGGAACCTTCCTGACCTCCTCAGGCAGATAATTCCATAAAGTGGAGGCCACAACAACAAAGGCCCATGTACAGACAATTGTTGGAAATTACCCATTTTCACATCATTTTGGCATCTAAGGATGAGCACGAACCAGCTCATGCACTAAAGTTCATGACAAATTTTGGCCAGTTCATGGTTTGTGAAGTGAAGTTTGTGGAAGGTCAACTGGCAAGAACTTTCCACAAACTTTTCAGCTGTTTGTGGCAGTTCATGGTGGTTGGTGAATAGATACATTTCCAGACAGACTGTCTCCATTCTATCAAAATGTTTACCAAACTTCAAAGCAACATAACTTGGAGGCATGTAATGGAGCATCCGAGGGAGGACACCTGTGACTTTGATATCTCTAGTTTACACAGGATTCATTCTATACACTCATGATCCTCTTGAACCTGCACCTGTCAAAATGACCACCTGTCAATGACATTTCCCCCAAAAATCATTTTCCTCTTCCTTTTTCCTTTAATGATACCGCTCTTGTGGCCACAGCCTTAAGCCTAATCACACAGAGAGAAAAGGGGGGGGGAGCTCACTCCAGTCACAAACATTTTTAATTTTAAGCTGAGTTACTAAAAAGTAGCATGCCAGTGACTTGGAGATATATGGGTCCTTATCTCATAAAAGAAAAGAAAGGCTCTGATTAATGTTTGTGAGCTCGTTCTTCTCTAGTATCTGGGTAATTTATCTCTGTCTCTCCTCACTGAATTTGGGACATTTGATAACCAGACGAGCCAAGGTCCCTATCTTCCCAATATTGCAGAAACACCAGCATTCTGAAAAGGGAGCTCCTGAAAAGTGACCTTTCATTTCTGGGGTTAAAATAGCATTCAGTCTAGCAGCCAACCCCCCCCCCCCACACACACACACACAATATCAGGGAACCCTCATGCTGGTAAGGTAGCTGGAGGCTCAAGTCCATTGTACGTAAGGGTATACACACTTCTTGCTCACTGATTTGTACTTCTGAAATTTAGCATCAATAGTTGCCTTTTGACCTTTTGGAATGCAGTTTTCTCACTTCCCATCAAGAATACTAAAGTTGGAGTAAAGCCTAGTTGTTCCAGTCTCTGATCAACCAGCCTCTTCAAATTGCCAATTCTTGGTGAATAAGGATTCTGGATACACACTTGGGTTACCTGATTATTTTTCTCAGGGATTTCAATAATAAGGAATCAATAGTTTTGTATATACCTTCTACCCACACTCCGGCACTATAAAGTATCATTTGATTAATTTCACCCCCAAAAGTCCTTATAGCTGCTGGGTAATACTTCCCTCCTTCCATGTGAAAAAAAGTGTCAAGGCACTTAAATATAGTGTTATCTTATAAGAGATAGATTGAAATTGTTTTTTCCAAGATAGGTCTTGGGAGAATATCATTCCTAAATATCTAATGTTGTTACTTGTTCTGTGTTGTTGTTTATCCTGTCCTTTTTCTTCAGTCGACATCCTCTTGAGAACACAACTACTTTTGATTTCTTAGCATTTATAGTTAAACCTTCATCAGCACATTAGGAGCCAAAACTAGCCAACATATGTTTTAAACCTATCAGTGTGCAAGATATTAATGCAGTATCATCAGCATAAATTAGAACCGAAAGATCTTGATTATTAAGGAAAGGTACATACTGAGTAGATCCTGAAACTGCTTTGAAGATATAATTGATATATGGATTAAATAAATGAGGGGATAGAAGAGAACCTTGTCGAACATCTTTAAAGATTCAGATATAATCTGTGTCTGGACTTCAGGGCTACATCTGATTTACAATTCTGTGCCTTGATATAATCTAGTTAATAACCATAGCAGGCATCTGCTGACTGTGGTTTCCTTTAGCTTCAGATTTAGGCCTATAATGCACAGGTGTTTTTCCTCGCTTTTACCATGCATGCCCATTCGGTTTTCCTTTCCATTCTGCATTGTTTTTCCTCCCCCAGTGTTCAGTTTGGTTTCTGTTTGCTGTTTCTCAGGGTTTTCTGAGAGTGCTTTTGTGCTGTTTTTTTCCATTGCTTTGCTTCCAAGATGAAGGTAATTCAAAAGCATACAGATACCCTTGGATTCCCCTGCCCTTTCCCCACCTCTCATAGGCCACTCCCACACCCACACCCACATCCAGATTGTTCCACTGACTTTGTACCTTCTGTCAATCATCAGTGTGTCCCTCGGTGTTATACTTTTTTTTTTTTTTACAAGCAGCATAAGTCTAGTGATATGAAATTATCACTAGTCTCAGATTGCTGTAAAAAAGAAATGACTGCTGGCTGGACTTCACTCTCCTGCCACCTGGTTTAAACCAGGCAGTGGGAGGATGCAGCACAGAGCTGCACCTTTAGAGAGCCATTGGCTCCCCACAGGGACAGTGAGACTGGTTGGCTGCCCTCTCCTGCTGCCCAGTTTAAACTGGGCAGTGAGAGGAGGAAGTAGAGAGTTGCACCTGCTGGAAGCCACTGGCTCCCCACAGGCACAGCGATCCTGGCTGGGCTTCTCGCACAGCTTACTGCAGAGAATCCAAGCAATCAAGCTGCAGAATAAATACACAGGAGAAAAAAAGCTTAAAGGCTTGACTGCTTGGATTCTCTGCAGTAAGCTGTGTATATAATAGGACATATTCTAGTTCTAGAGATACTATCAAATGCTGAGTGTAAGTCCATGAAGGCTAAATATAGATGATTATTTACTGATGAAGTATACTTTACTGACGAAGTATACTTCTCAATCAATTGGCCTAAAACCAGGCAGTGATCAAATCAACCGCAGAGCATCCTTGGCGGAACCCATTCTTTCAATCTTATGCTTAAATAAGCTTCATATAGTTTCCCAATTCTTAAAATAGGTCCCAGTTCTTAAAAATAGGTACCACCAAAGCTTTCTTCCAGGTAGAAGGAATACACTGTGAGTTATTTATCATGGAGAAGAGAGGGGTCAAAACTTCTGCCCACCACTTTGGATTTGACTGTAATAAATCTATTAATACTCCATCAATTCCTGGTGCTTTTCCTGATTTCCTGGGTATAGAATGCTATAACCAGCTTGAATCACTCTAATGAGACATTGTGAATCAGGAGGCAAATGTGTTCTATTATGAATGTGTCCTATAATTAGTGGAGACTGACCACTCAAAGGAAAGAATTATCAGCTCTTGAAAAAGAGGTAACTTGAAATGGATGCTATTGAACATTTGTAGAAGTTTGGTTTTGCTGATGCTTTGAAAGCTTGAAGATCAACAGACATCCCCCTACAGTGATTTGATTAATTTAAGGAGGACTCTTTGAACCAGGGCTTATTTCATAGCAGGAGCTCCTTTGTATATTAGGCCACACACCCCTAATGTAGCCAATCCTCCAAGAGCTTACAAAGCTCTTCTTAGTAGTGTTTTTTATGACTGGGGTTTTTACGATACGTATGTATTTATTGTATTGTTTTAACTGGTTGGTAGCTGCCCTGAGCCTGCCGTAAATGGTGAGGAGAGCGGGATAAAAATCCCCAAAATAAATAAATAATAATAAATAAATACCAGCTGGGTTTACCTCTTGATCTCTTCCTGCCCTATTCAGAAGGGAGTAACTATATGGGAAGACTTCTTTGTCTGAGTCAAAAATCTCTAAAATTATATTAGCATCCGGGGTAGGTCCCCTGCAACTTTGGTGTCTCCAGTTTGCACAGGATCCATTCTATACACTTCTGAACCTGTGCCTGTCAAAATGACCACCTGTCATTGACATTTCCCCAGAAAACACTTTCTTAGGGACACCTTGTTTGGGGAGCTGTAACTTGGACCGCATAAATTCAATCCTTGGCAAACTTGGAGGGCAGGTAGAGAAGAGTCAGCCAAAGATCCCGGATGATTTCTAGCCTAAACAGGGTCTGTTCTATAAAGTCATAAACCTCAAGAACTGAACCAGTTCATTTAGCGCCCAAAGCCCCTAAAACCAGGCACGCCACGAACCATGAACCGAACTGTATTTTTCTGGTTCATGCCCATCCCTATTGGCACCTCTACACATTTATTTATTTAAGAAAGATTTAGCCTGCTCTCTCCTATAAACTACTCAAGGCAGATTACAATGATTTATTTTTTAAAAAATACACCACATAAAACAAAACCTACACATATAGCCCAAATTAAAACAACTTCAGATGATCAGAAAACCTTTGTATATTGGAAGTTCCATCTGAATAATTTGGCCTTGCACTGCCATTGAATACTAATTGTGGGGAGGCCTTCCTGACCTGCACAGGAAGGCTATTCTACTATATAGGAGCCACCACCAAGAAAAGTCTTGAGCAGATGCTCATCTAATGATGCCACCCTAAAGAGGCCTTGGCCTCATGAATGATGCTGTCACCCACTAGAATATTTGGAAAGGTGATTCTCAAGATATGTGGGTTGTAGGTCACAATGTGCACCTTAAATTTGACATCTTCAGGTACTTAAAGGGCTTTCGTATAAAGGATGTCTTTGGTTTCTTCAGCTCTTTCTATATAGGTGAGTTTCCATCTTACAGTAACTCATCATAATGATACTCAAAAGCACAAAATATGATGATGTCGTCAAGCAAGGATCCTTTGATCCAGGCTTTGAAAATGATCAATAGCTTTATAATGTCAGCAAAACAGTACTGGGTGGGAGACGACAAGCAACTAATGATGGTTCTGGTGGAAATAAGTACTGTCAAGTCACAGCCGCATTAGGGTTTTCAAGGCAAGAGACGTTCAGAGGTGGTTTGCCATTGCCTGCCTCTGCGTAGCTACCCTGGCCTTCCTCAGTGGTCTCCCATGCAAATACTAACCAGAGCCAACACTGCTTAGCTTCTGAGCTATAAGGAGATCAGGCTAGCCTGGGCTATTGAGGTCTGGTAGAACAACGGAGGTCAATATGGCTTACTCTCTGAAGATGTGTGAAGCACAATTGTAAGCGTAAATTCTACTGAGATCAGTGGGATTAACTTCCTAGAACATGTATTCAGGATTCCAGCCAAAAACTTTTAACTTCAATGGAACTTTGGCTGTGAGCCTTGCTTTCCTTTTCATTCCAGCTATGATCCCTAATCACCTTACTGGAGAACACTTTATTATCACCAATGGAACAGTTTGCCTCTAGAACTTGCACATAACTACATTTAAATCTGTTCTGCCTCTCTGACTTTAGAATCATTGTGCAGAATAGAAATGATGGCAGCCCATAACATTCTTTCATGTAAGAAAAAAAATAGTATTGAGTCTTGATTAATATACCAGTTCAGTATCTAGGGAAGAACAGCAATACTAACTTGCAAAGTTACTCTTAAGGGGAGTTAAGCCAACAGCAACTAATGTATTCTGTTGAATTCAATGTAATTTAAGCACAACCAATTTTGCATGGGCTGGGGTCTGGAGGGTTTTGTGAACGCAAATTGTTGCAAGAATCACACTCAGTTTTGTTTTAACCATTACAAAATCTTTCCAGAATTGTTAAGCAATAGCAAAATGCTGATCTGAATAGGAATCTGTGACTTAGGGACCTGATGAAGCATTTAATCACCAAGCAAAGGATGGATTCAAAATTAAGATTGGTACATGGTTGCTGTTAAAAAAAATCAATATACTACCTTCTGGAGCAGCTTCTATAAAGATCAGAGTTTTGTCTGTGCATGCAAAGCATCACTGATTAATCGGCAAATATGTCTGACAAACCAGATATGGCTGATACCAAGAAATCTGATGTCTATGTTGAAGAAGACAGAAACACAAGAGAAGAGGGAGGGGGAGGGGGGTCCCACCCCTGACCTTCAATGGGGTGCCATTGGTGCTGGCACTGAGGGTTTGGAGTTTGGGAGTGCTCCTGGATCCCTCCTTGACAATGGAGGCCCAGGTAGCAGCCACTGCCAAGTCAGCCTTTTACCATCTTCGGCTGGCACGGTAGTTGGTTCCCTTCCCTAGCTACAGTGATCCACGCAACGGTCACGTCGAGGCTAGACTACTGTAATGCTCTCTACATGGGGCTGCCCCTGGTGCAAATCCGGAAGCTGCAGCTGGTGCAGAATGCCGCAGCCAGGCTGTTGATGGGTCTTTCTAAATGGGACCACATCCGGCCTGTGCTGGCAGCATTGCACTGGCTGTCTATAGCATACCGAATTCGCTTCAAGGTGCTGGTGCTTACCTTTAAAACCCTATATGGCCAGGGTCCAACATACCTGAGGGACCGCCTTTCCCCACACATACCCAAGCAAGCACTTCAGTCAGGGTCGCAACATTGACTTCAGGTCCTGGGCCCTAGGGAGGCCAGGCTCACTGGAACCAGAGCCAGGGCCTTTTCGGTGGCAGCTCCTTCCTGGTGAAATGAGCTCCCGGAGGAGATCAGGGCCCTGTGGGATCTTATGCGGTTCTGCAGGGCCTGCAAGACGGAGCTCTTCCACCAGGCCTTTGGTTAGGAATTGCCACTGCCTACCATCATTTACCATTAACCATCGCCAGTAACACCAGTGATGAGGGCTGGTCCTGAAGGAAGCCCGGGCTGGGCGGAGGGCTAGAATATGACCCTGATGCTAGCACTAAGGGAGTCAGTCGGATGCCATCTGAAAGTTTGACATCAACATCATAGCGAGCACTTTATTTGCAATTGTTGCAAACTGTACGGTTATTGTAATGACTATATTTTAAATTATTTAAATTGTTTAAATTGTTTTATTGTGACCTGGCACTGAGTGCCACAGTGTAAGCCACCCTGAGCCCGTTCGCAGGGAGGGCTGGGTAAAAATGTGAAAATAATAAAATAAATAATAAATAAATAAGAACCCACTGCCTACAATAGAAAAAAAATGAACAGGAGACGCAAGCAAGAGAATCATAATGAAATCAGCCTTTTCAAATTGTGCATTGTACATCCCACAAGCATTGCCTTCTTATTTTACTTATTTTTGCTGTTTTAACTTAGGAAAATGCAAAGAGGTTGGATAAAGTTTAAATGTACTGTACTACCTCTTTCATTTCCCAAAACAAAAAGAATACAGGGAGAACTACTGATGCTGCATGAAGGCACTGCCCTTTCCACCTGCCTGCCCAGTTTTGGTCTTGGTAGCATGAAAGAGCTTGCATGTTTCCTGAAAGAAGATCCTGGGTGGGACTTCAGTAATCTGCTAACACACAAATACATGTAAAGCTGTACCAAGATCCTGCAAGCTGTAAAATGCAGTTAACCGAGTGCCAGTTCTTTTGTTCACATGATTTTAATTTTTGGAATGCATAATTCTTTTAATATGCAAATAAAATATTTTGAAAACTGAAAGAAAAATATCCTGTATGGCTGTGGCTCTAAGCACCTGTAGAAAGTATGAAATCAGCTTCCCCAATGAAGTACTTCACCATGTCACCCAAGGACAAATATGTCCACAGGTACATGGAGTCAAAGCTATGAAGAATTAATATTTGGCAGCAATAACATTGTTGTGGTGACACTGGTAGTAGACAGCAGCAGAAAGATGTTGAAATTGGAGTGTTTGGCTGTGACTGCACAGTTTTTTTGGGGCCCTGGTCTATCGCTAGTGGAAAATGCCAGGGAGATCTAAGCAGTCCCTCTTTGCAGCTCTTCATCTTCACATTTTCTGACTTGATCTAATGCCTATCATGCATTACCCTCATTTTGCTGTACTTTGGTCACATACCAAATTTATTTACTTGGATTTTTTCCATGATAATTATATCTCACTCCATCTCCAGAGTAGTCACAGCAACTTATGTAGTTTTCAAGTCGTCTCCCATCCAAACTTATACCCCATTCCATGGTCAGAGCTAGACAACATCCAAGGTGTCTTGACCTTTCCACTAGAACAAGCTGATAGTCACCCTAAAATACTACAACCTTGCTGTGGTGAACACTAGATGTGTTGCTTTGGTATTTCTTTTTTTTCCCCATGCTAAATTCATATCCAACCTGTTCTGTGAACCATACATGTTCCTTCCATCCCCAGCTGAGAAGCCAGAGTAATATATCTCAGGGCAGTCAGTGACTCCTTCCAAGGATATATGATTTGTTCAGTAAAATAGATTATTACATACTTCTGAATACTCCCTGAAAACTTCTGTTTGTCAAAGATTAGGTAAAAGGAAAAGGTTTCCCTTGCTTGAAAGACAGTCAAATATGACTCTAGGGATGCGGTGCTCATCTCTGTTTCCAAGCCGAAGAGCTAGTGCTGTCCGAAGAAATTTCTGTGGTCATGTGGCTGGCATGACTAGATGCCAAGGCACACTGAACACTGTTTCCTTCCCACCAAAGTGGTACCTATTTATCTACTTGCAATTTCTTGCTTTCGAACTGCTAGGTTGGCAGGAGCTAAGACCAGAGACAGGAGCTCACTCTGTCATGCAGCACTCGGGTCTCGAACTGCTGGACTTCCGATCTGCAGTTCAGCGTCTCAATCACTTGAGCCACTGCTCATTACCTCATCATTACTGGTCTCTACCATACATGACAAAAATTAAACCTCATACTTGTATCATCACCTTGTTATGCTGGAAAAAATAAATAAGTCCGTATGGCTGAATGCAGATGGACATGATGAACTCTGTTCCAAATTCACCCACAATGAATTAACACCCAAGAGTCAACTTTACTTAGAAGACTTTTAAAATGATTAGACAAAGAAACGGAGACTATCAACGATTATTTTCTATGACTGCTCATACGTAGCATTGTATCTTTATATATAACAGGTGCTGGGGCAATCTTACAGGGAATGGCTTCCTCCAACATGCCTTGCTCATAGCTTTCCAGGGGCATCTGGCTGGACTATTTTGACCAGAAAGATCTTATAACACAATTCGTACATTCTTAGTTGGGAAAGTCATTGAATAAATGCAGAACAGAAACAAAGCTTTCCATGATGCTTCTCTTTCCAAATAATTTTGGGATTCCTTCCAATTTTTCATGACTGCAGGTGTTCAGCATACCTTTCATTTAGACAAGAGTGCAAGAGACGAAGGCATTTGTCTCCAGCAATGAATAAAATACCATTGACAACAGGTAATATATCATAAGAGGAAGCTGGAGAGAAGAGGATACTAATGAGATCTCTGAATCCTTCTGGGATCTACTTTACATTCATTCCTTGATTTAATCAAATCAAAACTCTCTGTACGATGAAGTCCTTTTCAAATTGGATTCTGACACTCTACAACTGCAAAGAACTATTTCCTATGTGCTCTTACTAAATGGTCTCAGTTACTGAAAAATGTACAGTTCTCCAACTCTGCAATTGAAATTCTTCTTTTTAAATATTGCTGTAATTTATTTTGACAAAAACAGGTCCTGGTCACACAAGCGAGATAATCCCGGGGGGGGGGGGGGGGAGAGTGAGGCTATTTGCTCTGGAGTAATTTGACCCACAGTTGTGCAGTCACACAGTTCTGTGAAGCTACGAGTACAGCCTGCCACTGCATGATCAGTCGCAATCACGGGTAAGTCGGGGGGGGGGGTTGCTGTTTTTCCCCGATGCGCTTAAACAGGGGATCGATGAATCGCATCTCCATCCTGAGGGCTTCCTATGGCAGTATGCGATGATGCGCATACTGAGATGGGGGGAAATGGCATGGTGTTGGGATAGCCTGATCAGACTATCCCTGACGCCATGAGTGCGCGCTGGAGCGATCACACGGGGAAAGTCCGTCTGTGGCCCATAGCAAACCTGTTTGATACTGGACTTTTCCTAGTCTCTTTTAACTCTGCTTCTTTGGCAGAGAGAAACAGGTTGCCAATGGGTGTGGGACGCTTGCCAGATGTTCTGGTGTGATCACGCCCTTAAAAGCCGCATGGCATTCGTGCCTATTGCATGACTAATTCTGTGTGTGATCGGGGCCACAGTACAGTTTTCCCCAAGTGACAACTGGAAAGGTTAAAGAATTTTGCCTGTCCACTGGTTTAACTGGAAACATGTTGCTTTAAATAGGTTGTTTCAGACTGCTCAATGGACCCTTGACCATTGAAAATGTTTGGCTCCCATTTGAACTTCACAAGAAATATGTGTTTTTTCTCCTCTTTTTTGGCATTTGAAATTGATTGCTTTTTCAATTGTATTCTGGCCACATATTTTTAAAATACCTTCTTTCACTGTCTATTTTTCCCCCCAGAGGAGGTAGCCATGTTAGTCTGTTACTGCAAAATAGTAAGTAGCACTTTTAAGACAAACTATGCTAACAAATTATGCTACAATAAAGTTTGTTAGTCTTAAAGGTGCTACTGGGCTTTTTATTATTTTTTTTGGGGGGGGTAACCTAGGTGGTAGTCCATGTGCTAGGTTTGTGGGGGGGCAATGAACTGACAAGAATGAGTTGTGGTTTTTGTTTCAAAGCCTTTCTCTGTAAAAAGCTAACTTAATTTGCTTTCCCTTTGGCACACAGACCAAGATTCTGTTTGTCATTTGAATAGTATTTTTCTATTCTTTAGCAGAGACAACTAATTTTATTTTTCTTAATAAGGTTTATAGTGTCAGGAAAGTATGTAATTTTAGTAATTGGATTCTGGTTTCTCTCTTCCATACAATACTTCAGTGACACTGACCAATGACATTTATTTATACACCCCTTCAGCTAGTTAGGACTGCATTTCCTCTTTTCCAATGCAACAGTGCAACTGAAACCGAATTTATTCTGTTTTGTTTATTGAACTGTCATACTTCAGTGTCATTTTCTTGGTGACAAAGAAATGTCCCTGTCCCCAGTCACCTAGAAAAAAGCAGGTTTCAGAGCAAGCTAAATGGTCTTTGCAATAGGTTTAAGTAGCTACAAATTGAACTAGAGTGATTTCAAAAAAAGAGAAGAATGGTATGAAAACATTGGTTCTGGTGAGATGGCTGAAATAGCATCCACTGGCACCAATCAGAGGAAGGTAGATAGAAACTGCATAACAGGAAGGGAAAGTTTAATTTGTTATGAAGTAAAAACCTTAACCATTAGAGAATAAAACGAGCATATTCTGAGCCCATTCACGGGGAGGGTGGGGTAAAAATGTGAAATAAGGAAGGAAGGAAGGAAGGAAGGAAGGAAGGAAGGGTGGGTAATAAGCTATTTAGGTCAGACCAGAAAAGTGTTTTTAAACCTAGAGAATCATGCCACAACCAGTGATGCCCAGACCACAAAGAAGGCAGCGGTGTGAGACAAGGAAAACATTGCCAAAGTGAGAGTGAAAGGACTTCAGGTAAATCTTCCTCAGAGGAAGAGTCACTCCATGTGTCTGGGGGATATTGTTTCAGGCTCCCCCTCCCCCTATTGGCTAGGTGATAACTGGGCAGGGCCAACCCTCCCGCTCCCACTGCTGGTGACATGATGACTGAGCAGGGCCCACCTGCCCTGCCTGGGAGCCACCGGCATAGTTGGGGGGGGCTGTGTCTCCCCAGGCCCACCCTTCCCCAAGTGGCTATGTAATAACTAGGGAGAGCCCACCCTCCCACCCAGCCCAGGGACTGGGAGCCACCTGCACAATTTTGGATGGTTGTGTCTTTCCAGCCACACCCTCCCACCTCCAACACCATGAGAACCAGGAAGAGCCCACCCTGCTGCCCTGACTGGCTGGGAGCCACCTGCATACTTGTGGGTGACTGTGTCTCCCCAGGCCCACCCTTCCCCAAATGGCTATGTGATAACTGGGCAGGGCCAATCCTCTCACCCTGCCCAGGGGCCACCTGCACAGTTGAGGGTGGCTGTGTCTCCCCGAGCCCACCCTCTCCCTTTTGGCAAGGTGATTGGTGAGTAGGGCCAACCCTCCCACCTTGCTTGAGGCCCAGGAGCCACCTGCTTCCTTGTATTTTCAGGTACATTCTTAGGCACATTCAGGTGGGTAGCCATGTTGGTCAGAAGCAGTGGAATACTGGACTCAAACTTTATTCTTCTTGTATTTTCTTATATTTTCAGGGTAAGATTCTTATTTGTATGGGGAGAACTAAAAATGGGGATGGGAGAAGCACAAAGAATTGGGGAGGTACGAAGTGAAGCATTTGTAATGCTTCCCCCCCAAGGGGTCATGGTAACTGCTTTGAGAGGCAAGACTGACCCTCCTGCCTCACCCTCCTGCCTCACACTTATGGTTACTGGCAGGCTTCCCCTTCCCTCACTGGGCACACTCCGGCGCCATGGCCATGGTGTCTGTTGTGTCAGTTGTGACACAGGGAGGGGTTGCACTCCTCCCTAGGAAGATTTGGCACTGACCAGCAGAGGACTGGCATGAAAACCACACTCCCAACCAGGGGGAGGTGATGTGTAAATATGGACCCTAGGTCCAGGATCCCAGTACCTGGGTCTTCCTGCCTGGCTGTGGCAGACAGATGGGGGAGGATCAGAGTCCCCACCCCAATGGACACCACCCAAGCAGGGCATCAGCATGAGAACTGCACTCCCAACCTGGGGGAGGTGATGTGTAAATATGGGTTGAAGAGCCCAGTAGCTGGTTGAAGAGCCCAGTAGCTGGGTCTGCCTGCCTAGCTGCGGCAGACAGATGGGGGGGATCAGAGTTCCAACCTCACATGGGTGTGTGAGCATGGGGCAACTGACACAGCCCACTTTTTTGTTTGTTTTTGTTTCCTGAGGGGGAGAATGAGCTGTAAGAAGGAGGCTTGTGGTCAGAATTGTTCTTCAGGGTGAGGTTGACATCACGGGTGTTGGCTGTGGGCTACAGGGGCCCAGAAGAGGCAGCCATCCTCCTACCCAAGAGCCAGGCGTGCAACCCATGTGCTGCATGCTGGGGTCACCCTGAGAAGAAAAGGAAGGGGGGACATGCAGGAGGATGAACAGAAGGTATGCTCTTACTCCACTCAGTCCAGAGCAGGGTGGGCCAGCAGGGAGAGATTGACATTCAGAAAGGACAACTTGTCCACCCTGGCCAGGTCTAGGTGGGATTGGTGATGGGAGAACACCCGCTTGGTCTGGGCACTAGTTGGAGGGCAGGGGGCTCCGCTAGGAACTCCAAGACCATCACATCCGCAGAATCCTCTGCCATCACATGCCTTCCCCCCCCAGCAGTGCTCCTGACCTCCCATCTCATGACAGACATCCAGAATTCCTGATTCTTGTTCACCTGTCTTCTTTCTGTCCTGGGCCCCTGAACTCTCCCCTCTCCTCCTCGTCCTCTACCTCCTCCCCCCTCCCCCTCCTCCCCTCCACTCCACTCCCTGTTGCACTGGGCCTCATCCATGGCTCTGGAACTTTTGCACCTCACAGCAGAGTTCATACTTCCACTGAACAACCTGCATGTTTTGGAGGGTGATGCTGCCCTTGATATGGGGGTCCCACATACACACCAGTTTGTACTCCCACACCTGGAATAGTGGGCACAACTGCTTTGCAATGCCTTTCCACAACCTGTTGACCAGAGCCCTGACTCAGGAGAGAACCTCAGCCCCCTTGGGGCCCACCTGCACCACAGACTCCATCACCTGGGCCAGCTCTTGAATGAGGGGTATGACTTGCCCCAGGCTGACCATATGTGCTCCATGATTTGGGCACTTTGTAAGCACAACTGCTTGCTAGAGTCAGGCCCTGGAGTGATTGAGGGGGCATGCCAATAGAAGAGGAACCAGCAAGGAATCAAGATTGGGAATCTCTGGCTGTGGAACAGGAGGATACATCATGGTCAGCAGCAGCACCCTCAATCCCCAGCATCAGTGTCAGCCCCGTAGCTAGGGATATTTTTGAGATGGGGACCGGGGGGGGCACCAGCTAATTAAATCAAAGTTAATTAGCAAAACTCCTTAGACGCCAGCCTTCTCCTAAGGCAGCCCTGCATCCCCACCAGACTCCAGGACAAGTGTGTGTGCGGGGGTAGGGGGGTAGTGCCCAGTAGCAGCCGCACCACCAAGCAAGCCAGGTTCCTCCTGCTGCTGGGACTGCAGCCACCTCCATCACCGCCACCGCTGCTCTGGATGTCACTGCCTGGGACTGGGGTGAGGCTGGAGGCAGCATGGCACAGGCAGCAAATTGAGGTACTTTGGGGCCAGCCTGGAAGGGGGGGACCCAGAAGAAATGCTAAGGGGGCAGGCCCCACATTAGCTATGGGTCTGATCAGTGTCCTCCCTCCCACACAGAGTTTGGCATCGCAGCTTGGGTGGCACCAATGAGAGCTCTCAAGCAGCAGTCAAGACCAGTCCCATGAACACAGATAGCATAGGTGAAGTGGATGCCAAGACCTCTGATGATGTACTTGGGGAGGAGGCCACCAGTGAGGGAGACTGTGATAATGGCCCACAACCAGTGTGAAGGGAGTTAGTGCTGTCACCCACTTGTGGCCACAAGCATGACCCCTTACACCCTCCATCATAGCTCTGTACAGTAGATCCAGATAGTAATGGTGGGACAGTGGGTGTTTGAGATGCAGAGAAATAAAATTAGTGCCTCAGACACTAACAGTGGAACAATTCCGGTAGGAAACCCAAGAGGAAATTGGGATGGGGCACTGGAAAGCAGTGAGGAACCCAGGCAGGAACACTGGAAGACAGCAGCCAGCAGAGCCCCAGGATGAGGTGGGGTGGAGTGAGTGTTTGAATTTCAGAGGAGAGAGGCAACCACAAGGCAATGGCCATGGAACACTTCAGGCAGAAACCCCAGGAAAAAGTGGGGTGTATTGGAGAAGGGCAGAAAGGAAACCCCAGGCAGCAAAAGTGCAGGCTGCAGAACCCCAGAAAGGGGTGGGGTGAGGTGGGTGTTTGAGATGCAGATGAAAGCGACAACCCCAAGGCAATGACCATGGAACAATTCTAGCAGAAACCCCAGGAGAAGGGGGGGATTTGAGATGGAGAAGAGTGAGAGAACCCCAGGCAGTCACTCTGAGGCAACTGAGGCAAAGGCAAACCAAGGAGAAGTGTGTGGGGGGTGGAATGGAGAGCAGTAAGGCACTCAATCTAGAACAAGCCCTCCCCAAGGCAGGTTTTCCCACCCTTTGTAGCAGAAAAACAAACAGAAAAAAAACGGAATTGTGGCACAGAAGTCCAGGGAAGGCAAATTCCCTGGGCCCCTGACTGACTAATGATAATGAGAAATCAGCTGTGGCAGTGTGTATCATAGCCAGGAGATCCAGCAATCCCCTCCCCCCCGGCCCACCAGCAACACTATTTCGCAAATGCATGGACACCCAGAACTCCCAAAGCCCCAGCACAAACAAACAAAGAAAACAGGTACTCCTCCATAGCTTATATACATCCCCCCTCCCACTGGGATGAGTAGAGATGGATGTTATGTTATTGGCAAGCAGTGTTGCCTATCTAGCTTGAAAGGGTCCCTATTTGTGTTTGCTGGGCTGGAAAAGACCACCCACCCAGCATTTCAGCATGAAAGTTTCTGAGTGGATTTCTTCTCTGAGAGGTTCCAAGCCATAGTGAAAAGCTCAGAGAGGTCCATGCCAAGTGTGTGATTCCCGAGCCACGCCTCCTGAGCTTCAGACTGGGGAAAGTCCAGCCCAAACTTCTGAGTATGAACTGGTTCATGCCCAACCCTAAGCGTGATACTGAGTGCAGCAAATAAATCTCCCAAGAAGTATATAGCAAAAATATATATACTTAAATTTATTTAGGTAGATCCAGTTCACATTCAGGCTGCAGTCAAAAGAAGAAAAAAGAAGGCTAAGCTAAAGAGTACTTTCCCTATCAGAAATGGTCAGCTGGTCTGGCATCATGTGTGTGGGAGTATGAGGGCATTGTCTCTAGAGGAGAGACCTGCAGAGACGTATGTCTCCATGGAAGGCCACATGAAAAGAGTGAGAGGCAAAGTGAGAAAGTGGAGGGGGTCAGAGGGCAGCTCCTGGGTTAAGACAAAAAGACGCATCCTATTCAAGGAGATAACACCTATACACACGTAGAGTGATGTAGTCCCCCCCCCTCCATGTCCAGGCATGCTGAGTCATTCAGTCCCACAAAGGGGACCAAATCCAAATAGATATTGACTCTGTGCTTTGGTTTTACATTACGTATAACCTAAAAAAGCCCCATGAACTAAAGACATGGTGGATTGTCTTCTTACCAGAAATTACTTTGAAGTGCAGTATTATTTCAGTCTGATCTATGCAATTTTACTCAGAAGAAAGCTGAGGTGGTGATCAGAGTGTTGGACAAGGGATTCTGGGTTCAAATCACTCGACCACAAAGTTCACTAAGTGACTGGCTCATTTTTTTCCTGCAGATGCCTTACTTGCTGTACTTCTTCACCCAAAGAGTGATTAATAAATGGAATTCACTGCCACAGGAGGTGGTGGTGGCTACAAGCATGGACGGCTTCAAGAAGAAATTAGATAAGCATATGGAGCAGAGGTCCATCAGTGGCTATTAGCCACAAGGTGTTGATAGGACCTCTCAGTCTGGGGCAAGTGATGCTCTGTATTCTTGGTGCTTGGGAGGAGGGGGCACCAGTGGGAGGGCTTCTAGCGTCCTGGCCCCACTGGTGGACCTCCTGATGGCACCTGGTATTTTTGGCCACTGTGTGCCAGAGTGTTGGACTGGATGGGCCACTGGCCTGATCCAACATTGGCATCTCTTATGTTCTTATCCTTTGAACAAAAAGAGAGAGAAAACATCATGTGTAGAGTCTGTTTTCCTAGCTGATTTTTATAGCCAATTTACCTTCCATTTTCTACAAATACCTTTGTGAGAGCAGAGATGGTTTTCCTTTTGAATTTTTTACAGTGAGAAAAGGCCATTCTCAATACACTCTGACAGGATGTTGCCAATGTAGTTGCATCTATATACGTTTGGGAACAATGAGGACTCCGCAGAGATTTCCACTTACATGAGATTCATAGGAGACAGCAAATGGAAGCAAGAAATGATAGTGTGAAATGTCACCGGAATTGAAGCAGAGTAACTATCTAACAAAGGTATCTGCCCAGGTGGGCAGGCATGTTGGTTTGAAGCAGCAGAACAAAGTTTGAGTCCAGTGGCACCTTTAAGTATAGGTGCCACTAGACCTGAACTTTTATCTAACAAAGACAAGGAGATCTTGGTGTACAACAGGATCGCATACAAAGAGGAACACATTGTGGCTTCATTTCTGTTGTTTTGCACTTTACAGCATCTTGTAGAGAACATAAGAACGTAAGAAGAGCCCCACTGGATCAGAGCAATAGTCCATCTAGTCCAGCATCCTGTCTCACACAGAACTTTAGGCTGAGAAATTTCAGACTCCAAGAACTTGATGAATGCCCTGCATGCACTTGTTGAGACATGCCATTAAATATCTATTTTGTTTTGAGAAACATAAATATATTTCTTCATCTATTAGATTGTAAGCCTGAAGGAAGTCTTGTCCTTAATATTATTTATTGTACAGTGCTTTGTTTTGAAAGTGCTTCAAAAATAAGATATATTAATATTTCTACATGAGTTTTTATTGGTGTCTTTAAGAGACTTAAAATGGAGCAATGAGTTTTCCTAAATCATTCAGGTCTTTTTCAGGTCTTCTGAGTTAAAGTAATATGGATGGTCACTTAATGCTATAAACACTGGGCAGCTCTTCTAGGCTGCAGCCCTGTTCCTATACAGCTAGACTGCCTAAATCCCTTTAACACATGGGGATTTGAGGGTCTTAGCTATGTGCACAACTGGGATCCCTCTGAGTAATGCAATCTTAGCACAGCTTCTGTATAAAGGACTGGACTTTTCTGCACAGCCTTTGAGTAGGAAATGGTGTGTATCTTGCCACCTTGACAATCACTGTTTTCTCCTCACAACTGGGAAGAATGAAGTCCATTGCAGGTGATGTAAGCAGCTGTCGGCCATTTACTGTACTATACATCTGTAGTAGCTTCTGTTCATGCAAGCAGACACTTGTGTGCTTATTTGGTTTAAAAAAAGGATGACAGGGACTAAGGACAGAGAAGTGAGGAGAAAGGAAACCACAGCAGAAACATGAGCACAGGGAGCATTCCTCCAACTGGCTTAGAGAGGCCAGGTATTTTTTATAGCTTTGAAATCCTTGTCATTAATGTTGGAAAAGACAATGGCCGAGGACAGACTGGCAAACTGAAGCACAATGGAAGCGGGGCAAAAAGCACTCTGCACTGCAGAGATTGATGCGGGACCATACCGAGGAGGAGCCACAACGGAACATTCACACTGTAGGGCAGCCCCTGGCGGCCGTGCCACAGTGGTGCCTGGCTTTGGTGCATTTTGCCTACCCTCACATATGCACATGGGCGCATCCGCCAGAACAGCAGGTTCACATTACCGGCACCGCTTGATGCGCGGCTGATTTGCACCCACACTGCTAGGAAACAGGATGAACGTGCACCCAGACAGCTTGACACTGGTTTCCAGGGGTATCTGTTTGAAGCGCCATGAAGCTGCTTCAGGACCAGGTGAGTGCAGGAAGGCAATGTCAGACAGCTGCGGCTGTCTGAACAAGCTCTCTTCATCCGCTTGAAAAGTGGACCTATAGCGGGCCAAAATGCCAGTCTGTCCTCAGCCAGTGTCTGGTGTACAAAGATGAAAAGAAGAATCTGAAGGGGGCAGCAAGAAGACAATTAGATAGGACAAGCCGGAGGACCCGCGATACTCGCGGGGGTGGGGATGGGGGGTAGGTGAGCCTCTTCCCCCTCCTCTGGCCCTTGCTCGAAAGCCAGCTGAATCTGACTCTAGGGGGCAGTGCTCAACCTCTCTCCCCTCCCTCCCACTGCCCTCCCCCTGCCCTCCCCAAAAATCGCCGATCTACAAAGTTTGCCAGCTTGCAGCTACCGGGAATGCAACTGCTCCTGCACACAGAGGTTCCACTTTTTCTTTTTTTAAAAAGGTGGGCCTAAGCAAAACAATAGAAACTAATTTCTTGTACGGTTACCCCTGCTGTCTGCTGGGGAAGGCTTGCGGTGCCAGATCTTGCCCTCCTCCCTGTTGCCCACATCGGTACTTTGCATCCCGGCCAAGACACCAACTCCACTCCCTCCTAAAGTTTCCAACCGAACTGCCCCGCCTCAACCACCGCTTTCTCCAGCCAGAGCCCGCCACTTTTGGAAGACACCAAATGGCATCCCGAACAGGGGGAGACTGAAGGGCAAGACCTGCTGCTTGCCGAGGCTCTACCCCACCCTCCTGGAAAATTGGTGGTGGCGGCAAGAACTGCCGCTCGCCAAGGCACTCCCACCAGGCCGCTCTAGCTTGGGCCCGAGTGGCATTAAGCCACTCAGGCCTGGCATTTCCCTCCCTCCCGCCCCCTCCCCCAGCTCCCAGGCCTGAGCGGCCAAGCGCTGCTTGGGCCACCGCTTCTCCCCCCTCCCCCATTCACCGCCTCCCCCCTCTCCTGCCCCCTGCCCCCTTTCAGAGCCAGCAACACAGCTAGGTGCAAGGCCCACTGCCCCGCCTCCCCCTCTCCCCTCCCCGCCCCCTCCCCCCAAAAAGTCCTGGCGGGCCTCGCCGGGCCCGCCCCTCCCCCCTCCCCCCCAAAGAGTCCAGGTGGGCCTTGCTGGGCCCGCCGCTCGCCCCCTTCCCCCCTCCCAGCCGTGGCCGTTCGTAGAGCGTTCCCTGCGCATGCGCAGGGGTTCTCTTTTACTTTTGGGGGGATTTAAATATCCCTCAAAAGTTTTTTAAAGTTTTGGGATTTTTCTGCAAGCGGGGGGGTCACCCCCCACCTGCAGAACCCCCCTCTGCCCTCCAAGTGCCCCCCCCCCGTGGATTTAGGTATCCGCACGGGGGTGGGCCACTTGGCTATTAGATATATAGATAGTGAAGACAGCACCTGCTCTTCTGTTATATGTCATTCCTTGTCTATCTCCAGATTGCGACTCTTAGAGCAAATTTCTCTTTCTTCTCCAAAGTTTGACACGTCAGTCCTCCCCTCTCTCTCAGCTAGAGTTGTAGTTAGGAACCTATCTCTGTCTCTCCTCTTTCCTATCAAGTACGTTAGTTCCTAAATAAACCTTTATCTACTGTTTAATAAGGATATGCACCACTGCTGTGTTAATTACTCTGCCAACACAACTTAAGACTTCCACAGCTGAGAAAACATAACTCAGGGTGGGAATTTGTCTAGTGTATTTTAGCCAGACCTGCAATTTGGGCTGCTTTCACACAGCAATGGTTCTCCATGTTGCATTCATTACCACTGCAAATTCAGAGGCATTTGCAATGTCAACAAAGTGTCCACACAGAAATTTCCCCCCGTATTTTCCTTGCCTAAGCCTTTCCACAACTGCCATTTCCTTCTACCACCAGAGGACTTTTCAGGGTTGTTTTAAAATCAGCAGTTCTATATTGCTATAACATTATACCAACCTATCTCCTAAGATCTCTGAATTCCAAGCTTTATTTTTTTGGTAAAAGTACATCTCTAGCCAATTCCATTGTCCAGACATGCCTTTCTCTTTATATTTCCTTAATGAAAGGGTCTAGAAACTTGCTTTTTTTTTAAGGGAGCTGGGAATGCAAAAGACAAAGCAGGGCTTTTCTTTTTCTTTTCTTTTTTGAAAAAGAGGTGCCATAACTCTCAAGAGGGAAATGAAGTTTTCAGTATGTATACTGAAAACTCATGAACTTCTAAACATTTAAAAATGAATTTTGTCAGAGAGGTTCCAGAACTCCATTCCAGCATGTTCCCCCAGAAAAAAAAACTCCAGGTGGTATGCCATTTTTTTTTTAAATATCTTTTTTTAAAAAGGTCTTCAGTTATGGAGTGGTGTTGAGGGAAGGAAAATGATGTCAATATGGACAGGACCTGCAAAAATGACACCTTCCTATTCATAAAGCATACAAACAGGATTTGGCAGCGATCTTTCAAAAAGTATCATACCAAGTTTGGGAAAGATAACAGCAAAGCAGAGGAAAATACAGAAAATGGATGACTAGAGGAAAGTGTCAAGCAAATGCTAAAATACTCTCAAAAGCTCCTGCAGTTTGAACACAAATTTAAAGCAAAACCTTCACGTGGGAGCAGATTTGGATAATATGTGGAGAAGGTCTGCATCAAAGAAGGGGCACATGTTTAATATGTCAAGATATAAACAGGTAAACATAGAAATTAATAAATAAAATGATAAATTGCCTGAGGGGGGAACTTTTTTTGGCCTTCTGTAAACTGGCAGCTAGTCTCTGTCCCATTGGAATTTCATAAAGGAAGCAAAGTAAAATCCTCATAACTGATGGTTGCAGAGTCAACATTAGATATTTTCACAACAGAGACAAGGTATGAAAATATTACTTATTTCCTTTGTCTGGATTCTGGTGTTCCTAGATGTTATGGAATATTTGATTCTTTCCCAGCTTATTGCCACAATTGCTCCAGCCACTCATACATTCTCTCCCTTATATAGCTCAAATTAGCTGCCGTTCTTGTAGGCTTGCTCACCCCACCAATACCTCACATTAAATCAAAGGTTCAGTTCAGACATCATGGGAAACCATGGGTTATTTTATTCATGGTTAGTTTGTGAAACCATAGACTATCATTCTCTCCCCAAAGAATTATGGTGAATCTCATTAAAAGAAAATACAAATATAGGTAATTTTTCACATATAATTCAGATGGAATAAGAAGCAAAAGATACAGACAGCAAGGAAAATTTTATAACAATGACAACTTGGGAGTAATTGCCTTATTTAATAAGCTGTTGAAAAGAAAAGAAAAGAAAAGAAAAGCAGCAATTCAAGGCTTGCCCAAAGGAGTACTTGAACAGGATGAGGTAGTTCAGGCTGTTTTGTAGAGGAGGAGATGGTGCTTGAAAGAAGTAATGATACATGGAAGGGTGCCTGCCTACACTGGCATAGAAGCAGGTTGAATTGAGAAACAAAAAAGTTATGGGAGAAACTCTCTTAGTAGCATCTGCGAGCCTCCAGGGCAGAAGGCCAAGGAAGAGTTAGGAGACTTTCATCTCTCGTGAATGGCCAAGAATACTGATTAAGTGCCTTTTCATGGGAAGAGCAATTTTAAATCAAGAATTTACTGAGGGATTTTAAATCAAGAAATTCCTGAGCTGTATAGGAGTTGCAGGAATCCTGTATAAAGAGCTTGTCCACCAACCTTGAAGTAACTACTGACCAGATAATTATAACAAAATCAAGACCTGTCAAATATGGACAGGAATTACACAAAAATGGCACAAGGTTTGGAAGTAACACATTACAGACAAAAGGATGGAATGTATCGGAATGACCCAATAAAAATCGGTTAGAACATAGCCTGGGACAAGGGGGGAATTTGTGAGGACTTGCCATCTGATCATTCTCTCCAATCTATCTCCATTTCCTCTCCTTTCCTTCCCATCACAGTCCTTATTGGTTTGCAACTTTTCCTGGTTCCTTACCACCCTACCACCTACTTGTCTCATCCCATGAGTCTCCCTCCCTTCCCCCTTGCAGCTTTCCTATTTTCCCTACTTTCTTGACTTCCCCCAGTCCCCATTTCTCCCACTGCTCCATTTTTCTTTCATTCCTTCCACCAATTCTCATTCACTTTCTTTCCTTGTCTTGTCTTGCCTACCTGCCCACACCTTCTTATATTTTGTTTTGTTAGACTTATATCCTGCCCTGTCCCCCCCCCTCCCCTCCGCAATGTAGGCTCTGGGCGGGTACCAACATATATGTCTACAATGATGCATATTTGCAGTTAAAACAATTCATAATTTACAGTTAAGATCTGCAATTAAAGTAGATTTACAATAAAACAATAAGACACATTATAAGAATCCATTTAAAATAAATAAGAATAAGATTCTTTCCCCAATTCATCTCCAGGGTTGAAAAGAAGCTACAGTGACTATTTTGCATTGCCAGAGTTGCCTAGGCAATCCAAAATGCATGCTGAAATCTCACAAGGAAATCCAAGGAGAACTTGGCATTTTAAAAAAAAATTATACTCCGCCCCATCACTGTTTTACAATGTAAGATTTTTCTACCAGCCTGGGGGTTCCTACAAATTTGTAGAAAAATCTCCTGTACATAGCCCTAATCTGTGGATTTAGCAACCTGTACCTAAAGCCATATTTGGAATATGATGTAATTATTGTGAATCTGCTCAGTTGGAAGTAAGCTGCACTGCTGACATTTACTTAGTGTACCACTAAGGCAGCCATCCTCAGGTTCAATATGTGGTGTCACAGTCTGTAAAAAATATTTAAGCTAAAGGGCAAACTAGATGTGACAGAATCATCATTCATATGTGCATTGTTAAATTTTGTGGGCTTTTAAAAATATGTGTGTATTATTTTAAAGATAAAAGAAAAATGCGAGAGGGGATACTAAACCTTGTCTGCTCCTACATCTTATAACAGAGAAATGTGTCTATATCATGGTCCAAGAGAAACTGAGGCATGGGAGTGGGTAAGTTTTGGCTCCCTCTCCCATATATTCCTTTACTATTAAAGTAGGACAAACACAACACTTTGTATGAGAACAAGGCAGACAGGTGAAACGTAGCACATCTGCCATCTAGGCTGGCCTTAAGTAGTTAAAAAATGAATAGGATAGACATTCTTACCAGGCTAGATATAATTTGTCAACGCCTTTGATAATGGGACTGCTTTTCATTACCTGAAATGGCTTTTTTGTTTCAGCTCCAAGTAACTTCTCTTACCCGACTGTGAAGCACTTTGCCTTTCAGATCAGCACCTGCTGATAATGAGTGCTACAGAAAATGTTCCCATATTCATAAAAAAAAAGAGTTGTTCTTTTTCAAATTGCCACTCTTGTCCCAAACATTGTCTGTGGTAACATCATATTGTCTAGTACTACAGGCAATAGATGTCCCTTCTTTCTAAATGTGGCAATGGTTTGTATTCGGTGAACTTTCTTTTACTAGGGATTATCAAAACAACTTCTGTGGTCTGAAAAGCAATGAAGTTTGTCTATCTACATGGAGGTGAGAACCAGGAGATCCACAATCAGACCTCCAGTGTCTGGAGCAATCATAGTGACTCCTGATTTGTACTGGGGGGGAAATCCACTGTGGAGGAGAGTTCATTGTTCATTTATTCGTTTGTTCATTCATTCATTCATATCCTGCTTTTCTCCCCACTGGGACCCAAAGTGGTTTACAATACAAAAATACAACAGATACAAACAAAACAGGAGAAAAGGAAATAAAAGGCTTCCAAATACAGAGCAGACTCCCCCCCCCCCCCCCCCAATAAACATCTCTTTCTGCCAGTCCTGGCCATGCCTGGACCTTAAATACCTGAGGGCACAGAAGAAACAGTCAGATCTTCCTCAACTCTCACTAAGCAGCTAGTAGGATCTTCCCTACTTCCTAATTCTAACTTCTAGTGCTACTGTTTGTACCATTAAGGAAAAAATAAATCAAGCTGTATGTTTGAAGTAGCAGGAACAGCACAGGGGAAACAGTTAAAATCAGCCCCCAAATTGGGATTGAAGCTGCTGTTACTTATCAATACAAAATTGCTGGATGAGGCAAATTCTTTGGATCCCTTCTAATCAGGGTTTAGGCCTGGATAGGGGACTAAAACAGCCTTCATTGCCCTGGTGAGTGATATGTTCTGGGAGCTGGGCAGGAGTATGACTCTTTTGATTCTTCTGGACTCAGCAACTTTTGATACCATTGAACATGGTATCTTTCTGAACTGCCTATCTGGGCTGAGATTGGGAGATACTATTTTGGGATGGTTCTGGTCCTACCTGGAGGGTAGGTTTCAGAAAGTGGTGCTGGGAAACTGCTGCTCAGACTCTTGGCCTTTGGTCTGTGGGTCCCAATAGGTTCCATCTTGTCCCTTATGCTCACCTCTATCTTGCACTTCCAGCTGATCTTAGGCATACTGCAGAAACCCTGTACTAGTGCCTTGAGTCAGTTTTGGAGTGGATGCAGGCTAATAAATTGAAGTTTAATCCTGACAAGACAGAACTGTTACTGGTGAGCAGAAGGTCTGGCCTAGGATATAAGATATCACCCACTTTGGTGATATCCACTTGAAAGAACAGGCCCATAATTTAGGGGTGGTCTTGAATCCAGGTACAGTGGTGGATAACCAGTGGCAGCTATGGCCAAGAGTGCCTTTTACCACCTTTGACTGGTTAGCCAGCTGCAGATTTTCTTGGACAGAAAAGATCTGGATTAGATTATGCATTCTATGTGGGGCTGCCCTTTAGAAGTGTTTAGAAACATTTGGTTCAGAATGCTGCAGCCAGGAGGTTAACTGGAGTGCAATGTAGGGACCATATCACTCATTTTGGCCCATCTACGCTGGCTCTCAGTTTGTTTCTGGACACAATTCAGGTTGCTGATATTGACATCAAAGCACTATATGGTTTGGGACCAACATACCTGAAAGACCATCTACTCCTTTATGAGCCTGCCTGACCACTACTATCAACTTCGGAGCCCTGCTTCGGGTGCCTCTGCCTTCTGAGATTATGCGGGTGGCAACCCAGGAGTGGGTCTTCTCACTTGTGGCACCAAAACTCTGGAACTTTTTCCCCAAGGAGGTTTGGCTGTCCCTTTCTGTTGCCATCTCCTGCCAGCAGGTGAAGACTTTTTTGTTTAATTTGGTATTCCCTCAAATATGATTTTATCATGTATGCATTAAATTGTTAGCCACCTTGAAGACCCAAATCCAGGCCCTAACTTTTTCAAAGAAGGACTAAGAAAGGTACTATGGAGGAAGGAAATAGCAAACCAACTGTGCTTCTCACTTGCCCTGAAAGCTTATTGCTGGACTTGCCATAAATTGGTTGCAACTTGGCAGTACATATGCATGTAACATGTAATTAGGAACTCCTTAGCCAGGCCTGTAGCTAGGCAGGGGCAGGAGGTGTGATGCCCCCTCCTGAATCTGCTGTGCCCTGACCTAAGGCAAGCTGCAGTAGAGATGCAGTCCAGGATCAGGGTTTTGGGTGACCCTGGGCAACCTCAGTGGGTGTTGGTGAAGTGCTCCTGCTGACTGCACTCCTGCTCAGCCCAGCAGTCGCGGTAAGTAGCCAGCCAGAAAGTTGGGCTGGCAGGGAAGAAGCCCAAGAAGGACTTGGTGGGACTGGGAGAAGGGAAAGTGGTGGCACTTCTGCTTGGACGCGCAGCATGCTGGTGGAGCTCCAGGGTGGGCTGGCAGCTCCTGAGCTCTGAGCTGCAACAGAATCCTGGGCAATCCCCCATCTTGATCCCGCTGAATCTTCCCTGGAACTCAGGGGGGCAGGAAACTTAATGTGGCCACCCTTATTGGTGGTGGGAGGAGCTGCAGTGGCATGAATGGTGGCAGGTGGGTGGGCTTTGCTTCACCCAGCAGTGTGGCCAGCACGGGGTGCAGATTCTGTCCAGGGAAGGCACTGCCTGCCCAGTTAGAAGCAAGCTGGAGCTCAGTCAAGCAGCTTCCTTGGAACCCTCTGGCTGCTGCTGCTGCCACCACATCACTGGAGAAGGAAGAGGCAAGAGAAGGCACAAAGGGCTCTTTGTAAGGTGCAGGCTGATTGGGCATAGGGCAAAAAGTGTATGTCTTACACAAGAGTAGCTTGTCCCAGTGGCCAGTCCCTCCTTAGCTGCATGGCTCTGGCAGGCACACCTTGTCCTCCCTGGTTACCGCCTGCTTCAGTGGCATCTCTGCCTTCACCGACCTGCTTGGTGTCCACCCCAGAAAAACTTTCTAGCTATGGGCCTGTCCTTAGCTGATGCCTTTTTGCTAAAGATGCAGTGAAAATAGTGCCCAAAAGGAATTTATTTATTTATTTATTTTTGGATTTATACCCCGCCTAGCCAGCGTACGCTGCCTTCTGAGATTTCAACTTACATAATAAGGATGCAATTCTGGCCCTTTAAGTCCTGTTTATTGTGTTACTTGGTATTTGTACTGATTTAATGAGTTAAATAAAAGGAACTAGAAATCCCTTTACTTTTGCAAAATGCACTTCAAGACTTTATTACTTTGATGTTTTAAAATATTTAAATACAATTTATCAAAGCTTGTTTCATTCTCTATTTGAACTTTCAAAATATTTGTTCAAGTGTCTCTTTAATACCTGATTTATTAAAAACTTGCTTGTAAAATTTACCCATTGTTGAGAAATATAGAAGAAAAGGGCAGAGCAGATGGACAACAGACTGCCACATTTCCTAAGGCATCTAAATATTAGTGTCCCAGAAGGCATGTCATGAACATATTTTGCGCCCTGAAGTGGTACACCATCTTGAAAGTAACTATAAATAGTTTTCAAATGCCTATATACACAAAGAGAGGCTATGTTTGCATTCATCTATTCCGTGTGTAAAAACTCATCAGGAAGCAATACACTGAGGCTTTGTGCATGCCCTAGGCTGCTCCCCCACCCCACCCCCAATTCTTGCATTGTAACATATTGTTAGGGGGCAGGAAGTTTAGACTCAGTGCCAGAATAATAACATCCATGACTTCATTCCAAGCTGAGCTTTGTGATCAGCTATGTATAGGATTCTGATTCTCTCCCTCAAACTTTAGCGAGAGTCCTAGCAACACTGAGACCCAGTAAAGTTTTGCCAGCAGAATATCAGAAACTGAGTCCCAGCTGATGGGAGGTCAACTAAGAGTTGCCACTTGAATGCCTGCTGCATCTAGCATAAGCACAAGCATAAGCAAGTTGCAAACACCCAAATAACTTGTCAGTAAATCACCTGTCTGATCATAACTGGCAAATAAGACATGAGCTGAACTGGTGGGTGTTTGAGCATCCCGACTTAGGACTGGACTATTCAAGTAACATCCAGTTTGGTCCCAGGTGTGGTTGTTATCTCATTCATCTGTTTAGACTCTCATTCTTCATCCCAGTTGTATCTTAGATGGCTGTAGGAAATGAGATCTCATGTTTATGTCATATGTGTTAGGACTTTTGTTTAATAATCAGAAAAATCAGAGTAATGAATCTTGCTTTTCTGGAAAGAAGAGATTGCTTCTTTTAGTTTAAAAGAAGTTTATTACTAAAGGGAAAAGGTAAACGGGATTAGCTACAAATAAACAAAACATGCTTTCTAAGGAGCTGCATTGTGCTCCATCTTCACACTAAGACATGCTGATAGAGAGTGAGAGATTGCAATGGAGGATCTCTCCTTCTTCTTGACCCCTGAAAGGAAACACCTGATATCATTGACCAATTAGCAACTCAGTACACCTTCAGTTTTCCCGGGTCTACAGTCAATTGGCCAGCTGCCAGGTATTGCTTCCAGGCTAACATAGGTAAACAAACAAGTTGCATAGTTAACCCTATAATGACTGAATTTCTCAGGCCTTGCATTACATGCTCATTTCTCCAACACCCCTTCTCAAGACCTGAAATGCAAGTCATTATACATGCATACACAAAACATTATCCAGCATTAGCATCAAGCATATTCAACATTTCACGAAGTCTTTCAAACTTGTCTTTGGTCAGTGGCTTAGTCAGAATATCAGCCACCATCTCTTCTGTACGACAATGCTTAATCTCTATCAGCTTTTTCTGGTACAAATCTTTAACTAATGCACATTTAATACCAATAGATCTACTTCTAGCAGTCGTGCTCTCTTCCTTACATATAGTTATACAAGCTTGATTATCCTCTAACATAAGTATAGGTACAGGTTCAATTATTCCAAAATCTTTCAACATCTCAAAGATCCATTCAAGTCTGCTGCAGGCACTTGCTGCTGAAATGCACTCAGCTTCTGCTGTGGATTGCGCTACAACAGTCTGCTTTCTACTAGTCCAGTCTATCAGTCCATCTCCATAAAAGAATAGGTATCCACTGGTAGACTTGTAGTTGTTCATCTCTTCTCCCCAACTGGCATCCATGTAGCCGACTAGTCTTGGTTGTTCAGTTGGTGCAATTTTTAGTTTTAAGTCCATTGTTCCTCTTAGGTAACGTGCCATCTTCTTTACTGCGCTCCAATCATGATGATTTGGCGAACTTACTTTTCTGCTTAGAAATCCAACTGCCGCTGTAATATCTGGACGCGTTGATTTGCTCAGGTACAAGAGCTTTCCGACAGCCTCTCTGTATCCTCCTATGTCCTTTAGTGGTGTGCCGTCCTTCTCCTTCAGATATCCAGGTTCAAGTGGGATTGATGAAGCTTTGTAGTTCTTCATGCCAACAGATTCTATAAAGTCCATAATCTTTCTTTTCTGGCATAAAAGAAAAGTTCCATCCTCGAGTCTCTCAATTTGCATTCCGAGGTATTGTTGAACATCTCCTAGCTGTTTGACTTCCACTTCCTTATTCAGTCCATCAGCTATTGCTTTGATGTCTCCTCTGTTTTGACAAGCCACGATCAAGTCGTCAACGTAAACAAGAACATACTGGTATCGTCCATTTCTGATTCTAGTGTACAGACAAGGTTCAGCTTTCCCTTGCTTGAAGCCTTGCTTCTTTAAAAGTTCAGTAAGTTTGTCATACCAGGCCTTTGCGCCTTGCTTTAGGCCATAGAGTCCTTTATTAAGTTTGTAGACGTAGTTTTCTTGACCTTTGACCTTGAAACCTTCAGGTTGTTCCATGTAGATCTCCTCAGATAGTTCTCCATTGAGAAAAGCAGTCTTTACATCAAGATGCTCTACTATCATGTTCCTAGATGCTGCAACACTTAGAAGTGTTCTGAATGTTGCTTGGTCAGTAACTGGAGCAAAAGTTTCAAAATAGTCAGTCCCATATTGCTGCGAGTAGCCTTTAGCTACTAGGCGTGCTTTGTATAGCTCCACAGTTCCATCTTCCTTGTGCTTAATTTTGAAGACCCATTTACATCCAACAGGGTTTCTGCCTTGAGGTAGTTGAGTGAGAGTCCAGGCCTCTTTTTCGCTAATGGATAGCAGCTCTTGTTCCATTGCTTCAAGCCATCTGCCTCTTTCACTCGCAGGTAAGTTGCAAACTTCCTTCCAGTTCTTGGGTTCCTTTGCAGGTTGCACAAGTTCACAAAATCCATACTTCATTGGAGGTTGTCCCTTAGTGCTCCTTTCTGATCGCCTCACACCGGGTGTGGGTTCTGCTGTGGGTTCTGCCGTGGGTTGAGCCGCTTCCTCTGGTGTGGCCCCTGCTTCCCCTTCTGTTTCAGTAGTTTCCTCAGAAGGTGGACCTGCTGCTTCACTTGCCAGTTCCCCGGCCAGTTCACCAGCAGTCACTACAGGTAGCCAAGCAACGAACTCATCAGGTGCAGTCCCAGGCATCTTTGGATCAGCTGCAGTGGAAACACTAGGCAATACAGTCTCATCAATAAAAACAACATTGCGTTCTTCTACTGTGTGGGTTTGGGGATTGTATATCCTGTACCCTTTCCCACCAACAGGATAGCCTACAATAAGTCCAGTTTCAGTTCTGGAATCAAGCTTTCCCCTCTTTTCCTGTGGTATGTGTGCATACCCTTTTGCGCCAAAAGCTTTGATATGCCTTAGACCAGGCTGTTTTCCAAACCAAGCCTGAAAAGGGGAGGTTCCAATAATCTTTGAGGGTAATCTGTTGTGTAAGTACACTGCTGTGTTCAGGGCTTCTGCCCATAAACCGTTTGGCAGTCCAGAATGCATCAGCATAGCTCTGCACATCCCCTGCAGTGTTCTATTTAATCTCTCAGAAGCTCCATTTTGCTGGGGTGAATAAGCAATGGATACTTTATGTTGAATTCCTTGCTCTTGTAGAAATTGTTTGAATTCAGCATTACAATATTCACCACCTCCATCTGTGAGTAAGCTTTGAGGTGCTTTGCCAAATTTATTTTTAACAATAGCCACATAATTTTTAAATCTACGCAGTGTTTCATCCTTACTTCTCAGCATATACACATAAGTGTATTTTGTTTTATTCTCTGTGAAAGTCACAAAATATTTGTTCCCACCTAGGGATGCAGGTAAAGGCCCAACAAGATCACTGTATACAGTTTCCAAAAATTCTTGATTTTGCGCTGGAGTTTTTCCAGAATAACTTGGGGCATCTCCCTTTGCTCTGAGGCATGTCTCACATCTAGTTTCACTCTTTTCACAATGCACAACAGGTATTCCACATTGCTTTAACAACTGCTCAACAGATTTCAAATTTCTATGTCCCATTTTAATATGCCATGAAAATAAACATTTTTCATGTTTACAAGCATCATCACAAGCATCCTTAGTCTGGCAAATCTGTTCCTTATCATCAACAGTCTCTATTTCCTCATCAGAATCAACATCAAACGTTTCTGTCTCCTCATCATCACAAGCTACAAAGTAATGAAAGCCATTTTTCTCTTCCACTTTAAATTCAAGCTCTCCATCCATGGTAGAGACCTTGCTTCCTTGCTCTGGTTTGAGCACTACAATATGGCCAGTATTCATAAGGCCTTTTGTTGAAATTAAGTTCTCAACAGCTTCAGGCACATAAGCTGTATTTCGCAATTCAACTTCAATTATTTGATTATCTGTAGTAGACAATTGTAATTTTACAGTCCCAATGCCTTCCACATTTAATAATTCCCTGTTAGCTTGGTAAATTCTTGGTTTGTTCTCAACATCTATGTTACTAAACCAGGCTTTTTCTCTACACACGTGTGTACAAGCGCCAGAATCGATTAAAAATATTTTCTTATCATCTGTGTTAAAATCATCAGTGATCCTAAAAGCATTGCCTTTGCTCTGTGTCTGTGCTGCAAACTTCTTTCCTCTGTGCTGTGTGTGTGAAACGTGACCTCTGCTCCTCCCATAATGGCTTCCCCTTCCACTGGCTGGTTCTTTGTTACTGGAACCATGTGCTCCTGTGGCTCTTTGTTCTTGGGGCTCATCATTAGGTGCATTCATAGAAGAGCAGTACTTTGCAAGATGATTTTTCCCACATATAAAACACTCTATTTTCCTTTTAAATCTCTGTCCATGCTTTAGACTCAAAACAGACATCTCATCAGACAAACTTTCTTTCAAATTTCTAGAATCATATTCCTCAGTTAGTGCAGACAAAAGACCTTCTAGAGTCAGATCATCTTTCAGTCTAATCATACTGGTTACAGACTTATAGGAGCCAGGCAGACCCTTAAGAATTGAAGAAATCATATCTGTATCAGAGGGTGCTTCATTCAGGTCTTTAAGCTGTGTGTAAATGCCCATTAATTTGTCCATCTCTTTGGGAAGGCAGTCTCCCTCCTTCATCCTGAAATCAAAAATCTTTCCCTTGAGGGAATAGATTTTACTCTTGCTGTGCTTATCAAATTTGTCTTTTAACTTTTGAAGCATCAATCTGGACGTGGCTAGCCCTCTTAATCCTGGTACCTCTGTGTAGGTAATACTCCCTAAAATCAGGGCTTTAGCAAAACCATCCATCATAATGAATTGTGTCTTATCAGGGTCAGTTTCTGGAGGATTTTCAGTTGTTAATACTTGAAGGGCATTGTGAGTCTGCAGGCGACTCTTCAAATACTCCTCCCACCACTGATAGTTAGCCTTTGTAAGTCTGAGGTTTGGCATTTCTTGGGATGGGGCATTAAAAGCCATTTTCCTTTTTTTACTCACGTCCCTTTGGATTTGAGGTAGAAGCACAGGTTCTGGCTCAGTCATCTACTTCTCCAGGAGCTGGCAGGGTTAATCTTTCCTTTCTCTGCAGCAGCGCGAAGTTCAAAAGCTCCTTTGCCTCGCCTTCCTTTGTTCTCCAGGCAGCGTCCTCTCCAGTGCTCCAAGGCTCAGCTCCACTTACAGCAGGCAAAATTAATCCAGTCAAAAAAGATCCTTTGCTCCTGGCAAACTACAATCCAGCATAGGTTTTCCCCTGATCAGCAAGGAAACAGGGTTGGGCCTTTCTGGCTGCAAGATTGCTCTGAGAGCAGGAAGGAAAAAAAGTGGTCGTTTTAAAAATCCAAGCCTCTAGCTCTTATTCCCTATTTCTCTTTCTCAATCAATCCAGAAAGCTTTTTAGAAGAGAAACCATGTTTTAAGAACCATCCTCTGCTACCATTTGTTAGGACTTTTGTTTAATAATCAGAAAAATCAGAGTAATGAATCTTGCTTTTCTGGAAAGAAGAGATTGCTTCTTTTAGTTTAAAAGAAGTTTATTACTAAAGGGAAAAGGTAAACGGGATTAGCTACAAATAAACAAAACATGCTTTCTAAGGAGCTGCATTGTGCTCCATCTTCACACTAAGACATGCTGATAGAGAGTGAGAGATTGCAATGGAGGATCTCTCCTTCTTCTTGACCCCTGAAAGGAAACACCTGATATCATTGACCAATTAGCAAGACAGTACACCTTCAGTTTTCCCGGGTCTACAGTCAATTGGCCAGCTGCCAGGTATTGCTTCCAGGCTAACATAGGTAAACAAACAAGTTGCATAGTTAACCCTATAATGACTGAATTTCTCAGGCCTTGCATTACATGCTCATTTCTCCAACAATATGAAGTAGAGTGTTCATTGTATCTGGGCTGTAGTAACTAGTGAACCTCAAAATTTCAGAGGTCTAAGAACCCCTGAAGCAGGTTAGAATTCGGCTAAGGCATTAAATGGAAAATATTTGTCTGTAAAAAGAGGCCACTGGGCTGAGAAGAAG
The DNA here is from genome assembly GCA_029233225.1 of Lepidodactylus listeri. Lineage (NCBI taxonomy): Eukaryota > Metazoa > Chordata > Lepidosauria > Squamata > Gekkonidae > Lepidodactylus > Lepidodactylus listeri. The sequence continues at coordinate 51,553,271 of JARCFY010000010.1, read as the reverse complement.
TAGTTGTGGTTAAATTGGTCTGAGTTCGGAAGTTCACTCTTTTTGGAGACCTCTGTATGTGAAATGGATAGAAATCTGGAGAACTGTCTTGGAGAAAGTGATAAGTGATAGCAATCAAACCAGTCAAGGTGAAATTTGGAGAACTGTCTTGGAGAAAAAGATAAGAGATAGTCGTCAAACTAGTCAAGGTGTCCTTGAAGAAGAAGAAGAGATTGGATTTATACCCCGCCCTTCACTCAGAGTGGCTTACAAACTCCTCTCCCCTCCCCTCCCCCCAACAGACACCCTGTGAAGTAGGTGGGGCAGAGGGAGCTCTGAGACAACTGTCCTTGAGAGAACAGCTGGTACAGAGCTATGGCTTGCCCAAGGTCATCCAGGAGGTTCAAGTGGAGGAGTGGGGAATCAAACCCGGTTCTCTCAGATTAGAGTCCGTGCACTTAACACTACACTAAACTGGCTCTCTCTGAGAGTCTCTCTGTTCACAAATTGTCCATGGAGTGGGCTAAGGTTTAAGCAAATGAATTACTGGAATAGAATGCATTATAGGAACTACTTGTTTGAAGCAACTTCCAAGATGGAAGTCATTATGAATTGCTATATCTAGTTTATTCTATTAATGTGCAAAAGATATTGTCAAGTGGATGTAGCCGGATCATGAGAAGAGACTATTTCTAGAACTCTGTCCTCATAGAGAGCAATGGGGATACTTTCCTTTTAATTTGAACCATTTGGTCCATGAAAGCTCAGGGCACTCAGTGGTGGGATCAACTCGGAGAGAAAAAGTCAATCACCAAGAAATCAGGTGCACAGCAGGACCAACACCAGGCATAATGATGGGTGCCTCTTTCCTCCTTGCTGTCTTTGAAAAAAAAATCTAAATTCTCTGCCATTGGAAGTTGAACAGCTGTCTCCTTAGGAGACTCTCAGAAGTACCATACCACCCATCATAGGTGAGATTATATAACATTTGAATGTTCGTTGCAGTCTGTAATTAGAATAATGTCCTGGCTAATGAGCCAGTTTGATTTGTAAATCTTAGCGGTGGTGTGCATGGTTTTTCTTGATCCCACTGGGATTTTTGGAGAACCTGGTGTGAATTACTTTACTTTACTTTATTTGATTTCTAGCCTGCCCTCAACCACAAGCAGGCTCAAGGTGAGTTATAACAATACACTAAATAACATAATCCAATATTTAAAATAACAGTTTATTAAGAACTCAATAACAATAACATCAAATTGGTATATCAACAAGGATAGTTGATGGCACCATTTAATCAATCGGTCTCCATCTGCTCCCACATAGTCTCCCCAGATGTGTGCAGGAAGATGACAACTGATACTGGGGGACAGGGAGATTAAAGACAATGCAGATTGAGCAATGCAGAGTCGGACAATATAAATGGATCTCTGCAGCTTCAACCATTGGTCTGGAGGAACATCTTAGTTTTACAAGCCCCACAAAACTTCATCAAGTCCCACAGGGCCTGGATCTCAGTAGAAGAGTGTTCCACCAGACCAGTGCTAGAGCCAAAAAGGCTCTGGCTCTGGTTGAGGCTAAGTGAACATCTTTAGGGCCAGGGATCACCAGCGGATCTTGACCCATAGAGTGTCATGCTCTTCAGGGGACATACTGGGAGTGATGGTCCTGAAGGTATGTTGGTCCCAGACCACATAGGGCTTTGAAGGTTAAAACCAAGACATTGAACTTAACCTGGTATTCAACTGGAAGCCAGCACAGCTGGCGAAGCACCGGCTCTATATGTGATCTTAATGGTGTTCCTGTAAGAACATGCACCACTGCATTCTGGACCAGCTGAAGTTTCTGGATCAGTCTCAAGGGTAGCCCTGCATAGATCAAGTTACAGTAATCCAGCCTGGAGGTGACCATTTCATGGATCACTGTGGCTAGGACAAGGGGAGAGGGACAGGGAGCCAGCTGCCTGATTGGGTGAACATGGAAGAGTGCCCATCTGGCAGCTTTTGTGATTGGGGCCTCCATAGATAATGAGGCATCCAAAATCACACCCAAGCTCTTCACTGTTGGCATGGGTGTTAACAGTGCCTGGTCAAGGGCTGAGAGTTGGGTACTCAATCCCATTCCCCCTCGACCCAGGCAAAGAACTGCCATCTTTGATAGATTTAATTTCATCTGACTCAGTTTTAACCACTCAGCCACAGCCTCCAATCCCTTGGCTGAAATATCTGGGGTGGAGTCTATCCATCTGTCCATTAACAGACATACCTGGCTGCCATCAGCATATTGATAGCAACCCAGCCCAAAGCTCCAGACCAACTGGGTGAGGGGGACTACCTAACGTGGGATAGAGAATCACTGCTTGTGGGACACCACATGCCAAAGGGGAGACTCTCTCCCCAAACACCAGGCTCTGTCCCGGACTGTAGAGAAAGGAGATGAACCACTGTAAGTCTTTCCCACATATCCCACATCAGTGAGGCGGTGAGTCAAAGGATCATAATCAACCATACTGAGCATTGCTGTCAGTTCTCGTAATAACTCCTCCATCCAGGTGTCTGCAGAGATCATCTGTAAGGGAAATCAAACCTGGTTCTCCAGATTAGAGTCCACCACTCTTAACCGCTACACCAAACTGGCTGGTGACTGGTAGATCAGTAGGATTCAGAGATGTTTTCTTCAAGAGTGGTCTCACCACAGCTGCCTTTAAGGCTTCTGAGAAAGTTCCTGAACTCAGGAACAAGTTGATAATATCTGCCAGGGGGCCCTGTATCCCATCACCACTGGCTTTCACCAGCCATGATGGGCATGGATTCAGGCAGCAAGCGGTGGGCTTCACAGCTCACAGAAACGTGTCAATCTCATCCTGAGAGTCAGTTGAAATGGTCCATTACTGGACCTGAAGATGGCCATGGGGGCTCCAGTTCCCATATTATGTCAAAATTGGCCAGCAGTTCCTGGCAGAGCAACAATATTTTATCCACAAAATAGCTCACAAAAGCCTCAGAGCTGATTGCCAAATTACTATCTTTTGCATTCCCTGAGGGAGGAAAGTTAATGATCTAATTATTCTAAATAATTGAGCTGGGCAACAGCTAACAGTTGCAATGGAGGCTGCATAGAATCCTTTCTTTGCTGCTTTCACTGCCACCTCATAGGATTTCATAAACATCCATTCTTGCAGCTTTGTCACGTCTGCTGCCAAACTTGCTCTAGTTGTCTCAGCTCCCATTTCATTCTTTGTAGCTCCGTGTTTGGAATGGGAGCAAAGAGGGCATTGGGGAGTGATTTTGTCAGTGTCTTCAGAGAGATGCCAGTCCTCCATCAGTGCCTCTAATGAGTCACCAGGGGGCTTTGGGTCCCACAGAGCATTTTGTAAACCAATTGAATCCATTAGTCTCTGTGGGCTAGCATAAATCAGCTCACCGCCTAATCAGGGAGGAGTTAGAATACTCAACCAAACCTTCAGGGCAAAGTGGTCAGACCATGGCACTGCACTGATGGCATCTAAGTCCACATTTATCCCCATCCCAAAGATTAGATCCAGGGAGTGGCCTGCTTGATGCGTGGGGCCTGTAAGAAATTGAACGTCCCAGTGCTGCCGTGGATAACACTAGGTCCATAACATGCAAGGTGGTGGCTTCATCTGCATGGATGTTGAAGTCCCTCAGAACTAAAAGTCTGGGAAACTCCAAGGCCAGGCTCGCAACCACCTCCAGCAAGTGCAACAAGGTATCTTCTGGAGTGCCTAGGCAGTCAGTACAGCAGCCAGATAGCCAAACTCTCTTCAGCGTGCCATGCCAGACCTACACAATCAATGCCAATGATCTTTGGTGCAGGGAGTGGCCTGAAGGAGAAAGCCCCTGTCCTTTTGTCTGGGACTGATGGAGGACTGAGAAACCCAGGGAGGGGAACTCTTTCAGGGCAACCGTCTTGCCCTCCCTCATCCAGGCATGAGCCTAAAAATTACAGTTTGGTTCAGGGGCCACCCCTGAACTGAGTTGAACCAAAGTGCTTTGAAACAAACTGGTCAGTTTGGATCCCCCTTTCTCCTCACCATGGAGATTTGCCACACTAGGTGCAGCAGGGCCACCCATCGCAATGCCCCTGATTTGATAATAAAAATTTAGATCAAAATGAAAATAATGCTTTTCTAATATAGTATCAGTTTTTTCCATTAGAAAAGTGGGAGGTTGTAATACAGATGAGGACTTGAGACATTCTTGAATCAAGATTTTTATTATCGGAACAGGGGTATTGCGATGGGTAGCCCCGTTGCACCTTGTGTGGCAAATCTTTTTATGTCATCTTTAGAAAAACAGATAATCTGCAATGAAAAGAAAAATCCTATTATCAGGATATATTTTCAATAAAAGATTTATTGATTATATAGTTACATATTGATTTTACATTGGCCCTGATAAGGTGATTTTACTCTGATCATAAGGCAATTTTACTAAATTGGAAGGTACATATTGGCAATATTACATATGTAGCCCCACAAAAATATTTTTTTGTGTCATTCAGTTTCAGATTGGAACATTCAAATTTTGGTCCTATATCAATTGTTTACTGCCTTACAAGTGCAACAGGGGCTTTGTTGTATGTTATATTCTGTACTATTTGACTTCTGACGAAGGCTCTTGTGGGCTGAAATGCCCACATCATATATGGCTCTTTGTGTGCATTAGTCACTTTGATTACTTTATGAAGCTTAAAAACCACAAGGTTTTTATGTTGTTTTTAAATAAACATGCATACTTTTGTCTATACCTATTGATGTTATTAACTTTTGGCCCTCTACTAGTTTTCTAAACCTTCTTTGGAGGTTTTTGCTTGGTTGGTTTAGTTTATCTTCCCCTCTTTTCATGGGTAATATTAAAGGGCACTACAAGTGTGGAGGCTGTATCTTATGTCCATTAAGTTGGGAAATGAGATTTGAACACCCGGATGGTCTGTATACTCTGGATTTGATGCATTTCCCCCACAGTAATACATTGAGCGCTATTTATGTGCCCATGTCAACTCCTTTATGTGGGGATGAGTAGTCAATCAGTGAGAACAAGAATTGTTGAACATAAATTACACATCAGAAATAAAAACTTTGACACCCTATTGGTGAGTCACTTCATGGAAAAGGGCCATCAGATTGAGGATTTATGCTTTTGCGTCATTTTTAGATATATACCCCATCCTTACAATAGGGAAGATATACAAAAAGTTCTATTGTGTCACAAGTCTTTCTGGATCTACAGATTAAAAATGTATGTTCTTTATGGATTAAATCAGAATCAGGAACTATCGTGCTTTATGTAAGTTGTGTAGAATTGCCAGGGTATAACAGTTTATATTATTGTAGCATGATTTTAAGTCACTGAAAGTCTTGTAACACAGCTGCATGCAATTAAGTTTTGAAGGAATTTTAACAAAAACAACAGAAGGGTTGTTTCTCATTAGAGAAGGGTTTGCCAACAGAATAATCTTTATGAAGATCATGGATCTCTAATGTCAGATTGGCTCCTTTCATTCATATTTTTTGATAAGATATTGGTAAGTGGGTGATTCCTGAGACTTTCCTACTAATTGCGTGCAGCTTATGCGACATTTGTGGCTTATATATTTTTGATCATTTGCAGACCACTTCTGAATGTTGTTGCAAATTCTTTGAGGCTTCTGATTCAGAACTTTTAATTTTCTGAGGAAGAATTGTGGCTAACAAAATGAGATTCACCTAAGGTCTCATCGAGAATTGTTCATGCATAAGAAGTGAGGAACTGTTTATGTATAAGAAGTGCTTTGAAGTTTCTACTAATTGATTTGTTGAGGACAGTTTGCACTGTGAGATTGGAGAAAAAAGTAAAACAGTGTTCTTTGGTCATGGAAATGCAAGTGGTTGAAGAATGATCTGAATATTAAACTATTTTGTCGGTCCCTTTCGCTTCCCCCCCCCCCCCTTGAAAGCAGAGGGGAGCAAAACCAACCAGTGAAATGGCTGGCAGCCATTTCACCAGTCCATTTTGCTTCCCCCACTTGGAAGCAGGGGGAGTGAAATTGATGGGTTTATTTGGCTTGTAGCCATTTAAACCAGTTGACAGGAAGATCTGGCCATATGTTAAGTTTAAATGACTGGCAGTGGGGGGAGCAAAACCAACCAGTGAAATGGTCATTAGGGTGAGTGTGCCCATCAGCTGTTAGGCTGAAAGGGCTGCCAGCTATTTCACTGGTCCATTTCGCTTAAACCGCCCCCCCCTTTGGAAGCTTGGGAGCAGGGGAAAGCAAAACCAACTGGTGAAAAGGCTCAGAGGGTGAGTGAATCTGATGGGTTTAATGGCTCACAGCCATTTAAACCTAACACCTGATGGGCAGACTTGCCCAGCTGTTAAATGACTGGGAGTTGGGGGAAGCAAAACTGATTGGTTAAATGGCTTGTGGCCATTTTAGCCTAACAACAAAGTGGATGTGCCCATCAACTGTTAGGCTGAAATGGCTGGCAGCCATTTCACTGTTCCCTTTTGCTTTAAACTTAACAGCTGATGGGCAGAGCCATGCTGCTCAGCTCTTAGGTTTAAATGGCCCAAACAGCCAAACTGGACAAAAGGCCAGTAGAAGGAGGGAAGGCACCTTCCCTGAACATTGGTTTGGGGACTCTGAATTGGGCCAAGTTCCTGCTGGATTTTGGCTCATGAACCAGTTCATACCCATCCCCATTTTCTACACTGATTGTTTTTCTGAAAAATGTACACATCTTCAGGGTCATTCACATAAATACTATACAAATAAATAAGTACAAAGAAATGCAGTCAAAAATTAAAAAAAACATACATAAAACAAATGAATAAAAATTTACACCTATGTATAAGGGTGAACCAAAACTGTTCCTAATGAAAATGTACAAAAACATGAGAAAAGAAAAAGGGTGTATCCGTCATCCATTGTGAGTATAATCTGGGGTGCAGTACCTTGGTTCCAAATAATCCTGGGCAGGACCGTATAGTCTGGTAATTTTTGCAGTGTTTCGCGTTACCAAGATAAGTATGTAACATGGAGCAGTGCTTTCATTAAAACTATGTTATTGGTTTAATTTTTATTTTAAAATATACTGATGAATTTAAGACAATCACGGGTTATTTTAGCCAACGTTTTGGTCTTTTCTGGGAACAGCTTAGGCACTTGCAAGTTGTGGAATGAGCCATATGTGGACAGTAGGGGAGTCCTCAGCATGTTGCCTCTCACTGTGCTTCGGGAATGAACCCAAAAGCAGCTGGAACGAAAAGCAGAAAAGACAGAAGGGGGTGCCCCAGAGTGCTGACCAGTAGGAAGATTGGCAATAACCTTATGCCACCTGCATGAAACAAACAAACAAAACCTGCAGATTTGGGACTGAGAGGCCCATTTCGCTAGCATTTTGGAGAGGAATCAAAGTAAAAACTATTGGCTAAACCTATTCCGAACTAGGAAGACTTGATTTTTTTCCTGACTGCATAGATCAAAAGAGAGCAGAAGCATAGGTTATGGAGAATTTTTAAAAGTTATATGGTAGAGATGGCAAAATGACTGTATATGCATGATTCACCTTCTCTTGCTCAAGTTCATGTAATCTATGCAAGGTAATGTTTTTGTAGCTCCCATTTATTGTATGGGTAATGCAAAACAATAATCTGGATTTCCTATCTGGAATGTGTACAGGCTATTGCTTTCACAGGATTACAATGGCTAATGCTTGGTATGGAGTGGGGATGGGTATGAACCACATTTCTGCAGTTCGGTTTGTGGTTCTTGGCTGAACCACAAACCAGACCACAAACCCATACAATCTGGGATGCTGGTTTGCAAACCAACTCTGTTTCTGTTTCTCTTTCTCTCTCTCCTTCCCCCCCCCCACCACCTTTCTCTTCCTTCCTTCCGTCCATCCTTCCTTCCCCCTCATCTATTTGCTTTCTTTCCACCTTTCTTTCTCTTTTTCTCTTTCTCCCTTCATTCCTTTCTCTCTTCCTTCCTTCCTTCCTTCTCCCGCCCTCCCCCCATCTATTTGCTTTCTTTGTTTCTCTCTCTCTCCACCTTTTATTCTTTCTTTCTACCTCTCTCTCTCTTTTAGACAAATAAATATCATTAACAAACAAATAAATATAATTGGGCAAATACAATATCATTATCAATATCTGTTTTACCCCATTTGTTTTTATTTTTTGAAGTCTCATTTAAAGTTAATAAAAAGCAAATTTGCATATTTTTCATAAAAGTGTGTGTGTAATATTTGTTCATGTCTTGTGGTTCTCAAACATCTGATGTTCATTCTATGTGGCTCTTACATTAAACAAGTTTGGCCACCCCTGGTCCATACCAACACCTTAAATTGTGCCCAGAAAGAAACTGGAAGCCAGGTTCGATGAAGACAAAGTGAATGTAGATAATGCAGCAGAATGTAGACAAAGGCCACCTGGATTTATCTGCAACCTTTGATATAGTAGATCATGTCATTCTGTTGAGGCACTTGGAAGCAGAAGTAAGTGTCAGGTATGTGCCTTAGGCTCACTTAAGATTCCTCCTCATGGATTGGACTCAAAGGATCTCCAAAGGAGAGTCGTGGGAGTCATTTCGTGAGGTCCACAGGAAGCATCTTATCCACCCATATATGTGCATTCTCTGCTGTGACCCCCAGTTTATGGAATGGCCTACATAATGAGATCAGGAAGGCTCCCACTCTCCTGGCTTTCCACAAACTATACAAAACTGGATGGCTTTTTTAGACAGGTAATAAAACTACTTTAATGAAAAGAGTCAGGTATATGCTTTGGTAAAGGAGAAGGGACTGTGTCCTATACTATTGTGTATATCATTCAATGTGTCATGTTTAAATGCTTATGCGTTATTCCACCTCTGTAATCTGCCTTGAGTCTCAGTGCAAAAGGTAGTCCACCTTTCGCACTGAGACTCAAGGCAGATTACAGAGGTGAAATAACGCATAAGCATTTAAACATGACATATTGAATTATATAGAAATTACATAGCAGGAGAATACTTACAGCATTAGACAATACACAATAGTATAGGACACAGTCCCTGCTCCTTTACCAACAATTGTTGAGTAGATTCTGCTACTGCCCTCAGATTAGAATTGGGCCAATACTCTATCAAAGACAGAGCTTGGATTTTGGCTCTGAATATGAGACTTAAAATAATTTTCTCAGAGAATAACTGCCTTCTGTTTTATATGAAGCATGATAACTTTTCTAGTGCATGGAGCAATAGAGGGAAAATTGAACATCATGCAATGCTCAGAAAATGTAATTGCTGTTCTAGGATGGCCTTTAGCTTGTAAAGCCATTAAGAAATTAATTATGAAGATAGATGCAAATAGCACCATATGCAGAGCCAGGAGGGTTTGTTCTTCCCTTTACATGGGGATTCCCTCAACCTTTAAAATTCCAGCATATCTGTTTAGCCTAACAGTCTCAAAGTATAGATGGGCAATTATGCTCACAAAATGGAATATACTACTTTTTGCAGTTTCTGAAGGGCACATATTGGGCATATCTTTCTCAAATAGATATTGTGGCTGTGACTTGGGTGCTATCATATCTGTAAGTCATGTTTTATTTGAATGTCCCTAATATAACAAGGTGAGATCATAGGTGTCAACTACGGGGGGGCTCGAGGGCTTGAGCCTCCCCCGAAATTTTCCAGGGGGGACTGAGCACCCCCCCCCCCCGGAAAAGGGAGCACCCGCCGCCGCCTCTCTCTCTCTCCTCCCCACCTGGCTGCCTCCATCCCTCCCTCCCTCCATCTGTCCAGGGGCCAGCTAAGCAAATGCCCAGCTGGCCCCTGGATGGATGGAGGGAGAGATGGAAGCAGGAGTGGCAAGGTGGGGGAGGAGAGAGGCAGCGGTGGCGGGGACATGGCAGCAGGGCAGCTGTGGAGAGAGGCAGCGATGGCGGGGACAGGCAAGGGCCCCTGCACACACAAGAGCTGCTGCCGCCACCGCTGCCTCTCTCTCTCCCCCCCCCGCCGGCCTGGCTGCCTCCATCCCTCCCTCCCTCTGTCTGTCCAGGGGCCAGCTAAGCAAATGCCCAATGGAGGGAGGGATGGAAGCAGGAGTGGCCAGGCGGGGGGAAGAGGCAGTGGCGGCAGGGACAAGGTCCCAGTGTGCACGTGCACTTTGCACGCGCGCACGCAAGAGCCCCCACCCCCCCTGGGAATTTAAAAACTCGACGCCCCTGGGTGAGATAGATATGGATTAAACCTTTGACATTATAGTGGTCAGAGTCTTCAGTAGATATTCTAATTCCTAAACTATTAGCAGACTCAAGAGTAGAAAATTTACTCATTTTAGCTAAATTTTTAGTTCAGGCCATGAGAATTCGGGCAACTTAGAACAGCTGTTTTGTAGCTAACCCTCTCTGGCCTGAATTCTTCCTCATATTCCCAGTCATGTCTGATTAAAAACTACTTAAGATGGTCAGTGGAAGAAAGAAAGAAAGAAAGAAAGAAAGAAAGAAAGAAAGAAAGAAAGAAAGAAAGAAAGAAAGAAAGAAAGAAAGAAAGAAAGTTTCTGCATGGTTCTTTTAAATTGTCTGAGAATCATACTTTTTAAAAAACCTTGTTCACTTTGATACACAAGAGAGATCTGTATAGTATTCCATGCAGGATGTCAACATAGATATGGATTTGGATGCATGTCCCCATTTGTGCTGTCTATAATACTCCTCTGAACAGTTCCTTTTCCCCATGCAGATTTCAGTCTGATGGAAGCCAGCATTTGTTATGTGCAGTTCATACCTGTGTAACTAGATCTGAGCCCACTTTAACAGCCTTGTATTCATAAAAGAAAGGAAGGGCACATAGTTTTGATGAATCAGTACAATGAAGAGCTTTCCTTAATTCAAGAGGCATCTGGTAGTCTTAACCATTAGTTAGGAAGTGACCCCCAAGTGAGAATATAAGCAATTTGGTTAACTGAGTGGCTGTTACTATGGAATCTTGCTAAGTGTTAATAAACATGGCTTTTTCTTTAGAGATTTTTCCTTTTAAATGTGTAAAAAAAATTATGCACTCAACAATTTCTGCTTCAGCAGCAGAATATTACAAAGTGAAAAATATCATATTGTCTTAGGCACATTCTATTTGAAATTAAATGTCTTGCAGCTGAGTTAGTAATAGAAAGTGTGACCATTTCAGATTTGTACCAGTGAAAGCAGAGGGAAGAATATTGCTCTGGGTCCTCAAGTCTCATTCAAGGTTGTTCTGTCAATCGGAATTGCACTCTCTTCCCTCTCGCTCAGGAATGCTCTGCTTGCCAAGTTAGTGATTTTGTGGGTGGAGATAGATTCGGCCTGTAAAAATGTACTTGGTCCGACACAGAATCCATTTCCTGCATGCTGTTGCAACACTCCCACACAGTGACATTAGCTGTTCCTTAAAGAGTCTTTGTCATGTAAGTACGAATGATTTCAGGCTTAAATTCTCTCCTTGGCTTCCTTGGATGGAAAATGTAAACTCATCTGGGGTTTGAAGTAACCAGGAAATCATCGTGAATAAAATGACTGTTTTCTGCTGCAGTCTGTCCCAAGCTGCCTCAGGAGGATTCGTTTTGAAATCTGATCTCAGTCACAGTGTTTTAAGGATTTCTGCTGTGGGGCTCATTTGAAGGCTTGATTCTGTTGGGGAGGGGGAGGGAATGAAGCAGTTCCTGTGTATTATTACCGATACAAAACTGGGTTAGAGAATGATCAGACTTTGAATTTGTAATGGTAGTAAAAAACCAGTGTTGCAATCCTATGCTGTTTTACTTGGGAGTGAGGCCCACAGAACGCAGTGGTACGTACACCTGAGTAAATATACATACGATCAGGCTTGTATAAGATACTATAATGTATACAATGTATACATTTGGAATAGCAAAGAAAAACATTAAGGAACTCACTATCATTGCAAGCAGAATGGTTTTGAATAATTATTTTGTCTACTTTTATGTGGGAAGGAAATTTGTCATCGAAACAAAGAAACAAAAGCAACTAAGTAAATTGATGCATAAAATTACTGCCTCCATTGTAAAGTCAGCCCAGTCTTATGCATGTTAACTCAGAACTGAATTCACTGGGACTTAATCCTTTCCTTTAATGATATGGCTCTTTTGGCCACAGCCTTAAGGCTAACCACACAGAGAAAAAAAGAGGCTCCAGTCATAAAAAGTTTTTTGATTTTAATTTTATGCTGGGTTGCTAAACGGTCGGATGCCAGTGACTTGGTGATACATGGGTCCTTATCTCATAAGTACTGAGACTTAATCCATAACAAATGGACACAGGGTTGCAGTCTTCAAGTGCATACTTAGCTTTAATTTAGCTATTGTAAATCTGGCAATATTAAACCTCTTTTTGCATTTGTATATGTGAAAAAACTGCCAGAATGTCCAGTGGTAGAAATTTCCCCAGGTTCCTCTAAATACAGAAAAGGCACTTTAGCAAAGAATGTGTAAACATGGACAGTACCATTATTCTCTGTGCCGGGGGAGTGTGCTGTGGACTTCCTTCTTTATTCAGGTGGTTTACTGTGTTTTCAGTTATGGATAAAACAATTCGGGTAAAATGATATCTGGATTATAGTTTAATTATTCTGTTTACTTCAGATATTTCTGTTTAGACAGCTTGTGCTTTTTTTCTGACAAACTCTCTCCAAAGTTCAAGGGGTTATAGAAGTTTGGTTGTCTGTATTGTCCAGCATAAGAATAGACCAGTTCACCATCAGCCATTTTTGCTGTTCAGTGGCCTTTGTTTACTAGTCTTCAAGTATGCAGAGGCCCAACTACAGTTCTGTACGACTTCCAGCCCATTAAGCAGAATGCAGTGTAATAGTCTTCTCTGACAGTCAACCAAAGTTTCAGTAAACAACCTGTATTTATTGCCTTTATGTGATTTCAGAGAGGGAGAGGGGAAGCGAGAGAGAATTATCAATTGCTTTGCAGGTTGGTGGCCTTGTATTTGGTTTGGTGAGTCACAATCTATGTAGGCTTGCTCAAGGGTACTTTACAATGCAGGATTATCACACTGATCAGGTGATAATCCAAAACTGCACCTGGAAAATGACTAATTCCTTTCTGTTAATAAGCACAGCACCCCATACCTATTGCTCCCACAAAAAATATCAACAATGATGAGAAGGATGATGATTGATGACAATGACAATCCCTCTTTTTAATTCATGTGGGTTTAGCTTTTCCCATTATTGTAAGTTGTAGTGTCAAGCTGCATTATTTATTTATTTAGGGATTTTTATCCTGCTGTACCCCACAAGTGGGCTCAAGGTGGCTCACATCAACTCATAGAACAATAAATTAATTCATAAAAACATTACAGCAACAAAATAACTCTGACCAGGTTAAAATTTAAATTAACTATTTAAATGTCTATTAGCATCTCAGTAATTAATTTCCATTGCAGTATGCTATGCTTATGACAGGAGGATCAGTGGATCATTTGGTGAAATAAGTCTGCTGCTCCAAGTGCTGATTATCTAAATTGTGCTATGAAGCACTTGAGGCAGAGGAGGCTGTTCTTTGACGTCTGCTGCCTCAACCAAAGACCTGGCAGAACAGCTCCACTTTACAAACCCTGCAGAATTACAACAAATCCTGCAGGGCCCTGATCTCAGTTAGGAGCATGTTCCACCAGGCTGGGGCTAGGGCTGAGAAGGCCCTGGCCCTGATTGAGGCAATGCAGACATCTTTCAGACTGGGGACAACCAAATGGTGCTGATCTAGAGAGCACAAGGCTCTTTGGGGCACATATGGGGTGAGGTGGTCCTGCAGTTATGCTAGTCCTTGGCCACATAGGCCTTAAAGGTTAGCACCATAACCTTATACCTGATTTGGTACTCAACCAGCAACCAATGCAGCAGGTGCAGCACCAGTTGAATATGAACCCACACAGATGTCCCAGTCAGCAGGTGCACCACTGCATTTTGTACCAGCTAAGTTTCTGGATCAGGCTTAAGGGTAGGCCCATGTAGAGTAAGTTTTAGTAGTCTGGCCTGGAAGTGACCACTGCATGGCTCTCTGTTGCCAAGTCATGTGAAGAAAAGTAAGGGACCAGTTGCCTGACCAGCTGAAGATGATAAAAAGCTGACCTGGCAACATTAGTGACCTTGGCCTCCATAGACAGGGAGGCATCCAGAATCACTCCCAAACTCCTCACTGTCAGTGGTGTCAATGGCACCCCACCAAGGGCTGGGCATCAGATTCTTGAACCCATCCCCCCATGACTCAGAAACAGGACCTCCATTTTAGCTGCATTAATTTCCATCTGGCTCTGTTGTAACCAGTCAGCCACAATCTCTAAAGCCCTAGCCCTAGCCAAAATATCCAAGATGGAGACCATCCATCCATCCATCAGCAGATACAGTTGGGTGTCATCAGCACACTGGTGACAACCCAGCCCAAACCCCCAGATTAACTGGTCAAGAGGGTGCATGTAGATGTTAAATAATATCAGGGAGATGATTGTCCCTTGTGGGACACCTCATACCATAGGGTAACGTGGTGAGTCCCTCTCCCCTAGTGCAACTCTTGGTCCCTGACAACGGAGAAACCAGGACAGCCACTATAAGGTAGTTCCCCATATCCCTATGCTGGTGAAGTGGTGGGTCAGAAGATCATAATCAACCATGTTGAACGCTGCTGTAAGGTTGAGTAACACCAGCAGTGCTGACCCACCTTGATCCAGGAGGTTGTCCATGAGGGCAAGCAGTGTAGTCTCCATCACATAGCCCAGGCAGAAGCCAGACTGAAATGGATCCAGGATAGAGGAGCCATCCAAGAATGCCTGGAGCTGCTCAGATACCACTCTCTCAACTACCTTGCCCAGGAATGGAAGGTTCAATACTGGGTGGTAGTTCACTAGGATCATAGGGTCCAATGATGGTTTTTTCAAGAGTGATCACACCACCACCTCCTTAAGGCACCCTGGGAATGTCCCTGACAATAGGGACAAGTTGATAATATCACCCAGGGGAGCCTGAATTCCATCTCCACAGGCTTTAATAAGCCAAGATGGGCATGGATCCAGGAGGCAAGTGGTGGGCTTCACAGCTGCCAGGGTCTTTTCAACCTTTTCCTGGGAGAGTCGGTTGAATTGGTCCAGCGCTGGATCAGAAGACAGCCAAGGGGCTTCCAGTTCTTGTACCGTGGCAGGGAGATCCTGGCAGAGTGACAAGACATTATCCATGCAATAGTTTGCAAATGCCTCATGGCCAATAGCCAGTTCCTTGTCATTTTTCCCCCTTGTGGTAGGGAAGTTAAAGACCTAATCATCCTAAACAATTGGGCTGGGCGAGAGCTAGTGGACGCAACAGAGGCTGTATAGAATTCCTTCTTAGCAGCCTTCACTGCCATCACATAGGCTTTCATAAGCATCTTGCAGCCTCATCAGGAGTACACCACCATCCTTACTCTAACCATCTTAGCTCCTGCTTCATCCTCTGAAGCTACAAAGTATACCACAGGGCATGTTTGAAGCGGGGGCAAAGAGAGTGCCAGGGAATGATTTTGTTGATGACTTCTGAGACACAGCTATGCCAGTCCTCCACCAGCCCATCTAACAAATCACCAGGGGGCATCACATCCCTCGGAGCATTCTGAAAACCAATAGGATCCATTAGTTTCCATGGACAAGCATAAATTAGCTTGCCACCTAAACTGGGAGGGATTGAGGTGCTCAGCCAGGCCTTCAGGACAAAGTGGTCTGACCATGGCACTGGCTCCCTGGCCATCAGTTCCACATCTATCCCCATCCCCAAAATAAGATTCTGCTTGATGTGTGGGAGCTGATACAAATTTGGAGCTGATACAAATTGGGAGGGCCCCAGTGCTGCCATGGATTATACTAGGTCCCTGGCCTGTGAGGAGGCAGCATCATTGGCATGGGCACTGAAGTCCCCCAAGACCAGTAGTCTAGGGTAATCCAGCACCCAGCCTGATACCGCCTCCAGCAGGTGCAACAGGGTATCTGCTGGTATGTTAGGTGGTTGGTACACCAGCCAGTTAGCCAAATGCTTCTCAGTCTTCCACACTAGACCTACATATTAAATGCCAGTAATTTTTGGTGTAGAGAGAACCCTGAAGGAGAACGACTCCTGAATGAGCAATGCCACCCACGCCCATTATTCTGAGACCAATGAAGGACCAAAAAATGGAGGGGGGAGCTGTTTAAGGATGACAGTTCTGCCCTCCCACACCCAGGTCTTGGTCTACATGCCAGGTCTACATTTTGAGCTGCAAAACAGTCCTGCAGTATTGAGGTCTTGTTATCAATAGACCTTAGGGTTGCCAACTCCAGGTTGGAAAATACCTGGAGATTTTTAGGGTGGAGCCTAGGAGGATGGGGTTTGGGGAGGGAAGGGACTTCAGTGTGGTATAATGCCATAGAGTCAGGGTTCCCAGCCTCCAGGTGGGCCCTGGAGATCTCTTGCTTTTACAACTGATCTCCATCTGACAGAGATCAGCTCCCCTGGAGAAAAGGGCTGCTTTGAAGGGTGGACTCTATGGCACTGGACCACACTGAGGCCCCTCCTCTCCCCAAACCCCACCCACACCTGAATCCACCCCCAAAGTCTCCAGGTATTTTTCAACTCAGACCCAACAACCCTAAAGTGGCTATTTCTTCCAGGTGAACTGATCTCTTTCAACTGGAGATCAATTGTAATCCCAGAAGATCTCCAGCCACCACCTAGAGATTGGCAACCCCAATAGACCTGGCATTACACAACATCAGTGTCTGAGAAGGGTCATTTTTCCTAGCCCCTCTACCAGCATCCCTCAGGATGGGGTGAAGGTTGGAAGGAGACTGAGTGTAACCATATCTCTGTTTCCTTCCTTTATAGTACCTTGCCCCACTGCCATACCTCCCACACCCCCAAATCACCAGAATTGCCAACATTATTATGGCCTCCCCTGCTAAGTCCACCCAGCCCAGGTCCAATCTTTTCTAGCATTTACAGCAAGCAATACACTAATTCTATGCAACCCAGAATACTGTCCTTAACTTGCACCCCATCACTAACTAACCCTCCCACTACACTACATTTGTTCCCACCTCCCAGCATACAGAAGAACTAAAACACTCTCTAAATAAATATAAATACAATAAACTCTCTAACTGTTCCTCATGATCTGGGTTGAAATCCAGTTGTTTGCACCTTCATCCCTGCTCAACAGGGGGTAAGAGATCATTGCTTTGAGCTCACCTACAGTCTCATCAGATAGTTCAAGCCCCCAGTTTCCTTGGACCCCTAGCTCTTGTTTAGGGGGCCCTGTGATGCTGACACTAGCTGCTCTGAGAGGTCCTGGGCCTGATGTTTCAGCCCTGTTCACATCTGCAGAGTCACTCACAGAATCCAGTTCACAGGCTGCCTTTCCACTCTTGGTTCCCAAATGCAGGCTGGCCTATTTAGACCCACTAGTCGGGTGATCCTCAGTCAAGCTGCAGTCAAACCATTTGAGGTCAGGCAAACCCACGACTGGGCTGAAGGACCAACCAGGCCAAGATTATACAAAACCTGAACTGAGCACAGCCAACAACAAGAGAGGCTGCTCCAATGTTGCAGGCCCCTAGAAACCAGCAGGATCACCCCCTGGAGGCCCATACAGCCAGACAGGCCAGTTGCAGTTGATTCCATCAAGAAGCCAGGGAGTCAACATGTCAGCATCTGCAACAGCCTGACATAGCAATCACGATCTTCAGCATCCAGGCCACAGCTCTCTCAGGCTTCTGTGCCAGCAAAAAAGAAAGTCTGGAGGGGTGACCCCAGTGGAATGCGTCAGCCACAGTTTTCTGCAGCCAGTCAGCATTAATCTAGAGCTGGCCTCCCAGCTCATGGCGGGGCAGTGGCCAGCCCCCAATGTTCTGTGGATACCTGTAGTCCTCCGCACCGGATAATGGTGAGCCCCGCCCCCCTAGCACACAGCAGGCTGCCCAAAATGTTGCTGACAGAACAGGTGATTCCTGGCCGCCTCAGCCAGCATCTCTGCCAGCTCCACTGACTCCAAGCTTCCATGCTAGATATACACACTCACTCACTTTCAGGCAGGCAGGCACAACCCCTTTGGATTTTCCTCCCAGCCATTCAAGCAGCAGCCATTAGAATTAAAGAATCATCTAGGACAGGAGGAGCAAATCTCAAGTTACCATACTCTTGCCATACTCTTACTCAAACTATTTTTATGGTACTATTTTCTGACATCTTGCAGCTTGTGGAACCTGGAAACAGTCAGCCCCAAAAGTTCTTGTCTTGTACAGTTGCAGTACATCTGCCCATTTACCTAGAAGAAAGTCCTCACTGTATTCAGAGTGCAAAGGATTACTCAAATCAAGATCTCAGGCTTTCTGTTCCTACCATGGTTCAAGTAAAGTATTTTCTCATCAACTGAAGGAAAGGCATTGTAATTTTTCCCAGCACATTCCTCAATATCAACAATTGAATGAATAGTAATTCTAATAATAGTATTAGCAGGGGTCCGTTGGGGCCGGAGCGAGGCGGAGCGAAGCTCCACCAGGTCAGGAGTGGCCACTAGGGCAGCCACGGGCCAAATCAGATTCTCTAATCTGATTCAGCCCGCTGCCGAATTGCTGCCGAAATTCGGCGACAACTTTAAAAGAAACTGGAGGGAAGGGGGTTTGAGGAAGAGGCTCCAAACTTGCAGGGTAGCTGCTGGGGCCTCTTCTCAAAATACCCACAAAGTTTCAAGGAGATTGGACCAGGGGGTCCAATTCTACGGGCCCCCAAACAGGTTGCCCCCATTCCCTCTATTGTTCTCTATGGGAGGAAAAAAGTTAACATTTTTTCCCACCATAGAGAACAATGGAGGGGATGAGACAACCTGTTTGGGGGTCCATAGAATTGGACCCCCTGGTCCAATCTTCTTGAAACTTGGTGGGTATTTCGAAGAGAGGCCCCAGCAGCTACCCTGCAAGTTTGGAGCCTCTCCCTCAAACCCCCTTTCCTCCAGCCCCTCATATACCCTATTAGTTTTTGCCATTGATTTCAATGGCCCATAGGGTATAATGGGGCTGAAACTGACATTCCCTTTCTGACACACTTCTGGTGATGTCAGGGGATGTGGCATATGCTAATGAAGTATGCTAATGAGTTATGCTAATGAGCTCCTGCACCTCTTTTTCTATGAAAGGACCCCTGAGTATTAGTAATAGTATCCTTCTTTGTAATTGCTGGAAGTAGGTGTGTGGATGTGTGTGTGTATATGCACATGTGCATGGGTGCATGCATGTGATGGGTTATAGGAAATAAAGTTACCTGGAAGAAAACAGTTTCTCTGGAGAGGTGACATAGCAATTGGCAAAACTATCTAGATAAGTATTAACCAACCAGGAACTTGAGATACTTGTTACTTCACTATTTACTTCACTGTTATGTATGTGTTTTGGCAGCTTTCAGGGTAACTCAGTCTAGAAACCAGAAATGAAATTGACCAAAGCCTTCCTAGCCACAGAGATAAATGCTTTGGGGAAATACAGCCTCCTCCTCCAAAGGGGGAACTCGTCATTAATGGAGACATAATGAAATATACTGAGTTCAGATGTATATAGTGATCAGCTCATAGTTTATTTAGTGATTACAGCAAGGAGTAGAAAAAGAAGACTGCAAATGCCTGCCCTGAGCCAGGCATTTATGCATGCAAAAGGTTATACCCTAAGCACACCCCACTCCCAATGATATGCTATTTACGTTGCATGGTTATTCTGTTGGTTTACTCTAGGATCCTTGTTTCCCTATTGGTCCATTCTAGGATCCTAGTGATCCATTGTTATGCATCCCAAGCTCAGTCCTTTTGCGAGTAGTTCAGGCTCAATACATAACACCTAACCTGTTTGGTACATTGATATATGTATTCTTCCTTTGGGCACAAAATAGCTTTTGGCAGGTGGCAGCTGTAGCAAAGATTACAAAGAGGTTATGCATGTCCAAATTATTCTCAGTCAGGGCAGTTCACCTGAAGGAAAATACTTTTGCAAACTGAATCACGGGGCAAATTAGGATATCCGCCGCCATTCCACCTAGCCTGGAGATTCCTGCCCACTCCTTCCTAGCTCAAGCACAGTCCCAGTCTTCTCAAACTTGTGCTCTGTAGAATAATATGAGACTAGTGTTAGAGACGTGTCCAATCTGAACAATTTCCTCAGCACACTAGATCAGTCAAAGATAGTATGTAATTCATTACATTTCTTTAAAAGAGACCACTTCATTAATGGCAATCTTGTTTCTGTAAAGGAAAGATATTTAAACAAATTGGGGTTAAATTAACACAATTTAAACATACAGTGGACTCACATACAAGAAATGAATTTTCAACTTGATGCCAACTTTTGTGTTCTCCAATGATATTTAGATTAACACAGTTAATTGTTTCTTCATGTGAGCAGTCCCAAATAATGTTGTGGCATGCAGTGAAATCAAAACCGGACAGTACACAGACAGACCAATACTGATTTCAGTGATCAGGGAACAGGAGAAAGTGTTTGTGCCTTCAAAGAAATGCTGCCTAATCTGTGTACTGCTGATTTGTATGCTACATTTCTCAATGCAGATGTCCTTGCATAACCTCCAGCATTTCACAGATTAAAGAAGGGACACAGCTGTGAATGCATAGGAGGTATGAGCCACAATTCCTGGGACAAGGCATTTTTTTTACCACTTAAAGTAATACAACAGCCAATCAGAAGGTGAACTGGGAATACTCAAATAGACATAAAAAGGGCTTGCAGAAGGTATATAGAGAGGTGGAACTTTCCCACCTCTCCTTTTCTCCAGCAGTTACCTGTAAGCAGTGAAAGACAAATACGGGGAACTGGGGCAACCTCTGTCGGCAAAAAGATACATAGGATGGGTGGCAGCAGGAAGGAGGAGAAAGAGATGAAATTGCCCACCTTGTCTTGCACCTACAGAGTCTCTTCTGCTGGTACAAGCATATAGAGATGGACACAAACTTTTCATGAACTTTCAAGCTGTTCCTGGAGGTTCGTGGGGGTTCATGACTGGATACAGTTCTAAACAGACTGTCTCTGATCAATCAAAATGTTTACTAAACTTCAAAGCAATGTGGGGGGAGGTGGAATTCTCCAGCCTAGGAAACACTCTGGTTACTTTTAGACTAGTTATGTCAGTTTCAAGAGGGCTCTCCCCTTTGCAGGCCTTCCTGTATTCCCTTCCAATTTTCTTGCATAGAAATTGCAAAATCCTGCCCCTTTCCTGTATTTATTTGTTTGTTTGTTTATTTGTTACATTTATATCCTGTCCTCCTCGTAAGTGGGCTCAGGGTGGCTTACATTGCTTGGCACAATGTACCAGGTTCATATAAAACATTTAAAACCATTTAAAACCATTTAAAACCATCAAAACAATGTACAGTTAAAATGCTCACAGTACTCATTAAATCAAGATGGCATCCCATATAATACAGCACCCAAAGTTCCCAATTCAGCAGTCCCCCAACTTCTCAGGATGGTATGGATCGATCTTAACTATGGCCAGCCCTACCCCCCAGGTGTTACTAGTGGTCATTGATGGTAATTGCCACAAATGTTACTAGTGGCCATTGATGGTAGTGGTGGTGGGCAGCTCCTAGTTGAAGGCTGTGACTCTGTGCTTCAAGAGAGGTCCTTTTAAGCTTGCAATGCAGTGGCACTGAGTTCTGCTGGACATTCTGCGTGGATTCTCTAGTTTGACATTAGTCCTCCTTTTTGCTTGTATTGCCACAATGGCACTGGGTTTTGCTGGACACTAGTACATTGAACTAGTTCTGCTGGGTTAGCAACCCCAACCCCCATGCTTGGAGTGTAACTCTGTGCTTCACATCAGTCCTGTTGAGCTGGCATTGCCACAATGGCACTGGGTTTTGCTGGGCACTAGTACATTGCACTGGTTCTGCTGGGCTTACAATTCTCCCATTGCTTGGAGTGTGAGTCTGTGCTAGACATCAGTCCTGTTGAGCTGGCATTGCCACAATGGCACTGGGTTCTCCTGGGCATTAGTACACTGCAATGGTTCTGCAGGGCTTGCCAAAATGCCCCCCTTCAATTTCTATTGAACCAGTTTGTTTAGCCCATAAAAGTTCATGATGGTTTATGGTTCATGAACCAGGCACACCATAAACCATGAACCAAACTGTATTTTCCCTGTTTGTGCCCATCCCTATAAGCAGATTTGTACCAATGGAACTGAGGGACAGGATCCAAGGACTGAAAGTTGCAGGATAGTTTATAAGGATTCTAATTGAATTTCACTGTTTGATTTGGATTAACCACTCAAGTGTTTAGCTCCAGTTTAGCTAAGTTCTGCATATGAACATAATTTAAAACACAGAGTAAAAACTTCATTTAAAAAATACTTAATTTTAAAATGTACCAGAGTTTTAATGGAGAAAGCCCTATTTTTTTAATCTAATGGAAGAATTTTTTTACAGCCCCAATCTTAAAAAATAGAAGAAGCAAATTTACAGGCAGAATTCCAGCTAAGCATCAAGCATGTACTAGATTTCACTTTTGGAGGTCAGTATGAGTCTTATAATTTGATTCTGACATAAATCACATTGCTCTCACATTCAAGGATTCAGCTTGCAAAGGAAGCAAACTGCAGTTTTCTTTCAGCTGAAAAGTAACCTTTTCTGTGGTCAAGGTCTCAGTATGAAGTCTGATTAAAAAACACTGATATGCTGCTTCCTCAGGTGACTTCGCATTATGCTTCTGTGCTTAATACCGCAACAGCCTGAATGCCTAAATGTGACTAAGCAGTCCTTGATTACATGAGGGAGGTGCTGACACCATTCCATATCTTGGCATTTGTTTTCTCAAAATAACACTTTTTATTATTATTATTTTATCTTTTTCAAAGTGGTCTGGGAAGCAGCCATGACTTCTTCCATGAGAAGCTTGTTGTCTGACCACAGCCGTTATGTTGAATCTTTTCGCCTGTTCCTCGAGAATTCGACGGAGCATCAGTGTATGCTGGAATTCACTGAGAAGAAACTGCCAGGCATAATATCAAGGTAAAGGCACAAAAGACTGCATCAGAAGGACAACCCTTTGATACTCTCTGGCATATATGATGTATGTGTGCATGTAGGTCAGCTTTGTAAGGGCTACTGAAGAGTTATAGATTGCAATTTCTTTCCTATTTTTCCTTTCTTCTCCACATGTTTGATACCTCTTTAATTAGAGATTTCACTCAAACCATCCAGGGAAAAGCTTTTCTTTGTGAAGCTAAAGACTTCTTTCACATGTAAATAGAGCTTGAGCTGAAGAAATACTTGCACATACAACCATAAAGGGAATGGTATGATTTTAAATTATTCCAGTTTTATACTGAGCTTTTTAAAACTGGCTTTATCCTCTACTTGAAACATTCCTGTATATTTATGGGATTCTTTTCCTTTCATGAAGAACAAATGCGCTTTGCTTATTAATGTATGTGAGGAAGAGCAATTCATTGGAGGGCCTAAGAGACTGAAGATCAAACGCCAGCTGAACTTAGGGCCTATCTACAGATTCAAAAATTGGACTTTGTCAGATGGAAATTTGGCTGTGCATTGCAGCTAGGCTGTTTGATGCAGCAATCACTTGACTGGTCCGTTGAGCAACTCAGCTGATTCCATACTCGTGATGAAGTATATTGAAATTTTTTTTGGTGCAAACTTGGTGTAAGTGTGTAAGCAGACCTGGACAGTACTGACTCCTGCTTGCTGTACTGATAGGCTTTGATAGCATGCCTGCACAATTGGCATGAAGCTAATGCAGCTTACCAGTTAACAATGCAATCCTATGCAGAGTTAGTTGAGTCTGCCCACTGATTTCATTGGGTTTAGAATGGAGTATTTCTGCATAGGATTGCCCAGTAAGCTTTGAGACTTACTGAATGTTGGACAATATGTCTGGTTTAGTAGTCCCAGACAGACTGCAGAAATCCTAAAGTTTGCTAAGGCCCTAGGAGCTTACACTACAGGGTGAATACAAGTGAATAGTCATGACCTGTAATCCACCTTGAGTCTCAGTGAGAAAAGCAGACTATAAAAATAAAACAAATCAAATTACTAACGTTTGCACTGAGTATAAAGAGGAAATAACTTCATTCTGCCTTTCTGTTGAAATATTCTTTCCTTCCACTAGTTATTAGGGAGCATTTAGAATACAAAAGGAGAAGAAATAATCACGTTGGAAGTGTGAATTGACCTCAGTAATAAAGCCCTTTGCGGGGGGGGGGGGTCAGCATACTGTATTTGCTGATTATCTTGACAGGTGTGTCAGCTGCTGCATACGTTTGCTGTTTATTATTAACTAGTAAATTGCCCATCATTAAGATGGATGGGGTGTACACAGAGGGATGATTTGTATACTGTAAGGACTTCCAGAAGGTGCTGTGCATTTCAGTGGACTCAGTGCACAGAGGCAATTGTACCGACCTCTCCACAGCAGATTTGAAGAGATGCTTTTACCCATGCAATAGTTTACTAAAACATATGGCTTCATTGGTACCCTATAGTAGTGAAAGGCAACCATTCACTTATATGGGAAAACAGGAAGAACATCACTAAGTTAGGGACTAAACCTGCTCCCTGCCATTGTTGACCCAACTAGTGAGAGTTAAGTCTGCTTCAGTCTGCGTAGTTCCTCCTCCTCATTTGCACAATCCCATCGGGATTTTGTTTATTGATCATAGAGTTAGTCACAATATTGAGAATCCTGATTTTGCTTAAGTATTTACTTGTTTGCAGGTCATTTTACAAGTTGTTCAGTTTTACTAGAAAGGATATGTGATAGTTTCAAGCAGTTAATGTTTAAAATGCCCTTGACTATTCTAAAATGTGTTCCTATCCATCCTTAGTATCGGTAACGGAAAATCTACAATCAATATTCTTAGTGTTGGTGGTGGTGCAGGTGAGTAAGAACCTAAAGATATACATTTAACCTTTCCCAGCATGTTTGAGAAGATGGGAAAACAAATAGCAACCTGCAAAGGAAATGCAACCTAATCTAAAGCAATGCTTATTCTGAAACCATTGTGTTCATCATAGGAGGATATTTGGCTTGAAACATCCCATTTTGTGACTGGCCCATCCAAATGGCAGCCATTTTATGGTGGTGCTCGCTATCTTTTCTTAGAATTCCGAAAGTGCCCACAGACTCAACAAGTTTGGGGACCTGTGATCTATTATCTAGCTCAAATGCAAACAAGCAGTCAAACCAGAAAAGGAAGTCATGAACAGCTTAATTAACTGAAGGCAACGATTAAAAACTTCCTAGGTCTGGACATCTTCGTGCCCACTCCTTACAACATCTCACCCCTATTGTTCTGGTTACTGCAATACCACCCATCTCCAGTGGAAGCACTACAATGGCTCAGACTCCAGGCCAGCAGTTCACTCTACTTGCAAACTGCTCCAATGGCCTGGGTAGTAAGGTTCTTGGACCCTGTTGAGAGCCTTGGTGTCTATCATGTAGTTGTAGTTGTTAAAAGAACAGTGATATGTGGGTATGGATAACCATCACGACTGTAAGCCTCTGATAACCCTATTCTCTGTGAACTTACCTTTTAAAAATCTCAGGTGTGCTGGTAAATACCAGCCTTCAGCGATCTGTAATGGTTGGTAGACAATGATCATTTTCTTGTTGTGGGAAGCCCATTAAATGTTGTATGAGCAAAATTAGGGATGTCTACAGTCTGACTGTAAGTGACCATAACTAGTGCTGAGAATATATTATGTCAGTTCATCCAGAAAGTATGCTTTGTTTATACACTGTGTCTTATTAATGTTGCTGTAAGTCCCTCTCAACCACAAATGGCATTAACTGTGCTATAAAATAGCAAATGTGCTATAAACAATCCATTTCCTTGAAAAGTTTAATTGGAAACTTAATGGTGAACACAGTGATAGCCTTTTTAAGGTAATTGTATTGGAGAGTTTAAATAATTCCTATAGCTTAAATTGCAAGTTGTTGATAAGGCAGGGTGCCACATATCTGGCTCTAAAATGCCCCAAAACACTTGTTTGCATATAAACAACTAATGGAAATCAATTAAGTCTGTAGATTAAGCTACAAATCAAAGGGGCTAGTGGGGGGAGGCAGAATTGAAAACTCACATTTTTAGTGGTTTGGCTACTTTCAGATGGGGGAATACATAAACCAGCTCAACATATGGAAATCTGGGGGGGGGGGATTCTTTTTTAATTTGTAGAAGCATAGAGGGGTTGCTTGTTGTTATGTTGTTTCCTTAAGGAAAAGACACATTGTCCAGCAAACACGCATCCCACAAAAAAGCATCAAAACCTATCCAATAGTGAATTAGCAATTTCACATCTCCAAATTTTAGCGTGGCTGGGTTTGAACAAGCAAAATCAACTGGTTTTTGATATTTCAGCGTGAAAACGACTTTGTTGTTGTAGCAAAAGACAGCTATTGATGTTCCATTTGAAATTCAGTTTTCCATCTTGAAAGTATGCACTCATCTATGCTGTGTAAAGCCCAGCTGATTTTAATTGGTTTATCTTTAGCTGAACAAGCTGCTATTCAGTTCTGAATTATATATTTCCAAAAGGAGTTTTACAGTGGCATCCTATGCAGAGTTATGCCAGTCTAAGTTTTTTTTTATTTCAGTGGGCTTCGACTGGAGTAATTCTGCTCAGGATTGCATTGTTAAGCACTGAAAATCCCTTTTGCCACACTTTATTTCTAACCTTGGACCATGTTCCAGTAGCCTTCCTTCTTGCTTGCCTTCCCTTCTACTGTCTTTCCAGTCAATTCAGAATGCCTGTGCTAACTTCATCTTTGTCTCCTGTTGCCATGATAATTTCATTCTCCCTTCCGTGAGTCCATTCAAGCACTCATTGTCAAGCTTTGCATCGGCACAAAGGTTCAGGCCCTTGGCTTTCAAGTTTCCCCTCTTTCCCCTCTTTCCCTCCGTACATTCAACTGCACATATACTAAGTGCTACAGTGGGAAAAGGGGTCATACACTTTGGCCCTGTCCCCCACCTCTATGGGTTCAGTGAAAGATATGTTGTATGTACAAGTGTATTTTTGTTGTACATATGATCACAGCTCACAATTTTTTCAGTTGTTCTAATAGCATGGAAAAGTATACCCATGTGCCTATACCATTATGTGCAGACAACTTTTTTCACCTTTTACCTAGTTAACTCTTAGACTGATACTTTCCTTCATGCCTTAGATATTTTCCCCTTTCAGTTGGTCAGTCAGCAATTCTCCCCTCCTATTAAATTTTCCGTCAGACTTGCTTCTGAATTACCCTGATCTTACTTTCCACTGCCTCTGAACTCCATGTCTGATCCCATCATACCCTTAACCTTATCCCAGTGGCAGCCAGTAAGGTCCAAGGCTTTGATCAGATGTTTGCATATATTTCTTGGAATAGCAGTTGTAACCCACCTTTTAGTTTTTTTGTGATGTCTGATGATGGTTGTACTGTGGACCTGGTGGTGTTCTGATGCCTACATTTAACTTCCAGAACCAGAAATGAGATTGACAGTAAAATGCCCTTCAGTCATCATGTTTACTTTGCTGACATCTACCATGGGATCACTATGACATTGCTAAAATAATATCATCCTTTCCCTGGATGGCATGCAGATCCCTGCAACTACCACCTTTCAATTCTTTGTAGTATCACTTTATGTCTTGTTATGTGTTTGTTTCATGGGTTGTGCAAGGAACAGCTTTTTGGGAAGGCGTTTGGTTTTTGAGAACTGCTGCTGATTGTGGGTCTTCTGTTATGGTCAATAAATTTGATTGACATCACAACTGTTTTTCTTTCCTTTTTCATTGGTTTTTAAGGTTTATTATTTTTTGAATGTGAGCCATTCTCAGCATCTTGAAAATGAGAGCTCTAAACATCTTAAATAAAATAAACAAAAAGAAATGAGATGGGGAAATGTACAAAAGTCTCTCTCTCTGTGTACTGAAGAAAACATGACATATGTTTGTAGTGGTTCCAGCTGAAAGCCCTGATCTGGCCCTTTCCTTATCCCAGATCCATGCTTCCAACAAGGAGCAAGAGAGAGACACTATCTCTAGCATCGGAATTATTTACAAAGATTGCCAACACTTCTGCTGGCTCATTTTCTCTGGTTTGTGTTTTAGGAGAAATTGACCTTCAGATTCTTGCAAAAGTACAGGCGAAATATCCTGGAGCTTTCATTCATAATGATGTGATAGAACCAAGTGCTGAACAAATCACCAGTTACAAAGGTATTTTTATATTATATTTTGTTGGCACTGAGTTGTTTCTTTTAAAACCTATTTTAAGAAGCTGAACAAGAGAAAAGTTGCCATTTTGAGTCTACCCCTGCTTGGCTTCACCTTTGGCCATGTAGAATGTTCATGCAGCAATTCACCAGAAACAGACATTTTCAGTAATGCAGTAGATACTATATTCAGTAGACAAGGGCTGCGATCACACACACACTAAATAATCCACTTTCAATCCACTTTCAACGTACTTTCCAACTGGATTTTTATTGTGTGAACTGGCAAAATTCAATTCGAAGGTGCATTGAAAGTGGACTGAAAGTGGATTATTTAGTGTGTGTGATCGCAGCCTCAGTATATTCGTTTCCTGTCCTGTATAAAGGTTGCCCATAGAATGCAAGTCAGTTTTCAGGAGAGAGTCTTCCCTCTTCTCTGCAGCATCTGAGAAAGGTATGGTGGATGGGTAATACTTCGCACTCAAGATCTTTCTGCTATATGGGATGAAATTACCTTGGTGGTGTCAGGAATTTTTTTTTCTTTTGCCTTTTCATGTAACATATGATGTGGTTTATTTATTTAAATTTTCAGGATTATTTCATGTAATGATTCCATCAATTGTGCAGACACCTCTGTAACTGAAGCATTTGCTACATGGGGACAGGCTTATATTATTTCTCTATTACTACTGTGGGTGCTGATACAGTGCAAAGGCAATGAAGCTTCTATTTGATAGATTTCCATGCATTTTCACTGCTTCCATGTGTATAATGTAGCTAGGTGATTTTATGATTGTCTGACAGCCAGAAGTTCTAGCTCTTTAGTGTTATCTAGGGTGTACCAATACACACACAAAAACAATCAACCAATCCTTCTTAGTATTACTTGACAAGGGGTATAGGAGTCTGCATTCGATTCTGCCAAATGAATACTGAAGGTATAAGCAAGTCTAAATGCCAATACTTGTCACAAATCTTACTGGCCAATAAAATAATTTAACTCTTGTTCAAGAAACTAATCTTGATAATGAAAATCAAGCCTACCACAGAGCAAAAATTGTGGGATATGGTGTTATTTGCATCATACCTATGGCGTACCATCATACCTATGGCATAGTGACTTTTGCCCAAAGCAACATTGAAAATGTGAAGCTGATATTGACCAATTCCCCACACATGAACAGACTTTACCTGGTACAGGACCTCTGCCATCAATGGAAAGCTCCATGAGCCAAACAAAACCACCACCAGTGGAATGGATCCTTGGAATCCAATATCAAGTAGATGTGGCTTAAACAGCAAAGGATAAAAGTTATCTTTGGACTGATATTATCCCATAGCTCTGCTAATACAAAACAACTAAAGAACACATTTATCAGTTCCAAGCACATCTAGGTAAATTTGTCAGTATACAGCTCAGCATCTTATACAAAAAGTTTGAGTTGATGGCTGTATTGTGTTCCATGTTGTGATCCATGTTCTGTATTGTGTTCCATGTTGTCAGCAGTATTTGACACAATTGATCATTCAATCCTGGTTGACCACCTGGCCTCACTGGGGGTTAGTGGGACCACCTTAGCATGGTTCCTTTTGTTCCTCCAGGGATGCCATTGAAGGGTAGTGGTTGGGGATGAGGGTTCTGCATTCTCTCAAGTGTGGGGTTCCACAAGGTGTGATTCTCTCTCTCTCTTTCTCACACACACACACACACACACACCCTCATTCTCTATTAAAGCTTGTTTAGAGATTTGAAATTGGATGCCACCAATGTGCAGATGACACCCAGCTCTTCCTCCTGCTGGATATTCACCTGCAATCATAAATTATGCTTCAGCATACTGGTAAACTAGTTGTAATAATGAGTCCAGTTCCTGCCAATTCCTATTTAAATTGTCACCTGTTACAGGGGGAGATAAAGGCTGTGGTCACATGGTCATTTTGATTGGGGTTCACCACTGTTCCTTCTCGCATTTAAAATAGCTGATCAAATGCCTGCATCAAACTCCTGAACTGAAGCGGGCTCACTTGTGCAATCCTCCCAGTACCCTTTCCGGGTATTTGTGCTTTAAATCCGATCTTGGCAGCCATCTCTTGCAATGATTGTGGTTAGGTCATCTGTACATTCTTCTTGCAGTAGTTCCCCCCCCCCCCCAGCTTTCACCGTTGTGTGCATGACCATTCCTGAGCTGAATATATTAAATGCATGAATGCTCAAGTGCACATAAAACAGCACTCAGTTACATGTCAGAAGTTCATTTTGTTTGGCATGGCAATTTTTTTGCTGCGCCACCACTTGAGTGGTGCAACTGTCTGAACAGTGCCTGGAGCCTTGTCACACAATGCAAGCAGTTGGGCAAGGGATGTGTGATCATCTGAACCTGCTAAAAAATATCCCTGATCAAATCCACAGTGGGAACAAATCGCAGTAAGCTTGCTGTGTGACCACAGCCAAAGATTAACTAAAACAATTTTTGTACAGCTAACTCCAAAAAAAGAACCATAAATGAATGAGATTTAGAAGGTATTTCAGTAACTCTGACCTGGAGTGATGAAGAAATTAGACTGGCCAAACTTGTGAATGGATGACCTATCTTATTAATTCTAACTGCCTGTTTGAAATAGGCACTAAAGCCTGAAAGAAAAAAATTCAAAAGTCTACCAGGTGTCTTGTAATAATATTATATCAAAACTTCTGAAGTAGTCTATTATATTTGCCTCCTGGCTCTTGTTAACCCATCCTGCCACATCCCATGATAATATTTTAACAATTTTCTTTTTTAGATGTGATATTGTTGTCATTCTGGCTGCGAGAGTAAATCAGGAATATGGTCTAGGGAATTTTGTTATTGTACCCACTACTCAAATTCCATCTTATTTGGTTCTAGTTGAGTGCCTAATCTCGTCTCCCCTCTCCTGTCAGTCAGTAGGGGATATAATGTCTGGAGTGGCAAATCTGAATCCAAAAGATCTACTTGGTCCTGCTGGATAAGCAGCCAGACTCTGCACTAGCAAATCCAGCCTACTGCTTTGAGGACTGGACTGCCAAGGGAGGGGGGGCTTCAGCTCCCAACTCTTGATGGGGTCCAACTTTCATCAGTGGACTGTGTCAAGAGTCTGGGGTCTGGCTTGACTCCTCCTCATACCTGGATAAGAAGGTATCAGAAGTGACAAGGACAATGTTTTTTTCTATTTGCACCAAGCCCCCCAACTGTCTCCATATCTGTCCCATTCTGACCTAGTTATGGTGATTAATGCCACAGTCACCTCCCACCTAGACTACTGTAATGCACTTTATGTAGGGCTGCTCCAATGGTGCTCTGGAAATTACAGGCAGTCCAGAATGCAGCGGCAGTATTGCTGACAGGTTTTCATTGGTGAGATTGTATCTACTTGGTCTTTAAACAGCTGCACTGGCTGCCAATTGAGTTCTGGATCAAATTCAAGATGCTGGTGATTACATTTAAAGCCCTAAAAGGTCTGGGACCTTCATACCTGGTGGACCACCTCTTCTGACATGTTCCCTCCAAAATGTATAACCCACAACCTACTTGTGGTGCCTGACCCCTGGGATATTTGCCTGGTATCCACCAGGATGAGGGCCTTCTTTGTGATGGCCCCATCTTGGTGGAACCAGCTGTCAGACAATATGCGGTCTCTGCAGAACTTATCTAAATTCTGCAAGGCCTGCAAACTGGAGGTCTTTCATTTAGCTTTTTATTAGTTGCGTCTGTTTTTATGGGCTGCCTTATAGTTTTATTTGTATTATGTTTTTAATTGACATCTGTTAATATTTTAGCTGTTGTTAGCCACCTCAAGACCACTTGGCAGTGAGAAGCGGCATATTAATTTAACAACAACAACAACTTGCAAGCAAATGAGTAAGACAAGGTCCATAGGCAAACCTGATAGCTAAAGAAAGAGTGCTAATGAATCAGCCAGGCCTCAACTTCAGGCCTGCCTGTACTAGCACTACCCAGTAATTAGAATCTTGGGTGGGTGTGAAACTGTCTCTGTTTATGACCTGTATTGCAAAGTGCGCTTAGCGTAGCATAATCCAGAGCAGAAATCTAGAGGATGCCTTTCTCCTCTCTTTTGTATCTGGCAAAATCCTTGTCTTGTTTTCCCTTGTAAAATCCAGCACTGAGCCAAATTAATTTATTTAAAATATTTATATACTTTTTTTGTGTCATACACTCTCAGTGGCTTCCAGATACATAGATGATACCATAAACAATAAAACCATCATCAACAATAGATTGAAACAGTAGAACTATAGCATATCAGTTCACAATGGCCCTTTTAAATGACTCCGCCTTTCCTGTTTTCCTAAAGATACCCAGCGATGAGACCTCCTGCAGTTTTCTTGTAGCCCATCTTGTAGCCCATCCAAAAAGACTACAGCTGCTACCGAACTGAAACCCTCCTAACCTTCCTCACTACTGAAACAGTAAAGCAGCCCCTGTTGTGCCAAGAGTGGTGATAAGTCAAAGTTTCATGAGGTTTTATCATTGTTACTGTTAAGGACACAAAACTCATGCAGAATTAAAAAAAACTCATGCAGAGGACACAAAACTCATGCAGAAGGACAGATCAGCCCTTAAGAGAAATAAATTTTTGCTCTTTTTGGCTAGTGCAGTGTTCCCTCTAAGCTAAGTTAGTGTGAGCTACCTCACAGGTTTTAGCCTCCAGCTCACACATTTTTGTCTTAGCTCAGGAAGGATGGCTCCAGAGCAAACTAATTTATGCAGCAGCCAAATCGTTCACTCACAACGTTAATGCCAGTAGCTCACAAAGTAGAATTTTTGCTCACAAGACTCCACAGCCTAGAGGGAACATTGCTAGGGAGCAGTGCAAAATGGGAGGAGGAGCTTTCAGGCTTCCTTCCTACATTTTGCTAGTAGAAATGGCCATGGGGAACTGTTTATCCCTTCTTTATGGAACCTGAGCAAGGGGCAAACAGCCTCCCCCATGGCCATTTCCACTGAAAACTACAGCTTGAGAGGAAAGCCTGAAGCTCCCACCTCCCATTGTGCAGTGCTTCTGAGCCGAACAGAACAATGGAACACTCTGAGGTGAGTTCCACCAGTCATACATGTGACTACAAGTTGAGTCAAGCACCGACCAGTGACCTGACTTATGTAACAGGTATCGTGTATTTTGGCCCTCAGGTAGGCGTAACTCAGCTTGGGATTTCACCATATGGCTGTTTGAAAAATTTGGTTCAAGTGCACCTTTAGGCTGAGGACTACTTTGACATCCGGAGAAGATCACTTTTACATATATAATCTCCTCTCCCCACACACCTACATATACCCCATACCAGTACCAATGATCATAATATTATGCCATTTTGCTCCATCATTCATGCTGGGAAATCATGATTGTCTGCGCAGACAGTGACATTGGCAGATTCCCGTTTAAGAAAACGGAATGTGTGAGGGAGAGATAGTGTCGTGTGGGTTTTCAAACCCTTTTGGCATGAAAACCAGTTTGCCCAATACTGATGGTTGACATAGAGAAGTCACACTGATAGGCATTAGCTTTCTTTCTTGTTCCTTGTCTTCCCGACATCTCCTCACAGACTGTCTAGTGATTAAATAGAAGCAGACTGAGCCAGATTATTTTCAGTGGTGATATGGATTATTGCTCAATGATGTCTGAGTTTAAAATAGCAAATTAGATTTGAACTGCGGCCATAGAGGCTACAGACTGATAAATGGAAGAGAGCTGAGGAAGAGCTGCAGCATTCAGAAGTGGTAGCCTGTGTCCGATAGGGGGATGCAAAGGAAGGAAGATAAGCACAGGTGGAATATTTCTTTTTTGCTCTGTAGAGATGCATCATAATCATAGCATTGAGAAAAGTAACACTTTGATTTGCTGGGTAAGTCTGAGGCTTTAACAAAGCATGGTGTTCTGCATGCTCGGTGCACACGAAGCCTTCATGCTGCTGATGTAATTATGCGCCAGACTGTGGAGTCATTGCTGAAAATAGGATTACAGTAGCAGTGAGTCAGGCCTCCAGCTCTTTATTTCTCCCCAGTGCCAACTTCTCAAGGACTTTCTGGGCAAAATACAGCTACAGTCTCCCTCATGTCAGCTTTCAGCTCAAAGCTTCAGGTACTTTCCTGCACCTGGAAATGAGGAAAGGATTGCACAGGGATGTTACACCTTTCTGTCCCACAATGGATGCATCTCAAAGATGCCCTGAAATCAAAGCCAGTTTAATGAAGAGGTGTAGCAGTAAAATGGGGCACAATCTTCAAGCTATAGGTAGTGCCTCAAGTTCTTCACGGTCCCAGGTTCTGACTAGAGGGTATGTGCTATGGGAATCTTGTTCATACTAAGCAGTTCTGGGGCTGGTCAGTGTTTAGATGGCAGACCAGCATACAGGAACCAGATACCACCATGAGTTTGGTAAGGGGAGTAGGATATAAGTTTATCTAGAAATATGAATAGCCCAGACTAGCCTGTTGCTTGTCAGTGTTTGGAAGCTAAGCAGTCAGCCCTGGTTAGTATTTGGATGGAGGACCACCAAGGAAGACCAAGGTTGCTATGCAGAGGCCAGCAATGACAAACCACCTCTACCCATCTCTTGGCTTGACAACACCATGATGGACCACCATAAATTGGTTGCAGCTTTATGGCACTTTTACTATTATTAATTAGTATTAGCAATTATTTAATTCATTTATTTAGAACATTTCTATGCCATCTCCCCAGCAAACCTGCTTGAGGTGGCTTATAATTAAATAATGATAAAAACATCAAACAAAATTAACAAACTTTTAACACAGCATTAGAAAACCCAGCTGAAGTATAAGTATGGAGTAAAACATTTAAGAGCATAAAGGAGCTAGATTTGAGTCCAGTAGGATCTTAGAAATCAACTAAGTTTTCAAGGTATGAGTTTTCAAAAGTCAAAACTTCCTTTGTCAGATACAAATAGGAATGGAGATCCATAAGTCTTTATATCCCATCCTGAAGGTGGGAAGAGGTGTTGCAAAGAAAGGAGTCAGGAAGCAGGAGTACAATGAAAAATGTAAAAGCTTGATTACAGCAGAAGAGAAATGCTTAGGGGCAGAAAAATAGCAACTGTAGTGAAATCAAGCTGATTAGATTTTTGCATTGTACCTCTCCATCCTGACTGGGGATGGGCATGAACTGAAAGAAGGCGGTTTGAGGATTGTGTGGACTCCTGAACTGAGCCCGAATGAAACTGAAATGGCTTCTGATGAACTGAACCAGTTTGGTAAGTTTGGGATGCAGAAGAATGTCCCCTGGGATTCTAGAGACTCAAAACTTATAGGGGATCTCCAGCTGACTCTCCCCTACTTGTCTACCAAGTTTGGTGAAGATTGGATTTGCGGGCTTCAAGTTACGGCCCCCCCCCAAAGAAGGTGCTCCCAGGAAAGTGGTTTCTGGGGAAATGGCAGCTGTGAGTTCAGGAGCGTATAGAATGGACCCTGTGCGATCTAGAAGCATCAAACTTGCAGCAGACCTCCCTGGCATGACCTGTTACACACCGTCCAAGTTATGTGTAGATTGGGCTTTTTTTGGGGGGGGTCCAAGCTACAGCCCCTAAGAAGGCACCCCCATGAAAGTACTTTCTGGGGAAACATCATCAAGTGGGTTCTGGACCATAGAATGGATGGGATGGACCCTGTGGAAGCTAGAGACATCAAACTTTCAGTGGACCTCCCCAGAATGACACTTCCCTCCTCCCCCAACTCAAAACAGCTCAATGTATCATCAACGACTTACAACATCTACTGTATAATGGCAGTTCTCTTTCACAAGCACTTTTCTTGCACATAGACAGCCCCCTAATCTAAAACAACTCACCCACAATAATACAGCATATAACTTGAACATGGACACTGGTACCAGAGCTTGCAATAGACCCAGATGCCAACTCTGCTGCCACATACACCTAGACAACACAATCACTGGACCTAACAACATTAACTATGTCATAATGCCAATAATGCCCTTCAGTTCTCTATATAGGGCAAGCATGTCAGTCCATATGCCAAAGAATAAATGGACACAAATCTGATAGCAAAAATCATAAGACTGAGAAACCTGTAGGAGAATACTTCAACCTTCCAGGACATTCAATAGGTGACTTTATTGCAAAGGAAATTCAGGAAAAGACTACAAAGGGAAATTGCTGAGTTACAAGCTATTACAACACTCAGAACAATGGAACCCCCAGGACTCAACAGGGATATTATCTCACTGCACATGCTAACTTCATTCAATCGTTACATCTGTATTCCCACCAATCCCCCAGAAGAGCTATACATCCTCCTTATTTTATTTTAATTCTTATTTGGGATAGTAAATTAGAAAAGTAGACTGTAATGTAACGAATAGTAGAATGTAATGTGATTTTGAATAGTAGATTGGAATGTATTTCTCTGGTCTGAGGACAGAGGAAATACACTGCGCAGCCAATCACCACACTTCAAAGAAGAGGATGCTGTAAGCTTGAGAGGAGACCAATGGAGTGTGATTGCAGGGTCTCAGTTACTCTCAGCATCCCATCAATCTCCAACTCTGATATATTTATTTTCTTCACTATATCTTCTCCCAGAATTAAACCCAAACAAATGGTGACCATATAAATCAAGCTTGTTATTCCAGTTTGGTCCTTGCATCTGTCAAACAATTTTATTGAGCTGTATGCTATGCTAATTTGCTGCTCATGCTCTGCCTATATGTATGGACTGGAAACTTCCATTTCAATGTATCTGAAGAAATATGCATGCACATAAAAGCTTATACCTTGAATAAAACTTTGTTGGTCTTAAAGGTGCCACTGGACTTCAACTTTTTTCTACTGCTTCAGACCAACATGGCTACCTACCTGAATGCACATTTTATCAATGGTTTTATGGCATTTTTTCTTATCACTTTGATGTAAACCTTCCCTTTCTGTATTTATTTTAAATTCAAAAAATTCCCCCTCAAAAGTCTAAGTCCTTACCATAAATATAGGACTTTTTGTGAATATTAATTTATTTCATTTCCTTATTTGTTTGGTGCATTTTACTTTACACTTCCTCCAAGAACCTCAGAATGGTATACATGGTTCCCTCCTCTTGCATTTGATCCTTTCAATAATCCTGTGAGGCATGTTAGGATTAGAAGCAAAACATGGATAGAAGCAAAACTGGGTATGAAGCTGTCAAACTAGGATTGGAAACAGGTTCCAAAACTGTCACATGCCTCCCACTAATAACACAAATGTGTTGTTTGTTTTATAAATATATAGCTTTCAGTTGCCTTAAAATGTGAAATAGAAATGTACTATTCTGTATTTGCAATTGAGATAAACTGTGCAGCTCTCCTCATATTTCAGAACATGTAGCAAAGACATCAAACCTCGAGAACATAAAGTTTACTTGGCACAAGGAGACATCACTGGAATACGAAAGTCGAATGAAGGCAAGTGGCAATATAAAGACATGGAGCTTCATCCATATGATTCAGGTAATCCATTCTGAAGTGTTTTACCTCAGAGTTCTGGCTGGGAAATTAAATAAGGTTTACATTAGGGCATTCGAGATTGCCAAATCGGAAAACCCCCCCAAAAAAGTATTTTCAGTTTGGGGGGGGGGGGGTTGGGATACCGGGAAGGCTCCATAGAGCATTTTTGGCTTTCCACTCTCCCCCCGCCCCCGCAAAAAATTGGGTTTGTTCTGGCTTTTTCTGGATTTTTAAAATGGCCACTGGGGAGGTTTAAACTTTAAAGGGCAGATACCTTTAAAGTTTCCCCGCTGTTTCCCCTTCTTTCCCGCCTTTTGCTCCTGTTTCCAGGAGGGAGGGGGAAAGAGGGATCTAGACAGCCAATCCCTGCAATGAGGTTCTGCTGCTGGCCTGGCTGGCAAACATGCTCCCTCAGTCCAATTATGCTGCAGGGATTCTCTGGTTTGACCTGAGTGAGTTGGGTTTGGGCACTGACTGGCACAATGGCAGAGGTTTTCCTGGGGGGAAGATTGCTGGCCTGGCTGGCAAACATGCTCCCTCAGTCTGGTTATGCTACAGAGATTCTCTGGTTTGACCTGAGTGAGTCCTGTTGGGTTTGGGGCACTGACTGGCACAGTTGCAGAGGTTCTTCTGGGGGGAAGATTGCTGGCCTGGCTGGCAAACATGCTCCCTCAGTCTGGTTATGCTGCAGGGATTCTCTGGTTTGACCTGAGTGAGTCCTGTTGGGTTTTTTGCACTGACTGGCACAGTGGCACTGTTTCTGGGGGGTAGATTGCACAGGTTCTGCTGCTGGCCTGGTAAACATGCCCCTCACCACCTCACTTACTTTCTTAGACAGATTCTTGGGGAGACACTGTCTGCTGCCTGCCTGCCTTTAGTTTTTTCCATAGGAAACAATGGCGAATGGGGGCACCCTCTTTGGATGCCCCTGGAATTGGACCCCCTGGTCCAATTTTTTCAAAACTTTGGGGGTCCTTTGGGGAGAGGCTTCAGCAGCTACAGTCCAAATTTGGAGCCTCTACCCCAAACCCCTTCCCCCCCAGCCCCCTGGAAACTTTTTGGAAGTTTTTTGCTATTGATTACAATGGCCCCATAGGGTATAATGGACCCAAATTTTTCAGGAATCTGGAAAATGTTCAGATATTGACCCTATACTGGTATAGATATTTGGTTTCTTTTGGGAATCCCCCCCCCCCAAAAAATCAGGTATAATATACCCGAATCCGGAAAAAAACCAAAAATTTTTGCACACCCTTAGTTTACATGTTGCTTTTTACATGTGACAATATCATATTGCTGGAATATCACAGATTTTCTGTAGCTTCCTTGTACTTCATGGTCTTCATACATCCAGGCACACAGCATAACACTTCATATATCTGAATAAGCAGAGTCAAGTCCACAAAAGTTTATGCCAAGGAAGTGTCACTCAGACATCAATATTAGGCATGGTTTGTTGAAGAAGTGGTTGGATGAATTAGTCACCATTAGTGCAGCAGATGACCAAAACTAACCAGAGTGTCCTGGGAAATCCAGGCTCATCTTCTGCCAGGCAGAGCTGACTACAGCAGGACAGCAAAGGTTTTACGCTCTGCAGATGAGACTGAAAGAGCTAAAATTAATCCAGGATTCCTGCATTCAGACATCTGGTAACCAGGACTACCATAAATCCAGGATCAAAAACCAGGATGTAACTCTGGTTAATAATCCTGGTTTGGTGTAGTGGTTAAATGTGCGGACTCTAATCCGGAAGAACCGGGTTTGATTCCCCACTCCTCCACTTGCACCTGATGGATGACCTTGGGCAAGCCATAGCTCTGTATCAGATGTTCTCTCAAGGACAGTTGTCTCAGAGCTCTCTCAGCCCCACCTACCTCACAAGGTGTCTGTTGTGGGGAGGGAAAGGGAAAGGCCGCTCTGAGACTCTCTTGGGTAGCCGCCTAGAGCCGGTTCGCTGGCTAGGCGGGGTATAAATTGAACAAATAAATAAATAAATAGTGAAGAGCGGGGTATAAATCCAATCTCTTCTTCTTGTGGACCTCTTACTAACCTGAGTTAATGGTGTGGCCAGCATTCAGACATCACACTGAGCTGAAGTTTAAGCAAATCACAGCTTATAAACAGTGGGGTAGTTTGACATCTAAATATAGTCTAACAGTGCAATTTTAAGCAGTTACACCTTTCTAAATCAATTAAAGTCAATGGGCTTAGAAGGGTGTAAATCTGTTAGTCTTCCAGGCTATTTTCAGCAGTGCTATGGTAAGTCAGTTGTTTACTCAATGTTGGAATATACACATGTTCTCTCTCTGATGTCATGCAATAGTTGTTTGTTTATATGTGCTAATTGTTAGTTAGCAAGCATGTAGTGAATCAGCTTTGTTGCACTTGGCTCCTACAAAGGAAGAGGATGTGCCATTCCTGTTAAGATGAGTTGCAGAAAGACTATTGCCTGACTGATGTATTGGTGGAGGGAATTTGGGGTTTCTTCTTGATCCCTTTGTTCTAAGATCAGACAACAAGTATCCATCTTGAAGTAACTAGTAACCAGGGGTCATTTTGTAGAAAAAGAGGTGCAGGAGCTCATTAGGATAACTCATTAGCATAACTCATTAGCATATGCCACGTCCCCTGACATCACCAGAAGTGTGTCAGAAAGGGAATGTCAGTTTCAGCCCCATTATACCCTATGGGCCACTGAAATCAATGGCTAAAACTCATAGGGTATATGAGGGGCTGGAGGAAAGGGGGTTTGAAGGAGAGGCTCCAAACTTGCAGGGTAGCTGCTGGGGCCTCTTCTCGAAATACCCACCAAGTTTCAAGAAGATTGGACCACGGGGTCCAATTCTACGGGCCCCCAAACAGGTTGCCCCATCCCCTTCATTGTTCTTTATGGTGGGAAAAATGTTACTTTTTCCCTGCCATAGAGAAAAATGGAAGGAATGGGGGCAACCTGTTTGGGGGCCTGTAGAATTGGACCCCCTAGTCCAATCTTCTTGAAACTTGGTGGGTATTTGGGGGAGAGGCTCCAGCAGCTGCCCTGCAAGTTTGGAGCCGCTCCCTCAAACCCCCTCCCCTCCAGTTGCTTTTAAAGCTGCCGCCAAATTTCGGCGGCAATTCGGCGGCAGGCCAAATCATATCAGAGAATCTGATTTGGCCCATGGCTGCCCTAGTGGCCACTCCTGGGCTGGCAGAGCACCACTCCACCTTGCTCTGGCCCCAAAGGACCCCTGCTAGTAACCCATTAGGATGTAGGTTAAACAGAATGTTTTTCTCATTTTTATATCCAAATATTTTCCTTCCCTCTTTTATGGTAAAGTTTTTAGAAAAGCTAAACACACAGGCCTGCATTTCTTTGTTACTCTGCTTCAGAATCCCAACAAAAAGGTTATGTTGCCCAAGCAAACTTCCCCTAGATAAAATGGCTGCTTTGGATGGTGAACTCTATGGCATTAGATCCCACTGAGGTCACTCCCCTCCCAAATCCCACCCTCCCCAGGCTTCACCCCCAAATCTTGAGGAATTTCCCAACTGAGACTTGGCAGCCCTAGATTGCTTCAGCTGATTATGCAGATTTCTTGAGAAACATGTCGGTGAACTTGTACCAAGTAACACAAAATGATATTACCAGGTTTTCAATAAACTCTCCAGATTTTCAGAAAAATGTTTCCTTAACTCACTGGGCCCTGTTATCCTGGTATCTAATAGGAAGCATGTTGACTTTAAACCCAAATTGATACAATTATGTGCTAACACTAACAACAAAAAAGGAAGGAAAGTAAGAAGGGAACAGAAAACTCCTTATCCCTTATACAGGGCTGCTAAACATAGCTCTGCAAAACATAACTCTTCCAGAAGTAACTCTGTACAATGGAAAAAACAATATTTATTGAGAACATTTTTATCCCACACTCATAATCAAAGGTTCTTAAGGGTGCTTACAACAAATTTTAAAAGGCAATTGAAAAATAACACAACTCAAATGAGCATTATTTTTTAAAAAGCAGCAGTATACAGAAATACATTTACCATAGTGAGTGACTTGAAATGATCTGAAAGATTTATTTATTTATTTATTGTTTAATTTATACCCCGCCCTCCCCACCCTCCCCACTCAGGGCGCCTTACATTCATTCATACTGTGTACTTAATACATAAATAACAATTAAAACTATAAAATCATCTAAAACAGTTTGGTTACAATAATAAAATGCTATCAGAATTTTGCTAATTACATAAGAAGGCATACTAGTGCCCCAAGATGGCGCACTCATTACATAAGTTGATGCATTCAATGTTCTTCAGAGGTCACTCTATGACTCAAACCAGCAATCTGAGTCGCAGGTTCGTTGTGGTGATAGTAGAGGCGGCTCCTAGTTGAAAGCCTGGTGGAAGAGCTCCATCTTGCAGGCCCTGTGGAACTGACAAAGGTACCACAGAGCCCTGATCTCTTCCAGGAGCTCATTCCACCAGTAAGGAGCCACCACTGAGAAGGCCCTGGCCCTGGTAATAATGAGCCTGGCATCCTTAGGGCCAGGGAGGGTCAATCAATTTTGAGATCTCGACCGTAGTGCTCTCTGGGGTATGTTACAGATTTTTCATTTGCCCTTCATTGTTTAAGAAAAATGTACACAAGCCCTGCTTTAGAGTGGTAAACTGCAAAAACAGTTCTGGGTGTAACTCTTCCCCAACTGAGGTGAAATTCTTCCAAAGTGCACCTCTCCCAAATTTCAGAAAGAAAAGAGAATGCATTTCTGTTCCATACTCTGGGCAAGTAGGAATGAGCCACTGATGTGTGCAAAACTATTGGTGTGTGTATTGGGCTGTTCCCACTCTCATTAAAAACTATTATTAAGTGGAAAACTCCACACTGAAATGATTCTTTCCTTCCTAGATGCTGTATTATGTAAAAGACATCTCTGCTACTATTCATTTCTTTCACACTCTTTTGGAACCTGGGGCCAAACTCCTTATTATTCTTGTCTCAGGTAGGTATTTTTGAGTAAAATTCTCTACCTACTGGCATCAGGGTTGAGTCTGGGCCTGTATGAGCAGGTGGCTTTCTGTGAACGTGTCTGCATTCATCACAGGGCAGCATTCAGTTCTCCAATCTTCAACTAAACATGTATCATATAATCAGGCAAATATGTGTGTATCAAGGGCAGTGATTACAAATCAAAGGCACACCCACACATTACATTTGAAAAAAGCAAGGTAATTATTTTCAGATCTTCTGTTAATCCACTCTTACAGACTGATCCTATCCCTATGAGAGTTTACTTTGACGTAAATCCAGCTGAGTTTAATGGGGCTGACTCCCAAGTAAGTGAGCATAGGGTTGTAGCACCATGAGCAATTTAAGAGGCTAAATAAAGACCATGAGTCACAATTTCTGTGTTCATACCTATAACTGCGATCTAAAACAAGCTCATCACTTTAGTGGTGAGATGTGTATTCCCCTGATGTGGGAGCTGCGCAAGTCACCACTTTGGTTATGAATGATAAGCGTGACTACAAGGAAGACAACACACTCACCTCTTCCCTAGCTGTGAATATCATTTGGATCCAAACCCAGTTAATTAAATATTTAATTTCATTTTAGGATTAATTGTATTTATAACCCTACCTTTATTTTATCATGGAACTCAAGGTGGTGAGTAATGGGGGTTTCCAGGTCTCCTACTAGGCAATAACCAGACTCAGATCTCTTTAGCTTCAGCAAGCCTCCCAACCATACCTTTGGAGAACAGCTTTTGGAATATCTGACAATTGAAAACTTCCATTCTTTAGGTACTTATGTGTTGGGCTGTCTATATAATTCACAAGTATCCATTCATCCATCCTACTGTTTTGATATGATTCGAGCCAAATATAGCTTTCAAAGTGGCTCTCAGGAATTAAAAACAACAACATTAAAATTAAAATGTAGTTCAAGTGGCCAGCCATAAAGGAGCTAGAAAAGATTCTTAAGTGTAAGGATATGTTGCTGGCAACCAAGGTCAAGTTAATTCATGTCACAGTATTCCCTATTACTATGTATGAGTGTGAAACCTGGACAAGGAAGAAAGCTGACAGGAAGAAAGTTGATTCATTTGAAATGAGGTGTTGGGGGATACTGTGGACCACCAAAAAGAAAAATAAGTGGGTTTTAGATCAAATCAAGCCTGGTGTCTCCCTAGAAGCTGAAATGACTAAACTGAGGCTATTATACTTTGGTACATTATGAGAAGAAAAGACTCATTGGAAAAAACAACAGTTCTAGGAACAGTTGAAGGCAGCAGGAAAAGGGGAATACCCAAGATGAGATGGACTGACTCAGTCAAGAAAGCCATGGCCCTCAGTTTGCAAGACCCAAACAAGGCTGTTAATGATAGGCCATTTTTGAAGACACTAATTCGTAGAGTCTGTTATGTCTGTTCAATAATGTATCCAAGTCAAATTCCAAAACCTGTTTA
This sequence comes from Lepidodactylus listeri, assembly GCA_029233225.1. Classification (NCBI taxonomy): domain Eukaryota; kingdom Metazoa; phylum Chordata; class Lepidosauria; order Squamata; family Gekkonidae; genus Lepidodactylus; species Lepidodactylus listeri. The sequence goes on along the minus strand of JARCFY010000010.1, from coordinate 51,509,091 downwards.
TTAAAGTCTCCACCAAATAACAGTTAAAATACATTCCTGCAGCTGCATTCACTCCCACTTCCTACAGCTGACTTATATACAACATACACCTACCTACATCACATTTCCCCCCTTTCTTAACCCATAACATGGTCCTTTGTTCAAACAGGTGGTTGTCTCATTCTTACTTCTTCCTACCAGCAGACACAATGGCAGGCACTTAAGAAAAGAAGGGAGGTTTGTTTTGTTTTTCCACCATCCTCAGCCTCCTGGCGAGTAAGGAGGAGGAGGAGACATGAGACACACTTTGGAGGGAATAAACTGCTTATTTTATACATGCTTAGTTTGAAGAGGAAGATTGGGATAAGGAGGTAGCCCCCAAAATTCATGATTAAAGGGGAAGATTGGCATGGGGGAACAGTGAAATTGATAGTGGGCATTGCAAAATCGCTAGGGGGCACTTCCCCCCAGGGCCCCCCACCCAGCCAAGGCCAGGGCACTCACTCAGAGCCTCTCATATTTATTCCCACAATGGGCCTTATTCCTAGATCTCTGCTCTCATCATGCAATGCAACTTGATGGTATGCACTCTTGAGTAGAAAACATTTTTGTCCTTGCCAATTCAGAAAGTACTTCTATATGTGGCAATGAATGGCTACCAATGATTATAGCCTTATTTGGTTCTCTTAAATCTACATAAATATGTATGTTTCCATCTTGCAAAGTTGACTCCCTAGCTTTTGTTCATGCTGATGAAATTTATGATGATTAACTCCCACATAAACTCTGGGTAAAATAAAAATGTATGGTATGCTTGTGGGCAGCCCATAATCCTTTGAGACAAACCATATAGAAATATAGAAACACAGTGGATTGGATCCCATGGGAAAATTTTCACTAGAAGAGACAGATGAGTTTTACTGATATTCCTATCATATTACAGACCTGCAGCTCCCCCCTCATAGTGTTCCTGTGGGTCCCCTGGTCTCTCAGAAGCACCATTTTGCAGGTCATTCTGTGGAAGTTCCTGGCTGTTTTTCATATACATGTCTTCATAAATGATGAGTCAGCTATAATCCATTTGACAACAAATTGGTGATAGTCAACTTTTTCAAGAGAGAGGTTGAGAGGTCGGGCTTTTTCTCTAGCCCAGGGGTCCTAGCCTTCTTAAGTCTATGGGCATCTTTGTAATTCTGAAAAGGATTGTAGGCACAACTACAAAATGGCTGCCACAGGAGGCAGAGCCATTAACAAAATGGCTGCTGAAGGAGTCACTACCACATACCGAAGAAGCCTAAGTCCACGGGAGAAAAAGGATAATTTTTTAAATACACTAGAAAAAGGAGTGAGAGAAAATAAAACCAACACTGCGGTGTTAGTTGCAACTGTAACAATGTTGTTCTATTCTGTACAGCCAATCAGACCTCCAGTGGCCAGTCAGAATCCCTGCTGGGCAAAAACACCACATGGGTCTACTCACGTTCTAAAAACACTTGGTGGGCACCAGAAAAGGTGTTGGAGGGTACCATGGCACCATGTTGGGGTGGCACCATGTTGGGGGGCCCTGCTCTAGCTATAGGCTCACTCCAGTATTCTACCTATGTTCCCATTTTTTCACTGCTGGCAGAAACAAAGAAAGAATAAAAGGGCTCTGAAAGAAAAGGCTGTAGACCAGAATCAGTTTGGTCAGTCAAGGACTAATGAAATCATCTTCCACCTTCTTGCAGATTCTCCCCCCGCCCCCAGGTCATCCCGGGTAATACAAACAAAAATCTCTTGCACATTTCCCCTTATATTTCCCCCTCAAAAGTACTTATAAGTTACTTTTAAAAATGAAATTTGGGGATTCAGAGGAGTGGTTATGGCATAGAGGTCATTGCCCCTTGTGTCCCTTGTAGCTACAGGTTTGGTCCAAGTCCATTGTTGTCTCACAGGGTACCTTGGTGATCTCATCCTCAAAGGAATTGTCAATGACCTTAGGTTGAATTCTTGACCTAGAAATAAAAGTCCTTTTGACCTTTGAGCTGCCTGTATAGCAGGCAGCTTGCAGGTGTTCATAAAGTCTAAAATCCACCATTTGGTAACTATGACACTAAAAGATGGGCACCAGTGTTCCCTCTAAGCTGAGTTAGTGTGAGCTAGATCACAGTTTTTTAGCCTCTGGCTCACAGATTTTTGTCTTAGCTCAGGAAGGATGGCTTCAGAGCAAACTAATTTATACAGTAGCAAAATTGCTCATTCACAGCTTTAATGCCAGTAGCTTACAAAGTAGAATTTTTGCTCACAAGACTCCACAGCTTAGAGGGAGCATTGATTGGGAAACCAGATCTCACAGCTCATAGCAACTGAAGAGTAGCATGGTGCAGTGATGTCTCTGTACAATAATCTGGTTATGCTGCAAAATATTAGAGCTCAATTGCTAGTTTTCTGTAGCTGTAATTAACTGTGGAAGAGACCATTTCTGTGAGGGATGAGATGATCATCCCTGATTCCACAGATGTCTCTTGAATGGGATTTAATAAAAGACAAACTATTTAGCTATATCAATTATATAAACATTGAAAGTATTCACAAAGCGATAAATGGGTTTATAAAGTTCCTAAAATGGAGCCCTATATGTTTCATTAGTTCTGTAGCTTCCTCTTAAAAGCACACACACACACACAAATGTAACAAACAGGATCTGAATTTGTAACTCACACATGGAGCCCACTGCCATCAATGGACTCATTAATCTGCTACACATTTTCAGAATTGCAGATATCGTAACACCTGACTACACATGGCATTAAGCTAATAGCTACAGTGATGCTCTGTTGTGCTATTTGGCAGTCTCATTTTCTCTGTTGGCTGCCCCTTTTTGCTTAATGTTATAGTACCATCTTACATGGGTTACTTGAGACTGGAAAAAGGAACTTGTGTGATCATCAGTCTCAGAGAAGAAGTGATATTTATATATTCATTTGGATACAGTTCCAAGAGACCAGACGAAACTGAACATTACACACAGCAGGGTTAGCGCTTATTGTAAATCTGAAAAATACAAAGTTAAACACTGCCAAATAACTGCCAAACACTTTCAAGACCCATTGAATTTAATGGGAGAGTTAGGCCTCTGCTTAAAACTTTACCATTGAAATCAATGGGACTTTAAAATGCTTAACTCTCTCTTCTCTGCCTGAATGTCCTGAAGAGAAAGGGACAATTTACATCACAAGGAATTAAGTGAGAGGCAAACTCCGCCAGCAGAGATTAAAATAAGTTATTTTAAAATAAATCTCAGATTCTTAAAAAAAAAAATCATTTTAATTCACCTCCCCCCCTTTCAATCTGGTTTCTCCCATGATGTACTAAAGTCCTACCTAGAAGCCTCTGTGTCATGGAACCCTGTTGCAAGCCATTTGCACAATCTCTCCCTTTCCCAAATTAATCTTATTGAGGCCCAGTTTGTACATGCTATCAATAAGGTGGTAGTATTTGGAGGGAATAGAATGGGCAGTGGCACTTCAGACTGCAGATAGGAAAGCATACAGTTTTAATGCTTTTTCCTATAAAAATTTCATCCAATTAAAATAAAATTACATCAAGGAAAAGGATTTTAACTTGACTCTTTGCATGTTGTGCTAGTTTTCCACTTACAAGGAATGATTCATGTAGGGACACTTTGAAAAAATATAATTGCTTATCTGCAGACTGTAGTGGTATTGTCTGTTATACCACTCAGCATTCTTCCACCCCATCCTTCTGAATGTCTAGGCCAGGCCTGAGATTACTAGAGTAGGGGGGTTGTGTCAATAGTAAGCCTCATGATTAAATACTAGGCAGTGAACATGCTCATGGCAGTGTTCATTGGTGACAGAAGACCTCAAATCCAGGCCTCAGATGCAGTTGCAAGCTTTCCATTGTCACAAGTTTTAGCTGGATAACACTGAGTAAAGGGAGTTACAGTGCAGACCCAGGGCTGCCAGCCACAGCTGGCAAATTTCCGGAAGCAATGGGGGGAGGGATCGGTGCACTGGTGTTGCTCCCATGCACGACATCACTTCCAGTGCAAAATTGGAAGTGACATCATTGTGGGGGGTATTTTAGGATTCACCCCAACGGCTATAGGTTAACCATAGAGTTTAGAGGCAACCCTGGACTATTGCCCATGACATGATGGTTTTGTGCCAGAAGTGATGTTGTGCACCGGCACAATGCTGACAACACCCCCTCCATTTCCCCTCCACTGGCCTGTGAAGCATTGGTGGGGATCAGGGGGAAATTAAGAACATAAGAACATAAAAGAAGCCAATGTTGGATCAGGCCAATGGCCCAGGAGGTCCACCAGTGGAGCCAGGACACTAAAAGCCCTCCCACTGTTGCCCTCCCAAGCACCAAGAATATAGTGCATCACTTGCCCCAGACTGAGAGATCCTATCTATACCTTGTGGTTAATAGCCTCTGATGGACCTCTGCTCCATATGTTTATCTAATTCCCTCTTGAAGCCGTCCATGTTTGTAGCTGCCACCACCTCCTGTGGCAGTAAATTCCATGTGTTAATCACTCTGTGGGTGAAGAAGTACTTCCTTTTATCCATTCTAACCCAACTGCTCAGCAACTTGAGTGCCCATGAGTTCTTGTGAGAAAAAGAGAAAAGTACCTTTTTCTCTACCTGCTCTATCCCATGCATAAACCTTGATCATGTCGCCCCTCAGACGTTGTTTCTCCAAGCTAAAGAGCCCCAGTGCTTTAACCTTTCTTCATAGGGAAAGTGTTCCCCTAGTAGGCCTGCAGCTCCAAGGTGAACGATAAAGAAGATGACAAGAGAAAAGTTGAAATTAAAGTTTGGATAAAGAAGACAGACTGCTAAGGAAAGCACAGAGTCGGGGGGGGGGGGGGGGAAGCTGAAAAGAATAAAAACAACCACACCAAAGAAAACAGGAAGGAAACAGAAGAAGCAATGTTTTGAAATAATCCTCCCCCTTAGGAAATAAATAAAAGACAGGCTCACAATCCATCAAAACATCCCCTGATACACTTTTGTAACTAGTATTATTCTTTTCAGTGGAGCTTGTCCAGGTGGGAGTTCCCGGTGGATGGTGCTCAGTGCAATTTTGTCTACAGAAATAATAGGATGTGTTAATAAAACACTGAGAGTGGATGCTAAAAAGGCCAAAACAGATACACAACGTGGCCCACTGTACAGAGGCTTCAGTTCCTCCCACCCTTGGCTTGTCAACAAGACCAGGGCAGCTACGAAGAGTTATGCCATGTTGTTTTTAAGATAATAACCTCTTCCACTCACACATATACACCTTCATTCAATTTACAACCAAGTCTTGAAAAACAAAAGTAGTGCCATATGTTGCATCTACAGGGAGTGATTATAATAATGTGCCAGTCAGGTAGTGTATAATTGCTTCAGTTCAGAAATGGCGTTGAGTCACAGAACACTGAGACCAGCACATTTTCTGCAATTAGTGTTCTGCATTCATTTTCCACCAGGTGGAGAGAGGGGGGAAACATACACATTTGTTGTGCTGCATCGATTTTAAACCGCCAGAGTGTTTATGTTTCAGAAGGAAAAGCATTTAAAGATACAGTGCTTTCCAAAAAGGCAGGCAAATGGCTTTATTAGCAATGGGGATTTGCAGTCATACCTCTCAGCAAGCCCTCATTAGACTTGAATTTATCGCTTTCCTACCTGATGGGGCTGGTGGCTTTGGCCTTTTATAAATGATTCACATTCGAAATGCTGAATCATGCCACCGAGGGTACCAAATAAATGGATTAGCCTGGCTTCACTTCCCACTGCTTCTACTAATATATTTTTCTCTACTGGGTCTTATCAGTGTACCTTGGATTAGTAGATCTTTCAAGGATATCTTCCTTGTCACTATGGGATGCAATCTGACTGACCGAAGGTTGCCAGAAGTTCCCTGTACTGTGAGACAGCCCATATTTCAGAACTTCACAGATGCACAGGATGGCAGAGTATTCCTTATTGGAGAACTATGTTGTTTCATAAAACTCCACAGAATGGACATTAAACCACTGTGACATTTTCGGTTTGCTTCAGCCCGTCCTGCTTTAAATCAGTATAATTGTCTGTCACTGGGCTGGCATTTTATTGCACCTCAGCGCTAAGCATTTGTGTACTTCAAAATGTACATCCATTGGATGCAATTTGGCAAGAGTCAGTAGTCTCATAATGGAAAAGGACTTAATTACTTGAGCTGTAATCCTACACATATGAACTGGAAGAAGGTGTCCAGTGGTGCTGAGTAAAGTGGTAGGAAAACCCATGGAACAAAGAGAGACTTGCTGGTGGAAAGTGCCATCAGGTCACAGCCAACTTATGGGAACCCTGTAGGGTTTTCAAAGCAAGAGACATTCTAAGGTGGTTTACCATTGACTGCATCTGCACAGCAACCCCAGACTTCCTTGGTGGACTCCCATACAATTACTAACCACGGCTGACCCTGCTTAGCTTCCGAGATCTGATGAGATCAAGCTATCCTGGGCCATCCAGGTCAGAGCAAGTGAGACTTACTTACTGGTAAACATTCAGATGATTGGGCTGAATTTCCCATTTATGGCTTTAATGGGATTTAGCCAGGAATAATTTCCCCTGTCCATTAGATACAACAACTTGTGCAGATGATCTCTGCCACTGAAACTGATGGGTAAGACCTACACCTATATTAGCTTCTTTACCCCAGCCATTGGTGCTTTGTAAGTTCTTAATTGTTCCATCCCCTGGCATCATAGAAACTACTAACAGAAATTACACCAGAGTCCAGTGGCATCTTCATTTTAAAAGTGTGTCTGTATTGCAATGATTTTGGAATCCAATTACAAATGCAAAGACCTTTGTCTTCATTCATGGCAAAAGCTTGTGAGGTAAAGAAAGAAATATGGTTCTCAAACAATGCCTTATGGTCCAAAAGTTTCTCATAAGCAGTTCACGAGGCTCAAACTCTAAAGCCAAAAGGAGGCTCTGGGATTCCCATACCAGTAGTGGGAGAAGATAGGGTGGAAGTTATACACTTTTTTTCATTCACTCTGCAGCCTCATTCTCAAGTATTTGGTGTTTCCAGCAGCATGGGAGCTGATGGGCATTGCTCCCCTTTGTCTCCTGAACCCCTACTGCTGGCAGTTTGAGGTGCTGCAGTGGTACATCCCAAAGGTCATGTCAGTTTAGAAGTGTGTCCTACTTCAGAAAGTTTAAGAACCACTATGTAACAGTGTGTATTTATAATCATGGTGTGTTTGTCTGACTCTGGCAGAGCTTGATTTAGTATGCACCACTAAGTAAGGTGCTGGTGGGGGGGAGGTTGCTGTCAAGTTAACCTATGGCAACTCCATAGGGTTTTCAAGGCAAGAGACATTCAGAGGTGGTTTGTCATTGCTTGCCCCTGGATTTCTATGGTGGTCACCCACTGAAGTACTAACCAAGGTCAACCCTGCTTAGCTTCTGAGATGATGAGTTTAGGCATCAAATATCCTAATTAAAAAAAAAGAAAACAAAACCTAGAAATCACTATATTACCATGGGGGTGGTATGGGACCTGTTAAACTTAACATATCTTAGGACCCCAGTATGTCTTCATCCATCCCACACCTCTGGAAGTCCATTTAAATTAATTAGGGATTAACTGGTTGGCATGTTGTAAAGCAACCTCTCCCTCCTTTCCACCCATTTTTATTTGTGGTGGTGTTGCCAATTTTACCCTGCTTTTTACTCTCTAAGGCTCAGTTTTTTTAATATTCTAAAAACAAAAAAAGAACATTTTGAATTTAAAAAATATAGCCAAAATATTCCCATGTTTATCTCCAGTCACCAACTATTCACCAAAATAATCTCTTAGAAAGACAATGGTTTAGGGTTTGGCAGAAATTGCCCAATCTCAAAAGACTTGCGTTTCAAGAGTGAAGAAGCAACCTCCCCTTTCTGAATGGCCTCACTCCTGCTGTCATTTTCTTATTAGATACATGATAGACATTAGTAAGAGGTCCCCTCCCTAGATACAGAACTGGCGATATCTTGATGAGACACCAGGGAAGAGGCAGATGATAAAGACTTATTGTTGATATTATTACTAATCCTGGAATAATATGTCCTGTACTTACTCCAACTTCTGATTTGATTGCGAACGAATCAAAAGCTGAAGAGAGTTAAAATGAAGACAGGGAACTCTGGTAAAATCAAAGGCTCTTGACTAAAGTTGAGATGAAAAAAGTGGTGCTTTTGTGAAAGTTTTGAGGCCCATGAAAAGTGGCATATGTTCAGTTTTTTTTTGGGGGGGGGGGGGAGAAACAAGTATTTGTCCATGGCTTGAGGTCAGGAAAGGGAACGCATCCTCACATTGCTGAGGCAAATTAATGGCACTCCTGAATTCCCACACTGTGGCAGTTTCCTTGTATGCAGACATCGTGCAGTGCAGCAACATCATTGCTGAGTCATCCTAGCATCTGATTAGAAAAGATATTAAATGTGAGTTGGGCTGGGGGAAACCTAAATGCCACTCATGTTTAACATGGGACCCAGCACTCACCTTAAAAATAACTTGTGTTGGGCCGCGGTCACACAGTCCTTTAAAGTGGGAGTCAGTGCTGTTCCCTCCCGGATTTAAAGGGACTGATCAGACTGGCCATGCCTACTCCCGCACTGAAGTGGGCTCACTCCCGGGTTCCTAGTGTGTTTTCCGACCCCAAAAAAATCAAGTACTTTCCCGGAAGTCGCGCTTTGAACCCGGGATTTTGCCGATCTGGACAGCCCTCTCTCACAATAATTATGAGAAGGGCCGTCTGATCATCCCTCAGGGTTTTTTTTCCTTTCTTGCACATGGGCACTTGGGCACTCAAGCACCCAAGTGCTAGAAAGGGAAAAAATGCCCCGTGCTCTGTTCCTGGCCTTGAGCCCCAATGTCGCTGCCTGGCACCCCCCGCATGCTTCTCCCAACTTCCAATCAGGTGGCGGCCGGTAGGGCTCAGGGCCCAGAGTGGAGCACGGGGCGAGCCAGCCAGCCAGTTCCTCCTGCGGCGTTTCGGTAGGCTTTAATATTTCCAAGTGGGGAAAGGGGGACGATTAAAGTTAGTGATCAGGTTGGGGGGGAACTCTTCAGCCATGTGTGAGCATGCGGGTGGCCCTTGCCTTGCCTCCCCCAGCCGCTGCTGCTGCTGCCAGGTTGGGATGTGTGATCATCCCAACCCAAAAGAAAACATTCCAGATTAAAGTCCAGTGGGACTTTATCAGGGATTAGGGTGCCGTGTGACTGGTCTTGGAATGGTTCCCTCCTGGCTACTGTGTGGTGGCAGGAAGGGCTTTGTCATTCCCTCCCTTCCACCCCACACACTTTTGCTAGCATCCCCAGGGCCCTTTTCTCCTAGCTGAAGCTCATGGGGTGATAAGTTGGGAATAATAAAGCCCATCATGCCTCTTTGCTGTGCTCAGGAGCCAAGTTGGCCCTTACAGACAATTGTTTCAGTGAGTGCCACTGTCCTACTGGCACCCAGCCCATGACAGATTGCTAGCACCCACACCAACTTGATGGATGTGGACGCAGCTGGAGCTCCACTGCAGCTTATGGACATCACTCACCAAGTCCAACAGCTGACGCAAGTGGTCGTGGAGCTCCAGCAGCAGCAGCAGCCACCCTCCACAACCGTCGTCATTCCACCAAAATGTCCGGTAAGCCCTCCAGAAAAGTTTGGTGGAAATGTGGAGGAGTTCCTGGCATTCCTGGCACAATGCAAGCTGTATATGGAACTACATGCTTGGGACTTTCCCAACGATAAAACAAAAGTTTGTTTTGTTATCAGCCTCTTAAAGGGACAGGCAGCTAAATGGGCCACTCCTCTGTTAGTGGAGGCTTCGCCGCTCCTGTCGGACTTTTGGGGGTTCCACACCCATTAGGCCACTACCTTTGCTACACCCCTGCAAGTGGAGATGGCCAGTCGTAAGATCAGAGTGCTGAAACAGGGGAGAGGCATGGTTGCTAATTATACCACTGAGTTCCAGCTCATAGCCCAGGTTTTACAATGGAATGAGGCTGCCCGCATGGACCAGTACGTGGAAGGGCTTGCGGACAAAGTCTTAGATGAGTCGAATGGCCCGAGTCGAATGGCCCAGCTCCTTGCAAGTACTCATAACCCTTAGTCTCTGAATTGATGAACGCTTGGCCGGGTGACGGCAGGCTCGTGCCACCTCCTGCTCCGGGCAAGTGGCATGTCATCCTACATCCTGGCAGATGCCCAACAACCCTCGGGCAAGCCCAGCTGAAGAAGAGCTGATGCAGTTCAGAGGAGCTTGATCCCGCCTGACTCCTGCGGAAAAAACTTGGCGACGAGCCCTCAATCTCTATCTCTACTGTGGTGGGGCGGGGCATTTTTCCTCCGGTTGTCCCACCAAGCAGACTTCTCCCACACTGCTGGAACAGCTGCCGCCGCTGGTAAAAGATCAGCCCCATGCTTAAATGGGCCCACCAGCGTGGGGCACTTAGCTGGGTCCTCTGGACCCCGGCCTGTTCCTGGTGCCCATCAAACTCGGCCTTCCGGATGAACAATGGCTCTTCATTTTTGCCATGCTGGACTCTGGGGCAGCCACCTGCTTTATCGACACTGAGTTTGTAAAGCAGCACCAGATCCTGGTACGGCCTAAAGAAATGATGATGCTCATGGAGGCTTACGCTCTGGTCCTGTAACCGAGGAAACCTGCGACCTGATTCTCCGTATTCACCAGCACCAGGAGAAGGTGAAATTCAATGTAGTCCGGATGCCCCAGTTTCCAATTATCCTGGGTCTCTCCTGGTTACAGACTCATAACCCCAGGATAGATTGGGGAAGGGAAGAACTCAAATTTCCTGCTCCCTGCCCACATCTGCACTCCGTCACCACTCTGGCAGCCACTGCGTCAGCCACCACCCTGCACGTCCCACAACCTTACACTGAGTTTGCGGATGTGTTTGAGGAGAACGGGGCTGACAGCCTTCCTCCGCATCGGCCCTACGATTGTTCAATTAACTTAGAACCTGGAGCCACACTGCCTGCTGGACATCTGTACCCCATGTCGGAACCAGAACTTGCGGCTCTCAGGGATTTCTTGGATAAGACCCTCGCCTGGGGGTTCATTGATCCCTCTACCTCTCCCTTGTCCGCTCCAGTGCTCTTCGTCAAAAAAAAAGAAAAAGAGTGGAGAGTTGAGGCTGTGCAACGACTTCTGGGCACTGAACAAGATCACGATCCATGACCGGTATCCCTTGCCACTGATTCCGGAACTGTTGGGCCGGCTCAAAGGGGCTCGGGTGTATACCAAACTTGACCTCCGAGGAGCCTATAACCTGGTACACATTCGGGCAGATGATGAGTGGAAAACTGCATTTGGTACCCGCTACGGGCAATATGAGTACTTAGTGATGCCTTTTGGCCTTATCAACGCACTGGCCATTTTCCAACACTTTATGAAAGATGTGTTCTGGGACCTGCTAGACCATAACGTGAAAATCTACTTAGATTATCTGTTCATTTACTCGGACAACGAGGTGCAACACATTGAGCATGTGTGCCAAGTCCTGCAACGCCTTCGCTCCCATGGCATCTATGCCAAACTCAAAAAATGTGCATTCCACTTGTCCTCTGTGGAGTTTCTCGGGCACATCATGTCCCCAAAGGGGATTCTCATGGACCCCAAGAAGGTAGAGGCCATTCTAACATGGCAGACCCCACAAAACTGCAAGGACATCCAACGCCTCCTTGGCTTCGCGAACTACTACCGAGAATTCATCACTGGATATGCTGAGTTGACCGCGCCACTCACCAAACTCCTCTGACCCAAAGAACCATTTTGCTGGACCCCGGAGGCCACTCAATCGTTTGCCACGCTGAAGACCTGTTTTGCCACTGGCCTGCTTCTACGGTACCCAGATCCTGAGCAGCCCTTCACAGTGGAAGCCGACACCTCCAGTGTGGCCCTTGGAGCCATCTTGTCTCGGTGAGATGACCCATCCCAGCCTCTCCAGCCCTGTGCTTATTACTCCCACCAACTAACAGTGGCCAAGAGGAGCTACACCATCTGGGAGAGGGAATTACTCACTATCAAAATGGCCTTTGAAGTATGGAGACATCACCTGGAGGGAGCGCGCCACCCAGTACAAGTCCACACTGACCACTGCAAACTGAAGCATCTCCAGACAACCCGAAATCTGAACCAGAGACGAATTCGCTGGTTGTTGTTCTTCTCCAGATTCAACTTCAAAATAACCTATGTCCCCCGTGCCCCAAACCAAAAAGTGGATGCTCTCTCACGCAAACCGGAATATGCATCGGCTGTAAATGCACAAACTCCTGCTATGTCAATCTTGCCACCCTCAGTGTTTGCTGCAGCCACCACCGTTTCTGCCCCGCTCACCGAGGACCTTCGGGACAATCAGGCATCGGACCCTTGGGCACAGCAACGTCTGCAGGAACTGCAACAGGGTGTAGCCCCTGAATTCACTGCATGTAATGGACTCCTGTTGCACCGTGACCATGTGTACATGCCACTGGGGCCTCTGTGGTTGCAGGTTCTCTGGTTGTCCCATGACGTTTCATCTGCTGGGCATTTTGGACTCCACAAAACCCTGCACCTACTCACGAGGGAATTTTGGTGGCCACGAGTCCGCTCGGATGTGAGCTGGTACGTCACCACCAAAGCGCCAAGGACATCCCCGCAAAACTGTCTGGGCTATTACAACCACTACCCACGCCTGCAGGGCCATGGGACACCCTCTCGATGGACTTTATTTCTGAGCTTCCTCGGTCTCATGGCTATACCTGCATTCTGGTGGTGGTAGACCTATTTTCCAAGATGGCACATTTTGTTCCCTGTCCTAAGCTCCCGTCTGCCCAAGAGACCGCGCATCTGTACATTCAGAACATCTTCTGACTACACTCCTGGCCCATGTGATTACAGACCGCAGACCCCAGGTCTCATCCTGGTTCTGGCAAGCCCTGCACTCTGGTCTGGGGATGAAGATACATCTGTCCACTGCCGATCACCCCCAAACTGACGGACTGACAGAGTGCACTAATGCCACCTTGGAGCAGTATTTACGGTGCTACACCTGCTACCATCATGGCAGTTGGTCGGGCCTGCTGGCAGTGGCAGAATTTGCATACAACAATGCCGTCCATTCCTCCACCCAAACCACCCCATTTGCCGCCATCTATGGGTACCACCCTCGCTACTTCCCAGCAGTGCACCCACCGACCCAGGTCCCTGCTGCTAATGCGCACCTGCAAGAACATCACGCCTTGCAGGCCCTGCTCAAAGACCAACTCCAGCAGGCTAAAGACGCATACAAGCACACGGCTGATCAAAAATGGCAAGAAGGACCTCCGTTATGGGTGGGAGACCACATCTGGTTGTCAACCCGGTATCTTCGGCAACCAGGTTGGTCCCCCAATCTGGATGCCAGGTTAATCAGACTCTACCCCATTGAAGCCCAGATTAACTCTGTCACCTTCCAGCTCCAGTTACCGGTGCACCTGTGGATCCACCCCGTGTTTCATCGGTCCCTGATGGTGCCTGCCACACCTCTGGACCCCCTGTGTCCTATGCAGCCTGCATCACCACCACCGGTCCTCATCGATGACCAGGAAGAGTACGAGGTTTGGCAGATACTGGACTCGTGACTCCATCATGGCATGCTCCAGTATTTGGTGGACTGGAAGGGCTACGAGCCCGAGGATCGGTCCTGGGAGCCAGTTCACCATTTCCATTCTCCAGACCTCATCCGCCAATTCCATGCGGACTACCCGACCAAACCCGGCTCTTTGGACTGGGAGGCCCTGGGAGGGATAGTGTCATGAGTACCTCTGAGGACCTGCCTCCTGCGGACCTAAGTGAGGTGGAGGATCAGCTCCCAGCTCTGGAGGAGCCTCCACCTGAACCAGATGAGGCACAAGCATGCACCTCCCAGGGTATTACCCCAGCATCATCAGCAGCTGAGCCACAGCAAAGCTCAAGGCCACCTGATTCACCTCCTCGGGTGGAATGTCTAAGGTCCTGATACAGGCAAGACTTAGCTGCTAGGAGAAAAGAGGCATGCATGCATGGTTGCAGATCACTCAGTCCTGAGTTTTAGAAGGAGCCAGGACCTCGCTGCCAGCTGCTAATGAGCACAGGAAGTGGCTGAGTATTTAGGCACAGCACAGAGACTACCAACTTGTGCTAGCAACAAGTCATTCTGGCTAAGCTCTGCACCCGCTCGGCTCGCAATAAGCTAACCTGATTCTGGACTCTCTGGCTCGTGACTCCAGCTCTGTTTGACTTCGGCTTGATTCTGGACCCTCTGGCTCATTTATTTATTTAGATTTATATCCCGCCCTCCCCGCCAAATGGCAGGCTCAGGGCGGCTCTGTTTGACTTTGGTTTTTGTTGACTCCTCGGACTGGTTTGCTTGTGAGTTTCCCTCTCTGACCCTGGCTTGGACTGACTCTGCTTTTGGCTTAGTGTTTTGGACTTGGTAACTCGTTCCTGATTTGGCTTGACCTCGGACTGTCCCGGACTTCAGCTTGGCTCCTGACCTACTGGCACCCAGTCTGTGTCAGCCACATCACATGTTAAAAATTAGTTGGATTGGGGTTTCCCTCAACCCAATTCATTTTTAACATCTTGCCTAATCAACCTCCTAGTAATTGCTGATCAACTCAGCAATAGCGGGCAATGAAACCTTCATAGGACAAGGTTGCAGGCTGGTTGCCCTTACATACTTGAAGCTCTTCTTGAAAACTGTTCAGAAGCTTCCACTCATTTGTTACCAGGAGCAGGACAAAAAAACACAAGTTAAAAGAATTCTGATCAAGTTATTTAGCTGCCAATTTACCTATATCCACAAAACCCTCTATTGCCTGACCCAGCCTAAACATTCTTTAGGGAATGCCTTATCCCCATTTTCCATTTTTTAGATTTCTATCTTGTAGGAATTAAGACCTGTGTTTGCACTGAGTAGGACTTTTTAGAGCTCATCAGGCACTACTGCAGTGAATATTGGGGAAGTTGGAATCCTACATGCTGTTCCCACTTCTGACATGCACAAGTAGATTCAAAGTCTGAATTAGGATGCATATGCAGCTGCATGCACATAGGAATTCTCCCCTTATCTGGAATATCATATGACAATCCTCCCCACACCTGTACTACTATGTTCATCATCAGTATTCTGATTTTCAGGTTCACATGTGGAAAGGCAAAATCAGGCAAAGCACATGTAATTTCATCCCCTCTTCACCTCTCCTGCCCAGAGATGCAATAATGTATGCAAAAGGTTTCTCTGTGATGGGGCTAGAGTTCTGAAAAGCACTGGTATAAGGGACTCTAAAGGCTACATGACTTAAGTCAAATCAAACATTTTATTCCACCATATTTTTCTGTCATATTAGACATTCCAATATTCTGCTCAGGGTATTTCCTGGTTAATTTTCCCTGCAGTTTGTATTATCTGCATAAAGTCTTATGCAGTATATTATTGCTAGGTAACATTGTTTGATTGTTTAGCACAATGGCTAGCCATACAAAATAGCACACTATACAAAACCAAATGCAGTGCACTTTTGTACAAATAGCCACCCGGTATTAATGCCTCACTTCTCCTGGTACTTCAGAATTAGAATCCCTTGCAATGAAATTCATCACCTCAAAGGGAAGCTAGTGCAATGGTCCTTTTCAGCTGAGTATTTGATATGAAATAAGCATGACTGGGGAACATTTGACAGAAAAATGGAAAAACCAAGTTACCCATAGTACATGACCAAATAAGTTAATTAATCATAAGTTGTTGTTGTTAATCACCCCATCCCAGCTTATGCCAGGCTCTGGGCGATGTACAGCAGAAGAACAAAGCCATAAACCAAATGTACAAAACATTAAAAATTCAAATATAACAAAAATAGAATGACAAATGAAAGAAAACCAGGTTAAAAAGAAGTTCCAGATGGGGTCCTTAAATTTTTTGTCCCAGGACTCCCTGGCCACTTTCTGGGCAGGGGGAGAGGAAACACAAGATCAGAATTAAGGGGGGAGAGAGGGTGTCAGCCATGATAGAAAATCATTGCTGTCCTCAACTACAAACCTGGCGTATCATCTCTGCCTTGAAGGTCCTGCAGAATTGCATAACAGTCTGCAGGGCCCTGGTGGAATTAGGCAGAGCATTCTACCAGGTCGGGGCTAGGGCTGAAAAGGCCCTGGTTGAGGATAGTTGGACATCTTTGGGGTCAGGGATCACCAGCAGGTTATCTGCAGAGCATAAAGCTCTCCCAAGGACATACCAGAGGCGAAGGACCTGCAGATATGTTGATTCCAGACCACTCAAGGCCTGCAAGGTCAATACCTGACTTGGTACTCAACTTGAAGCCAGTGTAGCTGGCACAGCACAGGCTGAATATATGCCAGCCATGATGTTTTCATCAGAACTTGCATTGCCACATTCTGGATCAGCTGGAGTTTCTGGGTCAGTCTCTAGGGTAGGCCAGCATAGACCGAGTTGGTCTAGGGTATTCTCTATTTGCTTTGCCTCTTGTGAAACAATAATAAACATGTCTGAGGATCTGGAGATTCTGTTTTTCAAGTGGTATTAAAAAACATTGTCAAAAGGCATGAATTATTCTTTAAAACTTTGTAATATGATTTATTTGCCAGGAACCAGCGGCTGGTCTAGGTTGTGGAAGAAATATGGTCCTCGTTTACCTCTTAATGATCTTTGCTTATACGTTTCATCTGCTGATGTTGAAGAGGTACTTGATGCGGCTGGACTGAAGTATCAGTCATATGACCTTCCATCTAATATGGACATAACAGATTGTTTTACTGAAGGAAGCGAAAAGGGGGAGCTGATGCTTGATTTTTTGACAGAGACTTGTCATTTTAGTCAAACCGCCCCACTTGACCTAAAAAAGGAATTGGTGGAAGACCTGAAAAATCTCGAATACAGTGAAAATATAGGAGGAAGGTATTTTTTCAATAACACCCTTAGTGCAATAGTGGTTGAATCCTTAAAATGATTCAAATGGATTCTTCTGAGATAAGAAATGGAATAGTTTTCTTGCTGTTCAACTTTAACTTTTTATTAATTCTCTGTCTGTGGATAAATCAAGGTGTAATGACATTAGGAAATAATTGTGGTTGTAAGTAGCTGCTTAACAATATTGTTATGAATGCATATTAAAATTCTGTTAATAGATTAATACATAATCTTCTGAGTCACATAACATTATCCTTATATGAAGTCTGTTTCCATGTGACACTATCATTAATCAAAACTCGAGAAATGGAAATCACGGGTCTACATGCCTCTGATTGATGGGAAAGGTATTGTAATGACCTTGAAAGGATCACACTTTTATGATGAAAATATATAGAACATGAAAAGCAATTCTAAATAATGCCTTTCAGTTGCTTTTGTGGTTATTATACCAAGTATTTCAACACCTTAAAATGCAAGTTCTATTCCCACCTTTTAGTTGTATTTCATTTTTGGTTCAGGGCAACAGTTTGCTTGGCAGGGCCAGGAAACTCTTAGTATGGAAGAAGAGTACAACTTTCCTTACTATTGGAAGAGGCAAGACTAGAAAAAGGGAAATATTGATCAAGTAGTGTAGTCATGTCCATTTACAGTATTTATTCAAATGCAGCACTACCCCCCCCCCCCATGCCATAAAAAGAGAGGGAAAGGCCTTACATTTGCATACAAGTTTCAGTTATGGCCAATAACATTTTTGTGTGTAACATTTTAAGGTGATTGTCTTACATTAAGGCTTGTCTTCCCTTCAAGTAAATACGTTAATTATTCTGATGAAAGTAGAAATGTCCAAATAAAGAAGGGATCTCATTCAGGATCACTGTACACTTTGTGGCCGTTCAAGCAGTTAATTAAATTGGGGATGTCATAGGTGTGACGGGTCAGTGGGCTTGTGCATATAAACCTGCTGTACATAATATATAACTTAAGAGACGGGGTAAGAGATGGCTCTCACTTGATGCATCCAACTTATGTGTGTGGCTAGTGTCATATCACACACATACCATATCATTTGCTAATGGTGTGAACTAGCAACAAAAGGTGCCTCAAAATCTTTGCTCTCTCAAAGATACTTCAGGAGAAACTCAGAACTCAGGTATGAGTTTTCATCAGAGTCATATAAACATGATGCCTGCCTATCTCAGCTCCTTCCTTGTCTTCTATGAACTGCATGTCATAGTATATGGGGGAGTGAAGTACCAGAGGGAAGAAGCTGAGGGACAGCATGGGAATCACAGATGCGTGGGATAGGGGTAGATGATGCCTCTTAACCTTATATTAAAAATTGTCAAAAGGATTGTGTGTATGCAGTTCCATGAAGTCATGGCCTGCTACATTTATTTATTTATTTATTCATTCAATTCATAGACAGCTTTCCCCTACATGTAGCACTCAGGGCAGTGAACAACATTTCAGTAGATTACAGTCAAATCAATAAACAAAATTACAAAAAAATCCAGTAGCTATTACAAGATGGTGCTTAAAACCATTTCTTACCCTATAAGGAAGGATGAAAGGAGGAGAAGAACAGGGAGAGGCCAAGCATGGTGGAAACCATTGCTGTCCTCAACCATGGGCCTGGGGGAACATCTCTGTTTTATAGGCCCTGTGGAATTGTGCCAAGTCCTGCAGGGTGCTGATGTCATTTGGCAGAGAGTTCTACCAGGCCAGCGCCAGGGCTGAAAAGGCCCTGGCTCTGGTTGAGGACAACTAGATGTCCTTTTGGCCATGGATCACCAGAAGCAGTGTTCCCTCTAAGATGAATTAGTGTGAGCTAGCTCAGTTTTTCAGCCTCTGGCTCACACATTTTTGTCTCTGCTCAGGAAGGATGGCTCCAGACGAAACTGATTTATGCAGGAGCCAAATCGCTCGCTCACAACTTTAATACCAGTAGCTCACAAGACTCCATCGCTCAGAGGGAGCATTGACTAGAAGATTCTTCTTTCCAGGGTGTTATGCTCTTTTGGGGGTATACTAGGAGTGTCAGTCCTGTAGATATGTTGGTCCCAGACCATTGAGGGCCTTATAGTCCCTACTGCAGCCTCTGTTTCATAAAGTGCTAAAGAACAATATTTCAGATATTCCATACTATTTTTGAGTTTGATGGGGGACAATTCAGGGACTCAGGGCTGCCACAGATTTGTGGAACAGTAGATTCCAACTCTGCTTTATCCTTTACTAGGAGCATGGATTGGGGGGAGGCTTTAAGCAGGTACAAAGTCTTCCATTACTGAATGAAAACCTGCTCCCCATGAATCAAGGATTTATATGCCAGCATATCTCATTTTACAAATTAAGCAGTGACTGTAGCTATGCTGGAGAAACTCCTTG
Source organism: Lepidodactylus listeri (assembly GCA_029233225.1). Classification (NCBI taxonomy): domain Eukaryota; kingdom Metazoa; phylum Chordata; class Lepidosauria; order Squamata; family Gekkonidae; genus Lepidodactylus; species Lepidodactylus listeri. Next base: position 51,489,741 of record JARCFY010000010.1, on the reverse strand, counting down.
AATAAGGATGGTCATGTGATGGCTTTGTTTCTATCTACACTAATCTTGTCCACACTAGGGGAATATAAGAGCAGGAAAAAGTAGCAACCTCTAATTTCACTCACTCCTAGACTCATCTGGTACATTATCAAGATTTGCATGTTTTATTCTGCCAACAGCCTAAACTCCTTCCAAAGGGGATTTTTAGGCAGGATGATGTTTCTTCTCTATAGTCGCCTGATTGACTAATGTAGGGTAGTTAAAGCTATGGCTCATCTGTTCCATTCCTCAAAATAAAGCATACGTTGCTCAGATCAGCGTGTAGCAAAAGGATGTGATTTAAGATGATCCCTTGGCAATGACATTCACAGTTTTTGCACAGGCGAAATGGCGTTAGTGCTTCATGTCAGTTTCCCAAATGTTGGCAGGAGCAGATTAATGTATGTGCACTTTCCTCAGCGTATGAGGTTTAAAAGCAGCACCCTGTCTTTTTGTTTTGCTTCCTTTTGCTTTGAACATGTTTGTATTATTGTTGTGTCCCTAATGAACACAATCCAGAATTTTTTGGCTACAATAAAAAATAAGCTGTATTTTATAGGCATTGCTGTTCTTTCTGCTGTAAAACATAGTGATGGATAGGACCAACTGTAACCTTTCAGCTCACATTTCTCTGTAGGGATTTTTTTTTAAAGATAGCTGAAGGTTATTAACTGTGTCTCATTCCAATGATGCTGAATGAAGGAGGGAGCTTGTGTTTTTTTTCATAAATCTTTGCCAAAGATATTGACATCAGTACTTCACATATTTATTTTGCTTTATGATTTTTGTGGTCACTGACAAGACTGCACATTTAAACAGAAAGCAATTGAGTGTTTGAATGAATGCAATACCCCTACAGAATGGGATTAGCTACTGCGAGGCCTTTAGCTTGTAAAGTACTCATGGCAAAAGAAAAAACGAAGGATCCTTTTAGAGCAACTGATGGGGATATATACTTTGGGGGTGAACATTGAGATACACACCTGGTTCCAAGTGAATGTGGTTTGTATTTGTTGCAGGAAAGGTGACTCAGCATACCTGGACACTGGAGGGCACTACATTTTCTCTTTGCTTTAAAATTGATGTATTAACAGGGCCATTTTGGGGCAGGAAAGCACAGGAACAGAGTTCCGGCTGGCTCCTGAGTTGGCCACACCCAGCAGGAACTCATTAGCATAATAGGCCACACCAAACAGCAGAAACTCATTAAGATTGGCTACATTAGGGGTGTGTGGCCTAACATGCAAAGAAGTTCCTGCTACAAGAAAAGCCCTGGGTTTTGACAACAAACAAGGTAAACAGAATAAGAAGCAAAAGGTGGGTGTGGCTGGATGACCACACTTCTGGCAACATAGGGGTGTGGCCTAATATGCTAATGAGTTGTGCTGTCAGGAGTGTGGCCTAATATGCTAATGAGTTTCTGCTGTTAGGTGTGGCCTATTATGCTAATGAGTTTCTGCTGTTAGGTGTGGCCTATTATGCTAATGAGTTCCTGCAGGGCTTTTTCTACAAAAAAAGCCCTGGATGTATATGTTATCATCTTACTGAAGGACGCCTCTTCTTGTTTAAGCTGGGAATCCTCATGCTCTTCCTAGCCCTTTGGCCTATTACGCATGCACAGCTTTCTGCAGAGGATCCAAGCAATTAAGCCTTTAAGCTTGCCTTTGGATTCTGTGCCTACCATACAGACCATTCTTTTTTCTCTGGTGTATTTTTTCTGCAGCTACAACCAACCCCCCCCCCCCACACACACACACACATACACACACAGTTTTTCTTAATTAATGTTGGAGAGGGCAACCCAGCCAGGATCACTGTGCCTGTGGGGAGCTGATGGATTAAACTGGGTGGCAGGAGAGGGCAGCCCAACTAAGTCATTTCTTTCCCCTACCCCAGCAATCTGAGACTAGTGATAATCTTACACTGTAAAATTCATGCCACTCATTGAAAAAATATTAAAATGTAAAACAACGGGGGGCACACTGATGAATGGCAGAAGGTACAGAGTGGGCGGAACAACCTGGATGTGGATGTGGGAGTGGCCATCGGGAGGCAGGAAAAAGGGCAGAGGGGGAAATCTGAGGGAATCTGTATGCTTTTGAATTACCTTTGGCTTGGAAGTGAAACAAGGGAAAAACCAAATTTGTAGGTGACACATAATTCTTTATTATGGTGAAACCCAAAGCAGATTGTGGAGAACTCTGAGAAGATCTCCCCCAGTTAGTTGAATGGGCAATAATGCAGCCAATAAATGTAAAGGGATACACAAAGGAACAAAATTAAATCCATAGTTTCACTGATAGAGCCTGAACTGATGGCATCTGTGGAGTGGGAGAAAAGCAGGGTAAAATGTTTAAATAAATAAAGTATCAATGCCCTACTTATTAACCATCACCAACCACGCCACCATTGCCACCTAAACTCTCAGTGGGTTCCAGTTGTTTTTTTTCCCGCATATCAGCTCCATTGGCTTGAAAGTCTTCTACAAAGGATTCCGCTGTAAGTTTGTCACCCTAAATATGTTGTAATATTTATTGTTATGCAGTATAAATAATTACACAAGCAAATTGAACAAATTAACTGACATCCCCAACGTGATCACCACTTAATTTTTTAACACCTATTTCATACTGACAGGATAGGATTTTGCTTTTTCTTAAGAACTAAAATATATTACCAACCTGTAAGACAAAGTCTTCTTTGTAATAAAAGTACAAATGTTCAAATGAAAAGGATTAATATCTAATTTTATATCTTCATTTGCTTGATGTACCAAAATTATCTTAAAATATCTGTCATAGATGGAATGGCTTTCCACCAATTTGAGGCTTCTTTTTCTCTCCCCCCCCCCCATTCTAGAGACTGTTAACATAAATTGTAGCATAAATCTTTGCCTTGTAAAGTAGCAGAAGGCGCATATAAAAACCCATATCTTTACTTCACATATTTCCCATTAACCATAATCTATAAGTAATTGAAGTTCATTACAAATTCTTGTAGGCTTTATTGCTATCATGCTGCATGACATACTGAACCTGGCTTGCATAACAAGAAGTCCTTGCTGGGAAATATCCTATTAACAATGACAGTGCATTTGTCATTGTGATAATAAACCCAAGAGCTGCCTGTACATTATAAATTATTGTGGTGCCATTTGCAACGCTGTAGTTTAAAGTTTTGTCAGCCCTTCCATTTTCAGGTCCTGGTTTTTCAGCGAGTTTTAACTCAACCATTAAAAAATCCATGGCCTGCTAAAATTTGGCTTACAAGGTCTTGGCCCAGGTCTTGGCCTGGGTTCATTTAATTATACAAAAAGTTAAATTATACAAAAAGAAGCCTGGTAATTGAATAGGAAGTTGTTTCCTTTATACAAACCTCCCAATTCATTCTGTTTTAAACGTACTATTTACAGAGTAACTGAGAGTTAATGGCCAAGGGCCAATGCAGATGTAATTCTCTGTCTGTTAACCATTATAAGTAGACTGTTGTGGGCAGCAAGATTGTGCACCCTGACCCCCTTGCCTGTGCAAATTTATCAGTATTATTATATTGTATATGGCAATTATTAATGGGCTTTGTCTACTTTGTGTGTATTACCCTAGCAGCCTTCTTCTGACACAGTTCCCTTACTACCAAGGTTTGAAAACCCTCTTCAAACCCATGTTGAGTTGGGAATTTGCTTAGCAGTAAGTATAAGCCAGGTTAGTGTAGCAGACATAGACTTGGCTCTGTCAGAAATGTCCAATGATGGAATGGATTTCTAACAGTGAAGTACGACTTTCTTGCCTTCCCCTCTCACTGTAGTCCCAAATGCCTCCCAACAGTATTCCTGGGGAAGAGGGGAACTGGAGGTCTATGGCAGGAGAGGAAATAGTTAAAATTGCTGCCCTTCCATATCCTTCACAGGATCCAACCAACTAGGCAGCCATTGTTACGGTTGTCAAGTAGAATGGCAAGAAAGGGGATCAGAGGAAGACCATGACTGTATGGCCAGCCCCTAAACACAGAGTGAAATTAAGAGATTTCCAGTGCAGTCCTAAACGGAGTTACTCCAGATTAAGGCCAATGGTCTCAGACTCTGCATAAGAAAGTACTGCTGGACAATGGTTGCCAGGTCCTCCCTGGCCACAGAGGGTAGATGGGAGGTAGGGTTGCCAGATCCAGGCTGGGAAATGCCTGGAGATTTGGGGTTAGAGCCTGAAGAGGACAAGGGCCTCAGCGGGGTACGATGTCACAGATTCCACCCTCCAAAGCTTCCATTTTCTCCAGGGGAACTGATCTCTGTAGTCTGGAAATGATCTATAATTCCAGGGGATCCCCAGGTTCCACCTGGAGGCTGACATCCCTATATCATATTCATTTATTTAAATGTATATCCTGCCTGTCTGTCTCCCCTACATCCCCCCTGCTCTTCTTTACCGTTTCCTGTTTTCATCTTTCTCTGTTTCTTAGGCCTTCCCCCATGAATATACACATTCACTCTTTCTTTGCAGCCTTTTTCTCCACTTCTCTTATTTTCCTCTCCCTCTGTATACCTTTTTTCCACCCCACCCCCATTTTCTGCACTCTCTGGCTTCTTAGCCTTTTCTCTACTTTGACCGACATATCTTGTTCCCATCCCAGGACTGACCAGGTTGAAACTCTAGGGCCTTGGTTGCTAGGCAGCCCCCACCATTGTAACTGTGATCTCAAGAGATTTAGGGAAATTTCAGTTCTCCCCCTCATCTTCATGGTTGCATGGGGACCAGAGCCAAGGTCTCTTAGATTTTAGTGCTAGCTCTCTTTCTAACATTGATAGTAGTAGCATTCAATGAAAGAACTGGGGCTGCTATTGTGATTCCATGCAGGCAGAAAGCTGTTGAATAAATAGTCATTCTGCAACAAACTGTTGGCACATGAATTAAACAACTCTTGTAGTTCAGTTGTTAGCCGAATTGCTTTAATTTAAGGTTAGCAATTGGCAAAATACCGGGTTCTTTGCCAACTATACCAGGTCCCACCCCTTCCAGGAGTTCTCAGAAAATAGGCACTGAGGCAGAGTGGTCCATTTAAATGATGTTTACTTGCAAAATGTTCTCAAGCATACAAAAACAAAATCATACACACAAACACACAAGTCCTAAGAAACTTAGATAGATAATAGCACTTTTGCATGAGCAGGAGATTCGTTGGCTGGGTGATACTTTACCTGTCCTGGAGATGGGTGGTAAGAAGATTGAGGGGTAGAAAGGAAAAATGGGGGACGTGATCTGAACCAGCAGAAACACACCTCTCTGGATGCAGTCTCAGAGATTAAAGATGGAGGCAGGGTATTGGGATAGCAAGCTGGGCATAAGGGGGGTAAAAGCAGATAGTGGAAGCTCAAGAGAGCGATTGTCTGATGTGCAAGATCTTTTATCAGGTGGTATTGGGGCGGGCAGCGCTGACCACATTCCACTAACACACCTACCAGGTAGTCCGTCCCCACTAGCCCTACCATTGGTCAATGTAAAAAGGAGGAGGGAATGTGGAGGAGTGGTCAATATTGCAAACTAGGTGCTAAGCAGGAACTGACACCTGGGCAAGCTGCGATGAGTCATGGCGCCATTCCATTGTCTCTTAATGGCCTTGGCCTGGCCAGTTGATGGGCAAGTGATTAGTTGCCAGGTAACTTCACTTAGCATAATACTTGCAGGAATGTTGCAGGGGCTTGGGGATAGCCTTAGCGGAGCCAACAGAGGAACCTTTTGAAATGGATTCCTTGTCTCTGTTTTGTGTGAACTATGGTGGGTGTTTTTCTCATGGAAAGGACTGGAGCCTCTTACATCAATAAAGAGTGCATTTTGTCCTTCAGAGCATAATATCCCAAAGTTCAAAACTAATGAACATTATTAAGTTCATAAGAGCACATGATGTGCCTTGCTAGGCTACACAGTTGTCTCCTCCTACTGCTCCTAAGCACTGTTAAAGAGAAAGGGAATCTGCCATCATTACAACAGGGGTTCACTAGGCACTGCTACCAAGACTCATGTTGGTGCAGTCTGATGAATGGCTAGCTGTGATGGACTGCACTTTTTAAAAGTTTAGAAGTGCTGAATAAACAGAGGAAAGGATTGTGAAAGGTTAATTCTTCACAGAAACAGAGAGCCTTGAGTGACAGGCTGATCCAAGCAATCTGATTGGTTAGCATCAGCTGAGTGGAGAAATACTTGAGAGCTCCACACTGAGGAGTCACTCAGACTTCTGTGTGGACTGAGCTGAGTCTGATTCTGAGGTCTACTCTTGGTGACTACATTAACTACTTCAGCTTGTGAGGCCAGGTCATTCCATATTAAATTGGAACATCTCCCCATATTCCCATTATCCATTTGCCCTGGAATCCTTTATATTTAATTGGGAGTTCTGCAAAGTTCGCTTCAAACTCTGGGCCACTGATTCCCTTAATCCTGTATGTTCTTCCATGTAAGTATTGTTCTTTCTTTACTAAAAGGCTTTATTAAGGTGACTTCTGCCCCTGTGTCCCTTCAGCCTATTACTTCTTTGTTGTTTATGTCCAGACTCCAAATATTCCCTGTTTAAATCTTCCCACACTTTCCAGACCTGTAAGACTCTAGCTGGTCTCTCTGTTTGGGTTTCTTCTGATACAGGGTCTGGTGGGAATTCTATGACTGTTTCTGTCCTTTTAACTTGTTTGATAATCTTGGCTGAAATTTGCAGTTTTCCTTTGTCTAACTTTAGACAATGGGCTTTCATGCGTCCCACTTTCTGGCAGTTAAAACACACTATCCCACCCTTTCTATGTAGATCAGGAGTGTTCCTCCCCCACAGGGTTGATTTTAGATGGCTCAGTTTTCTCTGAGATGCCCCAAACTTTATTTTTCTTGATGGGGAGTAGGAAAAGAGATCCTCCCAAGTCCCCTTCTATCTTATCTAATGAACTTTATTAGATAAGATGGAAGGAGACTTGGGAGGATCTCTTACTCCCCATCAAGAAAAATAAAGTTTTGGGAATCTCAGAGAACCCACCATTTTAAATTTTTACTTCTCAGGAACCATCTAATTGTGTGGGAAATTTATAAAACTTTCCCAAGCCTATTAATTCCTTCAGTTCTTCAAATGTCTGTACTTTACTTCCCTCAACCCATCTGTTTAAGGCTCTGTCCAAACAACAACCTAGCTGTGTGTACATTTTGCCCTGATTTCTTTTAGTTCCTCTGAAAGCTTTTCTACTTTGTTCAGCCATCAGCCCAAATCTAAGTCTGACTGTCTCCTTAAAAACACAAATAATTTGAGGTTTCCTCATCTCTGAGTAAACTTTATTCAGTCCTCCACAAATCTGTGGATGTAAATAAATCATTCTGTGCTGATGATAGACCCCAAAATCTCAACAAATTCATTCAAAGCTGAAGACAAATGTCTTCACATTCATCCCCTTTTTGACAGTGGAAATTTCTTTTGTTCCACTGAGGTACTTTCCCTACTTCTCTGTGGAAGTTGCAATTCTGCCCTGAACTGGATTTCCTTCATCTTCACATTATACATTTCTTTTTTTCCAGCTCAGTTCTGGCTAATTCTAGTTGATGTTCTTTATTTGCCTGAATTTTGGCTCTTTTTCTTTTTCCACCTCTTTTTTGCTAGTTCAGTTTTCATTCTCATAATTTCTATCTCCTGACTAGGATTTTTCTCAACAATTATTTCCTCACTTTCATGTGCCTCTCTAGGCCTACGTGGTGGTGCCATTTCTGACATCAATTCTGTGCTAATTCCTCACAAATTTATAAAATATTTTTAACAATAATTTGTATCTATGGTGAGAAAAACTGGTTGTGGGATCTATGTTTGTATCCCACTACTACCACCAAATATGACAACCCCCTTCCCTTTCCCTCACTCAGAGACAGTCCTTTACTCTGTTTGTACAGCACTTCTAAACTTTTTAAAAGTGCAGTCTGTCACACTAGCAGTCCCTTGCTCTGACATCACAAGTCTGCACTGGTTTCAGCCAGCCACTCAGCAGCTGTTCGCAGTGATAGTTGATTCAATAATTCTGCTGCAATCTCTTGATGCACACTATTAAGGGCTCTGGATCCCCAAAGTGGCTTCTGGTAACACTGGATGCTTCTGTGCAGCCTGCTACTAACCATACTAGCCATGTACTTGTTCCAGTGAGGTGACTGTCTTGCCTCCTTCAGATAAGGGCACCAGATTCCACTTATCAGTTTTATTTCTGTTTTTTTCCCCGTTTTTTTAAAATATAAGACCACCTTCTGTGAGAAAAGAGGATTGGGTTTGTGGTTCTAAATGATTTCTATGAACTGTATAATTGAATTTATCTAATGAAATGGATAAGACAGATCTAAAAAACTGGGTACTGGGAATTCTGAATCCATGCAAATAGTTTTCATGTGACATCTAAGTTCAGATCCTACAATTTTCCTCACTGTGTGCCAGTGAGATTAATCCAGATCAACCACGGTGAAGACTTTTCTTTCTGTAGTCCCACTAATATTGTATTTAAAAAAATAATTAAAGAAGCATTTTTGTTATTGACTATTTGAATTTTCATAGTTGTTGGGGTATAATTTTGAATGTTTTGCCATTCTACTGGGGCCTTTTAAAAGCCAGAAATGAACATTTTCCAGTCACCTACCTTGTCTCATTACTTTTTTCTGTATAGAAAGAAGGAAGTGTTATAAGCAATATCCTGGCCAGCTGCAGCTAAGCTATTTCTTGAGGTTATGTCTATAAAGTGCATTCAGTCTTAAAATCCAGCAGATGGTTTCACCAGTTTCATAATATATTTTGCAGCATGTAATAGAAGAATCTTGACTGTAGGTAGCATTTCTCATCTCCAATTGTCCCCAAATGCCTTACAGTTTTTAAATGTGAAAACTACTTCACCTACCACTGAGGTGCTACAATTTCTGGGGTGAAATCTAACAGCTGTTTAATGGCCCTGACACCATTATCTAACAATTTATGGCAGGAAGTGGAATGGAAAACTGTAGCTGAAACTGTGAAAATTTAGTAAAAGTATTCTTAGAGCTAATATTATGGGAAAATAAAACATAAACATCAATCCTTGCAGCCTAAAGTAATCAGTGTTCTAAAGGAGAACACCTCCAAAAGTATCTTGGTGAGATCAAATGCTTGTATGGTGCAGGAGAGCAGAAGATGGGGTCGAATAGTATGGAGAAAGTGCTGAACACAGCTCCTCCACACAGCTACTTTTAAACAAAAACAGATGTAATTTAACACAGACAAACACACAAGGAAAGGCTTGGAATCCAAGACCTTCTGCAATTATCCCAACCTGGATTTTGATGAACGTCAGTCAGATTTTGTCATCCCATACTTACCTGCTGTTTCTGAAGCTGATTGCATTATAATGGGCTATCCCACCCCCCACCCCCGATTTAGCTTCAGAAGTGCTACAGCTATAGAACAGCAGATGTAGTCCTTGGGCACAGAAGGCATGGCTTTGAGATCATCCCTGTACTACTACCAGGTAGCACTAGAATTCACCCCCCCCCCTTTTTTTCTTTCACAACTTGGAAGAAAGATGAAACTGGGGATGTGGACTTGATAAAAATTCAGTATTTTGGGGGATTCGTATTTTGGGAAGGGCATAAATACTGCCATTCTGGGTTATATGTGTCTCAATTCTGAAATTTTTCAGGTTCATTATTTCTTATGGGGAATCATTTGGGGGAGGGGGCTGGAGGGGCTGTTTTTCAAGTGAACAACACCAGAATTGCAGAAAACCTTGTCCTGCCCATCCAATAAAGGCCTTCTAAGTTTCAAAATTTTGGATCAATGTGTCCAATTTTATGGGCCCCTGAACAAGGTATCCACAGCCATCCCACTCGTCTCCTTTTCTTTTCTTTTCTTTTCTTTTGTATAGGGAAAAAATTCTGTGCTTTCTCCAGGGCAAAGAAGTCAATAGCCAAACACACAGAGTCAAGAAACCACTAGCCAAAAGCCTCCCAATGTTAACAGAATCAACAAGTCCAACAAAGACAATGCCAAACCAGAGAATCATAGCAGGACCACAGACCAATGTGGCAATCTCAACCAATGTCAAACGAGTTAATTCCAGCCAAACCAACTTATGCAAAGAACACTGTTACAAGACCAACAGAACCAATTTCAAACCACAGAATTTAAGCCAAATTAACCTGGCAAGCCAACACCAAAACCTAGGAAAAAGGCACAGACACTCATTAAAACTGAAGGAAAAATAGTCTTGTGAGTCTTAAAAAGATGGCCTCAGGTATTTCCGTATATTCCTGAAGATTTCCAGAATTCTGGGGACCCATTTACCAATAACAAAAAAAAAACTTAAATACCATCCAGAGACACAAATTTATCCAAAACATGCTGATAAGTTATTTTTGATACATATTAGGACCAATGTTCCCTCTAAATTCTGGAGTGCTGTGAGCAAAAATTCTGCTTTGTGAGCTACTGCCATTAAAGTTGTGAGCGAGCGATTTGGCTGCTGCATACATTAGTTTGCTCTGGCACCATCCTTCCTGAGCAAAGACAGGAATGTGTGAGCTGGAGGCTAAAAAACTGTGAGCTAGCTCACACTAACTCAGCTTAGAGGGAACAGTGATTAGGACCAGAAATATTTTGGTAAAATATAACAAAATACTGTATTGCCTTAACCCAAGGTGAGAAATACTCATGAGTCATCCTATATAAATAAAAGCCCAACGTATTGGCCCTTTCTGGCTCTCCCATTGGCTGTGCTGTGCGTTCCATCAGCCATTGGCCCACCCACTGTCACTCAAGAGTACTTACGTACCATTGGCTGGGTCCTGGGTCCGTTCCTCTCTCCTGTCCACTGCCAGCTTGGCCACTTCCCTGACAGAATAAACTGTCAAAACGGCTGTCTCTCTTGACAAAGATGCTTTTCCTGCTTTGTTAGCCATATTGCCTTGTTTATTAATAAATGTGGGGAATTATGAATGTTAAATGGCAGTGTGCATTAACTACAGGACCATAACCTATGTATATGGGAATCGGAGTTCTCAGGACCCAGGAACAGATGCTGAGGCTGGCTTAATAAAGCAATGATTTCTTTACTAAAGGTTTTACAAGCATACAAACATAAAATCAAGCATTAACTCACTTGATACAGGACTAAGAATTCAGAATGGAAAATACAGAGATATTTGTATGAGCAGAAGGTATCGTTGGTTGGGTGATACTTTACCTGTCTGGCAAGACAAGTTGATTCTGCAGTGAAAAATGGAATAAATTAAGGGATGGGACCATGAGTTGACCAGCAACACATGTGGAAATGTCCCAAATTGCACATGAATGGAACCAGCAAGAAAGGGTGAGGTTAGGAGAGGCGAGACCAAGAGAGCAAGCCCAGAGAAGGCTCTCCTTATATATCTAAAGTGTGACCTGATGCTAGGACTCATGTGGTCACCTGGTCCCCAGGAGATATTAACAAAACTTAAACTATGAATGGGGCATAAAAAGGATTAATGGGTGGGCAACTGTAGCATTATTGGTCAGCAGGGAGTGACACCTCTGGGAGAAGGGGGTGAGACAAAGGAGAGAAGTGAAAGGACCAATCACGTTGCAGGACCAATGTTTGACAGCTACATTATCTTGATGGGTGGCAGGAAGACTGGATCGCTGGTTTTGTCTGTCACTGAGCACACCCTTTTGTCTTAGGCTGACTCAGAAGGGAGAGGAATCTGTGTTGTTCCAGGTGATATTAACACACGATGTGGGGGGGGGGGATGCCTGCATGTTGGAGAAGGGAATCCCTCATGGCTTCTGTACAGGAACATCTGTCCTCTGTCAGAGCATGGCATCCTCTCTGATCTGCTGCTGTATCTGTGTGTGGCAGTCAGGGCTGCTGGTCTGCATCTTGGTGCTGGTGTGGGTGCAGCAGTGCAGGGGCAGAAGGCTTCTATAGTCCCAAGTCCACATCTGGCTTGGCATGCTTCTTAGGCACAAGGCTTCCCTTGAAACGGTACATTCCATAGTCCAGTATAATGACTCTTCACTTGGGAACACAGCTCTGTCCATTGCCCTGACACCCTCTTTTCACAGTTTAGCAAGACAGTCATATTTCAGAGTCTTTAATAATGCCATCTAGAGTGGCTGCATGGCAACAGCTTGGCTCCTCTGTGGCTGGCTGGCTACTAAGGTGGGGCACCGGCCCTCAAACCATTCTCTTCTCCTCCTGCTGTGGGCTAACTTTTCCCTCAGTGGCTGTTGCTAGGCAACCAAGCTTGGTTCTGTCAGTAAAAAGGCAAAGGCAGGAGGCCCTTTTCAGGCCTACTTTGGCCTTTGTAGGGAACTAATTGGGGCCAGTCCTGACTAGGGTTGCCAGCTCCAGGTTGGGAAATTCCTGGAGATTTTGTGGTGGAGTCTATGGAAGCCAGAGTTTGGGGAGGGGCGAGGCCTCAGCTGAATAGAATGCCTCCAAAGCAGTTACTTTCTCGGGGGGGGGGGGAGATCTGTTGTCTGGAGTTCAGTTGTGATATCAGGTGATACCGCAGCCAATGTAGCATAGCAGTTAGCACTTCAGAGCAGGGACTGCCAGACCCAGGTTCTTGCGATGGAAGCTGAGTGGGTGATTTTGGACCAGTCACAGACTTTCAGCCTAACCAACTCACAGGGTTGTTGTGCAGATCAAAAGGGGGAGAGGAGAATGATGTAAGGTGCTTTGGTCCCCACTGCAGAGAAAGATCATATTTTTCCTCCTGGGGAACCATTGTTGCCATTCTCCAGGTGAGGACTGGAGATTACTCAAAATTATAACTGCTCTTCAGATGGCAGAGATCAGTTTCCTAGAGAAAATGGTGGCCTCTGTGTCATTATACCCTGCTGAGGTGGCCACCCCATGACAACAAGTGTGATGTAGTAGTTAGTGCTTCAGAGCAGGGTCTGCCAGACCCAGGTTCTTGCTGAGTGGGTGATTTTGGACAAGTCACTGACTTTTAGCATAACCTACCTCACAGGGTTGTTGTGCAGATCAAAAGTGGGGGAGGAGAATGATGTGAGCTGCTTTGGTCCCCACTGCAGAGAAAGACTGTACTTTTCCTAGGTAGAGGCTGCAGGGAGAGAGAGGAGATGGAAAGCAGAAGGCAAGGGGCAGATAACGGTACATTGATGATTGGCTGGGAAGGAGATAGGGTTGCCAACTCTAGGTTGGGAAATTCCTGGACATTTGAGGGGTGCAGCCTGGAGAGGGTAGGGTTTGAGGAGAGGTTGGACCTCAGACAGGTACAATGCCATAGACACCACCCTCCAGCTATTTCCCCTGGGAGACCATTGTTGCCAATCTCCAGGTGAGGGCTGGAGATCACTCAGAATTACAACTCCCCTTCATATGGCAGAGATCAGTTCCTCTGGAGAAAATGGTGGACTCTGTCATTATAACCTGCTGAGGTTGCCACAGCAAATTGACACAAGTGCCCAAGGCTGGGGCACCTGCCCAGAGCCTCTTTTTAGAGCCTGTTGTATTTATTTCCATAACAGGCCTTATTCCTAGTCATAAATAGCTCACATCAGTTCCTCAGCATTGGATGGACTGTAGCTGAATAGATGAACTGCTGGTAAGAGAAGAAAGTGGGGAATATTTTTGACAATCAACATCTTCCCCTGACAGATCACTGAACCCAACCCATGGTGTCAGACTAGAAAACCATACATTTAATGAATTAAGCAGTGGCAGTTGCATTGTAGATGTCCAGAGCAAATAAAAAATAGCCAGTGTGACCATCACCCACAAATGTGATAAAGAGACCTTATAGACTATAGTGAAAACACATAATTCATTCAACTTTCTCTTTCATTAGGTATCAGGGGGTACATAATTTCTCTCCTGACACATAGAATCTGAAAGTTAAAAGACTAGGTGTAGTGATACAATTAAGAAAAACCTTCTTGATTGATTTTATGCGTCTAATTCTCAGGGGCCAGCAGCACAGTAGCAGCTTTCTTTTTACAGAAGACAGCAGTCAGACATAGAGAGAGAACTTCATTAGATTCCAAGGCCAAATTATAAGGAAAAGACAAAACCATCTGCTGGTGCCACAGCTACCCACCTTTACATTAACTTTGACTTATTACTTTCTAACAGGGAGTAAAATCATTTGACATTGTTTCTCTTTGTTATCCAAAACCAATTAGGTTCTTCTCCTACAGATATTAAATATCAATAGATTCAGGTGGTTAGCTGTGTTGGTCTGAAGCAGCACCTTTAAGACCAACTAAGTTTTATTCATGGCAAAAGCTTTTGTGTGCATGCTAGGGGTGTGCATTTGGTTTGTTCAAGCCAAACACACACACCCAAAAAAATCGTACTGGTATTTTTTTCAGGGGTTTAAAGCCAAATACAAATTAGAGAATCTTTTTAGCTACTGGTATAATCAATACCCCCCAAAGCCAAAATTAGTTGGCTTTTATTTGGCATTATTCAACAATGCCAAATAGCTGTGGAGAGCTTTAACATTTAAAGGGCTACATTTATCTTTTGTTTCTGGCTCTTTCCTGCCATTTGCTCTGGTTTCCAGGGCAACATGTGGGAGGAGGAAGAGGAATCTCTTCAGGCCAATGGCAAAAGCCCCTTAGGGGAGCTTATTGCCAATCACTGAAATGCATTTGTAAATGGCATGGCATTGCAGGTTTGCAACTTTGTAAGGTTGTTGCTGGCTTCTACCTTGCTTTCCCCATGCATTGCCCAGGGAACAGGAGGGATGGGGGAAGGAGCAGTGGCAATTTGGCCAATAGGATTTAGGTTAGGGGAAAACACTGCTCTTTAGCCAATCATAGAAGTTTGTTCTTTTTTGAAATTCTTCTGTGCCTGGGCATAAAAGAGAGAGTCTGGCTGAGTTAGGCTCCATAGCTGAGAGAGGTCTGGTTGGAGATTGTGTAGCTGGCTTTTGGTTCAGCCGCTACTGCTCTGAGCTTGACTTTTCTGCTGTGGACCAGATCCTGCTTGCCTGGAGAAGATAGTGACTGATTTGCCTTGACAATTGTTTTTAAACAGTTTTCTTACTTTTGCTGTTTGTTTTTTGGACTTGGTGGGTGATGGGTCGTGGGGGGGTGGTTTGAGGCCAAAGGCCTCTGGCCTCAGACCTTTTTTAAATTTGATTTATATTCTTAGCCAACTAGTTTTAACTTAGTTTTTTTGTATTCTGGCTTTCAGTTATTTTTGAGGCATTTGAATCTTGCGGCTATATGTGTGAGGAGTGATGCTAAGGGCTCCTGAGGCCTTTTTTGGTTCTTTATGGTTTGATTCTTACTGGTTTCATTTCCTTCTATTGTGGTTGAACAGTTTGGAATTTTCATTTCCTTCTGTTGTGGCTGAACAGTTTGGAATTTTTTTTTACTTGTTTGGGCCTGGGGTGGGGTGAGGCCAAGGTCCTACTCAGGCCTTTTGGGGGGTTCCTTTTGGTTTGATTCTTACTGGTTTTAGCCAGCATTCCTTCTGGTTTTGTGGCCTTTTTAATGGAGATTTGCTGTTGTTTGGTCCTGTGGAGAGACCTTTGGTTCTTGGCTTTGGTTCTTTGAAGTTGCTTTAAAACTTGGTTTAGGATTCAGGATTACCAAATCCAAATACCACACCAAAACTGGTATTCAGGAACATTGGTAGATACCAATATTTTTTGGGTTCAATATACCTAAAGCTGTTAAAAAAATGATTTTTTTTCTTGCACACCCCTAGCACACTTCTTCAGATATGCACTGTATATGCTGAAGTGTGCTTGCATATGAAAGCTTATACATTGAATAAAACTTTGTTCATCTTAAAGATGCCACTGGACTTAAATAATCAATAGCTGCTATTTCTTAAAACGAAACAAAAATCAGGAAATATTTTTAGATATTAAATTTTTCATGAAGCAGAAGTTACATAGTGGAATAGTTATATTACTGTTTCTAAAGTTGTCTGTCATTTAGGTTAGAAATGATATGTGCCATTTCTAATAATATTCATGCCTCACTTTTCATACCAAATAATATATCTTATGGCGTTTATAACTATGCTTAATAAAAATGTTAAATTAAATTCTCAATGAACTAGATTGTTAAAACATATCTATGTTGTTGCACCTATGGACCTCCAGATTAAGTTAGGATATGAACCTGGAAAAAGCACATGAGATCTTGCTCTGACAGCTGTGACTACTCCCCCCCCCACTAACATCTGTATACTCTGGAAATGGACCTGCTTTGCCCCAGAGTAACATCTTTCAGTTTCAAACTCTAATCCCATCAGTCTGACCTCATCTTCCCTCCTCACATTCTCTTGATGACAAAGTCATGCCTCTTCCTTCTTCTCACACCTCCAAGACCAGGTGGTTCATTAAGCACTACGGTTTCTATTTTGATTAGTTTAAATTAGCAATCCATTAGTCTTCCAACCCCGGGAAACTAATCAGGAACACAACCCAAAATATACTTTCCACATAGTAGAAACTTTCTTTGTCCAGTCTTGGGAACTGGATACCATGTTTCCAAAGCTACTTTGTCTTACCCATGAGTAATCTTGTTATAACTCTGAGTAATCTCATCAATTCTTTGTTCCGAGAGAGCCCTCACATTTGCAAGTCCTCTGGGTATATTTTGGGTATAACTAGCCCAGCACAACTCCAGTGTTCATGTTACCTTGAGCGCCCATTAGCATGCACCCCCAGTATACTGGATCCCTTTTCTCTCTGTGAAGCACTGGTTATTTTGCCATCTCCCCCACTGCATGGACTTGTTCAGGACAGGTAGCTATCACCTCAGCCCCCACTATCATCCTGCTCCTCTCTTTATTTCCATAGCTCTTGTATGTGTGTATGTTTCATGTGTGCTGCTTGAGTGTTATAATATCCTTTAATAAAATATTATCTATTTTACCCTTGGAGTGATTATTAAAAGCTCTCATAAAGGGAAAGATCCCTGTAGAGATTGGTAGGACAATCTCCACTATTACTCCACCTCTTGCTGAGGCCGGCCATTTGACTTATTTCCCCCAGAAACTAAAGTCAGCTATTTCAGCTTTTTAAAACAAAGCTGGTAGGGGTAACAATAGAAGAGTATTAGGGGGAGGTTCCTTGCAAGTCTGATGTCTCTAGCTTGCACAGGGTCCATTTTACACACTCCTGAACCTGTCAAAATTACTGCCTGTCATTTCCCCAGAAAGCATGTCCCTGGGGGCACCTTTTTGGGGGAGCCATAACTCAGACCCCCATAAATCTAATCCTCATTAAACATAGAGGACAGCTAAAGGAGAGTCAACTGGAGCTGCCCTGCAAGTTTGGTGTCTCTAGTACACTGGATGGACATTTTACCACACCATGAACCTCGAAAACTGAACCAGTTCATTTGGCGGCTAAAAGTTTCATCGGGCACCCCACAACTATGAACCAAACCGAACCACATTTTCCCAGTTCATGCCCATCCCCACATATATCTACCAGGGGTCATTTCGAGCAGGAGCTCAGGGGAGCTCAGCTCTGGGAGTTGGTGCCAGTCCCCTACCCCCCGTGGGGGAATGCCTGCTTGCATCATGGCTACAGCAAAATGACCCCATCCCCTGGAAAGCTCCTTGTTCTTCCGACCAGCCTTCTGAAGGCTTCAGCCACCACTGAAGCTATCCTCCCAGAATAGGGGTATTTCTGAGGCTTGGATTAGTAGCTGTCCCCTCTCTGCCAGCTTTCTTTCTTTCTTTCTTTCTTTCTTTCTTTCTTTCTTTCTTTCTTTCTTTCTTTCTTTCTTTCTTTCTTTCTTTCTTTCTTTCTTTCTTTCTTTCTTCCTTCCTCCCTCCCTCCCTCCCTCCCTCCCTCCCTCCCTCCCCCCCCTCTCTTCTTTCTTTCTTGCCTTCTGACATACTTCCAGTGACGTCAGGTAGTGTAGCATATGCAAATAAGTTATGAGTTATGCTAATGAGCTCCTGCACCTCTTTTTCTATGAAATGACCCCTGATATCTACTATTATTTCCTGGTTTTCAGAAAGCACTGGGAGACTATGAGGCCGATAGATAGTCTTATGCGTTGCTTTCTATGGAGAAAGAAGGAAAGTGGGCAGAGAAATAGAGCACCCTGCCATTCCAGAGTTCAGCATTAGCATGCCTAATAGCCAATGTAGTAGATGGCTGGAGAAATAAATATTGTTTGCTTGGGACAAAATCATACCAGAACACACCATAGCAAGTTGAACAGCTGAAATGTATTGAAAATGATTGCCTGAGGCACATCTATGAGTTCTATGTAATAATAGAGCCTCACAAATAAGATTTTAATTGAAAGGGTTTGGGATAACCATCATCTCTTCACACATCATTCACTCTTGTATGGCTCTGTTATTGTAAAAAAGAAACCCAAAAAGCATTCTCCACTTTGTGAGTCTGATTTAGAAAGCCAGGAATTAAACTACATTTGCTTCTGCTGTGGTGTTCAAGCTATGTATGGTTTGGCAGGCCTGATGCTTTATGTAGGCCATCAAAAGAAATAAATGTAGTTTATCTTGCTCTACATTCAAAGTACTGCTTGTTAATAAATGAAAGCTGAATTATTTATGATCACACTGAACATCTAGCCAAGAGCAGCACTGACCAACTCTACTTGGTAAGAAATAGTTTTAACTAAGGTCTTTTTCTGTCTTTTTTGTTTTATCATCTATTGCTGGCTTGAGGACTGTTTACATCATTTTAGGCTGGTCGATATATGTTCTATGGTGTTTTTATGTCCTACCCTGTTTTTTAATGACTAGCTTTAATAACTTTATTTTCAATTGCTCTGTTTTAAGGATTTTATTGTATAGCTTTAGTTATAAGCCACCTCAAGCTACTCTCTGGAAAGGCAGCATATAACTTATCTTTAAAAATAAATAAGACTGAAATTTTCATTTATACTTTTATAACTTTTTAAGGTTAGCCCTTATTACAGAGTGCCTCGGAAAGCTGCTGGAGAACTTTGCCTCCTGAGAGACTGGTGTCCCAAGGAGCACATCATGCCAGTGCTGTAGCACCCTCACTGCATCTCAGGTTCCTTCCATTGAAGGCCCCACATCACAATGAAGGATGCAGCTACACTGCTGATGGTTGTAGGCCCAGAACTCAATTGGTTAGCCCCAGTTTGCTATGTTGTGAGTGAGTATACAAAGTATGCACATGCCGACAGTTGAGATGTCCCATACTGAGAACGGTAGCCCATCTATAAGGATTTTGAGGATCATTTCCCCATTCTTACCTTATTGAATTGTCCTGTAATAGTAAATAGCATTCAATTTGTATCAGGATTGTCATCTGAGGAAGATCCTTAGAAACGAAGATCTGGAGCTTTCGTTATGTTGTTATGGACATTTTGATACATTATGGTTCTATGGAAATATTGTTTATACTTATGCGCTTATTTATTGTAACCAATGAATAATCACACACATGCATACTGTGTTTATAGTGATTCAGTAGATGTATTTACAGTTGGCTGTGGCAACTAGAATTTTTTGCTATTGTGGCTTTTATGCAGTGCATACTTTGTGTAGTCTATTTATACTGCTTATTGTGCTATAGTCTTGTGAGTGAGTATACCACAGGGCTGAAGGAGTCAGCTAACCATGACCCAAGCCATTTTAATTAGTGCCGGGGGTGTTAATTAAATTAAAGGATTGGGTGGGGCTCCTTACCCCAGCCAGCTTCATGCTGGCATGACAGCCTCTTCCTTTCCTCCACCATGCCTGCATGAATCCTTTCCAACTCACCACTGGTAGGGGCGAGGAGAAGCATGGAAGGCAAAGCAAGGCAGAGCCTCAGCATGGAGCTCTGCCTTCAGGATGCTGGGCTGCTCTGGAGGAAGAAGGGAGACCCTCTCCCCAAGCCGATCCAAGCGAGTGGCCTTTGCAAGGGAAACAGGCAAAGTCCTCTGAAGACATGTAAAAGAGAGTGTGTACTCTCCCCCCCCCCCCCCCGGGAAGGAGCTTTTGCAGAAAGGGGGAGGGATAGGGCTGCCAAGTCCTCCCAGGGGTCAGGGAATCCCCCACTAAAGGGGTCCCCAATCCACCAGCTGGGATTTGGCCAGCGGGGGGAACCCCACCCCTGAACTGGCCCAATCGGGCCGACTGCCCCTGTCTGATGATGTCACCTGGAAGTGACATCATCACGCTGGGCACGTTGCCAGGGTGACACTCTAGCAATCGCTCTAGATTTGGGTGGGGTGATTGCCAGAGCATTGCCCTGGTAACATGTCCAGTGTGATGACATCACTTCTGGGCGATGTCATCACGGCGCACGTGCGCTGTATGTGTGCACATAACTCCCAAACCAGGGACAGGAGTCCTCTGCCATTAAAATGGTAAGGCTTGGCAACCCTAGGGAGGGAAAAGACAAGCTTTTTATTGCTTCCCTGGCTGGATGAGAATGGAAGAAGGGGACTTAAAAGGGGAAGATTGGGGAGAAGATTTGGGTGGGGGCATTGACGATTGGATGGGGGTGCCTTGCACAGCACCCACGCCTGCTGGCTATGGGCCTGTGTATCAGTTAGACCTTCAAACTAAGGTCTGGAAAACCAGGTTTAAATCACCAGTCTGTCGTGGAAGCTCAGTAGGTGACCTCAGTAGGGCCAGTCACACAGTCTTATCCTAACCTGCCTCACAGGGTGAAGATAAAAAGGAGGAGAGGAAAATGATGCAAGCTGCTTTGGTTCCCACAGTAGAGAAAGTCAGGGTATAAATGAAGTAAATCAATAATGTAACTGAAGATGGAAGGCAGATAAAAGGTAGATTCATGAATGAGTGAGAAAGAGAGAATGAGGCAGAGAAACGGGAAAATATGGAGATTGCTAGGAGGAGGGAAAGAAGAAATGATGTTGGGAGGGGAATACAGGGAAAGTGAGGTCCCCCCCCATGCAAGGGGGCCTGGCCCAGTGGCCAGCACAACACAACTGGTCCATACTTCCCCCAAAGTAGAGGCTGCTGGGGTGAAGGAAAACTGAATATGGAAGGGGGCATATAAAGGTAGGTTGGTTGTTTAATTTGAATGAGAGAAGGAAGCAGGAAAAGGGGACAGGCTGCAAGGGCTTTGGGGGAAGGGAAAGAAAAATAGTGTGGGAGGGGAAAATGAGATATTCCACAAGTCCTTACAGGTCCTCTGCTTGTATATACTAACTCTCAGCCCAGCCAAATTTGACCAAACTTAAATGCTCTGCATGTCATGATCCCCTGCTTGTCATGATTTATTGGTATGCTATAGGTTTATCACTTCCAAGGAACCTCGATGGAAATTTATCTCCTCCAAGGAAGTCCATAGGACAGCCTTTATTTTGAAATGCAAGCTTCAAGAATAACTTTTGTTTTGTACCCATTCCAATTTTTCCAGTGGACTTTATGTTTATGTACAAAATGTACTTTCTTAAGCACATAGCTGAAGGTGAGGTTACATTCCATCTTGTATACTGTTACACATGCATCCACCTTATTTATTTATTTAGTTTATTTATACCCCGCCCTCCCCGCGAACAGAACCTTGAAGCGGGGCATGTGGGGCTTTAAAAAAGAGTTTAAAAGGAAATAAAAGTATCATCAGGCACTTCTGGAACACTCATGTCTTTTCATTGCTAGTGAAATTGCAAATGCTAATTGTGTATGGTCCGTCATAACTAAGTACCAAGGATTTACCACAGAAATTGAGTACAAGAGCTATTAACATGAATGGGAGAGGGGGAAGCAGCGAAGAGGCTTGATGCTCACAGAGTCTGCCACTGACCACCAAGGGGAGTAGTCCCTCTTATTTAGTGCAAGTCAAGTCTGATAGTGCCATTTTTAGGCCATGCAGCAAAATTTACTCTGACTGTTGCTATTCAATATATTTTCCCTCATCACTACAACTCTGAAAACTCTCACTTGATAAAAAAAAAGATGCTTGGAGGGGTGGGGGGCTGTAGCTGGTCAATGTAAATAATCTAGCGTGTCCGTTAAAATGTAGATAAGTACACCCCAAAGTCACACTGGTCTTTGAACACACCACAAATGGAAATGATTGTTTCCGGTGGTTTCAGTTCTGAAAGTCACTCTCAGAGCTTGAACACAAATTTGTCTGCACATTGTTAAGTGGAAAACCACATTCAGGAGAGAATGAAACACTATGGTAACAAAACAGAGGGGCACAGATGCCATGGCTAACCATTCAAATGGCTTATTGATGTGTGAGGTCATTCATCATAGAATGTTTTAGATTTCCAGGCCAACTAACATAAAAAGTCCACATCAGACCAATGACAATCTATTGCAATCCCATCTGCGCAGACCAACCCTTCCAATATTTGCTAATTACCCCACTGTGCATTGTTGAACCGGATAAAGCACTCCTGAAAAATCTATAAATATCCTGAAGCGCTCTAAAGGTAGAATGTGCTAACAAATAAAATAGCTGCTTCAGACCAACAGGACTAACAAATAAAATAGCTGGCTGGGAAGAGAGAGAAGACTTCAGCATATGAACCTCAGAGGTAGGTAGCCCTAAGTCAGAAGCATTCCTCATTCTGTGGAAGTGTTTCCAGAACTAATCAATGTATTTTAAAGCTAGTTATTTCTTTTTTCCCCCCAAAGAAAATCAATGGTCCCACACTTGTTACAGTGATTGTGAAATGATATCATTTGATCATGATGTTGAGGGTTTCACTGAAAAATCACTAGGAATGTTGCTGGACTTCATATAAAACCTAAAACAAATAAAGGGATAAAAATGGCTTAAACCTACATATGGTTCCTTACCCTGATTTAATTTTTGAGGTACTAGAAATATCAGTAGATTTACACTACAGTCCTATGCAAAGTTACTCCAGCCCCATTTACAGTGCCACCCTAAGCACAGATATATCCTTCTAAGCTAGCGACTTTCCAATGCAATTGGTTCCCAGTATCTGGAACTCAAAGGGTAGGAAATATTTAGATATAGTAGCTAATACCTATTACACAGGAATCTCCTGGTTCAACTTTCAGATTTCCTGGCAAAATCCAAGTGGATTTCCATTTCAAGTATGATACTGTTGACAACTTGTCTTCTGCAGAAATCAATCCAAGAGCATTTCTAGGAATTATTTAGTTAGAAAATGTATATGCTAATTTGCTTGACCAGGGTTCCTCTTGGTCGCAACACAGTGCTCCTTCCAACGGAAGCTGCTGTGCTTGCATTACTTCCTCCACCACTGTGTTCTGCGTGGGTGGTAGTGGCCTGACATGGCCGTGGCAATGTGTGCTGGTTGCAGGGATGGGAATGATTTGGTTCATGGTTTGAAAAGTGATGATTATGAATGGAAGAACCGCTACAAACTTCCACAAATTTTGATGCAGTTCATGATGGTTCATGAAGAGCATGAAAGAGCTTCCTGCTGCTCAGCTCCAAGGCATTCAAACCATTGCTTTCTGCTCCCCGCAGCTTTTTGCAGGGAGCAGAAAGCAGGGGTTTCCAAAAAGGTGAGCTCCCTGCTGCTCAGTGGCGATCCCCAACCCTCAGCTGTTTGGAAACCCCTGGTCTCTGGTTTAATGGCAAGCCCTGCTTTCTGCTCCCCACAAAAAGCCACAGGGAGCAGAAAGCAGGGGTTTATTTATTTGATTTGTACCCTGCCCTCCCTGTCAAAGCAGGCTCAGGGTGGCTTTAAATAACTCACAAACTGATGCAAAACAAACCAGTATATTGGTTCATGGTTCAGCCATGAACTAGGAACTGAACTGGATCAAAAAAATGCAGTTCATGACCATGGTTGGCTGTTTCCATCTGCTTGTCAGAAAGCACTATCAACATGCTGTTCCATGATAGGTTGGTTGTAGTGGGATTGTCAAAGGCTCTGGTGCAATTGTTATAGTTTTTGAACCTTGGAGTGGGGTCTTCTACACAGTTCCTTTTTCCTGAGTATGGGATACCCACTAGAAATACCAACATCAAGGTTTACCCAATCAGTGTAATCATCATTAGAATATTTACATTCTTGTATCTTTTCAGCCTAGCTCCTCCTGTGTCCTTTCAATGGAAAAAACAACTGGTTGCAGCCTGCTATGAAAATTCTCTACATCTGCCATAAAGCACACATGAAAAATGCAGTAAGGTTTTTATAAATAATACATAATAAATATTTGGGACTTCTGAATAAGAAGCAAGAAAATAAAATAATTCACAAGTTTTTTGTTCAGACTGGGAGATTCAGATTGTTGAAGAATGAGAATAGAAAAAACCACTGTGATGGTTAGCGCTGACAGATCATACTACATGGTTTTTGACAAAGAGTTTTAAAAGTAATAAACAAATGCAGTTATATAGTATAAGCAATTAATTTCACTTTCAAGATTCAAAGTGATAAGTGCACTCTGTAAAATAAGTTTTGGTCTACCATTTTATCCCTTTAATTAAGACTGGAATAGGGCATCCATAACATGGTTAAACACCTTCTGTGACTATGGATTTGCTAATGGAAGTTCTCTCATGCCCCAGCTGCTATAAGCCATATGGCTAGATTTTAAAATGTTACACTGCTGTGTATTTAAAACTGCAGCAAGGTTCAAAGTGAATGATATAGGAATTCAGGACACAAGGAGTTAAAATTGTTAGGCAGACAATCTGCTATTGGAGGCAATTCTCTGGTCCCGGTGAACTTGTTTCAGCTGCCTTATTTGCTATATGCAGATCAGCCAAAACAAGTCCATACAAGCTAAACAGCTGAGAACAGACAAAAATAGAGCTAATAATACAGTCATTAGGAAGAGAGCCAAAGCAGAAATTGCAGATGTCCACTACAAAAGCAAAAAGTTAAGACAAAGTGGAAAAGATAAAGGGAGAGACAGAATGGGTGTTGGGTCTTATGAACCAAGTGGAGGTTGACTTTGTTCTGGTCCAATTTCAGTGAAAAAGGGCATCCTATAAAGCAATAAAGATGATAAATATCCCTACTTTGGGCGTCTGATATATTGTGAGTGCAGCCTACATACCATAAAGGTGAGGGCACATATCCTTATATGGTAATTTGTACAGTGTGCCCTGGTTTAGACAAAACAAGCAGGAGGACCCACGATACTCACGGGGGGGGGGGCTCAATGTTGAGGAGGAGGAAGCACCTGCAGGTGAGTTTCTCCCTCCCCAGCACCGACGGTGAGGCCCGGACTTGCCAGTCCTTCTCCCCCCCCCATGGGCACCGTCAGTGAGGCCTGGGGTCGCCAATCTTCCCTCCCATGGGCCCTGGTGGCGAGGCCTGGATGCCTCCCAGCTGCCAGGCCCACCGCTGACACCCCCCCCCCCCAGTCACCAGCAGCGCAGGGAATGCTCTTTTACTTTGGGGGGGGATTTAAATATCCCCCATATCATTTTTAAACTTTTAAGATTTTTCTGCACACCTGGGGAGTCCCCCAAGTGTGCAGGAAAATCTCTTTGCCTTTAGGTGCCCCCAATGTGCGGATTTAGATATCCGCATGCAGGGGGTGCCTTGAGAATGAGATATATAGATTTTGATTCCCTTCAAAGAAATCCTATCAGATCTCAGTAGCACTTTCACGGATTGTTGCAGCTCTTTCTTCTGATTGCAGAAATCACATTATGTTTTCTTATGCGTGCAAGAGCATGAGGAACTTGCATGATGACCAGTGTCTGCCTATACCACAAGGGTCTACATTTGTCCACCCCCCCCACATCCTCAGATGGACTACAAAGGGTGGGGGGGCTATCAAGAGTCAGTGTGGGAGAGCTGACTAGTCCAGGGATGGTGCCCAGCTAGGTCCAGTGGCAGCCACCATTTATTTGCTAGAATGAGGTGGTTCTGATAGAATCTAACCCAGGTCTATGTATAAATCAGTGGCAGTGAGACAGGAGGCATGTTCTGTAGTTGGTGCTGTCTTTTGTAACAAGAAACAGGCAGCACCTGGGCATCCAGTCAGATACTTCATGCATCTGCACGATCTAGCAATGTTTGTTCCATCTTAAGGGATTTCTCTGAAGGGAACTAAGATATTGTCTAAACTGGACCTAGCAAATTGTACAGATGGTCATAGAAGGATATGCACCATGAACATCATGATATATGGGCTGCACTCACAATATACAACACAACCACAGTTGCATTGTAGACCACTCAGATTGACCCAAGTTAGGGTTACCATCCTTGAACTTGAATTTACTATCAGCTAAACTCGGGAGTTCATGTCTTCCTAATGGTAGCAGTCCTTAACCAGTGAGGTGAATGTAATATCCCACCCTTCCTCCAAAAATCTCAGTATACAGAACTGTCCCCTATGAGAGGAGGTAGCTCAGGTTGGTGGAAGGTGATTGGCCCAATGTTACCCAGGAAACTGCATGTCTGAGTAGGGATTTGAACACAGATTTCCTCTACTCTACTGGCTCAGCACACAAACCTTGGGCTTAATTAGCATACAAAGATAGGACAGTTGCTTTACTCTTTCCCATAAAAATCAATGGGATTTAAAAGTGGCCAGCTTGCATCCAGTGAGGTCATGGGTAGTTACCGCATAAATATAAACCAAAGTGTAATTTGTATCTAAATCCTTGGACTGCTTTCAACAAGTAAATTGCACCTTTGCACCTTTATGTGACCACAATATTAAAATACTCACCAGATCCATTAAGAGAAATATGCTTTACATGCCAATCTCCTTCTAGAAAACAAATACAGGCATTGCTTGCTTATAGTTTGCAAAGTTGTTCTTCAGTATCCCTAAAGTATTTTATTGTCAAGGTAGATGACATTGAGGAGTTGAAAAAATGATTTGACTCCTATGCATCATGAGCAGAGCTGCACTACACAAAGGGCAATTTTCCTACTTGACCTCTCACAGGGCAGTCTTCTGTAACCCTGAAGTTGTGCGCTTGTGGATCAGTGGGGGGAAAAATGTCCTCCCCCTCTGGTGTAAACAGAAGTACCTAGCACAAACAGAAAGGGAGGCTAGAATCCAACCTGTAGCAAAATAGCTCCATTTATTCATCACTAGAAGTTTTTCCTAAAGATTTATGGGGAGCCCCTGTGTAAGAGTTATTATTGTTTTTGTTATTATTATTATTTAATTATTTATTGAGTATACTTTGTGCATGTGTGTTGACTTCTGGTGACCTTTACTGGGGACTTGGATTTTTTTTTCTTGGAGAGGTGATTGGATTAGCCTGCCTCTGCGTCCTGCCTCTGGTATTCTTTGGAGTTTGCCCTTCCGATCTCTGGGTTGGAAAATTCCTGGAGATTTTTGGGGGTGGTTTCCGTTTGGAGACGGAAGGTTCCTAAGCAGGGTATAATGCCATAAAGCCCACTCACCAAAGCAGCCATTTTCTCCAGGGGAAGTGATCTCTGTTGTATGGAAATCATTTTGTAATTCCAGGATTTCTCCAGGCCCCACCTGGAGGTTGGCAACACTAAATGTAGCACAGCAATGTACACACTCTTTCAGGCAGTTCCTACCACTACAACCATTTCAGGGTCCCAGGAGTGAGTTATGTTCCAAGACAAACTTTAATAAGGTAAGCATTCTGTTATTTAATTATGCCACTCTTAAGGTTTGTCTTGGATCTTCAGGTTAGTTTTCATATTTAAAAAATTCCAACAACAAAATGGTGGCTACTCAGGCTTTTTTTGTAACACTCAGTCACCACCTCCATTAGCGGCTGGTGAGACC
This sequence comes from Lepidodactylus listeri, assembly GCA_029233225.1. Classification (NCBI taxonomy): domain Eukaryota; kingdom Metazoa; phylum Chordata; class Lepidosauria; order Squamata; family Gekkonidae; genus Lepidodactylus; species Lepidodactylus listeri. The sequence continues at coordinate 51,462,122 of JARCFY010000010.1, read as the reverse complement.
TGGCAACCCTATGTCAGATGGGTAGGGAATAAATTGTCTTTGTGGTAGCTGTGTGGATTTATTCTAAAGCACTCCCTTTCTCTGATAACCAGTGCAAATTCTGGCCTTGTGAAAATACGTAGAGTACAGGTTGTCAGCTCTGGGTTCAGAAATACCTGGAGATTTGGGGGTTTGGGGTTTAGAGAGGAGAGGGATCTCTGTATATTATAATTCCATGCAGTCCACCTTCCAAAGAATCCATTTTCTCCAGAAGTGGAATAAATATTTTAAATAAATAATTACTAAATAAAAAAATTATGTAGTCTGGAGTTCAGTGGTAATTCTGGAAGCTCTATGGTAATGCTGGGAGATCTCAAGCCCCCACCCTAGGCCTGGTATTTTCTTGTTGAGTCTAAAAATGAAAGGCAATGGCAAAGAAATAAGAATGAGTGCTCTAGTTTAATAACAAGGTTTATGTAAAATACCCAATAGTCTTGGTGTCTTTAGTTTTAACAGTCTCTCTATAATATAAAGCACTGTGGAAAATGAGGCTAAGCTAAGCTTTGGATGTATTGACTAGAAGGGTTTATCTGAACTTCTGTTTCGTTCAGATTTCTCAGGTGAATTCCATAAAGTTCCTTGGGTGCCTAAGGAGTCTTTAAAATCTTATTTCTTAATCACTTGTTCTGAATTATTATGATTTCCCTCAATACTCTGCTTGCCCCTAGGGAAATCCTCTCTAAGCTTGTTTCTGGCATCTGCCTTCCTTAATTCCCTGTGTACACTAAGGCAGAGAATTTATTTAACATTTTAAAAATGTCCATTTCTTAAATGATTTTTTTGTTTGCCTTGTTTCGTCTTAGCTAGTAGAAAGCATTGGGGTTTTTTAAAAAGTACAGTTTCACCCAGTGTTCCCTCTAAGCTGAGTTAGTGTGAGCTAGCTCACAGGTTTTTAGCCCCCCGCTCATACATTTTGGTCTTAGCTCAGGAAGGAGTGAGGAGTGAGATGGCGGCCGAGGAGGAAGCACTCGACTCTTATGGAGTGTCAGTGTGGAGTGAAGGGAGGAAAGAGAGAGAGAACCCAAGAACGCTTGAACCTGGCTAATAAGAGCGGGATACCTGAGGTGAACGGGGGGGGGGGTGAGATTGACCCCCGGACTACAGGTGCACTGAGGACTCCACCCTCTGAGATTTTCCCCCGACCCTGGACTCTGCCTTGCTGACCTCAGACCAGGAGGGACCCCAAGAACCTCACAGAGGCTTATGCAAAGTAAAGTTTAAACAGAAATTATGATTTTATTAAACAGACACGGAAAACACACAATCAGCAGGTTGCTGTCATCCCCTAGTCGCTGCCCCACTCCACCTCCCCTCTTGTATGTTCTGCAGCAGATGGGTCACAGACCATGGCAAGTGTGGCAGTGCTGACCTCCATCTCCTCTCTGCCAGACGTATCGTCCCACAACACTGCAAAACTGGGCTGCGGGTTGTCGTGTGAGCACCCTGGCATTGGTGTCATGGGGCAGCCAATGTCAAATGTGACCAAGCCACCTGGGCCTTGGCCCATCACCTCCATGCTTGATGGGCCACTGCATCTGCCTTCCTCGTTGGCCCCACTGGAGGAGTAGACTGGGCTTCATGTCATGTCCTGGGAGTCCAAAAATGTCATGCTAGTGTCCTGGGAGTCACTTGGGGATAAGGGAGAAGGCTGCGATCAGTGGGGGCAACCTGGGTGGCTGCAGGACTATGGCAAGTTGGGCAGGGCTGAGTGATGTCACTAACCTCATCTCACCACATAAAACCTCAACCTGGCATCCTGCCACCATGACTGGGGGGATGTGTCTGCATGACAGCCTTGGCTTCTCCTCTTAGTGGGGCCGAATGAATCATTCTACTACTTCATGGTGGGCATTTCCATGTGGTCAGCATGTCCCAAGGCTGACACCCATTTGGCCGCCATTTACCAGGAGTGGTGACATGGCATGATGGTGCTGCTCCTGGCAGTAGCTGGAGCCACGCTCGCATGCTCCATGGCCAAGTCAAACAATATTGCCTTTTCTTTCTCAGTCCAGTTGAGCTGGTGATGTTTGGCCCCCTTGCCAGAGAATTTTCTACAGAACTACTACAGTAATTACTACAGTAAATGATTTTGCAAACATATCTTTATTGACACTTAGTTATTTTAATCACAGATTTTTGGGGGGATTTCCATCTTCTCAGAATTCCCTGGAATTACAACTGATCTCTGGAAGACAAACATCAGTTCCCCTGGAGAAAATGGCTAGTTTGGAGGGTGGACTCTGTGGATTCTATGGTGCGATTTTCCCTCCCCTCCCCAAATCCTGCCCTCCCCAGGCTCAAATTTCAAAGACAGAAGCTGGCAACCCTAACTGCAGTTATGTAGCTAACCAGCTGAAACTGAAGGCAGTGTGTCTCTGCTGACTCACAGAGTTGTAAAGCTGCGGTGAGATATGATTGCAGGCTCCAGCCTGGGGGATTCCTGGAGGTTTGGGAGTGGTGCCTGGAGAGAATAGAGCTGGGGTTGGGGAAGGAACTCAGCAGGGAACCAACCATTTCCTCCAGGGGCACTGATTTCCATGGTCTGGAGATCAGTTGTAATTCCAGGAGAACTTCAGGACCCACCTTGAAGTTGGTAGCCTTACTCAGAGATGTAACTTCCAGAGGCTCTGGCAAAGGAACTGAACTTTGAAAAACAGCAACCTTGGCAGCTCATCTTAACAACATTTTAATGGTACATTCATAACAGACACCAGGGGTAAATAGGGAGAGTATTTAGAGATAATATGTCTGAAATTACAATAGATCTGCTATCCTTGTACAGCACAGGTATAGCACATTATCCTGGAGAATGGCCAATTTTTAAAGATGCTTTCCTTCTGTGCCTTTGCCAGCAGTCTGATCTAGCTGGAGAAGCTTTCCTCCTCATGCCAGCAGAGCTATTTTTTAAAAAAAGCATACAACTCTGTGATTTACTGCTGTCTCTATTTTCACATTGGTCCCTTTGGATGTTTCCATAGTCCTGGTTCTGGTGATGGTTCCTGGGTCCCTAATCAGAAGAAGTTAAAATGGAAGAAGGAGAGCAAGGGAACAAGATAAGAGTGTAGAAAATAGAACAAAATTATGTTAAAGATGTAAAAAAATAGACTAAAAATACATAATTCCCTGCTTGTTATGTCTGCCTTATCACAGTCCAGACACCAGAGCCCTCTGCTAGTTCTTTTCCTCGTTTGTGACAAAACAAATGGAAGGAAGACAGAGCAGGAAGTTCATATAGCTAAGCTCTCGATTGACTTCATCCAACATAATGCTTTTTAATCACTCTTTGAACAAAAGATTTAGTTCTAATCCTCATTTTGCTCAATTTGCTGTTCCTCATTTATATGAGATCTTGTTGTTTAATTCCCCCTGCATACACCCCTCCAAAACGGGTTTACATAAGAAGTAAATTGCTAATATTTTCAGACAAATGAATTTCAGGGACTATAGCCTTTTCAGAGGTCTCTCTCATCAGGTTTCTTTGAACACAGCAGCCAAAAACACATCTCATTTTGCTTTTTTGCTTTTTTCCAGGGTGTAATCTTGCATTCTCTTGCTGTGCTCTTATTGCCTTCATTGCCCTGAACTGCTGTTATTGTGCATTTTGCTAACAGAAAGCATATGATAATTAAAGCTGGTTTGAATGAGAATGGAGTCTGCCAGCCCTTTCAATTATCCTTTAATATGCACAATAAATAGGTAAAGTTGTCTGGCAGTTTGAGGGTTATTCTAGACTGCAAATCAGCATCTATAAACAATTTAAAAAGCGGGATCATGTACCATAGGTAGGCCCTAAGAATTATGGTCAGCATATTCCAATTAGGCTTTACTGTCTCCATCACAGCCTTTGGTAATTGCCTATAATGGAAACACTGCCTAGACAAATTTTCGTATCATACCCAAGAAATTAATTGTAAAAGTATTGAATAATTGTCAATATTCTGCTGCTGCAAGTATGAGACTTTGGATGTAATGGACTTGATTGTTTATTGAGTACTTCATCTCAAAAGCTTAAGCCATAGTCCAAAGGTTTGGATTTTTGGACCATGGCTTACACTTTCAAGATGAAGCTCTTTTGTCAGGAGATGGTTTGTACTACATGAGGGTAGGAAAAAATGTGTTTGCCTTGCAAACCTTAAAAAGGAGGGCATTAAACGAAATCCTATGGGGAAGCGAGACAAAAACTCAAAGCCTAGTATTATGCCAATAACTGGAAATAAGAACACTAAAGATTTCCAGGGAGTGGCACATTTGCTAGGAAACATGAACTCAGAGGTAAGTACAGCGATGAAAACCTCAGGGCACATAAACAATGGATTCCAATGTTTCTACAGTAATGTGCAGAGTATGGGAAACAAGAGAGAGGAACTTGAAGTCCTAGTACAGGAAATCCAGGTTCAAATCCCCACTTATGCCATAGAAGCTTGCTGGGTGACCTTGGGCCAGTCACATTACTCTCAGCATAGCCCTGATCTGGATAAGCCCAGGACAGTCTGATCTCATCTGAAGCTAAGTAGAGCTACCATGGAGGCAGGCAATGGCAAACCACCTCTGAATGTCTCTTGCCTTGAAAACCCTACAGTCACCATAAGTCAGCTGTGACTTGACAGCCAAAAAAATATCCATCACACCACTCGTGTTCTGAACAGGCACTTGGGAGAGCTTCTGTTCTCCATTTTGAAGCCCAAGAGCTGACCATCCCAAACATCTATAAGCCATTTTTGAGAGCTAGGAGTCTGCCTTTGTGCTAACTTTTACTAACTAAGGCTGAGGACAGACTGGCAATCTAAAGCGGGGCAGGCACGCTTCGCAAACGGAAGAAAGGAGCACGTTCAGACATGCGCATCTGTCCCTCGGCTCGGTTGCGTACTTACCTGTCTCCCAGTCGCTTTCCTTTTGCTTTAACAGGACACCGGTTTTTCCCGGTGTTCAGGGGCCTTCCTCCGCATGCCTCCCGCTTCCAAACAGTGTGAACTGGAAGAAGCGGGAGGCATCCGGAGGAAGTGTGAACGCACCGGCAAAAAGTTATGTGCATGTGCGAAACACATCAACGGAAAACAAAAAAAAGCAGCGGCAAGCGCAAGCCGCGCGCGCTGGCTACGCGGCAGTCTGAACGCTCCGTGGCAGTCTGAACGCTCCGTATTGCCGCTGATCCGCATTGCTCTGGCCAGTGTGAACGGCCAGCTCCGTGGGTTTTTCCCCCCGCTCCAGTTCCCTCCGCTTTGCCTCCGCTTTAGATTGGCAGTCTGTCCTCGGCCTAATACTAACCAAAGCATCACAAAATAGTGATCCAAGCTTCACCAGTCTGGAGGTTAAGAAACACACTACCCACCCACCACACAAAGAAGGTGTCCCCATTCTTCATTATTTCCAAAGGACTAAAGTCAAACCAGAGAATTTCTGAAGTAGAACTGAAGGGGGGGGGGGATTTTTGCACCCCAGCAGAACCAGTGCAATGTACAGAGTATCCAGCATAATATTAACAAAGGTGTGCTACTATACTACTCTGATATTAATTCTACCACCAAACAGAATAGGGAAAAAAGGTCTCAAGACCAAGAAGTGAAAAGAAAGGAGGGGAGGACTCAGAAAAATTAGGTGAAGGAAGCAGAAATGAATGAGAAACGTATGGAAAAGAGGGAGAGAAATTAAGAGAGGGAAAGATTATTTTATCTTGCTGCAACACCCTGACTACTGTTTTGCAAGATCTGACTGAGCTGGGTGCTAGGAAAGGGAGAGAGAAAGGCAAGGCTATTGAAGAAAATGACCTTTAGGCTGGTAGTTGCTGTAGCAGCGATCAGCATGGTCTGTTAAGGAAGTTTGCTTGAGTCTTGGAGAAAAGGGAAGGTTAGCTGATCCTAGAGCTTTTTGCTATGGTCAGATTTCCTTGCACCCCTAGTGGCTGCAGCCAGAACTGCACTTTAAAAATAAGGGAAGACATTCAGCTGGAGGCAGCAGGATGACACTGGCTTTGAGTGCTCCCTTCAAAGGCCTTACTTAAGCTGTGCCCGGAGCAGACTTCCCCCTGCCTCTCTTGGTATGCCACTGCTCTGATGAGCCTCTGGTGAAAGAGGTCAGAGAGATGGATTTGTGAGAAAAAGAGGCTCTTTTAAGTTCTGTGTTTTGTGTATTTCTTTTTCCACTGCAAATAAATTAGGAAGCTACATAACATTAAAGGATACTAAGTTATATTTAGAGTGTGTTTTTCTTATATGTTTATGAATACTTCAGTAACGTTATAAACAAAAGTCCAGTTTGTGACTCTGGAAAGGAAGTACTTTGGAGGAGGAGGAGATTGGATTTATACCCTGCCCTTCACTACCCAAGGGAGTCTCAGAGTGGCTTACAAACTCCTTTCCTTTCCCCTCCCCACCACAGACACCCTGTGTGGTAGGTGGGGCTGAGAGAGCTCTGACAGAAACTGCTCTTTTTCAAGAACAGCTGTGCCAGAGCTATGGCTTTAAGACACTATATATACACTTTTAATAATCTGGTGTGGTCTAATGTAGCTTTCTTTCACACATACCTCCTGTGACATGCCAGGAATGGAGGCATCCATCAAGCACACATGAACACCCATGTGTTAACTGTATATTCAGTCCATCCCTGCTGGTTAGTTTCAGAGACTGGAAATTTATCAGCTTGTACCCAACAGCTCTTTCCCGCTACCAGAAGGACCCTTTGGCTGGAAGAGGATGGGTGTGATTTCTGCCATCTCTTCCCTCTCACTGAAGACTGCCCTGCTCTGTTTCCAGCAATATTCTGGAGATCCTTTGAACACTGGTGGCAACATTTCAGGTGTTACGGTGGGCTACTGCAGGAGAGGGAGGAGGGAAAGTCCAGTTGGAGCCAGGCCAAGAATCTAGTGCTGCCCTAGGAATGAGTGTGTTTTGCCTTGATCATCCAAGCAAAGATAGAAAGATCATCCATTAATCTTTCTATTTGTCTTATGAAGGTCCAACAGCCTTTTCCTTCATTTCTTTAGAAAGGCACCCTTTGGCCTCCATAACAAGATTTTAACAGCACATCTAAGTATCCTTATTGGCATTATTTGGTATATATGACTTCAATTCTGATTTCCAATTTAAGATTGTGAAGGCTATCAAAATACTGTGTAGGCACATTTGCTCTTTAAACTAAAAAAAAATAGTTTCATTAATATATAAATGAAAAAAAATAATCTAGGGAATTCTATGAAGTAGAATCTCTTAATTAACCAATTTCAAGGAATTAGATGACTATTATAGAGTCCAGTGCTGCATAAAGCTTGATAATTCAAGGATAACACACAAAATCTATGAACTACTTTCCTATCTGAACTGGCTCAGGAAATGCCCTTAAACTATGTGAAGGAGGGGGAGGCCAGAGAAGTAAATTCAAATTTTATCTAGATTAATTTGGAAAACTAGAACATGGTCTTCTCTAAATAACAGACAGAGACCCCGAGGCACCTTAGATGTTCAAAAATTAAACTTACAACTGGCTTACATCTGGCAATGATCCTGTGCACTAAATCCATTTGGCTGGCCAGATGGCCTGAGACTTGAAGCTTTTTAATCTCACACACAAACCACTTTGGGCTGAGAGGGGAAAATATAGCACTGTGACAAAAAGCCCTCTTTATTGGTTTTGGAGCTCTAGTTGCAAGAAAAAAATGTGGGCAAAAATAATGTTGTATGTACCACTTGGTTTCCAAGCACGGCATGTTCTGTCATTGTCTCCTCTCCAAGATATTTATCACCGTTGAAAGGCAAGATTACTTATCAGAGAAGCAGCATGCAAGAGAGCTGCGTTACTTGCAGACCTCTCCCCATTTGGAAGCTACAAGCGCTTTATGTGTTCGTCTTCCTTTGACTCTCAGTGTACTTCCCTCAAATCAGGCTTTCCCTTCCTCTGCTCAATGATTGGCCAGAAAAGGAGATGGTTTTTAGTTTTGCCTGGTCCTCCATTTAGTTGAATGAATATTGTTTTTATGCATCAAGCTATTCTCTCTCCAAACTCAATGCTAAACTAATTTAAAGGATAGGTTCATCAGCGGCTACCTGCCATCAGCACCTACCTGCACTTGGGGGGCAGAGAGATTTTCCTGCACACTTGGGGGACTCCCCAGGTGTGCAGAAAAAATCCTAAAAGTTTTAAAAACTATATGGGGGATATTTAAATCCCCCCAAAAGTTAAAGAGTGTTCCCTGCACATGTGCAGAGAACGCTCTGGGAATTTTGAGGCTGGCCGGTGGCTGAGAGCCGCTGAGTCCTCACCGCTGGTGATGTGGGGTGGGGGGAGATTGGCGGCCTGGCAGCTGAGAGCCACAGAGGCCTTGCCACCAGTGCTGGGGGGGGAAGATCGGTGGCCAGGTGGCTGAGAGCCACTGAGGCCTTGCCACCAGTGCCGGGGGGGGGGGGGAGATTGGCGGCCCAGCAACCGAGAGCTGCAGAGGCCTCACCACTGGTGCCAGGAGGAGGAAGATTGGTGGCCTGGCGGCTGAGAGCCACAGAGGCCTTGCCACCAGTGCCAGGGGTGGGGGGGAGATCGGTGGCCCAGTGGCTGAGAGCCGCAGAGGCCTCACCACCGGTGCCAGGAGGGGGAAGATTGGTGGCCCGGCGGCTGAGAGCCACTGAGGCCTCGCCGCTGGTGCCAGGGGGGGAGGGAAGAAGACTTATCTGGAGCCGCAGCCTTTAGGAATTCTTGCCCCCCCCCACGAGTATCACAGGTCCCAACTCTTGTATACCTCTAAAGGTCAGCTGATGTGCTATGGGCCTTCAAGAGGATCTGATCAGTCACTATGGGAAATAAGATGCTTTACCAGATCATCCTTTGGTCTGGCACAACACGGCTCTTCTTGCATTCCTGGGGGGGGGGGGAGAACAGTGGTCTGCTGGGGGGCCCTCCACTTGCATTGTGATTCTCAGCTGAATCAAGGGCCCATGTACCTGGAGAGTTTTTAAAAAGCTGAGTGCTCTGTACATGGCACTCCCAGTATATTGTGTAGTTAGGACCTATGATTCTGTATACACAACAGACTGTGCTGTTAGATTATATCGATGTTAGTCTGAGTCACAGAAACTCATTGCATTTCTAAAAGAATGGTGCTAACATCAACAAAGTGTGATTTCTAAGGCTCATTGGGTACACAGGCAAGTCCAGGGATGTCCTTGTAACAAAAGAAGGTGCTAAGCAAACTTGCCTGGCCAAACTCTGGAGAGCTTCTCCATTCCCACAGTCAATGGCTTATGTGAAGTTTTTTTTTTTCTCTACTTACTGTTTTCCCCTTTTTTATTTTCTTGAACTTTCAGTGTATGATAAGTTCTTGTCCAAGAAAAAGTTAGTCCTTGTAATATATTTGCTTTATGAAAGTACAAAATGCCAGTAGCCTCAGTGTAAAATACAATGCATTATGGAATGTATACCCTAAAAATTCTCAAATGTGGTGTGTGAGTGCATGCTTAATTCTGTGGTAGCTGCAACTGATGCTTGAGAATTAGCCTGTCAACAGATTTGAGCTAACAGGGTATGCTGTGCATGCATTGCAAAGACATTTTGTCAGTGTTTCCAAACCAAACATATGCATAAATAACACATGATTTCTCTATACGCAGGACTGATTTCGGTGCTGCATATGTATGTGTGAACCAATGTTAGTTTCAGATACAAGTTCAAAGAGAACAGGGGTGTCAAGAAGTAAGAGGAGGTCTTCAGAGTTCTCTGTGATAGAAGGTGAGAGCCGTTCCTTCCCATACCCACCGCCCCTTGCTGCAGTAGGATTTAGTTGATTTTGTTCAGTCACACACAGCAGACAAGATGCCTGCCTTCCATCTCAAGCTATGTAGCTATACACAGAAATCAAATGTTTATGGCAGACAGATGTAACAAGACAAGCAGCTGAAATTTCATCTGTCTTTTTCCAAGCTGCATTTTTCATGGTAATTGTCTCAGTAGATTATAAAAAAATGTTACTTTCTGATCAGGGATGTTGTTCATTATCAACAATAGACTTTCAGAGCAGTCCTGTGCAGAGTTATTCTGTATGGCTAGAATCACTCTTCACAGGACTGCCCAAGGTGTCTGAATTTCACTTGAGTGTTGCCAGTTAAAGCTCTGATCAGAAATATCTGATCAAGAGTCTAAGAGAGAGGTCTAGATTTAACGGTGTCCTTGAAAAGAAAGCTATTTTTTTAGAGGAGTCAACTCTCTGCTCCTATAACCAAAAAAGATGTTTGTGCACAAACCAGTTCACTTGCTTATAGTCCAACCCTGTTAGCAGTTGTACCTGCCTTCTCTAGTCCTTTCTGATATCTGCCAATTTTATCTTTTTAATAAGTGTCAAGAAAGAACAAAACAATGGTAAAAGAACACATGGTAAAATGGGCGATAAATTTTAACAAAGACATTGAAATGGAATCTTGGGAATTTTTATGGAAAAATGCTATGAGTATATCTACGTGTTATAACTTAAAACAAAATTGTTTTAAAATGATATATAGGTGGTATATGACACCAAAAAAAATTGCAAATATTGGTCAGAATATGTCTAACAAATGTTGGAAGTGTAAAAAGAAAGAAGGTTCTTTTTATCATATGTGGTGGACTTGTGATAAAGCAAAGATTTATTGGTCAAATATACATGCAGAAATGGAAAAAATCTTGAAATGTACATTTAAGAAGTTGCCTGAAATGTTATTGCTAGGACTTAAACTAGAAGAGATAAATGTAAAGAAAAGGACAATAATATGGTATATGATTACAACAGCAAGAATGGTGTATGCACAAAATTGGAAAAATGAAAAAATACCAGAGGTGTGGGAATGGTTGAAAAAATTGTTATATATGGCTGAAATGGATAAATGGACTAGAAAATTGAATAATCTCTACTCAGAGACCTTTCTAGAAGACTGGAAAGATTTGAAAGAATATGTTGAAAAATACTGGGATATGAAAAACTACATTTATATATGGTTATAATAGCATAAAGGAATAGAAATATATTATATGAATGTTTTAGTTAAAATTAGACAATGAAGCTGCTTTTATTTAGAAATACATAAGAGTATAGAAAATAAGAATTGGTGTATAAGTATTTTAAAGATATATAACCGTTACCAGAAATGAAACATAGATATAAGTATTACTATTTTGAATAAAATGGAAAATGTGTTATGCTTCAGAGGTGGTGGGAAACCACCAAAACAAGATAAAAATAGAATGTACAAATAGAACAAAATGTTATATAATATGGAAAAAGGGATTTGTATAAGGTAAATGTATTATTTTTGATGGGTTTTTTTTGAAAAATAAAAATTTCTTTACAAAACAAAGAAAGAAAGAAAGAACAAAACACACAGTGTCATCCTAAGCAGAGTTACATCCTTCTAAGACTTTTGGTTTCAATGGGCTTAGAAGGGTGTAACTCTTGTTTAGGATTGCACTGTTATATCTCCTTGGCTGGCATTTTACTGACATCTCTGTAAATATGTGGAAATGTTCAGAATACATCCCTCCTTAACTTTCCTTTCTTAGGCTAGGTATGCCCAGCACTTTCAGTCTCTCCTTATTTTGTGTTCTGGACATTCTGTTGGTTTGCAGATCTCCTCTGTGCATATCTGTATATCTATTTCTCAAATGTGGGCAGATCTGTGGTAATCTAAATCCATGGATCGGGCCCACACTAAGAGACCTCTACCCAAGTTTGCAAAAAAAAAATATCTGAATAGATTAAAAAATACATTAGGGGGTTAAATCTCTGTGTATTCACGGAGCACTTACCAGAAGCCAGTGCAGTGTCTCCTGGGATACTGCCCCAGCCACCATGGCTCTTGACTACTAGGTCATCAACACAGTGGCTCATGGTGGCCCTGCCGCAACTTCTATAGTGGGGAGAGAAAAGGGTGTATGTGTCTGAGATGGGGAAGAGGGAGGAGATATTGCCTGAGAAGGGGTGGTGTGGGAAAAAGAGGGGGAATTGAGAAGTGGTGTGGGAGGAGGAGACTGTCTGAAAAGTATTAGGGAGAGAAAGAGGGTGAGAGGTGATTTCCAACTAAGGAGGGGAGACCAACATAGAAGGGTGAGGAGTGGGAAAGAAGAGGGACAATATTGACAGAGAAGGGGGAAGGGGAAAGGACGCAAAGCTGGGTGATGCCCCCTCCCTACCAGTTTCTTGCAGGTCCCTCCTTGTTTAAAACTAGTGAGGAACCTTCTTGATCTGTGAGGCACAGAACTGAGCACAGCATTCCAAACCAGGACTAAAGATGAGACCAAATTTTATTTGCTTGTTCAGTTCAGGTGTCCCCATTTCAATTTTGCTTTTCCCTTGTGAGAAGTTAAATTCATAATCAACACACGCTGGACAAAACGTCCTGCTAAACATTTTCCAAGAAATAGTCAGCTCGCTATTGCTTGGGAAACCCTCAGAAGAATACTTTAGCCAGGGCGTGGTGATTCACAGTTTTGACACATGTGGGAGCATTCACAAGTCTTCTTTGCCACACCAAAATTGACTGGAGAAGTGGAGGACTGTCCAAACGCCTACACTTTCCTCTAGATGCTCTGTGAATCCAGTTCTTCACCTCCCCATTTTTTGCAGTAAGTCACATGCAGGATTTCATTCTCAGTCCAAACAAAATGAGTGAAGGTTGTGCTGCACAGTGGATTGTGCCAAGTGCAGTTAATTGTATTAGCATTTTCTCCATGAATGGCAAAATGCCAAATCAATTTGGGCACATTTGTTGTGATCGAGCAAACAAGATTATCCATTAATCTGCCCCACAATATCTAAAATGCTGGCATGGATTTAATATTTGCTAGTAGTATAGTCCGTTGGATTTACAGTGGTGGGAAAGCTTTTGTCAGAATTTTAAATGCATTGATTTGAAATCTTTGGAGAGTACTTTAAACTATCATCTTATTTTTATGATGGCAGCACTGGATTACGTGTCAAATGGTAGCCAAGAGGCAAGCAGATGGTTCAACAGGCAGTTGAGTGGCTCAGCCTGAGCAACTCATCATTCAATTGCACACGAAGGAGTAAAGCCATGACCAGCAGCACAGCAGGTCAGATGGGAGCTAGTGTTACTCTTTGTGTAATTTGATCTCTGCTAGGCTGGAAGGTGCTGTACTATCCTCAGTCCATATGCTATAGTGGCACTGTAGTGCAGGTTAGTGTGAGACTTCTGCTCAAAGTAGTCAAGGATCAGATCTTTGTTGATGAAACACAGTTCTTTATTTCCAATCTCTACATTAGTACAGGTTCTCGGATTATTGTCAGAGATAACGCATATGACAGAAGCAGGTCTATTATACCTTTCAGGACAGTTTGAATTGCCCATAGGTAACCAATCACTAACGGGGGAAAACGGCGGGCAAAAAGGGTCTCTGGCCGTTTGCTTCCCACAGGAAAGAAAGTGAGGTGTTAAGTTGTAAATTTCCCTTCCCAAACCAGACCCCTTAGATGTTACCATTTCACATAACAATCGTTGGCCTCAAGACTTTCGCACGTTGATAAGAGATGGGACCTGTCCTCCCTTGCTGTCCCAGCCGGGATGAATAGAATGCGGAGGCAGGAGTGTGAGAGGCCCATTGTTCCCATACTTTGAAGTTGTCATCCTCCCGGGCTGACAGTTACACAAACCAGGCCTGGTCAGGGTCATAAACCTGGGGTCATATAGCTTACATACATACTAGCCACAGTGAGGGTTCACATGGAAAGGGGGGGGGCAACTACATAGCAGGTGCTGTAGAACTATACATAGCAACAGAAATCATAGCAGCAAGCAATAGAAAAGCAATAGAACACTTTGTCTGAATCAGCAGATTCTGACAGTTAGCAATTCCCTCTGAGTGATACCTATTGTACTAGTACAGTAGTTAAAACGGCAGCTGAAACCTCACTACCACAGCCCCTGGTTCAAGACACACAGTGCTTGACACTACTTTGTACAAACATCTTAGTCTGAGTTTGATGGTGGTGGAAAAAGACCGCAGTCTCTTTAAATGCCTTCTGAGTTCACTCACCGAGTCACACCGCTGCCATGGAGCAACTTGGTAGGTGAACTCAGCAGGAAGAGACTGCAGTATCCTTAAATGCCTTTGTTTCTCCATTGGTTTCCATGGAGGATGGGGGCACCTACTTTGGGGCCTGTAGAATTGGACCCCCTGGTCCAATCTTTTTAAAACGTGGAGGGTTTTTAGGAGAGGCAACTATGCTGCAAATTTGGCTCCTATACCTCAAAAAACAGCCCCCTGAGCTCTGAATACCCCCGGAACAATTCTTCATTATACCCTATGGGGACAGTCGCCATAGGGTATAATGCAGCTGAATAAATATGCATTTCCAGAATATTTACCCGAAACCCAATACAAGACAACCCAAATCAGGGGGGGAAATGATTTTTTAATTATTTTTTTGCACACCCCTAGTTGCGACTCTGGAATTCCTCAGTGGTCTCCCATCCAAATACCAACCAGCCCCAACCTGCTGATGAGATTGTGCTAGCCTGCATTTAACAGCTGAAAATAGTTATCACTGAAAATATGTCCCCTGGTAATAACACCAGACTATTGCTTCAGATATAAATACTTCTATAGGTACAAAATTTGGAACGTTTAATTCCCTTCATTCTTTAGACAAGCTTACCAAATAGATCATTAACATTTCCATTTAGCAGATAAAGAGCTTGGTAGAGGAAGAGAAAGAAAGAAATCAAGGATATTGAAAATACTTTACGCAGAGGGGGGTGGTATTGAATGAGAATTTGCTTGAAATGAGATTTGAACCCAGATTCAAAATTAGTATGCTGCCTACAAAGCCAATCGGGCTGTTAATCACTATTTCACTGGTGTTTAAAATACAGTAGTCACAAAGAAATATAGACTTCCAATCTAAATAGGTATAAGACAGTCAAATAACCACCATGTTGCATTGATTTCAAGTTTGAAGTTGAGCAAGTTCCATTGGTTGTATTTCAGTTGACTCTTTTAGTTTCAGATTTAAGGCCATAGTTAAGAAAGCAATTCCAAGCAGTTCTACTCAGTATCCTACTTGGATCCATTCATTGGGACTTACTCCCAGGAAAGTGTTCTTAGGGTTGCACATTAACTTTCCCACTGAAATCAATGGGATTTAATTAAAAAATGGTAACTTTGGCTGGATTGTGTCCAACATTATATTTATGCTATGCATATTTTATTTTGACTGAAAACACTGGGTTTTTTCCTTCTAGGTTTTCAAAACAGAGCAGTGTAATATGTATTTTTCTCAGCTGTCTGTGTACTGGCACATTTCAACACAACCAGTCACATACAGACGTTCTGCAAATGCCACCCAAATTAGTGCATGACAACAAACAAAAAACACAGATGTTAAAAATCATTTCTGCCTTTTTATATTATTTCTGACAATTATGCAGTTTAGAGTACCAACATGCTCATTTGGGAGTCTTGGATAGCTCAAAATAAACTTGAGCCAAATGAGGTTCTGGTTGATCAGAGAGTCAGTCAGTTGTATTAAAAGTCTGTGGATTGTGTTGTCCTCAACCTTTTGAGCAGTGAATGAAACACCATCTGGATATTCAGAGCTGTTGGAATATAGATGGTTTTAAAACTACCTGGAACTGTCCTCACAATGATCTGGACCACTAGCAATATGTAGCAATAGAACAAAGTTTGAGTCCACTGGCACCTTTAAGACCATCAAAGTTTAATTCTGGGTATAAGCTTTTGTACGCATGCACACTTCATCAAATACACTGAAACAGGTTCCCCCAAAGCCTTACATATAAGTGTATTTGTGTGTGTGTGTGGGTGTTAGTTGCCAGGGAGGGCTCGTTACAGTCAAGATGCATAAGTAACTGGGTGATAGGTATAGCTGAGATGGAATCAAAGCAGTTAAGACAAATGCTTTTAATCCAATCTCAGCTATACTTATCATCCAGTTACTTATGCATCTTGACTGTAACTAGCCACTCTTGGCCACTAACACCTCCCCCCCCCCCCCAGTAAGGCTTGGGAGAAAACTGTTTCAATGTATCTGATGAAGTATGTATGTACATGGAAGCTTATACCCAGAATTAAACTTTGTTAGTCTTAAAGATGCCAATGGACTCCAACTTTGTTCTATTGCTTCAGACCAACATCAGCTACCCAGCTGAGTATATAGCAGTGTGAACCCTGCCATTTTCTAATTCTGCTTGCCCAGTTCCTGTAACTCTCATTGTATATTCACAGTATTTAGTGATGACTGAATGAGAATGCTGAAATCTGTCTCTGTGTGTGTACACAAAAGCAAGTAATTTCAACTTTGGGGATCCAGCATCTTAAAGCTGAAACACCTGTTATGGCAGTACAATGTGTTAGAAAGAGAGCCATGCTGTTTTCTGTTTAAGCGTTGTGTGTTTTTGATGGCGGTAATGGTGCTAAAGTCACATCACCAGTGTTGCAGAGCTGCCATCTTCCTACTGGGGGGAACCTTCCGCCCCCTAGATCTTGTTCTCTGCCACCACTCAGAGCAGTAGAGAGAGGGAAAAAAACCCCCAAAATATAACCATTGGGCTGATGGTGGTATATCACTTTCAGAGAAAATCCAAAAGTGACATCACACTTCTCAAGGAATCTCTGGAAAGCCTATGGTTTTACCATAGAATTTCTAGCAATTCATTGATGGGGACTTCCTTGTGTTCCCCCTTGTCCCCTGGACTTCTGTCAATTGCCAGACTATGCCTGGCAACCATACAATGACTCGGGGTGTGTTACATTTTTTCCCACTGCAAATTCCTTTTCTCTAGCTTGCATCTTCTGATAGGGCTCTGGAACTATACCTAGCTTCTGACCCCCCCCCCCCAAAAAAAAAAAAAGTGGAGGAAAAAAGTGGAAAGTTTCAGGGTGAAGGTGCCATGATTTCTGACAGCCACCCATGCCCCCTTGGAACATAAGAAGAATTCTGCTGAATCAGGCCGGTTGTTCATCTGTTCCAGCATCTTGTCTCACACAGTGGCCACCGAGTTCTTCTGGAGATCCAACAGGGCATAGAGGCCAAAGCCTTCAGGCACTGATATTCAGAGCTTCATTGCCTCTGAATGTGGAGGTTCCCTTTAGTCACCATGGCTAGTAGTCATTGATAGACTTATTCTCCATGGATCTGTCTAATCCCTTTTAAAGCTGTCTATGCCTGTGGCCATCGCTACCTCCTCTGGCAGTGAATTCCACATTTTAATTACTTGCTGTGTGAAGAAGTATTGTCCTTTGTCCATCCTGAATCTATTGCCCATTAGTTTCACTGGATGACCCTGAGTTCTAGTGTTTTGGGAGGGGGAATTTCTCCTCATCAACTCTCTCCACCTCATGCATACTTTAATAAACCTCTGTCATGTCCCCCCTTAGTTGCCTCTTTTCTAAACTGAAAAGTCCCAGACTGTTCTGCATTTCTTCATAGGGAAGGTGCTCCAGTCCCCTAACCATCTTGGTTGCCCTCTTCTGTACTTCTGCTCTGCAAACTGCATTCCCTTCCAGGATAGGAGTGCCATGGTGCATACAGCCACCACATTGTGGATCCCTGGTTTGTTAACACTTAAACTTCATGGCAGATAACTTGGCTTGAAAAAGGAAATATAACAATACTTAGATTCAGGTAGGTAGCTGTGGTGGTCTGAAGCAACAGACCAAAGTTTGAGTCCAGTGGCACATTTAAGACCAACAAAGTTTTATTCTGGGTATAAGCTTTTGTGTGCATGCATACTTTTTCAGATATCTAAAGAAGTGTACATGCACAGGAAAGCATATACCCAGAATAGAACATTGTTGGTCTTCAGTGTGCCACTGGACACAAACTTTGTCCCATAACAATAATTAGTAAAAGCTGTTTCTTGTCCTTTAGGCTCAGGATTGTCCTAGTCTGAGTCTGAACAGTTTGTGTTGGCCCAACACACCTGCAAACCATTCAGGAAATCCCCAAGTTCAAATATTCAGTAAGCTGAGAGAGTTGTGCAACACAGCCTGCTCTACTTTCACTGGCTTGCTGATTGCTCTTTAAAATGAAAACTTTGTGGGGGCCTAGGGCAAAAACATGTCTTTACCATAAATTTCAGTACTTGGTGAAACAGGTGCTGTTAGAGCAGAGGTGTCAAACTCATTTGTTACGAGGGCCAGATGTGACATAAATGTCACTTTTTCAGACCAGGCCATGTGTGCCATAAAATGTAATGCCAGGTACTGAAGATATAAAAAAGAAGAAGAAGAGATTGGATTTATATCCCGCCCTTCACTTTCTTGGAGTCTCAGAGCCGCTTACAAACTTCTTTCCCCTCCCCTCCCCTCCCCACAACAGACACCCTGTGAGGTAGGTGGGGCTGAGAGAGCTCTGAGACAACTGTCCTTGAGAGAACAGCTGGTACAGAGCTATGGCTTGCCCAAGGCCACCCAGCAGCCGCAAGTGGAGGAGTGGGGAATCAAACCCGGTTCTCCCAGATTAGAGTCAGCTCACTTAACCACTACACCAAACTGGCTCTCTTATATACTTTATAAAGGACATAGGCAAACCCAATTAACAATATTATTTTTTTACTCAAAATACAAACAAAAGCGATTGATTTTTAGCAGTGGAAGCAATTGATTTACTAGGGAACCCACAAAACCCCCAATAAATATATTTAATCACATGCAAGACTAGGTTTATTCTAAGGGATACCATAAAAGTGGGAGTACCTTACATTTCCATACATACCAATTGCTTGAGGGCCACTTAAGAGCCCTGGACAGGCCTATTCTGACCCCCGGGTCTTATGTTTGACACCCCTGTATTAGAGAATGGGCACTAGCAAACATTTTTGCTCCACAGTCAACCAAACTGCACACTCTTCTTCTGCCCCTTCAATTTCATTAGCTTCTAGATAGCAAGACAGTCTTTCTGCATAACAGTCCCAAGATGCTGGTTGACTAATATCAAATTCATATCTAGAGTTGCCAACTCTGGGTTGGGAAATACCTGGAGATGTTGCAGGTGGAACCCTGGGGAGGGGCGAGACCTCAGCAGGTTATAACAGAGTCCGCTCTTCAAAGCAGCCATTTTCTCCAAGGGAACTGATCTCTGTAGTCAGGAGATCCGTTGTAATAGTGGGAGATCTCCAGGTGCCTCCTGGCCTGGAGGTTGGCAGCCCTATACTAAGTGCAGCCATTTTGGTAGTGACCCAGCAATAGAAGGAAAGAAAAGGAAAAGGCAGGGCAAGTATCAAATTATTCTCACAGCAGCAGGTGAATCCCATTCTTATAGCCAAATATTGCATAGCACCTCCTATTCTCCTGCTTGCACCAAGGCCAAGTTATGAGCAGCAGCAAGACCAAGCAAGAATTCTCCTGTGTATCATGAAACGCCTATGCAAGACATACAAACTCCTATTGTTCTGCTTACAACATTACTTCCAGTTAGCCTAGGCTGGGGGACCATGAGAAACTCTGCTGTTTAGCAACATATCCAGAGAAAATATTCCTGCTTACTTGACCCAGATAGGCATAGGAAGCACTGTAATAAGATGGTTTGACTACAAGAATGACGCTGTATGTATGCGAATGACACCTGCTCTGTAAACTCCCTCCCCACTGGTATTTAAGGTAGAACCTGACTGAAAAGGGGGCTCGGCATTTTTCTCTGCAAATTCTTGCAAGCTGGGACTGGCGTCAAAATAAACAGCTTCTGCTAAACCTGTTGTCCAGTACTTCATTCTTGGGTTTGGCCTAGTTCTGGTTTTATCCTGCTACACAAAACAGCCCTGAGATTAGAAGCATGAGAGTTTAATGAGGCAGATGGGCTGCCTGGCTTCCCCTGTCCTCCAGAACAACTTGAGCTCAGGAAATGTTGTACTTAAGTCTACCCCTTGCAGAGGACCTGGAAGGCCCATGTATGTGTGTGAAAGGTCCCTTTTTATAGGAACTAATCATGAACCCCAGTGTAGTACGTGAAGGAACAGACAGCTGCCCCTCTGAAATCTGTTAGTACTTGGACAATCTCAGTTTTCCTCTGGGGGAAAAATGTTTTCTGTTTTTCTTTAGCACTGCCATTTTCTGTTATTTACCACACTGATGCAGTAAGCGGCTTTTGTTGATTAAGCTCTCTGAATCCCATAGGCTCTTTAAATCCTATCAGAAGAATCATCTTTTGAGATGTGCTTTTAATGTTCTTTAACCCTGTTTTTTTGCAATGTTTCTCACTGTTCATCTTAATAGGTCTTGCAAGGTTGTCCTCCCGTTCCCCATCTAAGGCCTTATGCACGTGTCCTTCATAGAAAGCCCCAAAGAACACAGTGGGCCTTGCTTTGGCCTGCACAATTGTGATCAGCTTGCCCAATTCACTACAAGTGCACTTCAGGTTTACAGTAAACTCTTATCTGCCTGTTATCTATGTTTTCTTCAGGTGATTCCTGGAAATTATGCAGGCAGAATTATTGTAATTGTGATTTTAAAAGACAGCAGGTATTTTATCTGTGCTCTTGTTTTCGTTTCTTAGCCCCCCCCCCCCCACACACACACACACAAAAAAACCCTCTTGACCTCAAATTTAATTTCTGTCTCTCCCTGTAGCTCAAAACTACATTTCTTTTAACTCTCAATGTTCTGTATTTCTGTTCCAGGAACAGTCACTCTCACGGACAGAAGTGACAGATAATCTGTTACAGCACCTGACCCCCAATAAGTAACAAATACTTTTCATTCATGTTTAAGACCCAGGCATTGTTTGCTAAGATGTGATAATTACTGAAATTATTATAGCCAATAGATACAGATCTTCTTTTATGATTTGCCCAAGCAGCTAAGGATTTCAAATGCTGAAGATTTGGATGCCACTCTCAAAATTACTTGGACTAATTCCAATAAATGTTTTTGTTACTTCAGTCTTCACAACTAACACCTATTTGGTTTGCTAAAGCACAGTATGCTCCTAGAACCCTGAGTGGGGGAAAAAATCTACAAGGTATGATATAAATGTGGAGTGCCAAGGGAAAAAAGCATTTTAATCACTTCTTCAGTGTTTGAAATGGAGTTTCTCGATGGTTACATTTTTAATTGGTGGGCTTGTTTGTCACAAATATCACATGTCTGTGGTTTTACACAAAATGTGATTATTTCAAAATCCTCAACAGTTGTAAATATTAAGTGTCCAGAGAGATTAGTGACCAGCCATGAAAAGAGAATTTAAAATTGTGTTTTGTGAAAGTTGGCATATCATAATTTAATTGAGGGGCACAGATGAGGAAATGAAACCAACCATATAGATTTGGAGAAATAAAGTGACCACAGTTTTTATTGATTACACTGCAGGAGAATTAGCGCAATATAGGGATGGATCCTGAATTGGGCAATCCACCTGCTGTCCGATGAACCACACACACCCAGCCCACCTACTGGGTGCTACCTAGGAGTGGTGAACCTCTAGGCAGCTATGTGGGTGCTGGCCGTTGTGTGGTTCCCATGCCACCTTGTGTTGAGAGTGCCGTTGACAGCCTCCAACCTGGGCATGCCGCTGAATTGGCTCTCAAGACTGTGGGATGCGGGCATGCAGGCACCACCTCCCAAACCAAAAGGATCTGTCCCATGCCTAAACTGTCACATGAGCCAGGGGGGATGACTACCCTCCCGCCACCCCCACCAATGCTCCTAAGCCTGCAACCAATCAAGCAAACCACCATGGATGCCATGCAGCCAAATATCCATGCCCCACTAGGATAGGTGCACCCCATCTACCCTGTAGAGGGCAATTAGCCTAAAACTGATGTCAGGGTGGCTAATGACATGCCCTCACAGTGACTCCACCACTTGGGCTGCTGCCTTACTTGTTTTCCTCTTGCCCAAGTCCACTCAGTCAGTGAAACAGCACCACACCACTTGCAGTGCTTGAGAAGACCAGACCAAATCAGGAAAGTGGTAGAGAGCCAGGATCTGAGAGTGTTCAGTCCATTGTGATGGAGCACGCCACCACCACCCCTTTTCTGTTCCATGAGGTTGTTTCCCCCCAGTTGCAAGACCAAGGCATCTGGTGGTCCCCACACTGACACCTGGCATGCCACAGTTGAGAGGAGAGCAGGCCATCTCATGCCACATTGCCCCAACCATAGATGGCTGTTGAGACCCAAGGCTTCTCCCCACCTGGATGATGCGGTATATCTCCCTGCCCACTAGACGATGCTGTGGTCCACAATCCATACTGATTTTTGCTGACCTGCAGGGGCTGAAGGACATTCACATTAGTGACCTAGCTGACCTGAAGGGCATATGTAAGACCTGTATGCAGCAGACCACCAGCAGCCAATAAAGTATGTTTGCTCTGCAGGAAAACACAGTTCCAAGGCCACCATGGCTGCACCAATGTGAAAACAGTGCATGCCAAAATCTGAAGGAGAGAATTCCAAAGCTGGGGTGCAAGTCCATGGGATGCTGACAAACTGAAAACTAGAGAGCCAAGAACTATCAGTATGCACAACTAGAGTGTCAGTACCCAGGGGCCTGGTCTGGAGGTATTCTGGCGTAAAATGGACTGGACACAGCTGGGCTGGTGGCGTGGCATGCAGGCGAATACTTGAGCCCCAGCCTGACTGATCACTCTTGAAACCACATTGGCACATGTGCAGCTCATCACCCTGGATGGCTATGCCCAGGTAGGATAGGGCTCAACCAGAACTATCCGTGCAAGATGCAGCCAGTAGCTCACTGCCTTGGAAGCCCGCCCCCCGCCCCCATCTAATGTCAAGGCTGCTCAAAGAATGGTGACTTCATATGTGAACTAAGAGGTCTGTGGGAGCTGTTGGATCAGCCTGACTGGAATGTGAGATATGATGGGGGGGGGGGGGTTGCTGACCAGGCATGAGTGGTGCAGCCCTTTCCCACCCCTCCAAGGCCTGCCAAGCCTGGAAGCAGCTGCAAAGATCAGGTAAGCCAAGGGCCTTGCTGAAAAAGGACATTGCCACCAGGCAAATCCCCATGGTCCTAACAGACAGGTCCCACTTCCTCTAATGCCCCAAATAGCACAAAACCATAGCCCCTGAGGTCGGCCAAAGCCCAACATGACCCAAGGAAGCCACAAAGGATAAATACTCTGAAGCCGCATTGCAGTAAGACCAACAAGTAGAGGTGGCAATGGACCCCAAATCTCCCTGAGCAATCAGGTGTTGCCAAGCATCCACAGATCTTCTGGGAAGTGGTCTGGATGTTTGTTTACCCTGGGAGCCAGCACATGAAACCACTCATCCTGAAACTGAGACAGTTCATCCGTGATGTTGTTACTGGTTCCTGCAATGTAGCATGCTGAGAAGGACGTGTTAGACTCAAGACAAGTTAAAACCAACCTGAGGACCAAGCACATGACCACTCAGAATATGAACTTTGCCTATTGATGACCCTGACCACTGCCTGGTTATTGCTCCACATAATGAATGCTGCCACAATGAGAAAGAGTTTGAGAAAGGTAAGGTCCCTTAAGATGTTAGTATCAATCCAATGTGATGGCCAAGGCTTGGTGCACCAGAGCCCTGCAAAGTATAAGCCAAACTGCATGATACATCGGTGTGTACCTGAAGGGACTCCTCCAAGTCAGGTACATTTGCCAGATGGAGACATAAGTGAAACCCTCAAGGAAGCTAAGGCAGACCCCCAGGTCCTCCTTAATGGCTTATGTAACCTTGATATAATGATGAGGATTCTGTACCCCGACTGTAGCTGGGCAAGCTGGGCAAAGAATGCATGGCCAGGGAATATCACCAGGCAAGCAAAATTAAGGTGGCCTAGGAGGACCTGAATTCCCTTCAGTGTGCACTTTTGCCTGCCACTTACCTGCATAATAAGGGAGATAAGTGCTGCAAGTTTATCTTCCAGAAAGCATGAGGTGTCCTGCATAGAATCCAACTGAATACCTGAGTACATTAGCTGGGTGGTAGGGCCCTCCACCTTGTCCTATGCTAATGGAACCCCTAATTCTGCTCCACAAACAATGGGGACCTGGGGACCCATAAAGGGGATCTGGAGCCCTGAACTGAAACCTTCCCTCAGATATTCAGCAGCAGTTGTATTGGGATATTGCTCAAGGAGGGGCAAAAGGGGGTGGAGGCAAACTGGAGTGCATGCCGGACTCCAATCAAATATTGGGGGGGGGGGCTAAAAGAGGTTACTTGGCTGCAGTGGTGACAGCAGCAGCAGAATTCCCGAATCCTCCTGCCTTTTTAATGCCAGTGGTGGAAGACCAGGTGCTTCAAAAGGGCTGTTGTGACGTGGTTGAAGATGTGGCCCAAAGCAGGTATCACAATTAAGTTCAAATTTATACCTGGGCTGGTGGTACCTGCCCCGGTTGTATTCTCAACACACTCGCCATAAAGGATCTTGTTTAATGCAGGACCTGGCCAACTCATGCCTGGCGTGGTGTGCAGTCTGATGATGAGAAGCCACAGCTTGTCATCTAAGAGATCCCACTGGGTGAGTTTGTTGAGTGATGCCATCTTCCTGAAGGCCTTGTCATTCTCAATGGTGGGGGCATCCCCAGCCAGGGCCTGGGCCCATAGGACATTTGCTAAGTGGCTGGATAAGTTCCAGCACTGCTCGGAGTAAGTGGATTGCACTGTACTCTGTGTACCCTGAAAGCCAGTTCTGAAAAGAGTGTTCAGCAGCCCCTTTTCTGGAATCTTTTGTAAAGGAATGGGGTCCAACCCCCTGCCCACCTCCCTTTCTGGCCTCAAGAGTGTGAATACATCCACATGATATCTATCCAAAATTTGTTCACAAACTTTGTGGGCCTGGTGGATGCCTGGGTGGGTGGGTGTGCTCTCTGTTGCCCCTAGAAGGGGCTTGCACCCCTGGAGGCTGGTGTGTTCCCCAGACAGCAGCAGGCCCAGGCTGATCTACTCCCTGCCTTCTCAAGGCCCATGTTGGTAGTCCTGGGATGTATGCCCCTGCTAACCAGTAATTTCCCAATGCATGTGCAGAATCCTCCTCTGAGAATGACTCATCCAATGTGTTGTCACTGCTAGAAGTGCCCCAGACCCTAAGCTGCTCAATGGGACTTTTCCTGCTCAGTGCAACTCTTTTTGGTGGGTAGTTGCCCCTGCAGAGTAGTACCCTTCAAGATGCTGGACTATCCAAGGCAGCTGGCAAAGATTACAGTCACCTTCCACGAGGACATACTGCAGCTGGTGTCTCCATATCAGCTGGGGGGGGGGGGGTACTCTGTTGCTTGAAAGGCTCTGAGAGATAGATTGCCTGGGCAATCCCTTGCAAAACAGCTGAGTGATCCTGGGCCTGGATAGCAGGAGGTTCCATGGTTGGCACTGCCAGGAGTGGGGGTCTCTGTTGCCCGGTGCTGAGGGGCATGTCGCTTGATGCCCAACCCTGGGTGCCATACGGTGCCCTGGGGGCACATACCAGATGGCTGATGGGCTGCATGGGAGTGTATATGGGGCCAGCCTTAGATGCTTTATTCCTCTTCATGGACATCCTGCCTTTTTCCCAACCTGCTCACAAAGCAACACAATAAATTATAAGTAAGAAATCCCAAGTGAGCCATGTAAGGAGCCTCGAGGGGCACCATCAGGGAACTACCCTGTTGAACCTACCAAGATAATTAAGTACTTAATATTATTGGTAAGTGGCTGTCTTGACAGTATCATCTGTGCTGAAAATTGAAATGCCCTTATACACATCTATGTAGCTTCCTTATACTGAATCAGACCATTGGTCCCTTTAGATCAGCACTGTCTACTCAGAGAGGCAGCTGCCACCCCTAGGGCCTGAGGCAGAGACTAAATAAAGTCAAAACTTTGCTCAGTGAAACCATGTGAGACAGTAAGAGTCAATCCCTCAATTTCCATTCCCCATCCTTAAATCACCTTCTGTTCGAACTCTGCCCAGTGGAACTGTATGAGACAGTGAATAACGGGAATGCCCTTGCCTCCATTTCTGTGTGTAAGGCCTCATAAGCAACACCACCCCTGCAGAACACAAAACACCTTATATTTCCAATGAACTTTCTATGATGTGGCCAATAGCTACAGCTGAATTAAGTGAATGTGAAGCACCAGCCGTATCACTGTTCCCTTCTCCAGCTGCCATAAAGAATCCACAAAAGATGTGTTAATTTGTGCTCTCCCAGAGCTTGGCAGTGGTCCTCACCTAAAATAAGATGGCCTGCAAGGTAGTGGGCAAAAGTGATGCGTCCGGGTCGCCTCCCTGGGGCAGATGCGGCCGTCTGAACGGACGCTCTGCCTCCGCTTTTGAAGCGAAGGCAGAGCGGCCGAGACTGCCAGTCTGTCCTCAGCCCAAATGCCTCTTTTACCATATGATAATTACAAATTCATCTCATGCTGAATGTGTGCAGATTGTTTCCTTCCTATAACAAGACATACTTCTTTAGTACAAATCATATTCTGCCATCATACAAAGAGGGATTCATACTAACTTAAACAAGATTGCTTTTTGGGGAGGAAACATTATTATCTCTTACACATTTTATTGCTTACATTTGACATCAATGCATTATTTGTGTGCATATATCCCAATGGATATTTCGGCATGGATTTTGACTGATTCAATACATGTAAGATTGGAGTATTTGATTCAGACTGACATGTGCACCCATGGGACTATGGTGGGCGATTGCAAGATCAAGGACAGGGTTTAACAGATGGAGCTAGAACACAGACAACACAATTGCTGATGGATCCCCTCAGTAAGATGTCTGGCAGACTCTAAGATGATTAGTTATTGCATTATTCTCATTTTAAGTGAAATATTGTCCATCAGAATCAATAAATGTTTTATGTCATTGATGTGTTCATTTTTAATCATGGTTAGACATGACGCAGATTTATTTCATTATCTCCTTGTATACAACATTTCCACATCGGTTGGTGTTTTGCAGCCATAATTGTATTAATTCTCTTCCAAATAAGGATAATTGGAAGCTAGTCGATAAGTACCTAATCCAGGAACAGAATAGGTGTCTTTCCCATGGGGTTCTGGAACCTGGCAGTCACTGTTTCAAAGTGCTAAATGGAAGCAGTGCTACTGAAATTAAGAGGAATTTCTGATGAAGCAGATTTTCATCACATCTGTTTTGAGCTACTGCACGATGTGTTAGATCCAGCCAGCTTTTCTGCTGGTGAAAAAGGAAGGAGGGGTTCCCCTTTGACCACCAAAAGGTTCTGCGGGGAATCTTGGGACATGAAGAAGCAAAAGACTTGTGGGGGCCAGGATACAGTAAGGAGGAGAACTGGGAAATGCTGAGTGGAAAAGCTGGCTGGGTCCAACCTGATATCCTTGCATGTTGCCTTGAATAGCAGAGGGAAAGTTTTAAGAAATGTTAACATAGAGGAATCATTCTCAAGAGAGTGTCTTCCATTAAGTGAGGTGGATTTAAATTGTAAGCTTCTGCATCTGAAATCTGCATATTGTTTTCCTGAATAATCTTTTTAATTTTTGTTGTTGTTAAGATTCAGATATCCCAGATTATAATGTTTACCTTCCTTTGTTCCGGTTTCCCTTTCAAAGGAATTTTAATTCTTTTGCGTGTTCCCTATAAAGAACAGTGCTAAGGTGCAACCATCTGCTATGGCACCATAACACAGTGGCAAGGACCACTGAGCAGCCTGATTTCACAAATGTTGCCACTGGAAAGGAATGCATGGATAATATGTGTAAGCAAAATATTTAGTAAATATTCTCCTGCTTGGTTTTGCTTCATCGTTGGAAAGCAGAGTTCTCTATAAATACCTTGTGCCCAAAGCATCTGGAGCTGACAAGACATTGGGAAAGTTAACCATTAATCTGGTCCAGTAAGCCAGGATAGACTTAGATGTTTTTTTTTCATTGAAAGCAAATGAAATCTCCACCTATACTTTGGACTGCAGCAAATTTGTTTGCATAGAAATGGTGGGTGAAGGCAGGGAAATGGTATCCCTTCTGGAATCTGCTGCCCAAAGCAGCTGCTTTGTATTATCTCTGGGGTCTCCAAACAATTTGAGCCTGTGACCATTTTAGTAATTTGGCTGCCAATAGAGGCAGAATAATTTGGCTGCCAGTAGAGTTTCCATGTGATACTGGGGCCAATCAAAAATGATGAAAGGTTGATTGTGAAACATCCCCTGTGATGGAAGAAAGCCAAGGCTGGGTTTTGTTTTGTTTTGTTTTGTGGAAGAGATGCTTTGGGGGAGAAGCACACCCAACAGGAAATCCACTGGGGAAAGAAGCAAAGCCACTTTGGGGAAGAGGCGAACTCACTAGGAAATCCACTGGTGAGAAGCACAGTGCCCAAGTGTGCCATGTTTGGAATCACTGCATTACCTCCTAGTAAGGTTTTCAGCTGACAATCTTTATAAGCTGTAAATTGTTTTCTGCCAAACTGGGGCTTTTGTAAACCTTTCAGTTATGAAATAGTTAAGAATTCTTCCTTTACCCTTGTGGAAGGGGTAAATGAAAAAGTTCTTTTGCCTCTTGTTTGTTTAAAAAATTGGTTGTGGTCCAGTGATGCATCCTGTGGTAGGCAAGTGGGCTGTCTCATTTCTGGCCATCGCAATGTGCTTTCAGAAGCCCATCTGCCATAGCCTGCAATGGAAACACTGTGCCTGAGCACTGGGTTATGGAGCACAGCCATTATCACTGTAGAGGAAAAGACCTCGAATGAATGGACCACAGGAGTGCACATAAATATTCATACCTTCTGGTCTTTAATATGTACGGCAACTGGCACACAAGGTGTTAATTTTCAGCACTCGGCTTCCACAGAGAATAGTTAAAGCATCCCTTTTGAAAATATATTTCTATCGATGTGCTGATAAGCCTGTGTATTTGAGGCATGTTATCAAGGTTAATTAGAAAAATTATCTCATTGAAACAACAGAAAAATCAGGTATGTCAAATCTCTTTTCCTGAAACATACTAATCTTCCCTGGCTCTGTTTCAAGTGTGACTGTGATCCATCAAAGTCATTTCTGTAGCCTTCCCCAGACAGAATCAGAAGTTTAGCCAAGCTTGGCAATCTTCACATTTTGTCTGCAGTATTAAAAGAAAACAGGGATTTAAGGAAGTCCCAGCAGCAGTATGAAATGGAGAATAAGACTTGTTCACAATAATGGGAATGGGAGGAACAAGAAAGAGTAGTTCATGTTACTTGGTAAACCTGTACTAGTGGTAAACAGCAGATTATTGTTAATTACCTTGCAGCTATAAACAAAGGTTGCAGTAATCACAGTGGGCATGATCCAACCACAGCTGTGCACTTCTGAGGCCCATTTGTTGACTTGTACCTAATTTGTGTATTTTATGGGCTTAGTCTCTTTCCTTCAGTAAGCTTTGTATTGTCTGTAGCACTCAGTGGTAAGGAACAACATATGAAACAAATCTGGTTGGACAAGATTTTAAGAATGGGATTGGGTGGGCTCATGATCATATTGTATTTCACTACATATATATATACACACTGGCTTGCCTAAGCAAAAAAGCTTTGTATGGTGACTACCCAGAAAAGAGCTGTAGTTTACCCTAGAGCCACCTGTAGAATCTATCCTATACCAGAAACATGAAAAGGGGTCCAAAGAGGAAATTGTTTATGCTGGTTACATGTCTTGACAATAATTTTTCTTTACTGTTGTTGTAACTGAGTTTTCTGTTACATGACTGGTGGGACTGAAACCAACCACGATCCCACAATTAATTCACCAGCACTATTGAGTCAACAGAAAAGTTAAGCATGTGCCTTAGTACTCTTCCACCAAAATCACAGGAATTTAAAAGTACTTATCTGCGGATGGACTCTGCAGTAGCATTGGGCACAGTCAGGAAGTTGTTTTAGTGGAGACCCACTATTAGAAGACAAAGCAGTGTGTGTGGCATGTCCTTCTTCCTGAAATGGCCAAATGCCAAATCCCAGTATCACAAACTCTGCTTATCCACATCCCTTTTTTCTCTGTGGACCTGGCAACTTGAGAGTGCCAGATGGATTACTCAGATGTCTGCATTTGGTTGATGGATTGCCAGTTGTTAATCCTTAACCTAAGCAAGCCATTTTCTTTTCAAAACAGGTCTGAACCAAAGTTTGAAAGCCTGTTTCAAAAAGCCACTTTGGTTCTAAAACTTTCCCTAGAGACAGAGAAGAGAGATAACAGTGGGGCAAAATGACCTTGTCTCCCACTTGCCTCCTTCCGAGCTTTCTTGCTTTTATCTTAGAAGCTCGTTAGGCACATTCCAATTCAATTACCACCAAAGTGCACCTGGTTGTGAGATCGAGCTTGTTAGCTGCAAAAATAAGTTTCATTCTTACAATTATGGGATGTTAATTAGCTTAGCAACAGAGAAAGAATTATATCATTGAAATGCCCTCTGATTGGTCACTGGCCATGGCTCTTTCAGAGGCCATTTTTCTATAAAGTGCCTTGTTTAATGGAACACAGGGCTAGCTGTTGTCTACTCAGACCGGGGTGGTCAAGTGGGCGAGTTAGTCACAATGATACCTGATGACTAGGCCTGGACAGGCCTCTCTCTGATTTATGGATTACAACTGCGTGGACCTCTGTTTTATCTGAACCTGTGAAGGTAACTTGTTTCTTAAATGTTTAGTTAGGCTATATAAGCATAAGTTTTTATTTTATTTTATCCCTCCTTCAAGTCTTGTCTTGTTTTAAGCAATATTTGCACACAAATAAATAATATATATTTTTACTTTGAGACTCTCCTTGAATTCTTGCAACCGTAAAGCCTAAATCTATTTTGCTTTGGACCAGACCACATTGCTACTGAGTAACCTTTTTAGTGACACCCTGAGAGGCTGGGAAGTGTGGTTCTCTATTCCCATGCTGGTGGGGTTATTCTGAGAGAACCTGGTGGCAGTACTACCTTACACTTTTGGAGGTGGTAGGCTTTCTCAAGTGTTTTGTAAATTTTTGTGCTGTGCTGTGACCTCTATGAACCCCACAGTTTACCCTGGAAGGGATGGCTGTGGTGAGAGTTCCTCAGAGCACATCACAGTCATGTTTGGACATATCTGTGCACTTGGCAAAAGGCAGAACTGCTGTAAGAGCAGAGCTGTTTCAACGTGTGACACAGATTTATCATGTAGGCTGAACCTATCTAGCTTGTTGTTATTGACTCTAAGAACTGATCCGACATGGAACTCCTTTATAAATTCACAGGTACCACTGCATGAACAGCATTTTTGCAAACCATGGCAATCAAAACTGTGTGCAGAAAGTCTATTCTGATTGCATGATTGGCTACTTCACTTAAAGAAATAGAAGGAGCTATATGACTTAAAACTAAGTCTCGCTAGGACCAAATCTTTCCAAGATACTTGAAAGAACTCCATCCTCCCAACTTTTCCCAGCCTTTAAAAGTTAGCATTATTCCAGAAGTCTAAGGGTGTTTCTTTAAGGTCCTTTGACACAGATTAGCCACACTTTAATGGGCTCTTTACAACTCTGTTGTGTAGTGGGTTCCCTTAACTTTTCAAGTGACATGAGGGTTGTAATCGGCATTAGTGATTTGCAAGTAGCTTCTTCTGCATTAATCGATGAGCGCAAGGATGGGATACAGTTTTAACCTACGCTTTTCCCACATTAAAAAATGCTAGCCTTTTAAAACATTTGTGACCGTATCTGGCAGGCTCTGAGACAAAAAGCAAGATTCCCTAGCTGCCTTTCCCACCACTTGCAAGTGCTGTCCATTTGAGTTCCATGCAGAAAGAGAGAATCTGCACTTCCTGTCTCTTTGAAGAGAAATAAAGTGAGGATTGCGTCTGTAGCTTTTGTTCTCTTCCAATCTGGCCTTGTGGATGGATCTTGTCCTCTGTGTGATCTCTGCCCACTGAAGCACAATGCCTCGCAGATGCTAGGGAAGTGAACTCTGAAGTGCCGTCCTGAGATCCAAAAGCAACTAAACTGTCATCTGCTGCAATCTATTTTTATATTTTGCTAGAAGGAGTCATCGTAAATAAAGAGGGAGGAAAAATTACTTCAGTGGCCCTCTTCTCTCCCCCACCCCTCGATCATTCCCTCTCAGGTGTCACCTGTCCTGTTGTAGGGATACTGCAGAAGCAAGAGTGAAAACAAATTACATTACTCTATGATGCATGGAATGAAAATGCCATTTGAGCCCACGGTTTCCACTAAAACGGCCCGTTTGCAAGAAGGAAGGGAGAAAAAAATCCAGCAATGTCACTACTGCTGAGGGTAACATAAAGAAAATAAATTGTAGGTATCTTTCATTCCGATATGCTGCATTTGGAAGCAAAATGTGTCCTTTGTATTCACGCTGATTTCTGTGCTACGGAGGAGATCCATCTATCATTTCTGCAATATCTAAGCTCCTCGGAACCTTTCGTGTTTTCATTCTCTCAGGCAATAGTTCTGGGACATAGGGAATACTATTATCTCCATCATACCAGTGGAGAAGTAAGACTTAGCAGGAGATCAGCTAATTTCCCCAAGGCTATACAGCAGATATTCTTGCACTTTTTATGGCTTGGACATTCCAGTGCCACAACAGCTTGAGCAAAGCCCACCTTCAGCTTATTTAACCTTCTGTCCCTGTCTCTGTAATGGAAATGAGTATTGTGGTTGCTCTCTCAGGAGATTGGCCTTGCCCTGCTAAGATCCTAATTTGATGTTCCTTCCTTAACAGTTTGACAAGTTACTTTTGGGAGGGCAGGGGAGAAGAGTTTCCAAAGTTGTTTGCAATGATGAAGAGGAAGGTATTGTTAGACTTCCCCCCCACCCCCCGTCAAAAGTTCTACAGTGCCTACACAAACCCTTTCTCTCTAAAGGGAGCGCATGTCTCATAATTGTGATACTCGTATATGTAAACACTTGTTTTTTTCTTTATCACATTTCAGTGTGACAGCATGCTGGACTCATTCACATTTATTATAATGGGATCAGAATTAGTGGTAAGCTCAGTTTTTGTGATGGCTATTGGTGGTTTTTTTTGGGGGGGGGGGTGTTAGATGCAAGGGAGGAGGCTTTGTACATTTTCTTCATGCCTGTGGCTATCGTCTGTTTGATCTACTGATTCTTTAGCTCTATTTTTGTTTGACTTCTTTGTGGCAAGATTCAGATAGGATGGAGAACATTATGACATAATAGGACCAACTGGATTTGGTTAGATGATTCTGTGAAGGCGAACCAAGCCATCTCATTGTCATTACATGAATTTGGTGGTGGTGGTGGGGTTTAGAATGCATCCTTACTGCCCATACAGCTGTTTCAGTGTCCTGTTTCTTGCAGTACTATGCTGGTGGTTTTATTGCTGTGTCAGCTGGTCAGTTGCATGCATAGATCAAAACAAGTAAATGAAAGGATGCATCCTCCTGTCCTGCCCAATTTGCCCATTAAGCTTGTCCTTCCAAGTCCTGTTCTCTGTGTCCCCCACCTGCAGAGGTGAAGTGGTCCATAACTAAAGACAGGGTTGTCTCTGTGGCGATGCCTCCCCTTTGAAATATCCTCCTCCTCCTCCTTGTATGTTGCCTACCTTAATGTCATTTAAGCACCAGGCCAATATGTTTCTATTCCCTCAGGCTTTTAAATGAAGTTTCATCCTATCTTTCAGCCATCTTATTTTTATGATCTTGGCTCATATTTTCTACCCCTTGATATTTTATAGCTTGTTTTGATGTGGAAGGTGCTAATAGTTGGAGATCTTTCCTGTGCTTCCCTGCACTCAGCAGTCCTTTCTGGCAAAATCACTCTTCCTGCCTCCTCTGTCGATCTGGCTGTCCTATTTTCCATTTTATTACTCCCATTGAAGACTTGGGTCTTTACCACCGTACCACAAAACAACTTATTCCCACTCCAACCACACCCCCACAGCCTGATGAAGAGTTCTAGAGAACTCGACAGTTGGTGTGAGTGTGTGTGAAGTGCTGCTAAGTCACTTCCAATTTATGGTGAGCCTACGGATTAATGACCTCCAAAATGTCTTATTGTTAACAGCCTTGCTCAGGTCATATAAATGGAGGGTTGTGGTTTCCTTGACTGAGTCAATCCATCTCACGTTGGGTCTTCCTCTTTTATTGCTGCCTTCAGCTTTTCCTTAGTGTCTTTTCCAGTGATTCTTCTCATGATGTGACCAAAGTATGATGGCCTTGGTTTAGTCATTTTAGCTTCTAGGGAGAGTTCAGGCTTATACACTATTTTAGAATACAGTTTTGTGGTATTCTGGTCAGTCCAAAGAGAAGATGTTGCATGCCAGAGTTTTGTTTTTGGGTGGTGCCTATAGTGCTTTGACTGTGCAAGGTGGTATTTGCACCAACTCGGGGGGGGGGGGTTGCTTAAGTGACAGTGATCTGATGATGCTGATAGTTGGTGGTTTGCTCAAGGAATTTGAACCCAGCACTCTGCTCATTATGCTCAGGTCTCCAGTGAGTCTCCTGAAGCTGCCATAACCATGTTCAAATTATTGTTGTCTGAATTAAGTGCCTCCCCAGTTGAGGAGGGAGTTGTCCTCATCCATGAGCTGTAGTACACCTTCCTTCTCTGCCTTAGTGACACATACCAGCTCCTTCTCCTTGACCTCACAGGAGATGAGGGAATAAATTTTCTTCGTGCTATAAACCCTGCTTCCTGAAGTGTGTGCTCAAAAACTAATTTGCAGGAAGAGACTCTCCTTTCATTCGAAATGTGTTTGTTTTGTAATGCGATGATTATCATCGTCCCTGAAGAGAAGTTAACAAGATGTCAATTAATCATGCAAATGAGAGGGAACAGATATCGAGCTGATTATGCTACTTGGAGCTAAATTATGTGACTGCCAGATGTTCGTTGTTTCCATAAGGCATGCCTCTTTTATGACTTCGCAACCTGTGACTGTATAATGTGCCCTATAGAAAGATGCACTCGTGCTTGGATCCCTTTGGAAGGAGGTTGACATAATAAGTCAAGAAGAACAAAATATGAGTCCAGTGGCACCTTTAAGATCAACAAAGCTTAATTCTGGGTATAAACTTTCATGTGCATGCACCCTTCATTGGCTACCCACCTGAATCTATAATTACAAGATGTTTCTTTCTCTCAACTGTGTTCTCTGCCATTGTCATCATGGTGGAAGATCCCCACTTCTCCTAAACTGTAGTCTGAGACAGGATGTATAAGTAGTGTCACAGAAGTGAGAAGTTGGGCAGCTCTTGGACCTCATTCAATAGGGATTTGCCTGTGGTACATAAAAAGGGACCATAGCTAAGTGGGCCACTCATGGGTTTGCATGCAGAAGCTCCTGGGTACAATCCCTGGTATCAGAGCATCAGTTTCAATGGGCTTAGACTAGAGTAACTCCACATAGGATTGCACTGTATGCCATAGCCTTTCCCCATGTTCTCACTTCATCCAAGTCCTCCCTCATAGGCATCAGGGCATAACAGGGGCATACAACTTTTTAGAAAGATAACATTTTCCCCTTCTTCTGCACAGTGATAGTCTTTACCATCTTACAAAATGTAAACTTTTAGGATTGGATCCCATGACTCCTTTCTGCTATGTTGGAACCTATCACATCCTTCTTCCTTCAACACTGAGTAAACTTTTGTCTATCGGGGTAAAACTTTCTCAGAAAAAGCCATTATCTACTGGAGGAAGCCTTTTTTCTTACTTTGGTGGAAGACTCAGAAGAAAAAAGTCACAGAATCCAATTCAATAGGATCCATTCAATAGAATCCATCTAATTCAATAGGAGCCAATGCACATCACGGTGCCACTAGCTGGGTCCAAAATTAGTGGCCATTGCAATGCTAGATTATATTGCTGCAGGGGCTACTCAGCTTAGTTTGCTCTTGGGCCATTTCCGCTTCTCAGCTTGCCCCTGCAGCAGTCAGCTATAGGGTTGCCAGCTCTGGGTTGGGAAACACCTGGAGATTTGGGGGATGGAGCCTAGGGAGGGCAGGGTTTGGGGAGGAGAGGAGCCTCAGTGGGGCACAATGTCATAGAGTCCACCCTCCAAAGCAGCCATTTTCTCCAGGGGAACTGACCTTGGTCATCTGCAGATCAGTTTTTATAGCAAGAGTTTTCCAGGTGCCACCTGGAGGCTGGCAACCTTAGGTCAGATATGAACATTAGGGTTAAGGGGATCTATGCAGCACATTATTACAATAAACACACTGCTACTTGTGAGCAAATTTTAATGTCTGGAGTGGTGTTAATGGGACAGCAGTTTTAGAATGCGCGTGCTGCTTTACAACAATCCTGTGAAGTTATTGATTTTACTGATACAGAACCTCAGGTGAACAGTGATTGCTTGCCTCGGGCCATACTCCTGAGACTCTAGAGGAACAAAGATTTGAGCATCAGTTAGTTAGATCCACATTATGCACTACTAGATCACTCTGGCTCTCAAGAGCCAGGCAATTCCTTAAAGATTCCTTCCCTTCCCTCCTCTAGCACCAATCATTTTGCCTGCCAGGAAATAGTTATATTAATTTGATTTTCAAAGTTTGTATTTTCTTGAACATGTTCATTGATTCTTTCTCTCCCTTGCAGCAGACTTGTTTGGGAAGTGTTAGAAGGCTATGAAAGTGTTTGGGGATTCATATTTTTGCTGTTATTATTTAAGCTCAAAATTGCTTTAATCAGTGTTGTCCGAACATCTCATTTTCCATTCCCCAATGACTGTCTTAATTTATTCCCCTAGTGACAATTGTCACTAGTGCTTTACAAGTTTTACTGAGATACTTGAAAGCTCATATTGCCTCAGTTCATGTTACCCCAGACTGGGCAAGTAGGAACAGGACTTTGTTTTCCACATTACTGTGGAGCATACATGAAACTCAAGGAACCACAGTTAACTTGAAATTAGTAAATTGTGTTCCAGAGATCCCTCTGTGTAACATCAGGGGACACATTTCTAGAGTGGACTATAGAATCCATTCCATATTCCATAACCAGCTCCAGATTTTTGATGAATTGGAATTGATTCAGTTTTTGATTAATTGGAATGGATTCAGTTGCAGCTCTGCCAACGAATGATTTCTCTCACTCAGCCTAACTCTAGACTCATTTGAATTCCTGTTTTTGTGAACAAATGCAGCATTACATAGGCACACTGGTGATCATGAAAAATGAAAAAGGCATTACTATGGAGACTCATGAAAGCCATTTAGTTGATGTTAGGATAGAGAATTATGCATTATATACAGAATTATGGTGTGGCAGTAAACAGGATTGCTGTATTGACTTCTTCCTTTTTCATCAGGTAGTATGTTTCTCTGCTCCCTCTCTACATCATTGGCTTCAACTTTTACATGACATCATAACATCAGGTAGGTGTTTTTACACATGAGGGAGAAGAGGGACAGAACTTGAGATGAGGATGCCATTTTTAGCAGCATCCCCCATAGTATGTGCAAGGTAGTCCTGTGCAAGTGTTCATTCTCAACCCTCAGTTCTCAGCATGGCTTCTTGTTTGTTACAGGCAGCAGCCAGAGTCATTGGATTGGATTCAGCAGTCTGTGGATGCAAGGATCACAAATCTTCCCCACATAATTTCCTCCTCCTCCCTGCCCCAGCAGTCCTTTCCAACCCTGAGAAAATTTTATTCTGAGGGTCATGGGAGCCACTCAAACTAGTAGTCATGTGATTCATGAAGCTATATTGGGGACTGGGGCGGGAGTCAGAATTGCTTCTTCCTCTTCTGTCAATGGAACTGTGCTGATGGAAGAGGTAGGAAGGGTGATTTCATTCCCTTCCTACTCCGCAGTGCATCCTC
Organism: Lepidodactylus listeri; assembly: GCA_029233225.1. NCBI lineage: Eukaryota > Metazoa > Chordata > Lepidosauria > Squamata > Gekkonidae > Lepidodactylus > Lepidodactylus listeri. The sequence goes on along the minus strand of JARCFY010000010.1, from coordinate 51,424,397 downwards.
CAAACCCATGTGGATATTAGTCCATGTGGGTCCCATGACCCTAGGCATAAATTTTCCTCAGGTCAGACAAGACTACTTGGGAGAGAGAAAAAAGGAAAAGATCTGCAGTGGTTAGCATTTTCTGCTGATGGATCGCTGGATGCAGCCCAAGGTAGGAAGGTCTACGTTCCCCTGTAATAGAGCTATGAAAAAGGGCTCATGAGTAGTACACTAAAAGTATTTAGTTTATGTTTAAAGCACACACAGCCATGGCTAGAAATGAAACAAATATGATTGTACTTAAGACAAAACTAAAAGAATAAAGCCCTTCCAGCTGCTTCTATAAGCAACTTCAGGAGGGCACAGATTAGAGTAGGGAAGAGGTCAGACAAGGATGGGCTCAACTCTTCCCCCATCTGGTACATTCAGCAAACTTAATCCAATAGATATGAGATTTGTATTAGTTCCCAGAAACTACTAGGGGGTAGTGACTGTGAAAAAAAACCCAGGTACATTATTTGTTAAACAGATGAGAGGTAGAATACGAGAAGCATATATGATCTGATTTGCTGATCACAGAGTTGTCTAGTAACGAAGCAGAATGTCAGTCTTGGATTCTTAAAACTCTTTCCTTTATATTAGCTGTGAAGGAACACATTTTTTCTTTGGAGGTTTGAAGTGAATAAAACCTTCACTCTGAGTTGTAAAAGTCCCCCCCCCCCCGGGCAGAAAACAGGCAAGAAGGGAGAAAGTCAGTTCAGTTGCATTCCAGGTGTACATCAGCTCACCTTCATACAAACACTAATAGATCTAGCTGGAGAGATAATGGGTGGGTCACACTTTTCCCCTTCTCCAAACAGGGAACAGAGCTATAAGGGACTAGAAAGGCTCCAGATAAAATCTCCAGGAAGGAAATTTCTGGAGACGTCAGGAAAAGCCTCTTTGACCTAGCCTGGCCAGGTCAGTAGGAAGGGAAAGGGAGATGATAAAAACTGCTTGCAGCAAGAAGGAGCTTTCATTCATGCTGGGTCCATCAGAGGAGACAAAACACTCCACTGAGGTTTGGAGCAAGCAGCCAGTAGCCATACGGTGGCCTGGTCAGCAAAAAGGAGGCTTCAATGTAATGGTAACTATAAAGATCTGTAACAAGCTAAGCTAAACAGCCTGTCCTATATATTAACATCCGATAGGGCATGTATAGAGAGAGGGGCAGAGGAATTGTGTTATACCCATTTCTTTTTAATCCCTTGCTCAGTTTGGTGCTGGGCTAAAAGTATGCTTGGGAACATTTGCTTTTTAATGGGCGTGATCATACGCACCCATTTGCAACACAAGAAGGACGATTCCCCGCCGGCTCAAAGTGGCGTGATCACACAAGCACATCTGGGAAGCATTCTGCAACTGGTGTCAAAGTGTCGCAAACCACTTTGAGCCGGTGGGGAATCGACTTATTTAGCTACCAGTGAAAGTGTTAGCCGAATTGCTTTAATTTACCTTTAGCAATCAGCAAAATACACGGGTTCTTGCCAACTATACCAGGGTCCCACCCCTCCCGGGAGATCTCAAGGAAAGAGGCACGTGAGGCAGGTTCCAAGTTCAATGTTGTTTACTGGATCATGTAATCGAGCATACAAAAATCGTAATCACACACACAATCTTACAGGACTAATAAAATAAAGCGAGAAAATAGCACTGTTGCATGAGCAGGTTTCGTTGGTGGGGAAAGCACGTTACCTTAGGTGCGTTGTCCGATGTCAAGATGAGTTGGATTTGGGAAGAAAGGTATAAAAGCTATGGGGCCACGAGGCTTGAACCGGCAAGACCACGTGGTTCTCCTGGATCGCGAGTCCAGAGAGAGAAAAAGGGGTTTAAAGATGGAGGCAAGGGTTGGGGACAGGAAGCTGGACTGAAGGGTCAATAGGTAAGATAGAGGGCGATGGCTCAAGAGGCCGAGTGACTCTGGGTTTGGACTTTTATTGGGGGTCTTGGGGCGGGCTCTGCAGACCACAACCCACTAACACTCCTACTAGGCGGTCCGTCCCTGTTGGACCTTGCTATAGGTTAAAGGTGAACAAAGGGAGGAGGTCCAGGGGTTTGGTCAGTGTTGCAAAAGTATGACTTCACCAGGAAACAGACACTGAGTCTGGGGTCCGATGACTCACCTGGCCAACCTATTGTCAGTTGATGGTTTTAGCCAAGTATCTGATGGCTGGCACAGTAGGTGCTAGGCAGTCTTGTTAGCATAACTTATTCAGATGTATATTGAGGAATGGGGGTTAACCAGCGGATGTCTGACAGAAGGAGGCCTCATGGCAAGAGGAGTCCTTTGTCCTTGTCTTGGGTGAACTGCTTGGGGTGTCAGCCTCCTGGCTTGGGCTGGAGCTGGCTCCTATGTGGAGAAGAAAGCGCAAGTCCCTTCCACTGCTGGCGACACAGAGTTCAAACTTATGGATAAAAATCCATAAGAGCACCCAAGGGTGCCTTGCTGGCCAACATTTCCCCCCCTCGGAGACCTGAAGGCGTCAGGTGAAGGTCTCCGAATACGAGTGATAGAACAGAGACAGACTGCATGATGGCGATCCTGGAAGAAAGAATTGGCAAGGGACGGACCCAGAAGATGACAAAAATCTATCGCAATAAAAATTCCAAATTGTTGCTGGGGCGGACATAAAAACAAGGCTTTGTGCATTAGACCACCAAGGGAGCCTATGTAGAAATATTTAATTCTTTAATTAGCAGAAACGTCTTTAACTGAAATATTAAAAGTAATTCTAAAAATTGCTTACTTTAAATTCATTGTAAAAAGCCTTATAGAAGCATTATAAATTTCTGATTAGTATCTATACATAAAGCATTTAATACTTATAGCGGAAGTGCACACATTTGTATCAATAAAAATACTCCACAAGGAATGTACAAGGAAATAAAATGGTTACAAACAATTCTTCGTCCATCTCTCCTGAGCGGCAAGGCTTTTCTGCTGGAACAGGGCAACTGGTGCTGTTTGAACAGGAGAGAGGCGCGCTTTACATTGTATCTAATGGAACACCAGGACTCGTATGTCTTCGGCTTTTCGGAAGCCACTCGGGTCTTAATCCATAGCTCATGAGGCTCTCGGCTATGCCCGTCCCTCCTCGGCACGGACACGAGTCAGTTCGGCCGGGAAGGAGGAGACCGGTTTGCATATTGAGGAGTCGCCCCCCCTTGCTATCTAAAAGCATCATGGGTACTTACTTAGATTAAGAAAAAAGGATATTAAAATAAAACATAGCTTAATGATTTTGCAAGCAGAGTGTCTAAAGGCATTCAAGAAATACGGAAAAGGTCAAAACAGGTCAGACATCTGGAATCATTGTATTATGAAAGACACATCATCTTGGGGTCCTGGCTGGAATAATCACAGGCAAGGTATTCACCCTTCGGGGTTGGCGGAGTCTCCGGGCACGCCTCCCGAACCCTGGGGAGCATTTGTGAGATGTGTGCCTGAGAGAGACACAGACGCACACACGCACAGGCAGGGCATGCAAAAGCTGGGTTCGGGAGTTGCGTCCGGTCGACTCTGACCTTTTATCTGGAGCCGGGTGGCTCCGCGGGGACGCCATTAGCTGCGTACCCGTTTTAGCTTGGAGGGCTCCCTTCGGGGGGCCCTCCCCTAATACTGTACAAAAATAGAACAATCTTTCCCCCTTAAGCCTGATCCCAGTGGTACCGTCCCATATCCAATGAGGAGCGGACTGGGCAGCTAGTCACTAGGCAGAACCCCTCAAAGGTCGCGTGTTTTGGACTTGGCTGTATATGTTACGGCTGGAGGCTGTTGCGTATGCAAATGAGAGGATTGTTTGGGCATTCTGGGATACACAAACATTTCAAGAAAAATAAATTTATTAAAAATCAAAAACAATCGAATTGGACACCAGTGTTGGAGCGAGGATACGTTTTAGCTTGCAGGCACTTCAGGGAGAGAGCTATTGAAAATCTCCCTTTAACTTAGAAAGAGGTTAAAAAGAGGGGACAGGGGTCTTTGTCCGGGGTTCTGATCTAACCGGGGAGTCCTTCCCAGGCACTCTCCACTGCTTCGTGCAGGGAGAGCTTGCACGCCTGGTGAAAGAGAGCATGGGCCGGATTTAAATTCCGAACCCAACTTCTGCATGTCCTCCAGATCATTTCGGCTTGGAGGGGCCGCATGGCAGAGGGAGACAAAGGATTCGTTTGTCCTACTTCTTCCTCCTGAGCCGTCTCTCGGGCTTCCATGTCCTCCTTGTGCTTGTTGTCCTGCTCACTAATGACTCCCCACGGTTTGTCTGGGCCTCGGCCCTCCCAACACTGGTAAAGAATAGAAAAGCAAGCGCAGAACAAAAGTGTTTTGGCAAGCAACCGGTTTTGCTTTGCAAACAGAAGACTCGGTTTGCAAACAAACGGTTTATTTCTTGCCCGTAGAGTGCACAAAAGAAACAAAGAGGCGGAGACAAAAACAAAACCGTGCATACTGAAAAAAAAAAGTTTGTGGACAAGGCGACGTGCTCATAAAAATAAATAACTAAAGGAAGTACATATGGGGACTAAATAAGTTAATGATGATTGACGGTTTATGTAGATTGGGCGTCAATAAGGGCATGCTGGGAGAAAAGATATCATAAGCAAAATATATTTTAGAAACACAAGGGTCGAATAAGAAGCTCACCCCGAGATGGCCGAGTGTTTTGGGGTTGAGGATCGCTTGGGCAGATAGTTAGGGAGGAGGTCACACTAACATAAAGAGATGCAGAAATATGTGGCCGGGGAGGCTCTGGCTGGAGCGGGCTAACCTTGGGGCCTTACCCCAGGCACCCGTCGCTGCCGCGAGCGGCGATCGGATTGCACGCCTGGTGGAGATGGGGCGAGAGAGGTGGAGAATCGGAGTAACTTCCGACCCCAACTTCTGTGCGCACCACCGGGAGAAGCCGCCTACTCAGCTTGACATTCGTGCTAGCCACAAATGCAACTACGGAGCTTTTGTCGACGGCATCTTTGAATGCGCCCTCGGCTCTTCTGATCTCCCATGAAGAAATGCTTTCGGTCCTCCCACCCCCTATCTCCCTTTTCTTTCTCTCATTGCTCCCTATGGTTCGTTAGGGCTTCGGCCCGCCCAATACTGGTTAAAGAATAGAAATAAAAAAGGAAAATTCTTGGGAGCAAGCAGAGGCTTGTGATAATCCTAAGATGTGGCTGGTTATGAACCGTAAAAAGGGCGTACTGACATTGGTGGGAGATTTTTGCAAAAGTGAAACCAAAAATAAAAGAAGTCCGGGGCACGGATTGGAACGGTCAAAGGATATACAACGTAATAGCACACGTTTGGAGATGACTAATTTTAAGATCCACGTGTCTGGGCGTATGCAAAATAGAGCTGCCGCAGAGCACGCTGGTTCTCAATTTCTGAAGACCGAATTTTTGTTTAATAAGTTGTTATTTTGAAAACTGCCAATGTCGCAATTAAAATACTTTAGGAGGTTTCAAATTGGGAACCCAGGGGTAAAAGTGATTCAATATTTTTATGTCCTATAATCGAAAAAGTCCTTGCCAGGGGAGAGCTCGCACAAAAAGATCAGGGCTTGCCTTAACCTTTTTGAAAGGATTGCATTTCTCCCACTGGTTTTCCAGTAGGACTTGCACATTTGCACTCCCTTTCTTGGCCTGCTCCGTCGCGCTGGCCTCCAAACGTGACCATATTGCCACAATGGATCTCAGTCATCCTGAGAAAGCTCCACTGGCTTCTTGGCGGCCTGACAATATGGTTTTTTTGGTGCCAGCGATGCTACAGAGGAATCAAAAAGGCAGCAAGATTTAGGTCTTCTGAGTATGTGCAGGAGACTGAACCGCTTTCGGCTGCATTTGTAGTCTCGCTGATGTTCCCTTGGGTTCGGTAGACTGCTGCTACAGGCCAATTTTCCTACCTCATGGGTCTCTTCTTAAGAGACCCACCCAATAACGGTTAAAGAATAGAAACACAAACATAAACACACATAAGGGTCTGGAAATGGAGGAAGACAGACAAACATATGGAAAAGGGCAACAGGTAAGGTATGCCAGAGGCTGGAAAGGAGGGGCTAAGAATTCGAAACCTTAGATGCAACGTGCATCAAGGCTTGGAAGTCCGTGGCTTTAGATTGAGCTTCCAATTTGTGGATTTGTCTTCTCACCCAACAAGTCATTGTAAGTAGCGCCACTATCAAAATAATTTGGAAGGCCAAAATGATGACTATGGGGTGGAGCATTAAATTTAAATATCCCGTCGTTGTCGGCGACCAACCAAGAAGAGATTCCCACCAGCTATGTTTGCCAGCCTCTTTTATTTCCACAGCCAGTTCCTTAATTCTGGCACCATTATGGGAAACGTTTAAGGCGGCTTTATCTCCCGCTTTCTTTAGCTGGGCCAGGCGTTCTTGGAGGTCTGGGTGAGAGAGCAATTTCCGTAGGGCTTCCAGTCCTAACCCCAAAGGCACTGGAGCAATAGAGTCATATAATTCTGGGGATAGGGCCATTTCTTGTTGTGTCCAAATGGGGGTTTCAAAATAAAAATCACACCCTCTTATGGAGGTAACATTACAAAAGCATCTGTTTATTCCAGGCAACATTTGTTGGTAGTATAGTGTATTGAGGTGAATGTGTTCGCAGGTAGTTCTGAGACAGACACAAGCTTTGCCTATATATATAATAGTAGATCCGGTCTCACTGACTGCGTCGAATTGACAGTGAGATATGGCGTGTTTCTTGGGAACTAGGCATGGGTGATGTTTCTCTAGGGCTTCGTCATCACAGATGAAGCCTAAGTTCTCCTTATGGGTACATCCGTCTAGATTGATCATATGCCAGCTTGATGAGCTTACTTTAGCCCATCGGTCACTGTTCCTGGCATATAATACGGTGTCCGAATCAACCTGAATACCCAGTGGAACTACTGGATAGATGTGGAAAATGTCTTTTGCGGTCACTGTGGTTATAACCAATTGCAAGGTCTGGGTTACTGCATCAAAAGAGGCGTTTGCCAATGACCACCAGTGCTCGAGCGAGATTTCACTGGTGGTTAGATTTCCTTTAATCAATTCCCTTATTTCTAAAGGTATAACTCCAGCCATAGCTTGTTTGATTATAGTCATGGCAGTGACTACATTAAGAGTTTGTGCTTGAGTGCAAGCAAGAGCCAATGAGATATTGTTTTGTAAAGACTGAATGTCATCAAGGAGATTGGTAAAATCTTTTTCCATGATTTGTTCCCAAGTAATCAGCACTGGATTGGTGGAGCGTTCCACGTGGGCAAGGGAATCCAATGATTGCGTGAGAGGGAGGCTCATTTGAGAGATGTCGAATGAAACCTTGGAGGCTTTATTCGCTATCACTTCTATGTTTGCAGCATCTATGGCTGCCATGCCCGCTCCTACGGGTGCGACCCAATCAGAAAGATCGCGTTTAGTCCTTCTAGAGAGCTCTCCTTTACGCCACATTAGGATCCAATTGTCCCAACCTTGCTGGGTCGTGTGTAAGTAAGAGTCACAGAGGGCATGGCTGAAAGAAGTGCCGAGCCCATTTAAGCTGACATTGACTCTTTTGACTGATATTTGCGGCTGCATCAAGACTGTTTCTTGATGATTAAATTTTAGAGTGTGTGCTCCCACTACCGGGTAGGTCAATGAGGCCAGTGCGTCTACATTTTGGATGAGTGGGTCCAAATTTAGTGTGTGATTTGCATCACCCATTATTAAAGTATAATTTCCTTCCTGATGAGTGAGCTGTAGAGTTGTTGTTCCGATAGCTTTAAGATTTACAGTATCGGTGGCATTGAGGCAGACAGACGTGTTTAAAAGTAAGGTCCAGTCTGGGGGACCTTGCTGCTTTAACGCAGAGCAGTTAAAATGCCAATTGAGCTTACCCCATGCCAGTGGCTCTAGGTCTATGTCTTCGCCGAATGGGTCCGTGAGCGTTATTGGGACTTCTGTGTCGTTATGGAAGTGTCGGGAGCCAATAGAAATGATTACTTTTAAAGGGTCGCCAATGTCCCATACGGCAGCTGATATTACAGCTATGTCTGTGTATAGGGAGATGGGGGTAGGAGCAGTATATTCGATGGTGGAGGTGTTGGTTTTGGCTTGTGACTGTTTACACAGGACCACTTCCATTTCATCCATAGAATATTTCCCGGAGGTGCATAGAGTCACCTTTTCTCCGGTGCGACTGTGGATGCAATGTGTGAGCTGCTGTGGTGGACATCGATCTATAGGTGTAAGTGTGACTGCTCTGTCATGCCGTCCTGTTACACAGGTAAAAATTCTAAAAGGCATGTTTATTCCCACGCATCTCCATTTGGTCAAGACTACCGTATGGTTGGCTATTTGTGTTGCTGAGGTATAACAAAACAAGGACAATCCAAATAAGAATACAAGTTTTAATGATCTTACCAATTTGTCTGCTGCTGGGGTGGAAGATCCTGGATGCATTCTGTAATATAATGTTTGAGGGGTGTGTGAGTGAAATTCCTGAACTTCCATACTGTGGTCGACATACCCAAGCAGTCACAGTATGGTTCCCTTTACCTAAGGCTGGGGGTGAGTGTAGTGGTCCCCATGCGTAAGCCCGGTGCGATTTTTACTGCACGCTCCCGCGGCTTCTCTTAAAAGGGAACACTGTTTATACACCATGGTCTCCCCCCCCTTGCTTCCGAAAAGGCAACTAAAGCCGTGAGGAAGCATTTAAAAGGCAAGGCAGGTCTCTCCAAGGGAGAACAGAGGCACAAGATCAAAAACGTCCGTGGGCAAGTGAGGTCCGAAGGTAACAGCGGCAATAGGCTGCGAAGTTCCCCCGGGATCCGGAGTGAGGTTAGGAGGTTGTGGAACTGGATTCCCCTTCCACAGCTTGAGCTGAGAGGAATGGAAGAACTTGTACCACGTCTGACCATGCTTCCTGGGAATGGCAAGCTTGTAGACCGCAGGGCTTACGCGATCCACAATGGGGACCGGGCCAGCCCATTTGGCCATGAGAGCATGCTGATTCCTGCTAAATTTCCGGTATAGAACCTGCTGTCCGGGTTCCCAAAGCTGAGGATTGTGCACCCAGCCGAGCTTTTTATCCACTGCCAGTTGGCTTTGCCCTAACTCGTTAGCCACTTGGAGGTGAATAATCAGTAAGTCTCGGATAAGAGTCTTAACCCAGATATCGTGTGCCACTTGCGTTTCCAGATCGCCTGGCATGTCATGTTGGAGCCAAAAGGCTTCAGGCATGCGCATCTTTCTCCCGGTCATGACCATATGAGGGGAGTAGCCATGTCTGGCTGTAGTCCCTCGTATTGCCATGAGAACTATGGGCAGTTTTTCGTCCCAGGTGCGACCTGTGGAAGTGACTATCTTGGCCAGAGCTTCCTTGAGGGTGCGGTTTGTGCGTTCAATTGCCCCTGACGACTGAGGGTGAGCGGCAACGTGGAACCGCTGCTTAATTCCGAGAGCCTTACAGAGCTCCTGGGTGACCTCACCTAAAAAGTGGGGTCCGCGGTCAGAATCGATGACCTTAGGGATACCCCAGCGGGAAAAAAGGTTATTAAAAAGTAATTGGGCCGTAGTGGAGGCCGTGTTATTGTGGCAGGGGAATGCTTCGACCCATTTCGAGAATGGATCAATCACAGTCAAACAATATTTGTTCCCCCTGCGAGTCTTAGGCAGAGGTCCGATAAAATCAATTTGAACCCGAGCCCAGGGTCCTTCTACCCTCTGGTGCTGAATGGGGGCTTTGGGACCTGAAGAGTCCGCGTTAACCATGGCACATGATAGGCAATTATCCACCCACTGTGCCACGTCTTTGCGGATGTTTGGCCACCAGCCCGCGTCCCTGACCCGTTCCAGAGTCGGTTCTTTACCCCGGTGTCCTTGCTCATGGATAAATTGAATTAAATCGGCCCGGACTTCGACAGGGACAACCCAGTGTCGGGTCCCTGTGTTGTCAAAAGCCCAAATAACTCCCTCTTCTTCCTTGATGGTGTATCTCCCAGTGGGATCTTTGCCCTTGGAGAGGAGATCCTGAACATCGGCATCATTTGCTTGGAGTTCCCCGAGATCTATAAATACAGGGGGAATGGCAGGACGGTCGTGGAGGGTTTTTGCCTTGCCTCTAGTCACTACTGGGTTTACCGGACAAGCGGGTTGCTCTGAAGGTGAGGTAAAACGTGCCGCTTCCTTGGCTAAGAGATCGGCTTGATCATTCCAATAAGCCACTTCGGTGTCTGCCTTTTGGTGACCTTTGACATGGGAAATTTGTGTCTCTGCTGAGCGTTTATGGAGGAGCCGCACGACTTCTCTCCATAATATTAAATGAGCTACTGGCTTCCCTTCCGCATTGACCCATTGCTGTCTTTCCCAGTGTGGGAGCCAGACGGTGGCGGCCTTGGCCGTCCAGTCCGAGTCCGTGAAGATGGCTACGGGGCAGTCTGAAGGTTCAAACTCAAGAACAGCCTTAAGGGCAGCGACCTCTGCGGCTTGACTAGAGTGGGGACGGACAGCCGCTTGCAGGGTGTAATTGTCGTGGACCCGGACCGCGCCATATCCTGTATGTGGGGTGCCAGCTATATGGAAGGACGAGCCATCACAGAACCAGCAATTAAACCCTTTTTGCTTGGCTTCTTCTAATGGCACTCCCCATATAGCAGGCCAAGGCAGATGTTCCACGTCTGGAAGTGGGCATTCGTGTTCATCCCCAGTGATGAGCAGACCGTACGGGGCAGGTTGCTCCTTTTGCTCTTTCTTATATTCAATCCCCTTATTGACCAGGGCAAGCGTCCACTGGGCAATGCGGGCATTGGATACCTGACCGTCCTGGATCTTCCCTGAGAGGATATACTTAAGGGGAGTGTGTGTTGTTTGCACAATGACTTTGGCTCCCCCGATTATAAACTCCCAATGCGTAAGGCTCCAGACTAGGGCTAGACATATCTTTTCACACGGGGTGAACTTTATTTCGACGGAAGAAAGATTGCGGGAGGCATAGGCTACAATCCTGGGGGCCCCGGCATGATGCTGGATGAGCGTGGCTCCGATACTTTTCTCCGTGTGGGCTAACTGAATGTAAAAGGGTTTTGTTGGATCTGGATGAGCTAAGGCAGGAGCCGAGGCAAGCGCTTGCTTCAGGCTGGCAAATGCATATTGTTGGTCAGGTCCCCAGACCCATGGAGCGTCCCTCTTAAGGAGAGCATAGAGTGGCCGGGCTTTGTCAGCGAACCCTTCCATGAAATCCCTGGAAAAATTGAAGGTTCCTAGGAGAGCACGGAGGGAAGGCACATCTGTTGGGGCGGGGAGCTTGGCGATTACGGCCATTCTCTGTGAGTCGGGCGTCCTGCCGTCGGGTCCTAGTGCTAGGCCGAGGTATTTTACATTGGTTTGAACCAGCTGTGCTTTGTCCCTACTGGCCTTGAAGCCATCAGCTTTTAGAAGGTGGAGGACTTCTCTAGTAACTTCCATGGTTTCTTCCTCAGTGGGGGCGTGGACCAAGATGTCGTCCACATACGACAACACGTGTTCCTTGGAGGAGGGGCCGAGACGATCCCACATACGGACCACATGTGCGTGGCAAATGCTGGGACTAGAATGGAAGCCTTGTGGTGTTCTTTTGAATGCATATTGCTGGCCGCGAAAAGTGAACGCGAATTTATACCAGCAAGACTCGTGTAGCTTGATCGAGTGGAACGCGTTAGCCAAATCAATCACACTATAGTATCGAGATCCGGCCGCAATGGCTGCAAGGATCTCGTGGTATTTGGCTACTACCGGCGCTACTGGTGGGGTTACAGCATTCAGGGCTCGGAAGTCCACCGTCATTCTCCAGGTTACACCGTCAGCCTTTAGGACTGGCCACAGAGGGGCATTGCATATAGACTGCATGGGGAGGATTACGTCCCATTGTAAAAGGCCTTCTATGGTTTTGGCGATCCCATTTTCAGCTTCTGCAGGGTATTTATATTGTTTCTGAGGCGGAGGATCTTGACCTTCGATGAGAACACAGGCATCTCTCACTGTCCCACATTCTGCCTTGTCTTTGATCCAGACCTCAGGAAAATCTCGGATCCAGGGATCGCTAGGCTCAATTGGGGCCAGAGGGAGAGGAGCTTTGAGGGCCGCACATCTATGGACTGCATTGATTTCGCGAGGGCCCTCTGGAATTTGCCAGAGGAAGCCGTTTGCTAGATCAATAGTCAAGCCATGTGCTTGGAAAAAGGGGACCCCTAGGATGCCAGCATCCTCACCCTGATTGTCGCAGGCAGACACGAGGGTAGAAAGAGTTCCTACAGTTAACGGAACGTCTTTCCAGACCGTGGCTCTGTGTGCGCCTCCAGCAAAACCGGCGAGCATAATGGCCTCCTGAGTGGGTTGGCCGTGGGCAGCTAGATATGGACTTAGTACATTGAGAGCGGCCCCGGTGTCGATGAGAAGGGTAGCAGGCTTACTGTTCCCTGGAGTCCCGACCCCTGCTTTCACGGTCGGTCTCCCCCATGTATCGGGCTTCAAGGGAGCCACAACGCCATTGGGGAGAGCCCGGGACTCCGGGCAGCCCTAGCTGTGCTTTGTTAGTTCTGACAGTTCCTTACTAAGCACCGGGTAGATGGGCTGACCTGGTGCCTGTGCCTTCTCCTCACTCTCAGCCAATGCACGAAGCAGAACACTATTAGGCTGCTTGTGGAATCTTTCCATTTCGTAGCCCCTTTCCCTAAGCTGCATCCATACCTGCCTCCTCAAGGTATCGGACGTCTCCGGAGGCTGATAGCTGGGGTTCGGTTCAGGTGCCGACGGCTGATACGCCTGTGGCTGGTTTGCTTGGCCTTGTGGCTGCCCGTATTGGCCTTGAGGGGGGCCCTGATAGTTTTGAGGAGGTGGTGCGGAAGGCTGGAGGTGGGCTTGGGCAGGATTGCTGCGGTAGTCTCGATATTCCCTTTTTCCTCTGAAATTTCCTCCTCCTCTCTGATAATTGTTCTGCCAAGGTTTGCCTCTCTCATACCGGTCCTGTCTAGGGTATCGGTCATTTTTGGGCTCATACTTTCCAGACGGTTGGAACTGCGAATGGGGCCCATGGTTGGCGTAAGTTATCGCCTGTATGGGTTCGTCATCCTCCCTATCCTTTAATTTCTTGCCTTTGTGGGGTTTTAGAGCTCCAGCACCTCGGAGAAGAGAGGCTATTCTTTTAATCTTTTTCTCCAGATCTGTCCAAGTAGTTGACGCACCATCTGCTATGTTTAAAGATAGTTGGGCTTGGGTTTGGAGGCCACTTACAAGTGCTTCCTTGAAATCGTCCTCCTCATAGTCAGGCGCACCAGTGGTGGGTTTTATAGCAACTTGGTCTGCTAGGACAGCTAATAGTTGTTTCCTAGCCATATATGTCTCTGGATCTTCATTGGGGCTCTGTCTTTCCAACACATAGAGAGCAAGTAAAGTAGTGTTGGGATTCAGATATTTAAGGACGTCCTGCATCCACTTCGTCTTTGAAGCTGCAGTTAAGTTGCCACTCACAATGGCTGCATTGAGAGTTGGAAGCTGGGGGGCTGCTACGCACTGACGGGCCACCAATGTGAGGTCTTCTCCGCTAGCGGAGTTGTAAATCATATCTACATTGGCCATCCATTGTACGGAATTCTCCCTCGTAAGAGGGCCCAATTGCTCAGCTACTGCCTTAACCTCATCGGGTTTCCAGAGCCTGGTCTCGGTCACAACCTGGGTGGATGTATCATCGCCTTCTGTGATCACCATATGTTTTGTGCTAATGGGGTGCATAGGGGCGCTGGGTTCAATGGCCGAGATTTCTGAGAGGTTTATCATACTTCCGGGGTGTACAGTGGAGATCACTGCATTCTGTATTCCCACTTGCTTCTTCAGGGTGGCAATTTCCCTTTGGCAAGCCTCGTGATTAGCTTGCTGTATTTTAATTTGGTTCTGTTCCACTAAGTATTTTGCCGCAGCCTTAGAAGTATTTATCTCTTCTCTTGACTGAGTCAATGCGCTCTCTGTCAATTCTACCTTACGGTTTAGGCCCTCGATCTTTTTATTGGCATCTTGGACCGCAATAGTAAGACTCTGGTTTGCCAGAATTACATTTAGTTTCTCGGTCCTCAGCCTATGCTCCTCGTCCTCGTGGGCTGCTTTCAGCTGGTTAATCTCTTGTTCTAGCTCATCTTGTTTATTGGCCATAAGTTCCTCATAATTTGTACGTTGGAACGTGAGATCTTGTTCATGCTTGCTTTTTATTTCCACTAATTCCTCTTTGGTGGCCTCGAACTTAGATTCTAATCTGTCGAATCTGGCCACCTCTCTATCCACTGCTGCCTTATTTTGAACGTTTAGTTCTTCCAGCATTTGCTGATACTCTTTGACTATGGTCTCTTGCTTCTGATTACTCTCCTTATTGGTTTCCTCTAATTTTTGGTTAGCCTCTTGGACTAGCAACTCGAATTTTTGGTTGCTTTCTTTTACAAGTTCCTCCAATTGTTGGTCCCTATCTCTTACGAGTTCCTCCTGTCGGTCCACATCCGCTTGTAGGCGTGTAATGACGGCAGCAGCGTCCTGCAAAGCCGTGTATAAAGCCCAACTAGCGGCTATGTCCTTGGCAGTAGAACTAGGTTTCTGGGATGTGCAATAGTCCTGGAAAGCATTCCGGGCTATTTCTAATGGATTGGGGCCCTTGAAAGATCCTTCCTTCCAAGGAGACTTACCCTTTTTCACCAGCCATTTCTCTAGCTTAGGTTCGTCCTCCTTGGTACGAAACATCTTTGTAGGGATTCTCCTGTTTTCACGTACAACAGGGGCAAAAACTGGGAAGTTGTCTCTTCCGCTTCTCTTAGGTCTCAAAGCTGCTTTTGTTAGCACAAGGAGGCTAACGTTACTTATTAATTAGCACACTTTCTATGCAGTTTTTAGGGCCGGGGGACTCTCACCCCGCGACACTCAGGGATTACTTTTTAACCCAAAAACCTGGCGTTTGAAGCTGAGGAATATCCGTTCCTTCAGACTCCGGGTGCCTCCAACCCAAAGAGACTCCTTTGTCTCCGAGGTTCCTCTACCTCTTAACTTTGGGGTTTCGAGAACGGGGTGGCCAAGCCTCGCTTCTCTGACGGGATTACCTCCTAACCCGTATTATAAGGTTTCTAGGCTTCTCCTAGCCTCTCTGGATTACCTTTAACCACAGACCTGAGCTATGGCGGACTCAGTCTATAGTGAGCTATGGCGGACTCACTGAGCTATGGCGGGCTCAACACAACTACGAGCTATGGCGGACTCGGAAAATAGTGAGCTATGGCGGACTCACTGAGCTATGGCGGGCTCAACACAACTACGAGCTATGGCGGACTCGGAAAATAGTGAGCTATGGCGGACTCACTGAGCACTGGACTTTCTCTAGCCAGTAGGGTTTCCAGACAATATGCCTCTTCAGGGTAACCCCGAACCTAAATTAATTATTTCCACTTCGTTGAGTGAAGTAAGGCAAGGGAGGAGCAAGGGTGCGCTCAAAGAAAGGTTCCTTTTTTCGGATTCAGCGGGTGTATGTAGTGTATGTGGTGTTGGTGCAACTGGCCTAGCGCCCTACTCTGGTCTTCTTTGGGGTCCCTTCCCACAAGATAGACGCGCGGACGGTCACACAGTTTGACCTGGGATAAGAGAGAGAGAGAGAGAGAGGGGGAAGCCACCCACGATAGGTTGCTCACTAGAGCCAGGCACGCAGACAGAAACCAATCATACAGCCTCTCCAAGAGTTCCGGAAGTGGTTTTTCCCTTACGTCTGTGGGTTAAAGACACGCCTGTCGACTATGGCGCGAAATTTAACCCTCAGGGCAAATCCCGGACGAGCCCCCAATTCTGTTAGCCGAATTGCTTTAATTTACCTTTAGCAATCAGCAAAATACACGGGTTCTTGCCAACTATACCAGGGTCCCACCCCTCCCGGGAGATCTCAAGGAAAGAGGCACGTGAGGCAGGTTCCAAGTTCAATGTTGTTTACTGGATCATGTAATCGAGCATACAAAAATCGTAATCACACACACAATCTTACAGGACTAATAAAATAAAGCGAGAAAATAGCACTGTTGCATGAGCAGGTTTCGTTGGTGGGGAAAGCACGTTACCTTAGGTGCGTTGTCCGATGTCAAGATGAGTTGGATTTGGGAAGAAAGGTATAAAAGCTATGGGGCCACGAGGCTTGAACCGGCAAGACCACGTGGTTCTCCTGGATCGCGAGTCCAGAGAGAGAAAAAGGGGTTTAAAGATGGAGGCAAGGGTTGGGGACAGGAAGCTGGACTGAAGGGTCAATAGGTAAGATAGAGGGCGATGGCTCAAGAGGCCGAGTGACTCTGGGTTTGGACTTTTATTGGGGGTCTTGGGGCGGGCTCTGCAGACCACAACCCACTAACACTCCTACTAGGCGGTCCGTCCCTGTTGGACCTTGCTATAGGTTAAAGGTGAACAAAGGGAGGAGGTCCAGGGGTTTGGTCAGTGTTGCAAAAGTATGACTTCACCAGGAAACAGACACTGAGTCTGGGGTCCGATGACTCACCTGGCCAACCTATTGTCAGTTGATGGTTTTAGCCAAGTATCTGATGGCTGGCACAGTAGGTGCTAGGCAGTCTTGTTAGCATAACTTATTCAGATGTATATTGAGGAATGGGGGTTAACCAGCGGATGTCTGACAGAAGGAGGCCTCATGGCAAGAGGAGTCCTTTGTCCTTGTCTTGGGTGAACTGCTTGGGGTGTCAGCCTCCTGGCTTGGGCTGGAGCTGGCTCCTATGTGGAGAAGAAAGCGCAAGTCCCTTCCACTGCTGGCGACACAGAGTTCAAACTTATGGATAAAAATCCATAAGAGCACCCAAGGGTGCCTTGCTGGCCAACAAAAGGGCAGTCTCAAATGGTTTGCGACGGCCCAGAACTGACCTTTCCTGGTGTGATCACACCAGAGCAAACAAGTGGCATTGGGGAGCGGGCTTTTTTGGGGGGGGGTTCCCCTCCCATCCCGGTATGCGCATCATTGGATGATCCCAAGGGTGGACAGGCAAGTCATCGATCCCTTGTAGAAGCAGATAAGAGCACCGAAAACGGCCGAAAAAAAAAAACCAACTCGCCCACGGCTGCGTGTGATCACGCAGCGACAGTTCGCCCTCACAGGTCCATGGACCTGTGTGATCCTGCAAAAGTGGCGCAAATTGCGCCGGCTCAAATTTGAGTCACTTCCCGTCTGGCTTATCTTGCTCGTGTGGATGGGGCCAATAAAGACTTTATAACTTTTGGTCCTGGTAGTGGTTCTCTATACCACATAGACCTCCATCATCTTGAACATGCTATTTTAAAAAGGAATGCCAGGGGTAAGGAAGGCAGTTGGGAAGTGGCTATTCCTCCAGGGGTGCACAAAGCGATAAACTGTTCCCATGGTGACCAGACGCTGGGCAGTGGGAGACACAGAGGCAAGGCCTCGGAACTTGGAAGGGAACCTGGGAGTCCTGACCCTCCCACCAAGCAATTCTGTTCAAAGGTAAGGTGGTGGCGGCAAGTTACTGGAGAAAGAGAAAAGCCTTTCCAAGTGTTGGGAAAACCTTGGAAGACAGGTTGGAATAGGGCCCGCAGGCCAGAGCAGGCCCATTCTGCCACATTTAGCTACAATGTGCATTTTTATCCTTGCAGAACTTTATCAAAGGATTAGGTTACAGCTTTATGGGAAATGTCTTAACATCCAGGCCACTCACTGTCATTTTGTATCTTGGCCAGATCAGAAAAAAGAAGAAGAATCCTTAAAGGATAACATAGGCTGCCTGATACAATAAATTGAAATTTTTTCCCATCACATTTTAATAGTATTTTCTCCCTCTGAAGTATACGTATTGTTAGCCTACAGTTTTAGGTGAGTAAATGATATATCTGTTGTATTTTTTTGATTAAAAAATTGTAACATTCATTAAACAGGTTCAAAATAGTGCTTCAGTTGAGATGCAGTCAAATTTACTTCTGGTTACTTTCTTGATCGTATCATAAGGAAGGCAGAACATATGTTTGCAATCCTTTTAACATCTGTGCTGGCCATTTTTGAAGCCCAAAGTATTATCTTAACACACAGGGCACACACCATCTTTGCTTTCAAACCAGAGGCCTTCCCTGTTTGTTTGAAAGCATCCTTCTATGAACCCCCACCCCCAAACCAACATTTTAGTTCTCCATATGAGTGTTAAGTCTCATTTGGGAGACTTCAATAAATCTCCACCCACCATGAAAAATACTGCAAGCACTTTGTCAGGCCATATAAAACATACTTGAACTGCTCCTAAGAAATCAGAATTTGCTGTAACGTACTATACCAGTGTAGGAACTCACAGCCATAAATAGTATAGGCCTCTTGTAACCTGGAATTGGGATCTGATCACTCTCTTGGCTGAGACACCACCCATTATTCAAGGATCCTCCTCTGACATCTTAAGTCAGCTGGAAATCCCGGTGTAACACAATTAGAGGACCAAATATTGTTTCTGCATCATATACTTACAGTGCAGTTCTAAGAAGAATTGGGTGAAGCATGATGAAATGACTCTTCACCCAAGTACATGGGTACTTTGCTTTATCAGTGTTGGATTTAAGCTCCATCAATACTCAGATGTTAAGTTCAAACTGCCTTTACAGATTGTGTGGTCAAAAGAAAGAGCGAGGCATTCCTCTTCTCAATTCCTTCTACTTTCCAAGCTGAAGAAGTGGGCAAATAAAGAGTATGGAAATGGAGGCAACCTGAGAAGACCAAGGCAAGATGTTGCTGTCCTGGGCATGTAGGCAATGGTTTTTAAGTTTTCCCTTTTCTGCCTTGTGTATTTTGACAAGGTAACTGGTAGGGAGAAGAAGCGAGGCAGCCCTTCTTTGGAGAGGCATTCTGGAAAGCCATTATTTGATACATAGACATACATTAGAGAAGATACATGATGGAGAATAAGGTAAATCTGAGATGTACTGAACCTGAACTTCAAACCAGTAAACACTGAGACATTTCTGCTTATCTCTTTAGGAATAAGTTGCTGGTTTAGAGAAGGAGGATGTGTGTTTGATTTTTTTTCTCTTTACTCAGATGTTGTAGTCTTTTGCTGTTTGGCTCGATGCTTATCCTTGTTGTATTCATAGACTGATTATGTACTTGAAGACTTTTCTTTTTTCTGAAATTGGGATTGTTTGGTCTCTGCAAGTCAAAAATGAAGCAACTTACTGGAACTCCTGTAGCTATTATGCACTCTTTATTTAGAAAAATGAATGGTTCCTCATTGAGTCACTGCTAGTACCTTTATATTGGTAATTAGAATAAGACCTAATTTCACGCACAATTGCCAGTGCATAAGGAACTTCCTTGACATCTCAAACAGTAAAGAGCTCTGCGAAGGTGCATATGTATTTATGATTGTGTAAGATTTTGGCTATAATGAGACTCCTTTAAGGATCAGAGCAGAGCATTTTCATTTGCATAAAGACAATAAAAATTCTTGCAGAAGCCATTTCTCCTTCTATAAAAAGTGAGAACATAGCACCTCAGTGGCACAGACGTCTGTTACTTTAGCAGATGCCACCATGTAAACTCAATCAAGCAACACTCTTTCCCAGTCAGAGACTACCCAAATGGCATCTGAAAACTAAAATCCAGTAGGTGGCTAGGAATCTCAAAAAGAGCTTGACAGATGATGGGGCTTTCTTCAGAGGTTCATTATGCTGGCCTGACAGTTGGCTGTTCCAATTTAGCAAACTCTAAGAATCAAAAATCTTTATCATCAGCACTAAGGCCAGGGTTAACTCTTGCTGCCTTTTCCAGCAATGATCATTTATGGCAGAAATTCTTATTCCAGAATTACTGAACTATAGTGGTTTACCACAGTTTTATAGCACTTTGATTCTTCATAGTCATGTGGCTTTCGACATCTAAACGAAAAACAAGTTTGAGGGAAAGAGACAAAAGAGGCCCAGTTATGGGCTATGGGTGATGTGTGACTGCCACTGATGTATACTTATCCCCTACATCTTCTCAGTAGTATTTAGTAAATAAAAAATTGACATGATCTCACCAGGTTCAACATTTTCTCATTCCCTGCAAGTAGCAGTCAATAAGTTGGAACAGGAAAATAGTGAACAAAATGACTCTGTGCCATAGGTTTCAATGAAACAACCATGTAGTACAGTTAGGTAATTTTACACTCTGGACTTGATGATCCTATACCTCCCAAATTCCCAGTATGACTAATGTCAGGCGTTCTGGGAGCCACATTCCTAAAATGCACTGAACTCCTCCTGTTCCTTACCCCCAAGAACATTCTGGGAATTATAGTTCCCAGAATGCCTGATAGTTAACATGAAATATACTGGAAAATACAACACCTACAATGGACAGTGGAAGGACATGAAAGAATACAGAAAGATGAAGTTGAGTTGGGGAGCTTGTCCTTCTTTAGCTGACCCTGCATTTTTGGGTCCTTCTGCTGACTTTAATATCAAATTCTGGCCCTGTGGCTCTGGTGGTGAAAAGTACCATCAAATCACAGCTGACCTATGGTGACCCCTCATGGGGTTTTCAAGGCAAGAGGTGTTCAGAGGTGGTTTTTCATTGCCTGCCACTATGTAGCAACCCTGGATTTCCTTGGTGGTCTTCTTTCCAAGTACTAACCAGGGCCTACCCTGCTTAGTTTCCAGGAACTGATGGCATCAGGCTATCCTGACTGCATACTGATTTTAACTGCCTTTAAATGTCCTTGTAAACAATCATGATTTAAAGAATTTCCTAATGATAAGGATGAAACTTGCATAACATTTTCAGGCAGACTATTCCACATGATTGGGGCCATTGCTGAAGAGGCTTGTGATGGTTCTTGCTCACCTACCCCTCAAATGAAACACAACACAAGTTATGGGTTAAACTGGAACTTTATTTACAATAAGCTGATCTGCATAACTTGGGCTGAGGACTGACTGAGAATCTGCCCCGGAACAGCTGTGGGGCCAAAAGCCACATGGGAAAACTGGCCCAGGGCTTCCCGTTCACACTGGCTGCAAAGCTGTGGGACCATACTGGAGAGGAGGTGGAATGGTGCGTCAACACTGCTGGGCAGCCCCTGGTGCCGCTACTGCCATGACACGTGGCTTCTGGCTGCTTTGATGAGGCGTGGCTATGCACATAGGTGCAGCAGCCGGAACAGCCAGTTCACACTACCAGCGCCGCTTGCTCTGTGCCGTAGTAGCATCCACACCGGCAGGAAGTGGCATGGATGTGCACCCAGACGGCTGGAGACTGGTTCCAAGGGGTGTCCACTTGAAGCGCAGTGACAGTGCCGCAGGGACGGGTGAGTGCGCGAGGGCAATGGGGGACAGCTGTGGTTGTGTGGACAGCCTCTCTTCCTCCACTTCTAAAGTGGAGGCATAGCAGGCCACATTGCTAGCCTGTCCTCAGCCTTGGTTAATACATTAAAGCGCAGATTGCATCTGGCTTGCCTAGGCAAGCTTCCTAATATCTTGGGGTGCTTACCAACTTGAAATCCCCTCAAGTTGTGCTTTTCCTGCCATCCCAGTTAGGGCCTAACAAGCTTTACCAAGCCTATTTATATCTCACCCCTTCGGACCATGCAGAACAGGCAAAAAAAGCCCCCTCTCTTGGCCAATTTTAATGAGGCCCAAAAATTCCTCCTTGGCTCCAAAACTGGTGACCAGCTAATCCCTCATGGTCTCAAAAGAGGTAGGGGTGGGAAGCACATGTGGTACTGGACTGCAGAGGGGAGGCTGCTGTCGTTCCGTTTTTCCCATGGTGAGCCTCAATTGGCTCCCTCCATCCCTGTGCTCATTTGAGAGGAGGTGGGGTACGGACAAACGTCGTCCCCACCAAAATCAGTGGGAACTGCTCTTGCCCACCCACCCCTTGAATGAAACATGACACGGATTATGGGTTAAACTGGAACTTTATTTACAGTGAGCTGATCTGCATAATTTGGTTAACACGTTAAAGCATGAGGTGCATCTGGCTTGCGCAGGCAAGCTTCCTAACAGGACAAAACCACCCTGGCTCAGAACCAGGTCCAGTGTCCCTCTGAATCTTTCTCATCACAGCCCTCACACAAGTACATAGAGTGGATGGAGGGGCACAGTCCCACCCATGACTGCTAAGCCTTAAGACTTGTCATATGCCCCCCACCTCTGAGGAGGCACCGACCAAGCCAAGGGCACCTCCACTGAGCCGATGGGATGAGGGGTGGGAGGAGGAGGAGGGGAGGGAGCAGTGAGGCCACCACCACTGAAAGCTACCCCTGGATGCTCCGCCAGCCCACCTCAAGGGTCAACCCCACCCCAGGGCCCCCAAACCTCACCTGCCTACCAAGTCACTTCCTCAAGTGAGGAGCTCTGGCAAAGCTTCCTCCTCATGGCCCACCTCCAAGAGCCACACAGATACTGCCTCTGAGGGTCACATGGATGCCAGTCCCATGGCTGGGACGTGCTCCCACTGCCCTCCCCACTGCCCCCAGCTGTCACAGCAGGAGAACTTCCCCCTGGTGTGCTGAGGGTGGCTAGAAATCACCACCACCACCACAACACCTGATCTTCTGGGCCCAAAGTACTCCACATGGGCTCATTCTCTGCTTCCAGTACCACAGCTCTGACCACACTGAAGCTCATATGCCCCTGGACTGTGGAGGGGGAGGCTGCTGCCATCCCACCTGGATGGCGCACTTGCCTCCCATTAGTCCAATTTTCCTCAATTGGCTCCCCCACCTCCATGCTCATTTGCATGGAGCCAGAATTATTCTTGCTCAGGGCACAGTTAAAAGAGATTGTTGAAATGAATGAATCTGCAGCAGTGGTCCATAAAGGAAGAAGCAGCTCTTAGTTAAAAATGAGCTGCTGCAAATTGAATCAGTTGTAGCTTTTGAAAGCAATCCCATGTAGAGTGCACTGTAGTAATTTATTTTTGATAAAACAGCATGGATCAGCATGCGCAGATTGGCAGAGAACCCAAGAAAGGAGAGAGGTATATGCCAAATGAGGTTGAGAAATGGACTTCTAGATACCATGTTGACCAGTTTGTCAACGGAGTTGACCAATGACAATCTCAAACCACCCAGAGGAATGAGAACAATCCCTTCCAGCAGATCAGCCTTACTCACCAGAATCACCTCTGGATTCAGGTTTATGGATTAGTAGCAGCTGTGCTTACTATATGAAATATGGTTAAGCCAGATAAAAACTATGGTTTCATCTGGTTATGAGTTTCTGCCCTACATAATTTTGTAGCTGAACAAATTAGTCCTAGTTTATATTCTGGTGTTCTCACAACAAAATAGCCAGTTCACACAGCCATTCCCACACAATCACATATAGGAATAGAACAGCCACTGTTGGACTTGTGATCTGACTAAAATACTCCCCCTTGCTCTTCTGCAAGCTCACCCACATGGCTGATCCTCTGCACCAATCCTGCAACCCTGGGAATGATCCTTCCAGGGGCCTGAAGGGGCTATTGAATTGCAGAACAGTGTGGGAAAACTTCTGTGCATGGCTGATTGGGCACACCCCAGTATCGCCATCATCCAGAAGCTAGGTCTCAAATCTAGCTGCAGTTCCACATACTTCCAAAGATGGGGGCTATTGAAGGCATGCAAGTATTACTTCTGTGACTGATACTGAGTCTGTATAAATCCCCTAACATAGGAGACACTGTTTTTCATTACAAATATCTTATGGACACCATTCTGTCCTTTGATTTATCAAGGCTCATGATCTAGATTAAGTGGTGCTTTAACGGTAACAGCTAGCAATGTCAAGACAGCGGGCTCTGTTTTACCATTAAGAACTTACAAAGTCCACAACTGATAAGCCATTTTCTAAAGTTAGCTTACACTTTTAAATCAGCACTTCATGAAAGACATTAAGAAAAACTATTATAGTACTATAATGGATGGCAACTGAGTTTTATAAGCTACACCTTGAAGTAAGCAGTAGGATTTTCAATCACTCGATAACCTTGAAACTGCTAAGGTATCAAATTGCTATCATGAATATTATGCAGCGAGAGAAATAACTCAGAAAGCTGCCTTTGTGAATAACAATCCAGGGGAACTCAGCATTTTTTTATAGAGAAAATAGTCTGCGGATATAGTTGCATGGAGAGGTACATCTAAATGAATACATTTAAACATGCATTGCTACATTTTAATAGGCTGTGATCGGGCATTTGTTCTATTTCAGAGTTTTATGGTTGGAGAAATGGTAATGTTTCTAGTGACATGTCATCTTAAGAAAAGTCATAAAATTTAAAATCGTTGGAAGAGAGACTCCCCAATACTTTGATAGGGTTCAAATGATAAAATGGGTATTTTAAAGAAATTATATATAAGGCAGAATGTGTTATGAATGTAAAGAACAAAAATAAACTTCATGGGTAGTATTTTGGAGGATATCCAAAGCATCCAGACATCTGGAACACTGGGGTATTGGCAGCACAATTCTAAAGTCAATATGTAACTTATTTAGGATAGCAACTAAGCCCCATACTGGTACAATGTTCCACAGATGGCCCACCAGTTGGGCCTGAAGTGGGTGGTGCTAGGGATCTTCGGGACAAGAGGGTTAGTCATCATCCTAACTTTCTCATCCCTGTCTCATCTCTAGCAGTGGGCTAATGTCGGAAACACTGGTGTAAATATAAATGCTCACACTGAACACAACAGAAGTTAAGTTTAAAACCACACCAATTGAAGCCCAGATAGAATGCGTTCCTCAGGTTAGGAAAGTCACTGTCAAGTCTAAAATAATGCTTGCATAGTTAACAGCACATGTCAAGAAAACTAGAAAAAGTAAAGAGGCTTATTTTAAAAAGTGGAAGGTCTTCCCCAATGAATTGAACAGAAAGGACCATGGGCTGTAGCAAAAGAAATATAAGTTAGTAATTAGGGGGGTTAGATAGATTCATGGAGGATAGGTCTTTGCCACCCCAGCAGGAATAATGAGACAGACAACAGACTGAAGAGAGCGGGAGCGGGGCAACGGCTCTCCAAGAGCAAGCCCCGCCCCCTGCCCCCCTGAGGAACGCACGAAGCGTTCCCTGTTGCTGCCTCGCGTCCTGCGAGGCGGCAAACCGGCTCCCTGCGCCATGGCGATGCCGGGCGAAGGGGAGCCCATTCAGTTGCTACTAGCCATGATGACTAAAGGGAACCTCCATGTTCAGAGACAGTAAACCTCTGAATACCAATGCCAGGAGGTAACATCATCAGAAGGTCTCGAGCTCTATAGCCTGTTGCTGGACTTCCAGAGGAACTGGTTGCCCACCGTGTGAGACAGGATTCTGGATTAAATGGACCAGCAGGGCTCTTCTTATGTTCTTAGAAGAGAAAATGAAGATTCTGTGTCAGCAACCTGCCATGTCTATACAACCACAGTACAGGTTAGGATACAAAGTAAGTTTGTAGCTAATCATAGCTCTCCTAAGCATGGTATACAATGGACCCCAGACAGGTAAGAAAGGGAGGGGAGTGCTCTGACCCAAACTAACTTCTGCAATTCCCCCCTAGCCGTAAAATAAATCTTTGTATTATTGGCTTAACAACTCTTCCTCCCTCAATAGTTACTGTTTGCAGTATCTCCCATATAGGATGTACAGGATAGGGAGGTATTGTGTATGGAGTGGGGGCACATTTGGACATAACACCAGCATAAAATCACCATGATGTGATGTTGGTGCAGTATTATGCTCATTTAACTGGCATGCAAGGTGGAAAAACAGCATAACTTTACTGCTGAGTGAACACCAGCCATTCTGCTATGACCATAGTTATTGCTGGTCAAACACTCATGATGCAAGGTCAGAGGCCTTGGTGCAACCTGAAGAGAAACCACAATCAAGAATTGCAGTGCAACTTTAAACAAGGAATGGGTATGGATTAACCCAATGACTACCCATGTCCCCTACAGGCGAGTCCTAAAGTATGGGAATCATAGTTGTGCCTGGAACACTTTCCAGGACTCCCTGGTAGTTAGCCCAATGCAGGACATGAACCAGGGTCTTCATAAAGGCTATGCATACCCCATTCCACAGAATTGACCTTGCTCTGCAATCTTTCTTTTCCTGGTACACCACAGTAATTCTTGCTCTGATCATGGAACACAACCAACAGCTACTGCATAGGCACAAAGCTCCTCCATGTGTTATTCTCAGGTCAATCTTTGCTAGGGAACATTGAGGCAATCAGATAAGGAGCTTGCCTAGGATGTAACTGAGGAAAGTAGAATATGGCAAAGTGTGCCCGGAAATTGTTGGTCATGTTGAAGTTTTCAGTACGCCTATCCAAAACTGGTGGTGCGTAGGCGGAGTAGAGCAAACACAGAGCACCCAAGCAGGGATGATCAGTCTCAGAGCACAATCTCCCCCAAAGCAATAAGCTGTTCAGAATGAGACTGGCTAAAGTCTGAGCCTTTAACCCTATCGAGCCTCATTGATCAATCACAACTGACCTAGAAGCAACAGTACTGACCTCTGTGTAGTTGTTGTAATTGTGCCTAAGCTCAACAAAGAGCAGGCATAATTCACACATTTCTGGGAAGCCATCACAGTGCTACAAGAGTTCCTACCTACAATATCTTAAAGGCTCTCAAGAAACATTAATTTCCAAATAATGCCTAGCATTATTAGATAATCATGGGCGGGGAGGAGGGGAGAAAGAGATGTTTCTTAAAAGTTGACAGCAGTGTCTGATTTGATTTCTGCACATAGTGCATTGGGTCCAGCCAGCTTTTCAACTGGAAAAAAAGGGAAAAGGCCACCAAAAATTTTATGTTGGGGGTTATAGGACCTGCATGGACAAAAGCCATGTATAATGAAGGCTGTAATAAGGAGGGGAATTGGGTGAAATTGAATGGAAATTTGGCAGGATCCAGCTAAATATAAAACAAATCAGCATTGGCCTATAAAGAGCTTCTATTATGCAAGGTATTTTGGTTATGCAATGGAAGGTCCACTGAATTAATAGGAAGCTTGAGCTGTGTTCCTGAAGCAAGTCAGAGCTTTCATCCCAGTGCCTTTTTCAGGTGCCACAGCCTACTAAGATTGGTTGACAGCCATGTGAAAACTCAATGTCTGAAGTGATTCATCATTGTGTCAGGCTGCCCTGCTCTTTGTCACAATGACTGACAATGAGGGAAAGTTGGAAATAATACAATGATTCTACATTCACTGATAGTGCCCTGTGATTATAAGGGAAAGCAAAGAGAATGTGCCAGGAATCTTAATTTTTCTCCTTCCTTCTGAATAATGATATAGTGATGATGATATTTGTAGGGGGAGTTGGGAGGGACGTAGTTACTCAAAGGTATTTTCCGCACTTGGATATCATCCCTAGTTTTATCAGAGTTCAACTCACAACCTTGCATTTATCCCTGGTTATAACAGTATCCATTTATCCTGGGACAAGTGTGGGGCGAAATGGGTAACCTCAATGTAATGTGGAAACAACACAGGGGTGAACCCGTGTGTAGTGTAGAATGCAAGTTCAGGGACAAGGCTGAACCAGGATTTAAGGTCTAGTGTGGAAAGGACCTAAGTTATACTGAACTATTAAGTGATCGATGCTCAAAATTGCCATTTTCTCTTGGTTAGCCATTCTATGTTAGGGTAGCTGAAATTTTAATGGCATTTTATTACATCCAGAAGCTTGTATTTAAATGTACTGTTTAGAGCTGAAACAGAGGTCTCTCTGCACTTACATGAGTGATGAGGAAGAATTCAGAAAAAGATGTTGTGAAGATGGCATAACAACTTTTATTTATATATGAGTATTTTTAGTCAAGGGGCTGTGGTGGCTCAGTGGTTAAGACACTGAAATGCAGACCAGAAGGTCAATAGTTTGGCAGTTCGAGACCCGAGGGCTGCATGACAGAGTGAGCTTCCATCTCTGGTCCCAGCTCCTGCCAACCTAGCAGTTCGAAAGCAAGAAATTGCAAGTAGATAAATAGGTTCTTCTTTGGTGGGAAGGTAACAGTGTTCCATGTGCCTCAGTGTCTAGTCATGCCGGCCACATGATCACATAGAAATCTTCAAACAGTGCTGGCTCTTTGGCCAGCACAGCAACCTAGAGTTGGATTTGACTGGCTTTCGAGCAAGGGAAACTATTTTTAGTCAACTCTCACTTAAATGCCTTGGAAAAAGTAATGTTTAGAATAGGTAGTCAAATATACTTAGTTTTACAACAGTGAACTATCACTCTGATTACCTCTAGCCACCAGTAAAAGGCTTTCATTGTTTCCGAAGATAGGCCATTGCCACATGTGTTATCTGCCCCAGGTTCAATGCTGTTGGGGAGCAGGTTTGTTTTCTACTTCCACATAGCATTGTGATGCACTCATGCACCTCTGCAGGCCTTCGGTGACTTTTCTACGATCTTTTTCAAACCTGCTTTTCTCTGAAGTTTTGGGAAACTTTGGATCCCATCCATGTGGCATTCATCCCCCTGACCCTTTTTCTGAGGCAGCCATTTCCTCCCTACCACCACCAGTGGAGATCCTTCTGTTCATTTCTAAACCACAAGTTTCATATTATTATATCAATGTATTGTTATAATAGTTAACTGTAACCAATTCTATGAATTCCCAGCTTTCATTTTAAAAAGAATAAGTCTCTAGCCCCTTTCTGATGTAGAGATTTTTTGTTTTAATGAAAGCTGGGAATGTACAGAACCAATTACACATTATTATAATGATATGAAATTTTTGATTTAAAAAAACATTGAAAAAGCCCCAGTGTCCCAGGAGAAGGGGGATGGGTACTTCTGGAGGAGAGAAACTGTGGAAAAACCTGGCATGTGAAAACCACATTGTCACTGTGCTATATTGGTAGCTGCACCAGCGCCTGTTCCCATATGGAAACCACTGTAGTCAATCATAGTCTTTTTTTTCTTTCCTTTTCTTTTGAATGTCATGAGAAAGAAGTTCCCAAACCCACAGAGAATGAAGGGGAAAAAATCTACAAATACCAGGATGAAACATGGAGAGGATGACAGTTCTGTGAACCTCCTAGGAGCATTTCACTACCTGCTGTTGCTTTTAAAGCGCTGGACCTGATGGTCCTGATCCAGGAAAGAATTTACAGTAGCCAGCATGGAGTATCAAGCTATATTTTATATAGTCACCATTTGCACTGAAACCTTGACAGTCTGCGATAGCTTTCAGAAAACCAAGTTCTTCCTGGATCTCAGCAAGCATAACATGATTGCAGCAATGATGGGAAAGAAAACACCCAAGTTAAAATCTATCCTTATTCCAGCAACAAAGTAAGTCCCTATTTATATGTGGAGGCATCAAGAACATTGTGTAAAATAAGGGGAATGAGGGAGAAATGAGGAAACAAAATGGAATAAGAGATGAGGAGATAAAGGGTCCTAACACCTCCATTCATAACAATACTTTAGAGATTGAAAAATGTAGTTAAATCCCACGTTACTCTCCCACTAGTTCCAGTGTGTGCCTTGTAGCTGACATGTCCAAACCATATAATGGATGGAATTGCTATGATCATGGGCAAGCCTACAGTTGCATGTATCATCACAAGCTTTGTTGAAGTTTCTTGAAGTAAGAATTCCAGAATAACAATGGTCCTTTTCTAGTATATTGTGAATCATGAGTCTAGGTCTTGACAGGTATCTTCATGATCAGTTTCAGTTTAATTTTATATTCTCTGTTGTGTATTATTTAAATGCAATTTTGGCTTCAACATACAGTAGACTGAAACTTTCATTTTGACTGCTGAAAAATCTTGTCTGTCTCATCATATGCATTCACTAATTTCTGAATTCAACTCCAGATATGAATATGATCATGTCAGGAGTTATTAGCAAGAGATGAGAGAAATGTGAATATCTTCAGCTTGAAGTGTTTTTTTATGAAAAGGCCAATGAATTATTTATTCCCAGCCTGAACTTGAAGCAGATATTTGTATCAGTTACTCAGAGGTTTACTTAGGTTAGGTAACCTGGCAGCAGATCAGTGTTTGTGTATAAAATTCAAGTCTTATTTATCATTCTGTTGTGCTTGTCCCTGAAGAATAATTTCATCAATACCAATTGAACTCTCTTATGCTGAGTATAGGGATGTGTGTTCAGCTCTATCTGAGGTGGAAAAAGTAGCCAGAAAATACCTCATTGGTATTTATTGGCTATTCTTTCAGATAGATATTGGGGGGGGGGGCTATTCAGCTATTAAGCACAGCCAATCCTGGATAATCCCCCCCAAAATTGCCACAGTGACATTGGTTCTGTTTGGAACGCTGTATATGCACTGTCTGTGCTGTGCTTGCACCCTCCCCTTGCTTCAATTTGTTGAACTGGCATTGCCATAGTGGCACTGGTTCTGCTGGGCACTCTGTACATGCACTGGTTCTGCAGAGCTCGGAAAAATCTCCCTACCTTCAGTTTCTACTGCAGAGACTTGACATCAGTCCTTGTTTTTTTGCTGTCCCCCCCATCATTGGAAACAATGGAGAATGGGGGCATTTTCTTTGACTGCTATGTCACATTGGCTGTCTTGGGGGGGGCACCTCAACAGGGTATAATGACACAGAGCCCACCATATTCTCCCGGGGGACTGATCTCTACCATCTGGAGAGCATTTGTAATTCTGAGTTATCTCCAGCCCTCACCTGGAGATTGGCAACAATTGTTACCCAGGAGGAAATGGCTGGTTTGGAGGGTGGAGTCTATGGCATTGTACCTATCTAGGTCGAATCCCTCCACAAACCCCATCTTCTCCAGGCTCCAGCCCTCAAATCTCCTGGAATTTCCCAACCTAGAGTTGTCAACCCTATCTCCTTCCCAGCCAACCATCATCCTACCGTTATCTGCCCCTCTGACTTCAACTTTCCATCCCCCCCCCCACCTGCAGCCTCTATTTAGGAAAAGTATAGTCTTTCTCCACAGTGGGGACCGAAGCAGGAGGGAAGTGACCTCAACAGGGTATAATGGCACAGAGTCCACCCTGCAAAGCAGCCATTTTCTCCAAGCGAATTGATCTCTGCTATCTGGAGAGTAGTTTTAATTCTGAGTGATCTCCAGCCCTCACCTGGAGATTGACAGCAATGGTTCCCCAGGAGGAAAAGTACAGTCTTTCTCCGCAGTGGAGACTAAAGCAGCTTACATCATTCTCTTCTCCCCCTTTTGATCTGCACAACAATCCTGTGAGGTAGGTTAGGCTGAAAGTCTGTGACTGGTCCAAAATCACCCACTCAACTTCCACAGCAAGTCCCAGGGTCTGGCAGACCCTGCTCTGAAGTGCTAACTGCTACGCCTATGGTAGCCAACTTCCAGGTGGAGCCTGAAGATCACCTGGTATCACAACTGAACTCCAGACAACAGATCTCTCTCACCCTGCAGAAAATAACTGCTTTGGAGGGTGGACTGTATGGCATTCTATTCAGCTGAGGCCTCTCCCCTCCCCAAACTCTGACTTTCATAGACTCCACCACAAAATATCCAGGAATTTCCCAATCTGGAGCTGGCAACCCTAGTCAGGACTGGCCCCAATGAGTTCCCCACAAAGGCCTGGAAAGGGCCTCCTGTTTTTGCCTTTTTACTGACAGGATCAAGCTTGGTTGCCTAGCAACAGCCACTGAGGGAAAAGTTAGTCCCATGGGAGCCAAGCTGGAGAAGTGTCTTCGTCAGGAGAGACTGTGAGGGAAGAGTGTCCAGGCTGGCAGTGGGCAGGGGAGAGGAATAGACCCAGGCCCCAGCCAATGGCACGCAAGTACTCTTGAGTGGCAGTTGATGGGCCAATGGCTGATGGAGTGCACAGCACAGCCAATAGGAGAGCCAAAAATGGCCAATACATAGGGCAGTTACATATATAGGATTGCTTCAGCATTACTTGCCACCAAAGCACATGGTATGTCACTGCACGGCTAAAGGTAAACTGTATGTAAGCAAAAATTTTAAAAAATATGTTGTTTTTATGTTGTTCTTTGTAATGTCTTGTCTTTTTTTCTGAAAATAAAAGCTCTCTCTCTCTCTCTCGCTCTCTCTCTCCATATATATATGTGTGTGTGTGTGTGTGTGTGTGTGTGTGTTTATTTAAAAGGCATTCTGTTAAGCATAGCTTCTGCCTGAAATGTTGAAGAGTTGCTATTAGAATTATGCGGGGGGTGGGGCGTCGGCTCGGTGGATGGCGGATGCTTGCTGAAGGAGCTCCTACCCATCCCATACCTTCTAGCCAAAATTACGCTAAGCACAGCCTTTATTGACACCCCACAAGCTATGGGCAAGTCAGGGGGCAATCGTTCAAAAACAAGTGAGCCCGAAAAGTCTCAATTCGCTCTTTCTTCAACGCCGATTCGGACGCAGGGCCTACAAGTGCCGGCTGGCAGCGAGAAAACAAAATGGCCACCGTGAGCGGGAATCTTCTTTCACACCTGACAATGCAACAGACTCATGAAAATGGTGAGCTAAAAGACTTTTTCAGGCAATTTAAAACTGAAATGCTTGATAATATCACCCAGATAATGCACCCAATGGAGGAGAAGCTTAACATGTTACATATCTCAATGCAAAAAATTGCACAATCGGCTGAAATGGCTTTAGAAGCCACTGTTACTAACCAGGGAGACATTAGAAGGCTGCAAAAACATGAGACCTGGGCCCGGGAGAGAATACTTGCTTTAGAGCACAAAACTTGTGAGCGCTTCCTGAAATTCAGGGGAGTTGCTGAGCACTCCGAAGGGACCACTGAGCTTACTAGCTTTATTTCCTCTTGGCTGGCCACCGTTATGCACTTAGAGGAAGGAATCGCCCTGCTTGTAGTTAAAGCTTACCGGCTTGGATCAGAGGCAGCTGCACAACGTTGTGGACCCAGGGACATAGTAGCTGAGTTCCTGGACCTATGCATGAAAAACACAATACTCCAGGAAGCAAGGAAATCTGGCTCTCTCAAATTTAATAACGCTGACATTTCTATGTTTCCTGACATGTCTCCTGATGCACTGCTGCTTCATCATACTCTCAAACTGATCACTCAACAATTGAATGCAGCAGGCTTAAGGTACCGCTGGCTACTAACCGGTTATTTGCAAGTCAGGCATCAAGGATCAAATTATCAGGCCGATGACCTCGAGTCTGGAGCTGATCTGTTAAAAGCTATTGGCCTAAAACCACCAATGGAAGCCGACCCAGCATCTCAGAAGAAACGCAAACGTGATTCCCCCAGCACCCCTCATTGCTGGAGTAAATTCCCAGTCAGACAAGATCATAACTCTTGAACAGCGTTTATGCCTATAACAATGTTAGTAAAATGCATACTTTATGTTGTCTAGTAACCAGCTTGGCTGTGTAACTTTGGTAGCATAGTTTAAGCTACGGTCTAAAAGGGGAGGGAGTGGGGGAGACTCCTCTGGTATACTCCTTGTTGATATGTTTATTTTATTTTCTTAGGACTTTTAATTTCTACTTTTGTCCCAATTGGAGAGCCCTTAAGGCTCGGTGGGGGTTTTCCCTGTGCCACCTGGGACCTATAGATTTGTTGGTATGTGTCAGGAAAAATGGGAGGGGGGTGGATTCAGGGGAGGGGGGAATGGGGAGGAATGTTAAAGTTAGTATCTAAGAAGCTTTGTGATAACTCTGTTTTCACTTTGGGTAAGTTATTTTATAGAAATACGATACAACAACAACAAATACCTTTTATTGGCATAAAATATTAAAAGCAGTTCCCATTAAGATAAAACAGTCCCAAAATTT
This sequence comes from Lepidodactylus listeri, assembly GCA_029233225.1. Classification (NCBI taxonomy): domain Eukaryota; kingdom Metazoa; phylum Chordata; class Lepidosauria; order Squamata; family Gekkonidae; genus Lepidodactylus; species Lepidodactylus listeri. The sequence continues at coordinate 51,390,682 of JARCFY010000010.1, read as the reverse complement.
GTAAAAAAAATAGTTAACCCTAAAACCATTACAGAGGTGTATCAAATTTATAAACTTAAATTATAACGGGATAAATTCAGCCATATCATAGGAATCTTTAAATTCTAAAAGCCTTAAAATTAAATTTTACAGTTTTATTAAACTCAATTAAAATGATCAGGAAGATTCTTCCGTTTTATAAGACCATGAAGAAATTTAGCAGTCAGTTCAATAATCTCCGGATCTAGAGAAGTAAGGAGAGAAATACGACACAACTGTTCAGTCTGATTAAGAACCTTAGATTACACTTCAATATTGTTGTTTCACTTTGTTTACTAAGTTTTTTATCTTTGCAAACAATGAGTACTGTGTATAGTGTTGATACTATAGTACTTCTATGCAGTTTTATTGAGTCTGTTAAGCTTGATTGGCGATATCAATTACTGGATTATGGATAAGCAGGGAGTTAAACTGATTACCCTCAATTGTCGAGGCATGAACAGCATGATCAAAAGCAAACGCATTGCCTCTGATTTTAAAAAACAACATATAGATATCGCCTTCCTTCAGGAGACGCACATTAAAAATAGAAATACAAATTTTATTTTCCAATTGGTTTCCCCAGCAATCTGTTGCCCACAGCACGTCCAAATCTCATGGCGTGGCCATTATTTTTTCTAAGAAATTTTTTTTCGTGCTGGATGCTAGGCAAGCAGACCAGACTGGCAGATTTCTGTTCCTACGTGGTATGCTCAATGGCACCATGTTAATGCTGGCAGTTCTTTATGCCCCTAATAGGAGCCAAATTGAATTCCTTACAAGCACTTTAGACAAACTAAAGACTTTTGCTAAAGGTCCAATAGTGCACGGTGGGGACTTTAATCAATTAATGGATCAAACACTGGATAGATCCAAAGCTCCCCCGAACAAGCGTATGTTGAAACACGATCAGTCTCTCAAAACTAACACCTTTGCTGAGTTGATGGAACAGCATGATTTAATTGATCTGTGGAGATTGCACCACCCAAAAAAGAGCGATTACACTTATTTTTCCACTGTTCACACTCTTTACACAAGATTGGATTATTTTTTTAATTTCCAAACAGTTAATTGACAATATGCCAACCTCTTTCATTAATTTGCAGCGCTGTTCGGATCATTCCTCTGTAGAATGTTCTTTGTTATTATCAGGAAATACAAAGCCCAAACCAATGTGGAAATTCAACAAACTTTTATTAATGGACAGATGCTCTAATAATTTGCTAAAAGAGGAACTCCAGGACTACTTTAGCACAAACTCCTCTTGTGGAGCATCAACTTTTGCTGTCTGGGAAGCTTCCAAAGCCATCATGAGCGGCAAATGCATAGCAGTCTTGGCAGCCTGCAACAAAGAGAGAAATGCTAAATGAAATGACTTACTACAAAAATATACAGGTCTTGGAATTACAACACAAAAAAACTTTCAATGCTAAACTTTATACCCGGCGGCTCCATCTTAGAAAGCAACTCAAAATCATGGATGCGCATTTCATCTGCAAGGAGGACTATACCCAATGACATGCCAAATCAACTAAAGGCCCCATGAGGCTAAAAATACTCACATTCCAACTTCAGAAACAATGATCACAACGTCATATTTCCAGCCTTTTAAATGCACACGGAAATCCACATTCCTCTACCTCTGCTATTCTTAAAATTATGGAGTCCTTTTATGCCAATCTTTACTCTTCCACTCAGCCTGCTAAAGATGATATCACCTTTTTCTTGCATGAGCACAATGTTCTACCCAAAATCTCTGACCTCCACAGAAAATTGCTTGACAGTCCAATTCATTCAGACAAAATGAAGCAGGCTTTCAAAAACTTAAAAACCAACAAAATTCCTGGTCCGGATGGTTACACGCCAGAGTACTACAAAGCCTTCTCAGATTATCTACAGGAGCCTTTACGCAATGTCTGCAATGATATTCTTCACACTGGAACCATGCCCCCATTCTGGAGCCATGCTAATGTTCTGCTTATTCCCAAAAAAGACACTGACACTACTGACCCCAAGTCATACTGGCCAATCTCGCTTCTTAATAATGACTATAAGATCTTTACCTCCATCTTAGCGTCAAGATTGAAGTCTTTCATTCCAAAGCATGTGCACGTTGACCAAACCGGATTCATCCCATCCCAAGACATCTCAGACAACGTGCACAAAACACTCAACATCATACACTATGGCAGGACCTCCAAGCTCACCGATTCTCTTCTGCTGTCTGTTGATATTGCCAAAGCCTTCAACACAGTCGAGTTCCCCTGTCTTAAAACCCTTATAGACTCTATGGGCTTTGGCACAGAGTTTTGTAACTCTATTTCACCCATTTACTCAAAACCCTCAGCCAAGCTTCTAATTAATGGTGACATTAGCAACAATATCACTCTGCATAGGGGAACACGTCAAGGATGCCCCCTTTCTCTGGTTTTGTTAGTGCTTGCGATGGAGCCCCTCGCAAGGATGATCCGTAACAACTCTGCTCTAACAGGTATCACAGTCAAAAACAAGGAGTACAAGTTGAGTCTCTTTGCGGACGATATGGTCGTCTATGTATCCAACCCGTCTATGTTGCTCCCTACACTTCTGCAACTGCTGCATGATTTTGGGAAAATATCTGGTCTCAAAATCAACAACGCCAAAACCCTTTTATATCCAATCCTGCTCCAAAATGACTCTATTTTATTTATCAAGAAACACTTTTCGTTCAACTGGATCTACAATTACTGGCACTATCTGGGAGTTAATATCCCAGTCAGTCTTGCCGACCTTTTAAAAGTTAATCATCTTTGACTAGCCAAGGAAGTCGCTGACCTGCTTAAATCATGGGACTTGCATTGTTTGACTTGGCTAGACAGGACTCAGTCTATTAAAACCTTTGTTCTTCCGAAATTTTTATACTGTTTTTGTACCCTTCCACTTATTATACCCGATGCACTCTTGGCAAAGTGGCAACACATTCTGAACTTTTTTATTTGGCGAAGCAAACGACACAGAGTTAACTTCTCTACAATGTGCAGATCTATTTAAAAAGGAGGTCTGGTGATTCCTGACCTTAAACTCTACTACCAGGCAGCTCACCTTGCAACTTTAACTCATCTACACCATCCGACAGAATCGCCAGACTGAAGCCCCACTGAAGAAGCTTCACTCCCAAACCTAAGCATCAAGAAGCGTTATGGACCAATTTTCCTGCTTCACTTTGTAAAAGAATCGATAACCCCTTTTTGAAATCCACTCTAAAAATATGGTTCCATAACAGAACTAAACTTACTCATCAGAGATCATTGGCTAGTGTGTTCACCTCCCAAAACTGGTTCAAGCCAGCTAAAGACCCATCTTCATTCCTTACCTGGAAGAACGCTGACATCTCAAGAATACAAGATCTACTACTAGCCAAGAGGCGAGCCACAAACAGGAACTGGAAAAAAAGTTTAGAACATACTTACCTTGGTTTGAGTATCTGCAGACCCTCCACTTGCTGGATGTACCTGAAATAAAGCAAAATATTAAATTACCTCTATGTCCATTTGAACAACTATTGCTCCATTCTAGTGCAAAGAAAGGCTTAATTGCCCAAATATATCGTATTCTGCTCAACATCTGTTCCAACCGGACTCTCTATTACCAAACAGCATGGCACTTTGACTTGCAAAATCAACTCACAGGAGATCAATGAGATAGCCTCTGGTCGAAGATTAACAAATCATCAGTCTCTTTGTCCATATTGGAAATCCAATATAAAGTCATGCTGAGATGGTGCACCACCACCCAGATCCTTTCCTACATGACTAAGAAAACCAAGCCCTTATGTTGGAAAGGCTGTGGGCAGTCAGCAGACTATTTTCATACGTGGTGGTCTTGTGAATACATTACTAAGTTCTGGAAGGATGCACTCACAGAAATTAGAACCATAGTGAATTGCTACATTCCACTGGACCCGGTCATAATTCTTCTAAACTTGTGGCCTGACATCAAGCCTCCACCTTCTACTAGAGACCTTATTTCAGTACTACTTGCTGCAGCTAAAGCTGTCATTGCTAGACAATGGAGAAGTGGTTCTCCCCCGTCGATTAAACACTGGTGGAACAAGATCTGGGACTTCTTTCTGGAAGAAAAATGTTCATTCTGTTTTGACAAATATCTAATAGACAGGGAACTTTACAACCCAATGGATAAATGGTACCCTTTTTTGGACAAGACCAACAAGAATAAGTTTAATGGTGAAGTAACCACATACTGTAAATTCAAACTATACTCTTATGGTTAGTTGATTGTGTCAAGCCAATATTTAATGCTGGTCTCTGAACTTAGTTTAGTTTTTTATAAGGTTCTTTTTTAAAATTTCATTGTGATAGCTGCTTCATAATAGGTTGAATGTTTTTTTTCTTCTCCCAGCCAGTTATTATCAATGTTTTTCTCTCTCTGCTATGTACTTTCTATTCTCAATAAAAGCGAATGGTTAAAAAAAAAGAATTATGCACGAACTGACATTTTGTGGTTGGCTCCACCTCTTGTGGCAGCCATTTTTTGTGACTGCACCCACCACCAATGTCAGAATTCCAAAGGTGCCCACTGGCTCAAAAAGTTTGGGGATCTCTGTTCTAAAAGTCTGAATATTGTTCTGAAAAAATGTTCTCTGGAGGAAAGTATGTCACACCAGAATTGTCTCTTCCTTTAGCACCTAGATACTGAGTTATTTCAATGGGAGGATGCCCACCCTGCTGAAGTTTTCATCTGTATTGCTGCATTTCAGAGCATAAGAGTATCTCATATGATATGAGTAAATAGAACGTATTGCTCAAGATTTCTATTTAAAAGCCAAACATATTGAAGCATGAGATCAGCTGCTCCTGGATGAAGGTCTCTAAAAATATGTGAAAGCATGCAACCTAATTTCTAAAATTAGCTGTGACATGGTATATGGTGGACTAAAATTAAATCAGTCCAATCCCACATTCAATTTGAAATTTGTTAATGAGATTAAATATATTTTAGATCAGGTAGAACATGTTACTCTTTCTGAAGCACAGAATTTATAGCGACCTTTGTAATCCAGTGGAAATAACATCCTCTGTTCTTTACTATTCAGTTAACTGGTGCATTCTGTTCTGTCCAGCAGAACCAGAACAAAATGTCAGGTTTCCCAAACAATGTTACCTTTGCCTTACCATAAAAAATCAGATCACTGATTAAAACAAATGTCCAACTTTTGATTAATTTATGTCCTACAAATGCCCTTTTGATATCCCAGAGTTATTGCAATGTAAGTTCTACAGGGGCACTTTTTAAGAAAAGAAACTTAAATTTTAAGAGTTGAAAACTCTGGGAATGGTGGCTCATCAGTGAAACTGATCTTTACAGAAGATTACAAAATATCATATTCTCAGTTATTCCTCTGACATTAAGCATGAGTTCAAAATTCTCATTCTTATTCTTTTGATCCACAAATGCCTCATTTTAACTCCCCTTTTCTTCAGTTCAATGCTATGATTATTTTTGTGTCAGTTTACTTGCACTGAATTTTTCATTGTAAAATATGTGTGCATTGTTAGTGTAATGTGTGTCTATAGATCAACATTATACATAAATGATGTACATTTTATGTATTAATATCATATGTTGCTTATAAAAGCCACACTACATGTATATACAATACAAACAAATCTACAAACATGGAAAAGGGAAGAACTGATATTCTTGAGGGAAAAAGTCAGTATTACAAGAAATGAAATAGGGAACATTGCTTATCCATATCTGTGGGGTGAACTTGCTAGTATTCAGAACAAATATTGTGCATTCCCCAAAGTATCTAGATACATAACCTAGGGCTATGGCTAACCTTAACAATTGCTTATATACCCTTTAGGTACAGTGACTATTAAGAGCAGAAAACAGAATCAAAGAGAGTTATGTAAATGGTTGCATCAATAAAGGTATTTAAGAAAGACTAGCCTCTTCATCTGAATAACTAATGTTCTCATGGAGGGGTTGCTGTCAGTGACTGATAATCTGTAAGTGGAACTCCATTCATGAAACGGAACTTCCCTGCTTTAACCCTTCCACTGTAGATCCCCCCCCCCCCCGCCCAGTATCTCCAAAAAGGTTGCACCTCGGATTAAGGAGACCCCCAGGAACTACACTGCGTGCTGTGTGAAAGTCTACCATTGGAAGATCGAACCAGAAAAAAAATTGTCTCCTTGTTCAATGGTAGAAGTCCCCTTGTGCTGGTAGACAACAGGATCCATCCTATAATCTTCTGCTTTACCAGACAGTGTCCTATATGGAGCTGGTACAGATTAGTTTGTATTCTTTATCACCGCTAATAAAACATAGCATCAGAATAGTAGATTTTATCAGCAGTAGTAATTATTGGGAGTAATGAGGCATTTTATATCCTGAAATCTAAAACGCAATAAAATTTTCCTTTTCAATGCTACAATTTGATCTATTACATATCTAGCCCATTTTTCCTCCAGAGGTCTCAGAGCAGTATACTCAGCCCACCATGTTATTCTCACAATTGCCCTGCAAGGTAGGTTGGGCTAAGAAAAAGTGACTGGCCCAAGTTTACTAAGTAAGTTGATTCCTGGAGCAGAGTCCTTGCAGGACCTGGACTGACAGGTTGATAGGGAAACAGTAAAAATCTGCAGGAAGGTGATCACAACTGTAAGGAGCAACACCTGGGCCTCAAGGGATGAGTCAGCAAAGAAGATTGATAAAAGGAACATGCTGAGCAAGACTTGGTATGAAAGTAACTTTGCTCACCCTGATTTGCTGCTTTGTACCTTGTTGCTTGTAACCTGTGATTGCTCCTACAGCTGAGCACCCAGACCCTGCACCTGTTTTCCAGCCCTAGAATTGGACCCTTGAACCCTCAATCCACCTTACTCTGACCATTGGACTGGACTTACGATCTCTGATTCCAGACTGGTTTGTAAACCTTGCCTGTGTACCTATTGTTGTGCTTGTTGTTACTGTATTTGTATATTCCAGAAAGCCTATGTAGGCCAACAGCACTAGGTTTGGCCCTGAACACAACATGGGCTGAGTGAGATGGTGGCTTGATGGAAGCCCTGAGTCCATCCAACACCCAATGACCAGCAGGAAAAGGAGGGGCCAAAATTGGAATGGGTTGGTTTGGCCTGGCCATGCCTGGTCTGCAGTCACTTTGCCAGTGGGGCGAGTTACAGGGGGTGGCTCTGGTCTGGAATCTTGGGCCCTGGCTGGAACAAAGGGAAGATCTCCCCTAGACTCCTGAATATGATCTGTTGTGCTCCCCACCCAGGCTCTGGCTTGCAGCCTGTACAAGAAGGACATGGTCACTCAGATGTGCATAATTCTACTGCAACTGAGCATGGACTCAGAATCCATCCATCCATCAGTGTGAATTCTTCCACTCTAAAGATGAGTGGAAATGCATGCAAAGCCACAGCCATGCCTCGAGTCTAAAAAGACAGGTTATGAAGGACAGGAAAATAGAACAGGCATAGTTTTGATGGGGGCTCTCCAAAATTACCCCATACAGCAGCTTGGCAGCCAGGCACCCCAGCCAGACACCACAAGAAAGTAAAGCATGCCCCCAATGCCCAAGTCCCAGCCCTCCCATTCAGTTCCAAACACAAAGATCCCCTGGTAAAGGAAATTTCTGGACAGATCTTTCCATTAGCAGAACACACTGTCCCGTAAGAAATCATCTGCTGTGGCTGTGAATTGTCCAAGTATCCAAATGCAATGAAAAGGTCAAGTGGAAGCTTGTTTGTAAAGCAAGATGTACAGCTGGCAGAGGAGGCTGGAGGAGGAGGAGGAGGAGGGTGCTTACCACTCTTCAATACAGGCACAAGAGAAGCCCAAGCCCCACTACTGGTTGTCAGTGGTGAAGTGGGAGGTCAGGAGCAGCACTGGGGGGGCCAGGTGTGCTATGGCAGAGCATTCAGCCAATGTTATGGTCAGGGAGATTTTTGCTGCTGTGTGGTCTGCATCCATGTCCTTTGTGTGGAGCACAACCATTTTGTAGCCAGGTGGCAGGACTGTCCCCACCAGGGGCTGACAGTCCACAGGTCCTCCGGTTGCCACCATTAAGAAGTGAGAGAGAGGTTGCCATGCTGCCAGCTGCTCCAGAGGCCCATCATACAGTGAACAGTTTGGCCTTGCACTCTGGAGAGCTTGACCTTGACCAGCACCACTGTAGAGCAGTGCATGGTGGACAAGACTCATCAGCTCATTGTCCTCCTTGAGGGGATGGGATGCCAGGAAGCCAGGTGGTGGGATAGCCAGTGATAGGCCATGACCTCCACTAGGGAGAAGGGTTGACCATCCACTGCAGTTGTCTTGCTGATGAGGCAACTGCTTCCGTGCCCTCCTTGCTTTTTTGCCTGGGGGCATGACTTCTTGGAGGGTGGCCTGCCTTGGGGTCCCAGCTATGCCCTGACTCTGAACCTTCCTTTGTAGAGCCTCCCCTGTTCCCCCTCCCCACTCCTCCCTGCTGAGAGGAAGTGGGCCTCCTCTGCCTCCCACTGGGTGCCACTCTTTCCTATGGTACTGACACACTGGGGTGCACCATCTGGAGGTGTCTCCAGAGAATGCTGGAGGACATGTGTTGGGTGTCCCTGCCCTTCTGGACATGGACATGGCACAGCTGGCACTTCACAGCACAGGGGCCACTGGGGACAGTGCAGAAGTGTTTCCACACAGTGGAATGGAAATGTGATCTCACTGTCATGGTTGGAGCAGATGGAAGGCACAGCTGCTTTCTAGCACTGGACTGATAGGCTCCAGTGGGTGGTCTACCAATGACAACAGTAGGAGCAGCAGGGAGTTGGGATATGGAAGGGGTAGATGCTTCACCACCACCACCCCTCTGAATTACTGCTGTTGGAGTCCTTCCTCCCAAACAGTGTTATCAATTTCAGCTGTTGGGGCAGTGTAAAAAATGAGGGTTTCTTCCCCGCACAACAACCACCCCTTCCACCCACTCTCTCCCTCATGACACTGAACCATAAACACTCAAAGCCCCCCAAAGAGAGAGCCAGAAGACCAAAAAAGAAAGGGTGAGGTGCGCAAGTGTGAGCCCTCAGCTGAGATATCCATCAGCTGTGCCCCACTGCCCGGCATGAGCGGAGAGGCTGTAGAATCAGAGCCTTGACCTACAGACACCCAAAGATCCAAGCAGAGAAAGAACCAGAAGAAAAAAGAGCGATAGGTGGGGTATGTATGTGTGAGCTGTCAGCCAAGGTGCCCACCAGCTATGCCCCACCACCTGGTGTAAGTGGAGGAGAATCGGAGCACTGACCCACAACACCCCAGCAGAGAGAGAGAGCCAGAAGTAACAGAAACCAGCTGCAGCAGAAGCAAAGCAAAGCCCCTCGCTGGGTGGGGCACACAAAGCCCTGGCCCAGCAAACACACACATACACTCAGCCCAGAAAGTTGATCGACAAAAGAGAGGTGGCGTAGACAACTAGGTCCTCTTCAGAGGAACCCATAAGCGAAGCCCCACTGCTCAGCATGAGCAGAAAGGCTGGGTGCCGTGGCACACACAGAGCTAAGAGTAAATCAATCCCCTCCCCTGCCCAGTGAAGCTGAATCTGATTAATTTCCACATGGTATAATTGCAAAATCGCAAAGACAATATTGATCCTTTCCTACTCATTGCAATTCCCCAAGAAAGGAATGCAGGTCTGTGCTCACTACTTAGTTTTCAGATCCCACAGAACTGAATGGGAGCTCTCTAATTGTCAGCCAGCAGTGCCTGTCAAACTTTGGAGAGCCCAATTGGTGTTTCTAAGGCTGGAGAGAATTCCACCCCCACTGTTGCCTGGGTGTTTGATCCATCGATGCTGTGCATTCCAGAAGATGTTTCTATTTCCCAGACTACCTGGACTGCCCCCAAAGGTCGGGGAATGTCTGTGGAGTATGTGCTTTAATGAACATCACTTTCCAGACTTCAGACTGGCACAGATTTGGCACAGATTATGTTTTGTGCGCCAGTTCATGTCCATCTTTACTTCCATCCTTTGAATTCCAAGCATGCTAGTGTTGCACAAGATTAAATGTGAAAGTAAGAACCTTACACGGATTGGTCTGAGGTAAGTCTGCCTAGAACTGCCCTGTAAGGCAAGCTTTGGAAAACAATAAAAGAATGACACAACATAAAAGAGATGTGGAAATTCAAATCATAAATATGATCATGGCTCAGCCAACCTACTCCAACAACTTGCAGTTCATCTGTTGCTTACAAAGCAATATTATGCAGTTTTGTGCAGGGAGGGTGGAGTGTTCAGGGTCTTAGAATTCAAATGTGAAGATTTTCCAAGTCTCTGTTAGATGCTTTCAATGCTGGAAAGAGGCTGGGCTGGATCACATAGAAAACAAGCCCATATAGTGGTTAAGTTTACGGACTCTAATCTGGGAGAACTGGGTTTGATGCCCCACTGCTCCACTTGCACCTGCTGGATGACCTTGGGCAAGCCATAGCTCTGTACCAGCTGTGCTTTCAAGGACAGTTGTCTCAGAGTTCTCTCAGCCTCACCTACCTCACAGGGTGTCTGTTGTGGGAAGGGGAAGGGAAAGGAGTTTGTAAGCCGCTCTGGGACTACAAGTGAAGGGCGGGGTATAAATCCAATCTCCTCTTCTTCATATACTGATATTTTCTTTGGAAAGTTTAGCTATTCTAACACCCAGCCAAAGAAAATTAAAAGCCTCAGGCAAGCAGGAATGCTTAGGAACTGTTTGTATGCTTGGTTTGCTTTACAGTGCTTTTGGTCTTTAGTTTTGATTGGATTGTTTTACTGAAACATGAAGGGCATTTAGGAGGTAGGAAAGTGAATAGGATCCATTTCCAACAATATGCCCAACAGCTAAATCTGAATGTCAGAAGTAAATTATAACAACTTACATTGATAATGACAATACATTATAATTCATAGTGTGGCAAAGCGTATCATGGTTTTCTTGATATTCTAAGAAAGTGCTGCTTTTTAAATTACTATTTAGGCTAATGTACTAGTCACGTTAAAAAAACCATAGTTAATATTTTACCAGTTTGGGGCATAGATCTAAAATGAGCATAAAATGTAATACAGGCACAGATATCATATATGTAAATATCTACTAGATCAATGATTCCTTGAGATTAGGGAATATCTCTACAGAACTTTATTGATGTTCTATACAGTATAAATTTGTTGATCAAAGATAGAACTCATGTACCTATACAAGAAACAAATTTCCCTCATCACAGCCATGTGATAGAGCCTCTGGACATACTTTTAATCTTGTCATGGTATTGGGGCCAAGGCGTGGTGTGCAAAACTGGAGGTTACTATCTGCAAAGTCTGCTCCAAGAGAAAACATAAAGACAAAGATGCAGAAGAACTGAGGTACTCTGGAAAATCAACACAAGAAACTCTCAGAAGCTGGTCTTTCTTAGAATATTGAGGAAACCATGATATGCTTTCTTAATAAAGGAAGAATCCACCCAGGGTCAAGAGCAAGTAAGCATGAAAAATAGGATGCCAGCGGATGGGCCAGGATGGATCCATGAATGAAGGAGAGGAGCACTGAGGATTAGAAGCAGGCACAAGGTTGAGACAAGAAGTCAACAGCACTTATAGAGCAGGCCAAATAACTTGTGAACTTAAGAAAATAAGAGAAGCCGTGTTGGATCAGGCCAATGGCCCTTCCAGTCTAACACTCTGTGTCACACAGTGGCCAAAATCCACATACCAGCAGGAGGTCCACCAGAGGGGCCAGAACTCCAGAAGCCCTCCCACTGTTGCCCTCCCAAGGACCAAGAATACAGAGTGTCACTGCTTATTTATTTACTTCATTTATACCTCACCTCTCTCTCCAGTGGGGACTCAAAATGGTTTACATCATTCTCCTGTATTTTATCCTTAAAGTAGTTCTGTGAGATAGGTTAGGTCGAGAGTGTCTGGCTGACCAAAGCTCACCCAAGCAAGCCTCCATGGCTGATCAGGGATTTGAAACTCATTCTCGCAGCTCTGACACTCTAATCACTATACCACACTGACTTCAGGCTGCTCTTGAAGTATTTATATCCTGCAGCAATCATAAGGAGCCAATAATTTGTCTTAGAAGTGGAGATAAGTGAAATGACAATGTAACTGCTTGAGAGCCTTTTCTGGATCAAACCTATAGCGAGCCTAGAAAAATGGAATACATACTTGACAGGGACAAGTCCTGAAGATCCACAAACCATATGTCTAACAGACAGCAAACTATCAATAAACCATCTGTCTAATGAAAATATTCCTAAAGCATCAGAAAATCAGTCAAGGTTTCTTTAATAGCAATGTACTTTAAGCAACACTAATGATCTGAATAACCAATAAGCATGGATGAACATTTCAGTGCTGTTAAAGGAACAATTCACATTAGGGGTGTGCATAACAAAGCTCTTGAATCAAAGATGTACAGAAAAATTGCTGGTTTTGGTCATTACTCTGATTTTCTGGAATGGTAACACAAATAAGAGATTCTAAGGTATTATGAAAACCTCCACCCAGAACAATCCATGGTTTTTCTTGTCTTTGGGTACTGCTTGCCAGCTACACCAAGGGCTCATGTTTTTATTTGATTCTACTGATTTCCCAAGCAATGACATTTCTCCCTTCCAATCAGATCCTTGCAAGGGAGGAGCCCAGTGACCTTCTAGCCAATCACCTTTGGAGACAAATCACAGAGAGCCAAAGTTCTCTTGTTGGGGCAGAGCCATTTTATTCTTTGCAAATCCTGTACCTGGGAAAATAGACAGCTGGAAGCACCTTGTTCAGGGACTAGTACGATTTGTCGCCCTGACACAATTTGCTTCAACCATGGGAATTATTTACAGGATAGGCAGCATTTACTCTGGTGCAATTTTGGTGTCATTGTGGTTGAAAAACAGCCACTCCAGCTATCCTGAAAAAAACCCACCATAGGGAATATGGGTATTCAAAAGTATTAAAGATGAATCAGATCAACTGGGGGACTCATATAGATCAACGGAGGGGGCTTAACAGGCCCTCAAGTGTTGCTGGCTTAAAGTGTTAATTGTTCATCTTTAGCTCTGATGAATACAAAATTCCTGTAAACCTAATGTGTATTTAGAGTATAGCAAGCTTTCTATGGATAGTGGCCAGAAACCAAAATCATTGCAATAGCAGCTACTTCCAAAATACAGCTTTTATTGTTTTACTTACTTGTTGTGCTGCCAGGTTACAGAAGTGAAATGAAAGCCTCCTGAAACCCAGCTTGCACACAGCAGATTACGTGCTTGGTTGGCATGGAGCCATTTTGCCATGGATAACCAAGTTTGTTTGTAAAAAATGGGTATATATTTGCTTAGTTTTACAACTCCATTAATAGTTAGAAGTTTTCATTCAACTGAAAACTCAGTAGCACTTTCTGCTTATGGTCTCAGAACATATGCTGGAATCAAAGAGTTTTAAAGGAATCCTGTTCTGAAAGGTGCTTTCTCCCCTGCAGCATTTAACTTGGTTATGCTTGACTCATTGGGATGAAGCTGTTTTCCCCATCAGCACATTTGCATGGTAAAGCTGCTATCAGTTTATGGCACTATGCAACAAGATTACATAGCTCATGGATCAGTGGTACAGCCTCACAGCAGGGATTTGAATTAAACACCCATTTGTCCCTTAGTCTTCTCTAATTCTAAGTCTGAAGACCAAAATAAAAATATAATTTGGCCAACTGTGAAGAGTGCTCATAATGTTCATTCTAAAACAAAATGTGCCTTTCCTTTCTGGCAAGTTTGTTGCTAGAAGAAGCTGAATGTAGCTAGCACCAATTGGCTGCAATGCAAAGAACCACAAGAAACTGTCCAAAAAATGCTATATTCAATCAAAATTCTATAATTTGAATATTAAAGAGATAGATGATGATGATGATGTCTTTGGTTGCGGTCACACATGCTAAATAATCCACTTCCAATCCACTTTCAGTGCACTTCCCAAGTGGATATTTACTGTGTGAACTGGCAAAATCCAGTTGGACAGTGCATTGAAAGTGGATTGAAAGTGGATTGTTTAGTGTGTGTGACCACAGCCTTTGTATACCCGAGACTTACTTACTTTTCATCTCTTCTTCTTGAAGAATATGTAATTTTTTAAAAAAGTTATATAGAAGTTGTGTCAATTGCTCTGATTAATTTCATACACAAGAATTCTGGAGACATCCTGATCTTATGGTCTACATTCATATGAAGTTTCCTTCAAAACGAAGATCCATTCCGGAGACTTTCATCAACTGATTGTTTCTATGGACCATTTTTCTAATAATAATTATGGACCATTTTTCCAATTATAATTATGCACTATCTCTTTAATATTCAAATTATAGAATTTTGATTGAATATAGCAGTTTTTGTACAGTTTCTTTTGGTTCTTTGTATTGCACTCTTTGGACTGTGACTCTCCTTGACTTAGCACCATTGGCTAGCGTTTCTGTTGTCACCAAGCAACCTTCTATGATTTTGCTCCCCTTTTGAAAATTCATAGAAAATTCACAGATAGAATTATTTTCTCCACGGCAAGCCTCCTGAAACATGTGGCTGATTAAAATCCCATGTTCTACATGTTGAACCACACAAGCAAGATTGTTGCATGAAGACCGTTGCCACAGGGAACAATCTGAAGTAGTCTTTTTGTCGTCACTGATTTGACATACAAAAGAAAGTCGTCTTCACATGGACAAAGTTAACAAAGAAATAAATTGGACTATGTATGATTAAATTGGCCCCTCAGTTTTTACATTAAAGTGGTCTGATGTGGAGCTTGTAAAAACTAGGGATTAATAAACCTGTCAATTGTGGGTTATTTGAGTGTTTCTTAATTTTTGAGGAGCTCTGCTTTGTCCCTTCCTTGTTTTTCTTCTTCCCAGAAATGAAAACTGGATTTCTTTGTAATAGATAAAATGTTTGTTTTATCTTTATTGAATGCCACGGAGGGAGGAAAAATGGATGCCAGCCAGGACAAATTTGGGCATATAGTTTAGAAGGGTGTGAGAAAGAGCAGCTCACCCACTAACACCCCACCCAAGAGATGCATAATTTAGGACAATGGGTCTTCCAAGACGTTTGCCTCACCCTGGATTAACCTCATCCACACCCATCCTCACTTCCCCTCGCCCATTTATCCTAATTAAACAACACTTAACACTATTCACACAACCTGGTAGCTTTTCCCATCTGATACTTTGTGGGTCATCAAACACCATTAGCACCTATAGTGCAGCTCAGATAAATCCGTGAAGGTTTCCCCAAATCATTGTTCACCTTCAGAAAACCAATCAAGTTATCGTTTTGGGGCAAACATCAGACTGCCCCAGGGAACATTTCCCCCTATAACTGTAGCGCTCTGCTCCATAGCAGTGTGTGTATGTGTTCTCAGTGTCATACTTCACACCCCCATTTGCATGTGGGCCTTCTCCTCTTCTCTGGGAAATGCTGGTCATTTCACTCATTGAAAATGGTAAGCACCATTTATCCAAAACTGCTTTCTCTCATCTCCTTCCTGATTTCCTTTTAGCTAGCTTGAGTGTTTTCCATGTGTTTTGTACTTATGTGTTTTGCCCTTTATTCTTATTTTCAATAAAACCTGTTTCAGTTGGATCTACAACTGGTTTCTTTTGAGAGTTCTCTAAGGGAAAGATCCCTGTAAATATAGGTGGAGAATCCTAGTTACGCCCTCTCACTTTGTCTCCTTTAAGCTAATTCCCCCTGTTAATTAGGAGACTGTCTCTTTGGGTAACATTCATGAAGGGATGTGTCAGTTCAGCAACTCCATCTCTATATGAGGAGTTCCACTTAGTAAACATCTATAAATGAATGCTAAAGGGTTCTACCAAACTCCAGTTCCACAAAAGTGCATAACTACTCATCAGTAAAGCTAACACTCTCATCAGATTTGTCCAGAAAGCACCCCTGAAGGAATATACCAAGAACTCCCTCTCACTTAACAAAATATATGTGATATCCATCACCATTACTTTATTCTTCCCACCATGCTTTCACAGTCCTTCTCCTAAGTTGAGACATTCTCTAATGCCAATGGAACTACCAATCATGCCACCAACTTATATTTCTCAAATTGTTCAAGCTCCATTCTAAAAGCCAGCTCAATAGATGAGCCAGAGAGGAAAGCATTACAAGGTATTGGGGGGGTGGGGGATGAGCCTCCTGCAAATTCTGAAGGGGAAATGGAATGGTGTATTGCCAGCTCTGGTCATGAGTAGTGAGTGCAATAGTATATACAAAAAGAAATTATCTGACCCAAAATTGCCATGTTCAAGGGCTGGCTTTTGAGGCAAGTGAGGTCATACACCTTGTCATAGGATCTGGGTATGTCATAAAAGTGACCTGGCCTGGCCTGGATGGTCTAGGCTACTTCAATCTTGTCAGATTTTAGAAGCTGAGCACAGTGGCCTCTGGTTAGTATTTGGATGGGAAACCACCAAAGAAGTCCAGGGTAGCTGTGTGGAGGCAGGCAATGGCAAACCATCTCTGCTCATCTCTTGCACTGGAAGTCAACTGTGATGGCACTTTCCACTTCTGTTTTATAAAAATACATGCCACCTATGGCATAATTCAAAGCCAATAAGGGGTGGGGGGGGAGAGATGCAAAAGAGAACTGACACAAGGACATAGGCTTGTTTCACTCAATCTGTGTAAGCTGAAAGCTTTATGGAAAGGTAAATCCTCTGTTAAAGCCTCTCGTAACTTCGTTCCTAGAAGATGTTAGAAGGTAGACAGGATTGTATAATTTGTCTTCTAGGTTATTACCAGCTATCCTCCTATTTGACTCGTCATCTATCTAATGAAGGTCACTAGGACCTGAATTAATATCTTCTGTTGTTGAAGCAAACAATCTCACATTTTAAGAGTTTCCCAGGGGATAGTCAGTAACTGAATACTGCTGCTAGATTCTGAGTATACACCTCCCTGCAATGTTATTTACACTGCAATGGAGTTGCACAGAAAATATCTCCGAATCTGTTATTACAGATAGTCTCATTCCATTTTTAAAGTCATCATCTTTGCATGGGCAACACATAATGCTGTAGATGGCCACAGGAATATTTATACACTTTTGTCATTTTTAATAATATTGCCAGCAAATCCAAATTAAACTCTATACTGGTAAATCCCAAATCCATTTCATAGGCCACAGATGCTAGTCACCTGATTGGACAGTTTGGGATATTTACTGGATTTAAATTGTACCCACTATGATGAAAATATGAGGTATAATTTTCAATATCATCAATGTTTAGTCATTCTGTTACTTTTCAGAATGAATACTTTTTCACCCCAAAAAATGCCAACTGAGATATTTCATGTTTCATCTTATTCTGTGGTAACTATGAATGGCAGGTAAGCCTTAATATTGCTTCATCCTTCAAGGACATTGCAGGTGGTTAATTATTCCCATCAAAGTTTGCAGCTACCTTTGCTCTTCTGTGAAGCCATTTTTGTTATTTTTTTTCTGCCCTTTATGATCACAAAGTGCCCCATTTATTTATTTAAAATGAATATCTCACTTCATTTGTTGTTGTTGCTGCTGCTGCTGCTGTTGTTCAGTCACATAGTCGAGTCCAACTCTTCATGACCCCATGGACCACATCACGCCAGGCCCTCCTGTCCTCCACTGCCCTCCAGAGCCTGCTCAGCTCCATGCTCATCACATCAATAACACTGTCTAGCCATCTCATCCACTTCTTCTTTTACCTTAAATCTTGTCGTCCACTTCTTCTTTTACCTTAAATCTTTCCCAGTATCAGGGTCTTCTCCAGTGACTGCTCCCTTCTCATTTGGTGGCCAAAGTATTTGAGCTTCACCTTCAGTATCTGGCCTTCCAGGGAACAGTGAGGGTTGATTTCCTTTAGGATTGACTGATTTGATCCTTGCAGTCCAAGAGACTCTCAAGAGTCTTCTCCAGCACCATAATTCAAACACATTTATTCTTTGGCACTCGGCCTCCCTTATCGTCCAACTCTCACAGCCATACATTACTACTGGGAATACAAATAAGTTATATAAAACTGTAAAAACTTTAAAATGAAATAACAGTTTTTAACTAATCATTTTAAAAAGTCTTTTATATAGTTTTTAAACTGTATAAACTAATTATATGAAGCAATAGCAAATCTGACTCTTCTTGGACTATCAGTATTGTCTATGCAGGCTGATTGTCTGGTGTCTCAGGAAAAGAAAGGTCTTTGCCAACGTCTTTAATGAGACATTACAGAACAAACTTGGACACTTTGGCATACAAATCATGCACTCTACTACATTTGAGCCATAATCACTACACAGTTTGGGTGCCACAGCCCTTCCACAAAGTTTAGAAGCTAAAATGGAATTAAAAAAACATTGTGTCCCACAGCTTGAAATAACTGATTACTCCATAGGCCTGGCAGAAGACAAATGTCTTTATTGAAAATCCCTGAGATTATCAGACCCAGTCTGTGGTCACACTGGAGGCTTGGCGTGATCTGGCAGCACCTGTATTCATGGCAGTTTAAATCATCGTGGGAAAGGGTGACCAGACAGCACACCCTGAAGCAGCTCCTCTATGTGCCTGTTCCATGCTGAAGCATCCACATTACCAGAGCCTCAACCACAGAGCACAGCCCTTGCTGGCAATGGGGGTCACACATGCTCATATGTGCTTATGCACACATCCCTACTGGGTGAAAAAAAATAAAACCCACAACTGAGATGGAAGTGACCAGGGCTATTTTTAGGCAGGAATGCACAGGAATGGAGTTCTGGCTGGCTTCTGAGTTGACCAGGCCTACAGCCTCCCCCTCCTTGGGTTTGCCCAGGTGCCTTGCAAGGCATGGCGTGCCTGGGGAAGCCAATCCAACCCAGGGAGGGAAGGCAGTTTAAACTGCCTCCCCTCCTCAGGTTCCCCAGGCACCCTGTCAAACCAGAAACTGCCTTCCTTCCCTCGGGTTCCTCAGGTGCCCCGCAAGCTGCAGGGCACCTGGGGAACCTGATCCTGGGAGGGAGCTGTGCTGTCAGGGGTGTGGCCTAATATGCTAATGAGTTTTGGCTGTTGGGTGTGGCCTATTATGCTAATGAGTTCCTGCTGGGCTACATTAAAGACAATTCCAGACTTAACAGTATAGGTGATTCACATTCACAAAAAGATGTTGGATGGATTATATGAAATATAAAAGAAAGGTGTGATTGTTTGCTGATGTTTTTCACACCATTCCAGAGAAAAACAATGTTGTGTATTGCAGAGGAAGACATGACAAACTAGTTAGAAGTGTGCATTTCAGCTGGCAGCTGAGTATCTCTTGTGCAAGTGTAAAAGGGCTTTGAGGCAAAAATGAAACCAAAATACACAGCTGCTATTTTAACAGATACTAGTCAAGCATGACTCTTCATTTCCTCTTCAAAATCTTGGTTTATGCTCTGCTCTCTGCCAAGACTTTCAAATGAATGTTTCTTTGAACAAATATAGTAGAGGCATTGAATATACCAGCTAATTTAACCAGAGTTTAGAAATCTGTGCTAAAAAAAATACCCACAAGCCAAATTAAGAAAATTATGGATATTTTCAGATCTGCCTGGAACCAGCACCTGTTAAAGCATGGATAGCCTTGAGTCCATAGAGGTCCCCTGCTTTCAAGTACATTCCCATGCAGCAGAGTGAGTGATCTGTGTATACATCTCTTTGTGTGTACAGATTGGCTCTTTCCACTAAAATTACTGGAGAGTCCAACTCACCCCAAGTCAGTTGTTGGGTAGTTGAAATTGTCCATCTCATAGGAGAAGCAGCAAAGAGGCTTGGAAGGCCATGCCTTTAAGTGGAAACTACTCTCTTCATGTTGTACAACTGTCACTAGGCTATCCAAGCCCACTTTGGGAAAGTCTCAGGCCATCATTTAGGGTTGCCATCCTCCAGGTGGAGATCTGGTAAAATTACAACTGATCTCCAGTTTAGCTAGCTAGCTCTAACACAAAACTACATGTTGTTAAGTGTCTATCTGAAAGCAAACACATGTTGGAATCAATGGTCTCTCTAAGCTGTGGAGTCATGTGAGCAAAAATTCTACTTTGTGAGCTACTGGCATTAATGTTGTGAGCCAGTGATTTGACTGCTGCATAAATTAGTTTGCTCTGGATCCATCCTTCCTTAGCTAAGACAAAAATGTATGAGCCGGAGGCTAAAAAACTGTGAGCTAGCTCACAGTAACTCAGTTTAGAGGGAACACCGGTTGGTATGTTGATATGCCCGGCCACCAGGTCAAAGATGAGAGGTCAGACCATAGCTGCCTTGCCATCTCATCACCACAGAGAAATCATTGCATTGTAAAGCCTTATCTGGTACAGTCTTTTCAGCATCATAGTTCCCTGGCCCGTCTAGATAACGGCATTTGAAATTATCTCATTTCACTGCTGGTATATACAATGCTTGTTTGGGATGTAATTCATGGGTTTTCAGAGAGCTCCAAACATTAGCAAGAGCAGATACAAACAGAAAGAAACTCTGTATTAAAATTAAATGTACTTATCTAATTTTTAAAAAATAAAAATACTGTAATGAAATTTAACACCCCACTTATGTTTCCTTATACTTTACAGATATCAGATCAAAGGAACAATGTACTTAAGGTTTTTTTAAGTCTCAGATCTGATTTATCTATGAGACACACTTCACAACACAAACCAATTTGCTGTGGTAATATCATGTCACTATTTTCTGACAGAAGACAAATGTTGTTATTATTTTGCCATTTCTTACCTTTGTAAAAGTTTAGAATTTTACAAAATGACTCTTCTTTACATGTCAAAATAGTAAGCTAGTGGGGGTGAGGGGAAGCCAATGCCGTTTTTATATCTACAGACAATGATGGATTCCATGGCAGGATTAAAAATTATTTGGCAGGATATTGACATTTCCCCCCCCCCCTTAAAAGAAATGACAAGCAAGCAGTATTTTCAGTGGATAAATGTATTTAATAGATAAAAATGGAGATGGATTAAGTACCAGAAAGGGGACTTTGACCAAATTATTATTTTTACTCATTCTGATCTGTGACATTAAAGGGTAAGTTACTGATATCCTGTCAAGTAAATATGTTTTTTTTCCTTATAGCAATGTGTGGAACTGAATGCCCATATTGGTGATATTCCATAAAAAACAACAACAACAACCCAGACCATCTAAAGTATTTCTCATGCTTTTTTGAAATAACCTTTTGCAGATTATTAGACAGACTTTAGAATGGAGCCTCAGTGACTGCCTTAGTCAAGCTGTAAAGAACTGCTTTCATATTCTTCACAAAAATCCCTGTTAGCTATGTACTCTGAAATCATATCCTTTCCAAACATATTCTACATAGTTGCCTCCTAACAACTTAACCCAAAACAAATGCAATCAGCCATGGCCACTGGAAAGAAAACAATGTATATAGAATGTCAGTCTGTTACCAGTGGCTCTAGAAAGGTGGGCAAAGCACAGTTTACCAAATATATACTGCATCCCTCCCATCATGGCTTAGATCCATGATGATCTCTCAACACAGTGATTGGGAAATATCAATTTGTAATGGGAAAGACAAGGTATTTAAGTATTTGTACTTCACTTTTCTCCTCAAGGGGCACAAAGTGGCTCACAATGCTATATAAATCAGTAAACAACCCCCCCCCTCAAAAAAAAAGAGCCCCTCAGGGTGATCCTGGAGTCAATGAATGGCTAAGGTTGTGAGCCATAGGCCTGAGAACCAAGAGCAAATCATGTAGCCTGGCCAAGTCCTGCATGAGTCAAGGGTGAGGGCAATACCCAGCTGAGCTCTGTGTGTAGAAAGGCAGAAACGCACCTGCACAAGGTGAAGTTGATGATGACACCCAGCCTGGGGGAATCACATGAGAAGTGAAGCAGATGGTGGTGCCCAGCATGGCTAAGCCCTACAGGAGGCAAAGAGATGGTGGCACTCTGTGTAGCCAAGCCCCATGCAAGGTGAGGCACATGGTGGTGCCCAGCTGAGCCCCATGTAAGGACCATAGTTTTCCTGGGTAGAGTTAGCCAGGAAAAGGGAAGGGTGCAAAACTGATGATGGGGAGGAGATTAAAGTAGGTTGGTTAATGGATGAGAAAGAGAGAAGGCATGAAAGGGGAAGAGTCTATGGGGCTTTCAAGGAAGGAAAGAGGAAATAGTGGGGGAGAGGGAAATAAGATTTACCCTGCAAGTCCTTGTAGGTTCCAAGTTGTATGAGATAATTCCTGGCCAGGCTGACTTTAGTGTGCTAGCTTGGTAACATACAAAATGGAAATGTCATATTCTAGATTAATTTTGCAAAAACTAGCCCTCTTGCAACCTCAGCATCTATTACATGATACTGGTCCTGTGCAAAAATACAATTTGCATAAAAATGAATACATGGAAGGGAAGATTGATGCCCTATCCTCCAAACTCCATGCATTCAAGGTGCAATTTGTACCTACCTGCATGCATTTACATTCCCTACATGTAATTCATACCTTTCATTTTTGCAGGCATGGGTTGGGTTTGGGGTACCTAACTGTAGGCTTCTATGTCAATGACATCTTGAACATGTGGAGGTTGGGGGCGAAGTCACTGAATATTACTCCAATTTTTCCTTTACCCATACATTTCTGCACATATGAATGGATGGGTTTATATTACAGGTTCTGCCAAGTTACAAAGCATTTATATTTTTTTAAAGGTGGCACTGGGAGTTTGTGTTCTTTCTCCTGACACTTTCTTGGAAGATCTGTTGTCCTGGAGGTGGTCTAGAGCCTAAGAGACGATGTAATTAATATTTTCACACATTTTGGAATGACCTGACACTGAGAACTCTTCTCATTTGCATGTAAGTTTTGGAGCCTGAATGGTACCTTTGACCATAGTTAAATAGTGTAGGAAGATATATACCTCATTAATTTTACATTGTGCTATTTTAAGCTATTTTCAGTACAATGGTAAGCAGAGTGACACCCTTCAAAGTCCATTTAAGTCAATGGCTTTAGAAGAGTGTTGCTGTGCTTTGGACTGCACTGTTTCATGTGGACTTGACAATCAGTTTAATATGCCAAACTGTTCTGTCCTTGTGTATCAGTTTTTACCTGTGTTTTATATGCCTCGATCATTTTGTTGCATGGTTTTGTGAAAGGCCAAAATTAACAAAAGGAAGTTAAAACAAACAGGCAAGTCCAAGATCATAAACAAGTTTCAACATCATAAACACATTTCTTCCCTATGGAAGGTTTTGGAATATCCAGAATACCCTATGACTCTGTTGGTGTCCATTATGGGAAAACCGTCCTTATTAAGGCTGTGGTCAGACGGCAAGGTAATTGCATTTTATTCCCACAATAGATTTAGTCAGGAATATTTTTTTCGCATTGGGATGTTTACACAGTCCTCCCCTAACCTCTTGCATTGCGTGATGAAGCTCCGAGTACCATCCAGATAGCTGCGCTGCCCCAAGTGGCAGCGGTGGAGAGCAGGGCACTCTGTGCAGAATCTTACCCTAGGCTTGCAGCTGAAAGCAAGCCTCGAGGGAGCAGCACTGCCACCCAGGACTTTTTTCCCCTGCCTCTGCTTCCCCCCCCCCCCCCCCCCTGCTTCTGGTGCTGTGATCCTCGGTCTGGGGAAAACGAGTGGCGTCTCACAGGCAGCCAGCAGCCACATGGACATGGGCACCTTTGGGGAGGACGGAGAGTCAGATCAGGACCTCCAGGCGAGGTTTTTCTCCCTGCTGCCGAGTCCTCCAACGTGGCTTCCCATCTCCCTGGCTGCCGGGATTACATGCTGCTTCCTGGCAGGGGGAAAGCCAGGTGAAGACCAACAGTCCCAAGATCCCAGCTGGGTCTGCTCCACAGAATCCCTCCCCCTGCCGCAGCCACTTCTGAACCCATTGGCACACAAACCACCACTGCCTCATTGCACTCCCTGTGCTGCCCCCACCTCCTCTTCCCCCTTCACCTGGCCCCTCCATGCACTTGAGTGTTGAATTTTTCATGTGCTCAAAGGCAGAAGCTGGGGGGGGGGGAACCCTCATTTTGCGGAAGAATGATCACACAACCCTAATTGCAATCATTGCGAGAGAGGGCTGTCCAGATCAGGGAAATGCAGATTTAAAGCGCAAGTACCCAGAAAGTACTTGATTCTCCCGGTGTAGGAAAATGCGGTAGAGAACTGGGAGGACTGCATGAGTGAGCCCGCTTCAGCACAGGAGGTGGATCGGCCCATCAGATTAGCAAATTAAAATGCGAGAGGGAACAGCAGTGAAACCCGATTAAAACAACCATGTGACCGCACCCCAAAAGTCAAATGCTAAGTGGACTTAGTAATTGGCACCCATTTAAATGCAACAAGGAATTTAAAAGCTACATATGACCTCTCATGAAGTAATTCAAAGATTTCCCTTGACTCTCCTGCTAGTGACATTTTCAAAGCTGCATGTGGTGTGTGTGTGTTGTGTTCATGGTCATTCCTCTGGAGCCCATAGATCTTGACAAGAATACAATAAATTCAGGAAACATTTTAATTAAGCAACAAAACCTATAGGTATTCAATTATGTAATGGCTTGAAACTGCGAGAATTGCAGCTTTACTCTTTGGGTGGAAATGTAAAGTTACGAGCTCATTTGCTGGTGCTCAGTGTAATTTGTGATTAAGGTTATCTGTAATATCTAACCTTTCAGTAAATGTCAGCCACAAAATGAGTGCTGGCTTCCTCTGCTCTGATATCACACTGCTCGAGGTTCAGTCTGACCACAAGAAGCTAGTTAATAAGCCTCTAATGGGAAATGACCAGCATTGGAATAGTACAGATTAAAAGTGACAATGCTAATTGACTGCAAAGGTATCTACATGAAGAAGAACCAGAAAAATCATTTAAATCTAAATGAAATTGGACTGATTTGATATCTGAAAAGACATTCCTTTCCTCTTGAGTTTGGCAGGGGAAATTAATTGCTTCATGTTTCACTGAGAATAGATTCCTGGGTAACAATGGAAAAGGTGGGAAGGGAGGAATGAAAAAGATTAACTCTAGGAGATTGTTGCAGCTGGAGTTAATGGGTTGTAAAAGAGTATTTAACAGAAAACAGGAAGACATAGAACTCTATAGCAAAACAAGTGCATGTTTTTAACATGACCAGGAGATATAAGAGGGCCTAATATAATAAGCATACATAAAATAAACAGTGAGGTTATTTTATGCAATGTGATTCAGAATAGCAATTTATATGTCTGTGAAAGATCTGAGAAGGCCAAATGACAAACATAAAATTGATTTTAACACACTAACACACACACATGCTTTATACATAAAGTGGTTTCATGGTATTACTGCTTGGTGAAAAGAGCTACTGCAGCAGAAAGAAAAAGAAAACAGACATCCTTGGAATTAATGACCATTTCATAGGAATAGATCGTGTGGACCTATGAGGGATATAGCATGTGTGTGATCAGGACTTTTTTTTGGTAGAAAAGCCCAGCAGAAACCCATTAGCATAATAGGCCACACCCAACAGCAGAAACTCATTAGCATATTAGGCCACACCCCTGACAATGCAGCTCCCTCCCAGGATCAGCTTCCCCAGGTGCCCCATGGCTTGTGGGGTGCATGGGGAACCCAAGGAGGGGAGGGCAGGCAGTTTAAACTGCCTTCCCTCCCTGGATCAGCTTGGCTTCCCCAGGCGCCCCATGGCTTGTGAGGCACCTGGGGAACCTGGGTGCGGGGGAAGCTGTAGGCGTGGCCAACTTGGAAGCCAGCCAGAAATCCGTTCCTGTGCGATCCTGCCCAAAAATAGCTCTGTGTGAGATATATTTTGCACCAGTGCATATTTGGGGCCACTAACAGTACCTCTCTTGACTATTTGAAATTGAATGTGTGAACTGCCTCAGCTGAAAAAAGAAATAAGTTTGAGGTGATCTCAGGAGAGATGAAAGAACCATCTGTGTTGGTTGATCTGTGATGATTCTTTCATACATGCACATCTTCTCTTGATAGTGTGTTTATCAGATAAAAAATATGTGTTGGTGACTTCATTTATTTTGGAATCTGAGTATATTGATGTCTGCTTGGTAAAAAGTATTTTGGGGGGAAGTGGAAACAGCAATCATATCTTTTAAAAAAGACTGCTTTATTCTTAAATGATTTTTTTTTTACTGTGGAGTTATTAAATGCAGGGCTGCTTTCACATAGCAACAATTCTCATTGCTGCTACAAATGCGAAGGAATTTTCAGAAGTGATGGAGCATCCACATAGTGGTTTTCCCCATACGTTGTTTGACTGAGCCCATCCATGGCTGCCATGCCCCCTGCCAGACCACTGAATAGCTTTTTAAAAACATCTCGTTATTACTTCTAATTAGTTTGGTAGTTAGAATGCTACAAAGGTAATAATAATATACTTTATTGTCATTGTACATAGTACAATGAAATTAAAATGTGCCATCATTCAGTGACTCACAACATATAATC
The DNA here is from genome assembly GCA_029233225.1 of Lepidodactylus listeri. Taxonomy (NCBI): domain Eukaryota; kingdom Metazoa; phylum Chordata; class Lepidosauria; order Squamata; family Gekkonidae; genus Lepidodactylus; species Lepidodactylus listeri. The sequence goes on along the minus strand of JARCFY010000010.1, from coordinate 51,364,169 downwards.
ATGCGCACTCACACAGACATTCACGACTGCTTCTCCCTTGTGATTTACATAGCAACCAAACCACTGTTCCCCCAGATTTCAGTCTCATACAGCATTCAGGGCAATAATAGCTCTCGAGTAAAAACTGTTTTTTAGTCTATTTGTCCTTGTTTTGATTGACCTATATCTTCTGCCCGAAGGCAGCAGTTCAAACTAGGAATATGCAGGATGTAGGATGTGTAGTCTGCCTCTGCAACTCCCCACTACATAGCTGCTCTCTCAAAAATTGACAGATATACGGAGAGGTCCTCCCCCTTTTTTGTATGGAACAAAATCTTTGGGAGTAACTTTTATTTTCTTGCTTTGGGCAGTCTGCAGATGTATCATCTCAAGGTCATGTTTCTGCTGCTCCTCCTGCTCCTTCTACCACTCCTCCTGCAGCTTTTACTGCTCCTCCAGCACCTTCTCCCTTTTCTCCTGCAGCTTTTCCTCCCTCTCAAGTTCTTACCTGTGGGCTTCCCTCTCCTCCTTATGCTGTTGCTCCAGTATCTGGACCTTTAGCTGGACCGTATCCTGCAGGCTTGGGCACTCAACAGCAGCCACCCCTACTGCCTTGCCACAGCTTAGCAGGAGAGCCTTCATCTCAGCAGTAGTCCTGTTCTCACAATCTATAGTTGTTTCTGGCATTCTTCCTGCAGCTCTTGCTTTGTCAGCTTCAGTATTCTAACTTGCTCTGCTAAGGAGCCAGTTTGGTATAGTGGTTAAGTGTGTGGACTCTAATATGTGAGAATCGGGTTTGATTCCCCACTCCTCCATTTGCAGCTGCTGGATGACTTTGGGCAAGCCATAGTTCTGCCAGAGCTGTTCTTGAAAGAGCAGTTCTCTCAGAGCTCTCTTAGCCCCACCTACCTTACATGGTGTCTGTTGTGGGGAGGGGAAGGGAAAGGAGTTCGTAAGCTGTTCTGAGACTCCAAGTGAAGGGCGGGATATAAATCCAATCTCCTCCTCCTCCTCCTCCATCCTACCTAGCCTGATCTGACCCTATTCCAGTGGACCTGGGGGGGGGGGGGGGGACAACTTCCATTGCTCTCTCTGTGCATGTGTGTGCCAACTCAAAATCCCTGGCCAATCAAATTATCTGTTTGTCCTGATCCCACTACAGCCACCAAAATGTGGTGGAACAGTCCTGCTCTGACCAGCAGGCCCTGTTCCACCCTGCCCTCCAAGGTTTTCACAACACTGGGAGAGGCTTCTCTCTCTCTCTCTCTCTCTCTGTTCAACTGATGCTACCACCTGACATTTGTAGGAGTGTCAGGACTCCCAGCTTCCCTTCCAAGCTCTGAGACCTCAACTCTGAATCTCCTGCTACCCAACACCTGGTTACCACTGCCATGTATGCAACTGGGGGAGTAGCCACTTGCCAACTGACTGCCCTCCCCTTCCTCCTGGTGCTCCTTTTAAATAGCATGTCCAAGATGGTGGAGGTCTGTGTGGCACAGAGAACCACTAACAGGATCAAATGTTACAAAGTATTTATTTTTAAAAAATGTTCACAAGGATACTTTTAGCACAGGACGAGACTGAGCAAGAGGTTCAAAAGAAAACGGTAAAACACAATTCCTCTGTCCCTCTTTTTATACATGCCCTATCAGATGTTAAACATAAGGGCAGGCTCCATAGCTTAGAAAGTTACAGATTTCTACAGGAGTTCCCTAACCTTAAAGCTTCCTTCAGGTGTACAGGCCAGCACATGGCAATGGCCACCTTCTCCAGACCTCAGTTACAATTTCTGTCTTCTTGAGTGCAATCACCACCCAAGAAAGCTTCCTCTTTACTCCCAGGAGTTTTATCATCTCTCTTTCCCCTCCTACTAACCCAGTCAGGCCAGGTCAAAGAAACTTTTCCTGAAATCTCCAAGAGTTTCTTCCTGAAGTCTTTCTAGTCTTAATTCCTTCAGATCTCTGTTCCCTGCTTGGGGGGAGGGAGCAGGTGTGGAGCTTGACCATCCCATTTTCTCTTGCTAGTTCTATTAGCATTTCTAAAAAAGGTGGCTGAGGTTTGAGGCTGGAAAGCAACTGAACTGTCCTCCTACTCCTCCTGCCTGTCCTCTGCCCAGAGAGAAAAACCTTTTAAAACTCATATTGAATGTTTTACTCAGTTCAGACCTCCACCCAAAAATGCATTTCTTCGTATAGTTAACCCCAAGTGTTTCATAGCCCCAGATCAAAAGAATTACCACAGCTGCTTTATGTTGATGATTCTGTTCTTATTTCTTGTACTAAGATCAGTTTGAAGACACTTCTGAGACATTTCTCAAATTACTGTTTAAAAGAGGAGTTGCAAATAAACTACAATAAATCTAAAACTGGTTTTGTCCAAAAAAAAAAAGCAATTTGTAGTAAAATCTCATATTGAACAAGTTAGGAAGTTTTGTTATTTGGAGATTGTTTTCTCTTCAGACTGTTCCCCCAACTTGAGTTTGCACTGAATGAGATCAAGCCTATTACTGGAGTGATCTTATACTTTTTCCCCCCTACTGGGGAGGAAGATATGTCCCTGGTGCAATTCAGTGTTTGATTCCAAAATAATTTCATAGCTACTCTATGGTGTTGCTATCTGGATTTCAACAATCTCAGGATCTATTGATCATTCCCTTTGTCAGTTTTTGTGTAGAAGCAGCTGTGCTACCTGCGTACCATCATTGCAGAGGACTGTTTTTTTCCCCTCTTCCTGCCTCAGGCACAGCATAAACCATCTCTGCCTTGCCTCACCTTGAACAGGGCTCAGCTGGGCTGGGCATTGCTATTTGCATTGCCTTGCATGAGGTTCGGCCAAGCCAGGCACTGCCACTGCTTTGCCTCATGCAGGACTCAGCCAGGCCACACATCACCACCTGCTTCACCTTGTGTGGGACTCAGCCAGGCCAGGCACCACCAGCTTCCTCACATTGTGCAGGGCTCAGCCAGGCATTGTCATCTGTATTGCTTAGCCCAGGGCTTGGCCAAACTAGCTGCCACCATCTGCATTGCTTCACATGGGGCTCAGCTGGGAGCCATCTGCCTTGCCTGCCCTTGAATGGAGCTTTGCTGGGCAGGGCACTGCCATCTGACTCACCTCTGTGGGAGTTGTCTGGGTGCCAGTATCTGCCTTGCCTCAAGCAGACTGAGCCAAGTGTCACCACCTCCCCCATCTTGTCTCTCATGTTGACTGGGTGCTTGCCTTGCATGGGGCTCAGGTGGGCTGGGCTCAGCACTGAGGGCTTGCCTGCCCAGGTGTGGATGGGAGGCTATCAGCACACCAGGAGGTATCCAGGTGCTCTCAATAGCCATCTCTCCCTGCCTGTGAGGTAAATTAGGCTGAGAATCTGGAACTGGCTGAAAGTAAGTTGACACAGCAGAATGGGGATTCAAGGTCCTAGTCTGACACTCTAACCACTATACCACATTGATGTTTATATGGGGTTTGCTGTTAAACAGTAGCATGCAGCCAGGCCTACCTAAGTCAGGCAGGTTGGGTGGTAGCAAGTTGCCCAGTGGTTGCTGCTGGGCCTGGCTGCAATGAATCTTCCCTCAAAGGGCAAAATGTCCATGGGAAATGTCCATGGAAAAGGCCCTTTTGAGAAAACCAAGTCTGTTGTGGTTGCCTAGCAATGACTACTGAAGGAATCTGTTTATTAAAGCTACAGGTACTCCTCTTATCATTTTTGAACCACACCATCTGTGTGATTTGTTTTTAAGATTTCAGATTTTTCTGCAAACCTGGGATATTTTTCAGGTTTGTAGAAAATCTGCCTTGACCATTCACAGGTCTAGTCTCTGGATTTAAGTATCCTTAGATTTGGCCAACTTGCTATTAGAATATGCAAATAGGGACACTGCAAGAAACTTGTGGGGAGGGTGCATCCCTTCCCTCCTCCTTTGCTTCCTTTCTCCCTCCACTAACAATCTTCTCTGTCTTTCTCACCCTGTTCCCTTCTGTCAATCTTCCCCACCTCTCTTTCCTCCTCCCTTCTGTGTCAGTCTTCCCCATCTCTATTTTTTCCTCCCTTTCTCTGACAATCTCTCCTTCTTTCTCCTCTTCCCCTTTTCTTTCAATTTACCCCCTCTCTCTTTTGCCCCCTGCTTTCCCATCAATCTTCCCTTCCCCTTCTCTGTCAACCTACCACCTTTGTATTTCTCCCCTTCTCCGACAATCACCCTTCTTTCTTCCCCCCTCTCCTTCTTGTCAATATTCCCCCATCTCCCCCCCCCCCAATACCTTACTGGCTGTGGCAGTTGCTGTGTCTGGAAGCTGCTTTGTGCATACACAGACAATCCTTTTTTTATTGGGGGAGGGGAATTTAAGCTCCCATTTGTTTTAAGATTTCAATTTTTTCTGAAAACCTGTGGGGTCCCCCTAGTTTGCAGGAAAATCTGTTTAGTGTCAGTGTGGCCCCAATCTGCAGGTTTAGATATCTGCAGATGGAGGCCACATTTGAGAAATAGCTATATAGATGATGATATGAGAAGTGGATTACTTTTGCCTAGTAACATATCCATAAACATTTGAACTGGAGTTTCCAGGAAATTCCTGCTTAACTTCCCTTTAGGCACATGTAATGTTTGGAATTCATTTACAAAATGATTGGTTAGGAAGTCTCTAGAGCAGAGAAAATGACTAGTTTGGAAATAAACTGGAACTCTTGCATATTGGCACACAGGGAAGTAATATACACAATACCAAGAGCCTGTTCCAACAGCACAGTGTGTTTTTTCCAGTGAACAATTCATGGTGGATTTCCCATGTAAATATTACTGAAGAACTGCCCTCCAGGACTGTCAAGAAATGTGAAATCCCTGATTTCAGTGCCTCACTCTTTCTAGGATCCTTTGCATTTGGTTCTCTTTTCTGCCTCTTCCCCAGGAGGCCTTTCCTTAGGCATCCCACCTTGGAATCATTCTTTGATGGAGAAAAAACTAACATGTATTTTGTGGGCTCCAAAGGGGTTCTATTTGGGGGGCTCAAACTGGAACTCACATATGGGCCTCCCAAAATGGCAGAACTGCCTTCATCAAAACTATGCATATATCTGGAATTTTTACTGATCAGTCCAGTAAACTGGACTTGTCCCAGATAATGCACCACATTTTGTGGCTTACTGAGTTATATATCATCTATGTTTGTATAAGGGAGTGGGAGAGAAAATAAGGAAAAGGCTATTTAAACGTCTGCCACTGTTATGTATTGGGAATAAAACATCCCAAGACTGTTCTACCAGAGACTGGCTGAGCTTGGAGCCCAAGAACAATAGCCTACCAGGACTCTAGAAGTAACCAATCAAGAAGTAATGTTATGTAAACAGACTATTGTTGGGAGTGGGGTGTGTTTGGGTGTGGCAACTGCATGCTGTTTAAACAGGGCTGGGGCCCTGGAGTTCAGTCTTGTGCTTGCTGAAATCACTAATAAAGTAGAGTTGATCACTAGTAGTGTCATGCTGCTCCACGGAACCCACTATTTAACAGCCACTAAATAACCAGGTGACTTGTTAAAATAAATATTAACTGAAGTTTTTAAAAAATCTTTAATGAAATGATTTCTGAATAGTGTGCTAGAAAGAAAGCATGAGTTTATGTTCACTGAGAGGTGAAAGGGAATTACACAGATAGCTAAACATGAATAATTAAAAGATCCTCTTTCACTCTCTGTCTTTGGGAATCATCATATTTACCATATGTCATTCAGAATAGCTTTGGACTTATGAACTGTAGGGTGATGTTGAGGCTCTGAGTTCTCAGTACTTTTGAATGTCCAAAGCAGACCTCTGGCAAGTTACATGAGTCCAGATGTGGGGGAATTTCTGGATGTCTACTTGGGAATTTACAAAGAAGACTGGGAGAAACATGCATTCCCCAACTGTCCTCTTCCTAACATCTGAAGATCTGAAGTCATACTCTCTGACCAAGATGATATAAAATATTTAAATCCTACCTTATCTCCTTAGACTGAAGGCAACTAATAGTGTAACAACAAGTTTCAAGGGCACCAACAAAACATAATTGTCCATTTGCAAGATTAATAACAGCGCACAGATTAAAAATGCAGCCAAACCTGCCGGACACCAAATGTCATCTGAAATAAAATGGCATGATCCTACAGTCACCAGGCTGACTGTGCAGGTACCAAAGAAGGATGCAAACCATAAAGGAAAGAAAGCTAATAGTCACAGCCACTATGCAGCCGCACAGCTATTCAGCATGCTGCTTGAGTCAGACAGCAGCAAGATGCGGAGGTCCAAGGCTTGGCTCACACATGATTGCAGCAGTCAAAAATTGTATGTTTCCCACCAAACATATCTGGCATGAAGTTCTCAGCATCCCTACTGTTGATTTCAGTTTACTTACTTTGCTTCTTACATCTTTCCTTCCATTCTCATTATCCTTTTTATTTACAGTTCTCTCCCTCATAACATTTGGTTTTCTCCTTCCAAGCATTTGCAAATGGATTTGTTTCTTTCCTGGAGGCTTTGACTTCTAATTGCTACCTCTCTTTCTCCTTTCCCCTTCCTTCTGTGTCCTTTGCCCTTTCCTTGTGGTCTTGAGACTGTGAGCCTGAAGACAGGATTTGTTCTCCGCTGGTTCAGTCATCACAGAGTGCCGAGTTCTTAATTCTATAAATGACACCAATACTGAATTGATACAGCATTGATATTGACAATGAGCATTCATTACTGACTAAGTTATAATTCTTATAATTACTTGACACTGACGAAAGAGCACACACCATGCTTGCATTGTGGGGAAGGTACTTCATGGTCAAGGGAATAGTTCAGGGTCTAATTCAAAGGGGATATTGCATTTAAAAAACGTCTGCAAGGAAATTTTGCCCAGTTTATTTAAATGTCCCGGTGTTGTTCACTGTAGTGGTGCAATTAGCTGATCAACTAGACTTTCATTAAAGACAACACTGAAGTCAATCTCAATTAGCTGTAATAAATGGTTTCCAGAGTTCATTGAAGAGAAAGAAAGAGAGACAAAGAGTCAGGGAAGGGTGGGTGGAGATTGAACTGGGAAAACAGAAATATTACGGTCATCCTAGCTAACATGAAAAAAGTTAACCCTTCTTGATTTCAGTGACATTATGTTCCCACAAATCAATGGTACGCTAAGGAACCTATTAGTATAGTCTGGGCAGGAGACCATACCACATTTAAGACTGGTCTGTAGGAACCCCATTTGTGTCTTCCAGATAAGCGAGAGTGTTGACAATCAGAGTAGATCTTATGCAGAACAGGAGCATTGATTTATATTAAAGGAAACTCACACATCTGGTGTAGGAAGCATGTAGTTTGAACCACGATTTACCAAACTGAGCTAGAAAACCTGTTTTCATTGGTAAAACAAAGTCCATAGAAATATAAATAAAGTCTCCATAAGCATGTACAGAGGCTGAGGACAGACTGGCAATCTAAAGCGGGGCAGGCACGCTTCACAAATGGAGGAAAGGAGCATGTTCAGACATGCGCATCTGTCCGTCGGCTCCATTGCATACTTACCCGTCTCCCAGTCGCTTTCCTTCCGCTTTACCCGGACACCGGTTTTTCCCGGTGTTCAGGGGCCTTCCTCCGCATGCCTCCCGCTTCCAAACAGTGTGAACTGGAAGAAGCGGGAGGCATCCGGAGGAAGTGTGAACGCACCGGCAAAAAGTTTTGCGCATGTGCGCATATGCGAAAAACATCAAAGGAAAACAAAAAAAGTGCAGCGGCACGCACGAGCCGCGCGCGCTGGCTATGCGGCAGTCTGAACTCTCTGTGGCAGTCTGAATGCTCCGTATCGCCGCTGATCCGCATTGCTCTGGCCAGTGTGAACGGCCAGCTCCGTGGGTTTTTTCCCCCGCTCCAGTTCCCTCCGCTTTGCCTCCGCTTCATATTGCCAGTCTGTCCTCAGCCAGAGTTGTAGGGATTTCTAGGAAAGAATTCTGGACTCACAACTCCATCTTCTCGATAGGGCTTGAAGCACCCAATATTTTTCATCTTAGAAATGGAGTGCCAAGAATCTATCCTTATGTTTCATTTGTATTTTAAAGGTCTGTTGACCACACAATAAATCATTATTGTTGTTATCTGTACCTTTTTATCCTATTCCTGTAAGGAGTTCAGGGCAGCATACAGGGCTTCCCATTCCCCATTCCTGCCTCATAACAAGCCTGTGAGGTTGAGATTAGGGGTTGGATGCCATGGTGTCTAAAAGTAAGGGAAAATGTACCTAGCATAGATCTGCTTCCGCAATCAGTAGCATAGCTGCCACAACTCATAGTGCTTTAATATAATTTTTAATGAAATTACGTTGTGTATTGGAGGAATTGAATGTACAAGAGATGGCTCAAGTGATTTCATGTAATTTGATTTTGAAACGATATTAGATGAAATATCTTGTGCTGCATCTTTTCCATCTGAAAAAGGTAGCTGGGATAAAATCACTTTCACTTAGCAGAAACAGACAACAAGTAATATTAGCTCTTCTGCTAGCGCCACGACCGTTGCAGTCATGGAAGTCTTTTGTAGGATCCAATCCCTGGCTGACAGAGTGACTGGCTCAAGGTCATCCAGTGAACTTCAAGGGAGGATGGGGATTTGAACCTGAGCCCCTGACATCCCAGCCTGACACGCTAACCATTATCCAACGCTAGCTCTAAGGATGCTTCAGATGTCTGTGATTTTCCACTTCTGCCGTGAAATCTGTATTTTCACTGCTGAGGATCAATGCCTGGAATGGGCAGCACATTTGACTATAATGTCTTATGGTAATCGACAACAACAAAATCCACATTAGATGATACACAACTGCCTTGACTGGGCATTACCATGTGAGAGGTTGGTTTATGTCAGTGTTCAGTGGCTGAGTATTATGCTCCTTAGAGAGAGATTTGAAGTTTTGAATTAGGATCATACAATTAAGATGACTGCCAACAGCAACCTGCACATGGTGTGTAACAATTCAAAATGCATTATGAAAACATCTTAACTGATTATGAAGATACAGTCCCCCAAAATGCAACGCCAGTGTGTGGAAAGGTCCTCAGAAGTAAGGGGGCGGGCTTGGCACACAGCTCTAAATGAGCCTAGAGGTAAATCAGGGTAGTGGAATGTATCAGAGAGGAGAAAAAACAATGGCAGTAACAATGAACTGAAAAGCCAAGTGTCTGGGGAAGGAGGTGAGTCTGCTCTTGGCAGGAGTAAAACCTAGGCAGGCCACTGGCACAAGTAGCCAAGAAGGAAGAAAAGCCAATAATGTAATGAGCTTGAATTCCTTTCCCCTCTTGGTCAAATCTTTGGCAGGAGGTCACTGCAGTGTATAATTCACAGTCAGTTAGTGAGCCAGTTATGGAAAGAATCTACGCAAATTACTGAACAAAGTAAAGAGAGGAAGTTAACAGAGTAAGGTGCATTATACTACAAATGCACCAATTGTTTATCCAGAGTTTTTATCACTGGACATTTTTTCTATGGCTTTTTTCTCTCCTGCCTCCCCCCCCCCCCCCCCGATTGGCATCTAAAAAGGTGAAACATATCTCTCGTTCTCATTCATGTAGCTTTTGGCATGGAGATGCCAACCCTGCCAAATTTAGTGGGAAGAGCCTGGAGGACAGAATGTTCTGATGAAACTTGATGGTAAAGGGAAACCGCATAGTATCTTTCAGTGTTTCTTGTTAAACAGCTAGTACAAAGATTGGGGGGGGGGGGCTGATTCAAAGCCAAAGGGGAGTATTCTGTGCAAGGGGTGAGTGTCTCCACAGCTGCCCTTAGAAATCAGAAGTGATCTTGACTTGGAAAGAGCACCAAAGAATAATATTTGGCAGTAGGGGTGGAGTTCTGCCCTCCTTGTCTATGCAACCCTATTGTACAGGTTAAATTCAGACCCCACTCGCTCGTGGAATGACAAACACAGAGATGTGCCCCCATCTAGACTAGCCATGTAAACAATTTAAATTAAGTCACTAGCTACAGCTCTGTCAGGAACTCGCTCAGCACTATAAACATCAAAGCAATTAAAAAGCTTGCACAGAAGGTAATTAAAAGCCTTACTGGTTCTTGCTATTAGACTGACATTTTAAATGCCACTGGATGTTTTATTGAGCCAATAACCTATTTCCCTAGTCTCCGTAAGAAATACAACCAGCATCTGTAATCTATCATAGTCTGCAGGTACCCTGATCAGTATTCTGATCACTACAATCTGTTTGATATCTTCACGAAACACATTTTATTGTTGAATGGAAACTTATTTTTAATAATGTTCATATAATATACAGCTTCATAAATAAACCTACAATACAGCTTAATAAGTACACTTAATAAAGATTTACTGTACTACTTTTTGCTCTGTGAAATGAGGGACATCGTCTTTTTTTGGTGTGATTAGCCCTGAACAGATGACATATCTCGACAGAAGCCAATGCTCATTCAGAAGTAGTGGGAAAGTGCTGGTCTCTCCTACCCCCCTAAGTGCAGTTAGGTGATCTTCAGTGCATTCTGAAAAACTCTGTCCTGGGAGTAAGCTCTGTTGAATAGATCTGAGTAGGATTCTGAGTAGATCTGCTTAGGATGGCACTGCTACCCACCTAAAGCACTGTGACCTTGTTCTGGTGACCGTGCGTAGGTGGGGCCAGCATGCTCAGTCATTATAAGGGGTGGAGGCCATGCAATCATTCCTACGTCTCCTCTTCAAGCATTGGCTTTTAATTCCCACATATGTCATCTAGAGAGGACTAATATGACTGATTAAGTAAAAGTTCCTTTTGTTCAGTACAGGAAATAGAGATAAGTTAATGTTCTTCATTTTTTTCATTTAATTAATATTTTAGTCAGCTGTTTCAATTTTGCTATTACTTGAGTAGGTTTGATTGTAGTGTGTGTATAGATATACAATTTCTGTATACCGAATATGTGTGTATATACGTATGTGTGTGAATCTCTCTGTGTATATATAGTATAGGACATATACAATTTATATGTAATAAGAAACAGACAGACAAAACTCTTAATGATGAGGCTGGATCCAGCTATGCACTGGTATAAGGGCTGGAGATCTCTGCAGTGTTTCCTTCCTCCCAGCAGACCTTTCTGACCACAAGAAAGTTGATTCTGGCAGAGTCACAGGACCCACCTGTACAAAGAGCCACACAGGTCAGAGGGTTGCACTAAGGAGGGGGGAGAGATGCAACTGCCCCTCTCCTCTCTCTTGCACAAGGGCAGCTCTGCTGATGCGAGGGGCAGGAGGGCAGCTCTGCACCCATCCCTGTTCTCATTGTAGCTCCCCAGCACATGTCCATGCAGGTCCCACAATCTGGGAATCAACTTTTTGGGCATCAGGACTGCTGGAAGGAAGAAGAAGATAGTAGAGATCCACCACTACCACCACCTTCCACTGACAGATAATGGGATCCAGTCCCTAATGAAATGTTGATTTAATACTGCACAAATAATGGTGGAAAACATTTAAATTTTGTTGGGAAAAAATTCTTTGTGAGGAAACTGAAAATGGCAACAAAATATTTAAAACTTGTATAAGGGAGAAATCAAATCAAAAAAGTGAAATGGGGTTTAATCAGAAAAGATCGGAAATGCAAATCATGCCTAACAAGAAGTAGAAAAAAAACAGAACCCTTGATGAGGCTTCTAAGAATACTAAGTACTCTTCAATTTTGGTTTGGTGTAGTGGTTTGGTAGCCAGTTTGGTGTAGTGGTTTAGTGTGCGGACTCTAATCTGGGAGAACCGGGTTTGATTCCCCACTTGCACCTGCTGGATGACCTTGGGCAAGCCATAGCTCTGTACCAGCTGTTCTCTCAAGGACAGTTGTTTCAGAGCTCTCTCAGCCCCACCTACCTCACAGGGTGTCTGTTGTGGGGAGGGGAAGGGAAAGGAGTTTATAAGCCGCTCTGAGACTCCAAGTGAAGGGCAGGGTATAAATCCAGTCTCTTATTATTATTATTATTTATGCATGGATGGATCCCAGGAATGAGCATATCTGCTTTGTCTGGTTATAGTTTGCGGACTTTGGCATATGGGAACACATTTCAGAAATGAATGAACAGGGCTTTCACAAGAGAACATCCCAGTGGAAGGTCTGGGAAGGTTTTTGAGAACCTTACTAGGTCTTTGATCTCTTGTGTTTGTTATTGCCTTTGTTAGAATGTGCTTTGTAAGCACCTTAATACTACTGGTAAGAATAAAGGAGCTGCCATCATGGTTCCATAAAACAGCATGAATAGCTTGGTATCAAAGACACGTAATATCCATATTTTGTGAGCATTGTCCCTGTTATGGTATAGCACTCCTTGAGACACCCATCAGATTGCTCCCAAACAAGACAGTAGTTGAGTTACTTCACAAGGTGTTTTTTTGTTTTTGTTTTTTCTTACATAAAATTCAGACAATTTACACAACTGGGGAAAGGCACAAAGCACCCCTTTGCCCCTTATGTGCAAAACATACCAGTAATGCTAAGGTGAAATCCAGGACACATTTAGGGGTGCATGGTTTTCTTAATCTGGTATTTTTTGGTTTGGGTCTATTGGACCGGAAAAAGTTTCAGTATTTCTGGAAAATCCCAGATCCCAATACCAGAATGGTATTCAGGTCTGGGATTTTTCAGAAATCCTGAATTCTTTCAAGTACAATAGACCAAAGAAGAAAAATACCAGTTTTTTAAAAAGAAGCCAGACTCAGGATCCATGTGACGCTGGTAGCAATCTTCCTGTGGCACACAGATCCTGGCTAGGATAGCTTCTCCTGCAGCCTGATTTAAATTGTGCTGCAGGAAAAGCCAGACCCAAGATCTGTGTGCTGCTGGGAGCAATCTCCCCACGGCACACAGATCTCAGCTGGGATGACTTCTCCTGCAACCCAATTTAAACTAGGCTGCATGAGAAGCCAGGTCCAAGCTGAACCAGCAGGAACAATCTGTTCCCCCAGCACAACTGAGCCTTGAGCTATCTTCTGCAGTCTTTTTAAACTTTAAAGGGACTGCAGTAGAAGCCCAACATACAGCTGAAAGGATTTTTTTTTTGTTTTCCCGAGAAAACCTCAAAATATATCTGGATACATTTGGGGTGCCGGGTATGTTTTTAGTGTGGGTAGATCTGAATGCACACCCCTAGGGTGCACCGTAATCCTCCTGCAAACTGCCATGTTATCAGGCGATTTCCTGTTTGTTTCTTGTGTGTTCTAATTTTTTTTATACCGTACTTTTTGAAGCATTGCTTCTCCTTCAAATGTCTTTAAGAAAGCACCTAGCCTCCTTGTGTTGAGCCACCATTCTTAATGCACTTCTGTAGGCTCCTCAGTGCCATTTGCTTCAATCACTGTGAATGAACAGGACAGCTAAGGCAATTTCAATTTGCCACCAAAAATCCTCCCTTCTCCAAAATGAAACTGCTGACAACAGACAGCAGACAGCAATGAAACCCATTCTTTTAAAATGCCAAAACTGAACAGCAAGATTTAAAAATGGCAGCAAGATCTGACAGGTCAGTAGTTATATACTCCCACATTTCTGTCATGGCTACATAGCCCCTAGTTGTTACTGTGTTTCAACCCACCACCTTCACCAACAATATTTTAAGAAATTAAACTAGCTTAAATGGAATACAGTACACACAAGGAGCGGGACCAAGGAGGTTTTACAGGGGGCATCACATTCCCCTCCCCCACTATTTTTCTTTCCCTTCCCTGAAAGACCCTATACTCTCTTCCATTTTCCTGTTCCCTCATTCCTACCAGCCAGGCAACATATATTTATCTGCTCCCCTCCCCATTCTTCAGCTTTCCCTCCATCCATCCCTCTGGCAGTCTCTATCTGAGAAAACTAAGGCACAGTTGGCCACTGGACTAAGCCCAGTTGTGTGATGTTGGCTGCTGGGCCAGGCCTAGTTGCATGGAGGAGAACCCACTAAGACTTGTGGGGGCATCTTATTCTCCCATGTATCCCCACCCCACATTATTTCCTTTTTCCTTCCTTTTTGTCAACCCGCACATCCTCACCCTGGCCCCTTTTCAAACAGCCTTTTGGTAGCTGGCTGCTAATGGATTTTTTGTGTCATTTCAGACACAACTGTTTTAGCAACTGGCTGCTGACAGATTTTATTTACCTTTTTACACAAAGCCGCTTAGGTCTGGGTAGCAAAGTGTGGTGGAGCCATTTTTGAGGTAAACTGCTTTTTTCCATTTTCACCTCTTCTTTGTGCTTCTGAATCGCTGCAGTGTGCTGTTTAAAGTGTCTGCAGCTCTTCCAATAGCACTGTGCTTTCCCCAGCCCTTTTTAGCCATGTGATCTTCCTCAAACTTTTTTGAACATTCTAAGTTGAGCGCTATAGCACTAGATCAATATAGTATTTCAGTGCTACAGTGGCACCATCGAGATGCCTTGGCACGAACACTCTTTTTAAGCAGTGGAGTCTTGTGAGCAAAAATTCTACTTTGTGAGCTACTGGGATTTAAGCTGTGAGTGAGCCATTTGGCTGCTGCATAAATTAGTTTACTCTGGAGCCATCCTTCCTGAGCTATGGCAAAAATGTTTAAGCTGGAGGCTAAAAAACTGTGAGCTAGCTCACACTAACTCAGCTTAGAGGGAACACTGCTTGGCACTACTGAGACACACTAAGCTTGTGGCTGTTGTTAAATGGATACAGGAGAAGAGAAGTAGCGCATTGGGCAGTGGGTGCTCAGGGCATCAGTAATTGGTGTTACAGAAGTTGCTAACCAAAGGGGTCTGTGGCAAATGTCCTGATGTTCACCCATCCATGCAGCCATGAATACCCAAATGCGACTGGCTGGTAAGTGACTTGTTGCCAAGAGAATCTCACCCACTGCCCAATGAGCTACTTCTCCCCTCCTGTATTCTCAATGTAACTCAATGGTGCCAAGGCATCTCAATAGTGCCCCTATAGCACTGAAGTGTTATATTGCTCTATTGTTATAGTGCTCAACTTAGAATGTATTTTAGAAAGTTTGTGCAGTGAAAAAGGGCAGGGGGAAAATACGTGTCACTGTTTAAAATGGCCAGATTGCTTCAGAGACAGCTCATTAATGGAGTGAAATTTGCTGTATGAAACCTTCATTCCTGTATCACTTTATTCAGAACTGGGCCAACAACAGATAACATCTGGTTTAGAACAGTAATGTGAAAAGGGTCCTCCATCTTCAGTATATTTATTATTTATTTACTTCCCTTATACTCCACCTCTCTCCATGATGGGGTTCTAAAGCACTTAACATCATTCTCCTCTCCTCCATTTTATCTTCACAATTACCCTGTGAGGTGTAAATTAAGCTGAGAAAGTAAAACTGGCCCAAAGTCACCCAGTGACTTCTATAGCACAGTAAGAATTTGAACCTTGGGTTTCTAAGTTCCTTGTCTGAAACTCTAACCTCTATACCACACAGGCTTTTGTGAGGTGACTGCTGTTGAACAGTAGTAAGCAGCCAGTCCTGGGTGAGTCATGCAAGTCACATGGTAGTAAGTCACCCAGTGGTTGCTGCTGGGCCTGGCCCTGACAAATCCTATCTCTGAGACCAAAACAGACCTGGAAAGGACTCTGCCCATTCCCCCGGCTTTTACTGTCAGGGCCAGCAAGTCTTGAAAGTTGGTGATACTAGTTGCCTAGCAACAGTCACTGAGGGCATCCATTTCTTAAAGCTACAAGTGGGTTGGGGGTTTACCCTGGGGTAACAAGATTTGACAGTGGTAGAGACAGAAACTCTGTCACCTTGTCTTCTCAGAGGCTTTATTGGCTTCCTAATAACTACCATTTTGTTGACTCTGCCAGCATCCTTAAAAACTTGACAGTGCAACTTGCTTTTACCAAATCTGTACTGGCTTATTTTTGTCACCTGATATCTAGCAAGGAGCTAGAGTTTTCCATTTACTCTCACTTACTTTCATTTACAGTTTTCATTTACACAAATCATTCCAAAAATCCTTTTTTGGTATTTTTTGCATTGTGTCTCTCTGCATGTGCACTTATGCCTGGAAGTCATGGCGACCTCTGTCAACTCCTACTGGGGCATGGAGGACATTCAGAGAAGTGGCTTGATAGCCTGCCTCTGCCTCCTGACCCTGGTATTCTTTGGAGGTCTCCCATCCAAACACTTGCCAGGGCTGGCCCTGCTTAGCTTCTGAGATCTGACAAGATCGGGCTTGCCTGGGCTATCCAGGTAAGGGCTAACTCCCAAAAAATCTTGATCTTTAAATCCAGTTCATGAATTAACTCTATTGTTAGCTCCATTGTGCATTTACTCATAATCTTGGAGGAAAGCATATCAGAAGTTCAACTACCCTTTGACAACATTACCTTGCTCATGTGAGAAGGCAACTAATGTGGGCAGTTAAAAGTAAAAGAGAGCAAGTTTGAGCTAATGCTCCCTATGTACAACAATGCTCCAGAAGACTACTGCTTTTAGCCATTATCTGAGCAGTGCCAGAATGACACATACTTAGGTTTCTTGGCATAATCATTATCTTGATCTCTGTACAGACACTTGCCCTCTCTGGGTTGAGCCAGCTGTGTTTTGTGTTCTTTGAATCTCTTGTAGTGCCAATCTGACTTCAACGGACTTAAAAGGATGTAACTCTGTTTAGGATGGCACCAAAATTCTGTTGACTTCTTTGCCCTTCAGCAAAGCTCAATCCTTAGGTGTACATATTCTCTTAATCAGTTTCCAAGTTGGAGAAATAAGTGAAGGCCCCAAACTGACAGCCCTGTGAATCATAACCTAGTTCTTCTTTGTCTGAGCCAGAGGAAACAACTCAGAGCGTACCAAGGTGGGATATTTGCACCATAAAGAAGAGTATTCCTGGCCCAGTGCATCAAGTGATACCAAAGAACCAACTTCATGCCGCTAACCAACAAAAAACCCTTACAAAGCTACATTGTCTTTTGCTGTCAGCTACTTGTTGCTGCTGAAGCCAGCCACCTATATCAATATTTGTGTCCACCTTCATATGCATCTTCTTGCTGTTCATGAGCAAGGAGATCCACAAGCACAACTGAAATTACATAGTTTTGCATCAAGCAGAATGTTTTTGAAATTTATTCATAATAATCACAGCTTTGGCATGAAATCATGAAACATTTAAAATAATTTATTATTACCTTATTGTTTTAATATTATAAACAATTAGGATTTTCCCTAGAGTCCCTTGAAAATGGAATACAGACCACCGAGATAATTTCATCTGTTAATGACCTAGTTTGCAATGAGTTTTATTCCCTCTTTCTCAGTTGGCTGGAGCTATATTTAAAGTCTCCTTGAATGTGAAGAGTATAATGATGAAAGGAACTAGAAGAAGTGGACATTACTTGCTGAGAGATGGACATTGTTTTGCTTAATGAAACGCCATCAACAGAAATACATTTCTACTGTACTGTTGAGAAAAGACTGCAAGTTTGGGGCATAATAACCCTAAAAGAGTGAGGGTAATCTGAATGTGGAGACAAGCCTACACACACACATCACTGCAACAAATCTGCAGGAAGCCATTGTCAGCACCAGAAGGGAACCCCTCATACCTGGTAGCCTGAAATCTATATATAATTTGGGCCCTGACCCTGGAATCAATAAATAAAAAGCAGAATATTTGCCTACTGCTGTGGTGATTGAGAGTGCACACACATGCATACACACACCCTTCAGATTCATCAGTGGCACAATTCCATTAGATGAAACACAATTATCATCCATTTACTATGTGAGGGCAACAGTGTAAATTTGAATCACACAATAATTTATTTATTTAGATATTTATAACCTACTTTTCTCCTCAACAGAGACCCAACGCAGCTTACAACTGTTATCTTCTTCTCCATTTCAACCCCACAACAACCTGGTAGCTTAGCCTGTGAGAGAGAGAGTAGTCCAATGTCACCCAGCGAACTTCTATAGCAGAGTTGGGATTCAAACCGGGATCTCCCAGATCATAATCCAACACTTCAACCACTATATCATGGCTAGCTTTGGGGGAGGAATGTACTTTTTATGGACAGCCAAGATTATCTGATTTTTCACTGGATGTTGCCTCAGTGCAGCAGTCTAGCAAGGACTCTGAGCTCACAGCTCCACCTTAACTAAAAACCTTTTAAATATTCACTGTGCTGGGTGATGGGGAGTTTCTATCATGACAAATATTGAAACACTGGCAAGGCTGCTGAAACACATCAAAATTTCACCTGACTGAAGTAAACAGCATAATTGCTACATTTTAAAAAATTATTCTGTGAGTCAGTCACCAAGATATTCTGAACTGGCTTCAGGAATTCCCAGAAATAAAGAACTATTGGGGTGTCTCGTTGCTCTGCTTCTGTTACAAAAAAACTGTTTCTCTAATATGTTGTTGTTGTCTGCAGTCATGTTTAATATGATTTAATATTATACAGCACATTGAGATTGTCAAAGGAAAAATGAATAGTGTTTCTTTATAAAACAATAAATAAATGTGGAATACCAATGGCTTTTTTTAACAAAGTGAAATATGTGGCTTCTTGTTGAACAGGCAGAACTAACAGCCAGAGTGGACTGAGAGAGAGAAATGAGTCTTGCACATGAAGAGAGTGAAACATGTAGAATTTATTTCAAATACCACATGGCACTTGTGGAATGGAACTTTTTTTTCTCACACTTTCCACAGCAGACCACTGAACTCCTCCTTCATATTCTACACCTGAATGATCCTCCCAAGCAGGATTAGGGGCTACAAATATATTTATTTTGTATTCATTAAGACATTTATATCCCAATTTTCCTCATGGCTCAAGGTTATGATCATAGGGAAAACTTATGAAAATCCCCCCCCCCTTGACAGTAGTGCACTTCCATGGAGCCTACATCTCTCACTATATGAGGACTAGGGATGTGCAAAAAAACTGGTATTTTTCGGGTTCAGGTATACTGAACCTGAAAAATATCAGTATTTCCTGATATTCCTGAATCCCAATATTGGTATGGTACTGGGATTTGGGAAATATTTAGGATTGCTGATTTTTTTCTGGTTCCATTATGCCCTATGGGGACATTATGGTCAAGGGTCCTCATAGGCTATAATGGAGAATTTTTATTTTTATTTATTTTGCGATTTATACCTCGCCCTCCCCACCTTACGGCAGGCTCAGGGCAGAATTGATCTGGGGGTATCTGGGGCTCTGAGGGGGCTGATTTGTGAGAGGCACCGAATTTGTAGCATAGCTACTACTGCCTCTCCTCAACAAACCCCCCCCCCCAAAGTTTTAAAAGGATTGGACCAGCGGGTCCAATTCTACAGGCCCCAGAAGAAGGCACCCTCATCATCCATTGTTTCCAGTGCAGGGGAGAAAAGGTCCCTTTAAATGCCTTTTGCAAGCCACACCACAATTGAACTCCAAAGCGGCATGTTCATCTGGAAGCCTTCTGAGTGAACTCACTGCACTGGAGTTCATTCATGATGCAACTGCAAAAGTCCAATCCTGAGCTGGCTCCTCTTTGCAGCTTGGTTGAAACTGAGATGCAAACAGGGGCCAGCCCCAGCCAAGGTGGCACGGAGCAGTCAACTTCACACTGCCTCAGCTGATCCTTTCTTGCAACTTGGAGCTGCATGAGAGGATCAGCTTGGGCAGAGCAGAGCAGCTTGGGCAGAGCTCTCACCACCATGACCGATCCTAGGCTGGCACCTCTTGAATCTTGGTTTAAACCATGATGCAAGAGGAACCAACCAGCCCCCTGGCTGAGAGGCTTCTCCAGCCCATTGTTTTAGCAAACCCATGTTGGAACAGAAATTCCCCTCTACATTGCATGCTACTTTCACTTCTTTTGAACATCGGGTTTTTATGGTACCTTCTGCATAGATTTATGGTCATTTTATGGCTGTTTAAGGGTGACTTTGCAGTCAGTGCAGCATTGACCTGAGGTATTTGAATGTGGTTTTGAGCTGCACCTTTTCCTCAGTGTTGAGAAAATGTGGAGTGAATGCCAGATGCAGAACCAGCCAGGGTTACCTCACTTCCCTAGGGAGTCATTGCACAAACTGGGAGCCACTATAGAGAAGGGCTCTTATCATGGATACTGTAGTTCTAGTCTAGAGATTTCTTTAAAAATTCCTTCCAAATCTTTGAACATAACCCATCATATTCACTTTGAATTTTACATTGGGCAAAGTTTCATGGCAAAACTACTTTTGGACTGGCACTACCTTGTTGTCTTAGATCATCTCCTTGTGAAACCCTTTCTCTGTAATGGAAGGGAAGACACTGTTATTAGCATTAGCTGCTTTCCCCATTCAGCTCAAAGTTAACGATGAGGAAGCGGAAGTTTAGCAACATAGTGGCAGACAGCTATTACAGTGATCATTGACCGACTGAATTTCATGACTACTCTGGCTTGACTCGAAAGTCAGGGTTTTGTTTAGAGGCTTCTACATCCTCAAGGCAAAGGCCTAGACTTCAGTCTCCCAATTTCATTCAAAATTTGTTTAAAAGAGTGCAATCAAATTTAACACCTGTTGTTTCAGGGCTTTAGTTTTAAAAGGAGTTTCTCTTCTAATCCTTTGTCTATAGTCAGCTAATACTTCCTCAGTGGGTGGTAATTGTTAAGGAACAATGTCCTGATAATGTAAGATCACAGGGCAGTAACAGCCAGGGACCAACAGCTTAATTTCTGCTGCACTGCCACCACAGGCAAGCCTGAGCCTGAAGCAAGCTACCGTGCCGTTCCACAAATGGCCTTCTGGGAACTACACCCTGGGCCAGCCTGAAGCAGGTGACTGAGGGCCTATCTAAAAGTGATGGGTGTCCCCAGGTTTTCCTCAGAGATGTGCTGCCTTTTAAAAAGTGTATTCTGAAGAGGGGACTCTAAATTGCACTGAGCTCAGGTCAGGTAAGGACCACCGTGGCATAGGGAGAACAGGGATCTTGCCTTCCCTCACACTGTTTTTCCTCTCCGAAACAATGCCAAGGGGGCAGGAAAGGACAGAGAAAGAAGCAGAAAGATACTAATGTGAGTCCCACTCTATGTAAATGTCAGAAAATTACAAAAATGCTATAAGATTTCAGTGCTCAAACCAGGTAGTGTTCCTTCCCCGCAAGCCTACTACAACAGCCTCAATGATGAAACATCCTTTAAAAGTATACATTAGTATAACTGGAGCATGATAACAGCAGAGATGACTCAGAGGCTTGAACCAATAAAGTAATTGGATAAAAACATCAGGAGACATAGGGGCTAATCACATATCATTGGCATTGATTAGGTAATCAAATAAAACTTATCATAACTATGTTTTCTATGACAAGCTTGCCATAAAGCAAGCATTAAAACATACAGTACCAGGGGGTTACTTCTTACAAAGAAAAAATATTTTTAAAACCCTTTGTCATCTACTCTTCTCTCTTCCAGTATCTTGACAGTTGGAGTTGAGTGGAACCACTGGATGCTGTTCAAAAAACAAATTTTAAAGATCTCAGAGCAAATAAGTTCCTGACTGCCAAAAACTCAAGAGCAGATTGTATAATCTGACATAGATTCTGCAGTCAATTCTTCCAAAATTAGCTTTCTTAGGGCTGGACCTGATTAGTCCTCCTAGGAGGGTGAGGATGTCATCCTGGCTGATCCCATGGAGAAACCTGGCAGGTGCCAAGTTTCCCAGACCCTTTGACTCTCAGGAGCCTTCAGGGGATACACAGCCAGCCATAGCTGCTGGACAAGAAGTCCAGATGGCCTATGAGCAGAAGCCAGACTCAAAATGGGAGTGCAGAGAAACACACTGAGGAAACTTGCCTATTGCCAGGGGGACCTCATAGTCACCCCCAAGAACTGCAGGAGTGGAGAAGGTGGAAAGCCTAGGTGGATGCTCAGCTCAGAGCACAAAGTGTACAGCTGGCCACTCAAAGCTTCAACTTGAGGCTTTGCAAGACACTGAACAGGGTCCTGCTATAAGTGCCTTCCGGTTATTGCTACATCTACAGGTACTAATTTCTGTAAATAGCCTCAGTTCACCTATGGCTGTTGAGGCATAACAAACTCTGATAGCCTTTGCTGTCCCTGTTTGCTTTTGTTCCTGCCTGCCCCTGAGCACAAGCAGAACAAGTCACATAATAAATGGATTTAAAACCCCCAGTGTGTAATAAAGCCTTATATAACAAAGCTGTTCCCAATGAATGATGGAGATCTCCAAAACATTGAAGGGCTTGGTGATGTAAGTGAAAAACGCAGAGATACTGTGAATTTGACTGGGAACTTTTTGTGTGTGTGTGTGAAAGGGGTGTGTGTGTGTGGGGGGGGGTGCATGCACATGTGTGCGTGCTTACGAGCCTGGAAATCATGTCTGACTTCTGGCAACCCCTAGTGTGGCTAGGATGTTTCAGAGAGATGGCTTGATATAACTTGCCTCTGCATCCTGGCCCTGGTATTCCTTGGAGGTCGCCCTTCCAAATTCTTGCCAGGGTTAGCCCTGCTTAGCTTCCAAGATCTGATGAGATCAGGCTTGCTTGGGCTATCTAGGTCAGGGCACTGTGAACATGTTTGATGGTCAAACTCATTGTGTTCAAAATTAGCAATCAGATGTGAGTTTATCATTCAGTCTGTTCGGTTCATGCTGAGCAGCCTCAGATGCCTGCCAAAGCTGGTTTGCATCAGGTTTTCCTTGCACCATAAATGTGCATGGTAGCTGCTGATTTAAACTGATCAGCAGTCATTAGCATCACTAAGGACTACTTAGCCAAACACCAAAGGGTAGAATTTTATTGAAACACAGTATTTATTGGTGACTGATTTATATGATTTGCGAGTGATCTGAAATGGTGTGCACTGGGTTTTCCCAAAATTCCACACGAGCAAAGAAGCTGCTGATTCAAACTGACTGGCAGCCATTAGCATCACTAAGGACTGCTTATATGAACACCAAAGGGCAGGATTTTATTGAAACATAGCATTTATTCATGACTGATTTGTCTGCTTTATGAGTGATCTAATTGTCTATTTAAACAACTGCCTGCTAAGCAGAGCAGTTACGCAGCAAGGATGGGAAAGTAGAAGATCTCAATCAGGTTGTGTGAGAGCCGCCAACATATGCAAAATGCCAGTTGTGCTCTACTGCATGGTTAGTACCCTGTCAAAGGCCCACAAACCAATTGATGAACTAGCAATCTAATTGCTGAAACACCATGTCTCTATTTTCAGCTGGCAAACAGGACACAAGCTGAACCAGTGGCTCTTTGTGTATCCCAACAAAAATGCACTTTAGGCCTATGACCTTGCATAACCTTGTGTAGTATGACTTCCTGCACCTTTTAGAACTTTGCCCCATTCTAGAACCCTCATTCCTTTTTGGCCAGTCTGTTGGGTGAATCCCAAAAATCCATGAAGAAGTGTGGACGCAACATAGTTCAGTCGAATCTGTGCTCTTGCAGATTTTCATACCAAAATTAATGAGAAATGGGAGAGAGAGGGAGAGAAGTAGAGGCATGGCTAAAAGCCCAAAGAACTGTCATGTATTCTCCATTTAATCTGTATCCTTGTTAACACTCTTTTGCTTCTAATAAGACAAGAAGACATTGCAACCACTGTGTGTTATTTACAGAGGTTTCATATACACTGCTCCAAAACTCAGAGTAGTCATAGGTTTGGCTGTGATCAGAAAGCTCCTCCTGTGTTTAATGCTGCTATAATTCAAAACATTTCTCTGGTGAAAAATGGCTGCTTAGAGGTCTATCAATCTCGCAAACTAACAAATTTACATTTAATTCTGTTCATTGACTAAAGTGGCTCAGGCGAAAATGATCTAATTTAAGTGGAGTGTGGACGATACAGTATGGGAATAGTTTAATACGGTAAGTGTTATTTTAAAATTGTTTTAGCAGCATTGCACTTCCAAACTCTCCATTTACTTCCCCCCTTTTTTTGACCTGCTCACTCCTGAAGTTCAGCTGAGAACAGACTTTTTTATTATTGTTGCTCAACAAACTGCATAGAGAATCAGTACTGTATTTATCTCTACAAACATGTACTCTTCCATAGTCATTTTGCAGTTCTCAATCTAGTCAGTGTCAAGGTATTTAATATGACCCATTCTTCATAGAGAACAGTAGTCCCATTTGGCTCTTGGAGATTGATGGCACTGCGTGACATCAATCCCAAAAGCTATGTTGCGGGCCCTGGACCTCAGCATAAAGTACTATCAATCTCTCTGTGCCGTACTCTCTCCAGGTCTTAAATCAGGCTGGTTGATATCTTTCCAGTTTCTGTATGCCTGCATCAGCAGTCTGCCTAAACATGAACATCATTCACTACCCTCTTCCAGCAGTGGTTACTGCTTCAAGTTTACTATCTGCATTATTATGCCGTTATTATTACCATTATTGTTTCTTTGATTTGTGCTTTACTAGCGTTAAAAAGGACCATAGACTTAGTAGAAACAAAGATCGATGGTCAACCTGCTTTGAAAAAAGGGCAAGGAAACAAAACCCATCAGAGAATGGGAATGATTCACTTATGCTGGGGGAAGTAAAGGCAGACACTTGGGAGCTCAGTTACAATGGAGGTCCAGCTAGTTTCCCTGCCCCTGGCACCCACCCACTGAGAATCAAGTCTGCTTCTGTCTTCAAGTCTGCTCCTCCTTCAGTTAGCACCATCTTGTGCTGTTTCTTCGTCATGTTAACATGTGAGAGAATGTAAGCAGAGAGCAGGAAAATGTTAGGAACTCATTTTTACCAATACATGTAGTACGTAGGGCACATGGTTCTATGACACATAATGAATGATTGCATTATCTACTCCATTATAGATGTTACACTTGCTAATGCATTGACAGATATGTGGGTAGCCACAGAACATGCTTGCAGAGCAAATACTCTGGTCCTGAGCTCTCTACCTCTAGTTTCTACCATCAGCCTTCATCTAAAGGGGGGAAATAGCATTTCAATTTGGAAAATTTCAATTTGGAAAAGCCAAAGTCTGGGTTCCCACTCTGAGGTATTACCAAGGATGCTCAGCTCTTTAAATTGTCAAGGATGTGCATATTTTCAAATTGCAAGCAGGAACCCAAACCCTGAAAAAACATTAAATTATTTTCAAATGTTTAAAATTAACTGGACAGTGTTCTGTGCATGTATATTCCCACATCACTTTTCCTGTCCATCATCCATCATCTTTCTTATGTGATAAAAATCAATTAAACAAAGAGAAAAGTTTCAGTCCTGGTTGGTGGATGTGTGGCTTGTGTCCACTGTGTCTAGCCTTGCCCATCATGTCTGGCTGACTCAGTGTTCATGGGGTCTAGATAGCAAACACTTTGTGCATGCATATTGGCTGGCTCTGTGTTCTTCAGGTCAGGATTAAAAAATGTTTACTAATGCAGTGGTACTCCTTCAGCTTGTAGAAAGGCCATTCACAACTGCCATCAACAAACAGAGCCACATGACTATTTTATGCTGTGCATACCACACTGCTGAATACACAAATACAATGATATAAGATATAACTATTAGTATTCAATATATAACTATAACCTTTTAAATTACCAGAGCACCTCTGAATGTCTCTGACCATTACTGTTGAAAACTTAGCCAGCCTTTGTGTATTTGTAGTAAGATGAAATGGTTGCAAATCAGACTTGTGACTCAAAAGAGCATGCAAACTTTCAAGTTCTCCAGAACTCTTTATTTGGCTGCATGTTAAAACATAAAAGTTCCCTTCAAATTGAACTCTAGAGCTGTTACTTCCTTCCCTAGCATGAGGTCCAGAGCTCAGGGATGCTCTGAGCTCACCCATCCTCCAGTTCTTCCAGCAGCGGCTGTTTCAAAGTGGAAACTACCAGGCAACCACAAGCCCCACTGGGCAATGGCCTTCTCCACTCTTCTGGAACATGCAGCAGGTGCCACACTGGGAAGTTGTGCTCAGAAGAGACATAGTTGTTACCCAAAATAGACAGTCTCCACTTAGTTTGGGGGAATTAGCTTGGAGATGGAGTGAGAGGCAAATAACTGAGATCTCCACCTTTGTATACAGGGATTTGTCCCTATGAGAACTCTCAGAAATAATCAGGCTGTTATTTATGGGAAAGGTTTTTATTGAAACAAAAAGAAAACAGAATAAATCAAGGCTGCACACAGCAAACACTTACAAGAGCTAACTAGGTGAATCAGGGAGGAAAGGGGAAAGTGTTGTAGGGATGGATGATAATTACTTATCTTGAAGAGGTCCGTGGAAGCAGCAAAGTCAAAGAGGAAATGGCCAGCTTTTGGGGAAGTGAGAGAGGACCCACATGCAAGTAGAGGTATGAGGGGGATCTAAGAACACACACTGCTGGGGTGGCAGGTGACATATTTATAAGGCAAAACATATCCTGAGGCAGGTTAACTCACTGTCAGAAGACAATGTGTCATGGGCTGGGTGCCAGTAGGTCAGGAGCCAAGTCAAAGTCCGAGACAGTCCAAGGTCAAGCCAATTCAGGAACAAATTGCCAAGTCCAAAACACAAACCAAAAGCGGAGTCAGTCCAAGCTGAGGTCAGAGAGGAAAACTCACGAGCAAACCAGTCCAAGGAGTCAACCAAAAGCCAAAGTCAAACAGAGCCGAAGTCATGAGCCAGAGGGTCCAGAATCAAGCCGAAGTCAGACAGAGCCGGAGTCACGAGCCAAAAGGTCCAGAATCAGGTTTAGCTGATGCAAGCCGAGTGGGTGCAGAGCTTAGCCAGAATGACTTGTTGCTAGCACAAGTTGTTGGTCTTTGTGCTGTGCCTAAATACCCAGCCACTTCCTGTGCTTATTAGCAGCTGGCAGTGAGGTCCCGGCTCCCTCTAAAACTCAGGGCTGAGTGATCTGCGACTACGCATGCGTACCTCTTTTCTCCTAGCAGCTAAGTCTTGCCTGGATCGTGACCTTAGCCGTTCCACCGGAGGAGGTGAATCAGGTGGGCTTGAGCTTGGCTATGGCTCAGCTGCTGCTGGTGCTGGGGTAATGCCCTGAGAGGTGCTTGCTTGAGCCTCCTCTGGTTCAGGTGGAGGCTCCTCTGGAGCTGGGGTCTGATCGTCCACCGCACTTAGGTCCATTGGAGGCAGGTCTCCAGAGGCACTCCTGACACAATGAGTTGATTGTTCTACTGGAGGCAGACAAAAGGTGGGAGAGGTTTGATGGCCATACAAGCACGGGACAGGAAGGGTGATGGGGAAGGTGAACAGACTTAAGCATTGATTAATTGCTGCTTAATCAAGGGTAATGGATGAAGGGGAAGTCAGGCTTGGGTGCTGAAGGGATTATTCCTGAGTGTATCAATAGCTCCTGGGTGAGTCATTTTTCTAAGCCATATATCTCTCCAGCCAAGAAGGGGCAGTAGTCAACCAGCTGCTCTGACTTGCATCTTGAAAACTGTTTTCCCAAGCTTCTGCCTAACTGGCATCCATTTTGGTCCACTTTGGCCCAAGCCATGCCCTGTACTTAAGGTATTGGGGTGATGTATAGAGGAGTGTTACTGGCTTTGTAACACCTATAAACTGCCCCTTAGCAGAAAGAGAGGTCTGACTGCTAACATAGGTGGCAAGTCAAAGAGTGTATCACTTAAATAATGCATCCAAAAGGAAAACATCTGAATTTCTTTATAAAGTTCCTTTTTTCGGTTGTCTTGATCTTGCTGGGAGTGAGGAAGCTGTGTTGCTTCTCTCTCTACTGGTACAACCTTACCTGTTTTGCCTCCCTGGTGGACTCTTGAAGCCTGCTGAGTTCATGTTGTTTGTATTTATTAGATTTACATGTTCTTGCACTGTCCCCTGGGGCCTGTAGATTGATCCAGTCAGTTCTGAGCACACACCAGCAGGATGAATGCTGTGGGCTCTGGACTACATAGGCATGAAAGTAGCACATGAACTCTGTTGTACTTAATCTTAAATTGTGCATGATCTGTCAATATGACTTAGTGATACACACCATCCAAGCAATCCCAGTAAATGGGAGGGTGAATCAACTTTAGACAGTATACAGGCCACTGGAATATATGGCATAGATATGAACAAAGGAAATAAAACATTAAAAGACTTCTAATTTAACTTGGAAAAGTACAGTACCTAATACCCACCCTCCCCTCTCACTTGGGGTAAACAGATGAGTGTATGTATAAGCAGGATACTGTTGCTGTACTGAATGAGCGCCCCCTCAACAAGAAAAAAATAACTCCTTTTCAGTTCTCTCCCCCCATATGTGTAGAAAAGTTCTAACCAATCTGCATTCTGGGTTCCAGCTTCAGCATCCCGCCAGAATTCAGTAGTCAACAAACAGGCATTTGAACACCAGAGGCACTCAGTGTTTTCACCCTGGGTTATGAAAAACATCTCCCAGACTAGCTGTCTTCACAAACACCCATCCATCGTCATATAAATGTCAGTCCTTCCTAGGATGAAAGCTCTTCATTTTTCCTGTGGACATTATAATATGAAAGGCATGGATTCTGCCTTTTTCCTGACCTGCTCACAGACAAGTTTGCCTCAGTTTAATGCCTCATGCTATTTATTTTTATGTCCTGATGCTTTTGAAATTAGATCTCTCCTAAGAAAGTGTACAGGAAAGATGTTGAAACTCTACTCATGAAAGTCAGAGGAGATGTTGTGCAGTAACCCAATGATCCATATCAAAAAGAATAGAACCGCCCCCTTGTGTATTAGAGACCTAATGTAAGCTGATGATTAAACTCTACATCATTCTTGCCAAAAGTGAATGTAAAATTCTTAACAGTCTGGGAAATGTCAAGTCACCTTTCCTACAGAGATAACTTGGTAATGATAATTTATGAGCTATATCCTTCATTAATACTCCCACCATGTAAGGTCTTTAATTTTAACCTCACATCACCTTAATAATCCATGGAGCTTCTCCTACAGACACTGTACAAATATGTTAGACAGCATCTTACACTGGAATTTAAAGCAGGGTATGTTCAGAACATGCAACAAGCACATTTTCCAGGGTATGATCGGAAGGCACATGACACCTTCCTGAAGCTAAACAGGTATCATTTTGGTAGGTCAGAGACCTTTTGGAAATTCTAAGAATACTGTGTTGAGTTCCTTAATGGAAGAAAGCTTAGATAGAAATGTCATAAAAACAAACTGGGTAGTGTGTTGTGCTTCCTACCCAGTTCCCATGCCCATGCAGCACAGGGCAAAACTGGGAGACAAGCCTACTTGGGAATTTTGGAAGGGGCTTTTTTACCCTTTTGCAGTTCTTTGTTAGCATACAGAAAGTGGGGCATGTTTTGAGTTAGCAGAAGACCACCCAAAGTCAGGGAGATTTAATAATAAAAGAGTTTAGCTTTTACTTAGCATATTAAAAATGACTGATTATAAGAAAACCAATGTTGAATGAATAAATGTTTATTTATTTATTTTGATTTGATTTGATTTCTAGCCTGCCCTCCACAGCAAGGCTCGGGGCAGGTCACAACAATATTTATAGCCACTGAGCAACATTAAAGCACACAAGTATGTGCTTTCCCTAATATTACATACCCTAATTACAAAATCACAGTAGTTTTCTAAATCTGATTATAAGACAAACTCAGCTTCCCTTTAACAGTGTCCAGTGGCATTTCTTCTTCTTACCAACGTTTTTCACATTCACTCTGTACTAAATGGAACCCCCTCTTTTATTCTCAATATCTGTACCTGTTGTAATTTTCTATGAAATAATTGCACATTCTAGGTAACAGTCAGGTATCTTCCAAAAAGATCTTTTTCAGTCTCCCAAGCCAGCCATTAGTATGTTAATGCATTTTTTTGCCTAAGTGATTAGATTTCCAGCTCAATTCCAACCTAGAAAATTTGTTTCACAGTCATTCATCCTACCTTGAGATTTAGTTACCTGTCCAATCTAGGCTTGGCAATTCTGGTTTGAGAAATTCCTGAAGATTTGGGGGTAGTGCTTGGGAGAAATCCAGGCCCCACCTGGAGGTTGACAACCCTAGTCTCACCTGCAGAAGGAGTTTTAGGCTAATGCTGAACATCGATATAATTCATATTAAACCCCTCTCCTCCCCAAAGTTAAGAGGAATTTTATGAAGGCAAGTTACTTGTGGTGTGAAGCATTATTTTACCACAAAACCATTGAGCTTTAGTTTTATGGCAATCAGTTTTATGACAAAAGAGCACTAAAGAAAGTATACCTATTTCTTCCATGCAAGAAAAGCCACATTTATTAAATAGAGGTGGAGGCTCTTTGTGGACCTCACCGAACATGATGGAATACTAGTGGGAAGTTGTTTAATTCTTAATATCACCTTTTGTACAGGGAACCATTAAAAAAAAGAATCAAACTTTTCTCCAGTCAAAAGAAAGTTTCTTGCATGCCATCAGTCTGTAAATATATTTCATTTTATGACCTAATTTATTCCTCATTCATTTTTTATGCAGACAGAACCTATTTTTCATGCCAACAGAAGTCCTGCTTTAACTTTCACTGGTCATCTTGCATGCATATAAAGAAACCTTCATGAATCCTGTGGAGGGAAAACTCTGAAATACAGTTCACTTAGATTGTCATTTACTAGAAGCACATGATATTTTATCAGTTGTGTAAGTCCTTCTAAGTAAATTATGTTGCAATGATGGTACCATTAATCACACCTCCAGCACCTTGCTAAAGCAAGAGGTATCTTACATCTACTCAGTTTTTTTCCATAAAGAAGAAAGTCAATGTGGTCATTTATCCTCTGTCTTTTTTTAAAAAAATAAAGTGAGTTAATTATTTATAATTCAGAAGCACTGGGACAAATAAAACAGTATGTTACACTACTGAATGGATTCTTCTATTCATTGGCACCAGGATATTCATACTCTCATTTACAAAGATAAATGGATACATATATCAAAGCCTAAAAAAGCAATGTCATATGGAAATTGTAAGAAACGTGAGGAACATTGTCAAACTTAATTCTGTAAGGTATATTGTAGACTTTGAGAATGTGCAGTAGCCAAGGTAAAACATGAAAGATTATAAACAAAATATTCAGGATTAATATAAACATGGCATGACCATCAGGACAAAAAGTTCAAAATTTGTTTTAAAGGTCAATGCAACTTAAAGGGTGAATCCAGTAAATGAACGTCAGATGTTTTGTTTTCAGTGTCAAGCGCAGTGTTACAATCAACGCTAAATATTAAGATATGCATCATGACAAGTAGCTAGTATGTCTTCTGTTCCTGGTCTATGTCAGCCTGGCTCATGAATGGTTTAGATGTGCCATACAAAAAATTACAAGGCCATCTCTGAATGAAGAATATTTATAGAGGCTTTGTTGCCCGTCTCTTTGGTGGTAGAGAGGCCTTGATGAATAGCAAGTAGTTTCTAGATACTAAATAGGTCTGAATTGGTTTTCTTCTTGGTTAAGGAATGAATACTCTTGGAAGAGGCAAAGAAATGGCTGTTCATATAAAACTTTGTCTAACTGAACAAATGCAATGTATGTTGTATGGCCAGATTCAAGTGGAGCTCTATTTGCATACATGGCCATGTGGATATCTGAGCATGTATTCTGTCAAATGTACAACCAAAAGCTTTCATGTAGTATTAATTGGTTGCATTGAGAATGTTATATATTTGAATGTGTCAATGTGAATCTGCATGCAGTTATGTTTCACTTAGTAGCAGGTTATGTTGAATCTGCTGTTCTGTTGTATCTACTAGTTTTATTGACTGTTTTTTGTTGCTGAATAAAATATGCTTCATCATGAACTCAGTGTTGTGTGAGTGTTGCTGAATGAGTTATATGTTTAACAGCAAATATGTTAAAGTGAATACCTAGTAATTTTGAATAATGAGAGAGGATGAATGACTGAGATGTGCTAATGGAGATTATCTTGTATTCATTTAAGGCAACCATCACCTGGAGATGCTTTAAACTGGCCCACATGGTAGATGCCATGTCATACTAGACATAGCTTTGGATCAAAGCACACCCCCATGCAAAGAATATTTTTGGTAAGATCTACACTCAAAGCCTATATAGCTCAACACGGTTTGATTGATCCCTGGCATATATTACACCCAGTGGACAGAGATCATATTTTTATTTCTTCTGTACATCATAATTGTTTCCAGTTAGACTATTTTCCTGTTTTCGATTCTCTAATGTTCCAGATTATTGCCCATGCTATAGATGTTAGTGTTATTTCTGACCACACCTCCATATCATTAGTCCTTCAATTTCCAGACTGGGTTAGACCACCTGGTTTATGGCATTTTAATGTTTCTTTTCTTAATGATAAAACTTTTAAAAATCAAAAAAAGACTGAGTTATCAGAAAAAAAATAAAATTAATCAAGGAACAATTAGCATTCATGCTATTAAATGGGATGCTTGTAAATGTTTTATTAGAGGGAGAATCACTGGTGATGTTTTCATAAGAAGAAGCTTAGAGAAATGAAGGAAGTAACTTTGTGAGATAGAAATATCTGTTAAATTAATTTGCTAAATCTCTCACACCAGATCTTTGTTGTGAATTGCAAAACCTTAAATCAGTGAATGCAGAATACACTTTAACTTGTCTGTGGCAGTCATATTGGAAAAGTGGTGAGAGACCAGGTAAAATTTTAGCTAAACAGATTTTCCTGCAAACTTGGAGAAATTAGGAAAGTTGAATCCACAAGGGTGGGGCTAAATTCCACCCCAAATAAAACAATGTTTTCTGTGCATGTGCATTCAACACACTTACTTGTAGAGCTTGCAGCAGCAACTGCAGCTAGCCACTCCCAGCCTGGCTGCAGTGGTGGGGGCTGCTGGGAGGCTTTCTGGGCCTGGATGCAATGGCACTGGCATCTGGGAGGCTCTTCAGTCCTGGAGCAGCTCCCAGACTCCATTGCCATTGAGGCTGGGCCCAACTCGGCAACAGGGAAGCTGTTTTGGGCCTGGAGAAACTTCCTGACAATGGAGCTGCTGCAGCCAGTAAAGTCTGAGGGGGAGATGCAGGGAATATTGACAAGAAGGGGAAAGGGGTAGAAAGAGGGGAGATTGTCAGAGGAGGAAGAAAAAGAATTAGGTATGCTGACAGAGAAGGGGAGACTGATAAAAAAGGGTGGGGCAAAAGAGAGAGGCATTTAGGTTGACAG
The DNA here is from genome assembly GCA_029233225.1 of Lepidodactylus listeri. Taxonomy (NCBI): domain Eukaryota; kingdom Metazoa; phylum Chordata; class Lepidosauria; order Squamata; family Gekkonidae; genus Lepidodactylus; species Lepidodactylus listeri. The sequence continues at coordinate 51,331,107 of JARCFY010000010.1, read as the reverse complement.
ATAAGGGGAGGGGGAGAAAGAGAAAGGGGTAGTGTCATGGACCAGCCAGGGCTCAGCAACAATGAGGACTCCTCAGAGGAGAGGGGGCCCTGTGTAGCCTGTCCACAGTCAACAACAGCCAATCAGCAGGGGAATGAGGTACAGGTGTTCCCTGACTTGCAACTGAGTGCTGGTGCAGAATCACCTCTGTCCTTCAGCTCTGATTCAGCAGTGCTGAAGGCCAGTCACCTACCCCCATTTCCCCAGGGTCACCGGCACCCATAGAACATTGCACAAGAAGGCTGAGAAAAGACTTATAGGTGAGGCATCAGAGTGCACACCTCATTGCTCAGCACCAGCCGTCTGTCAACAGCAGAGATGAATCTTCACAGGATCTTCACTGAGAAGCTGGCTGCAAGCATGCCATCTCAGCCCATGGCTATAAAGACTCACGAGACAAGCTTATGGGGATGGACAAGACATGTTTGCTAACTCTGTGGAAAACTGCCTGGACTGATATTTGGTAACCCAACTTCTGGACTGTTTTGACATTTTGCTTCTGAGACTCCTTTGGCCTTTTTTCTACTAAGATTGCGAAACCTGACTCCTGGACTGTTTCAACACTGATCTTCTGAAAATCCCTTTGGCCTTATTTCTACTAACACTGTAACCTGACACTAGAAGCCCATGCCAGTAGCAGCAGCCTGACTCAGAACAGGTAGGTTGACAGATAAGGGGAGGGAGAGAAAGAGTAAGAGAATAGAGAGGGGGTGGGTTGATGGAGAAGGGGTGAGATTGATAGAGAAGGGGTGGGGGCAAAAGATAGAAGATGTAGGTTGACATATAGGGAAGGGGGAGAAAAAATGGAGAAATAGAGGGGGTAGCATGACAGAGAAAAGGAGGGGTATATTGGTGAAAGGGTGAAGACAAAAGGGGGGTAACTTGGGAGGGGAGGGGAGGGGAGGGGAAAAGAAAGAGGGGGAGATTGTTAGAAAAGGGTGAGAAGGAATGAAGCAAAGGTGGGGGAGATACTCCTCACTGCGGTTTGTTGCAGATCCTCACTTGTAAGAGCTATATTCCTTTGAACAAAGGTCAAAAGAATACAGCATATACAGCTTCAAAAGGTTGTTATAACTTTGGTACATGTCCACTGGATAGGATTTATATGAGGTAAATAAGGCTCTGCTCATCTTACACTGGTCACTGATCTGACTGCTCTAAATAGTAAGAGATGTGATCAAATTGCCATTCTTTCACTTGATGCTGAAAAAGCTTTTGACAAAATATATGGGAAATTTAGTCTTTGCTAGACTGGCTTTACTAGACTGTCTAAATTCGATTTTCCTCATGCATTTGTGAAGTGGTTTAGAATTCTCTATTAATCTCCCAGATCCAGGGTGCAGAGTAATGGCAGATTTTCCACGTCATTGCCTTTCGAGAAATGTATTAGACAGGGTTGCCCTTTTTCTCCTCTTATTTTTGATTCATCTCTGGAATTTCTGGCATGTGCCATGAGACAGAATACTAGTATTCATGGATTTGTACATAACTCTTTGGAATGTAAGATTATTCATTATGCAGACGATCTTTTATTTATATCAAAAACTCAGTCTTCCATTCCTGCATTAATTAATATGATTAATACCTCTGGAGACTTGTCTGGATATTCGATTAATTGGGCAGAATCTGAACTGATGCCACTGGGAGACAATGGCTGCGGTCACACACACTAAATAATCCACTTTCAATCCACTTTCAATCCACTTTCAGTGCACTTTCAAACTGGATTTGCCAGTTCACACAGTAAAAATCCAGTTTCAAAGTGCATTGAAAGTGCACTGAAAGTGGATTATTTAGTGTGTGTGACCGCAGCCAATATATCACAGAGTGTATTTGCCTATTGACATTTTTGGTGGTGCCCAAATGTCATTACTTTTCTTAGAATACTGATTCCTTGAGATATTACTCATATGATAATACTACATTTTAACAAGCAATTGCTGATATAATTTTGGATTTGGACAGATTGGCAACTTTAAATTTGTCTTTATGGGGCAAAGTAGATTCACTCAAAATGAATATTATACCTATCTATTATATTTCACATGCAATTCCTTTCCATATACCTTGCAGATATATTCATAAAAATAATAGTTTGTTTCCTAAATTTATGTGGGTTCCTTAATGCCTCAGATTTCTCTAAAAAGGATGTAACTTCCATTCAATGAAGGAGGATTTGGTTTCTCTGATCTCAGTTTATATCATCAGGCATACTTGTTAACTTGTATTAATTACTGGGATTGTTCGTTGCAGTTGCCCTATTCATCTTGGGCTCTTCTTGTCTGGTGCCACTCTTTAAGTGGAATCCATTAGAGTCTACTTATGTTAGAGTGGATTCCATTTCTCCTGCAATTTCTGCAGCTAGAGAAAAATGGTCCATAATGTCATGACAATATCAATATGACATATTTTTACATGCTAAATTGGCATTATGGCCAACCCAGGCCTAAAAATTAAGAAGAAATCTTTTTCATGGAAGGCTTAGACTAACTGAGGGAATTTTATATTGGACCAAATGATTGACTATGATTATGAGTTTTTGCATTTTCTTAGCTGAGGTCTAGATATGACTTGTCAACTTCTGTGAATGGCAGTATTTACAATTGTCACATCTGTTGGTATCGAAATATGGCCCTTCAGCATTAAGTGTCTCAGAGTCCCCTTTGCTCCTGGAAACTCTTATTGAATCAGTGCAGAAAATGAAACCTAAATATTTGTCTATAAATATTTGATGCTGATTAATAAATAAGATATGCAGAGTCTCAGGAATGAATAGAATAAGCACCTAGATCACCCTAATTTACCAAAGTGTTGGGATATGACACTAAAGATTGTACGTTCCCTCAAAAACTTATAAAAACCTCCTTAAGGGTGATGGGTTGGTCTAATGGAATACCACAAAGTTCTGAAATATGAATCCTCACAACTCCAGGGTAATGCTACCACCAGTCCCTTTAACTAACCTGCCAGCAAGAGACCAAGGGACTAATCATCTAACCCGCCCAGGTCTAAGATTAAGAAGTCATCCCTGCAAGGTAGGATGCTAACAAGGATGAGTTCCAAAAAGTAGTTATTAGGGTAGCTGTAGCCAATATGAGCTAAAATTCTAGATTCAGATAGAAATTGCAAACCTCAAGAACACCACAAGGAATAATTAAAGTGGTTTATTAAAAAGAAGGTTCATGAATATACAGTATAGGAGCAGGGAACACTGAGGATAAAAAAAATAAAGCTAAGTATCTAACTGAAGCACTTTTTCAAGAATTGGTTCTAAATCTTGATGTTGCGTGGCAAGACTGAATCCAGCAGAATTTCAAAGTCCAAAGAACAAAACAGTGACTCCAGCCAACCTGGCCCACCCAGAATCAAGAAGTGTCCCAAAATGAGATGTAATCCAGACAAAGGGCAAAACTAAAATGAAAGATCTCTCATTCATGCCCACCAACTCATGTTGGCATGATTCTAACTGAGCAATCAGATGTATGATTAATGATGTGACTTGACCAATCAATTGTGTTCCTAAACAGATGACCAAACCACTGATCATGCCATTGTCCTGACCCTGGTCAGGACCTCCCACCCGGCCTGACTGCTGGGACACAGAAGCTGCCACTCCAAACCTAACCCCCCCCCGGAGGACACAGCAGCAGCAGCCAGAAGCCCCCCTCCTGCAGGCCCTTATCTGGAAGGCTTTGGGCCTGGAGCAAGCTGGCAGCAAGGAGGCAAAGGGAGGCAACAATGCAGCAGAGAAGGAGGAGAGAAGTGGTGCCCACAGAGCCAGGCAGAGGGGAGAGGACCCCACAGTGATATCACTGGGCCAGGGCACACACAACCCGAACCGTGCCACACCCACCCTGGCCTCAAGGAAGAGGGTGGGAAAGGCCGCGAAGACGCCAATCGCCAGGATACTCCCCTGGAGGCCCTGGCCACTACCGGGGCAGGAAGACAGAGATCAGGCACAGGCCAGGAGGGAGGGGCTGGGCCAGTGGGAGCCGGCTCAGTGTCTGCACTAATAAAGGGGGGTGGGGCCAAGGGAAGGAGGCGGTGCTGTAAGGGGGAAGGCAATAAAAGAGAAGGTGGAGGTGGCCAATGAGGAGGCTCATGGAGAGGTCCTGAAGCAGTGCAAGAAAGAGTGAAGCTGGACGGGCCCAGGGTGAGAGGAAAGGGATGAAGAGAACCTATGACCAGGGGAGGCCAGAGGAGACCAGGGCCCTGCGGGATTTAGCGCAGTTCCGCAGGGCCTGTAAGACGGAGCTCTTCCGCCAGGCATTTGAATAGGGGCCGCTACTTCCACCTTCCCTCCCCTCTCTGTTTTCTCCCACAGTATAGCTATTAAAGCCTGACCGCTATTCGTACCACCTGCCACAAGGAAATATGGGCGCCGGAGTGATTAGGATGCCGCCATCTGAATTTTTTAGGTCTGAACTTTAGGACTGTGAGCACCTTAGATTATTAAATTGTATTCTTAAATGGTTTTAAATAATGTTTATACTGTTTTAATGTTTAGTATGGTTGAACCCTGGTGTACCAGACCTTGTACGCCGCTCTGAGCCTGCAATTGCAGGGAGAGCGGCTTAGAAATCAAATAAATAAAATAAAATAAAATAAATGACGCGCGGCCTTCTAATCTGCCATTTTGTGGCGTTCTCTGAGGAGACTGATCAGGCTCGACTTTAGTGTTCTGACCAGCTCCCTCCTCACTCTTACTCGTCTCTTTGGGGTTTGTTTTAAATTGCTTTATACATAAGTTGAGGACTACTGCTAGATATCTTTGTCCTTGTTTTTAAGAGTCAGGCACTCAGGCTTTTTGGTTCAAAACACAACAGTACTTTATTTCCAGAACCAAACAGGGGACGGAGGATGTATATACAATGGATACTTTGTTTCTGTATAGGTTGGCACGTTTGGCTTAGATGATACTTAGGCAGTAGGCTATATTGTTTGCTGTTTCCATAAGCTCACTCAACACCTTCCTCAGTACACTCTCCTGTCCTGCTTAGGGGTTAGCCTTTTGACTTTGGTTTCCTGGCCCTTACGTCCCAACTGGCCACCAACCAGCTGTCCAGACTCTGCCAGTCTTTGCCTCAGCCCTCCCTTAACCTCCTATCTCAGGTTCCTCAGGAGTGATGTATTTTAGGTTTGTGACCACTTATGTGTTCTGATTTTACTAGTCTGTTCACTGTCTTGTGAATCAGACTATCCAGCACCCAGTTATCCGCTTTAACTGGTATTTTTGGCTGCTCACACAGAGCTACAGAGAGACACTGAGAATCCTCACAGAGCTATTAATAGATTACAAGATGCAAGATGAATGGGTTAAACCCACCATGGTAACATGGGCACGTTGGATAGGCCATAATATAGATTTGGATGTCTGGGAGAAGGTTTGGAAGAGAAACTTGAAATTCACAAAAGCAACCATATTCAAAGAAAACTTGTATAAAATGTTTTATGTTTGGTATCTCACACCAGATAAATTGGCAAAATTTTCAAATATCAATTCAAATTTATGTTGGAAATGTAAAAGCGCAATAGGTAATTTTTATCACATGTGGTGGGAATGTAAAAAAGCAAAAAAAATTTGGCAGCTGATAAAGAGGATATTACAGGAAATATTAGAAATTGAGGTCCCTATGATACCGGAAATGTTTCTGCTTAATATTATCCCGGAGAGCTATGACTATAAGGACAGAAGATTGATAATCCATGTTGTTACTGCAGTAAGAATATTATATGCGAAATATTGGAAAAATGAAAAAACACCTGGAGAGGACGAAATAATAGCTAAACTGTTTGACATGGTGGAAACAGATAATTTAAGTTTAAGGTTAAAAAACAAACAAGATACATTCAAAACGGTGTGGGAAAAATTTTATTATTGGTATGAAAGAAAATAATTATTTGTAATTAACAAATTGAATGATATAAGATGATGTATCAGTTCACTCTCTTTATTAACAAATGATGATGTACTGAAAGCTGTACAGTATATTAAAAAAATCAAATAAACATAATTAAAAAAAAAGAGAATCCTCACAGAGCTACCAAGAGATTGTTCCCTCACAGACTCTCACTCTCCGCTCCCTCTCTCCCAACTGTCAGACCCAAATTGTCAGTTTTGCCCGTTAAGAGTCAGTCACTGAGTGTTCCGAGCCAAGTGGCCCCCTCCTCACTCAGTCATGTGACTCAGCAGTGTTCCTTGTTGACAGGCTGCTGGTCCCAGATCTTTAATTCCATCACACCACCTCTGATAAATCAGTGGATTGAGCACCTTAGAACTCTATCAATATCTGAATGCATGGCATATAGATGACAGTTGCATGTGGACTTATTTTTAGATAACTGGAAATCTTTTATAGAAATGTATATGTAGATCTGCTGCCACTGTTATATTTTTGTCTCTATTTTGTGTATACTTAAAAAAAATACAGTTGCTGGATTTTTGGTTTTTGCTCCTTGTTCTTTTTTGTTTGTTTTATGATATTTTTGCAAGAAAGATTTTTTTCAGATGAATTGCATGCAAATCCCATTTGTGCGTAGCTGCTCAACAGACAAATCAAGAGGTTTTATTTCACCCTTCAGGTAACATAAAAGAAAAGATGGCATGGAGGCCCTAGCCTTAGGTGTGGCCTGGATTTCTCCTGGGATTACAATTTATCTCCAGACTACAGAGGTCATTTCCCCAGGAGGAAATGACTGCTTTGTAAGGGTGTATTCTATGGCTTCTGTGGCATTATATTATGCTGAGGTCCCTCCCCAAACCCTGCCCTTCTTAGGCTCAACCCCCAACTTCGGGTGTTTCCAAACCCAGAGCTGACAACCCTGTCTGCATCACATCTGTAGTTGAAAAGCTGAGTTATATCAATAGGCCTGATCCCAAGGGGTTGCTGAGTCCCAAACGAGGATGGGCAGGATTTCTTCACCCAAACCCCAAAGCATGCAATGACATATGTAGATTTATTGGCTCCAAGCCCTAAGAAGGAAATAAGTGTGGTAGGTCAAAGCCCTGAGATGGGAGTAGACATGATGGCTCAAAAGCTCTGTCCATTCCTGACACCCAAACCACAAAGCATGCAGTGATATATGTAGACATGGGCTGCAATCACACACTCTAAATAATCCACTTTCAATCCACTTTCAGTGCACTTTTGAATTGGATTTTGCCAGTTCACACAGTAAAAATCCAGTTGGAAAGTGCATTGAAAGAGGATTATTTAGTGCGTGTGATCACAGCCATGGTGTCTGCAAGCCCCGAGTCTACTCCTGACACACAAACTCCAAAGCGTGCAATGATGTATGTAGATGTGGTGGCTGGAAGCCCTGAGAAGGAAGTAGACATGGTGGCTTAGAGCCCTGAGATGAAAATAGATGTGGTGGGTCAAAGCCCTGAGATGGAAGTAGATGTGGTGGGTCAAAGCCCTGAGAAGGAAGACGACATGGTGGTTAGAAAGCTCTGAGTCCACCCATGACACCCAAACTCCAAAGTGTACAATGATGTATGTAGACATGGTGGCTCCAAGCCCTGAGTCCACCCCTGACATCCTAACCCTAAAGCATGCAATGAGGTATGCAGGCATGGTGGCTCCAAGCCCTGAGAAAGAAATAGATGTGGTGGGTCAAAGCCCTGAGAAGGAGTAGATGTAGTGGGTCAAAGCCCTGAGTCTACCCTAACACCCAAACCCCAAAGAGTGCAATGACATATGTCGACCTGGTGGCCCCAAGCCCTGAGTTCACCCCTGACCCCCAAACACAAACCAGTGTGCAGTGATGTATGTTGACATGGTAGCTGGAAGCCCTGAGAAGGAAGTAGACATGGTGGCTCAAAGCCCTGAGAAGGAAGTTGATGTGGTGGATCTTCTAGATGAGGTAGATCTTCTAGATCCCTACCCATTTTTGATAAATGCTTCATCAGGGGATCTTATATAAAAACTTCTCTGGATTCCACCTTGAACAATTGGATGAGTAGGGGAGAGCTCACTGTATTTTATACCTAGTTATCATCCAATATCATCCAGGAGCAGACCTCTATTGAAAAATTATTCTTCACTAAAATGCCTCACTCCTGTAGCATAGGAACTGGCTTCAGTTACCCCACTAGGGTTTTGGGTGTGACGTCCCCGGAAGTGACATCGCGCAAGTGACACTCTGGTTTTTGGATAAACTCTATGGTAAAATTGCCCCCAAACCAGAGCATCCCCTGAACAATGTCCCTTTTTAGGGGTGGGGTTTCCCCCACCAGCCAGTTGGTCCACAGTGAGAAGAAGCCCTCGAAACTGAGGAATCCCCCACTGGGACCTGGGGGCTGGCAACCCTACAGCAACAGTTAAGACTGGGAAGCTCAAAGTTTACTACCACCCTTAGTCTTGACATGTGCACAGTCTTATACATGCACTGAACACACTGCTGGCCAGGCATGAAAAACTGAACCACAAGGGCAAAACCCTCTCATCAGCTGTAGCAAGGGCTTAATAAGTGTGAGCCTCCCTGCACTTGCTGGCCAGCCAAGACAGTTTGCTCCCACACTGAGCTGATATTACAGGTAAGAGCAGCCAGAAGCCAAGCTGCTCTGTCTGCAATCCAGTAAGCCTGTGAAAAAGCTTAGGCCACAATGCTGCTGCTGCTTCTTCTTCTTCTTCTCCTCTCTCTCTCTGCAAGCCTTCCCCCCCAGCAGATATCTATCTTTCAGCCACACTTACATTTCTCTTGAATAACACCCAAACAGGTCTCATGCTCACTTGCTCTCAGCACTCAAGGCTAAAGGAAGCTCTACAGAGTGCAGCCAAAACGTCCTCTGTCCTCAGCAGCCAGCAGCAAAAGCCTCCTTGAGGGAGGTGTGGCTAGAATATAACCTGAATTCCCAGTGGGCTGGGGCAACCTGCTCCCCAGCATTAATTCTTCTTTAGTTATATGTGTTCTATAGGCCTGGCAAGACCTTTACCCAGAAAGCACAGGATATTTATGTGTTTGGGTAAAAAGATACCTTTCAAAAGATACCTTGGAGTCATACACACACCCACACACCTATTGTGAAAAGCAAGGGGATAATAGACAAGAAGATTATCTAGTACCCAGCTCAAACAACCATGGCACAAATATTCACTTCAGTATTCTTACAAATAACTTAGATGGATCAAGTATTAATGAGACAGAAATTATTAATTCAAAGCTAGACAGCATCATGACCTCAAAGTGTATACTACTTTACATACTATCACATAAGATTGTTCTATTTATTATGAAACCAGTTTAAGACAGGCAACTGTTCACTATTATGACTCCCAAAGGTGTCTAGTTTTAACTAAAACTTAACCATTCACACAATAAGTTTTTAATTAGCTATTTTTTAAAAAGTCTGCATATGAATACTACCACCATAACCAATTCCAGAGAGATTTGGAACAGACCTGGCAACTAAGCCTATTTTTTCAACCAGCTTCGGCATGGCTGCTGCATCTATGAACTGTGAATACCACCAGCAAAGGAGAATAATGTGATGGCCATTGGCACATGAAGAACTTTGTGTGTAATAAGTTTTAGGGAATGTCCAGAAAGATTTCCTGATAATAATACACTTAAATGTTCCTGTACCTGCCATCAGACTTCACAACACCATGCCTACTCTAGACGCTTAGAATTCATACTATTAAAGGGGTTTGTCCAGATTTTGTAAGCTCGTGTGTCTTTCCCTCGTGCGACATAATACTTAAACATGCTAGAAAGATAGGGCTTTGCCCAGGCTTTCTAAGGAAAACATAAATTAAAATGATACCCATAGTAACACAGCAAGAACAACTCTTAAGCAGATAGAACATCTTTCCAGATGACAGACTATAGCATGCTGGAAATGAAATGGTGCTTTTAACGCTTTTCCGGATTCTGTGTATTAAAAAGTGATATACAGGATGCAGCATCACTTTCCATCTTTAAAAAGCCAGTTCTAGCTCTGAATCTGTGCCATGACTTTCTACAGTGAAATATAATTGCTGGCTGGAGTGAAGTAAACCATGAAGCTGTGAATTCAGCTTGACAGTGAACCGATAGGAAGTTGGCCTGTCAACACAAAAGAGGCAGCATTTCTACAATGGATTGGCTTGACCAGTTCCTCTGTTAGCAGTGGTGTGTTAACAAGAAACACAACCACCACCACCACAATAAAAATGCCATATATCACAGAACCTTGAAAAACATTTTTAAACACAGCAGGGGACATCTTCAGTAAAGCTACTAGTTCAGCAGCAGAGTTATCGAAGCAAAGCAAATTGAAACAAGGCCCAACAACATAGACTGTGCTAGCCATGCATGTGAATTTTTACGTGTTTATTACACAGTCCTTTGGTACCTTTGTTCATTGCTAGCATTTTCCCCTTTTGTTCATTTCAAATTCTACGACTATTGTAGCCCTTTTTAAGTAATATCTTTTGGAGACTGAATGTGTAGGGGATGGAGAGTAGCACTGGGGGAGCAAGCTCAGATATCAACATGTGTATGCTCATTTGAAGGAGTATAGAGGTTCTGTGTGGGTACCGGTGGATGAGTGTAGTGTTCCCTCCTCTAATCAGAAACCCTCCTTTTTCATGGTTAAGAACACAAGAGAAGCCAATGTTGGATCAAGCCACACAGTGGCCAAAAATACCAGGTGCCATCAGGAGGTCCATCAGGGAGGCCAGGACACTAGAAACCCTCCCACTGTTGCCCCCCCCCCCAGCACCAAGAATACAGAGCATCACTTGCCCCAGAGTTCCTATCTGATCACACAGAGAGATACGTAACTTTTCTATTCATAGGAATTTGATACACCTTCAAACACACACATATATGTAGGGTGTAGTATTGGCTGCTATTTTTTTTTACTTTTTATTAGAGAAGTATTCAATATGTTACAACCAAATTGTTACAGAAAAAATCAATAATACAAAAGCATAAAGCAAGATGATAAAAAAGGATACAACTGTATTAACCCATACAGCTTATATAACCATGCTATAATTATTGCATTAACTGACAAACTAAAATCTTCCTGGAGTGATAAATATTCAAGAAAAGGAAACCATATAGCTACAAAATTTGAAGAATAATTAACATTATTTTATTGGCTGCTATTCAGACTGCAAGCAAACATGCATATTGTGCAAAAAAAAAAACCCAACAACCAAATAAACTAATGTAACACTGATATATAAAGAAATTGAAAGGTATATTGTCCTACTGGGAGTATTTGGATTTTCTTTGACACGGAGGCCATTCTGCTTTATTTATTGATGTCCTTCATTTATACTCCTTTGTTCAGATTGCAAATGCTCCTTTGAAAAGCCATTTTTTTTCATAGACCTGAATACATTTTAAGTACTAAGAATGCTTTGTATCTCAGTTCATGATAACTACAGCCTATGACCGAAAACAGGCAATATGCAGATGTGTGAATAATCTCCTGAGATCTTTGTTTTCACTTCAAAGGCACGCTGAAGGTTGTGACTGGAAAGGATGAGCAACAGGAGCCTGTGTGGACATTAACACCGCTCCTCAAAAAGGGTTTCCAAGATACTTTATATTCATCGGAAAGAAAAGCTTATAGGGAGGGGGATGATGTTGACTGGACATACAGCAAGACAGGGAGATTTTGAGCAGTTGCCCTCCAGTGTTCCCCTCCTAAATGGTCAGCCTTCCACAGCTGATTTATTTTCAGTTTTTTAAAATAGGAACACTATTCACCCATTTCCTATGACATCATGTTGGATCCTGAATTCTAGCTCCTAAGAGCTGAGGGATACGGCGAGGGAATAAGGTTCAGATTATAGTGTGTCAGATGAAGAATTCACCATACTATGGCAGTGGTCGCACACACTAAACAATCCACTTTCAATCCACTTTTCAACTGGATTTTACTATGTGAACAGGGAAAATCCAGTTGGAAAGTGTATTGTAAGTGGATTATTTAGTGTGTGTGACTGCAGCCTGTCACGCACACTAAATAATGTACTTTCAGTCTACTTTCAATACACTTTCCAACTGGATTTTACTGTGTGAACTGGCAAAATCCAGTTGGAAAGTGCACTGAAAGTGGATTGAAAGTGCATTGTTTAGTGCATGTGATCGCAGCCTATGATGTCTTTGGCCCATTCTGCATCCAGCATTCACTCCATTGTTTTACCAAACCCACACTGGAACAGAAAAAGATGCGGCTCAAAAACGCATTCAGATACCCTGGGCCAATGCCATACTGACTGCAGAGTCACCCCTGAATGGCCATAAAACAGCTATAAATTTATGCAGACAGTACCATAAAACAGAGAGATCAATGGAAGTGAAACCGACATGCAGTGTGGAGGCTACCATAAAATCTGACAATCGAAGAAAGTGAAAGTGGCATGCAATGTAGAGGGGAATTTCTGTTCCAATGTGGATTTGGTAAAACAGCAGAGCAAATGCTAGATGCAGAATGGGCCTCAAACTGATGGGCTGTGAGACACAACCTGGTTTGTTTAAACATGTTCATCCTGCCTTTCCCCATGGTTTAAAATGGCTCACAATTCATTATTAAAATAGGTTGAAATGTAAGAGGGGGCACCTCAAAAGGAAGAGGGTTGCTTGTTTATACCACAACAAACAAAAGAGATTGACAATATTGCTGGAAAGGTTGAAGGCCATTTATTTAAGGAACATTCACACATATGCACACAAACATACACACTCTAACACACTGTACAAACCCAAAATCACACAAACTCATTCACCCTTTTCAGCAGAAATAGTGTACTCTCTGTCACTGTCTTGCAATTTATATACTGTCGGGTTCTTCCATAATGATTTTATTATACCCTGAAAATTACTTCTGTGTGAAATGGAAGTTTTGCCAGAACTGTTTTCTTTGTGCAGCCAGCCAATTATATCACTGTGCAATCATTATTAAATGGAAGTCAAAGAATTCAAGTACTGTAGATATAACTGTATGAGCAATGAAAACCTCTTCTGAGAGTTCTCTGACTGCTGCTGCAATTCTATCTGAGGAGTTTTATATCAGCAGTATATAATACATTACTAGATTTCTATCTTGTTTGGCAGGTTTAAATGGCCTTGCTCTGCCTTCAATGCCACATCCTTTAAAATGATATGCTGACTTACATTTTGCCATGTTTCATTTTTACAGCAGGTTCTTTTTTTTAATCACTATTATCCTAAGAAATTATCCATTCTTCTTTGCTAACTTGGGTTGTGGACCTTGAGGTGGTTGCAAGAGATCTTCGGAATGACAACTGATCTTCCGGCAACAGAGATCAGCTGGAGGAAATGGCAGCTTTGGAGGATGAACTCTATGCATTATACCCCACTGAGATCCCTCCCCTCCCCTGCCCTCCCCAGGCTCCCTTCCTATATCACCAAGAATTTCCCAAGCCAATGCTGGCAACCCTATTTAAATGATCTGGACAAAAACAAAATACATACAAAAATACAATTCAGGCCCAATTCCTTTGTCAGAGTAACCGCAAGGTGATTTGGGGAGCAATCCTAGCTTAAGCAGGCCTGTTTGGAAGGCAGTCCCATGGTATTCAATGGGGCTTACTCCCATGAAAACATTCTTGGGGTTGTACTGTTCGCTATGTCAGTTTTGCGCAGTGAATATTGCATTTAAATGTGCTGCTACATGTTGAGGTGTCTTGCATTTTCAAAGAACAATGTCAGCATTAGAGGTCTGTGCAGACTCCAGTGGATTCAGTATTTACTGCTGCACTCAAAGGGGATTTCCATGCAGGATTTTTACTCTGGTTCGGCCTTCTAACTACACTGGATTATTTCTGAGCTTCCACACAAAAACACTACTGAATACCGTCAGACCTTTCTGATCCCTCCCATAGACCAGATGGGCTACCCTTGCATTTTTGACAACATTATTCATACATTGGGGGCAGGGTTACCTGAAATCAGCTGGAGGTAATGGAGCATGGCCTGTGTATCTCCAGGTGCAAGACAAAGATGATCTTGATACCTGTGCTCTGTAGGGTTACCAGGTCTGCGTTGGAAAATACCTGGGGATGGATCCAGGAGAGAGTGGGGTTTGGGGAGGAGAGGGGCCTCAGCATGGTACAATGCCATAGAGCCTACCCTTCATAGCAGCCATTTTCTCCAGGGGAGCTAACCTCTGTCAGCTGGGGATCAGTTGTAAAAGCGGGGGATCTCCAGACCCCACCTGGAGGCTGGCAACCCTAGTGCTCTGTTTTCTTGCTGTACTATCTTTAGTATATGGAAGCTACTCAGAAAATACATAACCATTAAGCAACGTTATTGTAAGTTTAGAATTAAACTGAATTAATGATATAAGATCCATTTCAGTCCCTCACAGATGATCTCCAAAGGCACCTGGATCAAGGCAGGACAGTGCTGTTGTTGTTTTTAGACCTGACAGCAGCATTCTGTCAGGTCTAAAAACATAGATGGACTAAAAAGATAGATGGACTCAGCCCCAGATATTTTGGACAGGGCTTTGGGGGCTGTGGCTGGATGGTTACAGCAGAGCCAGCTGAAACTAAATCCAATGAAGACGGACGTCCTATTCCTGAGTCATGGGAGTTTGGTATAGGGAATCCAGGTCCCAGCACTCAGTGGTGTGCCACTAACACCAGTGCCAAGAGTGAGAAGTTTTGGGGTGATCCTGGATCCCTCGCTGTCTATGGAGGCCCAAGTCACCGCAGTTGCTGGATCGGCCTTCTGTCATCTTCAGCTGATCAGGCAGCTGGTTCTCTATCTCACCTCTCAGGACATGGCTACAGTGATCCATGCAATGGTCTTTTCCAGGTTGGATTATTGTTACTCACTCTATGCAGGGCTGCCCTTGAACTGGATCTGGAAACTACAGCTAATGCATAATGTGGCAGTGCCTGCTGATGGTGATTTCTGTGCAGGGGTGCATTCAGCTGGTGCTTCGCTAACTCCACTGGCTGCCAATCGAATACTGAACCCAGGTTTTGACCTTTAAAGCCCTATGCAGCCTAAGACCAGCATACCTATGGGACTGTCTCTCCACATATGTGCCCCGGAGAGCCTTGCACTCCACAGATCAACACCTCCTGATTATCCCCAGCCCAAGGGACATCCACTTAGCCTCAACCATGGCTTTCTTGGCCCTGGCCTGGTATGCTCCCACCTGAGATCAGGGCCCTGTAAGATCTGTTACAGTTCTGCAGGGCCTGTAAGACAAGAGCTGTTCTGCCAGGCCTCTGCCTGAGGCAGCAAGCGTGTAATCATCTCAGCCTCCCCTGCCCATGGTGCCCGCTCAGTGCTTTCCAGGTATTTGCTTGTCACCTACAGGGCACTGTTGTAAATCAGGGTACTTTGCCATCAGCTGTTTAACATGTTCTGTTTAAGTGCCCTTTTTTAGTGCAATTCTATTTTGACTGTTTAATCATTTTTATATTATTAGTTTTATTGCTACTTTTATGTGATATATATATGTTGTTATCTATAGGTTGTGAGCTGACCTGAGTCCACTTGTGGGGTAGGGCGGGTTATAAGATTAATAAATAATAATAATATGGAAAATGGAGGTGGATTTTTGAAAATCCGATCATATCTGACCAATTAAATTTTATTCTGTCCATTTGATGATTGCAGAGTCTGAAGATAGTTGAATCTATAGGGAGAAAATATACATTATGTTTACGAGGGATTCAATCCCTGTTTAACAAATTCACAGGATAAGAAGCTACAGTGCTTTGACTCAGCGTTCCAGCAGAGAACCTTGAGATTTGAGTCCTTCCTTGCACATAGTAAATCTTTATTTTTTTCCCCAGCTAGGTTTATTAGTTCTGGAAGTTTTCATTGTGTATGGCCTCTCATTGGCCATTTTTTATTTGCTGAAGTTTTAGATCACTGTCAAGTACTTTTTAATAGGTTCCAGTCTTTGTATTTTACCCTCTAATATTATAGATACAACAAATTCCATTTGACAACCAATAAACCTTCCCACAAACTTACAGCCTTACCTCTGTTCTGTCTACAGTAGATGTCATTCAGAGCTACTGGCAAACAACATTAACAATGATTGATAATAAGATGATTGTTCTTGGCAGTACTTTGGGGGGTCTATGTTTCAGAACCATACCACCAGAAACGGTACACAAGTTGTCTAACCATGAGAAACACAGGTACTGGATAGTTACTGCTTTTAGATATTTAGATTTACAGAACATGCATATAGTTTAAAAATAGAAACACTGCTGAAAATCCTGTAGGCTTCATATAGTTCCTTATATTTTCCCGTCACACATTTATTTGCTGTGGGTTATTTGGAACTCTTACTCTGTATGCCCCAGTTTCAGTACACCTGCTTTCTGCATGAGGCACATTACATTCTAGGGTTATGCAAGTTAACCCTTTGGATTTCATGAATGGATGGCATTGCCTTTGAAAAGCATCAGAACAGTAGGCTTTTCAAAATCCTTTTCCCCTCCCCAGTTCTTTACATTGTTTGGAAATGGCTCTGGCTTTGGTCACTGTTAATTATATAAGTTGTTGTAGTATCTCATAATGAAAAATGTTATAGCAGTATACTTTAAAAGCATTTTAAATACAATTCTTGCACATTTTCTTCCCTCAGGGCTGCCAAGACTCAGTCTGGGGCCCCTCTCTCACTTGCTCAAATTCAACCTAAATATCATGTGGCAACAAGCAGCATGATTTTACTTGGCTTCAAAGGCTCGCAGGACAATGAGGGCCCCCAGAATGTTGTCCCTTTAGGCTCCCTGGTGGTTCTGTCCACCACTCAGTCCTCACCATCATGAGACCGATGAATCAGCAGAGATTCCAGGAGAGCTTATGGGAGCTGGGGAGGAGTCCAAATGTTGCCTCTATTGAAGCCTTTGTAGGAGCACTGAATGACAGACTCTTGGAGGCAATAAATAGCACTGCCCCTTGGCACACTCTTGCACCACTTCAGAGGCTCCCATCAATATGGTTTAGCCTGGAGCTGGGGTTAATTTGTCCTTATCAGGCATCTTGAATGGACCTTACTTGGAAAACAGGGGGGGGGGATGCTGCAGCAAAAACTGCTTTCCCCCAAACATCATGTAGCACGTCAATAATTTCTTTCTGGACTTTGCCACCCTAGCCATACTGATCTATGCTCCAGTAACCTCAGGTCAAAACTACTTTAATGTGCTCTACATAAGACCATCCTTGAAGGCAACTCAGAAACTTCAACTGATGTAAAAGCCTTATTTGTTATGTGAAACAGGTCAGTTTACATCAATTACACATTGGTTGCACATTTGTTTCCAAGTTCGGTTCAAAGTTTTGGTTCTCACCTCTTCATGGCTGAGAGGCCACACATCTGCAGGACTTCCTTTCCTGATATATCCCCTTGCAACGCCTCGTCTTATTCAATCAACATCTGCTTTGTGTGCCCTCCTGTAGACAGATTTAAATAGCTACAGCTTGCCCCCATATATTTTCTGTCATGGCCCCCACATTATTGAATAGTGTTCTCAGTTTATCTTCCTAAAAGTAAACTTTTAGGAAATTATGCCAGTCATTATTTTTAGGAAGGCATTTAAATGATTGTATCATTACTGTAGTCTGCATAGAGGGAATGCTGATATTGGTGATTTGCAACAATCATGTATTTAGTAGTAATAATTATTCCTTCTTAAATGGATTTTGTAAACCATTTTTCATCCAGATGCAGAGAAAAGTTGGATAGAAATGTTTAAAATAAATAAGTAGTTAATAACACAACCCCACCCCTTATGCAAGGGTGTGAGAAGAAAAAACGCAAAAGCTGATAGAACAGAGGGTGGGTCAGGAATTCATTACTAATAAAATACTCAGGAAGGAGGGTTTGTGTTCCATTATTTTAATCTTTTAAAGCAAAAAAGTATAAGGATCTTGTAGCCAATGGTATCAGCCCCTTTAAACTGAGTTTGAGTCAGGTAAATGTAATAGAAAAACTTTTCAGTGATATACTGTGCCGAGTTGGACAGATGCTTGTCAGTTAGCATTTTCAGTAAATCAGGTTCATTTGTTCTTCAGTAATGTAGCCAAATTCAGTGACTGACCTGAGTTTATAAAATACATGTTTGTTTCCACCAAACAGGGAAGAAAATGTTAGCATTTGTATAACTTTTCACTTTTCATCCAGTACCTTGTTTTAAATTTCAACAGCATTATAAGGTTGGCCATCCGTACTGGGGAGCTGAAAAGGCATCGCTTGCCTAAGGCCACCCTGTAAATTCATGACAGAAGTGCAAATTTAAATTAGCACCTCTGAATCAGGGACACAGGCAGGACTGCCAACTTGGGTTGAGAAATTCCTGGAGACTTGGGGATGCACCCTGGGAAGGGCTAGATTTGGGAAGAGATGTAATGCCATAAAGGCAACTGTCCAAAGCAGCCATTTTCTCCAGGGAATTGATTTCAGTACTCTGGAGATCAGTTATAATTTTGGAAGCTCTCCAGGCCCTGCATTCATAAATGTTTTCTTCCTGCATTCTGTATGCCCTTCTCAAAGCAATGTAAAGAAATATGCCTGCCGCTATTATTGGAAATTGAGAGATGACCCAGTCTTAGCAGAGCTCTCAGGTCCTCTTTACAGCTGGTGGGCAATATGGATGTGTGTGTACAGGCACTTCTAATGCGAGACTGAATAAAATCTGTATGTTTACTCCAACTTCATAAAAAAATCACAGCACTCTATTATTCTGTGTTTCAAAGATGAGAAGCACTTCAAAGGTAAAACTTACCATAATTTTTTCCCAGAACCACACATTCATTCAATAATGCTAGGCTAATGGGTATGCATGTAAACTGAAAGTGTGTTTGTACTCATTTATCCGTTAGGATTTAAATGTAACAGGGAAAATGCATATTTATATGCAAAATGCTAGCTATAAGGAAACAACCTGACAAACTGCAATTTACATGAACTTTCCGCTTCTGTAAAGATGGAGAAAATGGGTGGATCCAGAGAAATGTATTCAGAGCTTCCCTTCCCTTTTTTGTGGGGAATTGGCAGAAATCTCTTCTTTCCCTGAACCTTGCATAGGGGATTGTAGCAAGAAGAAGAAAGGGGCAAAGATCTGTTCCATGAGAAGCACTTAGCCAGACAAACTGTTTTCTCAGGGTCAAACTAAACATTACTTTTTTGGCAAATTGGGTTTTGGTTTTTGTTGTGTACTGAGCATGAATCTTCCCTGAGCTAGCAGGGTTGAGCTTGTTACCCCAGAACAATAGCTTACCTAGATTCAGGAGTGAGCCAGTAGAGATGTAGTATTATGTAAATAGCTTATCGTTGGGAGGGGGGTGTTAGGGTGTGGTCTTTGCATGCTTTATAAGCAGGGCAGCCGGCCCTGGATCCAGTCCTTGTAGTGTTCCTGGAATCACTAAATAAACTGGAGCTGATCACTGCAATACATCCAGAACCCAGTATTTAACAGTTTCCCTGACCCTGCTGGCCTTCTCTGCAGTTATGCAGCAGCCTCAGATAATGTAAGTGGGATTTCTTTTTGACTGGGAACTGTGTTGAGGAGGAAGAAGGGTTCCTGCCTTAATCCACCCTGTTGTTTTCTGGAGATGAAATAACCCCAGCAGAGGTTTATTTACATAACTTTGGAGCAGCACATGAATTATTCCAACCATGTGCTGCTCCACAGTTATATAAGTAACTTCCTGCCAGGATCATTTCAGTCTCTGAAAGTGGGTGGGGCTAAGGCAGGAGCCCCTCCTCTCCCATACCACAGTTCCAAGCCACTGATCTATAAAATGACATTCCATGCAACTGCTGTGTGGCTGCAGGCAAAGCCAGTTGGGTTGGGAGAATCTAGGCCCAAGTCACCAGAAAAATAATAATGTGTAGTTTAGCCTACAGAGATTAGAAGGCAGTTTGAAAAAAGGATTGCTTCTTGTCGGCTTAGACAATTTCTCATCTGTTTCAAAATCCTGCAGAATATGTTTGATCAAAAGCAACAGTAGAATAAAAGAGATGCTCAGACATTATTAACTGTCACTCAAATTTTGCCACTTTGGTTGTGGCAATCATAGTAACATGAAAAAGGCCTTTCCACAGGTATGAATGAAGATAAGGATGTGTTCGATTGAATGAACAAACTTCTGGACCAAGCACAGGCTTTGACATTTTTGTAACCTATGTCTCTGAATTCTTCAAAGGGCTGCCTTGCATTTTTTAATGTGTATACTTAATCGTACCTCTAAAAATGAAAAGGATAAAGAGACAAATGCATGCTTTGAAATAGATTTATTATATGATTGGTTAAACCTAGGGATGGGATGAACTGGCTCACAAACTTTTGTTCGTGACTAATTTTGGCTGCTTTGTGGTTCGTGAACTGAATTTTGTGAAGTGCTCCCTAGCCATGAATATGCATGAACTTTTAAGGCTGTTTGTGGAGGCTCATGGGTTTGTTGGGAGCAAAAAGCAGGGGTTTAAACCCCTGCTTTCTCCTCTCCATGAAAGCTGCCAAAACAGCTGAGGCAGCCCCCAGCCACTCAAGTGTTTAGCTTGGAAACAGCTGAGCTGCGGGGACAGCTTGATCCCACAGCTCCGTTGTATTGGGCTCAAAACAACTGAGCCTGCTCCCCCTGGTTCAGCTGTCTAAAGGGGCTTTCTTAGGTTCAGCTCCAAGCCATTTAAACCAAACAGCTGAGTGGTGCTCTGCCATTCAGCTGCTTGGTTTGAATGGCTCAGAATACTTTAAACCCCTGCTTTCTGCTCCCCATGAAAAGTGGTTGGGAGCAGAACAGGTTTGGTTCATGAACCAGCCTCCCAGTTCATATTGGTTTGTGGTTCAGTTTGTGGTTCCATGTTTCCTCAGGCATCCTCCCTTGTTTTTGGCTTTTTAGTCTGGCAGCAATCTTCCCTATTCCCCCTCTTTTCTTCCCCATTGTCATTTTCATCCTCTCTTTATTCCCTTTCCTTTCTACAGTTAGATTGATCAGATTAATTTGATAGCTAAGTAAACTAACAGCTTGATCCTATGCACCACTATGCAGAAGGGTGGCAAGTTGGATGGCATCTGCTAAGTAATGAAGTATCACAATGTGCTGTTTGTATCAGCATGAAGAGAACAGCAAGTCCATCCCCTTTCCTGGATGTGGCAAAGTCAAGTTGCACAAAAGGAAATCATATGTCATTGGCAATGGCAGGCTTTAGAAAAGCCTTCTTCCATCACAGACTTTGAACATTTCCCATCTATTGCTGAAAATTTAGGCAGACAACAAAAGAGTCTTTTAGGGACTTCATAGTGGTGCATAGGATCAAGTGGTTCATTTACTTCGCTATCAAATTAATCTGATCAATCTAACTGCAGAAAGGGAAGGGAATAAAGAGAGGATGAAAATGACAATGGGGAAGAAAAGAGGGGGAATAGGGAAGATTACTGCCAGACTCGAACATCAAACAAGGGAAGATGCCTGAGGAAACATGGAACCACAAACTGAGCCATGAACCAATACGAACTGGGAAGATGGTTTGTGAACCAAACCTGTTTATATTAGGTTGTGACCCTTGCTTTCTACTCCCAGCCACTTCATCACTTTTTAAGTCAGCATATGAATTCAGTGTGGCTTTTTCTTAAAGGAAAGCATCAGATAGAAGAGTAAGGATACATGTGCTATGTTGTTTAGCTCCTATACTGGAACACCTAAAGTAAACTTTATGATGTATCCCTGAAGCATTTTGATTACCACGCTATCTGCAAATCTGTGATGATGCTTCTCACCACATGATTTGCACACCCAAGTTTCCCCCCACACACATTCTGTCCATGCTCCTTTCTACATCTGGGAGTTATATGCCACAAGATAGTGTTCCATTTACTAGGCCACTGACACAGAAATGCATCTCAGCTAGGCTACTGAAGGAGCTTCTGATATACTCGCAAATACCACATGACAACTGGAATGACTCCTGAGCACTGAAAATGGTAACCTGCATCTCAGCCTTCTCCATCAATATTGACAATACCTTCATCCTGGATTCTTATATACTGGTATGCGAGCACTTCTCTCTTCCCTAACACTGTTAAGCTTAACTAGCCAGAATTATAGTCTACTCTTGCCTAGCCCAACATGAAGCATTCACATTTTTTTTTGAAATCCCAGAAATAGGAAACTAATTCACTGAAAGGAGAAATATGTTTTGATGGATGACACTTTCCAAAAGTGTTTTCTCTGCAGACTGATATGCTACACCTTGTCAGAAAAATGTTTTCTCTGCAGGCCAGTACACAAAACTATTAACTCTAATATTGCACAGTTGAAGCAAGCATTTAATTGAGGAAACTGATGTTGCAGGACTAGCCATCTGAATAACCTCAGTCCTGCCCCCTTACATTTAATATGGTCTCCAGCTTTCATGTTGAATTTACAATCGTCTTTTTTAAAAAGAAAACCTATTATAAAAATATACACAGCTGTTCATTACTTGTTGTGCTTAGATTAAACTTCGGAATTTGTTTAATGAATAGATGGCACAATATTGCATGACATTTCTAGTAACATGGAAGCTAGCTTAATTAAGTAATATGAGAGTCAAACCGATGTGTCTAATATTGGTTTATATAATTTGGTTTATGAAAATACATGCTGAAATAATATTGCTTGCTAGTTCCTAAACTGCCTGATGAATTTGGGAAGCAGCTTCCTGTTGGTTAAAGTAGACAGATGGGTGCAGGGTAAAAATGACTTCTAACCATTTTGGACTGAATCCTCATCAGGTTTCCAGCACGTCATGCCAACAAAAAAGGATGCTTCGGTAATTTTAGGTCACCTATTAGTATTTAAAATATTATATATAAACAGTTTCATTTTTGGCCTATTCTAATATTAAGGGCATCTGGGCTTACTACATTTCAGTATCCTAGCTAGTGTAGTAGCACATTAACCATTTTAGGAAACATATCCCCTGAGTTGAGGGAGAAGAAGAAGAAGAGATTGGATTTATACCCTGCCCTTCACTACCCAAGGGAGTCTCAGAGCGGCTTAGAAACTCCTTTCCCTTCCTCTCCCCACAACAGAAACCCTGTGAGGTAGATGGGGCTGAGAGAGCCCTGAGACAACTGTCCTTGAGAGAACAACTGGTACAGAGCTATGGCTTGCCCAAGGTCACCCAGCAGGTGTGAGTGGAAGAGTGGGAAATTAAACCCAGTTCTCCCAGATTAGAGTCCGCGCACTTAACCACTACACCAAACTGGCTCATCTCAATTGTCTCATTTTCAAGTATTTGGGGTAGCATGCATTATCAAATTGTAGGCCTAGTATTGTTGAATCATCCTTTCAGTTTGGGCCAGTCAGTCAGTACCAGCAACATTATATGTATACTAGTAAAGGAAGTTCACACTCCGTGAACTGCTACCTACTACAGGATGACCCCCAAGCTTGATGCCAGTGATTAGAGAAATGACAGAACTGCCCCAGATCAACATGATGTCTATAGTATTCTCTGAAGTGCAGTGGATAGGGATAAGTTACCTATCAGATCACCTTTCAGTCCTCCTTAATAGTCAGCACGCAGGAGACTCTGGTAGTTTCAGTATAGGTCTCTTTATTGCTTCCAACTGGGGGAGGACACTTACAGATAGAGAGTACTTATGCTGGAAGACTGCAACCAACACACACACACAGAAAGCAAAACCTAAGTGAAGTATTTCCCATACAGGCCTTGAGAGGAAAGCAGAAACAAGGACTTGAAGGCTAACTTACAGGTATGCTTACAGTACCCGGTATTCCCAGGCGGTCTCCCATCCAAGTACTAACCAGGCCCGACCCTGCTTGGCTTCTGAGATCAGACGAGATCGGGCGTTTTCAGGGTGGTATGGCCAAAAGAAATAGAGCAGGTCAAGCATTTCAAATATTTAGGTCTCAATTTCAGCTATAACATGTCCTGGTCATGCCATCGCAAATCTATGATTAATCTAGCTAACATTAATGCATCAGCCATCTCGCGTTTCTTCTTTAACAGAGGCAACCAGTTTGTTCCAGCTGCCTTAAAAAATTTTAAGGCTAAAGTGATCCCGTGCACTCCAAATTTGCAAGAAAAATCATGGGTCTGCCATGCTGCGTTCCATATGCAGCTCTTTGTTTAGAATGAGGCCTTAACATGATAGAAACAAGGGCTTGGTTAATATCAATCAAATACTGGCTACGATTGCACTACACTGCTGACTGTGGGAGCTATATACACCAAATGCTGTCTGAATCTCTCTCGTTCAAATGGATTGCCTGCATAGAGAAGAAAATAATTACAATGGGAATATCCATGGATTCTCTGTATATGCTACCTCTCACAAATGCATATCAGTTAATTAGACACAGAATCCTGGACAATGAAATGCAGAAACTAGTTAGCAATGCAAATAAATCCTGCTCCCCCTTGAATTTTGGAATGCTCCCACTTATTGGCCATCTGCCATCTTATCAGCCCTCCATGCCCCACAACTGCGCCAAGCATTTGCACTTGCTAGATGTAATGCCATTCCGTCTGCTGTCACTCTTGGTAGATATAAATTCCATATTTAGCAAGATTCCCTATTCAGCAAGACTCTGTGCATGTAATCTAAATCAAGTTGATTCAATTCTCCATATTCTCCTATACTGTCCCCACTATGATGATACATGTTTTACTCTTTTAGACCCAATTTTATCCAACATGATAGATTGTCCAGATGCTCTGAAGGTGTGCCATCTCCTGAATGATCTGTCATCTGAAACAACCGAAAAAGTTGCCTTATTTCTAAGTTTGGTAATTAAGGATCAATTGTGCAATGCATAGATGCATATGATTAATTCATTTCTCCTTGTTACCTCTTCATCTGTTTGTTTCTTTTTGTAACCTGACTGATGCCAATAAAGGTCTGTGTATGTGTATGTATGTACAGGTAAGCATACATGAATATATCATAATGGCTGTGATCAGATGTGCACTTTGATTCATTGCTGTTCCCTTCCAGATTTAAAATGCACAATCAGACAGCAACATCTGTCTGTTGGGCCCAGTCATCTGTGTCCTGTTTTCCTCCCCTTTACTGCATGCTTCTTTGATACCTGTGAAAGTCCAGTCCTTTTTGGCCGAGCTGGTTTCAAACCGGATTTCCCATAGTCTGATCTCTCTGTTGCAAACGCAAGCCATCAGGCAGGTCTGACTGGACTCTTGTTTTTCTGGCCACCATTTTTTTACTAGTTAGCAATGTGCACATAACTGTGTATTCGCACCACTCTCTCTCTTTCTCTCTCTCTCTCTCTCACACACACACACAGAGGAGCTTCTCAAAACTGTGTTTTCATTTTTAAAACCTTCCAAAGAAAGATGCCTGTGTATATAAGCTTTTTTCTGTGCTCTGCGTCACAAGGGATAGGAAAGGGGTTACTTGAAAAGAGGAGTTTTTTCAGGAAGGGGGGCAGCTTGAGAACAATGCCTGTGACTCCAGCTTTGCTCCAAGCTTTTAAATAAAAATGCCAGCAGCACACAGGACACAGGATGAGGCTTCTCTACTCTCTTCCCCCGGCTTTGAATTGTTTGAAATGTTGAAGTTTTCAAATGCACAGTTTCAAAAAAATTCCCCCACATTGGACTACATATTCCAGCAGCCTCCCTCTCAGGGTTTCCCTTTATCTTAATTTTTGCTGAACAGCCCCTTTTTCTTCTTAGTTTTTCTCTGAGATTGTCCCACCCAGTCACTTGAACATATTTAGATACAGGGGTCACTCCATAGAAAAAGAGGTGCAGGTGCTCATTAGCATAACTTATTTGCATATGCCACACCTCCTGATATCACTGGAAGTGTGTCAAAAGGCAACACCTACCACTTAGGCTTCACCCCCAAAATCTCCCAGTATTTCCCAACTCAGAGCTGGCGAGCCAGCTTTACACTTTGACTAAAGACACTTTAGGTTTTCTTTGCTCTTGCAGGGAAGCTCCCCTACAACAAGTATGAAAATACAGGTCAAGTTAGTATGCTTTTGCTTTTTTTCCACATTGCATCACCATATGTGCCTGCTCCTGGGCTTGTTACTTCTGGAACGGTGTTCCTGCGCATTCCTGCTCAAAATGACCCTTGTTTAGATATATGCTGATGCAGCCTAGGGAACTGAGGAGAGAGACAAAAATCCTTCTGTAACTTCTCAAATAGCAAGCAGCAATGAACCAAACTCCCAAACAGCTTTGCAAATTCTTTAAACTCTACCTGTCCCCTGTCATGTAGACAGAAACCAACATTTGCATTCATTTGTATTGTTCATGAACCTAAAGAATTTAAAACCATGTAGAAATAAAAGTTTGCTATGCACCTGGCATCAAGCCAAGGAAGTCAGAACATTTGCAATCCTATAGGTTTTGCCTACATGCAGACACACACATACCCTGCCTCCCTGGGGGGGGGGGAGTAAAGAGAGGAGGGTTTAAACTTTAAACCCCTTCTCTCTAGAGTCACACCGCAGTAGCAGCGCGATCTCTCCATTCTATTCTATGGGGCCATAGAATACAATGGAGAGATCGCGCTGCTGCGGCATGACTCTAAAAAGGAGCTTGGGGGAAGGGAGTTGGGGGCGAGGTCTGTTTAAAAAGCCTTTTTGGCCAGTTTCCTCTGAGCCATTCCATGGAGCTGCCAGGCAGTGTTCTCTCTAAGCTGAATTAGTGTGAGCTAGCTCACAGTTTTTTAGCCCTTGGCTCACACATTTTTGTCTTAGCTCAGGAAGGTTGGCTCCAGAGCAAACTAATTTATGCAGTAGCCAAATTGCTTGCTCACAACTTTAATGCGAGTAGCTTACAAAATAGAATTTTTGCTCACAAGACTCCACAGCTTAGAGGGAGCATTGCTGCCAGCCAGATAACATCTTGTAGAAATTATTACTATGTAGCGTAGTCACTGGGCATGGCACAGAGTAGCTATCAAAAAATCAGGTCCCTGCCCTAAGCTGCTTACTAACCAGAATTCAACTCAGGGGAAGACTACAGAGGGCTAGGAGAAAGTTGCAGACATTTCAGTTCAGACTTGTGTGCATTACATGTAGGACCTTTGAGCATGTGCAAAGGGCCTTCTCTGAATGGTACTTTCTTTTCTCTGAGATTTTTGGGGTGGAGTCTGAGCTGTGGGTGTTGCCTTATGACACACTTCCGGTGATGTCAGGGGGTGTGGCATATGCAAATGAGTTATGCTAATGAGCTCCTGCACTTTTTTTTCTACGAAATGGCCCTTGTATACATCACACTATCTCTTTTTTCAATGGCATTTAAAAACCTGACCTTCACACTCTGGAAACAACCAAGCAAGGTATTCACATGAATAATTTTAAAAAATGACTAAAGAGAACAAAAGAACAAAAAAATGCCATTCTGGTCAGCTGATGTGGTCACTTGACTAGAATATGTGATGTTCTTTGGAGGCATCTTTGGAAGTAAAGGTAACAATACAAGGTTGTCTTTTCTGTCCCTTGCTGCTTTTGAGTGTTCAAATATTTGTTTACATTTTAGCAGTGAAATTACTGCATTCATCAGAGCATTCAAAAGTAAAATCATTAAAACAGGCAGAATGACTAAAGTTACTATCATTAAATATGTACTGCCATTTCTCACCCTGCACTCAAGTTCGTAGCAAACATAAAGGATAGACCCATCTAGCATCCAACAGAGCAGCACAATAATCTGTATTCCCTGGGATAAACTGGAGGCAGGGAAATCCAATTATTGAAATCCTACAGTGCTGGAACAGCAGATGAGGCATTAAAAATAAAATAGGTAAGTATGCTAATACATGCAGCATGAATGATGGCTAGATAATTACTGACATGTAGAAACAATACAAAATAAATCTATTTATGCGAAAGTAATAATAAAAGCACTAAATAGGTGAGTTTGATCCATTGGGGGGGGGAATCATCTTTCCATGTTTCCCCCCCAAACCTGCACATAGCTTCTAACTGAAATAAAAAATTTATTTTTCTAAATTTTGCCTGGCGATAAATGAACTCTTGACTCACCTTATCCACCAGATCAGAAAGTACAATCTTATTCTTTTTATTATCTCCAAAAAAGAATTCTTCCACTAATCCAGGTGAAGTGGAGTCAAGCATTCTAAGCAAACAAAGAATCTATGGGTTCTAGTGGACTTTTGCTGGATGAATCAGGATTCAAAATCTTGGTCTGACTTTGTGAGCTGCATTTTGCCAAGCAAAATGTTCCAACAATTTTTTTTTAAATGTTCAAACTGAAATATTTGAACAAAAGAACAAAAAGATACCATTCTGATTGGCTGATCTGATCATTTGACTAGGACACAGGGTTACCAACAGCCTGAAGAAAAATGTTCCGTCCCTTTAATAGAGGCTTAATCAGTTATTATCAACCAGATGATGCGATTTACCTTTATACCATGAAAAACTTCAGCTGCCCATTTCCACAGATTAAGCTTTTATTAAGCCTGTAAATAACCCTACTGGGACACCTTATGGAGGCAAGGCATTTTTGGAGGCATTTTTTGAAGTAAAAGTAAGGGAAATGTTCTGTGGTCTGCATACTCTTTCAGTCAGAATAGTTGGAGGAGGAGGAGGAGGAGGAGGAGGAGAAGAAGAAGAGATTGGATTTATACCCCGCCCTTCACTTGTAGTCTCAGAGCGGTTTACAATCCCTTCCTCTCCCCACAACAGACACCCTGTGAGGAAGGTGGGGCTGAGAGAGCTCTGAGAGTATTGTGACTGACCCAAGGTCACCCAGCTGGCTGCATGTGGAGAAGTGGGGAATCTAACCCAGTTCTCCAGATTAGAGTCCGCTGCTCTTAACCACTACACCAAACTGGCTGTAGGTTTCCAGCCAGTTCTGATTAATGCAGGTTGCGCTCACAAGCAGATATCTAACCTGATCCAGGCTTAAGTCCAGATATAACAGAAAATAATATAAGGGTACATGAATTATTCTATCACTGTACTATAACAAACATAGTGATAGAACACTGAAATATGGAAATGCCACCAACAAAATGTTCCAGATGAGAAGTTCTAGTCATCTTGAAGCTATCTATTCAAACAGATGGGACTGCTTTTTCAATACTAAACTTATTACCCAAGCAGCAGCTGGAAGAAGCTACCTCTGCCTTCCAGATGCATTTACACACAGAACCAGGCTGCACTGTTTTCATGCACTGGCTTTTTCAGAATATATGGTAGAATAATAGATAAGAAATATGGGAAACAATTCTGGAATGTTTGTGATCTCATCATCACTGTTTGCATTGTCTTATCCCAATGATGTGCACTGGAGTGTGTGTGTGTGTGTCAGAAGTCTGTATCAGGCTGAGAGAAATCGTGCTTCCATCCTTCCTCCAGTCAAATCAATGTGTCAGTCAATGATGTGCTTGTTTCTCTAGTAGAATTACCCAGTGCATCAATCAGAATCAATATTATTTATTTATTTATTTATTATTTAGATTTCTATCCCACCCTCCCTGCCTCTCGGCAGGCTCAGGGCGGCTAACAACACAATTTTTATACAATAAAATTCTATAAAAACTATCAAGAATATAAAAGCATACGGTACAAACATTAAAATACAGTACAAGATGGTGATCTTCAACGCCCTTATCTGAGTGGTGTCGGCAGGCTTCCTCAAACTTCTGACTTCCATTGATGGTGCAGATGGTCCTGATTGGCAGACTTTGATGGGTGGGCCAGGGCAATAGAATTGAGGCAGCCCCTACTTGAAAGTTTGGAGGAAGAACTCCATCTTGCATTCCCTGCGAAACTGCAGAAGGTCCCGCAGGGCCTTGATGTTCTCTGGGAGCTTGTTCCACCAGTGTGGGGCCGCCACCAAAAAGGCCCTGGCCCTTATTGTCGCCAACCAGGCCTCCTTAGGCCCTGGAAGAACCAGGTGGTTCTGGGAGCCTGCTCACTGGGGTACATATGGGGAAAGGTGGTCCCTTAGGTGGGTAGATCCCTGGCCCTCTAGGGCTTTAAAGGTAAGCACCAGCCCCTTGAACCATATGCAATATGCTATAGGCAGCCAGTGTAGTGCTTTTAGGGGGGGCTGGATGTGTTCCCGCATGGGAAGACACAACATCAGCCTCGCTGCTACGTTCTGCACCAGCTGCAGCTTCTGGATTTGGGGCAAGGACAGCCCCATGTGGAGAGCATTACAGAAATCCGATCTTGAGGTGACCAGTGCATGGATCACTGTAGCCAAGTCATTGCATTCAAGGAAAGGAACCAACTGCCTAATCAGCCATAGGTGATAGAAGGCCGACTTTGCAGTGGCTGCTACCTGGGCCTCCATCATTAGAGAGGTGTCCAGGAGCACTCCCAAGCTCCTAACCTCTGGTGCTGGCACCAACGGTGTCCCATCAAAGGTCAGGAGAGGCATCCCTAACCTTGGACCGCTCCGACTCAATCATAGGACCTCCGTCGGATTCAATTTCAATCGACTCTGCCTAAGTCAACCAGCTACGGTTTTCAATGCCAGGTCCAGATCTCCAGGACTAGAGTCTGACTGGCCGCCCAACAACAGATAGAGCTGGGTATCGTCAGGATATTGATGACAGCGCAGCCCATGTCTCCATGCAATCTGGGTGAGGGGGCGCATATAGATGTTAAACAGCATTGGGGAGAGCACTGCTCCCTGCAGCACACCGCATAATAGTGGGTGTCTTCGGGACAGTTGTTCCCCAACTGCCACCTTCTGTCCCCAATCTTGGAGAAATGAGGAGAGCCACTGTGAGCCAACCCCTGAATCCCGATATCAGCAAGGGGGTGGACCAGTAGTTGATGGTCAACCGTGTTGAACACTGCCGACAGGTCTAACAACATCAACACCGGTGTACTACCTTGATCCAGATGCCTCCGGAGATTGTCTGTGAGGGCAACCAGGACTGTCTCTGTCCCATGGCCTGGTCAGAAGCCAGACTGGAAGGGATCTAATATGGAGGCATCATCCAAAAAGCCCTGCAACTGATCTGCCACCACCTTCTTGATTAATTTACCCAAATAGGGTAAGTTGGATACTGGCTGGTAGTTGACTAATTCAGCCAGGTCGAGTGATGCCTTTTTAAAAGGGGGGCATACCACTGCCTTCTTTAGGGCACTAGGAAACACCCCCTCCATGAGGGATGTGTTAATAATCTCCCTTAGAGCCCCTCGTAACCCATCCTGGCCAGCTTTAATTAGCCATGATGGGCACAGATCAAGACTACAGGTGGTTGGGCGGACTGATAAGAGCAATTTGTCAACCTCCTCTAGGCCGAGTGGATCGAAATAATCCAGAATGTGACCAGAAGACATGCATGGAGCCTCAAGTTCCGTTCAACTGTCTCAACTGTGGCAGGGAGGTCTTGGTGGAATGACAAGACTTTATCTGTGAAATAGTTCCCAAAAGCCTCACAGCCAATATCCAATTTCCTATCATTTGGTCTGCACTGCGGCAGAGTTGTCAAAGACCGAATTGTCCTAAATAATTGGGCTGGGTGGGAACTCGCAGACACGATCGTGGCTGCATAGAAAGCTTTTTTCACAGCCTTGACTGCCATCTCATAGGCCTTCATAAACATCCTATAGGATGCTCTTGCTGTCTCATCAGGAGTGTGATACCACTGTCTCTCTAGCTGCCTAAGCTCCGGCCATAGTCCTCAACTCCTGTGTGTACCGTGGAGCGAGCTGTAAGTGAGGGCACAGAGGGTGCTGGGGAGCATTCTTGTCAATGGCCGCCAAGAGTCAGTTTTGCCAGTCCTCGACTAGCTCATCCAACAAGCCACCAGGGGGCATTGGATCCCACAAGGCCGCCTGGAATCGCATAGGATCCATTTGCGGACAAGCTAAAATGTGCTTGCCACCCAAACAGGGTTGGAGTGACATATTCACCCAGGCCTTCAGAACATGGTGGTCTGACCATGGTATGGCCATGGTCGTAATCCGGTCCACCGTAACCCCCACTGCAAAAATCAAATCAAGCATGTGTCCCGCTCTGTGAGTGGGAGTCGTAACAAATTGGGAGAGTCCTAGTGTCACCATGGACAACACCAGGTCCATTGCCTGTGTGGAGGTTGCGTCCTCGGCATGGACGTTGAAGTCACCCAAGACTAATAGCTGAGGGTGCTCAAGTGCCCAGCCTGATACAGCCTCCAGCAGGGATGACAGGCTGCTTGCCGGTGCGTTGGATGGCCAGTACACCAGCCAGATAGCCAGACTCTCCCCGTTATCCCAGACAAAGCCGGCACACTCTATGCCTGCCAGATTCAACAGCGGGAGCATCCTGAAGGTATAACTCTCCCAGATGAACAAGGCCACTCCTCCCCCCTGCCCCTTAGTCTGGGATTGGTGAAGGACTGAGAACCTGGGAGGAGCCAACTGGGAGAGAGCCATGGCCTCCCCATCTTGCACCCAGGTCTCAGTCACGCACGCCAGGTCCACGTTCTGCTCTGACAGAAAGTCATGTAGGGTTATGGTCTTATTATTAATGGACCTGGCATTACACAACACCAATGTCAGAGTGGGGTTTTCTCTCCTAGCCCCACAACCTACTACCTTCAGGATGGGACACAGATTGGAAGGGGACTGAACTTGTCCATGTCTCCGTTCCCTTCCCTTCTGACTCCATCTGGTCCCACCACCATACTTCCTCGTCTCCAGGAGCACTGGTATCCCTTGGCTGGTCATTCATCCACTGGTGGCCTTTGTTCATAGGCCTCAGCTACCCCTGGACTCCTACCAGTGTTGTTAAGTTCTCCACTCCCTGGTTCCTCGCATCTGCCCATCTGATGGTAAACACCACTCAGTGCAGTGCCGTCAACCAAATTCCCCAGTTCCGAATTAACAGTAGTCCCTCACAGATACAAATACAAAATATACAAAAACAAAAACCTACCCACCCTGACCTCCTTTCTTGCTACTCCCCCCTCCCCGCAAGACTAAACTATCCTAATCTAAATAAGTTAAATAAAGAGTGGAAGACATTATCTAACTACCTATAAGGCTACCACTACATCTAACCTAACCTACGCTATCCTAACTAATACCCCCACTTATTCCTTTCCCCTATCCACCAGATGTACTAGAGTTGCTCTTGGCCACTCCTAGCAGGCACAGATGGTAAGTTCCGAGGGTGGGGGTGGAGTCCAGGCCTTTCTGTGGGCCAGACTAGCTAGCCAAAGTTGTTGAAGTCCTGCCAGGTATAGAACTTCCCTTTCTGTAATGATTCCGGGAACCTGCCAAAACTGAAGGTGGGCCATCTGCATGATGGAAGTTCTGCCCCCCATACTCAACATTTATTTTGTTTACCTAATTCAAACATTTATTAGCCACCTTTCTTCCTTATGGAGTTCAAGGCAGCTTACAACAAACATAAAATGAAATACCTAAAAATCAAAATTGCTAATAAACTTAACCAAATGCAGCCCTAAATAAAACTATCTTCAACTGCCTCCTAAAGATCAAAAGTGAGGGGGCTAGGCACACCTGAGGAGGTTGTTCTATAATCATGGGGATGCCACTGAAAAGGCCCTCTTTCATGTATCCTCTCCCTGTGATCTTAATTTCTGGGCAGGAACATACAAGAGAAGAAAGACAGTCTCAAACAATATTGGACTTTAGAAATCAAAACCAACATCAGGAGTGGATCAGTAACTGGTGTAATTGCTGTAATACCAGGATCATAAGCTCTCAATAGCTGGCCCTAACCAGAAGTCTAGCCACAGCGTTCTGTGCTAGTTGCAGCTTCTGAACACTCTTCAAGGGTAGCCCCAAGTAGAATGTATTGCAGTAGTCCAATCAAGCTGTAACTACAGCATGGATGACTGTGGTTAGATCTGACTGAACCAGGAATGGATGCAACTGATGCACCAGCCAAAGCTTGGCAAAAGCACTCTGAACCATTGCAGTCACCTGGTTTTCTAAGGTAACTGCTGTGACAAACAGCTCTCCCAAGCTGCAGACATGGCTTTTTAGGGGGATTATATCCCCATCCAAGACATGAGGGATGGGAATTTCATGGCCTACCTTTTTACTAGCTCAGAGAACTTCTGTCTTGTCTGGATTTTCAGCTTGTTCACCCTCAGCCAGCCCATTACTCACTCCAAGCATTGGTTCAGAACATCAAAAGCATCCTTAGAATTAGGCAGAAAAGAAAGTTAGAGTTGGGTATGATCTGCATATTAGTGACATCACAGCCTAAACCTCTTGATGATCTCAAGGATAAGATCGAACCCTGCAGAACCCCACAAGTCAACAGCCATGAGCAGAGCAGGAATCCCACCACACTACCTTCTGAGACTGACCCCCTACCATAGGTCTTGAACTACTGTAACATGGTGCCCCCCCCCCAGTACCAGTAATGAGAAATGGCTCAGTAGGATACTACAGTAAATAGTACTGAAGGCAGCTGAGAGATCCAGCAGAATTAGCAGGGTCACATTGCCCCAATTTAGCTTTCTGTAGAAGTCATCAAACAAAGTGACCAAAGCAGTCTTTATTCAAATTCCTGGCCTAAAGCTGGACTGAAATGGGTCCAGAAAATCAGTCTCTTCCAGCAGCTCCTGGAGCTGAGACGAGACAACATGCTCAAGTAGCTTGCCAAGGAATGATTGGAGACTGGCTGGATGTTCTAGAACACAGTAGGCTTTAGGAAGGGTTTTCCCCCAAAAAACAGGTCTAATCACTGCCTCCTTGAGCATAGATGGCACAACCCCAACCCTCAAGGAAGCATTTATCACTCCCCTTATCCACTCAGCCAGCCCCACTCTATCAGTTTTTATCAGCCAGGAAAGGCAAGGGTTGAGAGCACAGATAGCAGGTCTCACCCCTCCAAGGATCCTGTCCACATCCTCAGATTCCACAAGCTGAAAGGTATCAACGTAAGTCAGACAAGCAAATGCCAAAAGTGCATTCTGGGTATCTAACCCAGAATGAATCTACATGATTTAGTCTGCAAAGTAGCAAATTGATCCCAGTGGGCCATTGTGTGGTCAGAATCCAGTTTCCTGGGGGCATGATATAAAGGCTCCTGAACTGTATGAAACTGCTGGACAATTACATGCAGACACAAAGGTGGTGGAGAAATGTTTCCTTATTGCCATCATCGCCGCCATGGAATAGGCTCTAATATGGGCTCTATTCCGTGTTCAATCGATCTTGCTCCAAAATAGAAAAATAGGTATACTTCCTTGTTTTCTTTTAGCTCCGCCCTTTTCACATATTCTCCTCCCACTTTAGATTTATTAACTGGACTTCTACATTACCAACATTGAAATGTATGCTGGAGATTTATGGTATAATCAACATCTGGTGGTCATGGTATGGGGCTGTACATATTTTCTGGAATCTGTACTAGGTCTATTATGCATGGGTGTTTTTCCTCCTGAGGGCACCTGGTGTTTTTGGCCACTGTGTGACAGAGTGTTGGACTGGATGGGCCACTGGCTTGATCCAACATTGGCTTCTCTTATGTTCTTATGTAAGACTAAAAAAGCTCCCCAGAGCTTCTGTCAGAGGATGCCTCCCACATATAAATTGCAGCCCCATGCAAAGCCTGGTGGAGTTGCAGTTGACTTTGTACAGGTGCATGCACACACAAACACACAGAGAGAGAGACATGTTGCATAAGAACATAAGATAAGTCAATGTTGGATCAGGCCAATGGCCCATCCTGTCCAACACTCTGTCACACAGTGACCAAAAATACCAGGTACCATCAGGAGGTCCATCAGTGGAGCCAGAACACTAGAAGGCCTCCCACTGTCCCCCCCCCAAGCACCAAGAATATAGAGCATCACTTGCCCCAGACCGAGAGTTCCTATCTATACCTTGTGGCTAGTAGCCACAGATGGACCTCAGCTCTATATATTTATCCAATTCCTACATGAAGCCGTCCATCCTTGTAGCCATCATCACCTCCTGTGGCAGTGAATTCCATGGGTTCATCACTCTTTGGATGAAGAAGTACTTCCTTTTATCCGTTCTAACCCAACTGCTCAGCAATTTCACTGAATGCCCACAAGTTCTTGTATTGTGAGAAACTGCCAGTGATCACAACTTGCAATGCCAGTGTCAGTGGTTTCTATTGTGCATTCTGTACACTCAACATGTTTCCCCATATTACGAGACTGTGTGACTCTTTCCCATTTTTCACAGTCACCGATAACACAACAGAGCATGCCCCAGTACTCCACAATACAAAAAACGGGGCTTCACAGCTACTTGTCAATTTCAAAAAACTCTAGTCAGTTTCAACATAAGGGTTTCCCCCTTTGTCTGTGTTCCTTTCTGTTTCCTTTCATTCAACAAACTAACGCTAAAATGCATATATAAAACCTGAACCACAACAATTTAAATAGAAGATGCTTGCTGGAGGCTACTGTGCACCTGCAATAGGGCAATTGTGTAGTTTTAAAAAACCCCAAAACCTTTGGGCACCACCCCCAACACATAACAAGTGACATTCCACCCCAATTTAGAAAAGTGTGGGGTTTTTTTGAAATTGTAAAGTCAAGATTAAAGGCTTAGTGCTCTGAAAACCTGCAGTAAGATGTGCATGTGTAATGGGCCCTAGAAGTACTAATGGTGATAATGAGAGAGAAAGGGTATAATATGTTTTATGAAGAACTCTTATGCTATGCACTCCTTGTCTGTATCAGAGACAGCAACTCTATATTATTCAGTGAAATGCTTTTATAATGAAAAAAAACCCCGCATTCAGGCATAAAATGCACTAAAAATGTTAGCTATTTTTAGTGGCATGAGCTTTCCACAACCTTTGACTCAGAACCTCCCACTAAAAGCCTCCTTTCAAAAGGATGAAGCTCTAAGGTCTGCCTATATTTTTTAAAAACCAGCAATTAGAACCAGATGTTACCACATTTTATATTTAGACACCGGATTTCAACATCTTCCATGGAAAAAACAGTCTTGAAGGACAGAAGAAATTATTTCAAAAATCCAATTACTGCATATTGTTTTTATCCCTTCTCATTAATTTACCTGATTGCAAAGAAAAATTAAACTAATTTATATTTAAATTTGCAATCGGACCAGTGAGCAATTGAATATCTTCTTCCATGACTCATGCGTGAGAGAGAATGTAGCTTCAGTATATATTTAACATGGTATTAAATCAGCCACTTGTCATAAAGTGCAGCAATGTACATACACCCATGTGTTCATTTCACTCCTCATGACACAAAATGCAACATCATTACTTGGTACTAAAAATATCTACTTTGATAGTTAGATGCCTATAAGGTACTCATTAGACAAGCCAGATTAAAATAAGCTTCTTTAACAGTAATCCCCAAATATTCATGAAATAAGCTTTACAGGAAATTGGACCTGTTAAGTAGGAAGCCATCCATCATCACACTAAAATACAAGATGCCAAATGTTCACCAGCCATTCATAAAACCTTCGTCTCCTGAGACCAAACCCAGTGTTTTACTGACAAACTATACACTTTTTATTTTCTTCCAATACTATTTTTTATTTTGTGGTAAATACTGTTGTGTGGTATGGAGTTGAGAAATTCAATCATGTTTTTTAAAATAAATCCTTTCCTATCTCCTTTTGAGTTGTAGGCTAATGACTAAAGATTACTAGTTACTTCCATAGATCAATCACTTAAGCAGTTTTCATCAATCCATTCAGTACATTTATGTCAGTGCCTAGATTAAGCTAGGGGGTCTTTAAAATTCAGAATATACCATAAGTACAGCTTGGGAATTCCAGTTTTTCAGAAGTCCTAGCAAAGGGTATCTGCTGAAATGGCAGCCTATGGCCTATTATGCATGGGTATTTCCCCTCACTTTCACCAGGCATGTCCACCGGGTTTTCTTTGTCATTCTGCATTGATTTCCCCCTCTTCAGTGCTCAGTTCACTTTATAGTTACTGTTTTGCCAGGTTTTCTAAGGGTGCTTTTGTGCTGATTTTCCCTTTGTTTCACTTCCAAGCCAAAGGTAATTCAAAAATGTACAGATTCCTTCACATTCCCCCCATTCTTTGGCTGCCCATTGAAGGGCACTCCCCCTGCCCACACTGAGGTAATTCCACCTACTCTGCATCTTCCACCATCCTCCCCCCTTCATTGGTGTACAAGCTCCATTTCCCCTTCGTTGTTTTAAATCAGGGGTGTCAAACATGTGACCTGTGGGCTGTATCTGCCCCCCACATGGCTTGTATGCATCCCACAAGCAACTGGCTGTTGTCTGCTTCCTTCTCCCTCTCTCTTGCTTCCATCTGCATCACAGCTTGCTTTGCCAAGCTCTTTCAATTGCACAGGAGCTACAGAGCAAAGCCTCTCTTTCCTGTTGGCTGAGGCTCCTCCTCCCTTGGGGGGGAGGGAGGGAAGGAAAAGGTGAGAGCTTGCTTTACCAGGCTCTCTCAATCACACAACAGAGCTTCTGAGCCAAGTTTCTCTTGCCTCCATTGGCTGAGGCGCCTCCTCCTCCTTGTTCCCGGGGGGGGGGGGAGTGAGAGTTTCCTTTGTCCAGTCCCCTCAATCACACAAGAGAGATTTAAAAACACCTTTAAGACCAAAAAAGTTTGATTCAAGGTATGAGCTTTTTTGTCTTGCTACAGAGAGAGAGGGGGGGGGGGGGAGAGAGAGAGTTTGGTTGAGCTCATTATTCCAGGGCTCTCCTGGGTGCAACTGGGTTCCTCTCCTTTTTTTCACTGTACTTATGCCCTCATGATCCAGTCTTTCTCAGTAGGAAAACAATGTGAACTATTTAGATGAGGAATAACAACAAGCCAGTGAGGTGGATTAGGCTGAGAGAGTGTGTCCAGACCAAGTCCACCCAGCATATTTCCTTTGTAGACTGGGATTTTGAATTTAGACTTTCCAGATAGCAGGCTGATACTGACCACTATACATGGCTGTCTCTCTATTCTTGCACTGCCTCATAGGAGTTGCCCTCAGTCTGTTATGGTGCCATCACACGTTCTTGACCAGCACACAAAGCAACTTCTGCATTTTATGTTTTCTTCTGGTTCTTAGGGTCACAGCATTGAGCTTGAGATTTCTGTAATGAATGTCAATAAATCAAAAGTTGGGCCCCGTCCACACTGTCACTTTTGCTGCTCATTTCTCCCTATTGCTTTGGGTTCCTCCCCCTTTCCCACATGTGTTTTGCTCCCTCTGGGACTACTAGAGAGAACAAAACATATGGGGGGTGGGGGAACCTGAAGCAATAGGGAGAAATGAGCAACAAAAGTGACAGTGTGGACGGGGCCTATGTTTGCAACACACCTGAACACCTGAACAGCATACACAAAATTGCTACAGCACAGACTTTGACTCCAGATTTTGATGCAATAATTCAGACCAAGAGGTGTCAGTTATCAGAGACTGTTAAAGAAACAAAATATTGCAAGAGGGCTAATGTTTTAAGCACATTTTATTTTAAATTTAAAAAATCTTTAATTGTGTTTGTCTGTGTGCTTTATAAAGTTTATATCTCTGCTACCTGGTGCTACATTTTATGACACACATGGCCCAGCCCAACAAGGTTTCATTTATTCCAGGTCCAGCCCTCATAACAAATGAGTTCAGCACCCCTGTTTTATTTTTTATTTTTTTTGACAAGCAACATGAGTCTAGCAATAAGCGATTGTGACTAGGATTGCTGAATTTTAAAAAAATTAAAACAAAGGAGGGAAAGTTTAAAAGGAGCTTCCCAATGTTTAGTTCCCTGCTGATATTGACTTGAAAGGGGGAATCAAATAAGAGAAAAACAGCAGCATCCCAAGTACAAAAAGAAGAATTTCAGTACTACATGCAAACAAAATAAAGGGGGGGGGATTGTTAGTGTGGAATGAAATTGACATGAGATGCAAAGAGAGAGAGAGACTGAGATGGGGAGCCTAAAGCTTTGACAACATTTTCCCTTTAATGTTTTAGTGAACAAAGTTTTTTTGGGAACCATTTTGGCAGTCTCTGGAAGCCTAAGATTAAAATGGTGGCTGAGCCACAGGGACCTTCTGAAAACCGCCAAACTTGAGAAACACTTGGGGTCAATCCATTTAGAGGACAGAGTGCAATAAGCACAGGTCAAGCTTTAAAAAACTGCCAAGATCACGACCAATGTGCAGGATCAAATAAGAGAATCATAAAGAGAAAGCTATGCAAATTTGCGAGGAAGGGCAGGAAATTGGCATTACTATGCAGCTGCACTAGGGCATTAGTGAAAATTCCACCCTAATTTAGAAAAAGGTGTTTTTTTAAAAAAAAAAAATTGTAGCTGCAGAATAAATATATCAGAGGGGAAAAAATGCTGTGTAAAGCGGGCACAGAATTTGAAGTCAAGATTAAAGGCTTTCTGCTCTGAAAATCTGCAGTAAGATGTGTCTGCGTAATGGGCCTCTGTCTAATTCTCCTCTTTTTCTCTTTGATGTCTTGTGAAACTCACTTCATAATGTGGTAACATCATGCTGTGAGTTTCCCCACCCCCCACCCCCCATCATTAACTGCCTCTCAAGAGGACAGAAAATTCATGATATCACATCACACACTGAGCTCTACTAGACTTTACAGGAAAGAGGAGGAGATCAAAGTAGGGGGCTGTATTTTTGGTGGCAGCACCATGTCTATAATTTCTACACTAAGGTATTATCCCATCACAAAATTGATGGATGTCTGAATGGTGAGCTACACAGCCATTATTCCAAAGTTGAAAACCACTTCAGAGAGCTTTTTTTTCTTTGTCAACCAGAACTGAACTCAAAACAACTGTGGATCTGAACCTGAACTAATACAAAACCCTCCAAGTAACCACTTCAAAATTCAAATTCAAAAATATTGATTCTCAGGTATTATTTTTGGTATGGTATGAAAGGGCATCTCTCCAGTGCAGGTCTACAAAGAGAGGTAGGGAAAAGCTAAATTTCCTAGAAAGCTTCTGGAGAAGAAGAGAGGTAAGAACATTACAAAGGTTCTTGTAGTTCCTTTGTGTTCTCCATCATTCTTTATGTAAAGTACTCAGTCCAGAGATGCCTTTAAGGTGAAATCAGCTCATGGTTTATTAGGAGGTTTAGGAACACATGTCTAAGCTGGGCTCAGGGTTCTGCTTATATGCGCACCTAAACTGCGCCCCCGGCCTTGCCCACACACTCTGATAGGATTACAATTAATACAATTAAGTCTCCCCAGGTCATTGGCCCCTATTTGCATCCTGGCTGACTGATAGGTCTAAATTACAATCCGGCCAGACTATTGTGTTCTGGAGCGAAGCTCTGACTGTGCCTGGCCATGTGATTGCCCCGGACCACATGGCCTGACTGCATGGCCTGACTGCATGGCGGTTGCCATTAGAACACAACACCCCTCCCCGCCATAGTTCAGACCCTCCTAACACACAAAGTCTTTGAGGTAGGTTGGTCTTCGCTGTTCCCTGGTCAAATGGCGTACGGTGGTTTCTCCAGTGGGCAGCTCTGGAGTCACCGTGACTGGTTCTGGGGACAGACCTGGTTCACCCACGGAGGCTGGTGTCAGAGACAGGGCGGTGTGACTGTTGGCTGTCGGGTGAGGCTGGTGAAACTCTGTTGCCGGTGTTTTGCCCGTGTCCTCGTCTGTAGGCTTGGGAGTGGAGGTCTCATCCTTGCTCTCCTCTGGTCTGTCCATTGCGGGGGTCAGGAGCCGGCAGCGCAGCTGGTCCATGTGGCATTTTCAAAGCTGTCCTTCTTCCCTGGTGACCTCATAGGATAGAGGCCCCATTACATGCACTATCCGACCCGGCAGCCAGGCCGGACCCTTGGCATAGTTCTTAACATAGACCGGGTCGTCGGGGAAGAACCCTCAGGGAGCCTTCTGCTGTTCCAGGCCCATGCTGGAACGTGGTCAGGATGCAGGTGGTCCAATCTGGTTGTGAGCTGCTGACCAATAAGCAGTTCTGCCGGACTGCACCTGGTTGCGGTGTGGGGTGTTTGCCAAACAAGAATGCAGCCAGCCTGTAGTTCCAGTCGCCCATGTCCATGCATTGCAGGGCTTCCTTGGTCATGTGCACCATGCTCTTGGATTGACCATTGGTGGCTGAATGGAATGGGGTGGAGTGGACGTGCTGGATGCCGTAGTAGTCTACAAATGCCTGGAACTCCCCTGATGTGAAGGCCAAGCCGTTGTCGGTCACGAGGGTTTCAGGGATGCCATGTGTGCTGAAAATGCGCCACATGGCCCAGATGGCCACCTGCGAGGAAGTGATGGATACCAGTGCCACCTCCAGCCACTTGGTGTAGCTATCTACCAGTATAAAAAAGAGTTGGCCCTGGAACAGCCCCACAAACTCTAGGTGGAGCCAGCTCCATGGCTTGTGGGCCGACTCCCAAGGGCGCACTGGTGCTTGTGGCAGATCAGGCCGTGATTCCTGACATTTGCGGCACTTGTGGACCAGTTCCTCTACCTCTTGATCTAGTCCTGGCCACCACACATAGCTCCAGGCCAGGGCCTTCATCTGGACGATGCCGGATGTGTGTCATGGAGTGTGGTCAGCACCCATTTGCGTAGCGGCCCAGGGATTACCACCCTCGCTCCCCATAGCACACATCCCTTGTGTGCTGACAGTTCATTGTGCCAGGCCATGAAAGCTACAAATTCTGGCCTGGGTGCACTGGGCCACCCCTTTCCCACCGAGTCCAAAACATGGGAAAGGGTGCATTCCCAGGCAGTGAGCCAGGAGACTTCAGTTACCTGAACTGGCTGGTCCAGCAGGTCTTCTAGCAGAGCGATGTGGTGTGCTGGAGCAGGATCGAGGTTGCAGGACGGGAGCAGCAGGCAGCTGAAGGCATTTGCATGTCCCATGACCTTCCCCAAGTGGTGGACCATCTCATACTGGTAGCCAGCCAGAAAGATGGACCAGCGCAGCACCCTGGGCGAGAGCATCTGGGGTGGTTGATGGTCTGGAGCTAGGAGCCCCAGGAGTGGCTTGTGATCCATTGCCACCATAAAGGGCCAGCCATACAGGTAATTATGGAATTTTTAAATACCTGCTACAATCACCAGAGCTTCCTTGTCTATTCACGTGTAGTTGTGCTTGGCTGCCGACAGGGTGCATGAATAAGAGGTAAAGGGCACCTCTCTCCCGTCCACCAGGCGGTGTCCCAGGATGGCCCCCATGCCGTAGGGTGAAGCATCACAGGCGAGGATTACTGATAGGGATTCATTAAAGTGGGCCAGGACTGCGTTGGAAGTCAGCAGCCCCTTGACGGCCCAGAATGCCGCTGCATGGCAAGGTCCCCAGGACCAATGGGCATTCTTGTCCAGGAGCCAATGGAGGGGCTCCACTACCACCACCTTCTGGGGAAGGAAGGCATGGTAAAAGTTTAAGAGTCCTAAAAATGCCTGTAGCTCTGATTTGAAAGTTGGTGTGGGGGCCTCCGTGATGGTGTGAATCTTGTTGGCAGTCGGGTGTATGCCCTGGGCATCCATGGCAAAGCCAAAGAACTCAACAGATGGAACTCCCAGCTGG
The DNA here is from genome assembly GCA_029233225.1 of Lepidodactylus listeri. Taxonomy (NCBI): domain Eukaryota; kingdom Metazoa; phylum Chordata; class Lepidosauria; order Squamata; family Gekkonidae; genus Lepidodactylus; species Lepidodactylus listeri. The sequence continues at coordinate 51,287,652 of JARCFY010000010.1, read as the reverse complement.
CACTTTTCTTTCTTGACCTTGAGGCCTGCATCACTGAAGTGTTGGAGGACGGAGCGGAACCGGGTCGTGAAGGACTCAATGTCTCGTGCGGCAATCAGAATGTCATTGAAAAATGGCTGGGCCCCGGGGATACCTTTAAGCAAAGTGTCCATTAGTTCCTGAAATATCCACGAGGCGACACTGACCCCAAACTGGAGGCACCAGACCTTGGATGCTCCTCGGTGGCCTCGTCCACAGGGAGCTGCTGGTAGACCTGCACCAGATCCAGCTTTCCAAATATTCTTACACCTGCCAAGGAGGCAAGGACATGGCTCACCACCAGCACTGGATACACATGGTCCTGGAGTGTCCGGCTGAGGGTCTATTTGTAATCTGCACAAATGTATATGTCCTCATTTGGCTTCATGGGGGTGACTAAAGGAGTCTTCCATTTGCCATGCGGGACGGGCTCCAGGACCCCTTGCTTGACTAGCCAGTCGAGCTCTTTGTCTATTTTGGGTCCAGTTTCAGAATGGCTGGGTCCAGTTCCAGCATTACTGGTGGACCCATGTATTCTCCAAGTTTTCTGTTGAAGAAGGCTGGAAACTCATTGCAGACTGACTGAAAGTCTGTGCTGCCGAGTTGGTTTAAGCCTGTTACTCCCAGTCCTAGGGGCCCAAATCATGATAGCCCTAGCAGGCTAGACAGCTTTCCTTTGACCACTAAGAGGTCCAATTGTCCACAAAAGTCCTTGAATTGGACTCTGAAAATTCCCCACCCCTTTGATCACTACCGGGTTCTTCTGAAAGTCCCGGAGCTTGAGGCCCAGTGGCTTTCGCAGTGGGCAGAGTCTCTTAAGGGTATCTGCGGAAATAATGGAGTACGCAAAAACCATGTCTAATTCCATCTGGCAGGGGGACCCCTCTATGACCACAGGAACAAAGATTTTGTTGGGGGTGTCTTGGGGCAAGTTAAGTACCTGAATTTATGATGTGGAGTGTAGATCGGCCAACTTGAAGTGCGTGGCTTGGGAGCATTGGGAGGCCCAGGAGTGGCAAACCCGGGAAATGTGGCCCATCTTCCCACAGGAATGGCATGCTGTGTCGTGAAAGCAGCAAGTCCGGCAGTCGTGGGGATCGCCGCAGCTGGCACACATCATCCTAGGGGATGTGGAGGTCTTCGGGGTGACCTGAGGTGAGGCGGCAGCAGGTTTCGGTTGTCCCCTCCAGTCTGGCCTTTGGAGCAGCAGAATGTCCTCCTCCTCATCAGACGTTGCAGCGGGGCTGTGGGCAGTTGCCAGGTGGTGCATGGTAGACCCCTCATAGTCCTGTTGCACCTTTTCGAACGCGGCTGCGGTTTTGCACACTGTGTCCAGCCACAGTTCATCTATGGCCACGAGCTTCCACTGAAGCGTCGGCTCATGGACCCCCCAGACAAACTGGGTTAACAGCGTGTCCTCAACTGAGGGGAATTCACATCCAATGGCTAGCCACCAGAGGTCTGCCATGTAGTCAGCAGCTGACTCACCAGTCTTCTGTGTGCAGGAGCAGAAGTCCATCCGCAGCACCATCTTAGATGGTTTTGGTGCAAAGTAGGTGGTCAGCGCCATGATGAGTTCCTTGTAGCTGGCATCGTCCAGCATCCTGGGAGCGATTAAGCTCTGGACCAGGCAGACTGGGGAGACACCGCAAGAGCTGATCAGCTAAGCCTTCTTCTTCTCAGCAGTGTCTGTCTCCTGGACTAGGAAGAAATACTTCAGGGTTTGCACCCAAGCTTCCCAAAGCTCGGGGCGAGTGGGGTCGAATGCGGAGAGCTGTCCTAGAGTAGCTGCCATCCTCTCAGGAGCAGTGAGCAATGTTCTCTGGGGCAGTCAGCGGTGCGGGGAGGCGCTGGAGCCTAGCGGTGCCGGTTGCCATCAGATCGGAGCTTGATGCTGCCCTGGAGTTGGTGCTGGTGTTGCTCAGTGGGATCCTCTGAGCTCAGTGCAAAACTCACAGCTTTGTGAATAAACCTTGGTGCTGGGTATTGCTGAATCCAAGTTAGCCCATGATTTGTTAGACCATTCACAAAACTTGCAGAGCTCAAGCTGTCCAAAATCATCAAAACCTGAAACATCATTGCATGAATCTTTTCCTCTGTTCAGCAGGTTTTAATATGCTGTGCATTAGGATGCAACTAGTCCTACACAATGCTAGCCCCTAGAAATCACTAAGAGTAACTGTATATGCTTGCCAGTTGGTGATGTAGCATACAGTTGGAAACATGCTTAATCGCTCCCAGGATGGTACAAATTGATTTTCTCAAATGAAGGTAAAATTACATGTACCCCATCTAAAATGTGGGTAATGCTGGAACTATTACAGCTTTATGCTACCAATATTGTACAGAATAGAAACATGGGACTAATTTGAATTCGTACTTTGAGCCAAGAAGAACTTGGAGTGACCACATTAGGATATGTTGATCAGAATTTATCCACGTAGCGGTGATCTGCACCATTTGCATGTGTTACACATTGGATAAAAAGTAGAACATCTGTTTCCCAACCACCATCACTTTTGTCTTGTCTGAATTCAATTTCATCTAGTTCACTCTCAGTCACTTGACCACAGCTCAAGACAGAGACAGCTGCATCTGGATTTTTTGCCAAATAGTGTCACCATGGCTACCAAGAAGACTTCTCCATGATGTGGTCTCAGTGAGTGCCAATACAGATTTTTCATGTCCTTGTGCCCACACATGCTGAATGAAGACATGAGATATCAAGCACATGACTCAAATCGGGTCTTATACATGACTGATACATGTCATTAAACATTACCACTTCTTATTGTGAGAGTGTAGCTTACAGGTACCAGTGTTGTGGTCAACTCCTCCTTGCTTCAAATGTGGCCAGTGTTACTGCCAGCTTTATTTATTTAGGAGATTTTTATGCTGCCTCTCATGAGTCCTGCTTCAAGTACCAATACAGTTACCATGAATTAACAATATAAATTGTATTAAAAATATCTGTCAACTTGCATTTTGATTTTTTAAATTTCAAATTGATACCCCTATATGTTTCTGGGTAATAATACGAAATCCAAACTGAATGCAAACTCAATAGACCTTTTAAATACAGTTAGTGTAAATGATCTGAAGAAAAAAATGTCCATACTTGGATATAATAAAAGAATGTTTTTAGTCCTCTGTGTATGCTTCACCATCTCATTGCCTTGTTTCAGTTCTACAAGGCAGTGAATCAGGAGAGGGAATGGGAGAGGATATGTGTTTGATAAGAACATTGGCTGGTCAGAAGAATATGCCAGTGTTTTTGCCACAGACATTCATCCTGGTTGGGATTTCCACTTTTCACCAGTGGCTGCTCAGCAGAGACTGAGCAAAGTTTTGTTCCCTAGTTAGTCCTGGAACTACCATATATCCCACTATATCTATAAACATTACCAATATATATATATTTGTGATTGTGTTTCAGGACACTATTGCTTTAAAAAAATTTTGAGTAGACATTCCAATTTTGTGACATTTTTCCTATAGCCACCATTTTCCAAGATGGTGGCTGTGGTTTCAATATTTAAAATTCACACAGAATGCTCATCTTGATGTCAAATTATATGTTTTTGAGGTTGATAAAGCCAAATGCACTATTATATTTATTGTAGATATAGCCATTTTGCAAGATGATCTTTTTTTACATTTACATTCTTATAGGGTGCTCATATTGGTGTGAAACTGTATGGGGGTTGATAAAACTAAATATACTATTTCTTTTGGTGTAAAAACAAAATAAAGTCTTATTTTTTAAGATCTGTAATATTTCAGGGGATGATAAATCTAGAGAAATTTGTTTCAATGTTTGTAATATTTGTAATATTGGGACAAAGTGCAGCAGGAGAGATAAGGTGCTAACTCCTAAAAGTACAGATCTTCCTTGGTTTCTGTAACCTTAAGTAAGTCTGCCCTCTACACTTCAACTAGAAGCTTCTCTTTGCTTTTCTTGGTGTAGTCATTCAGTGCTCATTTGTCTTCTTGTATCATTTGATTCTATATTGAAAGTAAGTACAACAATATCAGGTTCCAGTAATAATTATTACAATTAGATATATTATTTTAATTTTGTTATTTTAATAATGTTTTTTGTTTCTTCCCTAACAACAATTTTTTTTGGTCCTGTATTGACTTGTTAACTGCCTTTTGATTGTACCAGACGCCTATATGTACCTTTTAATGTTTGACTTCTGAAGAAGGCTCTTCTGGGCTGAAACACATCAGGTCATAAGTGTTTCCTCTTGTGCATATGTCACTTTTATCATGTTATGAGGCTTGATTTGAGCCCTTGTATGTTTTAACATTCTCTGCAATAAATACATGTATTTTTTACTTATAATTATTCTATATTTAAGTTTAAACTATTGCTCCTTTGTTTTCTAACTTACCTTCATGGTTCTTGATTCTGTTCTATACACTCCTAAATTCCCTGAACCTGCACCTGTCATTTTCCCAGAAAGCAATTTCCTGGGGGCACCTCCTTTGGGGGGTGTAACTCGAACCCCATAAATCCAATCCTTACCACACTTGGAGGACAGGAAGAGGAGAGTCAGCTGAAGATCCCTTTCAAGTTTGGTGTCTCTAGCATGCTGGAGAGGGGGCATTCCACCACATCATGAGCCTCATGAACTGTACCAGTTTGTTTGGCAACTAAAAGTGCATGACAGTACATTGCTCATAAACTGGGCATGCCACAAACCACAAACCAAACAAAATCACAGTTTCCCAGTTCATGCCCATCTTTAAATGGGATAGCAAGAAAACAGGAGCTAAGGCTTGTAGTAGAGATTCAAAGGCCCACCCCTTCCATTCAGTGAACCAGGAATGTGATATACATGAACTTAATTCTTTGGAAAGACAAATTTACCAGCACAAGTCTCTGTTGCAACAAGCTCTCTGTACCTCTGTTGATTGGGTTACAATGGATGTTGAGTCATTGTCTCTTACCTCTGTCCACTACTTCTTATCTCCATGAACCCAAAGTCAGAACACATACCTGAATACCAGAACAATGAGATACCTGTCTCATATTCAATGTATTCAATTTGCATTGCATGTAAAGCTTTGTCTATTTCAAGTGACAATGCAAAATTTCCAGAAACAAACATTTACTTAAATGCTTCAAAAGTAGTGGTAGAACCCTAAACTCTAGCTGATCATTAGGCAAGCGGCCATATGTGAAGACAGAGCAATTTGCTAGCACAAGTTGCCGTGCCTGTTGGGATGAAATACCATGGGCTACCTTGAAACCAGCCTTTTATTAAAAAGAATTAAATGGCCCCTTCATTTGTACTGATACTTCCTCTCCTTCCCTCCTCTCTTTTCTCAGCTCCATTTGTTCTAATGTGGATAACAAGTCAACTGGAAATGTGAATAGTGATTTCTACTGAGTATCAAAGGAAACAAGATTTGGACATGGTAAGATTTTATGAAGGAAACATTTATAGAAGATCTTTCTTTTTATTATTTAGTTATGAATACAAATACATTTGAGCAGCTCTTTGTTCCCCAACTCTCCATTTATCTTCAATTCTCATGTACACTATCCGTGTTAACAAGATGTCATTAAAGTTAACAGAAACACATAGTCATTTGAACTGATACAAAACTGAAAAGTAATCCTTTGAGGTGTAATCAAGTGAAGATTCATTTTTTTTGTTAGCCATTGAAGTGATTTCAAGCATAACACTTAGCTAATCTGTCAGCTGATACTGCAATTTTTATTCCCTAATACATAGTTTTACTAATATGCTCACAAATGGAAAATCTGATGGAAATACATGCATGGAACATGAACTCCTTTCTTATACCCAAAACAGCCAAATAAAAGAAACTGTCAGCAGGAACCTCCTATATTTAGAGAAAAACTTATCCAAGTTGCATTCAGAGGTCTTCCAGTTAAGAAATACGCATCACTTCCATAAAAATGTACTATTTGTCTTTTAGTCATCAACAGACACCACAGAACTGATACTGTCATGTTCTCTGTCATGATGGGGGGCAAGATTAGCCACTGTTTTGCCCCCCTTTACTGTCACTGCCACCACTTTGGGTAAAATCCAGCCCCCCCCCCCCACACACACAGATTGCCTGAAGCCAACATTACCCGGATGTCACTCAGTAGCTTGTCAAGGAGCCAGGCAGGTGAGTAAGGATTTATGCAGATACTCTCAAGTTATTTCTACATGACACAAAGTCAGGGTATTACAAGACAAAATCTAGGTGCACTACAGAAAATAAACAAAAGTACAGTTGCTAACTATAGTACTTGAAATCTATGTTATATCTGATTTTTGAAAGTCACAGGATGTCCCTGTCCCTGGTGCATCTGCAACCTCTTTAGCATCATTCTCTTCTGTCATACTTCATGGTAAAACACACACTCCAAAAGTTTCCAAAGAGCCCCCAAAGAAAGCAACAGTTCCCCTTTTCAGACCCCACCCCACATGTGCTGTGAAGCCTTCAGCCAATCTGGCACAAACCTTGGGTCTCAAGCCCGCCAAACCTCAACCCGCCAGTCAAGAGATGTCAATGCAAAGGACCAGCATGTTATCCCTCCCAGCTGGAAAAGGATGCTCTGTATCCAGCAAAGAGCACCTTCTCCTGTTCTTCTAACTACAGAGATGCCTGGACTACTTTCCATCACCATAAATGTCCAGGCATCTCTGGCCCCCTGCCCCTGATCTCATCACAGATACAGTGGAAACAACTTTACTCAAGGCATGACTCACTGAAATGTCACTTTAAGAAAGCAGAAGAGAAAAATGTAACTGGAACATTCAACACTGACTTTTTCTTATATAATATAACAAGTGGAGACCCGCAAGAAACTCGCGGGATGGTTATCCCATTCCTCACACTTTTGCGACCTCTCTCACACTTCTTCTCCCTTCTGCCCCCCTTTCTTACTCTCTCTCTCTCCTCCATGTATGTTACTTCCTCTCTCTTTCTGACCCATCATCATTCTCTTTGTTTTTCTGCCTCCCCACCTCATCACTCTTTCTCTCTCTTGCTGCCTCCCACCTCAAATCCCACCCTCCCCAGGCTCCACCTCTCAAATGTCCAGGAATTTCCCAACCTGGAGTTGGCAACCCTATTTCCTTCCCACCCAACAGCCAACCTACCTTTATCTGTCTTCAGCTTTCCATCTCCAACCCCCTCCCCCACAGCCTCTACCTAGGAAAATTACAGTCTTTCTCCACAGGGGGGACTAAAGCAGCTTACATTATTATTTCCTCCTTGTTGTCTGCACAACAACCCTGTGAGGTTGGTTAGGCTGAAAGTATATGACTGATCCAAAATCTTCCAGTCAGTTTCCACCGCAATCTGGGTGGAACCTGGGTCTCGCAGATCCCAGTCTGAAGCTCTAACTGTTACATCACAATGGCTTTCATAGGGTGGCTGCTGATGAAAGCAAAGCAGCTGGGCCTAATTAAGTCATGCAAATCAGGTGGTATCAAGTCACACAGAGGGTGCTGCCTAGGGATGCCAGCCTTCAGGTGGGACCTGGGGATCTCCTGGAGTTACTGCTCATCTCCAGACTACAGAGATAACTTTCCATGGAAAAAATGGATGCTTTGGAGGGTGGAGTTTATGGCATTGTACCTGACTGAGGTCCCTGCCCTCCCCAGGTTCCACCCCCAAATCTCCAGGAGTTTCCCAGCCTGGATCTGGATCTGCTGCTGGTGGCCGGGGGGGGGTGGGTACTTGGCAACCCCAGACTGCTGCCAGTAAAAACCCTGCCTTTTACTAACAGAAACAGTTAGAACCTCCCACCTCCCCCGAACAATTTTATCTCCTCACAGTTGATGCCTGGAGCTGATGCCATTTCAAAAGGTATTGGGGGGAATTCAATGGTCCCTGAAGTTTTTTTTTTAACTTTTCAGATTTTTCTGCAGACCAAGGAAGGGGCCTGACTATGTAGGAAAAGCTGTTGGGGGAGAGTGAGCTCTCTTTTGGCAGATATAAGTATCCACACAGAAAAAAAACCCCTCTCGGAATTAGAATATAGATAAATATTGTACTTGTACTTATACTTGTAGCTTACCATTTCCAAGGTTTAAGGGTAGGCAGTGTTTGTTCAAAGTTTGGAGTGGGCTGAAGGCAGAGATACCTGGGGGGGCCTGCCTTCCTCTGCCCTCCTATCACCCTCACATCCCTGGGGGAAGGTATTAGCATATTATTTATTTTACCCTTTCAGAGGCCATGAAAAGTACATTTGAATTAAATTCAAGGAGACTTATAGGGTCAAGCTTTGTTGTGCCTCCAAGAGAAGAGAATTCCAAGCTTGTGGGACAAACACCAATGCATCTCTGTTCTTGTGTACCTGAATGGTAAACAGATGGTACATTTTAGGGAAAGTTGCCATTAATCTTACAAGTCATGGTATATTAGGTAAAGTAAGGCCATTACTTCTCTAGCAGCTATAGAAATGCATTCTGAGGGTTTTTATGGGCTAAATTACAAGGAGTGTTTAAGCACAGAAGACCCAACCTCTCTGGTAGAAAGTTGAAATAAACACCTTTGCAGATCCTTTCAGCTCTACAATGTTGAAGTTTTATCATTGAAATTATTTTAGTAGTCCATTACAATACTGATGTAAGAGATATTATCAAAGTTCTTTCTAAAGACAAATGGACATGACTGTCAGGAAAAGGCAGTTGGAAGATAAGAGACTATCCTTATAGCAAAATGAAAGCATTCAATGTAAGCCTGTTCAGCCCCATCTAGTGCCCAGTCACTGCCATTGATCAAATACTAGATCATAAAGTGTACTACTTAGAAGTCTACTTAGGTTCTATGTAATTTGTTTGGCTTATCCTGTCCTCGTGTCTCCCCTCCCCCGCACAAGCATTAGTAAATTCCTTCCTGGCATTCAATTAAATCTGACGATAGACTATACATTAACAAGAGGTTCTGCACCACCCTAAAATGAATGAGCTAAAACACTGTCAATGAAGGGTTATATTTATTTGTTTGTTTGTTTGTTGAGATATATATCCCGCCTAGTCAGATATACTGACTCAAGGCGGCTAACAACATTAAAACCAACATTCATAATATATAAATATATACATAAATACATAATACATATATACATAAAAAGTTTTAGATTGCTATGCATGTTTAACATTAGATTATTTTTAAAATCATATTCTATATTTCTCTCTGTCATAAAAATAACTTACAGTTGATCCTATATGCCTATTTACACCAATGATACTAATTGCCTGCCCACTCCTCGAATAACACAACACAGGTTATGGGTTAAATGAGGAACTTTATTTACAACAAGCTGATCTGCATAACTTAGATAACATATTAAAGCATGGGTTGTATCTGGCTTGTCGAGGCAAGCTTCCTAACAGGGCAAAACCGTCCCGGCTCAGAGCCAGGTCTGGAATCCTTCTGAACCTTTGTCCTCATGGCCTGCACTTTGAGTGTGCAGAGGGGATGGAGGGGCATTGTCCTGCCTGCAACAGCTAAGCCTTAAGGCTTGTCATATGTCTCCCCAACCCCAAAGAGGACCCCATGGACACCCAGACTGCCAAACCAATAGGTACCCACATTGAGGACACCCCCATCGCTGATATCTCGGGATACTTACCAACTTGAAATCCCCTCAACCCATGCTTTTCCTGCCACAGAGGGGGTTAGCTTTGGCTTAACCTGAGCGGTTGAGACCCATGTGGGTGGGGATGGGGTGGTGGGAGGGGAACACTGGCTGCCAACCAACTGCTGGCCAAGGCTGAGCCAGGGGTGGGAAGAAGTAATAGGATGGCCAGCAAGGCTGCAGCCACCCACACCCCCTCAAAGCAGCCACCCCCCAAAGGCCCCAGAGTGTTCTGGCAGCCTTCCCAGCCAAGCACCCTCCCTCATCAGGGGACCACCAAACCTCACCTGCCTCTACAGGCTGTTTGCTGCCACCACCGCTTTCACTGGATGCCCTTGCCAGCTGCCAAGTCCTTGTGCTTGTGGCTGTAGCAGTGAGGAGGCTGCAGCCTGGAAGAGCTCACCACCAGAACCTGAATGCTCCTTGTGGCCACTGCCACCACTGTTGGCACTTCAAAGGCCCCAGGCTGCCTCCATGCCCCCACTGAGGCTGGATGCATGCAGCCGGGTGGCCAATGCAGATACCACTGGGTCCTCTCTGCAGGGCCCACAGGTGCCCCACATTCACCTGTAGGGCTGAAGGCCACTCCACAACCTGTGCCAACTGCTTCAAAGCTTGCATGGTGCCAGACTGTGGAGGGAGGCAGTGGCTGCCAAACCTCCCATTCACCAGCCTTCCTGTGGTGAGCCCTGACTGGCTCACCCAACCCTTGTGGTTCATTCACGAGGAGGTGGGGAAGCAGGCAGACACTGGTGCCCGCCTCACTCAGTGTGAACCAGTTTTTTGCAGTAAGTCTATGTATAATTGTGGTTTTAATTTAACTTGTGAAAAGGAAGTTGTTATGTATTGACCATGCGGTCGCCATGTGCTCTCTTCATTGTGACCGCATGGCCAGAGCACATGGCCAGAGCATGGCCAGAGCACATGGCCAGGAAACTACCTGAGCTTCAGCCAGGTAGAACAAAGGCCAGGTGGATTCAAACCGGCCACCAATCCTGTACCTAGGTTTCTCCCAGGGAACCTATGAAATGTAAATAGACTTCTAATAGCCTATCAGGCCAGTTGGGTGAGGTCAGGGGATTGTCCCTGACCAGCATAAAAGGAGGGCTTGGAGCCCTGGGTTGTATGCTTCATCCGGACCAGCAATAAAGATCTAGCTGTTTCACTATTCCATGGACTCCCGACTCCAATACTTATCAGTGGCGACGAAGGTGGGATCCCGATGAGCGACTCTCCAGCAGACCACAGCAGCACAGCGAGCTCCGTCCTGCCGGCCGCAGGCATCTCCGAGCTCCAGCGCTCCAACGCCTCGCCGCAAGCCGCTCTGAGCCCAATCCTCCGGCACTAGCCAGCGCCAAGCCTCAGCGCTCCCCGGCACCGCCGCAAGACACGAGGACATCGCTCAAACAGCCGCCGCCGCTCCTGCTCTGGTAAATATGGCAAACGCTCCGGGACCAATTACCCCTTTCAATACGTCTCGCCCCGAGACGTGGGAGTCCTGGCTCAAGACGCTGGGTTGTGCCTTTAAGGTCCGCGGAATCACAGATGCGGACCTGAAGAGTGCCTGGCTCTTGAGTTCCGGAGGGGTGGAGGTCATGCGGGTGGCCCAGAACCTACTAGCCCCGCAAGACCCCACCGAGGTGTCTTACGACGTGCTCACCAAGACCCTCGGCGATTACTTCGCCCCGAAGCCATCAAAACTGGCCAGGCGCTGGGAGTTCATACAGCGCCAGCAGCAGCCGGGGGAGTCAGCCGCCACTTTCCTGGCTGAACTCCGTCGACTAGCCGTGGGCTGCGAATTCCGCCACATGGATGACCATGTGGAGACCGCCTTCATGGGAGGGGTCCGGGAAGCCAAGCTCTGCCGGCGCCTCATTGCAATGCCGGAGCCAACCTTGGAGAAGATGCTCGAAACTGCGGCAGCCTTCGAGACAATGCAAAAGGACAAGGCAGCCACCAAAGTCCACCAGGCGGCTCCTCCCGAACCTGACTCAAGCGAAGAAGAGGACGTCCACCGGATGCAACCACGCTCGAAGAAGGGTGAGCCCGGCGTCCCCAGGCCCAAGGGCCGGCGCCCAGCATCTGTCTCTGTTCCCTCTCCTGCTTCCCTCAACAGGCAGGCCCCAACGTGCGCCAGCTGTGGGGACCCCCACGACAGACGGACATGCCGCTTCCGTGATGCCATCTGCCGCGCCTGCGGGAAAGCAGGACATCTCGCCCGGGCCTGCCGCCTGAGGAACAGCCATCGTGCCCCAGCAGCGAACTTCGAAGAAGTGGGTAGTGTCGTTCCCACGGCCACGGTAATGAACTTGCCTCAGCCCATCCCGGGCGCAATTTCCGTGTCTCTCCGAATAGAGGGAGTTCCTTGCTCCATGGAACTGGACTCAGGGTCAGCATATTCAATTGTGTCCGCAGCTACGTTCCGCCGCCTCTGCTCGAAGGGGGCACGCTGGCTGCGGCTGCCGGCTGGGTTGGTCCTCCGGGACTTCCAGAAAAACCCAGTGGCTATTAAGGGGCTAGCCAGGGTCCGGGTCCAGTACCATGCCTTTAATGGCCTGCTGGACCTTCTCGTGGTGGAGCGCAATCTAACCAGTCTCCTAGGTCGCGCCTGGTTCAAGCCGCTCGGAGTGCAGTGGACCGGAATACACCGCATGGGCTCTACTGACTTCTCATCCATCTGCGAGGAATTTCCCGCCGTTTTCGATGGCTCATTGGGCTGCTACAAAGGACCCCCGGTTTCCTTCGACCTGGACCCGGCAGTCCGGCCCATCCGCGTGGCCGTCCGCCGGCCACCACTCGCCTTCCAGCCCAAAGTGGAGGCAGAGTTGGAAAAGCTCGTGGCACAAGGGGTGCTCGAGCCGGTCTCCCACGCCAAGTGGGAGACTCCCATTGTGACCCCCCTCAAAGCTAACGGGGAAGTCCGCATCTGCGCGGATTACAAATGTACAATTAATAAGGCATTACAGGACCACGCGTACCCGGTACCGGTGGTCAGCCATGTTCTGGCCTCCCTCGCGGGTGCCAAAATATTTGGAAAATTAGACTTGGCCCAAGCCTATCAGCAGCTTCCCGTAGACGAAGCAACGGCCGAGGCACAAACGATTGTGACTCACAAGGGAGCGTTCAAGGTAAAACGCCTCCAATTTGGGGTCAGCGTAGCACCCGGAATCTTTCAAAATCTAATGGATTCTCTCCTAAAAGATGTTCCAGGAGTGAAGCCGTTCTTCGACGACGTCCTCATCGCCGCCCCGGACGCCGACACGTTCGCAGCTCGCCTCCGGATGGTGCTGCAAAGGTTCCAGGACGCGGGTCTCAAGGTTCGAAAAGACAAGTGCACCCTGGGAGTCTCCTCGGTGACCTTCTTGGGGTTCCAAGTCACCGCAGACGGCATTCACCCTACAAAGGAGAAGGTAGTGGCAATTACAGGTGCACCCCGCCCGTCCTCAAAGGCAGAACTCCAGGCATTCTTGGGACTTGTGAACTTCTACCACGCCTTCCTTCCGCACAAGGCGGCGGTCGCTGAACCCCTGCATCGTCTCCTGGACAAGGGAGCGGCTTGGGCCTGGGGTCCCAAGCATGATGCAGCCTTCCGGGCCGTCAAAGACTTATTAATTTCAAATGCGGTCTTAGCGCATTTCGATGAGAGGCTCCCTGTCATCCTGGCCTGCGACGCATCCCCCTACGGCGTTGGGGCGGTCTTGGGACACCGGCTACCCAACGGAAAGGAGGTACCGGTTGCCTACTACTCCAGGACCCTGTCGTCGGCAGAACGGAACTACGCCCAGATCGACAAGGAGGCCCTAGCAATCGTAGCTGGCGTCAGGAAATTTCACGACTATCTCTACGGACGGTCATTCACCGTGGCCACAGATCACAAGCCGCTGCTGGGTCTCCTTGCCCCCCACAGGCAGACCCCTCACATGCTGTCCCCGCGGGTCCTGCGGTGGTCAATTTTTTTGTCAGGCTACTCCTACGAATTGGTACATCGCCCGGGGAAGGCGATGGGTCATGCAGACGCCCTCAGCCGTCTTCCCCTCCCGTCCTGCGACCCTGATCCGGCTCCCGCTTTCCACGTCGCGCTCCTAGAGGATCTACCGGAGCGCCCCGTACAGGTATCAGATGTGGCCCGTCGCACGCGGCGGGACCGCATCCTTTCCCGCGTCTCGGACTGGGTGGGAAGGGGGTGGCCGGAAAAACCGGGACCAGATTTTGCCGCTTTCACGGCACGCAGGCACGAACTATCGGCCCACAAGGGATGCCTGCTATGGGGATCTCGAGTGGTGATCCCCGGGCCCCTGCGGCCCCGAGTGCTAGAGGCCCTCCACGAGGCTCACCCGGGAATTGTGCGCATGAAAGCTCTGGCCCGGAGTTACGTATGGTGGCCAGGCCTGGACAAAGACATTGAGGGGCGGGTCCAGAAGTGTACCAAATGCCAGGAGTCACGGCCAGATCCGCCACACGCTCCTGTCCGATCCTGGGAATCTACTAACAAGCCCTGGTCCCGCCTGCACCTAGACTTCGCGGGACCGGTCCAGGGCCGGTTGTTTCTTATCGTTGTTGACAGCTACAGCAAGTGGCTTGAGGTAGTGCCGGTAGCTTCGACCTCCACCAACGCTGCCTTAAGAAGTCTCTGGCCGATCTTTGCGACACACGGAATGCCAGAAACTCTCGTGACCGACAACGGGACCGCCTTCACCTCCGGCGAGTTTCAACGGGTTGTGGAAGCCTGCGGTCTGCGCCACATCCGCTCTGCTCCGTTCCACCCCGCAACCAATGGCCAGGCCGAGCGCATGGTGAGGACAACGAAGGACGCGTTAAAGAAGATGGAGCATGGCGACTGGGAAGAGCAGCTGTACAAGTTCCTGTTCTGCCAACGGAACACACCCCACTCAGGGACCGGGCGCCGGCCAGCCGAACTTCTGATGGGAAGACGACTGGGAACCGTCTTGGACCGCCTACATCCCGACCGAGCAATCGAGGGGAACCCGACAACGGAGGACCGGCCAGCTGCCCGAGGATTTGCTCCCGAAGACCCCGTATATGCAAAGAACTTCGCGCGGGGTCCAACATGGCTCCCCGCGAGGATCGTCCGAGTCACAGGGCCTTATTCCTATGAGGTCCTTACGGAAGATGGCGTAGTCTGGAAACGGCACATTGACCAGATTCGACGCCGTACCCAGAACCACGATGATACCCAGGCCCCCGAACTCCCTGCACCAACAGACCGTGACATCGACACGACTCCAGAAGCAGCGCCAGACCCTGATCCGGAGACTGCGGAGATGCCGCTCCTGCCTGCGGACGAAGCAGTCGCACCATCCACACCTGAACAACCCCCGAGCAGACAGGCCCCGCCAGCAGAACAACTACCCACACCGCAACCTGCCGACACTAGCAACACGCCCCGCCTTACAACCCCCCGGCGCTCTGGACGTGAGCGCAGACGCCCGGACTATCTCAAAGACTATGTGTGCAGAGGGGTTCTGGACTATGGGGGGAGGGGTGTTATGTATTGACCATGCGGTCGCCATGTGCTCTCTTCATTGTGACCGCATGGCCAGAGCACATGGCCAGAGCATGGCCAGAGCACATGGCCAGGAAACTACCTGAGCTTCAGCCAGGTAGAACAAAGGCCAGGTGGATTCAAACCGGCCACCAATCCTGTACCTAGGTTTCTCCCAGGGAACCTATGAAATGTAAATAGACTTCTAATAGCCTATCAGGCCAGTTGGGTGAGGTCAGGGGATTGTCCCTGACCAGCATAAAAGGAGGGCTTGGAGCCCTGGGTTGTATGCTTCATCCGGACCAGCAATAAAGATCTAGCTGTTTCACTATTCCATGGACTCCCGACTCCAATACTTATCAGAAGTGATTATGTTTTAATGGACCAAATAATAATTAAAAGTGAGCTTCAGAATTATATAGAACTCTGTTTTGATGGAAGGTGTCATTTAAAAAAAAAGAAATGAGGGGAGAATGAGGTAACACACAACCATGAGACATCTTGTTTTCTTCCTCTCCATTTATTAAAAAAAACCCACATAATCAAAGCTGAGTTCTGCATCACTCAATAGCTCACTTCAGGCATTTTAAACAGTATTTGGACCACTGAAAGCTAGCACTTCACTTGCAAAGTATCAACAGGAATGTTAATTAGGGTCCATTCTGCATCTGGCATTTGCTCCACATTTTCTCAGCACTCAACCTGGTTCCCCCTTGCCTTGGAATATCTGTTTTCATTCAAGCTGGTATGCAGATTTTCCTGTGTCAGTACTTGCCTCAGCTGTCATTGGATGCCTGAGCCAAGTAATTCATGGCAAGGCGATAAATACAGAGGGGGGGGAATAGGGATGGGGGAACTGAGGCTGCAGCCACATGGCCCTTTAAAGCGGGAGTCACTCCTGTTTACTCCCGAATTTAAAGGGACTGACCAGACCAGCTGCGGCTACTCCCGCACCGAAGCCGGCTCACTCCCTGGTTCACAGCGTGTTTTTTGACCCAAGGAAAATCAAGTATCTTCCCGGGAGTCGCACTTTGAACCCAGGATTTAGCCAACCTGGACAGCCCTCTCTCACAATGCTTGCGAGAGAGGGCCATCTGATCGTCCCTCCTGGGTTTTTTTTTCCTTTCTTGCCCTTGGGTGCTTGCACAAGTGCCCAAGGGCAAGAAAGGAAAAAACACCCCACACTCCACTCCAGGCCCCAAGCCCTGCCAGCCACCATCGCCTGGCACCTCCCCCCCAACACACATGCTTCTCCTAACTTACCAGGCAGTGGCCAGCGGGGCTTGGGGTCTGGAGTGGAGCACGGGGCGAGTCAGCCAGCCAGTTCCTCCTGTGGCGTTCGGAGGCAGCCATGCGTAGGGAGGTGGCCCTTGCCTTGCCTCCCCCAGCCACCGCCGCCACCGGCAACAGGACGTTTGAGCTGGGCTGGAGTTGCCAGGCCGAGGGGGGGAGTGGGGGAAAGAAGGCTTCCTCGTCAGGCGCCACCAGTCCCCCTCCCCCTGGCGGGGGGAGTCCCAGATGCCAAGGAGGAGCAGAGCCAGAGAGGAGCAGCAGCCATGTGCTCTCGCCTCCACCAGGCTTCCCCAGGCGCCAGGCAGGAGGGGCAGCAGCAGGGGCCATGGAGCAGGAGCCTCTTCGGCGCGTGTGGGGTTGGGATGTGTAAACATCCCAATTCGAAAGAAAAAATCCCGGAATAAAGTCCTGCGGGACTTTATCTGAGATTAGGGTCCCATGTGACCATGGCCTGACAGATTAATGAAGCCATGTCAAGTTGTCTGCTTATTGTTCCCTTCGAATCAGAAGCAGAGGAAGGAAAAGGTACTGCTCAAACCACATTTAGATACCCCAGGGCAACACTGTACTGACTGTGAAGTCACCCCTAAATGGCCATAAATCTGTGCAGAAGGTACCATAAAACCTGATGAACAAAGAAAATGAAAGCGGCATGCAGTGTAGAGGGAGATTAACCTCCCGGTGTGGCTGTGAAAAAGCTGTGAGGAAACAGATGGGTGCAGAATCAGCCTATGCTACAAATTCATCATCCTAAATACAGGCAGCAATTTTCAGAAAGGGGAGGGGAGGGGAGGGGAGACAGCAAAATATGTCACAAAGGTGAAGGGAAAAGGCATTTTGCTTGAAAGAAACAGGATTGCATCTTCTCATCTCTTGAAATAAAGGATTACCAAAGATAATGCTTCACTTACAAAGTACTTTTTCTTCTGTATGACCAGTTGCCACACAAAGGGTGTTTTCATTTGCTCTGTGTGTACTGAGCCGGTTCGCTGGCAAGGCGGGATATAAATATAATTAATAAATAAATAAATAAATACAGCTTGCCACTGTGGTGAGAAAGCCCAAAACAAAAAGTGTAGCTAGACATTGCGTGTAAAATTCCTGAAACGTTTTACGAGTTTTCTTCAGAGGAATCTTCAAATATATACGATAAATAATGTCACCTTAACAAATACCAACAAAAGTCAATCACTGAGGAAACATCTTGAAGCACATTGGAAATTTTACATTATACTTCTGCCTGCAAAAGGGAAATTATTTTGTGTTACATTTTAAACTGTACTTTTGGGCTTTGCCATTGGCTTCTTCTCTGGAGTTACTCAGCCCCTCGCCTTTTCTTTGGTCACATGTGTACCAACAAGGTGAAGATTAAGACGAAGATTGCCAACAACCTACAGAAAAAATGCCCTGCCCCTTTAATAGAGACTTAGTGTGTGGAAATGGATAGGTGAGTTGTCCATGGCATGAAGATAAATAAGACCACCGGGTGAATATCATCCCATTAGGCTTGCATTAAAAGGACTTGAGGACATGTTTTTCTCCAGGTTATTATCAGCCCCGGTTACATAGTTTGCATGGTGAACCCTTACTGCACATAATCACATGCCAACAGCTGCAAATCTGTGCAACCAGGGATGGACTCTGAATAGTAGCCGCAGCAGCCATGATATGTGCTCAGGTTTTGATCTAACCGTTTTTGCTATGGCATATTTTAACACTTTCAAAACAAAAATCCTGGGGGAAGAAACTAATCTTTTAAAAGATGCATAAAACAGTAACCTTTCTCATTTCTCTCTAACTAGACTTCATCAGCCAGAGGGTAGTTAAAGGATTTTCAGAACCACAAAGTATCACCTTAAATTGAAATGCTGCTGATTGGTGTTGGCTTCTCTGATTTCTGACGCCTTTTCTCATCAATGGCAGGTATTTACATCCAAAGTAAAAGCATAATGATTTCATAGCATTGCAGCTCTGTGCTAAGCTTGGAGGCTTGAAAGTCCAGATGTATTACAAGATCAGAAGAGCCAGAATACTAATTTGTCAAGCGCCATGGTGCATTTATACAAATTATATTAGCTCAGATAATCAGGTACATCCCTAGATATTCACAACAGCCTCTTCCTGTCCCCCTTTCCATAAAATATACAGCTGAATTCATCATGAACAAATGCATGCTTATTTATCTATTCAAACTTCTACCCCATACGATTCCAAAAATGTAGGACAAATAAATATTCTTCTAAAATTCTATTTATTTTATAATCATCCTGCTTTTCTTCCCTTATGGGACTCAAGGCAGGTAACAGAATTTTCCTGGGCTTTTAATGGTATAAAACCAAAGGTACCTCTTGGATTATTTGGGGGATTTAGTCTGTTGTTTTTAAATGGTAAGGTTTTTAATTTGAGCTGAGAGGAATGGCCAGATGAAATATTTAAATAAATAATTATTGAAGTGGTCATCTGCCATGTCCATTGGCACAGGAACTGGAATCAGACTGATTGCCATTGCCAAAATAGCTGCTTGTTCCACTTGAAGGCAGTGTTGCTTGAGGCCATTGGCTTTGGAAAAGCACTTTCACTTCTGGCACCACAGTGCTTTAATAATGCTTGCATGGACCACAATGGCATTACTGAAGCAAAATTTTACTGAGAAAGCTACAGCACCCTGGGTTGCTGTTCTGGCTGCTCCATTAGCTCTCTGACCTATATTCGGGAGCTGCATTTCCAGTTCCCTGTACAAGTAAGATCTTGGATTATATCCTTGTTGCAGCCCTCCTAACATTGCAACATTCAACTTCAGTCTAGACCAGAGAAGAAAACAAGGCTTGTGGGCTGCATTCTGCTTCCCAAAGATTATTCTTTTGCCTTAGCAGTCCCATGCTGCTAGACCTATTCACAAACAAGATAGTTGAAGGGAGAAAGGTTTCCTGTTGAAAAGCGTGGAAGAGTAGAGTGGATATAGATTGTGGGTCTTTGATTGCTAACTGCGGGTCTAAATTTCTTAAGGTCCAGGTATCCAACTTTGCTAGTCCATCTGAGCTGCTGGGATGGGAAGGCAGGAAAGGGGAATTTCTCAGTAATTAGACCATCTGGTAAGTTAGATCTGTATCTACCTTTTTCTGAACAGGACAAAGACATACAAATATATCTAGAATTTATATGGGATACAAAACGAAAGAGAAGATTCAATGCCAAAAGAGAACAATGTGACATTTGTTAAAAACAATAAAATGGAACATTACTCAATTTGCTTTTCTGTCCAGCACCTTGGAACCAGAACAGCTCCAGAGAGATCCCATTATATAAACAGAGCTGTCACAGGAGTGAGGTGTGTGTTTGTGAACAAAAATCTAGTAGAATACTGGGAAATATCTAACAATAAAGCCAGAGATTTTAAGCATTATTTCTTTTTAGTGTATAAGCCATGGTCACCAAACCTGTGGTACAGATCTCATCTCTGCCTCTCCCACCATACTTCATAGTATCTGCAGCTCAGCATGTTATTATTTATTTGTTTGTTTGTTTGTTTGTTTAACTTATATCCCGCCTTGTCAGTTTTACAACCGACTCAAGGCGGCTTACAACATATAAAAGCATAAAAACAATTTTTCAGATTAAAACATTTAACATTTAAACATTTAAAACAGCACTAATTGACTAATAACAAGAATTTTCAGTCTCTGTTCATGGACTCAAATTTATGAGTTCAGGAAAAACAGGTAGTACTGTCCTTTTGGCTCTATATCAATGTTAAATACTGTCAAGGTGTCCCACCCTGTGTCCTGTGCCAAATGAGACTCTATTCCTGCACATGTGGTGCCCAATTTGAATCACAACTGCTATGCACATATAGAAGAAGCCTTTTCCCCCGTCCCATTTTCCTGACCTGCAATGGTTCTACAGGCACTATTTGGCCCATTGGTGCAACCCACAAGAAAATGCTGAAGCGCCTTTTTTATGCACGCCACACTCATGATCCAAATCAGGTACAATGCACAGGGAAAGTGAGCAACTCATGTATAACAATTGTACAGGACACAGGGTGGGAACCCCAGGCCCAACCTGTGTACTCTGTAATTTATAAACTGGTCTTGAGGCACCAGAGTCAAATCAAGGCCTTAAAAATTGCCAGTGCTTCCCCACCCTGAACTGTTACCAACCCAGAAACAAGGAAGGTATAAAGATTTGTTAAAACAGTGGCACCTGTGGAAGTAGACTTACTGGCAGCCAACTTTTAAATTTATTTTACATTAAGCATTTCTAAGGTATCAGTTCACCATAAGACTTCCCTCCTCCGTGCTGTTATTGGCCCTCAAAGGCAGAAAAGGATTTTTCCCTCTGTTGAAAGCTAATAGTTTTGTGTTTATTTATTTTGGACACTTTCACCCACTTTACTGTAACCAATGAGGACTCAAAGCCATTTACAATGTCAAAAACAACAACACAAAACCATTAAATATTATGTATATGTGTGTTGTCAAGTCACAACAGCCTTATGGTGGCCCCAAAGGGACTTTCAAAGCAAGTAAGAAGCAGAGGTGGTTTGCTATTACCTTCCTCTGCAGTGCCTTCCTTGGTGGTCTCTTATCCAAGTACCTTAGCTTCTGTGATCTGATGAGATTGGGCTATACCTTCCCTCCCCATCAATGCCAAGGAGAGCAGAGCAGGTAGTATAACAGCTCTGACCTTGAGGTAAATAGTCCTACCCCAGGTACTGCCTTCCTTCCAGTTTGAGGGGAGGTCAGTTTCAACTGGCAAAACTACATGGGGGAAGAGGTTAACATTATCTTTCCTTACACCCCCTTAGTTCCTCTTCAAATGAGGCTCTATTATCTATATATCTAATTCTCAACAGTCATCTATGTGTGGATATCTAAATCTGCAGATAGGGGGCATACTTACCCCAAACAAGTTTTTCTGCAAACTTGGGTGACCCCTTAGGTTTGCAGAAAAAAATAAAGACTTAAAAAAAAACATTGGGGGGGGGGATTAAATTCCCCCCAAAACAAAAAAAGCATTGTCTCTGCATGCCTGGTTGCTGCTGCTCCTGTGGAGCCGGCCTGGGCCCAGCTATGGGAGAAAGGAATACTGGGAGCCACTCTGGGCCTGCTCACACCAGCCAGAAAATCCAGGAGAAGAGGGACTGGCTTGGGGAGAGAGAAAGAGTGAAAGACAAAGAAGGAGGGATTGGCTTGGTGGAGGGTTGGAAAGAACAAAAAGGGGGGATTGGTTTGGGGAGAGAAAAAAAGGGGAAGATGGGGGAGAGGGAAGGAAGTAAAGGTAGGGGGATGCCTCCTCCCCACAAATTTCTTGCGGGTCCCCACTTGTAGATTCTATTCACATATTTAGAGCACTGAGGAAAACAGATCACAGATCTCCTACCACATTCTCTAGTTTCTGCTTTTCTGAGATGCTTGAAGTGTGCCCTCAATTTATTTGTGTGTGTGCATGGGGAGAAGAGAAACAATGTAACAAAAAGTGTGGCTATAAAATACGAGCACTATGAACAATACATCCAATGTTAACTGCATCTCCTCTACTAGTATCCACACCTTTATAACTCCCCTCAGTGTAAGAGGGGGGGTAACTACATGAAAGTTAAAGTAATTTCATGCACTATTGGTTCTTTACACTATACACTAAACCAGTATATGTTAAAGAACATCACAATGGCAGAAATTCTATATGAAAACACATCTGTGACCAGTTAATTTCTCCTTTCCATTCCTCCTGGTCTGACTAGCATCAAAACATAAATCCTATGGAAGACTTTATTCCTCACTGCATTTCTCCACCTTCTTCAGGAGTCTGGTGTTTGAACATAATGTTTTGCTGCAGGTGGTTAGGGGAGAACTATTTTGAAAAGATTTCATATACAAATGCAATGTGCAAAATTGCCCTCTTGTTCACTCACTCCAGTATAGGGTTGCCAGCCTCCAGGTGGGGCCTGGGGATCTTCCGCTTTTACAACTGATCTCCAGCTGACAGAAATAAGCTCCCCTGGAGAAAATGGCTGCTTTGAAGGGTAGACTCTATGGCATTGTACCATGCTGAGGCCCCTCCCCTCCCCTCCCCAAACCCTGCCCTTTCCTGGCTTCACCCCCAAAGTCTCCAGGTATTTCCCAACCCAGACTTGGCAACCCTAATCTGGTACAACAGCTCTGGACTCTGTGGCCCAGTGCTAGCTGTGGCAGTGCTCCTATTTGCAGCTCACTTACTTGAAAAACGTAAAACTACAGTGCAGTCTACGCATTTCTTTGACAGGCTGCAAGCTTATTTCATATGCTAAGCTGTGCCATGGAAGTGTAGAGGTGGTGAGATGCAGATGAGGACTTTGTTTTTCACTCTCATTGAGTTCAATGGAAGTATTTATACTTACAACAACAGTGTTTTCACTGCCATAACATTATGCCACTGCTTGGTCATGGGTCAAAGGTTGGGTGCTGCTCATTTTCAGCTCACATGCTAGTGCAACCAGACCAGCACCCAGTTTACATTGGCACAGCAAGCATAAGTGGGCTGCCATGCAGCTATAAATCCAGATAGGTCAATGGATCTCCAGCATGGGCCTTAGTTGCTATCCTAAGTGAGTTACGGCCTGGTCTTGGGACTGTGTTGTGAGTGATTTATATAGCGAAAGAAAAATAAAAAAAATTAAAACCTTAAATCTAACCATTATGAACCAGGGAGTACTGCACCAAGCATATTTTCTCCTATACTAAAAGACACGAGCCATGTGTGATTCTTCTACAATTATGGGCATAGCAAAGGAAATAAAATTTGCTAAAGTTTTAAGAATGTTACTAAAATTATGACCAAGACAATCCCAACAAAAATCCACCATGTAAACCAATGAGTGGGATTAGATTAAGAGGGTGCTTTGTTCTTTGAACCAATGACCTAAAATTTTGGATACAAACATTTCAAGTGCTTGGGGAAAAGAGCAGTGAAATCAGTTTATAACTGAATTTCTTGCCCAATTAATGTCACTCATTTTTATTTTTTTACTCTGTTGGTAATTTCAGAGGTAATGCTGAGTGGTACATTTAAATTACAATTCAGCTATGCTTCTCATTAAAATATGTAAATTCACTAGACTCAGTCACAGATTTATCTGAGAACTTCATTCTTCCATACATTTTAAAGCCCAAATTAGGAATGAACTGAATTTTTTAGACCTGAAATTAGCACTTGTATGTACAAATGAAGTCTGTACTAGTACACCAAGTGTCACACCTTTTTATCTATGATATGCAACCTCAATTGAGGCTACCCAAAATAACTGTGGTGGCTTCTGACAAAGAAAGAACATTAAATAACAAACTACTTGAGGAGATACCTTATATCTCAAGAACAAAGTTCGAGCCCAGTAGCACCTTGAAGACTTAAAGGTGCCACTGGACTCACACTTTGTTCTGCTGCTTCAGGCCAAGAACCAGCATGGATTCTGTAAGGAAATATCTTGTCTCACTAACCTTTTAGAGTTCTTTGAGAGGGTGAACAGACACATAAAAAGGGTGACCCAGTAGATGTTACTTACTCAGATTTCCAGAAAGCTTTTGATAAAGTCTCTTATCAAAGGCTCCTAAGTAAACTCAGCAGTCAAGGGATAAGAGGACAAGTCCTTTTATGAATTAAAAGCTGGTTAAATGGGCAGTTTTCACAGTGGAAAGTGGTAGGCAGTTGGGTACCACAGAGCTCAGTAGCAAGTCTGGTGCTTTTAAAATTGTTCATTAATTATTTGGAGTTGGGAGTAAGCAGCGAAGTAGCTAAATTTGTGGATAACCCTAAGTTGTTCAGGGCAGTGAGAACCAGGGAGAACTGAGGTGTTCCAGAGGGATCTGCTGAGGCTGGGCAAGTGGGCGTCAGTGTGACAAATGAGCTTCAGCATGAGCAAGTGAAAATTACCACATATTGCAGCCAATGCTCCCTCTAAACTGTGGAGTCTTGTGAGCAAGAATTCTGCTTTGTGAGTTACTGGCATTAAAGTTGTGAGTGAGCAATTTGGCTACTGCATAAATAAGTTTACTCTGGAGCCATCCTTCCTGAGCTAAGACAAACAAGTGTGAGCTGGAGGCTTAAAAACTGTGAGCTAGCTCACACTAATTCAGCTTAGAGGGAACACTGAAATTTGGAGCCAAAAATCCTAATAATAAATATAAATTGATGGGGTCTGAACTGGCAGTAACTGACCAGGAGAAAGATCTTGGAGTCATGGTAAACTGGGAAGTGTCCTGCAGCCATCCGTAACCCATTCTGCTCTGCTGCAGAAGCGGAGTTAAAAGACACCAGAGAAGATCTGGTAGTAAATGGGTTGCAATGGGCCACAGACAGACTTTCCCGTCTGATCGCTCCAGCGCACTCTCATGCCATCAGGATGGTCTGATTAGGCCATCCTGACTCCATGCCATTGTTTCCCCCCCATGCTCAGTATGCACACGATCGCAACTCCATAGGGAGCCATAAGTGCGGAGGCACGATTCATTGATTCCTAGTATTTGGATGGGAGCCCACTAAGGAATACGAGGGTCGTGACACAGATGAACAGCAATGGCAAAACCACCTCTGACTGTCTCTTGCTGCCAAATCAACATTTTTTGCTACTGCCAGCAACATAGGAACAGATCATCAGCTCATAGGTTCTTGGCTAGTTTTACTGCAGTACAGGAAATGTTAAACAGAGGGTCAAACAAAGGACAAGGATTAAAACTGAGGTCACAGGACTAGTTTAAGCTCTAATATCACTTTTTAAACTTTATTACACTTATAGATTAAAGTACTAATACCAGAGGCTAGTGAGTTCACAGATTAGACTAAGCCGTAGGCAGGTTTTTGTAATAGAAAAATGAAAAAACCCCTGCAGCTATGGTTTAAAAACAGTTAAGGCTTAAAAAACAGGGGGTCCAATTTTAAACTAAATCTAAAATTTTAAACTAATTCTCACATAAAGGACGGGTTTTTTCCTACAAGAAAACAAGTGCTTCCTGTAACTGCTGAGGCTACTCTGCTAGAGACCCCTTTAGTCCAAGCCTAAAAGGGCTAAATTAACATTTGAAATTAAACCAGCATTTGAAGTAAAAGGCAGCCTGGGAAGGAGAGGTGGTCTCGTGTGAGCAGCTCCCCTTCAGCAAAACCTGTTATTAATCAGTCAGAGGCTGACTCACTCATCCTCCTTTATTGGTTAGTTCCTAATCATTGTGATAGGTTCCAATGGGGTGTGGAGGTTTAGCCTGACCTATTTATTTAGGTCTGCCCCATCCTGGATAGTCACTTTCCTGGTACTTTACAGGCAAAAATGGCTGCAGTTGGGTATCATATGTATCATATGTAGCTGCCCAGGAGCCCATGTTGTTCACAATGTTTGATAATCATAAGGAAACAATGCAACATGACAAGTATGGGTAACAACTCCATATAAAGAGCAGACAAACCTCCAGTAGAACTGATTAGCCACAATGTTAGACAGGATGCTGGACTATATGGACCATTGTTCTGATCCAGCAAGGCTCTTATTATTTATTTATTTATAGGCCGCTCTCCCTGCAAGCAGGCTCAGACTGGCAATCTGCTGCGGGAGGAAAGCGGGGCTGAAAGTTGCAGGGGAAAACTGCTCCGGGGCTGGCCATTCACACTGGCCAGACTCCTGCATTAGCATACCGGACCAGAGTGTTCAGACTGCTGTGGAGCGGCCCCGGGTGGGCCAGCCTCTGCAGCTCATGACAGGGCCATTTCGGCAATGTGCGCATGGGGTTCACACTGCCAGGAAGCGGGAAACAAGCGGCAGACGGTCCCTGCACACCACTTTCTCCCCGTGCCCTTCTGAAGCGGCAGGGAAGCGGCAGGGAAGCAGGTAAGTATGAAAGGGAGCCGGGGAACAGCTGTGGCTGTTTGAACGGGCTCCCTTCCCCCGCTTCATAAGCAGAGCTCTCCTGCTCCAGAGTGCCCGTCTGTCCTCAGCCCCTGACAGTTAGAACAGTTCCTCATGGGACAGGCTTCCTTGCGGGGGGGGGGCTCTCTTTGGAGGTTTTTAAGCAGAAACTAGATGGACATCTGGCAGCAATGCTGAATCTGTAAACTTAGGCAGGTCAGTAAAAACATGCCAGAGAATGAAACCATATAAAATCCTTTCAAAAACCTGTTTTAAAATGAGATTTTGACACATGCTGGCTTGGTGCCATTACTTTTGTACAAACCAAAATGGTACCTTACATCATGCCCATAAGATTTTATTTCACACAGTTCCCTCTACTAAATGATTACTGCAAACCATATGCATTTTCCAATATAATTTATATATCAATAAATCAGATGCATTATGTATTTGCATAAGTGACATAGATTAAGCTTATAAATACCATATGAAATGCATATAAAAGCCATACAATATGCATATACAGTGCAAACAAATCTACAAAGCCAACAACAAAAAGGAGAGAACTGACCACAAATATAAACACTTTTTCAAAGAAACAAAATAAAATCCACAATCTGCAAAATCCCTAAGCATATCCACTTTGGGACTGGTCGCAAGTTCTAACCTTCTGTCCTTTGCCTTCTTGTTGATACGAAGCTTTACCTAAAACCACTATAGAGTAGTTTATGCAGTTCACTTTCAACATAGTACATGACCCATAAAACAAGATGGTATGATAATGAGGCAATAGTCCATGAAAAAGCTGATTGCCAACATTTCCATGACTATTTTTTACCACTGTAATAGTGAGAAGAAAAGAATAAGGCTCATCAACAGCTTTCATAAGCAAAATATGATCAAATGGTTACTGCGTTATTTATTGGATAAACTGTGTCTTACATTTTTCTTACAGTAAAACCAATACAAAGAAATTGCTTTGTTCTTGACCCTGTTTTGTAAGTACTGAAGCAGTATCTATAATGGTAAAGCCTATTTCCTGTGAGTTCTTCCCCATCTGCCTAGAGCAAAGGTCCCCATTCTTTTTGTGCTTGTGGGTACTTTTAGAATTCTGACACAGGGTGGTGCATACGACCACAAAACGTTGCCACAGGAGGCGAAGCCAACCACAAAATGTCAGGAAGTGAAGTAAGCAATAAAGGAGGAACACAGTGTGTAATAACACCAAAATCCAAAATGCAGAAGAGCACCACATTCTATATACTATTATAAAGAACTCTGTGTGTGTCTGTGTCTGTGTACAGTGTTATCAAGTCACAGGTGATTTATGGTGACCCCAACAAGGGGTTTCCAAGACAAGTGAGAAGCAGAGGTGCTTTGCCATTGCCTTCCTCTGCAGTGTCTTCTTTGGTGATCTCCCTACCAAACCTACTCAGCTTCTGAGATCTGATAAGATCAGACTATACCATGCCACCTTCTCTTCCTAAAAAGTATTAATTATATATTAAAGACACAATATACAAAATGTAAGTGGTGTGTATTTAAACATTAGAACATATATATAAAATGTGATGCATACATGTCCATTACAAAACCATAGGTCAACAAAGCACATCATGGAGAACAGTATATAGTGTGTAGATGTGTGGAAAACATGTGGCAGGGATCCAGTATTGTACCCTGTTTCAAAATGTTTGCATCAGAAAAGCACAAAATTGAAGGAAGATGAAATTTCTGTACCTGGGTCTCCAGTCTCTGATTATAATCAGGACAGCTGCTGAATATTCTGGCTCACTCTCACAGACCATAAACTCTAAACATTTAATAACACTGTAGTCCTTAGGTGCCACAGAAAGTCAATTACTTGCGGCAGCTGACCTTTTAGAATGTTCATATTCTTTAAAAATATTTTCTTCCATACATGCAGGTTACCTTCACTCACACAGTGAAGATCCTTGTGCTGCGGTGGTGTTCAGCCAATCAGATCTCCCATAGTCAATAAGAAGCCCTGCTTGACAAAAGCCCCACCTGGCCCTGCCAACTTTCTAAAAACACTTAGCGGGCACCAGGGAAAGGGCTGGCAGGTGCCATGGGCACCACACTAAGGACCCCTGCCCTAGAATTGTAAGGGCGCTCTCCACTGTCTTCTGTCTTTCACCCAGGTAACACTACCAAGGGTATGCAGTCTGGCATTCTCCGTAGTGGCAGTGGAATGGACTTCCTAAAGCTGTGATCTACCTGATCACATTCAAAATAGAATTTCTCCTGCCTTTTAATGTCTGGAGGCATTTTCTGCTTGCTGACTTGGCTCAAGATGCATTTCAGTGCTCTTATAATATTGCTAAGGTTTTTTTAAATGATTTGTATTGATTTGGGATGGTAATGTAAATGTTATTTGGTCACTTGTATAGCTGAATTCAGGTTATTTTAATCAGGGATGGTTCTAAAATCCTCCTCATCTGAATTTCCCTCCAGACAGCCTTGCTGCTCCTGTTTCATTTCCCTTTGGTACCAGTTTTTCCCCTGGTTTTTCTTTGTCCCCATCCCCCCCCCCATTCTTCCTGAAAGCTGTCCCCCCCCCCCCCATCTTATTTTCTGAAAATACTTGATTTCAGTTTTTTTCACTAATCTGCAATGCCTGTGCCATTTTGCAGGGCTCCACTCACCTAGTCAATTTATCTTGGGGCAGGGTGGGCAGTGATTCCTTTTTAAAAATGCATGCTAGCATTACAGTGGGCCAGCAGTAGACCATGCATGCACTAAATGAACCCTCATGGTCAATCAGAAGGCCCTAAACAAATGAACAACCATTGCCGTATTGTCTCATGGGACATTCCTTAGAGCACACTTGAGCACCATGCCTGGGTGCTATTTTCAAAGGCTGGGTGAGTGTCATCAGGCGATCCAAGGCAGCAGCGAGAGGCTGGCAGCCTAACAAGCTCCTGGTGGCTGGGTAAGCTGAGACTATGGCCCCTGTCACTGCTGGCCAAAAGAGCTGCCTGTACAATCCCCCCCCCCCCACAACACACACATTTTCTATGAACAAAATTGGTACACAGTAATAACCAATGGAGCACAAGCACAGCAAAATTACTGATGAACAGAATAGGACCAGTGTAAGGGTGCTTTGAAGAAACTCAACCCTAACCTTCCGAAGCAATAATCCCTTAGCCCTGCAATTGGCCCTGATCATAGCTATGCTGAATTCTTTAGCTACTGGCCATAATTCAACAAGAGAAGGAAGGGCAGCACAACCAATCAAAACAACCAGTCTAATGCGGGAAAGTAGCCAATCAATCGATCAATCAAAAAAAAAAAAACAACCCAGACAGAAATGCAAAGTAGGATTCACCAGTGGGCTTTGCAGGCAGTAACTGCATAAGTCAATGGCAACCAACAGGGCATTAAATTGTCCCATCCCTCCAGCACAACCCCTCCAAACCCCCCCCCCCCCAAAAACAGCAAAAACTGAACAGTTTGCAAATGGAAGTACCACACATATACACATGGAGAAATTCCATGTCAAAACTGTTGGAATATGCGAGTCTATAGTGCAGCCTTATGCAGATCTAAAGATCATCCTACAAGGGACAGCTGAAGGACTTGATAGTTAGCACAACTAGACTAGGGACTTCTCACTTTATCAAACTGTGTCATTGCTATGGTTGCCAGCCTCCAGGAGGGGCCTGGGGATCTCCCGCTTTTACAACTGATCTCCAGCTGACAGAGATCAGCTCCCCTGGAGAAAATGGCTGCTTTGAAGGGTGGACTCTATGGCATTGTACCATGCTGAGGCCCCTCCCCTCCTTAAACCCTCCCCTCTCCCGGATCCACCCCCAGAGTCTCCAAGTATTTTCCAACCCAGAGCTGGCAACCCTAATTCTTGCTGTCTCCTGACTGGCTCTCCTGGAGACTTCCGGCTCCTGTAGAGCTTCCTACATCTTGTTTTTCCTCCTTCAGCAGTTACCGTAGGTCAAATTTACATCTGACTTTCCCGCTAGAATCATTCTAGTTTCAAAAAAACCTGTCTATACCTGTTTCTAGTTTCAAACCATACTTGTTCTAGCTTATAAATTATTGTTTACATTTGTTAATTGCCCTCCTGTGGTCAAGCTAGCATTATACTGTTTTAAACAAATGCTGTTGCTTAGTACTCTTCAGACCCCCTGGTGTGAAATTTGAAACCAGCGTGAAATGAGCTTGGGAAAAGACAGCAGTCAAACTACTTCAGATGGGAGGTGTAAACTGGGCCTTAGACTAGTCAGTTAAGACTCTCTCTCTTCTATGTTCTATAGAAGTTTGTTCTTCTTTAAATAAACCTACTTATTTTTCTCAAAACAGTCAGTGCTCCACTTCCTTTGCATATTTAATCTCTGCCAATAACAACAGGCAGAATGGAATAATTGCATCAATTATTGGAGCGTCCCCCCCCCCCCAGAAGTGTGGAAAACCCAGATCAGGGCTGCAGTCTGGAAAACACCACAGTTCCTAAGTTCCTAGTTTCTGCAGCAAAATTGATGTGTTCCCATTTCTCCATTACCACATTTTGTACAGAATGCTATTTTATTATTGATTTATTAATGTTATTTGTAGTCCCCCTTTCTCACTGAGACTTTTGGTGGATTACATAATTGCAGTTAATAGGGCATGGATCCAGGTGGCCAGATTGCTGCCGTTCACGGTACATTTTAATACATGTGCATCTTTACTCCAGTCTATGTTACTGACATTCAGGAGCAAAACCACTACAAAAAAATCCCCATGGTATCTTGAGATGACTTTACATACAGTTGTATCAAGATTCCCTTTGTATAGTGTTTTACCAATATGTAGGACTATGTATGTGCATCAGTAAAACACTACACAAATAAGAATTACGATGCATTCCTATGTACAATATCAGCAATCTTGTCTTCTGTTCTTTTCTCCTTTTTTGCAATATTTTAATAGCATGTACATGCGCTTTGGTAATGGGACGGGGGAGGAGATGCAAAGGAACTGAAAGTTGTGGCTAAGTGCATGATCCAATTCTGGAACTGATTTTAGAAATTCTCCTTAAACCAGAATTAAAAAGGAGTAGAAAAAAGTACAAAAAGTAATTTTAGATCAATAATAACATGGGTGAAAGGTGTTAATCCCTAATTTTAATTTTGTATACCATTTTGGGTGCCGAGCGTAACAAAGTACACAGCTAATAAACAAGTAATGATTTAGTTGCTTAAGAAAACGTTGGAACAAGAATAACACAAATAAGAACTTGGATCTTTTAAATTTCCTATCAGAAGTTGTGGGTGTCAAGCCCATTGCAAAATCTGACCATGGCCAAAGATTAATACCGTAAATATAATCCCCTATACACGATAGATAATTCATCTAGCTAACTGCTTAAGTAGCAAGCATGTGCTAACTGATCATGTAGCAAGCATGGAGTTGGGTGGCTATCAAGAGATGACCAGCTGTCGCTGAAAATATTTAAATTTTGCAGAGACATCATTTATTTCCTGTCATTACCTAATTGCCATGTGACTATGAGTCATTAACAGATACAGGGCAGCACTGTGCTAGCCAGCATTTGGTGTGCAGAAAGAAAGGTCTTTGTAGCTTGCCAAGGGCTTGCTCAAGTCACTTTGAACATATCTCTTAATGTGGCACCATAATTACTGAAAGAAGAGGTATCAAATTATTCAGGTCTAGGAAAATGACAGGATCTTCTGGTTTTCTTTAATATGGAGTGATGGAAGAGCACGTTGATCAGGCCAATGGCTTGATTATTCTTATTCCACCAAGACTTTAGCTGTCAGTTATATATAGCTCAGGCCCAAGCTACATATGATATAAGAGATCCATGATGAGATCCCCTGACATGGAGGGAGGGATTTGGATCAGGGTCAAAGAGTTAATCCTCCCCATCCCATACTGCTTTTCTGACAGAAATTGGATACTTGTCTTTCCCCCTAATAGCAACTCCAGGAGGCATTACAGAAAAAGCTATCATGGATTTCCTTTGTAACATATAGTTTGGCCATCAGATAGAGGATATAAGAAATAGCAGGGCAAGCCATCCATCTATCTCCAGTTATTCATGCTTTTTTGGGGGGAGGGGTTTGGTCAGTTCCAGAAAAAAAGTAGTAGGGAATTTTTCAGGAAAAAATGGTCTAGCCCTGCTTTGAATTTCACAGGTTAATCATGTTTGCTTTAATCGGGCTGTCTGATGCTTCCACTAGATGCTTCTGTTTCATACACTACAGAATAGTATAAACAAGAGACATGCCCATTTCCTTTGTTATTAATTACACCAACTTCAAAAATGGGGTGTTTCATTAATATTGTAATTAATATGAAAATGAAACAAATCCCACACCTAAACAGCCTATGACCTACCTCCCCCATGATTTTCTTTCATTTTTCTTTAATTATTGCAATCTTTGCCTCTGTTGGTTTCATTTTTACAAGGCAGGCATCTTTTTCCGGGGGTGGGGGGATAGACTCAGCCCAGTGTTCCTTGGGGAAAGACAGGCACTGGCCTTTCTTGACTGACTGCAAGCCATTAGGATTGTACAAGGGGGGGGCGCGATATTCGCGGGGGGGGGAGAAGTTGACAGCTGCTCCTCCTTCCTCCACCCCCTTCCCCCCTTCCTCTGCCCCCTCCCCCCCAGAGACTCCCGGCAAGCCTCGGCGGCTCTCGCCGGGCCCGCCGCTTGCCCCCTCCCCCCCCTTCCTCTGCCCCCCCCCAGAGACTCCCAGCGGGCCCATCCCTCCCTGCCCACCTGTTCTTGTTCAGGCCTGAGTGGTGTAAGCCACTCGGGCCCAGCGTTTTGCCCCCTCGGCACTTCCCTCCCTTCCGGCCTGTTCTCGTTCCCTCCCACCCCGACCCCCTCCCCCGTTCACTCCACGACGGCACAGCGGGCCTTGGGTCTTGCCATGCTGCCTCCCACCCCCCAATCCCCTCCCCTGCACCTGAAAGACTAACCAAATTTGTGGCAGGGAAGGAGCTTTCGTGAGTCACCGCTCACTTCTTCAGATACAGCTAAAATGTGAGTCCACCTGTCCTCATATCTTGGATCTGAAATCACTCCACTTTCCAGTATTTAAGGACTCACATTCTAGCTGTATCTGAAGAAGTGAGCAGTGACTCATGAAAGCGCCTCCCCTACTGCACATTTGGTTTGTCTTTCAGGTGCTGCTGGACTCTTGCTCTTTTCTCCTGCCGCAGACAGGCTAACACGGCCACCCATCTTGATCTATCTGAAGAAGTGAGCAGTGACTCAGGAAAGCTCCTCCCATGCCACAAATTCAGTTACTGCTGGACTCTTGCTCTTTTCCACTGCTAAAGACAGATTAATACCACTACAGTCAGGCTAATAGCTACAGTCAGACTAACATGACTACCCATCTCGATCTATCTCTTTTGGGTATTTGTGCATGTGTGTGTGCCTCTGGCCTCCCAGCTCTGGTATTCTCTAGAGATCTCCCATCCAAATACTTGCCAGGGCCAGCCCTGCTTAATTTCTGAGATCTGAGGAGATTGGACTTGCCTGGGCTATCCAGGTCAGGGCTGCTCTACACTTCATTTCTAAAACCCCTCACCCCAATGTTGTAGAAGCCCTGAGCTTTTTCCTGAGTCAAAGCTGTAGTATTTGGAGCCGGAAAAGGCTTCCTCTGTCAGCATTCTCCGCCCCCAGCATAATTTTATCAACCGCTAGCATTTCCCCCCTGGGGTCGTGTTTCTCTAAACTAAATAGCCCCAGGCTCTTCCCATCAGGAGTCCT
Source organism: Lepidodactylus listeri (assembly GCA_029233225.1). Taxonomy (NCBI): domain Eukaryota; kingdom Metazoa; phylum Chordata; class Lepidosauria; order Squamata; family Gekkonidae; genus Lepidodactylus; species Lepidodactylus listeri. The sequence goes on along the minus strand of JARCFY010000010.1, from coordinate 51,253,576 downwards.
CACTCCAACTGCTTAAACAACAATCACCAGTTTGGCAGAAAAAGCTCGGTATGAGGGGTGAAGCCCTTGGAAGACCTCATGCGGTGGAGTGGCTAACCTCTGAGGGACGGGCAGACAACATCAGAAACCAAGAGCCGTCCCTTCGCTCCCTTGGGCACCCGTCGGCGGGGCCGTGGCAGGTGGAATTGCGCGGAGGGGCAGCTGGCTGCGGAGCGAACTCTCCCTTCTCACCCGGTGGGGAACGCGGCAGCGCAACAGGCCCAGAGTGGGTTTTCTGCTCCTCGTGGTTCCTCCTTTGTTTATTCGTTCATGTTGCAGTCCTTGGCCTCCAAGGGCTGCCGGTCTTTCTTCCTCCCCCCCCCCCAGGCAATGGAGAGGCCTGGGCAGCTCACAGCCGCCAGACCCGCCGAGCCTCCCCCCAACGGCCAGAGCGTTCCCTGCGCATGCGCAGGGAATGCTCTTTAACTTTTCAGGGGATTTAAGTGTCCCCGAATATTTTTTTAAACTTTTCAGATTTTTCTGCACATGGGGGGAGTGTCCCCCATGTGTAGGAAAACCTCCCTCCCCCCTAAGTGCCCCCCCCCGCGTGGATTTAAGTATCCGCACGCGGGGGGGCACTTGGGAATTAGATATAGAGACAAGTGGAGACCTGCAAGAAACTTGCAGGATAGTTATCCCATTCCTCACACCTTTGCTTCCTCCCTTCTCCCCCTACCTCTCTCACACTCTTTCTCCCTTCTGCCCCCCTTTCTTACTCTCTCGCTCTCCTCCATGTATGTTACTTCCTCTCTCTTTCTGACCTGTCATCATTCCCTTTGTTTTTCTGCCTCCCCACCTCATCACTCTTTCTCTCTCTTTCTGCCTCCCACCTCAAATCCCACCCTCCCCAGGCTCCACCTCTCAAATGTCTGGGAATTTCCCAACCTGGAGTTGGCAACCCTATTTCCTTCCCACCCAACAGCCAACCTACCTTTATCTGTCTTCAGCTTTCTATCTCCACCCCCCTCCCCTGCAGCCTCTACCTAGGAAAATTACAGTCTTTCTCCACAATGGGGACTAAAGCAACTTACATTATTATTTCCTCTTTGTTATCTGCACAACAACCCTGTGAGGTTGGTTAGGCTGAAAGTATGTGACTGGTCCAAAATCTCCCAGTCAGCTTCCACTGCAAGATGGGGATCTGAACCTGGGTCTCGCAGATCCCAGTCTGAAGCTCGAACTGTTGCACCACAATGGCTTTCATACGGTGGCTGCTGATGAACTGTAGCAAAACAGCTGGGCCTAATTAAGTCATGCAAATCAGGTGGTATCAAGTCACACAGAGGGTGCTGCCTAGGGATGCCAGCCTCCAGATGGGACCTGGGGATCCCCTGGAGTTACTGCTCATCTCCAGACTACAGAGATAACTTTCCATGGAGAAAATGGATGCTTTGGAGGGGGGAGTTTATGGCATTGTACCTCACTGAGGTCCCTGTCCTCCCCAGGCTCCACCCCCCCCCAATCTCCAGGAGTTTCCCAGCCTGGATCTGGATCCGCTGCTGGTGGCTGGGGGGATACTTGGCAACCCTCGACTGCTGCCAGTAAAATCCCTGTCTTTGACTGACAGAAACAGTTGGAACCTCCTCCCCCCCTCCCCCGAACATTCTAATCTCCTCACAGTTGACGCCTGGAGCTGAGGCCATTTCAAAAGGTATTTTGGGGGATTCTACGGTCCCTGGAGGGTTTTCTTAACTTTTGGGATTTTTCTGCACCTGGTGGGAGTGCCCCCTGTGTGTAGGAAAACCTCTCTTCCCCCCCCAAGGGCCCCCCAGCTCGGATTTAGATATCCACACAGGGGGGGCCCCCTTCGCTATTAGATACATAGATATGTGTGGAGGATTATATACATGCTTGAAGTATCCCAATCCTGAAGGATGTGGAGTAGGACTTTGCCTTCCTCTTTCCTCCCAATGCATGCCCTGCTGTGCCAAATTTTCCCTTACAGTCTGCACTCCCTTGCTTGCCTGCATCTTTCCAAACTTCATCCCCCATCCATGCAAATCTACCTCAAGGCCCTTCCACTGCTGCCTATCTGCCCAGATGTCTTAACCTCCTTGTGCCACCAAAAGTCCTTGCTTAGCCAGTCTGCCTCTTCATTGTGCTACTGTTCTTCAAGCTAAGTATGGTGCAAACTCAACTGAGTGCCATCATTTACAAATAGGGGGCACGGGATAGCAAGGATGCTACGTGGCTTTATGCATCAGCTTCCCCATCTGTGTTTTTCCACCTATGAGTCTACTAACTTCCAAGTTGCCTTTACTTTGGCCTTTTTTGGAGCTTTTCACAGCAGCAAGCTCCTGGCAGCCTCGTGCCATGGCAACAATAGTTGTGCCTAGGTACTGTGTGACATTTCATTGCAGGCCTGGAGCTTTGTATTAATCTGTGCAGACCCAAGATGGTCCAGCTGGGTGGGGATCTCAGATCCATCTCCTCTCTGACCCTTCAGGTCAGCCCTGCCCCGTCCAGAGCACAGCTGAGTATATCTCTATCTAACCCCCATCCCCACCATGAGCAGCACTTTCCTCATGCATGCTGATGGCTCATGCCTGTTTTGTTTTCAGTTTACCAGCATTATGTGGGCATTCATCATGATTCAAGCCCCCTCTCCCCCCGGGACTCTTTTCATACTGGGGTCGCTGCTCTAACTCTAGGCTCAAGAAAATCAGTATGGATCATTGAGTATAACATCATGTTTTGGTTGGGTGCCTACATATCATCATCTCGCTGGGACAGCAAGTTGGACCTTGGGGATCATCAGCAAGTCATATGGTTGGGGAACAGAGGAATATGCTGCCCGGTCCTCTTTTTGACCATCTTGAACCTGGTATTCCAATAGGGCCATCTGGATGCTGTCATCATTAAAGATGGCCACAAACCGGTTGATGAAATAAACATCATGAATTTGGGCCAGTTCATGGTTTATGAAGCATTGTGCACAAACTGAAGAACCACCACAAACTTCCATGAATTTTGATGCAGTTCATGGCAGTTCATGAAGAACAGAAAGCAGCAGTTTAAACTCCTGCTTTCTGCTCTTCATGAAAAACAGCTGAGCCAAGAAAGCTCCTTTAAACAGCTGAGCTGCAGGAACAGTTTGCTCCACATGGCTCAACTGTTTAAAGGGAATTTCTTGGGATGTGGAGAGGAGTGGCAATACTTATTTGAGAGTCTTTCTCCTTCAAGCCGCTCCCCACACCAAAGATTACTGGCACTGAGTGTGTGGACCTAGCGTAGGATGCTGAGGAGCGTTTGGCTATCTGGCTAATGCACTAGCAGATATCCTGTCGAGCCTGTTGGAGGCGGCAGCTGGCTGGACCATAGAGCACTCCAGACTTTTAGTCTTGGGGGGCTTCAATGTCCATGCTGATGATGCTGCCTCCTTACAGGCTGTGGACCATGGCAGCACTGGGACTCTCTCAATTTATGTCAGCTCCCACACATCAAGCAGGACACATACTGGATTTGATCTTTGGGATGGGGATAAATGTGGATGTAAATGCAATTGAAGCAATGCCATGGTTGGACCACTTTGTCCTGTAGGCTTCTCTAGGTGTCCCAGCTCCTCTCTTTTTAAGCAATGAGCTGGCCTGCGGAGCCTGATGGATCTTATTGGTTTCCAGAATGCTCTGCAGGATCCGATGCCCCCTGGTGACTCATTAGATGACCTGGTAGAGAACTGGCATGACTGTCTCTCTGAAGCCAACAACAAAATTGCTCCTCATTGCCCTCTCTGCCCCTGCACCAGACTAACCCCTTGGTACCCCGAGGAGCTTTGAAGGATTAAACGGGAGCTGAGACAGCTAGAGCAAGGGTGGTGGTGGACTACTGATGGATTTGCAAGAACATCTTATAGGATGTTTATGAAAGCCTATGAGGTGGCAGTGTAAAGGAATTCTCTGTGACCTCCACTGTGTCTGCTAGCTCTTGCCCAGCTCAGTTATTCAGAGTAATTAGCTCACTCATAGGCGTAGAGTACGGGGGGGCTCGAGGGCTTGAGCCACCCCCGAAATTTCCCGGGGGGGCTTAGCCACCCCCGGCAAAACGGAGTGCCTGCCACCGCATCTCCCCGGGTCCTTCCAAGGCCCAGCCGCTGCTGCTGGAGAGGGAGAGGGAAGGGGGGAGAGAGGCACTGGCAGCAGCGGCTGGCAGGCCTCAGAAGGGCCTGGGGAGGCGCAGCAGTTTCCGGGGGGGAGAGAACATCGCCCCAGCAAGCGCACATGCAAAGTGCATGCGCAAAGGAGCCCCCCCCCCCCGGAATTTCCAAAAGTCTACGCCCCTGAACTCACTTACATCTCTTTCACAGGGATCCCAAAAAGATACTAAATTGGCTATCAGCTGTGAGGCTTTTGGAAGCTATTTTGCTGGCAAAGTCTTGTCACTCAACCAGGACCTGTCAGCCACTATTGATAAGAGTTCAAGAACTGAAGGCCCCTTGGCCATCTCCAGGTCTGGTAATGGACCACTTCAGCCAACTATCCCAGAACAAGGTTGACAGGATCCTGCATGCTGTAAAGCCCATCACTTGACCTTTGGACCTATGTCCATCATCGCTAATGAAAGCTGGTGGTGATGGAATATGGGCCCCCCTGGCAAATATTGTCAATTTGTCCTTGAGTTCTGGGACTTTCCCAGGGACTTTAAAATAGGCAAGGGTGAGACTGCTCTTGAAAAAACCATCTTTGGACCCTATGGATCCAGCCAACTACCGCCCAGTTTCAAACCTTCTGTTCCTGGGTAAGGTAATTGAGAGAGCAGTAGCTGAACAGCTCCAGGCCCTCCTGGAAGATTCCTCTATCCTGGACCCATTTCAGTCCAGCTTCCACCCTGGCTATGGGATGGAGACGGCATTGATTGCCTTGATGGATGATTTTCGGTGACATCTGGATTGGGGTGGTGCAGTGCTGCTGTTATTATTAGATCTAATGGCAGTGCTCAACATGGTCAGTTATGGTCTTATGATCCACCACCTCACTGACATGGGCATACATGGGACAGTTTTGCAGTTGCTAGTCTCATTTATCTACGGTTAGGGACAGAGGGCGGTGCTTGGGAAGAGACCATCACTGTGTTACCCTTTGGTATGCAGAGTCCCTCAGGGGGCAGTCCTCTCCCCCATACTATTTAACATCTATATGCTCCCCCTCACCAAGATAGTTTGAAGGTTTGGTCTGGGTTGTCAGCAGTATGCTGATGACACCCATCTGTATCTGACAATGGACAGATACTGTCCCAGACATTTTAGCCAAGGGTTTGAATGCTATGGCTGTATGGCTAAACCAGAGTCAACTGAAGTTGAATCCAACAAAGACAGAGGTCCTGCACCTGAGTCACAGGGCAATTAGGTCAGGGATCTGGATCCCAACTTTGGACAGGGTGCCATTAAAATCTGCATCAGCAGTAAAGAGTTTGGGTGTGATCTTGGATACCTCACATTCAATGGAGGCTCAAGTCATAGCAGTTGCAAGATCTGCATCTTCCCATCTATGGCAGGTCAAGCAACTGGTCCCCTACCTTTCCCCCTCGTGACCTGGATACAGTGATTCATACAACAGTCATCTCCAGGCTGGATTACGGTAACATACTTTATGCGATTCTAGCCTTGAGACTAATCCAGAAACTGCAGCAGGTCCAAAATGCAGCAACACATGTCCTCACACAGACGCCACTGAGAGGACATATACATTTGGCGCTGTGCCAGCTGAACTGGCTCCCAGTTGAATTCCAGATCAAGTTCAAGGTCTTGGTTCTTACATTTAAAGCCCTATGTGGACTGGGACCAACATCTCTGCAGGACTCTCTCTCCCAATACAGCCCCTGAAGGGCCTTGTGCTCTTCCGATCAACATCTACTGGTCATCCCTGGCCCCAAAAATGTCTGCCTAGCCTCAACCAGAGCCTTCTTGACTCTGGCACTGGCCTGGTGGAACACTGTCCCTAGTGAGAGCCAAGGGATCTAATGCAGTTTTGTAGGGCCTGTAAAATGGAGATGTTTAACCAGGCCTATTGTCAACGTGGTGACAATCCAGCTACAGTGGCCTCCTCTGCTTTGTTCTGCTGAGCTCTGTCTTAGCAGCTATAGTCCATTATAATTGCTTCCTCACCCACTCACTTCTCTTGGTTTGTTTCAGTCTGCAGCTACACATAATCTAGAATTTCATCCTATTCATCAAATTGTTTAGCTGGCACCTCTTAAGGGCTTTATAGATTTATATAGTACTGAAGCTGTTTTTATTAATTGTATTGTATTTTAAATTTTTGTATGTTCTGAGCCTACTGTGCAGGGGAGGGCAGGCTAAAAGTCCAAATAAATAAATAAATATCTCCCTGAGCCTGCAAGTGGCTGCAGTCCTACCTGTGTTGCTGTTTGGAATCTTTCCTTTCAATTATTCCATAGACTTTAATGTTAAATATGGATGCATTTCATTACCTCAGAAGAGGGGGCTTTATAAAATTTGCCACTGTGGGTGTCCTTGGGGAATGCTACAGTTCCCCTGAATTTTGTCCAATTTGGATGGGAAACCATAAAGGTTTTCTATGGAAGAGAAAAGGAGGGAGGGGTACCTTACATTGAAGCAAATTAGAAATAATAATGAAATAGAAATATGAAAATGAACCATCAGTAACGAAAGGAACAATAATGAAACACAAGCATAAAAAGCAACTCAATAATGAAACAGTCCTTTTTGGAATATATAACAAAAATGGAAGACACTAAACAAACTCCCATGCACAATAATCAGTAGTGTCTTCACACTATTTTATGATCATCTATGCTTTCATGACATTTTACCACACTCCCCAGAAACCTTTATTTGTTACAAACATTAATTTAAAGTTCAGTGGAAGCCAAATGTGGATTGGCTTTTTCCTCATATAGACGGTATCCATCCTTAAGTTAGTTTCTTCATACATTCATTCAAAGCTGAGTACAGGTTTCTGGAGACAGACAGACAGACAGACATTCATTTCCTGGTTTTAGGTTAAAATATGTTTATAATTAGTTGTTTGTATTTTATAAAGAAATAGTGTTTTTTTTGAGAGAGACAGGGAATTTGAGTATACAACGTTTTTAAAGCTTTTTAGAGACCATCAAGATTTTCAGGGTATGAACTTTCGAGAGTCAAGGCTCTCTTCATCGGATGTTCTTCTGAAGACCCAACAGGCCTTTCCCTCTGAAACTATTTTTAAGCTTTGTAATCTATACTCACGCACATACACGCTCTTATAACAGGATAAACATGAACCCAAATATATCAATTTTACTTGCAGTGGCTTAACAGAATTCAGACACGAAAGCAGCTTACCTCATTTGGAGCTGATCTCATATACCAAGAGATCTGACACCAATGGAAGATATAGGAAAGAATCTTCCTAATGAAATGACTAAAAACGATGGGAGGCATTATACTAACAGAGCCATCCTAAGGAGAATTATTCCCTTCTGAGACCACTGAAACCAATGGGTTTAGAAGGCTGTAACTCTACTTAGGGCAGCACTGCTGACCAGTACTTGCATATTACTGAACACTGTTCAGTGAAAACCTATACCGATCCAGAATTCAGAGACCAAAATGCTACAACAGCAACTAACGAAATCAGCAGCAGCATCAGTAGGATCAGATCTCACAGAAATCATATCAAATGACACATCGTTGGTAGAAAAATTAGACAAATCCATCTTTCAGCTTTGCTGTAAGACAGGCACAGTGCCATCCTAAGAAGAGTGACAATGGATTTCCAAGGGTGTAATTCTGCTTGAGAAGGCTCTGTAAACCTATTTTAATATCAGATTTGGAGAAATTTAGGAACTTCTTAAAGATTTCTTTGCCCTCAGAGGAACACTAAAGACTTAAAGCAGATAAAATCACCATTTATGCTGTATACAAGAAATCCAGAATTTTATCAGGAGGTTTTAAATGAAAGGGGTGAAGTACCTTCTCGAGGGCATTTCACCCCCATTTTGCCCACCCACCCCTTGAATGAAGACACATACACAGCACTGGGTTAAACTGGGTATTTATTTATGGTTAAGCTGATCTGCATTCAGTTATCGATTAAGCACGGGTTACATCAAGCCTGCGAAGCCTACCTTAGGGCAATTCCACCCCCGACTCAGGAACCAGATAAGGATTCCTCCTAATCCTGACCGTCATCGCCCACACATTACAATGCATAGAGGAGATGTGAGAACACACCCAGCCCCAGGACTGCTAAGCCCCTAAGGTGTGACGTATGCTCCCCCATCCCCAAAGAGGCCCAAGGCTGGGCACCCCCAGACTGCTAAGCCAGTAGGCAGTCGGCCCGAGGGCCTCTCCTGTCTCTCCTGTCGGCCCGAGGGCCTCTCCTGTCAGAGATATCTGGGGGGGGTGCTCTAAAACCCCAACCCTTAACCCATGCTTTTCCGCATACCCAGAATGGGCCTAACCAGGTTACCAGGCCTATTTAATCCACACCTACCCCCAGACCATGTGAAGCAGGCAAAGAAAGGCTCCCTCCCGGCCAATTAAGGGGAGCGGTGGTGCAGCAGGTTAATCCGCTGCTTAAGAGCTGAACTAAGCAGACCTCTGCCGGTTCAAGCCCCGCGCTGGTTTGAGCAGCCAGCTTCGTCCCCAGCTCATCGTCCGCCCAGCGATTCAAAAGCTTCGGCAAGTAGATAAAATTGGGAACCACTGTTAAGAAAGTGGGCACACCTAATCCTCGGATAATTAGGTGTTAGTATCTGAGTTTTCATCTGTCAGCGCTGACTAATTAAGTCGGAAGATCTCGCACAGGAATTCATCCCGATCTCCTGCAATGAAGCAGCCTGCCAGGCGGTGGCGGTGTGGAGCTGAGAAGGAACGGAGCGAACACTGAGCCCGGAACATGACTCGTCAAAAAGCCAACAGAAAGACTCAGTTATATGTGTTGTCTTCCCTTCCCCCACTGAATTGAATTGTTAGTCCCTTGTCTTCAACAAAAATTGTAAATCGCTGCGAGCCCGCCTGCGTGTGGGAAGCAGCGATCAATAAATCGAATGTATAAATAAATAAAATAAATAAAATTAGAAGAAGCCCAAAAAAATCCTGCATAGCCCCTGAACCGACGACTGGTGAAGCCCACATGGTTGTACAAAGAGGGTGGGTGGGTGGGGAGCTCTTCCCCATTGCAAATGGCTGCTGCCTCGTGGCGGTCCATTCTTTTATACCATGGCTCAGCCCTGTTAGTCAGTGCTCCCACGCTGGACCTTCCCAGGCTTCGCCACTCCTCCCTTTTGTCTTCCTTCAAGGATGTGGGGGGGGGAGCAAAAGCCAGCGCTCGCTCAGGAGCAAGCACGGGTCTTTTTGCTGGCCATCACGAGCCGCAATCAGCAGAAAGGAAAGGATGAAGTCCTTTCCCAGGGGCACGTCACCCCCACCTTTCTGTTGGCTGCAGCTCACTACAGCCAGCAGAAAGAAGGAGGTGCCTTTCCAGGGATCATTTTACCTCCACCTTTCTGTTGACAGCAGCTCAGTGCAGCCAGCAGAAAGGAGGGGGGAACTGCCTTCCTGGGGGCATTAGGCCCCCATTTTTCTGCTGGCCACTCTCTCTGCCCCACTTACCTCACAAGGTGTCTGTTGTGGGGAGAGGAAGGGGATTGCAAGCCACTCTGAGACCGAATGAAGGGTGGGGTATAAATCCAATTCTCCTCCTCCACCACCACCCCTTCCTTTTTGCTGGCTGGGAAAGCCACAGCCAGCAGAAAGGAGGGGGTGAAATGCCCCTTGGGAGGCACTTCATCCCCATATTTAACCCACTGTTTTTTTCTCCCCTGTGTTTTGAAGTGGCGTGGAGCAAAACCAAAGCATTAAATGGCTCCCATCTATTTAAACCCTCCTGATCTGCTCACCACCACTTCAGGGGGGCAGAACCGGAGGGTTTAGTTGCCTCACAGCCATTTAAACCCCTGCTTTCTGCTGCCTGCCAATTATATGGGGAGCAGAAAGCAGGAGTTTATAGTTCATATGGCTCATGAACCTATATGAACGGTTCAGTTCACAAACGGGAATATCCATTTATGTAGGTTTGTGGAATGGTTTGTGGTTCAGCCACAAACAACAAACTGACCACAAAAATGTGGTTTGTGCCCATCCCTAGTCTGCTTGAATATCTATAATGGAATAAAGTATATCTATATGATGAAAGAATGAAGCTTTAGGTCAGGCTCCCAAAGCATCCCATCCCTAGCATATAATCTACTGCTCTGTGTGACATTTTGTGTTATTCAGGGTCTTATTTAAGAAAAAAAGATCTTGAGGATAATAAAGTCTTGTCATCATCTGTTGCTGCTATTAGGGGCTGGAAACTAGTCGAGAGTCTCAGCTACTGATGATATAGTTCCCTTGTAAGTGGTTGTATTGAATAGCTGGTCAGAAGATTGGCAGATTTTAAAGACTACCATTGTTTTTAATTGCAGTAGCTACCCCATTCTCTTATCGCTATTCCTGGCTGGAAACTGTGAAGATTCTTTATATCAATTACAGCTCCCTTATTAGTTGAAATCTGTTTAAGGCATCCTGCAGCATAAGAACTAAACAGCACAAAGGATCTAAATAATTCAGAGATGAATCGTGATTGTTTATTCACTGGATGCCAATTTGTTTTGGAGTTCCATCATTCTCAATACACCCTCTGGAACACTGCAGAGCTTTGCCTGGAATACGGAGTTGTCAGGTTTCCACCTGGAGATGAAGCAGAAGACACTTGTCTCTTTAAATGCTCGGTAGAACCAAGAGGGTATGGTGCCCCCAGTGAACATTTGCTTCACCAACTTCCTCACCTATCTGCTATACCACACAGAGCTTTCCTAGTTATTTACGTTATAACCTATTACTTATATCAGTTTTCTACCATTTTAACAATCATGGCTTTCTTCAGAGAGCCTGCAGTTTGCTAAGAATACTGAGATGTCTCTGCTAGAGATTCACAGAATATATTAGAGAGATACGATTTCCAGGCATCCCTGAAAAGAAGCCCCAGTGATTAACTTTAATAAGGCTGTATTGTGGATTGGTGATCCTCAAATCATTCTCTGGGCTGAATTTCTCCACTGCCTTGATCTGTCATCTCGCCACCTTCAGACAGTAGTGGCTGCATTTTCTTTCACTCCCCTCATTTCTCCACGGATGAAATGTTTCATTTATACATATTTAGGAAAGTATTCATGTATGCAGCAAGCTTCTGCCCTCTTTCTATCATGTCGGAACGCACAACAGCCCATATGATGTGCCTGGGGGATGGCAGCTGATCTCTGTGGCCTGCGTTTCAGGCCTCCCCCACTGCAAACAGTTGCATGCATACAACCTCAGGGAACAATATAAATCCACAGTATTCATTCAGTCAAATGTCATATTGAATAGTGAAATATTCAGATGAAATGCTAGTGTGTTTTTTTAAAAGAAATTTTAAAAAAGAATCAGAAGGCCAGAGGAACAGAATGCCTCAGTGCAGGTAATCTGACAAATGATGAAGTAATGGCGCCAGGGGGATTCGCTCATCATCCCTAGGTGGATGTGCCCTGATATTTGCCCTGAGGGGGAGTGAAGGCACTGAGGAGTGAAGGTACGGATGAAGAGGAAAAGAGGCTGCATACTTTTGAAAAGACATCCACCACCCTTGGATGAGGAAGGAACAGCAACTGAGGAATAACGACATAGCATCTTTGCAGGCTCTCCGCTTACAGTGCAGTCCTAAGGAGGCTTGGAAGGGTGTAACTCTGCTCAGCTTTGCAGTGTTAGCTCTTCAACACTAATTGCAGACAAGTGACTCTGAAACAGCAAGCACCCCTTTGGCTGGGTGACAAACAGGGAACCAACAAATGGCATATATGCCATATAGATAAAGGCTTGATGTTTGTAGCATGACAACAGTTCATAGAAATCCAGCAGCCCCAGAAGTATTAGCCTCTAATTACAGTTCATAATGTACAAAAACTCGCACTGTGAAGATAACTGAAATATGGAATTACAATATTGCACCTCTTCTTGTTTATTATGTCTCTACCATTGAAGTCAGCCTATTATGTGGACTGACTGTATGCCAATCTTGGCTGATCTATGATCATAACAAATAAAGATTAATTGATTGATATTGTACCAGGTCTTCCAGAGTTCTGTTCTTAATAGGGCAATCCTAAGCATAGTTATACTTTTCTAAATCCATTAACTTCAACAGAAGGGTATAATTCTGCATAAGAATTTACTGTGTCTGAAAGAACACAGACAGATCACTTACACACTTTCAAGACATGTTCATCACAAGACAAATTGTATATGAAAGTCCACCAGGCTATATTACATTTGATGTCTCATGTGCTTCTCAGCACATACAGTAAAAACCCTGACACTTCCTGGTAATGCAAAAATGTGACACTCCTAAAAAGCTGATGAACAGGCAGCTTTACAGGCTCTTAGTTTAGTGCTTTAGTACTAAATGTATAAGAATTAATGCAGCTTTCCTTCTTGGATGTATCCTGCAGACAGGCAGAGTGTTTTTGCCATGCCTGTTCTACAAAATGGAAGCACAGACTAAGAATGGCTCGATGGGTAGACACATATTTACTGGCGTTTGGCGGGAGGGAGGCATAGAAGCCTGGGCTGCAAGCCTATTACTATAATGTTTTTATATTTATGTCATTTATGATCAACAGATTTTAACCCAAAGCATTTGGATGGGATCATCAAAGGGCAGGAGGTAGGGCATGTTAAAAAGTTGTACCAGCTAGGGTTCCCATTCCCCAGACAGGGGCAGGGGATCCTCTGCTTTTGGGGGCTTCTGCCCATCCCTGGCCAGCTGTCCCCTCCCCAAATGACAACATTGTGTAATGACGTCCCCGATGTGATGTTATGCAGAAGTGACATCATCACATCAGGAATGATGTGCAGCAATGCTCCAGTTTGAGGGCAAAACTCTATGGTTTGGCCCCAATTTTACCATAGAGTTTTGCCCTCAAACCAGAACGTCCCTTCTGCATGACATCATCATGCTGGGGACGTCACCATATGATGTCACTGTTTGAGGCTCCCTCCTACCCCCCACCGGCATGTCATGGAGACCTGGCAACCCTAGTACCAGCCTCAGAGGAATGAAGCTTGTGCCTTGAATGGAAGATCACATAGACCTCTTGAAAGATGTAGACTAGAGATCAAACGTGAAAATGAGTACACCTGCTCCAGGTATGTAGTTGTGTGGGCAGAGAAATATATCCTTCCTATTGTTAGCTCCTTATCTTACTCACTCAGAAGTCTCAGTGATTTCAGTGGGTCTTATTTTCATGTATACATGCTTAGGATCCAGATCTTGGATAACCGGATGCAAAGCCTCTAGTGTCTGTGAAAAAGAAACCCACCTGATCACAGTCATATATAAACAGACAATTTGTGGTGAATACTGAATATTGAAAGCATTTGAAATACTTTAGTTAAAAGGTCGTCAAAGATACATTTTAACCAAAGTATTTTAGAATCTCAACTATCTGATGAATGCTTTAAAAAAAGAAAAAGCACATCACCACTCTGTAATGCTGAAATTGCAGTTGTGAGTAGCATGTTTGCATTACAGGATCATTTGTTTGCAGTTTCTGAACCATTAACTACATTATTGACCAGTTTAGTGGAGTTGCATAATAATATATATACATTATCCCTGTTTGCTGAAATTATACACCAGAACAATCTTTTGTTGTCATGTTAATAATGTCTCTCTGGATCATCCTAAGGCCGTTGATGGCAACGTGAGCTGAACAAATATACTGGGGGAAGGTGAAGAACTCCAGGATGTGATGGAGCAACTAAATGCTTGCAGGTACAGAGCTTCCATGCACCAACAACACTCATGCCAAGTTTCAAAATTAGTATGTGGGAAGAATACAGTTTTTTAAAAGCAGTATGATAAAGGCTGCTGGGAAAACCTTTTGCTCACAGTATGTGTGTGTTTGTATGAAAGAGGGGGATTCTGGCAAATACTATAGTCAGAAATCAAACCTATTTTGTTCACAATGTCTGTTTTCATTTGTGGATTTCATTTGATCACACCAATTATTTGTTTGAAATTTATAATGAACATTATTTCAGGAAGGTTTGTGCCTGCACAGTGGCAATATTCCCCCTGGCTACAGACTAGGCTGCTGCCATTGGATACAATTTACTAATTTTGCTGGGATGTGTGCCACAGAATGAATTTGTTTGTTTGTTTGTTTGTTTTTTATATCCCACCCTCCCTGCCAGGCAGGCTTAGGGCGGCTTACATTAAAAAGCATTAAAACACAGATGATAAACATCATAAAATTTATGTACATAACAAATAAAGTGCTGGTGGCAGTATAACCTTATATAGTGATCCCCATAGGCCATGGTAAGATGGTGACAAAGGAGTATGGCCAAAGTCAGTATCCAGCATATCGCAGGCTGTTGGCAATAGCTTAGAGGGCCTTACCACAGTTCAGTTATTATTGGTCAAACACAATTTAATCACCAGTGACAGGACATGCACAGTTAAAAATGCATGTCTGTAATTATTTAAAATACTTGCATCCTGCTTTTTTCTGCAAACCTTACTTACTTAGGTCAAATCTACACCTGATTTTCCCGCTGGAATCATTCTAGTTTAAAAAAAACCGTCTATACCGGTTTCTAGTTTCAAACCATACTTGTTCTAGTTTAAAAATTACGGTCTACATTCATTAATTGCCCTCCTGAGGTCAAGCTAGTATTATACTGCTTTAAACAGATCCTGTTTCTTACTGCTTTTCAGACCCGGGGGGGGGGGGGGGGGGAGTGAAATTTGACACCAGTGTGAAATGAGTGTAGGAAAAGACAGCAGTCAAACTACTTCAGAGGGAAAGTGTAGATTTGACCATAAAATGGCTTTGGGTCAAACTACACATTACCTCTCACACTGTATTCTTTTTAAAGGCAGATGTGATGTTGAGGATCTAATGTTCCCAAGCATGCAGAGACATGATTTGTCTGTCAGGATAACGTTGTGGAAGATGGCGCTTCAACCTTCCCATCCATGTTCTGTTCCTGAAATGAAATGGCAGCAGGGAAGACCTCTTTGACTCACTGTGTATTCTGGTGTAATGTGAACCCAGACCCAACTTGTGCCAGGGGTAAGGTCTAGTTTGGTCTTATTGCATATCAGACTTCACAATAATCCACAAAAATTAAAATACCACACCAATGGTATAAAGTAGGCCATGAGACCCTTAAAAACCAAGATAGAGAACAAAGTTTAATGGAAGGATAAGCAGCAGGCAGCCTCATGAATCCAGCAGAGGGATGGCTAGTTGGGAAGCTGCTATGCAAAATAGAATCTGGCACTGCCAGTTAGCATGAGTACCTGCTGACCGTGTCAGTGAAAAATCTCAGATTCATCTGGGACTCCCTTCTGCTAGATGGCCAGATTTAGGGCTAAAACACAGGAACTCAGACATGCTAAGTTCCATAGCACTGTTCCTTTCTCATCCCTGCTGCTGGATAGAATTTTTGTTTGGAAGGGGTTATGGGTTTACCCAGGTAGTTGCCTGCTTCAAATGAGTTGTGAAGGAGATGAGATTGCATGCTTGGACTACAGTGCTTCTTTCTCTCTGCACCTGCCTGTCAAAATGTTTCTGTTTGTAGAAGGGGTTTGAGCCTAGAGGTTCTTCGAGGAAGGTCATTACAGGGTTAGTGCCAATTCTACACACAGATGAATGAGCAGTGTTGCCTCTGTTTCTTCCATTGTTTTGTTCTGTGGGTTGGACACTGTAATGCCATGGATGGAAGCATGGTGGCAGATGTATCAGTGTTATTGGCATACTGCTCATGGTTGGTAGATGTTGCCAGGGCCTTTATGGACTTCTGCGCTGCTGCTGTACTCTCTTCTTAAAAGTGGCATATATCCAGTCATGCAGTTTCTTTGACAAAATAACATTCCTATTTGTAGAACAGGGGGTTGCAATTTCAGCTGATTCCCCTTCCCATAGCAGCTCCCCCCCACTTCCTATGCTGTTTCTGGGGTCCACTGATGACAAGGAACACAATTTCAGAGGGTGCAGTAGGATGGAAAGTTGGAAAGTCCCACTCCATAAAACTCTCCTTCCTCCCTTTGTCTAAATCATACCTCAAGGAGTGAGGAACGCCATCCTCTTTTTACTGTTCTGTCCCAGCGCTCAGTGAGCTGCGTTCGATATTGAGCGCCCTTCTAGAAAGTTTCAACGCACGGTCAAGAGATTTGAATCACAAGATGTAACCTTCTACACAGTTCAGCTCGTGAGTACTGATCTAACTGAATGCATGAAGTTTAATAAATAATTATTCAAGTTTATGGCTGAGCGTTAGTCTATGGATGGTCATTTACACACCAGTGGGTTTTTCGCTGCTTGGAACTACATTGATGCCATCTTAGCATAAGCAGCATGCCAATATGGCTGACTTAGAATTGCGCTGTTCAAGATATGTCCATATTTTGCAGGTTGTACCCTGTCAGCCTTTTATGAAGCTTTTCAGATAGTAAAGAAGGAAAACGGTTCCACTGATAAAAAAAATACGTATAAAGGAATTGCAGAAAAGATACTTAGGGGCAAGTTGCTAATACTACTGAGGGTGAGGATTTGCCAGATAGTGACGACATAACTTGCCACTCAAAACCTTTCCAAAAGATCAACCCATTTGCTATTTGACAAGTCTGAATAAAGGTAGAAAACTTTACTAGGTGTTTGTTTCAGTGAGCTTTATTGGCAGTTTAGGTTACTGCATTATCCAGGTAAGTTGCACAGAGACTGCACTACATATGTTCAGAAAATGAGTTGGGTATCATTTTTGCATTAGTGTGGTAACTGTGCAAACAGATCCAGATGCCCACTTTTCATCTCATGCTGGAGGCATGCCTCATTGGTTGATCATTGCATGAAAAACAAAGATAAGCATTAACTATAATTGCAGAGAGGTGTTTACTCTGCTACAATTAAGGGGCTTTCAGTGTTTTTATTAACCTTTATGTTGCTGGTATTTTCCATTTGCTCCGTCTCTCTCAACAACAGGAGATGAGATAAATGTCAGTGGCTTTGTATATTCAAAAACCATCTCTTGATTTCAACAGAAGTCTCATATGAATGGGAAAAACATTCAGTGGCCCATGCAGTCAGGACCATTCTCAATCCTGACTGGACAGATAGGTGCCTGAACTTGTTTAATTTGCTAGCTTGACTGAAGACCAGTAGCTGCAATGTAGAGATGCTTGCAAAAACAAGGTATTATGTACGGCCAGGGGAGGGGAACAACATACATTTCTGTTGGAGCTGAGAGACAGGAACACACACCATGTTTTGTGCCGTGCTGCGGAATGATTTAAATTGACTTAACCTACATGCTGATGGATCCAGTGCTGACTTAAACATGGAATGCAGCCCCTTAGAGCCACCCTGTCCTCCAGTGCATAGCAGAGTCCTGTGCATTTTTGCATGCATACGAGGGCAAACTGTGGGCCTAATGCAATTGCTAGATTGGTGCAAATACTTCCAGAATTTGGATCCCCTCCCCACAAATTATTGACTACTTCAGAAAAATGAGGGATAGTGGAAATGAATGTGGTTCAGAGCTTGTAGGGACACTCCCTTCTCCCACCTCAGCTAACAAGTGATAAGCCAGAAAAAGGCTTTTGTCAGACTGTGTGCTCATATATACATAAACACAATTCTCTCTGTCTGATGCACAAACTGGTTGTTGGATACAGGGAGAAACACACAGAGACATACACCAATACAGAAAGCTGCTGCATTCAATAGAGCATTTCCGATGGTAGACAAAAATATAACTTAGCTTTAGAACATTTCATGTATCCCACATGTGCCATCAGATGAGATCTGCACTAGGGATGGGCATGAACCAGCTCACAGACCAAAATTCGGAGTGGATTTGGGCTGATTTGGAACTTGGGAACTGATGTTCAGGGAAGGTGCCATCCCCAAACATTTATCAGACTTTTGGCTGGTTCAGCTGTTCAGGGCCAGCCATTTAAACCTAACAGCTGAGCAGTGGACCCACTGAGCTATTTGGTTAAATGGTTGTGAGTCATTTAACCCTTTGGTTTTGCTCCCCCTGCTTTGAAGCAGCAGGAAGCAAAACCGAAGGGTTAAATGGCTGTGAGCTTTGACTCATACCCTGCCTTTATTTTCAACAGGGATCCGAAGTGGCTGAAATCATTCTCCTCTCCTCCATTTTATCCTCACAACAACCCTATAGGGTACGTTAGACTGAGATGGTGTGACTGTGTTACCCAAACTGGATCCAAAGAAGGGGAAATTAGCTTTAAAGGGGTTCCAGAAAGGAATAATGCAGAACCTTGTGAGTCTGTTTATGCCAGGGTGGATCTTGGCAGGGATACACCAAAATAAAATTGTGAAGAAAGAGAGTGAGAGTGATTTTAAATGCAAATAGGTTTATTGTATACAAAAATTTTAAAAGAATAAAAGTGCCAAGAACCTACTCTAGGCACCTGAAAACTAATTCCCTAACTAATCACACACAGAGAGACACCAACAAGAGGGCACACTTATAAAAGGTAGGAAGGTGGAAATCAGGAAGTTTTAGGGACTAGACATACAACCTGAAATCCTGGGCTTGAAATCTGAAGAGACCTGGGGCAAACACAGCTGAGGCCCAAGGAACAGAGTGAGGAGCTGGCGAAGCAAGGAGAAAAAGTAGCAGGGGGTCTCAGCCGGTCTAAGCAGCAGAGGATCTCAGCTGGAAACCAAAGTTCTGACCAGCAGAGATATGAGAAACCATTCACTATGGCATGAGGTCCCTCTTTTTTTGGACAGAAAATCCCCAGGGTAGGTGGGATTTGGGCCATCCTGGCTCTGGATTGGGTCAAGAAAAAAGTTTGAATTTCACTGGCTGGTTTAAAGTTAGCCGCTGTCAAACTTTGGTGGGGAAAAGTGGGGAAAATACCTTGATTAGGCTATTGTGAGTTAAATCTGCATGGGCACAAAGAGCCTGGTGAGGCAACATGATTGACATACTGCTCCAAACATGTATAATATGCTAAATGTGGAGGGGAAGAAGTTATCACAACCAGCTCCAGACTCCCTCCTACCCAACAACAGAGCTGAAAGAGATAAATTTTCTAATACAACAGAGATGACACCCCCACAGTTGCCCCCGCCCATAATGAAAGGCTGTCTTCAGTGGGTAAGGAGCCAGGCATGCAATTCCAAAAATACTTCCTGATGATGTTTATAGAGGACCACTATTTAATAACTGGGGAAACAATAGCTATCTTTCGGAAGCTTAACAGCATTTCTAATAAGTTCGATATCCTTAATAATATGGTAAAGGCTTTTAATGAGAAGACAATCTATTACTTACAAGGGAGTAAAGCTTCCAGAACCTTTAAGTCATGCTCTCAGTGCCCTAACTCAACTTTAAATTCAAAGAATATACTGATACGATTTTTTAAAACCTAAAGTATATACCAATTTTGCCCACCTCTCAAAGAGAAGGTGACACTCCAAAAGGGGGAAAAGAAGGCTGTAATCTCTGCCTCCAGACAATCCAAGTGGTGTTGCACATCTCCTTTAATTACTTAAACCAGAGTTGCTGGGCTAATAAAAGGAGTATCCTCCATTCTCTGAGTCAGCTTTTATGAACTGAGATACATCTTACTGACCTTATTAAATCTGAGAGACTTCCTAGCAATCTATATGAGATTAGATTGCTTTTAACTGTTGCCTGTTCAACAATCCCCCTGATGTTGCTAAAAATGCAAAGATGTATTTCTTCCTTTGCAATCTCTGCTCGAAGAGTATTTACAGATGTGCAAGTCCTCCCACTTCTGCCAAGAAGTACACCTGTAACTCCTCGGCCCTTGGACTCAGTAATTTCTCCTGCTGTAAGTAACAAACTGACACCAATCCAAATTCCACCCCCCCCCCCTTATCACCTTAAAAGAGACTTTACAAGGTGAGCAAGCAGGTATCACCTCTACTCTGGATAATTTAAAAAACTTCATATATTAGCTGCAAATTTTAGCAAAGCCTCTCAATCTATGCTCACCAGGGGTAGTGGCAGACAAATGGAAACCAATACCTCAAATTTATAACACCAAACTCAGTGATAAAACAACATTTAAAAGCAGTGCAACCCAGTACTGTGACACTTCTAAGAAAGGTACCAATGCAGCCTCTAGTAAGGCCTCAATGTTAATACCTTTAGCTACTGTGGAAGAGTCCCCAAGATCAAGGACAAGGATAAGTACATACAGGGCTTTTTTTGTGGAAAAAGCCCATCAGGAACTCGTTAGCATAATAGGCCACACCCAGCAGCAGAAACTCATTAGCATAATAGGCCACACAACTGACAGCACAGCTTATTAGCATATTAGGCCACACTTCCATGTTACCAGAAGAGTGGTCATCCAGCCACACCCACCTTTTGCTTCTTATTCTGTTGACCTTGTTTGATGTCAAAACCCAGGGCTTTTTTTTTGTAGCAGGAATTAAGTTGCATGTTAGGCCACATACTCCTAATGTAGCCAATCCTAATGAGTTTCTGATGTTGGGTGTGGCCTATTATGCTAATGAGTTCCTGCTGGGTGTGGCCAACTCAGGAGCCAGCCGTAACTCTGTTCCTGTGTGTTCCTGTCCAAAAATAGCCCTGAGTACATCACTCAAAGATAACCACGGGAAAGGTGTTTGAGTCAAGTGACTTAATGGAATCAATGAGTCCTTTGGATATGTCAGGCTACTCTAACTTTTCCCATAATGAAGAGGTGGAAGATTTAATCTCCCTTTCTACCACATCTCTAAGTTATGAGGTTCCTACACCACCCGGATAGCAGATGATGACACCTGAACCTGAATCAGAACCTTCACACTTACTCAACAGATCCTCAATCAGACCCTCAACACAGGACACGCTAATAGCTGGAGATGATGATGCTCTTCAGTTTGATGAGTACACTCAGATTGACTGTCGCTGCTGTAAGGCAAAATTCAAATTTTGTCCTGGAATATTGTGGGATGGCCATCCAAGAGATCTGACCCCTCTTTCCTTGAATATCTTTCTCTGTTTGATATTATTCTCCTTCAAGATTTTTTTTTGAAAACCACTGATGGCCATAGCCCCAGACTTGGGGTGACACCTCTCCCACTACTTCTTTATGCAGATGATGTTGTACTTCTTTCTCTGTCCCAAATTGGAATGAAAAGATTGTTAGTTTGTTTTTTTTGACTATTGTGAACTGAACAAACTAAATCTAAACTATGAGAAATCTAAAATTATTATTTTGGGGACAACATGGAAGCCTTATAAATGGAATGTAAAAGGTAAGTGGATTGAGCAGGTGTCGTTTCAAATATCTGGGAATATACTTCCATCATAACTCTAGATGGATTGCCCATAAAAAGGAAATGATCAAATCTGTTAATAGTAGCGCACTTGCAATTACCTGCTTTTACCACACGAAGGGTAATCAATATGTTCTTATGGCTCTTAGTGTATTTAACCATAAGACCAATGCCAAACTGTTGTATGGGATCCTGCCAACCTAGCAGTTTGAAAGCAAGAAATTGCAAGCAGATAAATAGGTACCACTTTGGTGGGAAGGTAACAGCGTTCCATGCACCTCGGTGTCTAGTCATGCCGGCCACATGACCATGGAGACGACTTTGGACAGCGCTGGCTCTTTGGCTTGGAAACAGAGATGAGCACTGCAGTCCTAGATCGGATTCGACTGGCTTTCAAGCAAGGGAAATCTTTACCTAGAAAAAGTTCAATCTAAATTCTTGCGGAAAATACTAGGTCTCCCCTCATGTGTTTTTCATCCGACCATCTGTCTGGAAATTAATCAAAGATTCCTGGAGATGGAAGCCTGGAT
Source organism: Lepidodactylus listeri (assembly GCA_029233225.1). Taxonomy (NCBI): domain Eukaryota; kingdom Metazoa; phylum Chordata; class Lepidosauria; order Squamata; family Gekkonidae; genus Lepidodactylus; species Lepidodactylus listeri. The sequence goes on along the minus strand of JARCFY010000010.1, from coordinate 51,231,668 downwards.
TATAACATCAAAATATTGGATCAGGCTACACTACAGAGCTGACTCCAGGCCTCTTATTCTGCGATTGCTTGCTGAGTCTCAGTCCTCTTCCTGGTTTTGCTATATAGAGAGGAAGATCGCATGAATAGGGGTTAGTTTGGAAGAATTACTCCTTCTGCCAGAAAGATCAGCCTTTGGTTTGATTAAACAACATTTGCTGGATGTTGAAAGTCAAGAGCTGATTAGCTGTGCCACTGATAGATGTTTCCCCTTGAGAATAGGGATTCCTCCACAAGGATCTATAGCAGAGTATCTCTTCTCTCTCTCTCTTTTTGATATTTTCTCTGTGTGTGTGTGTGTGTGTGTGTCTGCACCTGAAAGTCACATTGACCTCTGGTGACTGACCTCTACTGGGGGCCTGGAGGATATTCAGAGAGGTAGCTGAGAACCTGCCCATACTCCTGACTTGGTATTTCAAGGAAGTCTCCCATCCAAGTACTAACCACAGTTGACCCTGCTTAGCTTTTGAGATCTGATGAGATCAGACTTGCCTGGGCTACCCAGGTCAGTGCAAGAATACTTTTCAGTATAAGCTCTCCACATGTTTGAAGAGATTTTATGTTACCTCATTTTAATGTGCTATCTTCAGCTGTACTGACTGGGAGGTATTGTAAAATCCCATACAATGATAGATTATGTGCTTGTGGAGTCAATGAAACAGAAAGTCTGGATCATATCCTTTTGCACTGTTCTTATTATTGTGATCTCCGAGCCTCGTTCTTGGAGCCAGTATTGAAAGACCATGGAAACCGATCTGATGAATGAAAGTTACTCTCTTTACTCTCCAGTTGTCATGGAGTGGAAATGGTGGCTAAAGTTCTGTATTTTGCTGCCGAGAGCTGGTATTAATAAGTGTGAGTGATTATTGCTATTTCCATGCCTGTTTATGATGTTGTGATATGCCATTAAAGGTTGTTGTTGTTGTTATTGTTGTTGTTGTCCTCCTTCAAGAGATTTGGACCCAAGCACCCTTGTAAGTAGATGGGTTCTCTACTGGTGAAATATACACTTCTGATGTGGGGTGAAAAGGCAGACCTTGAGGGGGACTAGCTATTTTAATTTCTACAAAATTTCAAGCTACAGTAACAGAAATAGGTTTCAGTGCACAACATGCACAGGGAGTAGTGGTGAAACAAGTTTTGTTTCTTAGTTGTTAATGTGTGTGTATCACCTTCATATAATAAATCTAAGCTCCAAGAGATCTGGAATAGCCTTAAAATTTTTATATTTGACATGTTATTGAAATTTCCCAATGCTTTTGTTTTAGTAGCTGGTGACTTTAATGCCAGGGCTGGCCGCTCTGATGAGTGTTGTATTCAAGCCATAATGCAGTCCTTCCATTGGAGGACTATGCATTGCCTTTGTTTCCCAGAAAGTCCAAGGACATCAAATTAAATTGGAAAGGAATACGTTTATCAAAACTAGCCAGCAGATTAGACTTATTTATATTGAATTGTTCAGTTAAGGGAGATATTCCTGGCAAATACACATTCTGGTCCAATCGAGGAGCCAGCACCATCAATTATGTTTTGGCTTTGTGCAAACTGTTAGAGCATGTAGACTTTCTAAGAGTTGAGTCCTGCCAAGAGAGTTACCATCTGCCTATTAATTTAACATTAAACCGTCCAATCTTTTCAGTCTATTTAACCAAGAAATCTGTTGTAGAATGACTACAAGCTCCTGATTATAGAAGAATTAAATGGACTAAAAATGTAGACAGTCAAACCAAAGCCTTTCTTAACTCAGAAAAGATTGGCCAACTTCATAACAAAATGATCATGAATTCTAATTCAGAAGCTGTATTGGAATGTTATATATAAACCATTAATGGATGGCTAGATATATGTAAATAAAATAATTCAGCTTCAGAGCCTCAGAAAGCTAGATATCCATCTCAATTGTAGTTTGGTCACAAATGTCAAATAGCAAAAATCAGCTAATAGATCAGTTTAATAGTTACAGGTCACAGAATTTGTCATTAGTCTCCCCAGATCTAATTGCTTTGAACAGCAATATAGAAAACGAATTAAATAAAAAAATGAGAGGCACTTAAAATGGCCTGGCTCTAACTTAATCAGGCCACTAAACTTAAAAATGCCTTGCTGTTCTGGAAAATAGTCTCAGGAGGATTTTTATCAGAAGGCCCAAAACTCTCTTGTGAGATTCCCGTGAAAACTTGGAATACTCACTTTTGTACATTATATGCTGCTGAGCTAACTCAAGTGTCCTGTCTACCCATTTATATGGAACATCTCCCATCCTGGCCACCAGTATTGGCCACAGAAGTTAAAAGTCATAGCCCAGATAAAGCTGGAGAAGGTGCCAGGGAATGACCTGATCCCTCCTGAGTTGATTAAATCAGATATTGACTGGTGGGCACCATTTCTTGCAACTCTCTTCACTTATATTGATCAAACAGATCCCTAGGCATTGGGGCATCACCATCATCATCCCGATATACAAAAAGGGGGCAAAATCCGACCTTTCAATTACCATCCAATTAGTTTGCTTAGTGTGGTGGGAAAGCTACATGCTAGACACCTATATTGGAAGTTTTGTGGCTGGATAGACAGGGAGAATATTTTAGCAGAAGAACAAGCAGGATTCAGAAATGGATGCGCCACACTGGACCAATACTTGATTCTGTGCCATGTAGTAGAGAAATATACTGCTAGACCACATGGGGCATTGTATGCAGCCTTTGTTGATTACAGAATGGCATTCAGTAGTATCTCATGTAACAGACTCTGGTTAAAACTTGAGGCATCCACAATAGACCATAGACTGCTTGCCATCATACGTGCTCTTCGCAAGTACAATCAAGTGTCAGTGAGATGCAATCTACAAGAGCTTCTGGCCCAAAGGGTCCTGGTAAGGAGGGGAGTGAAGCAAGGTTGTATCCACATTCCTTTTATCTAACCCTGACTTCCACTCAACAAACATAACAAATAGACCAATTTCTACACTTCTATATGCAGATGGCACGGCTATTTTGGCGTATACTAAGGGAAGGCTGAGAGGAGCACTCCAAGCACTCATGACTTATTGTAAAGAGGAACATTAACCATTAACTTTGCTAAAAACCAAGGTACTTGTTTTTGCCAAAAGGCCCACCAAGCATAGCTGGCAAATAGATGGTCATAAGATCGATCAAGTTACAGTGTTTAGACACCTAGGTTTTGCATTCCATTCATTTGGCTCATGGATAGCTCACTTTTCTCAGGCCATGGAATTTGCCCAAAGATTGGCCTCAGCCATGTCAAGGTTTTTTTTTATACAAAAGGGGGATCTCATATCCGATATGCTCTGAAAGGCTTTCAGGGTAAGGAGGTGCCTCAGCTTATGTACAGATCACAGGTTTCCTTGTGTAATAATAACTGCAAACTAGAAACAATCCAGTCAAAAATTTTAAGATCTTTATTTGGAGTACGTTGGTATGTTCCCAACACTTGATTAGGCTAGAGGCAGGACTAGTGACATTAGAAACATGCTATATGCTTTTGGTTTAAAATAAATCTCTCTCCTCCTGGATTAATCTCTTTAATTCCCTTAGATACTTTCCATTCAAGGTGGGTGACAACAATAGATTATCACTTCCAGGTTTTTCTAGTACAGCTCTTATGCACCTTGGCTACCAAGAAACTAAAACAACAGTTAGAGACTATGGGATATTTCTCTTCAAGTGGACATATCACGAGCCAGCTCTGTTTTGGCAGTGGGGAATATTAATCAAAATTTTACTCCATTGAGTTATTTTTTTAGCTGGAATTCCCCAAATATTGCAGAGCTATACCCTGGCCAGATTTAACACTCTCCCATCAGCCCTTCTTGAGGGAAGATATAAATGTACTCTGTATGCACAATGTCTCTGTTCTTATCAATCTGGATCAGTAGAGACAATCAAGCATGTACTTTTACATAGCCAGTGCTACCATAATATTAGGAAAATGTACATTTTAATGGATTTTATTTTAGTGATATATGTTTACTCTTCTAATTAACATGTTTAGATATGTGGAATGTATGCTTACATTACTAATTAACATGTTTCAATATGTAGCAAATATATATGTTTACATAATTGCTGATATATATGCTGTGCTTGGATCATAATAAACATATCAAATTGAATTAATTAGGTTGAAGCGAGCCAGATCTGCATTGCCGCAAAAGTATGGGTCAGTCAACATAGCTCCTGTAACAGGATGGAAGGACCTGAGTGTCCTTCATGATTGAGCAAAAAGGGAAAAAGAGGAACCAAGCATTGGTTAATATGTTATCGAGTAAGAAGAAAGACATTTTTTCTTTGGAGGTTTGAAATGGGCAAAACCTTTACCAGGAGTTTTTTAAAGTTTTGCTCTCTGGGTAGAGAACAGGCAGGGGAGGAGGAAGAGACAGTTCAGTTGCTTTCCAGCCTCAAGCTTCAGCCACCCTTTTTAGAAATGCTAATAGATCTAAGCAAGAGAAAATAGGATGGTCAAGCACCACCCCCTCCAAGCAGAGAACAGAGATTTGGAGGGATTAAGACTAGAAGGTCTATAGGGTGGAATAGGGCCTGCAGGCCACATTAATAATGAAGTGAAATCTTATTGAGAAGTTCTTATTGCTCCTGAGAACCCTGAGCTGGGGGAGATTGCCCTTAATCAGTTTGTAATGCCAGCACACCCTTCATCTTCTTCCCTGAAATTTTCCAATGTCATGGCTGTACCCAGGTGACTTTATGAGACTCCCCAAATTTCAGATCCCCTTGGCACTTAGGCTTTAAAAGGAGATGCCTATTAAAACAACTAAGTCAAAAATAAGAGGGGGACCTGACTAACTAAGGGGGTCTTGGCTGGAGGAGAGGGCAAGGTCCTCACAATTGGCCCAAGACATCCAGTGAGATCCCATGGCAACATGGGGATTTCAACCTGGGAGTCTCAGATCCTACTCTAAGACGTCAATCACTACACCACATTAATGATTTTATACATAAAAATTATACACACTTTGTCTGCTGTGAAGCAGTCCTTAAACAGCTAAAATCAGCATTTTTAAATTAAAGGACAGTTAATTTAGTCCTTGTTGAAAAATATGTCCTGTTATACCTAAACAGTTGCATTCAAACAGGCAATAAAAACCTTTCTGTACATTCCTACTTCATTTCTGTCCTTCCATAATCTTTGAAATGTACATATTTGTTTTAAAAATTGCAAGAAGATGAGCTTTCTCTGCTCTTCACTTTCACAAGGAAAAGGTCATCTTCATTTTTCTTTACCTATATTTCATATTATGTAAAGACATTTTAGATTCAAAAACTAGCCTGCTCTTATTTCCATGGTCACCAATAACTGGATGGGAAGCTTTCTCATACCTAGAGAATGGTGAGATGGGATACTGCTGGCAGACAACAGTGTTTGAGGGAAGGAAGAAATGAATGCATCTCTCCATTGCTTCTGAATGGTCTTTGCACAAATGGCAAGGGTTTCATCACTGGAATATTGTTGTCTGTCTATAATTTATGAACACTTACAAAATGAAATGTATTTTATGAAAGTGGTTGGTGAAAATGTTTCCCATGGAAGCAGAAAATCCACATCCAATCTTGCTCTCTAAAAAATAAAAGAAAGCACCCCCACTGACCATGTTTCTGCCTCTAACTCTGCAACTTGCTACTTGATTCAATGACAAGAAATGACTCCTGCAGCATTGTAATAAAAAATTCTATTTGCTGGGGTGAACTGAGAGACTTACACTACTATATCCAATGATAACAACATCTCCCATCACCTCTAGCTCGTGAAAGAAAATAAATAAGTGATGATTTATTAAAGAAAGACAGTGTTGGGTTTTTTGTTTTCTAATACAATGGCAGCAAACGCCAATTTGTGCTCCACTTTTCTTACATAACATTCAGGGTTATTTTTTTTCTGATGGAACTTCAGAATCTGGTGACCAGCTGCACTGATAAACTAACAGTGCAATCCTAAATGGAGTTACAGCCTTCTAAGTTCATTGGCTTCAGTGGCTTAGAAGGTTGTAACTTCCCTCAGAATTGCACTGTACAGGATGGATTCACAAACCAGTTTGTCCACAGCCAGAGGCAGGAATGGTGGTTAGAACACACAGCAGGAGACCTCTGTGCTGTTCCTGAGGATGAAGGGTTCAATGAAAGAATTCAGTGAGCTAGGAGAGAGCTAGGCTGGCTGAAGTTCCCAGAGTCCCCCCCCCCCCCCACAACCAGCAAGATCCCTTAACAGTGGTTCCAGAGGACACTGGCAGTCAATTTACCAGCATCCAGAGAAGCTATGTCAGATTTTGGGGTGGTCATGTAGAATCAAGGATTTAAAAAGAAACAGACAAATAATTATATCAGCATCTGAAATCCAAAGGAGAATGGACTTTTGAGGTCCATAAATTGTGCCCCTGCCCTCACTGAGCCACTGCTTGTGAGTTTTTATATGACTGTTGGTGAATTGTGATCAATTTCTAAAATCTACTGTGGTTGCACCGGTGGGATGGGAGGGAGTGTGACTTCATTGATATTGTAATTTATACTATCTGTTTTGCCATCTGCTGAAGGTGGGACTGAGGTCTAAGACAGTTTAGGATCCCAACTGTTCGCTTCCAGAGTGTCCCCAACATTGTCCATTCTAGCCTGTGTGCCCCAGGAGCCACATCAATACTGAAGCTACAACAGCATAATGTTATGCTAGTATAGCTATTGTTACCCCAGTGCAGTCTATGACATGAGGCTGGTTTATGGTTTTACTCCGTATCGTATTAAACTGGCATAACTGGAGCACAGAACTGCATTCTATGTTAATTCCCTATTGTAATAAATTGTAATAAATGCATTAAAAATACTTAACTATGGCTGGACAATCCCCATGGATTTTAGATCGGATTCTTTTGTGGAAGGTCCCAGAACATGGCTAGCACACTTTCCCCCCACTTGCCATCTTCTCAGCCCCTTTACACAAACCATATGCTTGATCTGAACTCCATTCCGATTGAATTTTTGTGCTGCCAGATTGAAGGGAACTAAATCACATGACCTGAAATTAATTGAAAATGAAGGCTTCCCATTCAAGGCAAATTGTTTAATGAAACAAATTGTTTTAAAAAGCATAGCTTCTGGGCTGAGACCCTGGATAACAAGTTTCATCCCAGAGTTAAATTTTATGCCTGAGTTATAAACCTCTGATAGTGAAGGGTTTAATGGAAATTCACACAGACTATTAATTGTAACAGTGCCAATATATTAGGAAGAACAAGAAAATTAATAAAGCATTTAAACAAAGTAAGTTCCATTTGTTGGAAGAGAAGGACTTGGCACTGTCCCTTTGGCCTCTACAAGAGAGATTACAAGAGAGTCCATTAGATAGACAGGCACACTATGGGTGCGTTCAGACGGCGTGCTGGAGCCGGTTCAAATCGCCTCACTTCAATGTGGTTTTATTTTATTCTGGACAATCGCGATCACATGGGAGTGTATGTCGGGGTTTGGGGTTTTTTTTCTAAGTTTGCACATGCACATAGCTGCTCATCTGGAGATTTTAAAAACTACAACCTTGCGCATGCACAAAAGCAGTAGAGTAAATCCTGTCACAGTTCCACAAGCAAATGAAAAGTCACTGTTTAACGCAGAATAAATACAACCAATATAATTGCCCAACAGGGTCTATATGTGTAATAAACAACCCACAAGTCTACAAGCAAAACACATAAGTCTCTCTTATGCAGAATATCATCAAACAAATACACATGATCTTCAAACAAAGGACAAAGATGCCGGCTTCGATCCTTCATTTCGTCAGGAGCTTGTTCAGCTTGCTGAATATAAAAAATACATGTCATCACTACTCCAAATGCAAACTACTCCAAATACAAATACAATTATTGATTATTTCCTTTTACCAACAATGCATATACTTACAACCTCCTCTGTACAAAAATCCAATAGCTATTATATTCAATTATATTCAGATGATTATTCTGTAAGAAAGATGCCACCATAAATTATTTACATAAATACACACTATTTAGAACCCTAAGAATGAAAACTTATACTTAGAAAAGCTCAGCCCAAAACAAGAGCATTAACGGGCAACCGATCAACAGGCCCACAGCCTCACCTAGTTGGCATGCCTTAACAATCAACTACACCAATACCCCTATATACACAAACACAGCATAATATTTAAAGGGGCAGGAGATGCATTATGCTCACCTATTTCATAAAAAAACGTTAAATTCTATTGACTGATTCAAACCATAAGGATGCTGACTGCGCAAACTGAAGATCCAGAATGCCTCTCTTTGTCTCAACTTTCTCTGCACGTCGACCTGATTAAACTGCTGGGAAGGAATAACCTCTAGAACTAAAAATCTGAAATCATTACAAGTGTGCCCTTTTGCCATAAAATGCTGCACAAGAGGTGATTCTACTCTGCAGTTTCTGATGCAAGATCTATGCTCAATCATACGGGTCCGAACAGCCCTAGATGAAATCCCCACACGGACCCGTATGATTGAGCATAGATCTTGGATACGATCACACATATTCTGCTTAGTTGTGGGTATTACAATCAAGATTTATTCCTGTATAGAAAAGATTTTCAGGTTTCTCAAATACTGTAATAAGCAATATGCTTCTATCAGATTCTAACCCAGAGATCACGTTGGCATGTGCAAAATTTTTAGCAGCAGCCTGCAGAATTCATAAACAGTATGTAAAGGTGTGATATAGATATACATTGTATGGTATTTCATTTTAATTACTTGTAAATGCTTCAGTTTTGTTCTGTCTCTACATTAGTATCTAAATTTCATATTATTATAGTTATATTTTGATGTCCAGTTTTTGAAATATCTGGACTGTTTTGTGCTGGTTATGAACTGTAATAAAGTAATGATGATGATCATAGAACTCCAGATGTGCAATTTGGCTCTAAAATGCGGCTGGGCAGGATGACCTGGATCAGAGCTGCAATGATGGGCAAGGTTTAACTCTTCCCTCCCAAGGCATTTTCCCATTCAAAAATGCTCTTCTCCCAGCAAAACTGTGTTCAGCCCTAGTAAAGAAAGAGACAAATGCCCTTTTTGTGTCTATCTTTTTCCTGCTAAGGCTTAAAGATTTCTGGGGTAGGGCATTTCTGATAAGAGAACCAGCACAGGGTGGGGAAAATTCCTTGTTTCATCCTGAGTTTTTTATATAGCAATACCCCGAGGACCTAATTTCAATTAGAGAATCTTTTAGAAAACAATAACTTAGATGCAAAGTGAAGGGGGGGAATCTCCAAAATAACAATTATAATATGACTTTCATAAATGAATCAAATTACTTCTTGTAACTCATGAGATTGTGAGCATTATTGTTCTAGAGATTGTTCTAATTTTTTCCACCTCATGTATTTAACAGATGGTCAATGAAATTGGTTTTATAAAACCTGCAGTTTTTGCAATGGATATATGCACTAGTATTTCTAAATTCAAAACTATATTCAGAAAGCTCCTTCGGAGCTCAGAAAAAGACAGTAAGATTTTCCCCCCCATTAACATTCTTTATTTCTCAGGTATTTCAGAGACATTTTCCTTCTTTGTTCCCAGTTCATATTGACTTTATTGTAGGACACAGAAATTAATTTGCTCAGCTGTATATTGCATGAAATATGTTGTTACTCTTCCCTCCACCTAAGCTTTAAAAAATTACAATTAAACTTATTAGTATTTCAAAAACACAGGAAACAGTGTAAATATGAGGAATTTCACACAGCCAATATGTTCCGTTTCAGGAACTCTTCAGTAACAGTTTCTGTCAGGCATTTCACAGGTATTAGTATCAGTTCCCTAACGGAACATATTGGCCCTTTCACACAGAAACGTGCCTTTCCCATTGGGGAAGTGTTCCTGAGCCAGTTTACCTTGAAACCTCCTCCCAAGCATTCTTCAGTTCTTGTACTGGTCCTGAAGCACTACGGGGCACTGTGTGAAATGCCCCCGAATCTACTGATATCTACTGGATATCAGCAAGTTCCCAAGAAGCATTTGCACAGAGCATTTATTCTGTAAACCTCCTTTTGTTCAAGTTAAGTTCATACAACATATTCCTTTGAAGATTTTGAATCTCCACCTTGCCAGTATAATTACCTATTTTGAAAGATTCATTCTTCCAAAGCTCAAATATACTTATTTATCTACCTTATTTATACCCTGCCTTTCCCCCTAATGGAGTCCCAAAGCTGCTCTCATTGTTTTCCTCTCCGTTATATCCTCACAATAACCCTGTGAGGCTGGTTTGGCTGAGAGTGTGTGATTAGCCCAAGGTCACTCAGCAAGCTTCCATGGCAATTTGAACCTGACTCTTCCAGATCCTAGGCTGCAACTCTAACCACTACACTATACTGCTGTCTTTTACTGAGCTGTGGACGAACTCCATCTGTTCCTTGCCATATGGAATTACATGAGGCAGAGTAAGAAAATAATTGTTTCAGCACAAGTTCTCATGAGAGAATATTGTACCATAATACCCCTGTACCACAGGCACTAGACCCTATTTTGTGGGTGTGGCTTCTTACATTTCACATTTGGGATTTAAGCTCTGAACCTGCAATGCAAAGAAGGATAAGAAATTAGTATAGTGCTGTGATGTAGGGGAGTGGAATACTACAGCAGGACCTTTTTAAAGATCTAAGACAGGCCACCCAAAAGTGCATAAAACAACATGCAAAGATTAAAAAGTGGAGGCTGAGAAGGTGGCTCAGTGTGGCTGAGAAGATACATAGAATGAGAAATGGATTCCAGGAACAAATGTCTGTGAGTTTAGCCAATAGTTAAGAACGAAGAGCTCCCTTCAAATTCTGCAAACAATAAGAGGGAGGAAAAACAGTAGCTACATAACAGGGTTCAAAATAGCCTAGTTCTAAAATACAATTCTTTCTTATTGGATACTGCTTAAAACTTGGCAATAGAATCTTTTCAGGGTCTGAGACAAGGGTGTGTTTTTTTTAAATAACAAAGCTGGCTGAGATTCTGCTGTGCCATTCAAATGCCAATTTAAAACAGATAAAAAGTTCTCATTTCTGGAAAAGAATTACTGAAAATGAAGTCCACACAACCTGAAAAGCCTGGTTGGGCACCTCTCTCTTAGAGATGTATAAATTACAAACCCCTGCTGGTTTCAACAGAACTGATTTAATATAGCCATGATTTAAGAGTCCATCCTTGAGGAACTTCCAGTTTCAGCGACCTCATGGCGGGCGCATCCTCCCAAAGCTCCAGGAGATGCAACCCGGACCCAGCAGCTTGAAGGGATCTCAGACTGGTTCCAGACCCCCAAGGACCATTGTAGGGGGACCCTGCCTGAGGTGCTTGGGGGTAGCCTCTCTCCGGGATGGCGATCCTGAGATCGAGGCACCCCTCTGTCTCCAGAGGTTCAGCCGCTGCTGTAGCCTTCAGGCAAGTATGGGTGCTCAACGGATGGCTGCAGAAGTCAGTGAGCTTCAAAGAAGAATGCCTACCCGAAACACATGGCGATCTGTGAGTAATCCCGGTATCCTGAAGATTCCTGGTGGTGAACAGTTTAAAGCGAAAGGGGGGGTTAAAGTTTAAATCCCCCTACCTCCTCTTAAAGTAACCGAGGCACAGAGAAGCTGATTGCTGTGGCTGAAGAAAGAGTGAGTGTGTCTTTTGAAGAGTCCAAAAAATCAGGAAAAAGACTTTCAACTATCTAAAAAGCTTTTTTCTTTAAAAGTAAACAAAAAGGGATGTCTGGACAGGGAGAAAAGATGGCGGGCAAGCCAAAAACTTCCCCCAAGACGCAGTCCACTCTTCCAGAAACAAAGACTGAGTCCAGTACAGGCCTGACTGCTGCACTGGCTGTTGCTTTGCGCCTTCTAATGGAACAGCTGAATACTGTGAATGCTAAACTAGATTCTTTACAACAACAAGTGACAGAAGCAAATAAGAGGGCTGACCAGACAGAAAAAGGCTTGGTAGAAGTTAAGACCAAAGTTGAGAAGACGGATGCAAAGTTGACCATGATGGAAAAAGAAAGGATTTCTGATAATGATAATCTGCTGTTACTTCAGATGGAGAGATCATCTTTCTTCCTGAGATTCCAGAATATACCAGAACAAAAAGGGGAAAACCTCAAAAAGATTCTTAGTGAAGCAATAGCTCCTATGAGAGATCTACAAGCGGATCAAATACAAAGCGACATGGATATGGTTTATAGGACATATCCTGAATTTGTAAAGAAGAAGAATCTGCCTGGAAAAGTTATTGTGAGGTTTTCCAAAAAGCCAACTAGAGAAGTGGTGCTCAAGGCCATAAATAGAAATGCCCTGAAGATCCAAGAAGACATCAAAGTTTTAAAAGATATTCCATTTGAGATCAGGAAACAGAGGAAACCTTATAAGACTTTGACAGCGTTCCTACAGTCAGAAGGCATTATGTATTGTTGGCTCCAGGGTGTCATGCCTGCCCCTGATTCAGAGCCAGGCAGCCAGAATCAGGTGGACTTGGCTCCCTTAACAGAAAATGACGTAAGTCTTGAGTAGTCAAGCCTACAGCAAGACTCACCTGACGCTGATCAAGCCCTGCCTGGCCCCAGCTCGTCGCCTCCAGATTCTCCCCCACCTGTGAACCGTCTCCGTGACAGAAGACGTCTGGAGTTAAGAGACAGGCGAAAGGAGGCACGCATGCGTGGACGACGCTCACTAAGTCCTAGCTATTAGCAGAAGCCTGGACTGCGTTTCTAGCTGCTAATCGTTTAACGAGCCAGCACACTATATCAGCAGGCTGGCTGATGGGAACAGGTTGTGCTGGCAACGTCAATATCTTGACAGATCTTTGCACTGCACCTTTGGAATCTGCCCGTCTCTTTGGCTTTTGGACTCGGCTCGGACTTTGGACCTTCGGCTTCGGTTTCCCTGACTTGGCATCCCGGCTTCCTGACTCTCCAGCATTTCCCTGACCAACGGCTTCCAGCTCTGCTCCTTTGAACTCAGGTGATTTACGGCTCTGAACTCTGGCACCCTTTGACTCCAGCTTTGCTCATAAATAAGGACTTGTTAGCATCTCTCTCTCTGACGGAACTCTCGGCTGACCTCGGACTGTGTTTGGACTTGCTTGACTATCTCCGTCTCCTGGCTCTGTCGTGACACAGGGCTCTTTTTGTAGAAAAAGCCCAGCAGGAACTCATTAGCATAATAGGCCACACCCAACATCAGAAACTCATTAGCATATTAGGCCACACCCCTGACTGCACAGCTTATTAGCATATTAGGCCACACCCCCGTGTTACCAGAAGAGTGGTCATCCAGCCACACACACCTTTTGCTTCTTATTCTGTTTACCTTGTTTGTTGTCAAAACCCAGGGCTTTTTTTGTAGCAGGAATTAATTTGCATGTTAGGCCACATACCCGGAATGCAGCCAATCCCAGTGAATTTCTGCTGTTGGGTGTGGCCTATTATGTTAATAAGTTCCTGCTGGGTGTGGCCAACTCAGGAGCCAGCCGGAACTCCATTCCTGTGCGTTCCTGCCCAAAAATAGCCCTGGTTGGCTCACTCCTGAAGGTGTGGTCTTTAGCTTCAAAGAGAAGAAGCAAAGAATTGACTCGTCTGCTAAAGCCAATTTTTTTTTGGACAGTTGTAAAGAACAGAAAGATAAAATTCCACCAGAGGACTCTTTGGACTTGCAAGAGAGCATCTATGGTCTGGACAGTTCAGACGCTTTGGGGAAACAAAGCTCAGAAGATGAAGAGTCTGACTCTGCTTTGGGGGCAGCTGAATGAGGCAAGAAAGGGAAAAAAGGAACTCTTAAAGAAAAATAAGTTGTTTTTGTTGTCTAGAAGTCTTGATTGTATAACTCACTTCAATTTTCAGTCACTTATGTAAAGCAAGCTTTTAATTTAGGAATTTTGTAGTTTAATAGCCTTGTTTAACTTCTTCCTTGAAAGTTGGAAGTAGATATATTCAGTATAACTTTTTGTTTTGGCTTCTGTATACCTTAGGGTAGAATAAGTTTTTTAGGTATTGTAGTCTTTTTAGGTGTTGTAGTAAAAAAAAAAAAAAAAAAAAAAGAGTCCATCCTCAAAAAGTCTTATGGTACTTTAATAACTAGGAGATCTATTAGAACCTGCTTCATCAAATAGATGAATTGCTATTAAGTTTAGTGGGTCTGCCTTGGCTCCTATAACTTCCTTGCAAGCACAGCACTATTCTCCTTTGCAGAAGTGGTGTTCCATTGGAGAGCAGGTTCTTCTGGTTCTGAGCACTTGCTGTGTGAGCAGAAAGTGCTTAGTTCCAAGAGGAACATGCTTTCTAATGGAGCATCACCTCCACAAAGAAGGATGGTGCTGCACAAGCAGAGAGAAGGTATAGGATCCAAGCCATTCTGTGCCAAGCTAAGCACAGTAATAATTGCTCTCAATGGTAAAAGATGACAACACAGTCTTCCTAGACTTCTAAAGCCAAAGCTAACACCTGCAATATGATAGGAATCTATTGTCCTTGTTTAATCGTATTGAGATCGTGTTTAATTTGTGAATATGTTCTGTTTCCAGTTTCATGCTGTAGTCTCCCTTTGATGGTCTTTTGTTACAGAATAGTGGTTTACAGATCAGCAGCAGAGGATTGTAATCTCGAAATGTCTTCTATTTGATTTATACCTGAATACACTGTGGACAATTTGTGCAGTCCACACTTTGTCTCATACCTTGTCATATTTAGTGCTTTACTTTCCATTCTTCTTTGTGTGAAAGTTAGTACCTCATCTCTCAGACAGTGTCCAAGTACAGGCAGAAGGGGGAAACAGGCCTTGGAGGTCCAGAGTAGCCTGTTCAAAGCTGCAAGCCCATTATCATATGTCTATATGTCATTTCAGAAATAAATAGACACCAGGGGAACCCATATGAAATTTGTGAGGAAATTCTCCTGTTGGTCTCTACTTTCTTCCCCAGTTTCTGACATTTTTTTAAATCCCTTGCTTTTTTCAGGATTCAGATTTTTTTCTGCAATCCCTGGGTGATTTCTTGAAGTTTATAGAAAAAAAATCTTTTTTTTCTTTACATGACCCCATAAGTATGTATTGTTGATCTGCATTCTGGGGCCATGTTCAGAATTAGATAGCTTGTTACTTGAGTATTAACGTGATGAGATCATAAGTTTGTACCAAATGCAAACAAGTGATGCCTGTACCCTGTGTATAATAACTAGCCTTCATGCAGGTTTCCTAACACTACTATGAATAGACATCCTTTAATGTCCTTTATTCTACCATGACACTACCTTCATTACTGGAATATTTGCCTTCAACTATTTCCACTGACATTTCATTTCTTTTAGCTTTGTCCTGATATTACACAGACCTAACTACTTCCATTCCATTATTTTGTATTGGTTATGGTGTAGTGGAGTATGAAGGGATGTAAGTTTTTGTTTCTGTAGTCAGATTTCTTTAAGTTGCCTTGCTCAAAAAAAGAGTTCATGATCTTGCAAGGAAGCAATCAACCATGGACAGGAAATGTGCAAAGAATTGCAGAGAAAAACTGACAGACAAAACAAAATGGGAAGAATGTACTTCAGGGACACTGGTGCAGAACATACACCAAAGATCAGTGGGAATTTCTCTTTTTTAAGTGTCTTATACTACACCCTCAGTCAGAATTAGAGGACTCCTAATTGAAACTATTCAGACAATGACTCAGTAAATAGTGTGGCTTAATTTTTTTGGCCTATAAATATGTAATTTTGTCACCAATTAGACCATTATATGGCCACACAGAGTATATGCTCTGGCCTGTGTGCTGGCCTATGGGTTGAATGTCAAGGTATTTAAAGACAAAATGGAATCGGAATAAGAGGATTTTTTTGTGGTGTATCCAAACCTATCTACAATGTAATCTTCAGAAACCTGCACAGTTTCTACATCATCTGTGTCAAATTTCCCTCCTTTGGTCCAAATAAAGTCATCAAAGAGTAGCATCTAGAAAGTTAAGTCCTTCGATTTCCATGATTTTCCATTAAGCCCATGAATTTAATACAACTTAACTTTGGCTGGATTGTGGCCATTATTCGTGACAGTCAATAACAGGTCAATCAAGTCCACATGGTTAAGCTTTCAGTAACATAGAGCGAGTCCGCAATCTGTTAACAAAAGCTACATATTAAAGGTTAAGTATCTGGAAAAACTGGAACACTAAACCGATACAATATCACCTTTGATCTATTCTCAGAACACCCTTTTTCTTTTATGATAATAACTATAAGGGGTTGAACTATTGTAAACAATAAATTTGATATTCACTTACAAATCTATTTGCATTAGTGTTCACTTCCAAGCATCATCATCATTGTCGTCGTCATCATCATCATCTGTTTCAGGGCAAAAAATGTTCTCTGGGACATCAACATCAATTTACACATTTGATCACTATTACAGCAGTTTTAGAGGTAGCCTCATCTTCCCTCAGTCCAATTGAACATGTAATACTAGAGATATGAAATAGCACTAAGGGTTTGGTTGCTAGAATGTGAGTTCTAATCTCGGTGCTAGTTCAACTGTTATTAAAAAAAAACCATTTTAAAATAATTAATCATCTTAGCTGAGGATGCAATCCTAAAACCACTTTCATGGGAATAAACCATGTTCAACAGAATGAGACCTATGTCTTGCATTTTCCTGCTTTGGAAAACTCCTATAAACAGTAAAGCTACTTTACATTTTGGCAGACTTTCCCCCTTATTGTTGGAGCAGCTGTCAATTGCAGGGAATATATTGTCACACATGGTAATTGTATAATTGTATAGAAATTTGTTTAAATTCAGATGTATGATGAGATCAGTGAGATCAAGACTGAATGTCATCCTGGATATGTGCATATCATTATTAGAGATTTTTCAAGGTTAAAATAAAAATGGGTTTTATAAAAATTTTACACATCCCACATCCCCAGATCCTGTCGACTTTCTCCCCAGGATTAGTTTAACAGCTGCTCTGCCATCTTTTTGATATTGACCACCAGCATCCTGGTTCCCTTTTGGTTCAAGTGAAACCTGTCTCAATTGTACAGGTTTGGCTTGTCCTATAAAGTTCCCCAGTGCCTAACAAATCTAAACCCTTCCTCCAGGCACCACTTTCTCATCCACCCCTGATCTGTGCCTGTCTAGCTGGCCCTGCATATGGAACTGGGAGCACTTCTGAGAATACTACTATGATGCACTCGTTCCACTTCACTCTCTCATAGGCTAGATTTTCCCTCTGTTTTTCTGTCCCCTCACTGACTGAGCAACCCTGGTAACATGTTTTCTTCTCCCCTGAAGAAACTTTGGCTGTCATTCACCCTGTCAGTAAGCTATATTTTGACTATTTGCTCAGCCCAGGGACCTGAGGGAAGGGGTAGGATCATCCTTTAACTTAAACCCTTGAAAATGGCACTTAAGATGCTTTTAAAATTCAAAAATAGCAAAAGGTTTTATTTAACACAAAAGGGATTTTTTTTGCAACATGGTACAGTCAGCCCAAAGTCCAATTTTACACCTAAAGATCTGAGATAGGCTGCTGCCTGCTCGTCCCAGCTTTTACATAGTTTTGTTCAGAGCCTTACCTGCATTTGTTTACTCCTTTTAAAAATTTCTATTAAATTTATGCTACTAATATGCAAACAACATCTTTCCAAAGTTAGCTTTCCTTCAGGCTTCCATCTCACAAACAAATCAGAATAATTATCCTCTGTGTTTTCACAACTTTCTGATAGATAACTCCCCTTCAATTCACAGAAATGGAGAAAAAATATCATTATGCTACAAAGACATGTAAGATTCTTCACACTTGCACAACAAAGCGATAATGAAGCTTTCAAGACCAATTTCCTCTCATTTTGAGTGTCCAAAAGAAACATAGTAAGGATTTTTCTTCACACCCCCCCCCCAAGAAATCACACACAGTATTTAATTGGGGGGGGGGAGAGAAAACTGGCAAATTCACCCACAACTATGGAAGGCATTGCCCCAAAACATATTTAGATCTTTTTTGAGCATTACAAAATAAGGTTTTAGATGTTTGTGTAAAATGCCTCCCCCTCCCCAGGCCCAGAGATGAAAGGAGAAAACAAGTGACAAAAGTCTTCGGCATTTCCACTGCCTTTTGCTGGGGCAGTGCCTTTTACAAAACACTTATGGCTAGGGTTGCCAGACACCCCGCCCCCCAGTTTGTCAGGGGTTGCCTGATTTGGAGGGGCTCCTTCCTGCCTGCCTGCCAGCCCTACCCCCCAAGAGCAACCACCCAAGAGCAACCACCCAGCCCAATCACCTCTCCCCAGCAGCCTTTAAAGGACAGCTTTAAATGCTGCTGGGAAGCGGCAGGGGCCATGCGCCCGCACTCTAAGTCCCGGATTAGGGGCTTGGAATGCAGGCATGGACAGCCTCCCCCCCACTCCCTAGCAGCATTAAAGGACAGCTTTAAATGCTGCTGGGAAGCAGCGGAGGCCACACACCTGCACTCTAAGCGCTGAATTCTGGGCTTTGAATGCAGGCAAGTGAGTGACCTCCCCCCACCACCTCTCCCCAGCAGCATTTAAATGTTGCGGGGGAGAGGTGGGGGTGCCGCTCCCCAGCATGATGACGTCAGTTCTGTGTGACATCATCATGTTAGGGACTCCCCACCCCTTCCAGTAATGCCCCCCAAAGTCCCCACTGGGGACTTTGAGAGAACCTGGCAACCCTACTTATGGCAAATGCAGAAAGCTCTCTGCTTGCGGAACAAAGAGTATTTCAAATTTTGAGGACCATATTGTAACTGTTGTGGACTGAAGCAATTTCAACGACTGAGGTAAAGACTGCAGTCCACCAGAATCCCTCACTTTCATACACTTGGAAGCATTGTTTCCTTTTACATTGGTCCCCCCCCCCCCTTTTCTCCTTTCTAATTAATGTAAAGGCCAAACTGGATGCTAAAAACAGATGCATGTGACACTTTCCTTTTATTGTTTTTAAAATGAAAACGTGCCCAGGAAGATGATATTGCAATCCTTCTTTGCAAACTCAACTTTATAGAAAGGACTTTAATGCCATATTGGGTGGAAAAGGCATATCTCACCGGAGTTTGCTAGCAGGTTTTCATATCTGAGAGTTCATAAGAAGACTATGTGCTAATTTACACAATTATTTATTTTGAGATTAACCTGAACTTCTTTCAGCTTCAGAGATCTTTACATATTTAATGATCAAATCACTATGTAGCATACACACACAAAACAAGAGAATCATGTATTTGCTTCTCTGTCTGTCGACCTGAGTATTATATCATGAATCTGGTGATGTTCCCTTATTGTATTGGCTAGTAATTTTAACATGGTCCCTTAAGGAAAAAGCCTTTGCTTTAGTTACTTGTTATTTTTTTTGCTGGCTATCCCTGGTTATAACCTGGCAGGGCCCACACATGCCTAGCCTATGTTCCAATAAAGTTCTGTACTGTTTTGATACCAGGTGCAGGGAAATTATTAAAATTGGTTTGTTTTCTTCTCCCTATTTCATTGCTTTTAATAACTAATACACAGGGGTGGGGGCAGGAGATCCCCCTGCTTTAGTGGGCTTCTGCCTGCCGCCAACCAGCTGGCTGGTGTGAGGAAATTCCTCCCAACCTGACGCCATGCACAACATGCTGATGTCACCTGGAAGTGATGTCAGCGTATCAGTGATGTTGAGGGGCAATGCTCTGCTTTTGAGGCAAAACTCTGTGGTTTGTGGCCATTTTTACCATAGACTTTTGCCCCAAAAGCAGAGCGTTGCCCCTGACATCACCGGCACATTGACGTCACTTCCTGGAATGGAGTTCTCTTGGAATTACAATGGATTTCCAAACTCCAGAGGTCAGTTGGCACCTTTGAAAGGTGAACTCTATGGTATCACATCCCTGTTGAACTCTCTTCCCTCCCTAAATTCTAACTTCCCAAGATACTCTCCAAGATTGAGTTTATTTAATTTATTTTTCTACTTGATTTGTACCCTGCCTTTCTCCCCAGTGAAACTAGTTTCAGAAGGTAGCCATATTGGCTTGCTGTAGGACAGCTAGATTTCAGTCCAGTAGTACCTTAGAGACCAACATGATTTGGGGGGTATAAGCTTTTGAGAGTCAAAGCTCACTTAGTCGGATATGAGTTGGAATGGAGATTTCTGTGTCTTTACATCCTTATATCCCAGTCAGAAGGTGGGAGGGGTGTTACAAAGAAGGAACTCAGGATGCAAAAGTATAATGTGCATAGTAATTAGCTTGATTAGAGCAGAGGGGAAATGCTTGGGGGCTGAAAATTAGCATCTGTAGAGAGATAAGAATCCTATGTCCCTGTTCAGCTGGGGGGGTGTCCCTTGTTCTGAATTTGTGAATGAATTTAAGCTCAGCAATCTTGTATTGTAATCTCCCCTTGAAGCTTCTCTTCTGAGGACTGCCACTCTTAGGTCAACAATGGAATGAGCTGGAAGATAAAATATCCCCCCAGTGGTTTTTGAGTGTTGTGGGTTTTTTTATGTAGGATTTATTAATATTTATTCTTTTGTATGGGTTTTTCTTCATCTAGGTTTTCCCCAGATATGATGTCAGTTCTGTCATCACCAAAAACTCAATGGTTTTATCACAGTGTTCCCAGTGGTTACTAGAAAGGCATGATGTTACTTCTAGGTTTTTCCCCAGAAGTGAATTCACACTGTAGCAGATGACTGCTTCCTATGTACCCCTCCCATTCTTCCACTGGTTGTGAGGCCAGACCTGGGAAGCCTACAGAGTGCATTTTGCCCAATTAGGCTGATAAAGTGTGTATTGTTTCTGGAGAAAGCTCATCTGGCTATAGTTTAGGGTTACCAAATCCCCCTGGGAGGCAGGGAAACCCCCGCTCAATCGGCTCGCTCCCCGCCAGCCCAGATTGGGCCACCGGGGGGAACCCGACCCACAAATTGCCAGGCTGCAAAGACGTGCCCAGTGCGATGACGTCACCCAGAGAGTCTATAATTTGAGGGAAAACTATTGTTTTCCCTCGAATTACAGAGGTCCCACCCCAATGTGCCCAACGCGATGACGTCACTTCTGGGTGACATCATTGCAGCGTGTGCACTCCACACACACACCAGAAGACTCCTGGACCTGCAAGGACTCCCCCCCACTAAAACATATACCCTACCATAGTTACATATGCTCTGGTGAATTTCAGACTGGGTTATTTTAACATGCTGTACATGGGCAACCTTTGAAAAGTTCTTAGGAACTTTAATTGATCAAAAACGAGGCTGCAATTTGCCATCATTAACATATTACACCAACCTTGATTCAGCTACATTGGCTTCTTGTTTGTTTCTAGGCCCAATTCAAAGTGCCAGTTATTACCTTTATGTTGCCTTCCTAAGGGCCAAACTACATGATCCTTTTCCCTTCCTTTTTTTTTGGTGAGTTGGGTACAGTGACTGGCTTTTCTAGCAGCCACATAGCAGCTGCAGAGAATGTCATTTTAAAAACTGTTGGCCACCCAATTTGGCTTGGAATTCAGGGTGGGGGCTCCTCCTCTCCTTCCTGTGCCATTTTCCAGAACTGAAATTCCCCCCCTTTTAAATTACATTTGCAAGTAAGGTACAGGGAGCCTAGACATGATTTATGTAACTTGGCCCCAAGTCAGTGATTTCAGAAGGGGTATAACTCTGTTTAGGATGTCACTGTTATTGTTGGCAGAGTAATTAACAGAGCAACAGTGCACAATCTGATTAAACAGTAGATAAAGGTTTATTTAGGAATTAATATACTTGATAAGAGAGAGGAGGGACAGAGGTAGGTTCCTAACTACATCTCTAGCTGAGAGAGAGGGTAAGACTGAGTGTGGAACTTCCAAGAAGAAGGGGGGAAATGCCCTAAAGGTAGCCATGTGGAGACAGACAAGGAATGACACTTGACAGGTGAGAAGCTGCTGACCTCACTATCCTATCTAATTGTCTTTTTGCTGCCCCCTGCAGTGTCTTCTCTTCTTCTTTGTACACCAGACATCACCTTTTCCAACTGTTATTATACTAAGTGGCATGGGACTCAGGTACCATGAGTATAGTTTTTGCTGGTGAACGTGACAGGGCAGCAAGACTATGGAATTCACTTCTCTGTGATATATGTTGGACCCATCTCTAAGGTTAGTATATTCTCCTCCACTGGCATTTGGGATAACCTGATTTTATTCCATGTTGCTGAATTGGTATTCTGATCTAAATACTTGATTTTGGCAGTACTAGCTGTTTATGTTGGTTGTTGCTTTGCATTGTAATGGTTTTATTATAAGCTGTCTTGACAGCATTTTTAAAAGAAAGGTGGGATATATATCGTATAATTTTTAAAATTATCTCAAGTGTGTAACCACATCCCCTGTCTGGAAGCTATATCCCATAATTCCTGATGTGTGAGAATACACCTTAGTTACCCAGTAGTGAAGCACTTTGTAACAGGAGCTAATTCCATTTTTTAATTTTATATCTTATGGTCTAGGTTTGAATCTTGGCCAATTCCTGAAGGTGTTGTCCATTTGAAGAGAAGATCAGCAGTTACCTTGGGATGGTGCTCATCAAGGGTCCACGCTATCAGACCACAGACTCTGAATAAGACTATTGCCTTTGAGATGACAAAACACAGAAGCCCTGTTTCCCACCTCCACTGTCACTTAAAGAAATGCTGTCTATGGAAGGAAGGCTCAGTGTCAGCTAGGGACTGTGTGGCTACCAATAGGGCTTTGCTTGGTTGCACAGATGTCGTATCAGTAGTGCATGGCAGTACTCCTGCTAGGGCTGCCAAGTCCCACCCCTAGCACTGCACCCCACAGCCAATCAGCTGGCTGGTGAGGGAGACTTACTGGCAGCGGGTTGGGGGGAATAGTCTGACACAGTGGCAACACCACTTCCAGCTGACGACACTTCCAGCACACACCAAAAATGATGTCATTGCATTTCAGGCGACATGGGATGCTCTGGTATTTGAGCAAAACCTCTGTGGTTAAAAGAAGATTTATAACACAGAGCTTTCCCCCCAAATACCAGAGTATCCTACGTTGCTGGCGATGCCAGAATAGGCTTCCCTCTGTTGCTGGTAGGTCCCCCTGCCCCCACCAGCTCCTGGGGGGGGGGGGACCAAGTAACCCTAACCTATGCATATACTACCAATCAAGGCTGGTCCTACCCACTATAATGTGCCAATTTTTCTATTTGCTGGTGGGAGATGAGGTAAATATCAATGGATTTCTCAAATCAAAATGGAAAGCAAGTGGAGCTTGTTACTGCAGTGTTTTAATCTCTGTTTGTTTCCCCACAACCAGTATCCAAACCACAAAGCTGTCTCTCACTGGTGGCATGAACACCAGTGCATCTCCCACATGTTCCATTTTTTGGTTTGCTTGTTTTGACCTCTCACACATCAGGCAACTTTCTGGTAATGACTAGGGTTGCCAGTCAGCAACAACTGTCTGGCAGCCATCTGGCAACTAGTTAACAGTCTGCGGAGGAAAAGAGATACAGGAGGACAGCATTACATCATTTCCTTAGAAGTGATAGAAACCATAGTTTCTGGCAGTTCATAGAACAACATGATGTCACTTTCATCAACTGTGATCTTTTAAATTTATTGTTCCCTTGCTGGCCAACAAAGCGGTGGCAGGCAGCGAGGGTTGCCAGCAGAAGGTCTCCCACCATGGTGGCAGACCTGGAAGACCTACATATGACCAATTTTAAGCAGCTGTAATAGCAATACAATTAGTTGTGTGCCTCTGGTGATAAGCTTTGAGGTAAGTGCTGAAGCAGAGTTACTATTTGCCTACTTCTGATGGGAGACCTCAAGGGGATTACTGCCATTTCCCATCAACAAGAAGGGAGATTGGCTGGGGGAAAAAGAAGGGAGATTGGCTTGATGGGGGAGGGAAAGAAGCAAAGATGGGGGGATGCCCCCTCCCTACAAGTTTCTTGTGCATCCCCACTTGTACTCTTCCTAATTCGTTTCAAGAATGTAGCACATTAGAGCAAATGGGAAGACTGAAGGAAAAAGAGCACTCTAGCTGGTAGCCAGATTAACCGTAGTTTTACCAAGGTGGGTAGCCCTGTTCGTCTGTCTGTAGCAGTAGAAAAGAGCAAGAGTCCAGAATCACCTTAAAGACTAACAAAATATGTGGCAAGGTATGAGCTATCATGAATCACTGCTCACTTCTTCAGATATCACAAAAACTCATACCCTGCCACACGTTTTGTTAGTCTTTAAGGTACCACTGGACTCTTGTTTTTTCAACTCCTACAGTTTTATGTGCTGCCATCCGGGTGTCCCATTTATTATTTATTTACTTAATTTATATCCCACCCTCCCTGCTGAAGTAGGTTAATTGGAGTCATTGGGACATTTCCATCCATCTATCAAGGCTGGGTTAAGGCTGAAGGGGCTTGCTCACTCATGCTGATTTGCACGAATGGGTTAGAGGCAGAACTTCTACTCAAGAGAAAGACTTATTAGTAGATCATTTCTCATATCCAGCTACTGGTCATGAGTGTGTGATCCAGTTAAATCGAGAAGTGCAGGCGTCTTTATTTATCAAGCTGCTGTTGAGGACTAGAGCGGCGGGTCCCACGGACAGAACAGAACCTTACACGGGCAAGCTCAAGGCTCAGCCTGTCTTTTAAGGCGTTAGATCGTCCGGGGCGGAATAGGTGAAACTTGAGATGTGACTCTCTCCTGCACCAGCACGGGAGAAGGCACTCGCCCCACTTGCTTCTGAAAGGTGGCATGGAAGAAACCAGCTGAAGTCGTCTCCAGCTGCCTCGGTCGGGTGAAAGGCAGCCACCTCTGGGCGACATCCAGCGAAGCAGCAACGGAACGAGCGCCTCCCCGCCCCTTGCTGGGCTGCTTATGGAGGAGGCAGCTGGGGCCGCCCCAAGTCATTCGCTCAGTCCAGTGTGGTACTGTGCTCCCTGACGAGCGGCGGCGCGCTCACAATCATTCAAAGCGGCCGTCAAACTGCCGCCTCAGTGAATAAAAAGTACCCGGATGAGCGCGTTTCGCTGTTCCAAAACAGACTCTTCTAAAGAGCGCCTTAACTTTGTTTCGGGCTTTTCCTCCCTCCCCTTGTTGCTGCTTCGCTGCTGGTGCGTCATGATGTCATACAGGCACGCTGCGTAACTCCCGGAAGTGAGGGAGCGGCGGTGGTAGCCCCGGTAATGGCAACAAGCAACTGTTGCTGTCGCTACCTCCGCTTCCTCTTTCCTTGCTACCTTCAGTGAAGGGATTCCCCTCTCTCTCCCCCCCCCCTCCCCGCCTTCCCAATATCTCTTCTAACGGGCGGGTGCGGCCTACCGCAGCGCGCAAGGTGGGCCGGGTGGGAATCTCGCTTCCCCACCTGAGGGGTGGTTGGGGTGGCTTGTGACGGAAAGAGAAATGCGGTTCCGCCGCCCAGAACTCTGCCCGAACGCGACGCTTCCGCCACAGCCCCCTCCTCCCCCCTCTCTTCCTCTCGCCATCATTGGGGGCCACTGACGAGCTGCGGGCCCCTCAGCCGCCCCCTCTTCCAGCGCCGTCAGCATGAGACCGGCCGAGAGGCCCCGTCAGCGCGGAGCGACGGTAAGTGATGCCCGTTCCCAATAACAACAACAGTAATGGTACCCTGGCTTCCTGGCGCCCCGACGTTTCCCTGGGCCTCTCTTAACCGGGGGGGGGGGGGGGGGGGCTTGCATGTCCCTCTCCTGCTTTTCCTGTTGACGTGAAGCCTTCTCTGCTTCTCCCCATAAACTCCGCAGGTTGGCAGCGAGGCCAAGGCAGGTAGGCAGGTTGTCGGCCGAGCGTGAATGGGGAGCTGTCGTTGGATCAGGGCCTTTCTTCCTGCCCTGCCAGACCTCGGGTAGTTTGTATCCTCTTCCCTGAAGCATGTGTTGATTTCATTTATTTCGTGCCTGATGCTTTATGCTTCCACCCTTTGGTTTCCTGTTTCTGATAGGCACAAATGAGATGTCTGTGTTCTTTTATTTCAGATGACTTGTTTAACAAGTGGGTTCTCACTTACCTGGTCCTCCCTTTTAAGTTCCCCTCTGTGAAAGAAGGGAAAAAACCCCTCCCATTCAAATCTTATTCCAGTGATCTTTTAGACAGATCCAGTCTTGGTTGTGCTTGTGGATACTTTGGACAACTTTTCTAGACCCCTGCTAGTCCTGATTTATATGTTTCTGGAGAATAGTTGTGTAACAATAAAACATGGTACACTAAAGATAGATTTATTGTAATAGAAGTTTTGTGGGCTAAGGGCATACTCAGTGTTATCTGATAAGGAGGTCTCTGTAGTTGCTCCAAGATTGTTATTGGCTCGTGATTAGATATAATTTTTTTAAAAAAAATTAATCATGTTTCAATGTGTCTCCCTGCTAAAATACCTTAGGGATCTTTGTGGATCTTTTAGGTACCTTAGTGTTTCCACCCTATCCTGATACTGGTAGGGTGTTTGAGGGCTGGATGTAATGACGATATTTACATAATACAGTAAATATTCCTTAATTCTGATCTGCACTCTGTAGCCATTGAACGGGCTAAGTTCTGTGGAGTTAATTTTCCAGATATATCTTGTAAGAAGCCTGAACTGTATTTCAGGTGGATGTTTAGCTTGTTCTCTTGTTTTTTACCACTGTGTTCCTAATGGAAAATTCTTCTCTGGGAAATTTATACTTAATATAATTTTCTTACCGTAGTAGAGTTTGTGTGTCTGTTCTGTACAGAGTATAAGCCCCACTTGAAAGATATGGATAAAGTCCACTTTTCATACTGGAAACCTCAAGTAACCCTCTAATCCATAGGCACCTTGCTCAAAGGCCTAGTTCTCTTCCATAGTGCATTAGATCTTGCCAGCTTTGGAGCACAATTTCACTCACTTCCTCTCTTTATTACAGTCTCTGTCCCACATACATTTTGTCCATGCAGGTCCTGTAACCCACTGTATAGACTCTTTGGTGCTCAAAGGGGAGTGGCTTCTTTCTTTTTCATCAGTAGAAGAACTAGTTGGAGGTACTTTTCAGCAGATGAAAGTGTAACTGTGCTTAGGATTTTCGCTATTAGTGAAAAAGATGAACATTTGGTCTTTACCTTTCCTCTCTGTAAAGGATTGATAAATTCCTAGGGAAAATGGTTAACTTTTCTAGTGGTATTGTGCCTGATTAGTAAACCATCACTTCTGCATGTTCCTTTTTGAAGATTTAAAAGAGTTTTTCTGAATGACTGCAGGAGGAACTTCACCACCTGCATTTTTTACTCTCACCTATACATGTTCCAGTAATCCAGCCATTAGTCCATTAACTATACAGAAGTCTTAATTTCAGACACAGTTAGTTTAAATATTTAGTATAAAAACAATATGGTAGGTTCAATTCATAATTTTATCTTGATTTATGTCTCTCCTGCTTTTTCCATCATTCTCAGGTGTTAAAAGTCTTAAGGATACCTTTTAAGCAATTGTCATATTCCTTTCTCCACCATGGGGTCTGCTTTGGATTTTTTAGTTCCTAACTTTGCAATCAAATGAAAAAGCAAGAAAGCATTTTGTACCAATCAAAATTTAACTGCAGTCGTGTCAGAAACATTTATAACAGTCGATAAAACAGTTGAGCTGAAATGCTTAGGTAGTCCCTGTGATCTCAGTAGAATGAGGTTTTAAAACTGCACTTGAAGTCTCATCCATATTTTTCTCTGTAAAGTTGAAATGTATCTTCACTCTCTTGCCATGGTGGTTGTGACAGTTTTAATGGTGCAATGGTAAAATAATTAGAGCAAATGCAAAATTCTTTTTATGTTGGCAATGCCAGGTTTACTGTTACCTTAATAACAGATGGGGTATAACAGGAATCACAACATAATATGTAGATCACACATTTAATAATGCATAGAGTTTTGCATGTGGTTAGTACTGTAAGTGTTTGGTGCTTAAAATTCATAACTTTAGGTTCTCTGTGACAGTTGTTGTATAAACAGCATTTTGTCACCTCTCTCATTGTTGCTTTCAAGTTCATAACTACATTTGCTGGATAATTGCATGAATTGAAAACTGAAATAGTTATCGACGTGAGTATGTCCATATAATAAATGGCTTGAG
Source organism: Lepidodactylus listeri (assembly GCA_029233225.1). Taxonomy (NCBI): domain Eukaryota; kingdom Metazoa; phylum Chordata; class Lepidosauria; order Squamata; family Gekkonidae; genus Lepidodactylus; species Lepidodactylus listeri. Next base: position 51,203,528 of record JARCFY010000010.1, on the reverse strand, counting down.
AATTCACTGAACCAGGAATTGAATCTGCATTCGATTAAAAGTTTATTCTTGAGTAGTTGCAAATACTGACATGACCAAGTTGTAATGGCTGCTTGACACCTCAGTCGTAACTGCATTCTGGAAAGTAAGTTACGTTGTTCAAGGAGCTTACATGGAGTTTGCTTAGAATCAATGTCCAGGTTTGTTCGGCCCAGACTAATGTGCTGTAAGACCTTCCTCTCGTACACAGGAAATGAATTGCTAGTGTGGTGCTAATATTCTTATAGTGCCACAGTCACGCCATAGTCAGTGAATCATTCTGTTTACTACAGGAAGATCTGGATTTCATACTAGTGTTGAATTCAAGTCTACTGTTTTGTTGTACACTGTGAATAAATAAGTTAAAGTGCTCTGCCTTTAGACATAAATGTAATGGGTAAAGTCCTAGGTATTTTGGGGGGGGGGTCTAAATGGTGAATTCTCATGCTTTAGAGTAGGAATGCTAAGCTAGTCCTCCTGTGCTAGTGCATCTACAGGTGGTTCTATGGCTCTGAAGGAATTGCCAGCTCTTCCAGTGTATCACTTGTCAGTTGTATTGTTTAATTATTTTATTCTTCTCTGTGAGTGACAGATCCCCTTGCATTAGTTCACAATTAAATTACAAATGTTCAGTACTACTCAGCAATCAAATAAATTCCAAAATTAATCAAGAAGTGTTTAAAAGACAAGCTGTAGCAGTGATCTAAAACAGAAGTTTCCTGAAATCTTTCGTATTTTTTAAAAACCTAGAAAGAGTGAGCCTGGCAGGGGGAGTTCTATAAGGGAGAAACCACAAAGGAGATCTAGTCATGGTTAAAGCTGACCTCACCTCTTAAAACTGGGGGTTTAGAAATGGGCTACAAAGTGGTTTGCTGTGTTCATGTGCTTTCTATGTCCAATTTATTCCAGTACTCAGGATTACTTTTCTGATTAAAAAAACCTCCCAGATCTCTAAATGATAAGAACAGGAACCTCTGCAGTGATAAATTTGAGGACTTGAGTCCTTTTAATAGATTACGCAGAAGTGAACCTTAGTATAATAAGGGGCTACAATATCTGTATAAGAAAGGGCTACAGTGAGTCATAGCTCTGACTAATGTACTTCTTTGGCTTGCATGCTTGCAGATATTTATCATATTTGAATTTAGGTACTTTCTATACATTTAAAAAAGGAACATTTAACTATGTTTGAAGGTTAAAACCAGAATATAGTGAGATTTGTATGCTAAGATGTGTTCTATGTCAGCTAATGGTACCCACTCCAAAGAGATGCCTGCTTTGTTAATGATAATGAATGTATATTCTAATGCTATCTAAACAGTTGTTTCAAGGAAGGAACAATACCTTATTTTTTAAAAAGAGTTGTTTCTACATATTTGATTAATTTTGAAGGTAATTGATTGTTCATTCAAAATAAACAATTACTTTTGCATATCAGATAGTAGAGAATGGGTTGGATCTGTAGATGCCAGGACTGAAGCTTCACCCATGTTCCCTTCCAATTGTTCCTTCTGATATGGGAAAGTTGATCTCCAAATTCGTGGACTGTGCAAATTCATGGACTGTGCAGACTAATAGCCCTCTCTTTCCTCTTCTGTCAATGAAGTTTCACCAGTGGAATAAGCAGGAAAGGGAATATTGTTCCCTTCCCTTTCTACACTATAGCTCTTGACCCCTGTATCTGTTAGTCCATGCTCATCCTTTGATGCTTTTCTAGGTCTAATGGAAGTGCTGGGGGCAGCGGAGGGAGTATAGGAAAGGTCTTCAACATCCACTAAAAATTGCTGGGCCTAATCCAGTATTTAATAGAGTCAAAGATATGTGTTAGACTAAAAGTTACAACTTTTGCATCTTAGACTTAGGATTGCTTAATGGTCTATGGACATTCTATAGTTTGGGCAGTGTAAACTCCAAGGTTTTTTTTTGCAAATGACAGTTGATAGGACAACACTAATAATTTACAAAATAAACAGCATAAACAAATGACATATTTTCTGAGATTGTGCTTTTATATTGTTCATGATCCACAGATATATAGTTAACATGCTGACTGATCGAACATTGAGAAACCAATGCCGAATTCCTACACAGGCTGAGTGAACAGAATAACACAAGAAGTCAAGAAAAGTACCCAAATCTACAGGAACAAAAGCCCATAATATTCCCCTCCTCACCATAGAGTAGATGTATAAGGATAACTCTTGCCCTGAGCAGAAAGGAGCTGCTCCTCATATAGGAAACACAAACAGTTAAAGCAGCAGCCTAGCTAGTTTAGGCCTAACCATACCACGTCCAGCCCCACATACTACCACACTAGCCAGTGCAAAGGCCTCTGTTTACTTTCTGAATGGTCAATGAATTCGGTAAGAATCTGTTGACCACACCAGCCAATCTTTCCTTACCTCCTTTGATCCTGGAACTACTTCTCAAGTTTCTCTTCTTCAGCGCAGATGGTGGAAAGAGACTGAGGGAAATTGAGCCTAGTAGTGAGGTAATGCTCAATTTATCCTTATGGGCCAGCATTCCGTTTTTTAATTTGTGATTTCCTGTTTGGTACTGAACAGTGCCTGTATTTGTGTATAATGTGTTTTAGATTTGAATAACTCCTTCTGAATCATGAAATTGTGGCTAGTTGGTAGCCCTGGGCAACTCACTGTGTCTCAAATTATGCTGTTTCCTCATTTGGTTTTTGTGATGGTCAGTGACAGAAATCTAGGAAGCCATCTTGAGATCCTGGAGGAAAGTTTTAAAAGGTGTGAACCAAAGGTGATTTTTGAAAAGTGACTAACTTGGCACCTCAGTGTTGCTTAAATGGTACACCAAGCTAGCTGTATAGTTATCTCTGTACTGAATGCCAACTGAATTATGGCCTTAAATCATCTTTCTGAGGGCAGTCTTTACACAGATCTGTTGGATATGTTTGTAAAGGTAAAAGAGTAGTTACTTGATCAGATTCCTTCACTTGCCATAGAAATACAAATTTAAAGGGCTCCAAAGCAGCATTTCTTGTAAGAGGTAAGTGTGCAGATGTGCAGTACTACAGCCTGTTCCCCTTTCTCTATGCATTCAAACATCACGACTAATTTGCCCATGGCAGCCACGGATATGGCTTGTTGCCTTGCTCATATGTTCCTTCTCCTTTCCCTCACACGTAGAATGTGATTAAAGGTTTCTGACTTCGGAAGCCTTCATTTAAACTTTGGTTTGCTGTGATGTCTCAATGCAGCTGCCTACGCTAATTGGAGTTTGTTTATTCTCCACGGATAAGGATTCTAAATTGAGGTGAGACCCCTAATATTTAATAGCTGCTGTTCTCCTATGCTTATTACTTTTTGTGTTTTTATTTCAGGATACAACCTATATATTATTCCCCACCAAGAGGTATATGGCTTATTCAGCTTGAGAGTTTGTAATCTTAGCCTAAAGGTGAAGATTGTTTTACTAAAAGTTCAGCAAGAGTCCTTCTGGTTCTAATCAATTCCCCAAGTGAAGTGTGCATCATTGCATGTGTCTTTTTGACAGTTGGTCTTTTTGAAAAGTATTTTAGATTGTGCATCACTGTTAAATCATATGTTGGGGTTTTTCTAATTATGTGCTTTATCTTTGCTTTTAATGTGCATGGAGTTTAAAGTTGTTTGTAACTCAGCTTTTAGTCCTGGGTAGATCTTTTTATCTATTTAAAATGCCTATTAAATCGAAGGTAGGCCAGGTTCAGAAGGTGCCTGAAATGATTTCATGTTTTGATGTGTGTGTTTCTTTAAATGTTTAGTGTGACTGTAGTAATATAAGAAGAATGTTAGGGGGAGACAAGTGTGTTGTGATTGGCTGATGACTGAAAGTGTGGGCGGAGAGATGTCTCTGAGGTGATTCAGTGTTCTTGAAGAGAAGTGTGTGCAGTTCGGAGAGAAAGCATAGTCTGTGTGACTGGGAGTCTGAGTCTATTCTGTGTGAATAAGACAAAGAGTTTAGCCTGTGTGGCTGTATATATGAGCAAAACAGTTCAGCCTCTGTGGCTGTATATGAGAGAGAGAGAGAGAGAAGCCTGTCAGAGTTAAGTTTTGGTGTTTGAGAGACTGTGTGGGACACCAAGCTTTATTAGTTATAATTTCTTTTTTCAAACATAGCCAGAAACCTATTTTGTTCTTGTATGAATAAATCCTTATTTGTTTAAACTTATCCCAGCAATCTGATCAGTCCTTCCTCAGGGCCACATAGTCCTCAGAAGCACCCAGACACTGGATCATTCTACCAAAACAGAGAGAGTTGGAATTTTTAATTCCTGGTGGCCGCAGAAATCTACCAAGTTCATGTACACAGAGTGTGTTTAAAGGAGAAACAGTCACCCCAATAAGTGAAGATGTCACAGTGCCATATTAACATTTTGAATTAAAATAAACTTGCTTGCAAATTTCATGTATAAACTTGCTGTTAGCCTGTTGCAGCAGAAGCAGTGATCAGTCATACCCTTGAACACCTGATAAAGGTATACATACACATTAAAAATATTTAGGATGTAATGCTGTGATAAACATATTGGCTTTGGTAATCTTACTTTATTTTCTATATGCCATGTAATGTGACTCAAGCAAAGTTGGTTTTGTTCCTGCTCCCTTTTATTAAGATAAGCTTTCATCCTATACTTAGAGAAAATCCTAACCAGGTCTACTCAGAATCCAACTCATGTCTGTTCAGTGGGACTTACTTCCAGGAAAGTATTCTTAGGATTGTGCTGTTAGGGGTATTAGCTGTTTGTACTGCAAAACCTTCTTATTTGGGCTAGCAGTCACCAGATGAAATCTGTGTAGCTTTAATTCAGTAGGGATTTAGTGTAGTTTGTTGGATTTTTTGTGTGAGTAGAACTATTGTCTACCTGACCCATTGGAAAGATATGGGGTAGAGATAGAACTAACTCAACATGCTTAGCTGTGAGATCCAGTATGTTCTCTTGCATGCCTTGTTCTGCCAGTAATGCTATTTAAGTTGGGTTTTTGGAAAATTCAGTAGGTCAGAAAGGGGCATGTATTTAATTTTTTGATCTTTCTAGATGGCCACTGAACATTCCTGTGATATCCAAACCATAATACTGAAAGAAACTCATGAAATGGCATGTTATGATTGTTAGTTACAGGAGTGGTATTCAACTTTATCATTGCAAAATGCAATGAGTAGTTCATTCGACTGTGTTTATGGTCAGCTGGGCAGTGAGATGGCAAGATGAGAAACAGGGTTGACTGTAATTCATTGTGAACTCCAAGATCCACCAGAGAAAGAAAACAAACTAACTTGTGCTCTCAACATTTTTATATAGTGAAAATCAATCCAAGAGATACTGGAATTACATTATTTTAAAGGACAGCAGCAGACAAAACTTTCTGGTCATAGATTCAGTAGTACAACTAATATTTGCTTTTCCCCATTGAGTGAAGCAATTTAGGTAGTTGCTTCAGTTCAGAAGTAACAATGTTGTGGCAAACCAACTGCTTTAGCTGTGGTAATTTTATAAAGTTCAGGATTCTTAGGTTTGTTATGTGGGGAAAAACAAAGCTTGTGGGACGGCTGCTTTGGCTGAGGCTTTCCAGTGGCCAGGTAGAGAGTGAATTCTCACTAGATTGAGGGTGATTAGACTAAGGTTCCATTCAGTAATATGCTGAAGGAGAAGACCCCACAGAAATATTTTCGTGTTCTTTTAATGGTGAAGATAACTGAGTGTTGTCTCCTGGCCAGGTTTGAACACAAATTCATATTATATGGAAACAAAGTTCTCATTGAATTGGAAAGCAGATAAAAACTGTACATTTTCAGTAATAGTTTATGGACCAGAGTTAGGAATATTGGAGCAAATTTTTAGACTTCTTGCTCATATTAAAATCAAATCACTGCTTGGTTTTGAATGTTTGAGGCCAGCAGGGAGTACTTGAGGTGCAGTGCAGAATGAATGATGTCAGTTCTGGAATTCTGATGAACTTTGTTTCACAAAAATATCTGATCTAGTCTTTTTAAATCTGTTCCAGGAAGACGTGCTTATCCTTTGTTTAAAACTTCAGTACAGTATTAGACAGAATTAATTACCAATCACAGTTATTGTACGATTTCCTTGAGATCTGACTGACAAAAGTGCTGCTTTACAGGTGATAAGATAAATTTTAGAAAAGTATTTGTGCTTTGTTGCCTAATCTTAGAACAGAAGCAAAAGTACAGAGTACAGACAATATCAGACCACTGAAATTAGTGTTATCAGCATTTGAATAATTGGTTACACTTTAGTTCAGTAGTAGAGATGTAATGCATCTCTAAAAGAGGGCCACACTGACTGAACACAAAGTGGCACATGAAATAAAGTATGTAGTTCTAGATGGACCATCTCTCACACCCCAAATACAGCATTTTCTCTGTAAAACATAGCACAAACTGGAAGCACAATGCAGTTGAGAAGAAAGCAGGCTGAGATGTTGAAAAGACACAAGGTGTTTCAGGGTTGACTTTGGTATAATTTGAAAGATTTGGCGTGGAAGAATTTTCTACCATGTCCCCCTTGCTATTACTGGAACTTGAAAACGAATGTATGTGTTGAATGTAATTTGGGCGGTTATACTGAGATCCTATAAACATGTATACAGTCCTGAGAAGTGCTCCAGAAATCTTGCATGCCTTTCCAGAGCACCTAAGTTAATTGCATTTATAGTCCGTCAGAGTAAATTAATAAACCAGGAAAGCCTTTACTTGAAAAGCTTTGACCAATTTTACTTCTAATGTTTGCCTTTTATGCAGCAAACATGAGGGTGTACTTAATTCACAAGTCTTAAATGTTTAGTTAGTTGTTCTTGGGATGTAGTTATAGAAACGGGAAAATGTGAATGTAGATTTAATGGAACTGACTAAAACAGACTTCTTGGTTGTAAACATAATGCTTTATTGTGGCGTTGTTGCTGTACCTCTGTGGAATTCTTACATTGTCCTCCATGGGCATGGGTTGCCTGGAGATGAACATAGCAAATATTGTATTGGGGATATTAATAGGATTTGTTTGCATTCATTATTACAGCAATTTTAGGATATAGTTGAACGTATACTATACTAGATGTCCTGGTGATGAAAGAATTTGGCACAGTTCATTTTTATGTTTTTGCATACCCTACTTTGTGTCTTTGCATAAAAATAGACACTGTGTTGAGTGTGAATTGTTCAAGTGTGTCATGTTAGGCTTGGTTGTGTTAGTCTGAATTACTGAGCATCTTCAATACAAGATGTCTGTTGACCTAAACCAGAACTGTTATTTTTTTTAGTAGCATTGTTTTGCTACTAAGTGTGTACCATTAGGACAAGAAATAAGTTTTTTTAGCAAAACATATGACATTTCAACTGGAGATAATGTGCTGGCAGTTCTGCCGCCACAGTAGAGATTTGTGGTTCATTACTTCATTTCTATTTCCACCACATTTCCCTGCTTTAGCTTGAACATTGAGATAGTTAAACCTGTGCTCTTCTAGAGATGCCCATTTTATCAGACTTCACAATAAGCTTCTTCCTGTTCCCAGGGCACCAACCAGATGCATTGAAGTAGTTCACTAGAAACATCTGAAAAGTAGATGTTGCATACCTCTTCAGATCAGCTCTATCATCAATAGCCTCCCTGTGCTGTCCTATGAACCATGAAAGAGGGCTTGACAGTAGCAGACAATTGTGAAGTACTTTGACAGCTATTCATCTTAATCTCACTGTTACATTGTTCTTTCTGGGTCTCTGGTGGATGTTGGCTTTGATCTTGAAAGGGACAATATCAGTCTTATAATACAAATAGAACAATGGGCTGCTAAGCATTAATAAAGACAGCAGAAATGTAAAATTAGATAAGAGACCTCTTGAGGCCAATTCAGGTTCTTATCTGAGGTTTTGGAGTTGTTTGCCACTAGTAGAAGCTGCTAGTTTTCTGTGGTGCTGCTTACCCACATTGAAGCTTTATTTAGAACTCTATTGGTGAAATGTCCGTGGCTACTTTTTGAAAGCTATTGCAGTAGAATTTTGAAAAGCATTGCTTTGCAGCTTCGCCTAGACCTTCCGATACTAATTTCATATGTTCAGTTTCTTTGCTTCTTTTATACTTCTTCTTTCTCCACAATGGGGACTCACAATGGCTTATATCATTCTCCTCTCTTTATCTTCACAACAAGCATGTGAGAGTGAGTGACATGGCCAAGGTCACACACCAAGCTTTTGTGACAAAATAGAGATTTGAAGCTGGGTTTCTCAGGTCCTAGTCTGACACTCATCTGTTGAGAGAATTTCTGCTTAACACTTCAGGTTCCCCACATGTGATCATCTATCATAATACCAGAGTTGAGAACTTTTAATCTCATTTATTTCAGTGCCAGAGATTTTAGGCATATGCTTAACATCTCTGTTGAAATCAGTGGACTGAAATACTTAGCTTTGGCTGTATTTTGTCTATTGGCTGGATTGCATCCATTATAAATGTAAATGTACGCTACTAAAATATTAATGATCAACTTTGGATGTAATTTAAAAGTAGCTGACATTACTTGGGAAACATTTTTAACCTGTCTTCATTGATAAAAATAGGGCTGAAATTATTTGCTCTAAAACTAAAAAAAGAAACTAATCATGGACCACGAGGTTGTGGTGGAAAGTGCTGTTGAGTCATGGCCAGCTTACAGCAACCCTGTAGGGTTTTCAAGGCAAGAGATGTTCAGAGGTGGTTTGCCATTGCCTGCTGTAGCACAATTAAAATATATCATTTTCTGAACATTAAGCCAGCATGGTTTGTAAAGCCCTTACTTTCCAGAATGTATAGGCTACCTGGAGCCAGAGTTCAGACTCTTAAGACTGGATGGATGTTGTAATGCCATATTGAAGGGGGAGTATGACCCTACTCCTCTTTACAAGCTGTAGTTTGAACTTTCCCTCTGAAGGAACAGATCGGCCCAGCGGTCTATGAATACTACTCAGGTCCCTCTCTTCTTAACTAGTCTCTTCGGGGATTGGTTTTAAAAGTATAAGTCAGGCACCAAGGTTTTCTCAAGATAAAATAAAACTGTAATTTATTGGCAGAACACAACAGGGGAATATCGGTTGTTTGTACAAAGGACTCTTTGTTGCTGAAAGGGCTGGCACTGGTCCTCACGTTCACTCAACTCTTCTATTATACTCTTTCCTGTCTTGCTTTGTGGTTCCTCTATAGCTGTGTCTTACTGGCCTCTTTGAGTCACAGCTGGCCTCTACACAGCTGTCTAGACCCTGCCAGAGTTCAGCCCTCCCACAGCCACATCTCACAGGCTCGCCAGGACTGATGTATGTTAGTGTTTGTGTTCACTTAGTTCACTATGACTGAGTCTGTTCCTTCCTAGAAACAGAATTCTCCACAGAGTCTCTTCAGAAGGCGAAAGTCGCTTCACTCCCTCAGCGCTTCCCTTTTGAGTCTGTTAACGAACAAAACCTGAAAGCTCTGAGCCCAAATGACCCCCTCCTCACTCTGTCATGTGACTCAGCAGGGCTCTATGAACACACTCTGATGGTCATAGGGTTTTTGTTGTTGTTGTTATTTTTTTCTTTAATCCCGTCACAGGAAGATACAGATAAGGAAGCACCACTGAAAAGACCTCATGTCTCTCTTTGTATGTCTGTCTTGATTTTGGTAATCTTGCTTTTCTTTTAAAGAGAGGAGTTTTTAATATTTGGTGGTATGGGAGGCTTACCCTCATGTTAAAATTGTGTATATTTTGCAGCAGTTTTATTCAGTGATACTGAGAAAAAATCTCATGCAAGGACTGAAAATTATTTTATCACATTTTCTCAATTTTGACAGCTGCAACAACCCTAGCCCCCAAATGAAAAAGCCAAAATTACTTCCCAAATATTCACAATGTCCAATGTTCCAAATCTCATATTTGAGAAACTCTGAGATTAGTTGCATCATCTCATTATTTTTTAGTGTCTTGCTCTTTGCAAATGAGCTACAGCTGTACCAAAGTTTATTTGTTCAGGGTAAGATAATTAAAAATGCTGTAGTTATGTGCATAAGCAGAATTATCATCTATACCCATTCAGCTGCTCCACACCAACAAAGTGTAATTTGAAAGTATGTGCTGGCTTAGTCTTAACAGAACAAGTCAATCCTAAACAGAATAACACCCTTCTGAGCCTTAGATTTAAACAATTCTAACTCTGCTTAGGAGTGTGCTGTAGTGTTCAGCAGGGAGAAGGTTTGGCATTCATAGTGAAGACTTACAATTAGGATACCAGTCAACTGCTTTCCTATTTTACAGTGTCATAAAAGCTCATATATAAGAGGTAGCCTACCTTCTGCACTGCATCTTGTTGTCATCCAATTAATGCAGGAGTGATGGCCCTTTCTTTCCTAGCCCTGGAAAAGTCATGATCTCTTTTGCTCATCCTTATTTAGGAATCAGATAAAACTTCACCGTGTTCTCCAAAGAGCTTCTGAACTCTTTTCTTAATAGCCAAATTAGTCTTCAGTTAAACATAAGAAGCAGCCTTGTGTGCTGTTTATAATGAGAAAGGAAGTTACAAGTGTGTTTGAAATTTTAAAAATGTGTATTTCAGGCATATCTGAACCAGGACTGTGTGATTCTGGAGGAAACAAGCTCCCAGTTAGCTGTCACAGTGTTCCAGGTCCTAAATGTAAATATTTGAAATGGTCCACCTGCTCCATAGGTTGATCTGCTACTGATTATTTGTATTTCTTTATCCTTCTTTTTTTGCTGAAAAGAACCTTTGACTTGGTAACATTAATATCTAAACCCTCATTGGAGCAGAACTCCACAAAGGAATGTATCAGCTTTTGAAGGCCAACCACAGATCTTGACAGGAGAGCAGCATTGCCCACGTTTAGGAGACAAGGTATTTTGGCATGAGTCAGGCAAGGTGAATGGAGTTCATCTCTGGAGATATGAGGAATTAAATCATCAAGGTACAAGTTAAATAACAACAGGGCAAGGACACATCCTTACTTAACTCCTCTGCTCAATGTGATGGTTCAGTTCACCAGATGAACCACTTCTCACTTGGACTGTAGGCTGGTCATATAATTGTTTGATCAGAAATAGGAGATGCTTGTCAATAGATGAATTATTCAGTTTGCCCCATAGTCTTTGCCTGGGCACCAAGTCGAAAGCTGTTCTAAGGTCCATGAAGGCAAGAGCTAGCAATCCATCTTTTGAGCTAGTATACTTGTCAACAATGAATTGGAGAGTGTGATGATGATCAACTGCACTAAATGTCCAGCAGTTGGAACCATTCAATTGGCGTGAAGGGACTTTCATATGATCTGGTGTTTTGGTAAACTTAAGTTTGTGAATTATCCAGAAGGTAGACATTTCTAGAACAATTCTCTCTTCTTACTGTTTTAACAGATTAATGCTTTAAACAAGGCACCAGGAAAACTGTTTAACAAGTACCTTGTACAAGTATATAATAATGTAGATGAAGTTAATATTGCTGGCCCTGACTTGGATAGCCCAGGCAAGCCCGACATCATTCAATCTTGGAAGCTAAGCAGTGCCGAACCTGGCAAGTACTTGGAAGGGAGACCTCCAAGGAATATCAGGGTTGGGTCTCAAAGGCAGGCAATAGTAAGCCGCCACTCTGAAACAGTAAATTAAATACATATTCACTGCACAATATAATAAATTATATTAGCAGAATGCTGAAAATAAATTAAACTGTTATTTAAAATGTGCTACAATAACTTTGGTCTCTGTAGCAAACCTAAAAGGGAGAGGCTAGAATGAGAGGGTAAAGCAGGGTTTTGTAGCTATCTTCCTGTGATTATGCTCAGTCCAGTGCTTTCTGTCTCTGCTCGCTTTTAATCTTTTTGTTGAAAATGCCCCCAGACTCCTTTTCTGGGCCTCATTCAACAGGCCAGTTTGGAACTGATCTCTACCACTGGGATGTGGTGGAGAATAACAAAGTGGAGGCCTGATGGCAATAAAATGATAGCGTTAACTTATTATTTTTGTTTGTCTTGAAACCATCAAAAAAGGCTGGGTCCAAGTTAGCCTTTATTGGCATAAATTGCCGATACAGATTATAAAATTTATGAGCAGATTAAAAACACACCTATAAAAATACTATTTGTGGCAGCCGTAATATGTTAGCACTGTTCTGGCTGTCTAGCTATAAACCAGCATGAAATGATTTGTAAAAATTTCTGGCCAAGTCTTAAAGGCAGATGAAGAGAGATAGTTTTGTGTGCATGCCTGCTATGCATTTCTGATTATTTTAATGAACAAGTGTGGTCCTGTGATACAGGGGGATTCCCTCCCCCCCCCCCTTTAGTGCTGAGCCCAGCACAACTTAAGGGTTTTTCTGGGCTGCATGGCCATCATTGCCAGGATATGCTGCTGCTGGGCCCAGCATGATCACAGGTTGCACTGTTGCTGGTGGCGGCTGCTAGGCCCGGCAGGGTTCCCAAGCTGTACCACTGCTGAGCCCAGCAAGTTTCCTAGGCTGCATCTCTGCCACTGTACCCAGCAATGCTCCCTGGCTGTGCTGCCACTGTTGAACCCAGCATGGTTCCCCTGTCCCACCAATGAACTCTAGAGGTACTTTACTTTGGGGGGGGGGGGGTTAGTGCCCTGTGTAGTTTTTATTTTATTTTATTTTATTTGCAAACCTGGGAGTCTTCCAAGTTTGAAAAAAGATCTGTTTAACCTCTGTGTGACCCTGATCCACAAATTTAGATAGCCATAGATGGGGGCCATGGGTAGGTAACAGTGTATATATAGATTGGATAAAGAAAAAGCTAAACACAAGGCTATTTTGACTTGGGCCAAACTGCACATAACCTCTGAGCAACAGTTTTTTTGGGGGGAAATAGTGCAAAGCCTGAATGTGAAATGTCTCACCCACCCCAAGGTGTTCCCTGATCATACCAGCAGTCCATCTTCTTTTTCTTCTGTGACAGAAGTTAAACATCAGGTAATCTCTTAAAGGTATGACTTATGATGCCAGGACAAACTACACAGATTAATTGTATTTGGATGTGTCCATTGAATTTGCATATCTTTCCCCTATATACAGGGTTCAGAAAACTGGACTTTTCTTGGTAATAGTAGAATATAAACTTTACTCTGTGACTCTGAGGCAGCCACTACAATCTGTTTTCCTACTGCTAAATGCAGTGATGCTTTTCATCACTGGTGGGTTGATAGGTATCTCTCTGCTTTTTGCTTTGGCTGAAGCAAGAACCTCAGCAGTGTTAAGCATTCTGGCAAAATCTTCCTTTATTGTTCTACTGATCTGCTTATTTTGTAGTTGAGGAGAATATAGTAGATGAGCATGGATGGCCTACTTTGGAGAAGATTTGAACAGTTTTCCTGATTGAGGATGTTGCATTTTGACAATGCCTTGGTTCCGTGTGTTATTGTAAAATCCAGATATATGGGCAGAATGGTCTTCCGTTGCTACTTGCTAACGTCTTCATAAATTAGTCAATCCTTTCTGTCCTGTAATTGCTTACTATTTTCAAAAATAGCCTAAATTCTGCCATAGTTAAAGCTTTACTTAACTCTAGTAAGTACTTCGCTGTAATTAGAAGACGCAGCCGGGATTTACTGTTTGTCACTTTCATGGTCTCGGGGCTCAGGGGGAGCAGGCAAGGTGGCCATTCAGCTGGTGGAGTGTCTGCATAGCCAGGTCCAGAGACGAGGGCCTGGATGTCATGTCGGTGTAGCCGATGTCAGGTGGGTGCGTAGAGGGGTCAGGCAGCCTGGGGGTCTTACCTGTCCACCCTTCAACTATTTAGCCAGGTGCCATGCACCTTTTACCTTGTCTGTTCACCGCAGCTTGCTCAACCACCCTTGCTGGTTGCTGGGTTGTTATGGGTTATGGATGCATGTTCATAAATGTCACAGGTTTGGGCACAGAGATGGATCCCATTGGTTAGGGAGGTAGTGCCTGTGTGCCTGCATCCCATGGCTCTGGGACTCCCCTTAAGGTCCTGGGGTAAAATGAATTCCGCTGCATGCCCAGCTTGGGGGCTGTTGGCATGGCTTTCAAGGTGGGAAGGAAACCATGCAGCAGCCGATGCCCACATGGCTTCCAGAGAGTAGCCACTCCTTGGTAGCACCCCGGCAGGTGGGCTGAGGGTGTGGGGGTTCATCAGGTGGTAGGCAGGTTGCCTGATATGGGATCCATCTCTATACAGTGCCAATGCTCCTACGGTTGTAACCAATAAAAGTTGTGGCCTCTTTATTCTCCAAATCAATGTGGTCTGTGTTAATTCCTCACCTGGGGACCCTCTGTACCCATTTGTGAGCTGACAGAGCTAACATTTTACTTGTTTTCATCTTAATATATGCAGGAAGAATACTGAACAGCTGAATTTCTGCCTTTATACTGTAAGTTCTGCAATAAAGTGGGGATGTCAAGGGTCCCCACACCTCTACCACCTGGAGAGATGTCCAGTGGGCCTATAGCTGAAAGCTGGTGTTATACACAGGTAATGATCATATCTTCTGTGTGTTTATGAATTCTGTTTTCTGTACTGGTGGTCTTCATATTATTCCTGTAGAACAGGAATCTTCCAGGTTTACCTCTCATTAGTAATGATAATGGCAATCTTGGAAGGGGTAGTACAAGAAAGTTATGCTAAAGTAACCAGAAGCCAAAAAACGAACTGGGGATAACTTCAGAAAAAAAGTAGAATTGCTACAGATTGCTGTTGAAGTGAACAATTGAGGGTAGTAGCAAGAACACTGTTGAAGTGAACAATTGAGGGTACTAGCAAGAACACTGTAGGACTGAAGAGACTCGGGAAGATTTTCAGCATTTGTTAATTGCTGATTTAGCTCACTTAGCCTTTTAGTATTGATCGACTGGTTGATACTTTCATCCACTTTTTGAGACAGTCTAGTTCTTTGGAGGTCTCGTGTATTCTCGCATAAAGTAGTGGGAGGAGGTGATGACTGAGAGAGGGATTCGTACTCAGGGATAGTGATCAGAGGAAGGTGGTTACTATCAACACATCTTTCCTACATAGAAGTCCAAAATATGTCTTTTCAAGTTAAAGAAGACAGTGACATAAGCGATAACACTACTACCCCAAGTAGAACTAAATGTATATTTGCCAGTAGAATCTTGAGGTAGGAACCCATTTAAAACGAGTCAATTAGATGGAATACAGAAATTAGCCAAAAAGACCCCTGCAGCATTAACTTGAGGGTCTTTGGAGTGTCTTATAGAAAGGAAGAAATTAGAGAGGGAATCATTTGGTTAAAAGCCCATGGCCTTACATAAGAGCTGGTCATCCTTCCCAATCCTAGTATTAAAATTTCCAGCAATCAAAAGTCCTGCCAAAGGGTATTTCAGCTCAAGGTTCACAACATACGCATTTAAACAGTCCCCTTGCTCTGAGAGAGCAGCTCTGTTGGTACATGGGGGTAAATATATATTCATTACAAGCAATCTTAAATAAGACAGTTTGAGAAGAAATGCTTGGGCTGGAGGAGGGAAAGAAGACAGAATGACAGACTCAACTTTTAGCTGCATTGAGTCCAAGCAACGCAAGCCTGCTTTACGACAGCCCATATGCCCAGTTTTAGAAGCCAAAATCAAACAAGAAATCTACCCTTCTAACTGTATTTCTCTTTGGACCCAAGTTTCTTGGAGTAGAGTGATGTCAAAACATTTGAGAAGAATCCAAAAACCATCCATGGTAACCATCCAGCAATATTCCAGGATAGTAGTTTAAGATTGTATTTAGATAGTCAATCTCAATTAACTTTTCCAAGGATCCATCATAATTAAAAAAAACAACACTGCCATTCATGATATTTTTGGGTGAATCCAACAAAAATGATTCTTTTGGAGGCAGAGCAAGTTGGTCTACAGGTTTGGTATATACTGGGGCTACAGAATTATGTGTGTTATTTGATCTTTCTTCCCCACAATTAATTTTAACATGGGATTCAAAGCCATCAGAAGAAAACACATAAGTAGACAACTTGGTGGCAAAGTCAGATGCACTGATTGGGCTGGCTTTAGCAGAGTGGTTGCTATGTTTCAAGCAAAGTCTGATGAACATGCCCTTGAACAGCTTCAGTTTCAAACACTATTATATGATCTTTTATTAATGGGTCTGTGTGTTTTATATTGAGCTGAGTCAGGTGTTCATCAGGGTCACATCTTTCGGACTTCTGGCCAATAAGTAAGAAGCTTTTTGGTGCTTGATTAAGCTGTTCTCTAGATCCAAAATAGGATTGCTATTACTCAGGGTGTCCCATTTTGCGGTAGCTAGACCTTTGTCACCTTCTTTGGAGGAAAAGATTTAAAGTAAAGTATGTAAAGAATATTTAAGCCAATCCAAGGTGGCAGAAAAAAAATCCTCATTCTGGGATGTATCACCAAGTAGATTTGCAAGGGGTGGCCTCATTTCAGCAGACTGATTGTCCACTTTGCTAGAGACAGGCTTTAGGACCACCAAAGTATTATTGACCAGAAGGAGAACTGGGTCAGAGTTTATTAAATAACTTGAATCTATTGAGATCACAAGATTGGAAGTGAGGGGAATCTTAGCACAAAGATCGGGGAGCAAAGGTTTAGGAGATCCTTCACAAAAACTGTGGAGGGAAAAAATTCAAAGGAGGCCAAAAAAGTCTCATTTTAAGTAGCATCAGAGGTATTGTTGAGCTTTCAAAAGTTTACATTATTCTCAAACCAGATTTAAAATATGGAAGGTATTCAGCACTGATAAGATCAATAAAATGAAATTCAGTTCTGAAGATCAACAAAGCTCTCGCATTTGTGTGCTAATTTGCTGCCATTCATTGATCTTGCTGCCTTGATCCAATCTCAGCCTCACTTATGCATCTTAACTCTGACTGGTCCTTCCTGACACTTCCACCTCCCCCCCCCCCAACTTCTTGAGTTCTGTAAGGGAAGATCTTGTCTCACTAACCTGTTAGTGTTCTTTGAGGGAGTAAACAAACATGTGGACAAGGAGGACCCAGTAGATGTTGTTTACCTTGACTTCTAGAAAGCCTTTGATAAAGTTCCTCGTCAAAGGCTCCTAAGTAAGCTCAATAGTCATGGGATAAAAGGACAAGTCCTTTTCTGGATCAAAAACTGGCTAATTAAAAGGAAACAGAGTGAGTGTAAATGGGCAATTTTCTCAGGGGAGGGAGGTAAGCAGTGGGGTACCACAGGGATCAGTACTCGGTCCAATGCCTTTTAACTTGTTTATTAATGATTTGGAGTTGGGAGTAAGCAGTGAAGTGGCTAAATTTGCAGATGATACAAAGTTGTTCAGGGTGGTGAGAACCAGGGAGGATTGTTAGGCACTCCAAACAGATCTGTCAAGGATGGGTGAGTGGACATCAACGTGGCAAATGGGGTTCAATGTGGCCAAGTGCAAAGTGATGCATATTGGAGCTAAAAATCCTAACTATAAATACATGTTGATGGGGTCCGAACTGCCAGAGACTGACCAAGAGAGAGATCTTGGAGCCGTAGTAGATAACGCAATGAAAATGTCAAGACAGTGTATATCTGCAATGAAAAAGGCCAACGCTATCAGCCAGTATCATAATGCCCCTGTATAAATCGATGGTGCAACCTCCTTTGGAGTACTGTATACAGGTCTGGTCGCCACACCTCAAAAAAGATATTATAGCACTTTCCCTATGAAGAAAGGTTGAAGTGCTTGGAGAAATGATGCTTGGAGAAATGATGGCTGAGGGGTGACATGATCGAGGTTTATAAGATTATGCATGGGATAGAGCAGGTAGAGAAAGAAGTCCTTTTCTCCCTTTCTCACAATACAAGAACTCGTGGGCACTCCATGGAATTGCTGAGCAGTCCGGTTAGAACAGATAAAAGAAAGTACTTCTTCACCCAAAGAGTGATTAACACGTGGAATTCACTGCCACAGGAGGTGGCGGCGGCTACAAGCATGGACAGCCTCAAGAGGGAATTGGATAAATGTATGGAGCAGAGGTCCATCAGTGGCTATTAGCCACAAAGTATAGATAGGAACTCTGAGTCTGGGGCAAGTGATGCTCTGTATTCTTGGTGCTGGGGGGGGGCAACATTGGGAGGGCTTCTAGTGTCCTGCCCCCACTGTTGGATGGGCCATTGGCTTCTCTTATGTTCTTATGTTCATTTATGTAAAGCTTGAAGAAATTTTGTTTCAATGTGTCTGAAGAAGTGTGCTTGCACACGAAAGCTAACGTCTTAAATAAAACTTTGTTGGTCTTAAAGGTGCCATTGGACTCAAACTTTGTTTTGCTGCTTCAGACCAACATGGTTACCCACTTAAATCCAGTTTTAACCAGAACTTTGTAAATAACCTTTTTGACACATAGGCCTCTTTACAGCTGGAAATCTTCCCTTTTTCTTAGCTGAACTTCTGGGCTTTCAGGTTCTTAGCCAGGTTCTGATTTGAGTCCATGTTTGGCGGTTCTTGGACCTAAATTGCAGTACCTGGTCACTAAGTTTAAAAAAATGTTCTTCA
This sequence comes from Lepidodactylus listeri, assembly GCA_029233225.1. Classification (NCBI taxonomy): domain Eukaryota; kingdom Metazoa; phylum Chordata; class Lepidosauria; order Squamata; family Gekkonidae; genus Lepidodactylus; species Lepidodactylus listeri. Next base: position 51,185,023 of record JARCFY010000010.1, on the reverse strand, counting down.
TGAGCCGCAGTCCAGCAGTCCATGTTGCCCAAGTCATGTGTAGGTACAAGTGCAGACACCATCCGTTAATACAGGCAAGAATTAACCACTGCTCTGAAGTGCAGGCCAACTATGTCTGTGTTGCAAGACATTATGTAAAATTGATGTCTGAAACAAGAGGGAGATTTCGTTCACCTCCCCCATACCTATTAAAAATGTTCAGAGCCCTGAAACTCTCAGCAATTTCCAGTGTTCGAGGGACACTCCTTGTCCATTATGAACTAAACTAAACTGGTATTTCAATAAAAATCTATCACTCTTTGTGAGATCTTTATTTTTTTGTATATAGATTTCTTGGTTTGTTAAACTACTATTACCTGAAAGACATGCTGCTTTCTGCGGCAGTTTAGAAGTAGCAAATGCTAGCACTGCACTAATGAACTTCCCTTAATGTACATAAAATTTGGTTTTTTACCAGTTTCCTCCAACATAAACTTCAGTACCTCTTTTATATTTCTCCTTGCACAGTGTAAACCGTACAATTGATCTTACGTAGGATTTTATCCATTGCTAGTTGAATGTTAAGTTGGAATAAAGTTAATTTAGCAAATTGACATGATTGTCTGCATCTCTTATTCAGGTTAAAGTTGTAAAATTTTCTTATATGTGGACCATTAATAACTTCAGCTTCTGTAGAGAAGAAATGGGAGAAGTTTTAAAGAGCTCTACTTTTTCATCAGGGCCAAACGACAAAATGAAATGGTAAGGTGGTATTAATTTAACAGGGATTTTTTTCATTTGTTCTTTAAGTGTTAAGATTATATAAATAAATAATGAGGCAAGTCAGTTTTATGGCAGAATGTGTCTGCGGCATTCAGAGTTTAAAACCCCCACTTTGCCCTGGGAGTGTTTTACTGTAGCCTACCTTGCAACGTAGTTATAATAAAATCCCTGGTTCTTGCCTCTGGCTTTTGTTACAGAAGATATTGCAGGTATGGACTGGTTTGACTCTGCTGCTGCTGCTGCTGTTCTTGCAGCTTTATATATTTTTGTCTGATATTCTGTTTGAATACCAAACCTATGTAGAATCACAAAGTTACAGTTGTGCCAATCCTGTTTTTGCTGCAAACTGGGGGCAGGGTGATAGTTTAAATGTGATAAAGTAGTTAATAAACAATACTACTCCATGTCTGACATACAGAATTCCTTGGGGAAAGGATGGAATATGAATGCAATATACTAAAAAGTTCTGTTTGGTTTCCACAAGTCCTTGAACAGGTCTAAATGAGCACTGTAGCTTTTAATTATTAGGTATTAGAATTTCTTGTGTATGGTGAAGAGGTTCTTTATAAATATTAGTAATCTGTTGCTAAAACATCCCCTTGTGTTATCCCTGGCTTTCAAAACCTGCCTGAATCTTTGGTATTCCTTTGGTAAATCTTTGTCATGTACGTATGAAAAAGGAGGTTCCAAAGCCAGTGAGAGGTCACTGAGAATACCTCTTTGCATATCCTTACTAAATTTACCTGAGAAATTTGCATGGTTGCTGTTAGCAGATTATACTAATCACAGTACTGCATTACACAAGAGGTAGTTGGCAAGACATGTGTGGTGCTGTTTTTTATGTGTGGGAAATGAAAAATTAAATGACTGAATCTTATTATGCTTCTTTTTTCTACGCATTTTAAAATTTATCTCTTCATACCAGTTAGTGATAAGCATTTTTATATCCCGTTTTATTAAAGCAAAATGCACTTGGGTATGAAGATGAATAAAATGAAGATTTTATGCAGCACAGATGTATTTTTACGAACAAAGATATACATACACCTAAAATTTGCATTGAAACATGAAAAGTGCTGAGCTGGCAAGCATTAGCACTTGAGTTTCTGGAATGTTTAACTGTTATCAAGCCATGATGGCAGGTCAAAAGTTGTATGTAACTAGGCAGAAAGAATATGATGATGAGAAAGGAGGGAGACATTGATAATGCAGTCTGAGTTAAAGGTAAAGGTTTCCCTTCCTCAAAAGCCAGTCGAATCTCACTCTAGGGGCAGTGCTCATCTCTGTTTCCAAGCTGAAGAGCTAGCACTGTTCGAAGATTTCTCCGTGCTCATGTGGCCGGCATGACTAAATGCCAAGGCGCACAGAACACTGTTACCTTCCCACCAAAGTTTATCTACTTGCAATTTCTTGCTTTTGAACTGCTAGGTTGGCAGGAGCTGGGGCCAGAGACAGGTGCTCATTCCGTCACGCAGCACTCGGGTCTCGAACTGCTGATCTATAGACCTTCCGGTCTGCAGTTCAGCATCTTAACCTCTGAGCCACCACGGCAACCCCAAGCAGAGTTACGACTTTACAAACCCGTTGGACCAATAGACTTAAGAGGAGCACACTGTACTTAGAAAGACTGCACTATACTTCTCCCCACTAGAACTGGAAACTTGAAGATTTTTGTGGAAACCTTGAAGCACACTGCAAACACAAGGGTTAGAAACTTGTAGGGTGGTGTGTCGTCCCCCCCCCCCCCCCCGGAAAGATAGCTCCTTGAGATTATCTGCCAGAGGCTTTGTTCTGTGTCTGTAAGCATATGAGACTAGGAGTCTTGTGCATACATATCTTTGGTAAGTTAGGGCTTTAAAGATCAACTGTGTATAATTGGTGATTCTTACATTCATTGTAGGTGCCTGAGAGTAAACCCAAAAGGATTAGATGATGAAAGCAAAGATTACCTTTCATTGTATTTACTTCTAGTTAGCTGTCCAAAAAGTGAAGTGAGAGCAAAATTTAAATTTTCTCTCTTAAATGCAAAAAGAGAAGAAACAAAAGCAATGGGTAAGTACATTTCCTTTCCAAGACTGAGATAACTTTCAGTTTGAGAAATAAATATAGGGACTATGGCCTCAGGTAAGGTGATCATTTAAACAGCATGTTTTCACTTTTTCCAAAGCACCACCCCCTCGTGAATGCCAAATCAGACCTTTTGAAAGAGGCAATAAACCATGACCACTTGTGCATCCGAGTTTTATATGTAAAACCAAATTAGATGGCAGTATTCCACCGATCTTTGACTAGAATTTTTGGCTTTTTAAACTAATGAACATTGAAAATTGAAGAAGTGGTACTGGAGGGAGGGTGTATTTAAACATTTCTTCTCCGTGACATTTCCTCAATTAAATTACCCCCCAAGCCACATTGCAATTATGTTGGCAGCAACTTAAGGTGAGTGAGGCTTTACATCAGAAATGCAATGTGGTGTAATGGATACAGAGTTGGATTAGGACCAGGAAGACTCATTTGAAAATCCCTGCTTGGCATAATACCTTGGGCCAGTCACACCTCACCCCATCCCGGCAGTTGGGAGGCTAAAATGGAGGTGTGGAAGTCTATATATGCCATTCTGAAATTCTTGGAGGAAGGGCAGGATAAAATGTGCTTAATAAATTAACTCCTCATGCCTTTTATGAAAGAGCACCCACTCCCAGAACCACTTCTTAATATTCAGAGCAGTCATTTGAGGCTAAATGGTAAAAAGAGAAGGTTGCATTGTATTAAGTATTTTACACAATTTCATTTCCTGCCTAAGGTGCCCTTCAGTTTCAGCTGATCATGGTTATGTCAAGCAAATGCTTTTCTCTTTGTATGTACATTTATTATTCAAAAGAGGCTTGCCCCATTTCTTTGACTACTGATAGGCTTCTTAATAATAATAGTAGTTGGCCAACAAATATCCATGCATATTTTTAGGAAAAATATTTTACTAATAGATCTATTCACCATTTAGAAAAATATACAGATATCTATTAGCCACTTTATCACGTTCACTAAATAGATGTTATTGCAGATAGGGTGTGGCTTGCTTGTTCTATCTATCCTGCAGCAACATATTACCAGTTTGTCGCACTGTGATTTCTGTAATAGCACTTAAACTAAGAACTTCATGAAGTTATTGTTTTTTGTTTGTGAAAATATATGGTGGATTAAATTTCAATTGCACAGCACTAGAAAGCTGTTTTAGTAATAAGGGCCCCTTCACAGTTAGTTACTAATATTAGCTTTGGATCGTGTGGAAAGTATGTGTAAGGATCAATAGTGATGCAATACTTGCCCACTTCCCCAGTAGTCCCATAAGACCTCCGGAACACAGATGCTGTTGATTGCGGGGCTCATGTCCCAAAGAGGCATGAAGCCTAGAGTGCTGCCCTGAAGTGGGGCTACCGCAGTGGTTCTGTGCCAGTGAGATTTCCACTGACATAAAAGGAAGGGGAAGGTGATTTCTTATATCTTCCTCACTGCATTCCTTCAGTCTGCAAGCCTTTTTGTCTACTTGAGTCCCACAGCCTCCAGCATCAGGATTTTAGAAATCTTGAGAGCTGCTGGGGAAAGCAATAAGGGAGAGCCAAGTAATGATGTGCATGCTCCCTAGGATCCAGATCAGCATATTTTCATGCATATGGTAATATGTAATTTCTGTGTTCAGTTATGCTTTTCATTTAGGTATATTTAGTTCTCTGCCTTTTGCACATGTGGTAACAAATACTAATAAGTGAAATTGCTGTAGGTGTGCTTTGATTAATGGGCCTGGGGTCAAATTTCACTTGGTATAGACTCACTGATGAGAGTCAGGAAATTATTACATAGCTTTTGGTACAGAAACTGAAGCTCAGCAACAATCAGTTACTGAAAAGCAACCTCTGTTATTAATGGATAAATAGTGCAATCCTCTGCACAGTTATTCTAGTCTAAGATTGTTGAAATCAATTGGCTTAGACTGGAGTGACTCTTCATAGGAGGGCATCATAAGGATTGTAAAGCATTCAGCACACTAAAGTGCTGTCTGAAACGTATCTAGGGAGCTAGTTGCAAAAATAAAAATTGAGTTCTGTTCCATGCCTCCAAACCCTGTTCCTTAGGGCCCCGAGGGGGGGGGGGAGCCAACAAAATCACACTGGAAGTCCTTGTATCTATGGAAATGCTGTGTCAAATCCAACCCATTATCTGGGGGAATTCAGTATTTGAATTTCATTTATTTTTAATAGTTCAAGCTGCAGTAACATTTCATTAACAAAAATCTTTTTTCTGTTTAATGCTACTCTTAACTGTTAAGGATATAGAGAATGGTGATGATTTTAGTTAACTAAATATATTTATTTATTTTATAATTTTGATTTGTGACTCTATCCCTGAATACTCAGGGCTCTGAGTGATGAACAACAATACCAAAATACATCAGAATAAATACAAGAAGATAAAATAGTTCAGTGGTTTAAATAAATCAATTCACAGAGTCAAATTCTCAACTCTGTCACCACTTCGTATAAATAATGGAACAGAACTGGGAAGGGAAGGAGGGGGTGGGTGGGAGAAGGAGAGGGAGTGCCAGACAAGATGTTGACTGTCGCTTCCCTCAACCAAAGGCCTGGTGAAATATCCCTGCCTTACAGACCCTGCGGAACTGCATCAGATCCTGTGGGACACAGATGTTATTTGCCAGAGTTCCACCAGGCAGGGGCCAGGGCTGCAAAGGCCCCGGCCCTGGTAAAAGACAGCCAGATGTCTTTCGGGCGGGGGACCCACCAGTAAGTTGTTCTTGTCAGAGTGTAACACTCTTTGAGGGACATATCGGAGGTGGTCCTGAAGGTACATAGGTCCTAGACTGCTCAAGGCCTTAAAGGCCAGTACCAAAACCGTGAGCCTGATCTGGTACTCCACTGGAAGTTCAGCTGACGCAGCACAGGTTAAATATGTGCTGTCTGTGGCGTTCTCATCAGGACTTGTGCCTCTGCATTCTGGATCAGTTAGAGGTTCCGGATCCGTTTCAAGGGCAGGCCAGTGTAAAGCAGGTTACAGTAGTCCAATATGGAGGTAACCGTCGCATGAATTACTGGGGCCAGGATGGGGCAAGACAGGTGTGTCCAGAATAATGGCCAGAATCCAGAAATCCTGACTAACCCCATGGGATTTTACAGGCACTCCAGGGCTTGTCCAGTTCCCTTTATGACTGCAGTTCTTCATGCTGGGACAAAAGCTTCCCTCCTAAGGTCTCTCAAGCTTTTGGAGTAGCTGCTTCAGCAAGGAGATCTGCAGTCAGAAGAGAGGGGCTTCAGACCCCTGCAACAAGTACTGCCTTCCATTTCGGAATCGTGGCCAGTTGCTGAACAAGAATATATTATGCAAATTTTTCCAGCTTGATTTTTAAAAAATACGACTTGCCTCAGTACCAGTGTTATGGTGTTTTTTCGTGCGGCCTTGGTCAAACCAAGTTACCAGTACATAGTGTATTCACTGGTAGGATTTAATGTTGTGTTAGTTTGCAATGAATCAAGTAAGTTATGTCTTGAATAAGCCTTTGAAGCAAATTTTACTTGAAGGTGCACATCTTTTATACTAATACGTTGACTTAAGCTAACTTTGATTTTACTTAGATTTCACTGTGACCTCATATGTACAGATTTTAAAGTGAAGACTGTTTAATTGAGCATGCTTATTCTTTTTTATTCATTTACTACTAGAAAGCCAAAGAGCATATCGATTTGTTCAAGGCAAGGATTGGGGTTTTAAAAAATTCATTCGGAGAGATTTTTTACTCGATGAAGCAAATGGTCTTTTACCAGATGATAAGCTTACATTATTTTGTGAGGTAGGTAATCAACACTACTTTTTAAACAGAATATTTCCATGACTATAAATGAGAAAGGTTGTGTGTGTTTGTTAAATGTTACATTTATTCTCTCTGTGTTGAAGAAACACCCTGACAATTGTTTTTTAATAATAAATGTGAGAATGTTTGTAAGTGTTGTACATTGTTTGTGAAGAGGCTTAGGTTGAAGCGAACCAGAGTTGGAGACTTTCTGTAGTCTTGTTGAATGGTTGAATGGGGAGGATTGGAAGCAGTTAACATTTTTTAAAACTTTAGTAACATTTCCAGTGCCTTGACACTTACTTGGATGTGTTGTTCTTTCAGAGGACGTCCGTTGCTTGGGTAATTCTTGTGGTCCACTTCTGACTGTAGTGAGTCCTGCCCTAAGGCTTATGTTAGTGGGATTTCTCCTCACTGCCAAACAAAGCGGCTTTAACACTTAGTTGCATTTAATAATTGTGACTGGTTGCTTAGTTATTTCATGTGATACAGCTAGAACAGTGTTGAGGTGTAGTTAACCCGATTCCACATCAAGAGATCAAAAATCTGATTTTTTAAAAAAATGTCTTTGATTTCTGGATAGTTTTATAAATATATAAGGAGCTGTATTGGATTGCTGCAGATTACTTATCAAGTCCAGTGCTTGACTGTCCAGAGCTCTTCAGGGTCTTGGATGGAGAAACCGGGGATTGAATTTGGCACCTAATAAATGCAAAACACATGATTGCTTTGTGCAATTCTGTGTGAGGTTCTGGTCACCACACCTCAGAAAGGATATTATAGCATTGGAAAAAGTACAGAAAAGGGCAACTAGAATGATAAAAGGGTTGGAACACTTTCCCTATGAAGAAAGGTTAAAGCGCTTGAAGCTTTTTAGCTTGGAGAAACTATGACTGAGGGGTGACATGATAGAGGTTTATAAGGTTATGCATAGGATAAAGCAGGTAGAGAAAGAAGTACTTTTCTCCCTTTCTAACAATACAAGAACTCATGTGTACTCCATGAAATTTCTGAGAAGTCAGGTTAGAACAGATAAAAGGAAGTACTTCTTCACCCAAAGAACGATTAACACATGGAATTCACTGCCACAGGAGGTGGTGGCGGCTACAAGCATGGGATTGGATAAACGTATGGCTACAAGAGGGAATTGGATAAACATATGGAGCACAAGGTATAGATAGGAACTCTCGGTCTGGGGCAAATGACGCTCTATATTCTTGGTGCTGGGGGGGGGGGCAACAGTGGGAGGGTTTCTAGTATCCTGGCCCCACTAGTGGACCTCCTGATGGCACCTGGTATTTTTGGCCATTGTGTGACAGAGTGTTGGACTGGATGGGCCATTAGCCTGATCAAACATTGGCTTCTCTTATGTTCTTATCTGTCACCTGTATAATTTGTCCATCCACAGTTCAGTTTTGAAAAGCCCTAAAATTTGGAGCAATTTTGCTGAGGTAAATTCCAAATAGAAATGTGGCTTATACAAAATCATTGCTTCAGCTGGCTCTTTGCCCCATAGTTCTCCTTCAGTAATCCAAGCTAGTTAGGCCATGCCTCCTCTTGCTCCAGGCAAACCTATGCAAATCATTGTGTGACTAACCTGAGGCGGAGTGAGGCCACCTCTCCAGTTTGGATAGCCATGCCAGCTCCAAGCAGAATCTGTCAACCTAGGTTCCACGCCTTTTTTTTTTTTAATAGCCATTTTGTGAAGTAATTTAGTGAAGTTCAGAAGAATGGAAGAAGAAAAGATTTCCAGGAAGGCTCCTTTAGGGGCAGTCTAAGAAGAGGAATAAGGCAGTGTCAAAAGAAAAGCCCCTCCAACCCGGAGCTCCAGGCACAGGAGAGGAGCTGGAAAGTAACCCAGCACCAACATCATCTGCTGAAGACACAGCAAGATGATCTGAGGCTTCGAACTGTGCCCTTGCCAACTCGCTGCTGCTGGATGTTGTATGGAGGCAGATCACAGTGACCCACATGGAGCAGGCTGCAGCAGGAATCACCTGACAGGACCCAGAAGCCATGGGTTGGGAAGCAGCACGCAAGTTGGGGAAGGAGATGAGCATCCCTCCAGAGGACATCATGAGCCAGACATGCGTGGGGCGATGGTGGGGGCCTAGGCTGCACTCACCAGTTGGCTGCTGCTGCTCCCCATCCATGGAGGCCTCCCACCCCCCCCCCACCTTGTGGTTTGTCTGCTGCTAGGAAGAGGCTGGAGGGAAGGTTGCACCAGGCTCCAGCTGGCCAGCTGCGGAGGGGCGGCAGGACACGCAACAACAGGGCAAGGGGGTGGGCAAGGGAGTGCCAATGCACCTGCCTGGGGGAAGGAAGGGGGTGCTGCAGCTGTGAGAAGGGGGCTCAGGAGGTACCACCAGCTGCATGGAAGAAGCATGACAAGGACCTTCCTGGCTCTTGGCCAGAGCTGTTGAGCTGGGGAGAGAGGAGGCGCTCTTCAGAGAAATCGGGCTTTCCCTTCACCCTCTCAGCAGCCTCCTTGGTCAGTTGGTCAGGTTTGCCACTGGGGTTACACAGAGCAGGATGGAGCTCAGCCCTGAGGTGAAGGGAGGCAGCTGAGGGAGGGGGATAAAATGAGGGATGGCCTCCCTTTCGAGCAAGCCGTGCTCAGGGAAGGGACAGTGGCAGTAGTAGAGAGTCCTTCGGGTGGCCCAGAGAGTTGAAGGCCTGGCCTGGATAGGAAGTTGTGAGGCCTTGGCAGGAAGTTGGTGGGCTGGACACTGAGAGGCTCCATGGTAGCTATGGGCCTGGCTGTCCCAGGGTATGGCTCTTCAGTAACAAGCATTGCCAAGAAATTGTGTGCCTTACCAGAGGCAACCAATGGAGGACCTCAAAGTTCCCCTAAGTCAGGGGTGGGCAAACTGTGGCTCAAGAGCCGCATTCGGCTCTTTCACATATATTATGTGGCTCCCGGCCGGGCGGCTGGGGAAGCTAAATATCATTAGCAAACAAATTAATATCATTGGACAAATTAATATCATTATCAATATCTGCTTTTACCCCTTTTGTTGTTATTTTGGCAGTCTCATTTAATGTTAATAAAAAGCAAATTTGCTTATTTTCCAATAAAAGCAGGTAATATTTGTTCATGTCTTGTGGCTCTCAAACATCTGATGTTTATTCTTTGCGGCTCTTACATTAAGCAAGTTTGGCCACCCCTGTTCTAGGTGGCTCTTACGCTGAGCAAGTTTGCCCACCCCTGCCCTAAGTGGATGCTCCCGTAGTTGCCCTCCACTTGGATGCCATCCTCTCAAAAGACAGGGATAGCACTCTTAAAGATTCAGTGGATAGGAAAAATGAGATTGTGCTCAGGAAATCGCACAAGGTGTCCTCCCTCGCAATCAGGGCGTCACCAGTCCAGTCAAATTTCTGCAAAGCCATATTTATCTTGGCCGACAATTTACTTCAGGACATGGAGCCTTATCCCCTTACATTTAAGAGATCGCTTCTAAAGATTAAGAGGGCAGCAGAATTTGCTGCAGATGTGTACCAGGATACCATGCAGTTCTGCGCTAGGGCGCAAGCAGCGGACATTGTAGTCAGAAGAAATCTCTGGCTAAAACACTGGAAGTTAGACCCCTTATCACAATCCAACCTGTCTGCAGAAAAATTTTCTGGTAGACTGCTCTTCAGAGAGGAAGCTTTAGACAAGGCCTTAGTAGAAACAAAAGAAAAGAAGAAAGCCATGCTATCTCCTTTGGCCTCAAAGGAAACAGACAACAAAGGGAGGCCCTACAATTCCTTTTGTGGCTTCAGACCCTATGCCAGTGGTCAGGAAGGCAAGGATTTTAGAAACAACTGTGCCTTTAATTGCTGGTCATGGTTCCAACGCAAACAGTTTTCTCCCAACAAACAGGACAAGGCAGGTTCAGCAAAAAGAACTGCCATCTGACTACGCGATAGGGGGTCGCCTCCAGAACTTCACCCACATCTGAAGGCAGAACAAGACTGACCAGTGGGTGCTTTCCATCATTGAGTATGTTTACAAGATAGGGTTTGCATTTCCACCACACTGCAAGTTCATCCTGTTTCCACTGCCAGAAAAGCAATAATTGCTACAGGAAGCTGTAGAGTATCTTCTGACCATCAGGGTGGTCGACTCGGTACCTACCTCGCAGAGGTTCTACAGTACAATCCATGCCAATACACAGCCTTACCCTTTGGACTGGCATCCTTGTCAGGAGTCTTCACCAAGGTGCTGGTAGTGCTTGTGGCCCACCTGAGACAGCAGGGGATCCTCATATACCCTCTTCTAGAAGACCTGCTTGCTGGTCAGGACCAAGGACAGCAGATCAGCAGCAAGGGACTCAGAAGTGTCCATTCACCTGTTGCGGGAGCATGGGTTCCTAATAAAGTTGGGAAAGAGCCAGCTTACCCCATCCAAGGACCTGGTCCACCTGGGGGCCAGGATAGACATGGCGCCAGCAATGGTCTTTCTCCCACTTTTTCTGACCACTTAGTGGTGGTCATCCTTGGGGGATCTAGCGGCCTGTCATCCCCATAGCTCTCAGGACCCCAGCCAGTGGGTCTTCTCACAGTGGGGACTTCTCACAGCTGTAACCAATAAAGTTGTAGCCAGTTTATTCCAAACCAAGTTGTATGTGTGTTGTTCAAACTGGGGTCATAAAACAGGTTAACGGGTCATGGGGAATAGGAGAACTCCCTATCGCCAATCTGCCTCATACTCTCCCTTTGGTGCTAGGGCTGCAGGTGAATTTCGTCACTCTTCAATCTTAGGCCTATCAACAGAACCTAACAAAATTGTGGCAAATCTTACTACTCAGGAGGATTTGAGCAAGTGCACATTACTCAGAGTAATTGAAAAACTTGATGAATGTTGATTCTCTGGTGGAATATATTGCTAGTCTTGGGGAGAAGTACTTGAGAAATAAAATGCAAATCGCTCTGTATTATGTCAGTAACCTAAATTGCCTTAGTAAAATCCAGTAAGACTACTTACGTTACTTAAAAACTGAATCCAGTGAAGAAGGTTATGATCCCAGTACAGTGAGTGTTAAATATACATTGGCAGGTTATCACGGGCTGCTGTGGACTGATTAGGGGCTTAGGGGGATGATAGACTCTCTAACAGCTAACAAGTTTGCTTTGATCTTTGTATTTACTAGAAATGTGTACAAAAATTTCTTGGCAATATTACAACTTAATTATGTGTCATTATGTTGTGTAGGAAGAATAATTTAAATGTGGCCCTTGAGACTAAATGGTGCAAATATATTGCATCTTATTTCAGTTAGACAGACAAGCTAAATTAGGTATGTGATGAATTTGTTATGAATACAATTATTCAGTTGGTAAGTGGATGTATTCTGGGTCTGAAAGGATCCTTAGATTTTTATAAAATATTCCCAATTGAAATTGTTTCTGTTCCTGGCCAAATTTGTTTGGGAAGCAAATATTAATGAGGATAGGGGTTAAGAGATGCAGGGTAGAAATGTGTCACATTTTGTATCTAGTTCAGATGGACTTTGGTAAGTAGAATTTATCATTTGTTTTTGCAAAAATAATCCAGTCAGAGCTGCTCAGTTAATGCTTAAAACTTTTGTTAGAGGCATTGCAAGAATGAGACACTAGCTTTGAATCTTGACTTGAACCTTTCCCTATTTATGAAAGGTTGTGGAGTCGTGATAATGTGGCCTCCAGAAGAACAGCCTGTCCTTCTTTGAACCCCTCAGATAAAAGAAATCCTGCTACTCTTGTACTCTGACATGACCAAAACCTCTTCCTTCTAAACTTTGGTCCATTTGTATTCTATTTTGTGTTGTGGTAACCTTAAAAACAACTACATAAACCCATTCATTAGCAAACTTTTTGTGGGTTAGCTATGAAGGAGTTCTTGAATGTTGTGTCCTAAGCTGCTTCTACCAAGTTTCTCTTTGTTAATTTGCCACTAAGTCCAACTTTCCTGTTTATATTAGCTTAGCTAGGGATGAGCCACTGAGAGTGCAACATGTGTACTGCATATGACTTTGTTGCTTTCAAAGATGTTTGCTAATCTTTTGCATTATATTAACACACTATAGTTGCTACTGTTGACTTGTCAGACAAATGGGCAAGCTAGAGCGTGTGGAATGAGCTGCTTTGTGATTACTTTCCTTTGGTCTTGCATAATCCTAATATAGGCAGATACATGAAATATTTGAATTGCTATTGGCTAGGCAATAAAAGGTATAAACTGAGTGTATTCCTAATCTAGGTTGCATAGTATTTTAATGATGAAAGCTATTGCATCAGGATTTTTAGCATTTTGACTGTTACTCTATTTTCTGCTAGGTAAGTGTAGTCCAGGATTCTGTGAATATATCGGGACAGTCCAGTACAAATATGTTAAAGGTACCAGAATGTCGACTCGCTGAAGATCTAGGAAATCTCTGGGAAACATCAAGATTTACAGATTGTAGTTTTTATGTAGGAGGACAAGAATTCAAAGCTCACAAATCTGTCCTTTCAGGTACTTTCTACTTTTTATATCCTAATTTTAATGAAACATGTACAATCTTGGTATGGTATTAATACATACGTTTCTTGCCACAGCTCGTTCACCAGTTTTTAATGCCATGTTTGAACATGAAATGGAGGAAAGCAAAAAGGTGAGTGAATATTGTTCTTTGACATAATAAATTAAGGGAATTGTTTCCCGGAGGCATGTTAAGCTTTGATTTACAGTAGGGCTGTTTGGCTAGATTAACTAAAATTCTTGACATAAAAAGTGCCCAGTTTAATTAGGCTGTAAGTTTTATGTAATTTTTAATACATGTACTTACAAAAATGATGGGTAGAAGGCTTCACCTTAGAAGAGCATTCCCTTTCCCTCTGTCTTATAGGAGCGAATGTCTCTTTAAAATGGCATCCGCTGTACCATGTGAGTAACCTCAGAACATAGGAAGTGGGCTTCCTTCTTTAGAGCTCTTTTGTCATATACAGAGTAATGCCATTATAATCAATTTATTATACTGCTGGACCTCCTGATGGCACCTGGTATTTTTGGCCACTGTATGACAGAGTGTTGGACTGGATGGGCCATTGGCCTGATCCAACACTGGCTTCTCTTATGTTCTTAAAACTTAGTCTGTGAACTAAAATGTTTAGTGTGCAGTCAGCCTAGTATAGGTGCTCATGCACCTGGAAGTACACTGGGGGGGGGGGGGTGTCCTAGGTTTCTATGAAGCAGATGCTGCAAAAGTGCTACAGCAGCCTTATAGAGAGACGCATAAGGCTACCATGGCTGCTGCTCCTGGTCTGTAGAAAAATTAATCTGCTAGTTTCATGGAAGTAAAGTCTGTGGCTTGGGTCCCATGAGCAAGTTTCACACGCATTAGATAGTGCCTGCTGCAGAGCACGCTTCCTCTTCTGTTTGCACATGTACCCACTGAGAATGACTGATGCTGTGCAAATGATAGTTTCCATTTCTTCATACTTCCTCTTCCACTATCAAGTGCAGATGGAACTCATTCATAGAATCCCTGTCATTGTCTCCCGTGTTATGCTGGACGAGAGGCTGAAAATATAGTTCCTCTAGTTTAGGCCTGAAAAGCATGCTAGAAACACTTAAATCTTGTACTGCGTTCAGGCTTCAAAAGTGGAGAGGAGAAGAAACTCCCACTGAGATGTATGGAATTAAGAGTGACTTGTCTCATTCTTCTAAATGTAAGTGCAATGTTTATGATTTACCTTGCTCTCAACAAGCCTGTTGGAAATGTGTGTGAGGCATTCATGGAATGAAACAATTGGGCTCTTGATTCAATAAAACATTTAAACTGGTTCTGAATGCATTCATGCCTTGATCTCAAATTTGAAAAAAATCCTAAATAGGTGTGATTAGAGCCTAATAGGGCCCAGTCTCCTTACACCAAAATTCTGCTGAACTTAGAGAGTTGAGTGTCATAAGTTATGCAGTGTAGGAAGACCATGATATTTTAATTCATAAACATGATCAGATTTTTTGTTTTATGTAACAGAATCGCGTAGAAATAAATGATGTAGACCCTGAGGTTTTTAAAGAAATGATGAGATTCATTTATACAGGGAAAGCACCAAACCTTGAGAAAATGGCTGACAACTTGTTGGCAGCAGCAGACAAAGTAAGTAATTGGCTCTCACAGATCATTTTAACAGCCTAAAAAAAGTGCATGTTTGTGTATTTCATATAACTGTGAAAAGCGCGAGCAGAATCTACAAGTAACAAACTGGATGATTAGTAGTAAAATGTTCGAAAAGAGAAGATCTAGAAATTGTATGGAAATTGCTTATGCAATTAAGTAAATTGCTGTTCTTGAAATGTTTGGGATGTTTTTATGGAGAGCGTGATGAATAGCCACCTTACTGTACCGAATTGTGGATTGATTGAGCTATTTATGAAAGTTAATGTACAAAGAAAAACTATACAGGAAGAACTATGTGTAATGCTGGTCACGTCGGTTTGGCTTCAGTGATCTGTAGGCACAAGGATTACAGATCTTTCTTGCAGTCCCATCTAACCCCTGGAAAAAATTATTTCTAGAGCCACATGGTCCAGTAACCCTGCAAGGATGTATTGTGGAGGGGAAGGAGACAATTGTCCTTTCAGCCTCTAACGTCAGCATACTGGTCCTGTAACCCCAAGAATAAATTTCCCTGGGCTTGTAAAGGATTACTGCATGAAGGGGAAAATGGGAAAGATCTGCAGTCCTTGTACCCATGGATTATTTCCTCCAGCTTGCTGTTCAAGACTGGACCAAAGGCAAGGATACAGAGATGCAGTTCAAGTTAACATAAATATTTGTGGCTTAAAATTTGAACACTGCAGCTTAACCATAACTAATAATGGGTTAAGTACATCATTCTTCAACACACTTCATGAAAAGTGTAAATGGAGGCTCTTCAAGTAACAGTTTAGGTTGTTACCTTTTGGGGCACAATAAATCTGAACTGGCCTCTTGACAGTCTCAAAATATTTCCATTGCAAGAGTCTGGGGTGGACTAATGAACAGGCATAATCATTGTGGATGCTGGTTTATGTTACAAGTTTGTATCTGAGACCTGAAATGCATGGCTTCATTTTGAGTGGCTTACTGTTCTTTAAGGGCCAAGGACTTCACAGTCCCCTGCAATTGTGTGATAGATGTCTACCATAACAGGGAGAGGAATGGAACAATGAGCAAAGTTTTTTTTTCTTTTGTTAGTATGCACTGGAACGGCTGAAGGTCATGTGTGAAGAAGCTCTGTGTAGTAACCTCTCAGTAGAAAATGTCGCAGACATTCTTATCCTTGCTGATTTGCACAGTGCAGAACAGTTGAAAGCACAAGCAATAGACTTCATTAACAGGCACGTACTTGTTTTTCTTTTCTTTTTTAATTCTTAATTTTTTAGTGTCCTTAATTGATTAGGATAACATTCTTAAAATTATATCCGGGGTAATTTCTTATGCTACAGGTGCAGTGTTCTTAGGCAACTTGGTTGTAAAGATGGGAAAAACTGGAACAACAAGTAAGTAAAATGGTCACATCTGAGTCATCCATATGTAAACTATGTTTGTCTTCAGCCTAACTTCATAATAGAATAAACATATATATTAAATACAATAATTAAATCAATTGTCCCTAATTTTCTGTTATATCGGTAAGTAGCCAGCTTGACAAATAGTGGTAACACATTATACAAGATGTAAATGTTTTCAGTCAGGCCCATTGGCATGGAAGCATTTTCTGGCATCACCCCCCCCCCCATGTGATACCACGTAGTTAATTTCCCATGTTTAGTCTGCTAAATACTGTGTGGTGTGTGGATGTGCTGTTCTGGAAGTCATGGCGACTTCTGGTGACTGACCCCTACTGGGGGCCTGGAGGATATTCAGAGAGGTGGCTGAGTAAAGCCTGCCCCTGCCCTCCTGCCTCTGGTATTTCAAGGAGGTCTCCCCTCCAAATACTTTCCAGAGTCGACCCTGCTTAGCTTCTAAGATCTGACGAGATTGGGCTTGCCTGGGCTATCCAGGTCAGGGCTGGATGTGCTGTTCTTAATATTACTGAATTGCTTCTGGCGAAGTTCAAGTGTAGTGTATATTATTCAATGTGACGTTACCAGGCCCCACTCCATGACACTGATGGACCCCCACCCAATAAATTTCAAGAGTTTTAGGATGCTGAGAATTGGCAACTGTAGCCACCCTTCCCTAGTGTACTCATGCTCCCTCTCTCTCCACATACCTGTGCTCAGTCTGTTGTTAAACTTTGATTTGGCTACTGATTTAAAGACTGAAAAGCTTACAAGAGAATGTCAGATCTAGCACTCAGGATCAAGGTGCTGGGCATTCTTTCTGTGGAGCTCTAGGGTAGGGAGAAGGCAGGAGTCAGTTATTGTTACTGTAGTGATGTCTAAAGTAGCTGCCTCCCAAAAGCATGACGCATGTTACTCAAAGGGTTGAACATTTCAGAATCTACAAGATGGAGGTGTCAGGATTAGTCAAAATAAAGATAGGAAGATAAAGTATGTGTTGCCACTGGGAAAGAAACTACTTTTCTTTTGCAGAAGTGCTCACACTGAAGCACAAGTAATTTTAGCAGTAATGTGTACAGATAATACTTTGTATTTGTAACTGGGTCCTATACATATTTACTTGGAAGAACATGCTGGGAGATTCAGTGGGACTTAAATTCTAGAAGGTTGCACAGCTTTACAACTTGAGTCTTCTAAACATGAACCTGATTCTTGTAAATGCATTTATTTACAGCCAAGCAACAGACATAATGGAAACGGCAGGCTGGAAGTCAATGATCCACTCCCACCCCCACTTAGTAGCTGAGGCCTTTCGAGCACTAGCATCTGCACAGTGTCCACAGTTCGGTATTCCACGCAAACGACTAAAACAGTCTTGAAATCTTCCATGGACTTTAGAGAACTCCTCCTCCATGTCCAGAGGAGTCTTCTCAAACCATCAGCCAGAATTTGTTATTCCTGTCCACAGAACATAACCTGAAAGCTTTTAAGAATGGATGATATATGGTTTAATAATCAGCTTTAAATTAGACTGATAATTCTCCAGTTCACTGAAAGGCCTTAAATTCAACTACTCTAGTTCATGCATTTTTGTTTTGTTTTTAAAATTGTGCCTCGTCTTTTTGACTGGGCCATGTAGGATTGCACTAGCTCCACAATGCAGTAATGTTGATAAATGAAGACCATTCTTGAAAGGGATCTTCCTCTTCTCCATCTTCCCCCTCCCCCAAGGGTATCATTTGGTCTTGTGATAACTGGAAGCTTTTAACTAGACTCTCATGAAAAGCACTTGAATTGGGGGGCAGCAAGCACTCCAGTCCAAGTACTGTATTTGGGGTGCATCAGAGGGTGCTATCAGGCATGCTGTGGCAATACACTATTCTGAATATAATTTATTTTTCATTGGTTCAGGTGAGTGAGGGAAATATGCAATGTCTTGGCCCAGAAATGTATTTTACTAGAGTTTGTAAATGCTTACTGTGTGAGTGTGTCCATCATATGTTAAAAGAAACACACAGTAACCTTTTTTGGCCTGTGTTTCTTTAGGATCCATTGCTATTTTACTGAACCAGAGTGAAAGTTAGCATTTTGATATGGAAAACAATTAAATGACACATGCAAGGGGGAGAAATGCTCCCCCCCCCCCAATGGAATATGTTGAAGATCAAGGATGCATAAGAATGACCAAATGTAAATTTCAGAAATGGGCCAAATTATGGATTCTCAGTATGCACTTTTAATGTGTAACTTTTGTATGTTGTGTGGTACATATATATTTTGGTTTTGATAAATATGGTACAGTAATTGTGGCCTAACTTTTGAAATACATTAAGATACCCATAGCCACATGGGATTTAGTTTTGTTACTGCAAACAAGGAAAGCATGACTTTAGAGATGTTGATTCAAAGTGACTATCTCAAGTGTTCACATTAGAATCCATTCTATTTTCACACTTCGGACAGGTTTAGCTTTATTCCTTTAGTGTGTGTATGCACAAGCCTGTTCACGCTGGTGGAAGTTGCACAGACACACACACTTAGCGAGAAGGATAGAAGTCTGAAATGTATTTGTAAGCACTGACTTGTTCTTTCTAGCATTTGTTGTTGTACTAGCATTGTGGATGGTATTGAAATTCTGCATAATGTGAAAAAGCATATAACAGCCTGTAAACTGCTTACAATGGGCCAGTTTTGTATGATATGGACTTTAGCTTTAATGCCACCACTTCCAGTGTTTTTGCTAGCTTGTTTACAATTAGGAGGGATTTTTTTCTGCAACAATGCACATTTTAAATGTTTCTTCAGTTATTACATGAGTTTTACTTAAATGATAGTGATGTGCTATATTTGTAGCTCAGTCAAAGTTGCAGTAAATTTCATGCAAAGGGTATTTCTTGGAATGTTACAACTGAAGATTCTAGATGGCCCATTCAACTTGCTCAGTTACTGTTTATTGCCTTTTCCAAAGGGGTGTCCTTCCTATTTTCAGCAGTGAAGCACTAAACGTTCTGGAGCATGTGTGTTCTTGAATTATGGATTCTAGTACATATTTAAAGTACAGTTGGGGGCAAGTAAAAGGCCGAATGCAAAATTTTGAACACAATTCCTTCAGGCACAATTAAAGGGCCATTTCACTTGTGTTCCTGGTGATTTTCAGTGCCTACACTTCATTCAATGAGGTACAAAGTGATACAGTGGCGTCCTATCTGAAGATGCATTGTAGCTTTTGAAGGGTTTTTTGGAGTTTTCTCTATCTAAATTAAGGTCTTGTAAGTGTTCCTATAG
The DNA here is from genome assembly GCA_029233225.1 of Lepidodactylus listeri. Classification (NCBI taxonomy): domain Eukaryota; kingdom Metazoa; phylum Chordata; class Lepidosauria; order Squamata; family Gekkonidae; genus Lepidodactylus; species Lepidodactylus listeri. The sequence continues at coordinate 51,165,620 of JARCFY010000010.1, read as the reverse complement.
TGAGACATAAGGATGCCTATCCCCCTAAAATGGAGAAACTCATACCACTGTGTAACTAATAATAATAATGACCAATTCCACATCTTGAAAATTGCAGCTAAAATATACAAAGTGACTTGAATATTTAATAATATAATTGTCCATTTCAGCTTATTCAAATATTACTGGATACAGCAATCAAATGGAAAATCTTAAGTGTTTTGAAAGGTTTTTAAAAACTTAATAGCGACATTTTCTACCAAAAATATCAAACACTGTGCTGTAAGATTATCTACATTTCTCTAACTGTCTACTTTTCAAAATAATGCATACCATACATTACACAGTCCATCATGACAGTTGATCTGCTGTTTTGTTATGTGTGTGTTGGCTGTGTATGAAAAAGTATAACAAATGTTGTATTAAGTGGGTATAACTAATCTGCCTCATTTTCATCAGTAAACCACATACAGTGTTCTTACTCTTCCAAAAGAGCTGGCAAGAACAATTTTCTTAGTTACTGCAGCTTGTATTTATTATATTCCCCTAAAAACACATTGCAAGTTTAAAGTAGTGCAGGAGAAAAGTCAATTTTAAAAGAAGAAAGTAAGTATTTTCAGGTTGAAAACTAAAAATCTTTACAAGGTAGGCATAATCCCCTTTAACAGGATTTTCAGTACAATTAACCAAGTGCCATGTTTGGCTTGCCAACTCCGTCCCTTCAGCACCCATCAGCCATTGCCACTGGAATTCCCCCCCCCCCCCAGGGGAGCACCCTGCTTGTGTTGTGTGTGTGTGGTGTGTGGGTTTTAAACAAAAATTATTTTCCAAAAATAGAATTTGGAGTGCAGTTTAAGAGTAGCAAGAGGTTCCACTTAAATGACTTCCATGATAAGTGTTTTAAAATGAAGGAAACTTCGGTAATGCATCCAGACTTGACAGTCCATTTACTGCATGCTGAAGTATGAATTCATAGTGCCTTTTCCCAGATGTAAGAGAATAGGATGCAAATTTTTGAAACACGTAGGAAAGCTAGAGAGCAGTTTGGTTACTTATTTTCTCTGCAGAAAATCCTTGCAGGCGTTCCTCGTGTTGAATGGGCTGAATGGTGAATTGTGGCTGTTAACACAGAAGTTTTTTGATGGCTCCATTGTTTAAATGTGGAATGGCAATAAGGCCTTGATGACTTTTGCCTTCAGAGAGAGTAATATAGGACATGGTCTGCATGCTCCTTGATTTTCTCCTTAAGCCCCCTTATAATGAGAGTGTGCTCTCAAGCTCAAGGCTAAATTTTTGTGGTAGTAAATTTTCTGTAGAAAATTTAAGTAGCTGGAGAAGTTTTAGCTCATAGGGAATGACTTGTTAAAATGATTGAAGTTTACCCCAAGATTTTTATTGCGAAAAATGATTGGATTTTTGTAACACTTCCTACAAACTGTTAGCTTGTTGGTTTATCCCACAACAAAATGCATTGGTTTGCTTGCTTTCTGCTTGCAGCAAATGGACTTCCACGAAATGGCAATTCATTATTTTTGTTAGTGTGTGCTGTGGATTTAGTTAATCATACTCTGTAATCTAGTTAATCCTGGATTTTGATATCTCAAAATGAAGGTTAATTGATGAGTCCTGGTTTGGAATCTAAACATTGGAAGAACTTAAACCTGGTCTTTGTTCCGAGTTACTCATATTACCTATCATGTTAAACACTTGCATCAAACCATCCAGCCTTTTATATCCACCTGATGTTAACAGTGAAATACTTTTTGTACCTTGTTGCTGAAAATATTTTTGCATTTCAGGACATCAAGTTACAATAAAGTTGTTACTTATACAGAAGGCCTTCGTGTACTTTGTCTTTTGGATACTGAGTTTGCTGTGTTTTTTTCTTTCAAAAACCTGCCTGTCCTCTAAGGAGCATGGTTTCCATCTCCCACATCACAATATCTCTTCAAGTTAGGTTGTTCTGGAAGGGACGAGCTTCATAGCAGAATGGGAAGCTTGGTCTCCCTGGTTGTAGTTTGACACACAAACCACCACTACACCACAGCAGCTCTAAGTGGCACAAGACTATATTTTCCCTAGATCCAACCACCTCAGCAGACTTGATTGTAACACTTTTCAGCAAGTGTTTTGCTATTTTACGTAGAAAGGAATGTATGGAAAAGTAACTGGAAAAGGCCATGTTCTAACAAGAAAAGCAATTTTAAGGAAAGTATTTTTAAGGTATAATTGATGGAGAGTCTCACATTTTGTGGACACTAGACTAGAGGATGGCAGTACTCATGAGGCTTGCATGGCTTCCTGTGAACTTTAAAAGGCGGCTGTGTAGCATGCAACAGGCACTGGTGGAGGAGGGGGAGGGCTTGGAGGTCCATGAAAATTTTTATATCAAAATATCAAGTTGTGGGTTGTTCTGGTACAGTCCAGGGACTGACACTTCCTCATGGTGTAATTCTGTTTTTACACTACTTAAGAACCTTATTAATGTAAGCCAAACCACTCCATGGATATCGTCTCATATTGCAGTTTTATTCACATCACTCCTTTGACATAGCTTGTAATGTAAACTATGGTATACCTATAACTCAAGCAAAGGTAAAGGTTTCCCTTGCTCGAAAGCCAGTCGAATCCGACTCTAGGGGGCGTTGCTCATCTCTGTTTCCATCTCTGAAGAGCCAGCATTGTTCGAAGACTTCCATGCTCATGTGGCTGGCATGACTAAATGCTGAGGCACACAGAACGCTGTTACCTTCGCACGGAAGCGGTACCTATTAACTTGCAATTTCTTAATTTTGAACTGCTAGGTTGACAGGAGCTGGGGCCAGAGACAGGAGCTCACTCCATCACATGACACTCAAGTCTCAAACTAAGTTACCTGTGGGGAGGGAAAGAAAGGCATCTAAACATGCCTGGGGTCCCTGACTGCGCTTCTCCGGGGGCCCCGTGGCAGGCTTCTGCTGTGGAGAAGCTTGGGGAAAAGGGGGGGAGGGCAGGCATGGAAGCATGCCTGGGGTCCCTGCCTGCCCCTCTCCAGTTGCCCCACAGGCAGGCCCCTGAAGAAGCACAGGCAGGGACCCCAGGAATGTTTAGATGCCTTTCTTTCCCTCCTCGCAGGTGGGGGGGACTGGGGATGCAAAGGACAGGGGGCTCCCTGCCTTCCTTTTTCTAGCTACCCTGGTCAGCTAGAGAAGGGAAGGCAGAGAGAGGAGGCTTTTCCTTGTCAGTTTCACTTCCATGGCCTGTCTGCTCTTAGGTTTAAACTGACTGACGGAGTGAAATTGACAATGAAAGATGAATGGGCTTCAGAAGGAAACAAGGCATTTTTACATGCCTCCCTTCCCTCCTGTTGGGTATATCAGACCCAAATATATATTTGGGAATACTGAATATTTCCCCAGTCCTAATACTTCACTGGTATTGGACTGGGAATATGTGGCATTTACCAATATTTTTTGGGTCTGATATAACTAAAGCTGAAAAATACTGACTTTTTTCTTCTTTTTTTGCACAACTGTAGTCCCAACTCTAACTAAACAACCAAGAGTTTTGGTTATGTTGTAGCAGGAATGGAAGTTGCTACAAAATTGCTGCTCTAGCAGAGTAAGTGGTGATAACAAATACATATTTTATTTAAAGTGTTTAAACACTGCTTTTCCACCCAATTGTGACCTTTGAGGCAGTGAACAATTAAGATATTAAAATCAATTTATAAAAACAGTACACCTAAAACGAGTAATGGAAAACAAGCTAGGATGGGTAGAGAGGAATGCCAAACAAAACAGAAGTCTTCATCTGCTGACAGAAGATAGTGTTGGATTGGATGTTCTGTCCTATTGAGTACATTTACTTATAAGGTGTAATCCAATTCTGATCTCAGTGAGAAAGACAGACTGTACCAGCTTTGGTTTCTAGACACTCCTCAAGGGCAGCCACACGTACAACACATTGCAGTAAGCTAATCTAGATATTACTAGGCCATGTACCACAGTGCTAAGTACTTAATCAGGAAATTTGCAGCTGGCCTACCAGCTGAAGCCAGTGGAAGGTGCCACCTTGCCACCCATTCTCCAGCAGGAGGCCCAGGCCTAGCAGTACCCCCAGCCTGCAAATACACAGTTTTAAGGGGAGTGCAACCCAGTCCAGAACAGGACACCTCTCAAAGTCCTGGTCAGTTCTCTTAGCCACCAGTAGCACCTCTGTCTTGCTGGTATTAACTTTCAGAAAAAACCAGCAGTCCTGAAAAACTGGTAAATGGTCAGCTCCCAGCAAACAGACATATGAGCCGTTGTTCAGTTCCAGTAGTTCTAGGTGCTTACTGAAGTGCCTTGTGAAACTGGTGTAGTACTCCATTCACTTGTTCTAGACTAATACATTGAGCTTAGGATTTTCATCATACCCAGCAACATCCTCCCCCCCCCTGCTCTTCAATGGGGGATATCTTTAGGTTTTGGTTTCTTCTTAATAATAACTGGCCTGAAAAACAGAATTGCCCTTACCGGTAACTGATGTTCTTTGATGTCTTCTGTGCAGACACAAATTCGGATTGCACTTGGCAGACCTGCCCCAGATAGTTTTTGTCCTAGCTTGATATTATCAAAGGGGGGAGCCCCTCCCGCTCATAGCCGATGCAATGGCATTTTTGTGCCCAAACCGTCCCATGCTCCAAGGGGGGGCACCCATCCCCTTCCATTTTTTCAAAGCTGCTGCAAACTCAACAAAACGGGAAGAACTCAGGAGAGCTCACAGTAGGGCAGGAGGGAGGGAACGTGTGTCTGCACAGAATATGTCATTGAACATCAGTTACAGGTAAGTGCAACTCCAGTTTCATCTTCTGTCTTTAGTGCAGTCCCACATTGGGACTTTAGCATGCTACTCACTAAGCAGAAGTAGGGGTGATGCTCTCACTGGACCAAAGATTGGAGAATTGCCTGGCCAACCTCTGCATCCCTCCTTGATTGCAGGTCCAGTGTATAGTGCTTGACAAACATGTCCTCAGCTGCCCACATCGCGGCCTTACAGATGCCCACGTTGGATATTCTATGATAGAAAGCTGCCAAGGATTCTTGGCTACTGCATAAATTAGTTTGCTTTGGAACCATCCTTCCTGAGCTAAGACAAAAATGTGTGAGCCGGCAGCTAAAAAACTGTGAGCTAGCTCACACTCAGCTTACAGGGAACACGGATCCTTGTGCCCCCTTGGCATGAGCCTTAACTTCAGAAGGACAGGGCTACTCATTAAATTTGCAGATGACACTAAATTGGGAGGAGCAGCGAACACACCAGAAGATGTAGAATTCAACAAGATCTGAACAGGCTGAAATAGTGGGAGGATGTGAACAAGATGCAGTTTAACAAAGATAAGTGCCAAGTTCTACATCTGAGTAACAAAAATGAGGAATATGCATACTGGATGGGGAGTACCCTTCTGAGTAGCAGTGTGTGTGTGAACAAGATCTTGGGGTAAGGGTGGATCGAAAGTTAAATAGCAGCAGCCAGTGTGATGCGGTGACAAAAAAGGCTAATGCAGTCGGGCTATATCAACAGAGGTATAACATCCAAATCACAAGGTGTCACAATCCCACTGTACACTGCATTGGTCAGGCCACACCTGGAGTATTGTGTGGAGTTTTGGAGGCCTCACTTCAAAAAGGATGTGGACAGAATGGAGCAGGTGCAGAGGAGAGCAACAAGGATGATAGGGGGCCTGGAGACCAAGCCCTATGAGGAAAGGCTGAGGGACTTGGGAATGTTCAGTCTGGAGAAGAGGAGGTTGAGGGAGGACATGATTGCTCTCTTTAAGTATTTGAAGGGGTGTCACTTAGAGGAGGGCAGGGAGCTGTTCCTGTTGGCAGCAGAGGATAGCACTCACAATAATGGGTTTAAATTAAGGGCAGGAAGGTACCGGCTGGATATTAGGAAAAACTTTTTTACAGTAAGTGTGCAACAGTGGAATCAGCTGCCTAGGGAGGTAGTGAGCTCCCCCTCACTGGCAATCTTTAAGCCATGTCTGGACAAACACTTGTCAGGGGTGCTCTAGGCTGATCCTGCATTGAGCAGGGGGTTGGACTAGCTGGCCTGTATGGCCCCTTCCAACTCTTGGTTTTCTTCATGTATCTTCATGGCTTCCTTTAATTTTTGCTTGTTTCATAGAAAATGTTTGGGACCAATAAACTACAAAGTACATGTAAACATATGGAACAGAGGTCCCTCAGTGGCTATTAGCCACAAGATATAGGTAGGAACTCTCAGTCTGGGGCAAGGTGCTTGGGAGGAGGGCACCAGTGGGAGGGCTTCTAGTGTCCTGGCCCCACTGCTGGACCTCCTGATGGCACCTGGTATTTTTGGTCTCTGTGTGACAGAGTGTTGGACTGGATGGACCATTGGCCTGATCCAATATTGGCTTCTCTTATCTATATACTAATAGCCAAGTGGTCCCCTCCATGCAGATATCTAAATCTGCGCAGGGGGGCACTTGGGGGGCAGAAAATCTGAAAACTTTAAAAAACTTTTGGGGGGATATTTAAACCCCCCCAAAAGTTAAAGAGTGTTCCCTGCACATGCACAGGGAATGCTCTGTGAACTCTAGAGTGGCCTGGCAGCTGAAAGCCACTTGGACCTCACCGCAGGAGTTGGGGTGGGAGCCAGGGGGTAAGAAATCAGCGGCCCAAGCAGGGCCTCACTGCGGAAGCTAGGGGGGGGGGGGAAATCGGCAGCCCGAGCGGGGCCTTGCTGCAGGAGCTGGGGGTGGGGGAAGGGAAGGGAAGGATTGGCAGCCTGGGGCTTGCTGGCACTGCCGGGGGGGGGGGGGGGAGGAAAGCTTACCTGTAGCTGCTTCCTCCTCCACATGAAGTTCCTTCTCTCCCCCCCCCCCACAAGTACAGTGGGTCCTGCCTCTTGCGGTCTTATGTTTTTATGTAAGGCCTCTATTCTCCCCCCCCTTTTTTGAAAAAAGGTGGCTTGTATGAGAACAGTGGACATCACTTGAACATTAAAGGTAAAGGTAAAGGTTTTCCTTGCTTGAAAGCCAGTCAAATCCAACTCCAAGGGGTGGTGCTCATCTCCGTTTCCAAGCAAAAGATCCAGCGCTGTCCAAAGATGTTTCTGTGGTCATTTGGCTGGCATGACTGTACGCCAAAGTGCATGGAATGCTGTTACCTTCATCTACTTGCAATTTCTTGCTTTCAAACTGCTAGGTTGGCAGGAGCTGGGACCAGGGATGGGAACTCTCTCCATCACACGGCACTAGGGTCTTGAACTGCTGAGCTACAGACCTTCTGGTCTGCAGCTCAGCATCTTAACCTCTGAGCCACCGCAGCCCCTATTTTGAACATTATAGAGTTTCTGGGTTTGCCACAGCAAATCATAGCTCTCTATATGAGTTTGGAAATATCTTCAATCAACTATGTTGCATTTTTGCTTTATGTTTTTGGTGACCACTTCAAAAATGTAGGACTATACCCCTAAAAGTTACTGTCTTAATTGTGGTCCTCAAATAGAGTTGCCAACTTCCATATAGTAACTGGAGATCTCCTGCTATTACAACTGCTTTCCAGGCAGGAGAGATAAGTTCACTTGAAGAAAATGGCTGCTTTGGAAGAAGGTGAACTGTATGGTATTATACTCCACTGAAGTCCCTCCTCTTTCAGTATCCCACCCTCCTCAGGCTTCACTCCCAAAGTCTCCAGGTATTTCCAGACCTGGAGCTGGCAACCCTACTGTGAAATTCAAAGTTATGTATCTTTGTATGACGCCATCTTTTGGGATTTCTGGTCATAGTTCATCTAGAGCCTCTAATCAAGAGAAACACATCCAATTAAGTTTTTAGAGAGCTTCCTTATATCCATTTCTTAACCTTATTTGCTACAGTGACCCTCAACCAGAAAAAAAATGCTCTCTGTCAGATCTAGTTAATCTTAAAGCAAATGTTTAAGATGACTTAAAAATTGTAGTCCTGTTGGGAGGGAGAGGAAGATACTGAGGAGAGATGAAATACTTCCTAGTTGTTTGGATATTAATAGCAAACACCTACTTTTGACAAGCTGACAGAATTAGAGAATTGAAACTTGATGAATCTTAATGCTTTCTGTCATGTAGCTCAATTTGCCCAAATTATTTCTCCAATTAGTTCTAGTCTTTTGTGAAGGAACGTCTAATGATAATTAATACATTCTTTTGATTTGCATATTCACACTCTAGCATTTTTAAAAACATGCAGATTTCTTGTCAGGGCAAGCCAGATTTTTTTCTTTGGAGGTAAAATAAATAAATAAATGCTTGTTTCTGTGATAGGGTTCATTATTGACAAGCCTGCTGGGTGTTAAACAAACTTTTCCAAACTAGACTAATTTTTGATTAATTGCTTGTTCAGAGCTGAACCTGCTGATATCAGACCACCATCCACTGAAACCAACAGCACAAGAAAGTATAAAATGGTTTGTGCAAATCCATCAAAGATTCTTACCAAAATAAATGTAATAATGGTCATGTGGGGCAATAGAAAGTGTGGTCAATTTGCAGTTGACTTATGGCAACCCCACAGGGTGTTCAGGGCAAGATATTGTGAGAGTTCTGCTCAAAGTAGTCAAGGATCAGATCTTGGTTGGTTAACCACAGTTCTTTATTACCTATTCCTACATTAGTACAGCATCTCGGATTATTGTCAGAGATGAGACAAATAATACAAGCGGGTCTATTATACCATTCCAAAGAGTTTGAATTACCCATAGGTAGCCAATCCCCTTAAGGGAAAATTGGCGGGCTAAAAGGTGTCTTGACCATTTGGTTCTCACAGGAAAAAAGTGAGGTGTTAAGCAGTAAATTTCCTTTCCCAAACCAGACCCCTCAGATGTTGCGAGTTCACATAACAATCAATGGCTCCAAGGTTCTTTTGCATTTGATAAGAGATGAGAAGCATCCTCCCCTTGAAGTTACTGCCGGAGCAGCTGGAATGCGGAGGCAGAGATGTGAGGCCTCCTTGTTCTCGCAAATCATGGTTGTCACCCTCCCGACCAAGACAGGAATAATGCATTACAGTTACATAGGTTCAATTATACTTTAGATACAAAGGAGAGTTAAAGACATGCATGCAAGAATACATTGGCTGAATTAGCAGATTCTGACACCCTGCCCTCCTCATAATTCTCTTCACCTAGCTTTATCAGGGAACATTTTATGAAACAGTTTGGTTAGTTTAGGAGCATGAACATGTTCTGAGCGAATCCACTTGTTGTGTTCCGGGCCGAAATCTAGCCATCTAACTAAGTAATATAATCGGCCTCTTCGCATCTTGGAATCGAGGATTTCAGTTATCTCGAAGTGAGGGCCCCCCTCCTTCATCAGTGGAGGAGGAACTGGAGGAGCTGGATGCCAAGCATTCGGCCCAGGATCTTTCTTCAATAGGCTGAAATGAAACACAGGGTGCACAGAACTCAGTGATTTAGGCAGTTCTAGTTCAAAAGACACATCAGATATTTTGCGTAGCACTTTATAGGGTCCAACATATTTCCATCCAAGCTTTCTGCTGGGCTGCAACCCATGGATATTTTTAGTAGAGAGATAGACAGAGTCCCCGGGTTGAAGATCCCATCCTGGAGCTCGGCCTCGATCAGCATATTTTTTGTAATCCTCTTTGGCATGGTCCAATGCTTTGCCTATTAGTGGCCATGAGTCCTGGAGACTGGACCACCACCTTTTAAAATCCGATGGGGAAGTTTGGGGGACATCTTCAATAGTAGGCAATGGTTTCCCCTCGAAACCCCCCACTGCCATGAAAGGGGAGACTCCCGTGGAAGAGTGCACTGCATTGTTGTAACTATATTCCGCAAACGGCAGCAATTCCACCCAGTTGTCTTGGTGATAATTAGTGTAACATCTCAGAAATTGCTCCAAAATTTGATTAGTTCGTTCGGATTGGCCATCGGTCTCTGGGTGGTAACCCGAGCTCAGGGCGGGTTCTATGTCCATCATTTTCAGGAGCTCCCGCCAGAAGTTGGCAACGAACTGACTACCGCGGTCGGATACCACTCTCTTCGGAAAAGCGTGTAATTTAATCACGTGATTGAAAAAAGCTTTGGCCATCCCTTTAGCGGTGGGCAATTGCTTGAAAGGGGTGAAATGCGCTTGCTTCGAGAATGTGTCTACCACCACCCAAATAACTGTTTTTCCCTTAGAGGGGGGCAAATTGGTGATAAAGTCCATGGCTATGGCTTCCCAAGGTCTTGACGGGGTGGGTAAGGGGTGCAACAATCCCGGAACTTTTCCCCCCCGCTTTTTACACATTAAACAGGTCTGGCAAGCCGAGACGAAATCGGAGACGTCTCGGCGCATGCGCGGCCACCAGAATTGACGCTGGATCAAATTAAGAGTTTTTAGAAAACCAAAGTGCCCAGCTAGCTTGGAAGAGTGGCAGATTAACAATATTTCTTTGCGTTTGGCCTTCGGCACCACTAATTTGTCTCCATGCAGCCAACATTGATCCTCTCTCTTAGAACATTCCTCCAAGGCTTCCAATTCCTCTATCTCCTCAGGAGCATAATCCCCCCCCAATCACATTTCCCAATGTCCAGCTGGGCCTTTTTGGCTTGGCTCCGGGTGACCACTGCCCCTCCTAACTGTTGGGGGGAGAACATGGAGTCAAACACCTCTTTCTTGACACTTTCGTGTTGGGGCAACCTGGACAACGCGTCTGCCAAGGAGTTAGCTTTCCCAGGAAAATGTTTAAGCACAAAGTTAAACTTAGAAAAGAAATCGGCCCATCGCAGCTGCTTGGCGTTGAGGGACCGCTGGGTGCGCAGTGCCTCCAGATTCTTATGATCAGTCCATATTTCGAACGGAGTCTGCGCACCTTCCAACCAATGCCGCCACGTAGTGAGCGCTAACCTAATGGCTGCGGCTTCTTTGTCCCAAACCGACCAATTCCTTTCCGTTTCATTAAACTTTTTCGAAATATAAGCCAGCGGGTGCAATTTCCCTTCCGGGCCACTTTGTAATATGGCCCCCCCATGGCTACATCAGACGCGTCTACATGGATTATAAATTCCTTGGTTTCGTCAGGGTGCGCTAGAATGGGCTCTGAAGTAAAAAGAGTCTTTAAAGTCTCAAACGCCCTCTGACACTCCTCGTTCCAAACTAACTTTTCTCCTGGTTTCCCGGCCTCGGGCCCTCTCCCCTTCGTTTTTAACAAGTCCGTTAAGGGGAGAGTGACTTTAGCAAAGTCCTTGATGAAGGTTCGGTAAAAATTACAAAATCCTAAGAGGCTCTGCAATTGCTTTCTCGTTCGCGGAGCCTCCCATTGCACCACAGCCTCCACCTTCCCCGGGTCCATTTCCAAACCCTTCTGAGAGATGCGGTAGCCCAGGAAGTCCACGGACTCACGGTGGAACTCACACTTAGACAGTTTCACATATAGCTGGTTTTTTAGTAAGGTAGCGAGGACTTCCCTGACTAAATTCACATGTGCCTTCTTATCAGTGGAATAGATCAAGATATCATCTATGTAACATAACACGCCCTTAAATAGGTGCTTGTGCAACACTTCGTTGATTAAACTCATAAAGACCCCGGGCGCGCCACTTAAGCCGAACGGCATCACTAGATATTCAAATTGCCCCAAGGGGGTATTAAAGGCAGTCTTGGATTCATCCCCTTCCCTGATGCGCACCCTGAAATAGGCATCTCGTAAATCCAATTTGGTAAAAATCTTCCCCTTAGCAGCTTCCGCTAAGAGGTCCTTTATTAACGGGAGGGGGTAAGCGTTGGTAGTGGAGACCGCATTCAGCCAGTAGTCAGTGCATAGTCGTAAACCCCCATCCTTTTTCTTTCGGAACAGCACCGGCGCCGCAAAGGGGGATTTGGCTGGGCGGATGAAACCCCGCGCTAAATTTTTGTCCAAGAACTTTCGCAACTCTTCCCGCTCCAACGGGCTCATTGAGTATAATTTCCCTTTTGGGAGTTTTTCTCCTGGGAGTAGTTCTATGGCACAATCCGACAGTCGATGGGGGGGCAACTCGTCCGCCTCCGTCTCGCTGAACACTTCCAGCAAATCTCTATACTCTTTGGGCACCATGGTAGGGGTGAGAGCGAGCGCGGGGACCGGGGGAGGAGGGGTCGGAGGTCCCGGTCCCCACTCTGGGTCCCATCTATGGTTAAGGCAGCGTTCGTCCACCCACGAGATCTTCCCTTCGCTCCATTTAATGTAAGGGTCGTGCGCCCCGAGCCAAGGGCTGCCCAACACCATAGGGAACTGGGCGTTTGGGGTGATGACAAAAGCCCGCTTCTCCCAGTGTTCCCCCGTCCCCAAAATTAAGCTCTCAGTCTCTGCTATGCACTCCTCCTTCATCTCCGACCCATCCATTTGAGTGAACTTTAGGGGTTCCAACAGCGGGGTGACTTTTGGTCCCAGCCCTTCCACCACCAAGGGGCTGATCAGGTCTCGCGCACACCCAGAGTCAATTAAAGCGCGTACCCGCATGTGGGTACCTGATCCAGGGGTCACCACAGTCACTACCATATATAATAGGGGGCCGGGGATGCTCACCGGAGATGGCGCTTCTTGGCGAGGGACCTGCAGCTCTGCGCCGCTCACTGCAGGCCGTTGGAGTTTCCCGACATCTGCGTCTCCATCAGCTCCAGCTCCCCCTGGTCACTGGCAGCTCCTTCCAGCTGCAACGCCCGGGGTTTCATTGGTGTTTTTCCACGGCTAGGGGTGCTCCCCGCTCCGGGGGTTGAGGTCTTCGGGCCTTCCCCCCCCCCCTTGGGCAGGCGGAGGCGAAATGGCCACTCTCCCCACACTTCATGCACAACCCTTGTCGAAATCTCGCATCTCGGACGTCTTGCACACTGGATCGGGGCTTCGCTCTAGGGGCTGCTTTGCTGGCCGCCGTCACCGACGCTCCCATCTTGATCAGGGCGAACCGCTCCTCCATGTCGATGGCAGCTCTCATCCAGGTGGCCAAGGTGCCCGGGCGGCCCCCCAACAGCACGGTTTCGTAGATCTCCGGATTCAGGCCCTCCCAATACTTCTCCATGAATAGCTCCTCCGGCCATCCGTGGATCTTAGCCGCGATGCGCCTGAACTTGTCAGTGTAGTCCCTCACCGACGATCTCCCCTGGAACAGCTTTCTTAGCTGATTACGGGCCTTTTCCTCGCCCAGGGGGTCCTCGAACTGATGACGGAGGGCCCACATGAAGTTGTTCAGGGAACGCAACTCAGGTCCTGGGGTGTCGTGCAGGCTCACATACCAGTCGCTGGCAGTGTCTTTCAGCTTGGACCCGATGTAGCCAATCCGTTCTCTCTCGGTGGGATAGAGGTGGCCCCAGCTGTCTAGGAATCTCTCTATCTCCAGCATGAAGAAACGTAGCTTCTCCGGGTCCCCATCGAAAGTGGTCGTCAAAGGGTCGGAGGGGGCTGGGCGGGCGACCGGGGCGGCCGGGGCCGGGGCAGGTACTGGAACGGGCCCCGGCGCCGGAACCAGAACGACCGGCTGGACTGGTTGTGCCGGCAGAGCGGGCGCCTGTGGCTGAACCGGAACCCCTCCGGGCGCCGCTGGTTGTTGTGGGGCTCCTACCCCTTGACCGGGGAGAGCTCCTTGCACTGCCCTCATAGCGTCTCGAAAAAGGTGCTGGAGATCGAGGGCCAACTCGCGGAGCTCGGCGGTGAGTTGAAGCCGCAACTCTCCCATCATCTGCTCCAAGGGGGCTATCTGCTCTTCTCCATACGGATCGGGCCCATACGGACCTGTCCCCTCTCCTTCGAAAGGCGGGCGACGGGGACCTCCACGGTAGATCGGCTCGCGGTCGTCCCCGAGGTAGCTCGGTCTCCCTCGATCGAGCTGGTCTCCGGTCAGCGAAACCCGCACCCCTTTCCGATCGTGTACCCACGAATCCACGGTCCGACGACCGAATTTGCTCCAGGCGTACTTGGGGGTCACGCTCTGGTGAGGAATCAGGCGCGGGATGTAGTGAGCCCCCTGGCTCGTGGTCACCGGCACTTCGGGACCTCCTCCGCCGCCACCGGCCCCGTTCCCCGGATCCTTCGGGGTAACGGGAGTCTCTTCGGGAGTAGTAGGGTTGAGGGGGACCGCGTCGTCGTCTGACATGGTCAGGAACGGCCGAGTCCCAATCACAGATCTCTGACAATCTGTGAGAGTTCTGCTCAAAGTAGTCAAGGATCAGATCTTGGTTGGTTAACCACAGTTCTTTATTACCTATTCCTACATTAGTACAGCATCTCGGATTATTGTCAGAGATGAGACAAATAATACAAGCGGGTCTATTATACCATTCCAAAGAGTTTGAATTACCCATAGGTAGCCAATCCCCTTAAGGGAAAATTGGCGGGCTAAAAGGTGTCTTGACCGTTTGGTTCTCACAGGAAAAAAGTGAGGTGTTAAGCAGTAAATTTCCTTTCCCAAACCAGACCCCTCAGATGTTGCGAGTTCACATAACAATCAATGGCTCCAAGGTTCTTTTGCATTTGATAAGAGATGAGAAGCATCCTCCCCTTGAAGTTACTGCCGGAGCAGCTGGAATGCGGAGGCAGAGATGTGAGGCCTCCTTGTTCTCGCAAATCATGGTTGTCACCCTCCCGACCAAGACAGGAATAATGCATTACAGTTACATAGGTTCAATTATACTTTAGATACAAAGGAGAGTTAAAGACATGCATGCAAGAATACATTGGCTGAATTAGCAGATTCTGACAGATATGTTCAAAGATGGTTTGCCACTGCCTTCCTCTGTGTTGAGGCCCTGGATTTTTCCTAGTGGTCTCCCATCCAAGTACTAACCAAGGTCTGATCCTGCTTAGCTTCTGAGCTGTGACAAGATTGGGCCAGCCTGGGCCATCCAGATCTGTGCATGAAGGGTAAAAAAAAACTAAAGGATGCTTTACATGCAGCAGACATCACATGAGGAAGTAAGGCTCCATTGCTCAGTAGGACTTGTGTATTTTGGGTAGGACTACAAAGGAATGAATGGAGAATCAGTCATGTCCTCAGTTCCCACCCAAACTGACAATATCCATTGAAATCAGCAATGCAATGAGAGACACTGGCCGAGTTCAGACTGGCAGTTTGGCCTGATATACGCACGTTTCACAAGCGGATTAAGAGGGCCGGTTCAGACAGCCACAGCTGCCTGGCATTGCCATGCCGCACTCACCCCGTCCTGAAGCATTTTCATCTCGCTTTAAAAAGGTACCTGGTGAAACCGGTGTTAAGCCATCTGGGTGTGCATTCATCCCACTTCCTGGAAGTGTGGACGCAAATAAGCCGCAATCAAGTGGTACCAGTAATGTGAACGCACTGATCCGGCAGGGATGCCCATTACTGCCCATGCGGACTGTGCGCTTGAGCTAAAGCTCCCAGCCATGGGATCCTGCCCCAATTGCTCCTGCACCTATGTGCCTATGTACAGATCGGTGAAATGGACTAAAGCTGCAGGCAACCATGGCACCACTGCCAGGGGCCACCCCGCAGTGCGAACGCTCCATTCCGCCTCCTCCCCGACATGGTCCCGCATCAGTCTATGCAGTGTGATCAGAAAGCCCTGCAACAACTTGGCCCGGGTCTTTTTGCCCTGCTTCCCTTGTGCTTCATTCTGCCAGTCTGTCCTCCACCACAATTATGAGTTAAGGATGTCATTTGCCCTAAAACTCTAAGCTTTCATTCAAGTGTTTGTTTACTATTTACTTTTTAACATTTGTAGCCTACCTTTCAAAATGTGAATGACATAGCATAAAAGTCCTCCAGTGAAGATCTTAATAGGATTGGGTGGAGGCTGCTTTATAGTTCACAGACTCCTGTTTGTGGGATAGGCAACAAGTCTGTATAGGTATGAAGGAAGACCCTTGAAAGACTGACTTATAAGGAAGGAAAATACAGAAACAATACTGAATACATGATAACCTTTCAATAAAATGAAACAGAATTATTACATAATATGTGGTGGACGATGTGGGGTCTGTGGGACAGAGGCAGGAAAGACCAATGCAGATTGGACCTCCGACGACCTAATTCTGTTGCCAAAGTTCTCAAGTGCTGCTCAGCACAGAATTTAGTATTCCAAAAAGGAATATATCCATTAAATTGGTGGATGTTCAGACAAACTTTATGAGGCTGGAGGATGAGATGTGAGAAATCTCTCCCACTATCAGGCAGGGAAGAGCTGGAATGGCTCCCACGACCTTTTGGTGCTTCCTCCTGAAGTGTCTGGCCAGCTGTTGTCCGCTCAGTACTCCCAGATTTTAAAAGGCTCTTACTATGTAGATTAGAGAGTCGATCTTTGAGAGCACAAGCTGTAGCTGTTCAAAAATACTTTCCACTATTTTAGCAGTTAGGAGGGAAAGATCTCTTAGCATGTTATCAACAAATGCAGCATTTTCTGCATCTTCCTGTGATAAGGGGGCTGAGTCTCCACATCAATCTACAAGCGGAGTATCACTCAGGGAGACCTTAGAGATGGTTGGTAAAACTGCAAAATGGTTTGAAATAGAAACATTATACAAAGGGGAGTTACCAGGAGCAAAGAAATCTTCAATCTTACTTTGTTCAAGAGCACGAAGGGAGATTAAATCCCCTGGCCCACAAAGGTGCTTTCAATCCCCCATCACTTCACACACCAAGTTTCTAACAGAAATACCCCTCCTGAAACCAAAGGAATGCAACTCCATTAATGAAGAAAGAGTGCAAACAGCTTACTCAAAAGTCCAGACATGAGAATTGTTTGAGATTCCGTCATTTCTCTGATGAAGTCTTTAGCCTTGAAATCCATGACTAACACTTAGTAATCACTTAATAATTAAGACCAAGGAGTTAAGTCCAAAGGGAGAACTCAAGTTGGCAAAGCACCAGGTACACAGCAGAAAAGAAAATTTTAAGAACGAGCTAGATGCAGCTGGATATAGATCTCAACAATGCCAAGCTCCTTTGCAGTTGTTTTCAGATGGCTTTGCCAGTATTTTCAAAGCTACTAACCTGCAAATCCCACACAGTCAGCTTCTTAGAACAGCAAACATGAGATAAAACAGGCTGTCCTCAGTTACTTCCTAAAGTAAGCTGCTCTGAGATTCCAAGTGAGTGAAGGGTGGGATATAAATCCAATCTCCTCCTCCTCCTCTTCTTCTCTTCTGCTTCTTCTTAAGAATATTTATCCACGGTATCTCCACAGTATAATTAGCAGTATTGTAGCAGTGTTGTGAGATGGAGTTTGGTGAATCAGCATCTATCATCGTCTTTCACTAATTGAGGGAAGTAAACGATCACATGACTTGCCCAGCTCCCCAGGCCCTGAAAGCAACGAGGGTCCCCTAATGTTGTCCTCTTAATCAGTCCTCCTCCTGAGCCTTGGTGACTGAGGTTTCAGCATCCAAAACCACAGAGGCAGGAGCTTTCAGAATAGAGTAGGGCTAGGATCACTGGTAAAGAAAAGCAAACAGAATTTATACACATGGGATTGGTGTGTTCCTTTGTGGGTCTAAGTCCCCTTCAAGAATATTTCAGAGCTCTTCCTTATTGTTCAGTTCTCATTTTGTTTCTGTATGTGCTGAGCTTCTCTTCTCCTTTCCCTCCCTCATCTGTTTTGTGAATCTCATTGACCTCAAACATTTTAAAACTATCTTCTAGTTTTAAGAACATAAGAAAAGCCAATGTTGGATCAGACCAATGGCCCATCCAGTCCAACACTCTGTCACACAGTGGCCAAAAAACCCAGGTGCCCACAGGAGGTCCAGCAGTGGGGGCAGGAAGCCCTCCCACTGTTGCCCTCCCCAAACACCAAGATTACAGAGCATCACTTGCCCCAGACTGAGAGTTCCTATCTATACTTTGTGGCCACTGATGGACCTTTGCTCCATATGTTTATCTAATTCCCTCTTGAAGCTGTCCGTGCTTATAGCCGCCAACACCGCCTGTGGCAGTGAATTCCACGTGTTAATCACTCTTTGGGTGAAGAATTACTTCCTTTTATCTGTTCTAACCAGACTGCTCAGCAATTTCATGGAGTGCCCATAAGTTCTTGTATTGTGAGAAAGGGAGAAAAGGACTTCTTTCTCTACCTGCTCTATCCCATGCATAATTTTATAAACCTCGATCATGTCACCCCTCAGCCATCATTTCTCCAAGCTAAAGAGCCCAAGCGCTTCAACCTTTCTTCATAGGAAAAGTGTTCCAACCCTTTTATCATTTTAGTTGCCCCTTCCTGCACTTTTTCCAATGCTATAATATCCTTTCTTGAGGTGTGGTGACCAGAACTGTTCACAGTACTCCAAATGAGGTCGCACCATCAATTTATACAGGGGCATTATGATACTGGCTGATTTGTTATCTATTCCCTTCCTAATAACGCCCAGCATAGGGTTGGCCTTTTTCATTGCAGTCGCACACTGCCTCGACATTTTCATTGCGTTATCTACTATGACTCCCAAGATCTCTCTCTTGGTCAGTCTCCACCAGTTTGGACCCCATCAACGTGTATTTATAGTTAGGATTTTTGGCTCCAATGTGCATCACTTTGCACTTGTCCACATTAAACCCCATTTGCCACGTTGATGCCCACTTGCCCATCCTTGACAGATCTCTTTGAAGTGCCTCACAATCCTCCCTGGTTCTCACCACCAGGGAGATCCCTCACTCCCTCAAAGAACACCCTGAATAACAACAATCAACAACAATCTGCAAATTTAGCCACTGCTTACTCCCAACTCCAAATCATTAATAAACAAGTTTAAAAGCACTGGACCGAGTACTGATCCCTGCGGTACCCCACTGCTTACCTCCCTCCACTGAGAAAATTGCCCATTTATACTTAGTCTGTTTCCTTTTAATTAGCCAGTTTTTGATCCACAAAGGGACTTGTCCTTTTATCCCATGACTATTGAGCTTACTTAGGAGCCTTTGATGAGGAACTTTATCAAAAGCTTTCTGGAAGTCAAGGTAAACAACATCTATTGGGTCCTCCTTGTCCACATGTTTGTTTACTCCCTCAAAGAACTCTAACAGGTTAGTGAGACAAGATCTTCCCTTACAGAACCCATGCTGAGTCTTCCTCAATACATTTTGTTCATTAATGTGCCTACTAATTTTTTTCCTTAATAACAGTTTCCACCCACTTACCCGGTATCGACGTCAGACTGACTGGCCTGTAATTTCCTGCCATGGAGAACCCAAAGTTTATTCTGACAGCCATTTTAAGAGCTACGGTGGCCGGGAACATTTAGTGTTCGCTGCTTGCAATGTCTACTCAGTGTATTCATCTCATAATTCGGTAGTTATCAGAAGATGTATAAATAATCAGTCATTTCAATAGCTAATCAAGCATGATAATCAACCATGAGACAAGTGTGCTCTCTAAAAAAGTTTGTTTAGTGAAATATATTCTTTGGCTACAAAATCAAATGCATTTTTTCCAGTTTTCTTTATATTATGCCATCGATTAAAGTGCCAATCATATTTGCCACAGTATATAGTGTGTCCTTGAAGCCTCAGGGAAGGCGCATGCATGTCTAACTTTGCTTTATGCCCCTTTGATAAAAGAACTGTGTGGAATGAAATATGTGTAAGGCATCACAGTGAGATGTCAAATTGTATTGAAATAATGAGTTAGCACCAAATGCTAATTAAATATTGATGAAAGTCATACTTTCAATTATGTTCATTATGGCCTGATGTTTCATGTAGACATTAAGGCTTGGAGTAGGAGCACCTGTTGCAATTGGTTGTGGTGTATAAAAATTCAAATGATTTGTCCCCTGGGACAGAGCTAGGGCTAAGCCAGAAGAAAGGAAGGGTTTGGGGTTTTTTGACAAAAACTTTTAACGGTGGTTAAAAACACTCTTTTCCTCCCCCATGTCACCACACCAATACCATAGTCTTTCAGAGAATGTGGTGAAAGGCAAAAGTGGGGCATTGCTCATTCATGAAGGCTCTGCCATATGAATCTCCAGTTGGCTACACAGCATGGTGATGTCATCACACAATGGGATCCCTTGTTGGCTGGGATGCTATTCCTAGGAAGAAAAGCCAGATTTGAAAGTTGCTAACAAGCAACATAATGGGGTAGGGAGGGAAATAGATAGGGGTGTGCAATTTCTTTTCTCAGTGTTTTTCAATTCAGGTCTGTTGGACCTGGAAAAAAATGGGATTCCCAAAAAAACCTGGATTCCAATATTGGTAAAGTATTCGGATCTGGAATTTTTCAGAAATCCCAATTTTTGGGGGGGTCCAATAGACCTGAACTGAAAACTACTGAGAAAAAAAGCAGTGGCAAAGCCACAAAAAACAGCTGAAAGGCAGCTCAGCTGGGGCTCTTTTGGGTAGTCCCTTTAAACCGGACTGCCCAAAGGAGCTCACAAAGGAGCCAATCCTCCGAGGAGAACTCTCCCAGCAGGCTCTGCTGGGGCTCTGCTGGACCACCTGGTTTAAACCAGACAGCCCAACAGAGCCTGCCAAGCAGCTGATCCTGCAGCAGGAGTTCTCCCTGCAGGCTCTGCTGGGGCTCTGCCGCCCAGTCTGTTTTAAACCAGACTGCGCAACAGAGCCCGCCAAGGAGCCGATCCTGTGGAGAGAGTTCTCCCCACAGGCTGGGCTGGGGCTCTGCTAGGTAGCCCAGTTTAAAATGGACTGCCCAACAAAGCCTGCAAAGCAGCTGGTCCTGCAGGGAGAAATCTCCCCACAGGCTCTGCCAGAGCTCTCGTCAGCTGTTCAGTCGAACAGCCTAAAAGAGCCCCAGCTGAGCTGGCAGGGAAAGTGCCCCCTTGGTTGTTTTGTGGGCTTTCTTCTGCAGGGGTTTAAAAGGACTGCAGAAGAAAGTCCAAAAACAGCTGACTGACAGAAGCAAACTGTTCCAGCTCCTTAGCTGTTCTTCGGGTTTCTGGTAATTCCTGAATACATGGGATTTTTGGGAGGATTTTTTTCCAGTTCTCCCATTTGGGATGCCCAGAAATACCAATAAGGTGTTTTGTGGATATATTTTTGGTTCGACTAGACCCGAATGCACAACCCTAGAAATAGATATTTACAGTAATTACATTTCTTTGTTCTTTTATTGTATATACTGTTAATTTAAAAAAAAAAAAGTTTTTTTTTTAAGTTACCAAAGCAGCAGCAGATAAACAATAGACACAAACAAGGCAAAGAATGTTCTGGGGGTGGAAAAAAATGATTTTCCTCCCAAAAGTGCTATGGGTGCCCTGATCTGGATAGCCCAGGCAAGCCCAATCTCATTAGACTTCAGAAGCGAAGCCGGGCCGACCTTGGCAAGTACTTGGAAGGGAGACCTCCAAGAAATACCAGGACTCAGGATGCAGAGGCAGGCAATCAAGCCACCTCTCTGAAAATGCTCGAGCCTCAGTAGGGATCGCCAGAAGTCACTATGACTTCCAGGCTTGCAAGTGCTCACTCACACAAATACAGAAAAGAAAAGAAAGGGCAAACATTTATTGATTGATTGATTGATTGATTGTCCCTCCCTGCAGAAGCAGGCTCAGGCCGGCTTACATAAAACTTCATAAGACAGATAAAATAAAGAAATCAAATAGATTATAAATATAAAATGCTACATAAAGTGCTAGTGCAGATCATATAGCAATGGCGAGGCATTAGCAGCATCAATGTAATAGGGGTACAGTTGGCTAATATCTCAGTCTGGGTCATATCAGTGGAGCACAGGCTGTCGATGTGGCATTAATTTTGACTTGAGTCCAGTAGAGCATTTTCATGAGAGGAAGAAATTCTGTCCATAAAGTGCGATTTCCTTGCCTTCCTTCCTTCTGCTTATGGAATGCAGGCCAAAATGCCCCCTGATTCTGTTCCTAGAAGCAGCATGGAGGGGCATCTTTTTCCCACAGAAATGCTCTGCTGGATCCAAGTTATTTTGTGCAGCCGTGATGGATCTCTTATACACAGATCGGAAAACTCTAACTCTAGTAAAAGCTTTTTTTCCCCTTTAGGGAGACTGAATCCATGTCCCTTAGTTTAATGCAACCTTTTTTTCTCTTTAGTGAACAACTCCTATTAATTCCATTATAGGCACTTGCATATATACATCCCTGCCCAAAATATGTATGTATGTGCTCTGATACATGTACAGGTTTTTAATATGCAGCCAGTCCCATTGATTTCCATTGAGTCCAATGATACCCATTGAGAAGGGTATGTCTGTCTAATGCAGAGGGACAAACAGTCTCCTCCAGTGAGGTAAATGGTGAAAACTCTATTGGTAGGGGTAGCTTTTGTGCATTCAGCAGACTGCAAGAACAGGTTTTCTTACTGAAGCCCTCATGGGAGGTAATTCTATTCATTGAGAAGAAGGGAAAACAATAAATTTACCATCCCAGGTAGTAAATCCAGATCTGGGATTGGTCTGGAGCTAATTGGTTCATTTCAGGCACAGCTAAGCAGCTTTGAACAAATTAGACCAATTTCCTCTACAACTAAATTAGTTGTTCTAATGCTTTCTGTGTTGGCTGGAATAGAAACAGAATGTTTCCAGTAAACAAAAAGTTTTTCAAATGTATTAGCCAAGTGCTTCCTTTATAGAACTTCCGTATGTGTAAACTCCAGGTTTTAATCTGCATTAGTAAGAAGTGTTCATATGAAAATTTGCCTTATATCACCAAGTTTTAGAACACAGTTTTTCTTGGGTCACTAGAACTAAATTTACCTTGGAGCTTAAATTAAATTTGAGTTTACACAATCTAAAAACTACTGCCCATGCTAGCTGAGTGGGTGTTATGCATTGTATAGTGGTTTCAATGAAAGATGCAGAAAATTGATTTGCGTTCCAATAGTGCACCCTACTCAAAACTGTAGAAAAATCTTACTGTTAAAGCAAACATTGTTCCTGTTTTTGAAAGGGTTTTAGAAGAAGAAGAAGATAGGTTTTATACCCTGCTTTTCCCTACCTTAAGGAGTCTCAAAGCAGCTTACAATCACATTCCTT
The DNA here is from genome assembly GCA_029233225.1 of Lepidodactylus listeri. Lineage (NCBI taxonomy): Eukaryota > Metazoa > Chordata > Lepidosauria > Squamata > Gekkonidae > Lepidodactylus > Lepidodactylus listeri. Next base: position 51,142,706 of record JARCFY010000010.1, on the reverse strand, counting down.
TCCTCTCCCCAAAACAGACACCTTGTGAGATAGGTGGGGCTGAAAGAGTTCTGAGAGAACTGTACCCGGCCCAAAGTCACCCAGCAGGCTTCCTGTGGAGGAGTGGGGAATCAAACCCGGTTCTCCAGATTAGAGTCTGCAGCTCTTAACAATTACACCATGCTGGCGTTTAGTACACCTAATGGGATTTTTGACGTTAAGTCAAATACTAAGATGCTTTATCATTTTCATAGTTCCCTGTATACAGCCCAATTTTGTCTTCAGTTTTGGACAGTGCTCTTTCCCATTCCTGCTTTTTTTGAGCAGTTTAGTAGAGATGCCAAGGACTGAAGCAGGGGTCAGGTGCACCTTAACTTTGCAAACCTCAAAGTGACCCACAGTACTCAAGAAACAGATTAAAACTCATGAACATAAGGACAATAGTGGAAGCACCCAGTCCCAAATTTACTGAAAGGCCTTGTAGAGCAGGACTGTCTATTAAGTCTGATCAAAAAAAGCAAAAAGTATCTTGGTATACATATTCTGCCAGAGCATTTCATAGGATAGGGGATTGCAATGCAAGAACTCTAGTACAAGTTCTGCAAATCTGCCAGATGGAGGTGGCCCAGATTTACACCAGTATGTTGGTATATACAAGCAGAGACAGCCTTTCAGTCAATCATGTGTTCTGCTATGGACTCTACCACAACTGTTTTCTCCTTGAACCATAGATTCCTATATAATATGGTGTGCTACCTTTTCAGAAATTGCTTACCATATGGCTGCTGTTTGAGTAATACAAAGACACAGTCCTCTTGGACCCATGGCTCTAAAGGCATGGTTCTTGGGATCCCAGTCAACTCCCCCCCCAATGTAATCAACAACCTACAAGTTCTACCACCTCTTTCTCTAGATACAAAATATGGCTTCATAAATTACAAGGCAGAATTAGAGTCGCCAACCACAGCTTGGGAAATTCTTGAAGACTGGGGGTGGGGGTGCTGGGAAGAGCAGAGTTTGGGGTGGGAAGGGAGCTCAAAGGGGATGTGATGCCACTGTATGACTTGTGTTTTTCCTAGACTGCTATTTCCTACAAGGGAACTAATCTATGTAGCCTGGACATCAGTTGTAATTCCAAGAGAACTCCAGGCCCCACCAGGAAGCTGGCAACCTAATCTATTCTTTTGCTATCATATCATGGAGACATGACCTGTCCCAGTTTCTTGGTAAATTATTCTGTATCATACACATGTTTGAAAAACAGCTTGTCTTATACATTGCATTTTATATGTAAATGTAATAATTTTTATTGGCACACCTTAAAATTGTAACACACAAAGTAGCATTAAGACAAGTTTTGGAAAGGTCATTTGGTTGGGAAATGGCCCAAGAGCTATTAGGTCTGGGGCACTGGAAGTTCTGAGTAAATAGGGATGGCATGTCTTATGATGAGTTTGGGATTCAAATTGTCTCATGGGAGGGAAATGGATGGCTTACTTCTGAGACCTTGTAGCCCAGAGGTGCTGCCTTACTCATGGGTAGCGCTAAACAGCAGAACACCCAACTTCTAACCTGAACCAGAGACTCACAAAGTCAGGCCAAGGAAGGCACTCCTGGCCTGAAACACAGAGCTAGCCAAAAGCTCTGCAAAAGAGTCTCTGTTTTCAGGTTGCACAAGGCAGCCCTCCAAGGCAATCTCCAGCTTTCCCCTCCACCCAACAAGGTATGCATGTGAAACAATGTCAAGATCCACCAGGTAAAGTATCAGCATTTCTAAAGGCTATTCAGAGGCCACCTGGCAAACAGCCCTTCTGTCTCCAGAACTTCACCTAGCCCTTTTTGTGTGATACCTATGTCTATGTGAAAATCCTTTGCCTCCACAACTGTCCTTCCTGCTCCATCTATCAGGATACCAAGATAACCCATCAAACATTCAAATGTTTAGCGATCCTTCTTGACGCTAATCAGGAACTCATCTCCCACCTTTTGTCTACACCTAGGAACCTATTCAACCTGCCTGGGCAGGACCATCAATGGTCATCAAACCCATTCAGCTAGCTCCAGCAGAGCCATCCAACACCTAGCTAATCTCATCAATGCTATTATGAACACAGACTCTGCCCCTCTGCAGCCTCATTGGTCAAACCTAGCTTTTGCTCCTCCTGTTGTCACACCCCCTGGGACCCTTTATTGGTCCAGGTAATCTTTTGTCTTCACCTGAGCCAAGTGCCTCAAGGCCTCCCATTGGTTCACATTGCTTTCAAGTGTCTATATCCATCCAAGCACATGGCCATCAAGGTGTGCACTCTGATGATGCCTATAGCTGGCATCCCCAAATTCTCTCTTTTGGGCCCCCTTCTTAGTGTACAATGCTGGCTGTTGGCACTATTGTCTTCAAGGACCTCTGCACATCTGGACAGGTAGTATCACCCCATAACTGACCCTTCTATTGGCTATTATCACCTCTATTTTCTTAGTTCTTAATTGTTTGCTCTTGCTTGAATGCTTAGTGTGCTTGTAACTAGGGAAACTTTTCAATAAAACTATTTACTCTTCAGACCTGGAGTCTTCCAACTGTGCCGGATCTTAGTATAAACAGGTATGTGAATCCTGGTATGCCTCTGGCTTTCCCTGCTGCATAGCTAATTTTCCCCAACAATGAGGCAGGCCATTGGTGGTAACAACCTTTCCCTCAATATTAAATGATCTTAAAAATTGTAGTGAATCAACAAAAGGGAAAGAAAAGAAAGGAAAAGGCATCACCCACAGCTCTCATGAGGAGAATTTGTATACTCATAATGGCTTTCCCTTCTTCACTCTCAACACTTCAGCTTTGGAATTATGCCACCCCTAAAATAAAATGCCTCCCCAAACTCTAAGAAAAGGAGCTGAACAGACAGAGCATATGAAATCGAATGACTGAAAAATATTCAGAGAGCCATTTAATTAAACCATTTTTATTAATAATGCAGTGGAAGGGCGTATGTGTTATGCAATTAAAGATAACACATTGGTAAATGATAACTATGCAAATTCAAATGCAGTTGCTGTTAATATATGGCACTTAATGCAAGGGGGAGCAGAAAGCCAAACGAAATGAGGTCTGGATTATTTCTTAAATGAGAAGCATGAAGCAGAAATTAGAAATGTAATGCCTGTTGGTGAGAGCATTATGTTAAAGGTGCCTTCAAGTATTATTTCATTTAAAGAAATGATCTCTTGCTTCTCTCCATCAAGTCAGGATTGTCCCGTGGCTCTGGCTTTTATGCTTTTCTAAGATTGTGCTGATGTTTCTTGGGCTCAAAATTTCCTCACATTCTCAGCAATTAATAACTTGGGTAACTATATTTGACCATGATTCATATCATAAGATTAGCTGAAGTGTTTCAGCAACCCATTTGCAAAGCACCATTGGAGAGGCATAGGAACCGAAATAAATTACTAATCTACCTTAGGGCAGGCTGTCAGCCGAAGGCAGACATAGCATCTTGCAACTGGAAGGAAAGCCACATCCCATCACAGTGGGGAAAAGGAAAACCAAAGGACAAAGCTGTCATGGCAACTAACCTGGGGTGAGCAGCGTTTTCAACGATTAACCAGTATACAAGTATCAAATCATCCTCATCAAAAAGAAAAGACTTTGTGGATCTGTTAGGAATTATTTACCCTGTATGAAGAGCACCTTTATATGCTTGAAACATATTGGGAAGTCTGGGAGATTTTATAACCTGCTGCCCCATTAATTGTTCTTCCACCAATTGACTTTTTAATTTCCTCTGTATATCTTGCCAAGTGGTGAGGTGAGTTCCCCACGTGTGTGTACTACCCGTATCTATGAATGTTTATTTGTTTAAATATTTTCACCCTGCTTTTCTCCCCACTGAGAATCCCAACTGGCTTACAAATTAAGGCAAATATAATGTAGATAAACAAAAACACACAGTACAACTTCAGGTCCCGGGCTCATCCAGGATTCACTGGGATGGCTCACTCAGGGCCACAGGTTACAAGGCAAGGGCCAAGAGCCCTTCAGCTTACACCTCTGGCCACAACCAGATTTACATACCTGTAACCAATGTTCCCTCTAAGGTGTGCAGTCTTGTGAGCAAAAATTTTACCCCATGAGCCAAAAATAGCGCTAGCTTTAAAACTGTGAGTGGGCTGACATTTTTAAAAAAAATTATTTCAGTTTTCAAACAATCCCTAATTTGGAACACTTCCATTTTCTAGGCTTCTCCTCTAGACACACAGATATTCGTTTCAACCGAATTCTCAAAGACAAGTAGAACTAAAATATCTAAATGGGTGTTTAGAGTTTCAAAAACTGAGTACAAATTGTGGGATTAATAGGTGATATTGAATGGGTTGATATAGGTAAATACTGCCTTTATGGAAACAGAATGCAGCAATGATGGACCTGTGGCACTAGATGGATTATGGGCCTAAAACTTCAACTCCTCAAGGGTGACAAAAAACCCCTTGATTTATTAATGATACTGTTTACTGACATGAGAGGTAATTAATTTAACAGTGCAAATCCTGAACAGTGTTACACACTTTTAAATCTATTGAGTTCAAGAACTCTTCCAGCTGCCTGCTTCAAGAATACCAATAATCTGAGCTATTGCAACACTGCTCTTGTATATTGGCATAATTTGTCCACATGATCCACAGATTTTAGTATCATTCTTGCAGAGCAGCATCCCCACTCCAAGATGCAAACACATGTGGAAGTAGAGAGAACAATGAAAAGGGTAATAATGGAAGTAAAATAATTTAGAACTCAATGTAAAAAGAAGTCTTCTTCACTTTGTATTGAGCAATGGCAAAGTGCACCTTAGGCAAAACAGTCAACAACCACGATTTGCAGTGTGGCATGTGCATGTCCAGTATAAAACTATCAGCAATGAACCAGCAGCGTATGATCCAGAAATGATCTGAAAGGGTCTGAAGTCATAATGTTACCTTTTGCTGTCCTGTGCCTTTGCAGCTGTAAAGGCCACCGAGGGGGGGAAAGGAGGGTATGCATAGCCTCCTCCCCCCACCTCCAACACACACACACACAAATACTGAAGAAATAAAACTTCGTTGATCTTAAAGGTGCTGCTGATTTAAACGGATTGCTGAGCGGGGGAGGGCACATAAGGTTCCTCCCACCTTTAACACACAAACTGAAGAAATAAAACTTTGTTGGTCTTAAAGGCACTACTGACTCAAACACTTTACCGAGGAGGAGAAAGAAGGGCACACACGGCCTCCCCTCTCCTATATCCCTGGCTCTATCGCCACTGAGCCCCACAGTGCACACACACAACAGCGTTGGCCGCCCAGGGAGAGAAAGTGGAGAGGGCGACTCACCTCTGTTCTGTCCTCCTGCAATGGGGCAGGGCAGCAAGAGGAGGGCAATGGCATGGGCAAGGCAGCAGGTGGCCGCAACTCTTGGTAGGCAAACCCCTTGAACGGCAGGAGCAAGGACTCTCACCTGCAGGTCCATGGGTGTGAGGTGTGGGGTCACCCCAAGAGAACCCCTGCACTGAGCTAATGAGCTCTGCAGGGGAGGGGATCATTGTGCCCACTGGCACATGTTAGAGGGAATCCTGACTGTAACAGAAAGGAACACAAGTTCAATGCAGATCTTACGCAGTGGCAGGTAGATTCCTAAGATTGTCCTTCTTTACTGCTTAGCAGCTGCTTACTAGTTCTGCATCATCCTTCTCCTAAAGAGACATTTAAAGGGGATCTTCCCATATTGCAAAGGGATTTGGAAGAGGCAACAGACTCTCTTACATTTATTGGACAGCAAAATGAATTTAAAACTGAAGACTCCACAGCAACTAGAGTTCTGTGGGGCTGAAAGCTCTATGCTGTGCAAACTGTCTGCACGTTGCATGCATCTCAAGGTAAACAGCCAGTGATGGTGTAACACTGAAGTCACAAGCAGCAGGGAGTCAGCTGCCTTAAAAAATTTTAGTCTATGATTTGCAAAATAATGAGTAAAGCGTCTGTGCCAAATTCATGGTGGGAAGCAGAGGCAGAAAACAGGAGCTTACTGGGAAGGGAAGTACTGGGTAGAGGTGGTGATAGTTTTGACCCAAGTTACATACCTGCTATAGATACCTGATAGACTACAGTGATGTACCCGAACAGCACATTGAGGTGACTGAGAACATTAAAATTTTAATGACCTGTTTTTATTTGTTATTTAGGACATTTTTGTGTTGCCTCTCCAAGAATTCACTTGAGGTGGCTTACAAAACAAAAACAATAAAAAACACAACATTGAAATTAATTAATTAAATTCCAGCATTTAAAAAACCCAGCCCAGCATAAAAATATAGATCACAAACCCACTTTAGAATAACAGCTTCAATCACACTTAAAAATCAACCCATCAATTAAAATCCTGAGTGAACAGAAACTCCTTGTCATGGCGCCTTGAAGAAAGCAACGTAGGTGCCAAGCATGCCTCAAGGAGAAGGGCATTCTACAAGCAAGATGCCACTACAGAAAAAGCCCTGTCTGTGGTTGCCACCTGCCTAAAGACAGGGGTACAGAGAGTGGGGCTTATCTTAGAAATCTTAGCTGGCAGGGTGGATAGTATGGGAAGAGGAGGTCCTAAAAGAACCCCAGCCCCAAGCCACATAGGGTTTTAAAAGTAAGAACCAGTACTTTGAATTGTGCCTGGAAACAAACGGGCAGCCAGTGCAGAACTCTGACCACCAGAGTGATATTATCCCTAAATCCCATCTCTGACATTGGCCTGGCTGCTGCATTTTGGACAAGCTGAAGTTCCAATTTTTGAAGGGAGCCCCATGTAAAGTGATTACAGTAGTCTAACTTGGATCTCATCAGAGCATGAATCATTGTGGCCAGATCACACTTTTCAAGGAATGGCTGTAGCTGGAGTAGCAGCCAATACTGATAAAAGGCAACACATGATACAGAGGAGATCTGGGCCTCCAACTGTAGGCCAGGATTCAACAGTCCCCATACAACCACCTCCAAGACAGGCTGACTCCTGAGCCCTCAAGCAGCTTTGCCAGTGACCAACAGCACCTCAGTCTTGTCTGGACTAAGCTTCAAATTTATTGATGCTCATCCATCCCATTACTGTCTCCAGGCACTTGCTCAAGGACTTCCACAGACCCACCTGACTCAGTTGTTAAGAAGAAGTAGAGCTGAGTATCATCCACATATTGTTAGCATCCCTGATGATCCCTCCCAGCAGTTTCATGTAGATGTTAAACAGCATGGAGGACAAGTCAACACCCTGTGAGACTCCATAGCATAAATGCCATCAGGTCAAGCAGTAGTGCTCCAGCACTATATTCTGGAATCATTCAGCCAAGTAAGGGCAGAACTACCAAAACATGGTATCCCTATCCCCAATTCAGAACCCAACCAGCCTCTCCAGAATGATACCATATTCAGTGGAATTGAATGCCACAGGGAGACCAGAAGAATAAACAGGGACACACTCTCCCTGTTACTCTCCTGGTGAAGATCATCCATCAGGGTGACCAAGGCCATTTCCATCCCAAGCATGAATACAGATTGAATTAGGTCTAGATAATCCATCTCCTTCCAGACTGTCTCAAACTGCGTGGCCACCATCTGCTCAAGCATCTTGCCCCCAAATGGAAAGTTGGCCACTGGGCAGTAGATGTTCAGGTCAGTGAGGTCTAGGGATACCTTCTTCAGGAGGGATTGCACAACTGCCTCTTTCAAGGTTGTTAAAAAGAACTACACCCTCCTGCAGAGAGTAATTTGTTGCCTCCCTGATCCATTCAACCAACCTAGCCTGGCTCAACTCCAACAGCCACAAAGGGCAAGGGTTAAGTCTAGACATGGTGGGCTGCACATTTCTGAACAACTTCTGCACTTTATCAGGCTTCAGCAACTCAATGTTGTCCATAAAAATAGGACCAGAATGCACTCTGGTGGTATCTTGGATATGGATATGTTGCTTCTGTGCAAATATTTTCAAGGAGACAATTAAAATGGGTTTAACCACATGGCCACTTCTGTACTTTTTAGGAGAATTCTATGCCCACCTCTTACGATTTCAGGGTTGGTGCTGTCCTTATGTGCTGGCTCTAGTGTACTCCCTTCCTCCATAAAGTGATAACGTTTTGCCAGGCACTCCACTATAATGTCTGATTGCACAGAGGACCCTGTTCATGCAGGAGAGGGAATAATAATGTAACTTAGTTTCTGTACAACTAGATGTTTGCATGGAGTGCACAGTTCACACTGGCCAATATCATTGCTGTGGGGGAGAAACAGTTTGAGCTCATTCTACTACACGAAGGCTGTCACATCCCTTTCAAATGTATGAATCAGAGCTAATTCTGGCTCTAAATAATCTACAACAATGGAAACTACTGGGAAAGTGCTGGCTACACAAGCTCACACCCTTTCCACATTTCTGTAGGTCAGTCCTTTTTCAATTATAGCTAAGTACATAATTAGCCAAATCTTGAAGACAGTCATTGCTACATTTTCACAATATAACTGATCTGCTTAAGGTTGAACCCAGTGTACTATAAGCAGGCTTCTGCTCACAAATTAAAACTTTCCCATCCTCCTCCCTGCCAGTGCAGCCCATCATGTCCCTGAAACACTGCCCTGGAGTTCAGGGAAGCCCCAAGAACATCACTGGGTGTGATGAGTGAGGTGGGTGGTAAGGGGGTGAGTCAGCAAAAACCACACTCTTTGCCTGGGGAAGGCATCTTTCAGCAGGCTGAAAATGAGCTCTAGATCCACCCGTAAGTATTTGGCAAACTCTCTATTAATTTTTTTATATGTCTGCCTAATAATTATACCTATGTGTATTCAATGATGAAAAATGACTAAACCTTGGAAATATGTAATGGTCATAATTAACATGAAGGTGAGCGTTATGGCCCTAAAACACCGAGAATAACCATCACAGCCTGGGAGAGGTAAGAGAGAAAGAGAACTCCCTTTCTCTGTTTTGTTCCTGGAGCACCAGATGCCACCAGAGGGTCGGGGCTTATGGGGAGGAAAGTTTGGGCACCAAGGAAGAACGTTCAGTAAATTAAAAGTAGCTTAATTTTTTTTAGAATATATTCTTCTAAGAGCTTTCAAATATTGCTTGTAATTGGACATCTTTCTGATTTAAGTCTGAGGAAGTTTGCCTACCACTGTCCCCCCCCCCCCCCGATCTTTTTGTAAAGTTCTGAAGCAACTACAAGTAATTCTACCACTTCTTACATTCTAAATACTTTCTCGTTCCAATTTGGAGCCAATTACAATGTATCACCTTTCAGGTCCTGCTTATGAGGAGCTGTTAAGATAAGGTAACCAAAGCATAATTGCCTTTACTTTTGATGAAAGAGTGAACACTGTCTTGCTGCTAGGAAAAGACCAGGGGAATATTAGAGAAATATAAACTGGATTTGCATTTGAGGTGACCAGAGTTAAAGCTGCCAAGGACAAATGAGTGGGCTAGAACTAAAAACAGCTGAAAGTTCTAGTGTTGCTAACCCAGTTCAGCTTGGGAATCTGGTTAATAGTTCACCTTACAAAAAAAGTAAAGACATAAAAGGAAAGGTAAGTAAGCTACAAAGACAGGAAAGCACTGGAAGGATTGTGTACAAACTTAATTGCATTGCCATATCAGACCAAAAAACGATTCATCAGCATCCTGTTTCCAGCATGGAAAAGTCAATAGGCTTCTGGAAGATTTGTGATAAAAATCATTCTATTATTAGGATGGACCTAGAATCAGAGTGTTGCCAGAGGTGCTGTCTTTACTCTTGGGTAGCCCCAATAGCAAGGGGCACCCCACTTCTAACTTGAACCAGAGACCCACAAAACTCAGGCCAAGGCAAACACTCCTGGTTCTGGAACACAGAACAAGCCATAGCTCTGGAAACAGGGATTTCATATTCAGGTTTCAAAAGGCACCCTCAAAGCAAACCTCCAGTCTTCCCCCTCCACCCAGAAGAGATTATGCTTATGGGATAACAATGGGTTCCACCAGGTGAAGTATCTACATTTCTAAAGGCTATTCAGAGGCCATCTGGCAAACAGTCCTTCTGTCTCTAGAACCTCACCCAGCCCTTTTTGTGTCATGTCTATGTCCGTTGTCTCTACTTGCCCCATCCCTCAGGATACCAAGATACCAATCAAACATTCAAATGATTAATGATCCTTCCTGATGCTAATCAGGGACCCATCTCCCTCTTTTGTCTGTATCTGGGAACCTATTCAACTGCCTCAGCAGAACCATCAGAGGTCATACAATCCATTCAGCAGTTGTTAATTCAGTTGTTAATTCAGACTCTGCCCCCTCTGGAAGCTCACTGGCCACATATAGGCCTTGCCCATCCTGATGTCACAGACCTCCTGGGACACCTGATTGGCCCAGGTAATCTTTTGTTCTCACCTGAGATCAGCCCCCAAGACTTTTCATTGGTCTGCATTGTTTTCCAGTGCCTTTAACCGTCTAGGCCCATGGCCTCAGACCATGTGTTTTCTGCCCTGATGCCAACTGGCAGGCCACCCCTTTACCCTCTGGGTTTAGGCCATAATCCTTTCTTCATGGACCTCTGCACATCTGGACAGGTAGTATCACCCCACAATTCCTCTATTAAGCTATCAATCACCTCTGTTTCCTTAGTTCTGTATTGTGTGTATGAATGTTTGATTATTGTTTATGTTTAAGAATCCTTCAGTAAAGAGATCACTGCTTTAGTTATCTAGTCTCTGCATCTATTTCTGTGACTGGGATAAGGTGGGACTCTGGTATACAAAGGCCATGATCCTGTAGTTATGCCAGCTGCACATTAATATCATAATTCCCCAACCTTTTACTAAAGCAAATTGAGCAATTTGGCTAACAAGAGGACTGGCTGCCAGTACAGCCAAGTTCCAAAAAAGGAGTTAATGGGTAAATTGATGGTCTGAGAAATGTTGATTGTTTTCCAAGCTCTAAAATGTCTAGATGCTGACAAGCAATAGAATTTTGTGTTCTGTTTTTAATGTTTGGAAATATTTGAATGCAATTACAGTGAGAGACAGCTTGCTAGACTGGGTGGACAGTTTGGACACACTGATTCTGTGTCCAATTTACTGAAATGCTTTGCCTGTGATACCCACAGTGGTCTGATTCCAGCATTGCCATGGGAATCCCTTTCTCTATATGAACCCCCTGGCTCATTAAATATCCATCCAGTATAGCCCATGTGGAGACGCACTGAGGAAATAATACTTGCTTTTCTGTAGATCATCTTCAGTGGTGTCACTGCATGCAATAATATTCAACTATGAACAGGGAAAACCACAGCCTGCTTAAGTCCAAGTGGTATAAGGAATCTCTCAGGGAGACAAATGACCCTAGGCTCCCCAACTCTGTGGGGAACTGATAAGGTACCCTCTACATCCACTCACCAAGTCAGCCCCACATATAGTGCCTTCGAGGTAATGCCTGCTGGTCAACTGGTTGGCAGTGACTGGCTCCTTAGCAGCCCAGTGCCTAAAGATCAGCTGAGAGGCAGCAGCCTTGAGCCAGGGGTGGGGAAACAAGGGAATGAGTCATGGCTGAGATGCAGGATAGTTGTTGTATGCATGTTGTATGTTGTAGCTCTCTTCTTACAAAGGCTGCATCTGCTGAGTCATAGACGTTCATTTTGTAATGCTCAACAAATGTTGAGATTGTTGACCAAGTGGCCACCCTGCAAAACTCTTCAACTTGGCATGTCCAGTGAAGGCTGCATTGGTTGCCAGGCTTCACACTGAGTGAGTGGTGATCCCATTTGGTATGAGTAACTGCAGTACCTTATAGGTTTCAATGATGCAAGACCTAGGAGTACAATGTTCACCTCCAGGCTGGACTACTGTACCTCACTCTACACTGGCCTGCCTTGAGACTGACCTGGAAGCTCCAACTGGTCCAGAATGTGGCATGGACAGCACACATACAACCTGTGCTGCGCCAGCTACATTGGTTACCAGGAGAATACCGAATCAGGTTCAAGGTGTTAGTGTTGACCTACAAGGCCTTGAGCGGTCAGGGACCCACATACCTTTGGGATCATCTCCGCTAATATGTCCCCAAAAGAACACTGAGATGGGCTGATAACAACTTGCCCTACAGAGGTCCGGCTGTCCTAATTTGGTCCTGGCAAATGGATTTCTAGTGAGAGCTGTCAGGATGGTATGCAAGCTCCATGTTGGGAATCTATGCACTTGTGGTCTAAGGGTCTAAAGGCAGCACCTCTAAGGAAACATCTGATGGATGTCTGGATAAACTAATTCCCCCCCCCCCAACTGATGTAGTACTGTCATCAGGGCTGCAACCTGACGTCTTAGCATAGAAGCTTTGAGACTTCCAGCATGACCATCTTGTAGAAAAAATAAAATAGATCTGATCCTTGGTTTCAATGGATCAACAGCTGTCCTTCGACACCATCTGTCAAAGGCCTTTCAGGACGCATTATAAATTCTATTAGTAGACTGTCTTCTGGAAGTTAACAAGGTGTCTGTTATGTCCTCTGAATAGCCGAGTCTTACTGATGGCTGATTTTGCAGCCCGTTCAATCTCCAGGAGGTTAAATGAAACTAGTCTGGGTGATCCTTGCTGGAGCATGTTCAGTGATACTGGGATAGTGAGAGGTGGTTGTGTCGACAGTTTCTGAAGGGTGGAGAACCACAGTCTTCGAGGCCAATGTGGTGCTACCACTACAACTTCTGCCATCTGTTCCTTGATCTTGAGTACTTTTGGAAAAATTGGTAGGGGGGGAAGGCATAAAGAAAGCTGGGTGGCTGTTGGGATGCCAGGGCATCTGTTGCCTTGGCTCTTGGGTGGTGAAATCTAGCAAAGAAAAAACACAGTGGATGGTTATCTGATATTGCAAAGAAGTTCACCTGAGGTCAACCAAAATGTGCTGCAATCAGTTGAAAAAGGTCCTTCTTCAGAGACCATTCCCTTTACTGAATGGTCTGTTGGCTGAGCCATCTGCTTGGATATTTCTTGACTCCTTTATGTGCTCTGCTCTGATAGATGCCAGATTTTTTTTCCACCTACACTAGGATCTTGTTTGCCTTCTTATGTAGTGTTGACAATCTGGAACCTCCCTGTTTGTTGAGGTAGATCTTTGCAGACACATTGTCTGTTCTTATCAGGACATGTTAGCCTAGCACACATGAGCTGAAATTAAGTAGGGCTAAATGAATTGCTCATAGCCCCAGAAGGGTGATGGGTAGTCTCTTCTTGCTGTTGAACAATCAACCTTGTACTTAAAAGTGTTCTAGGATTGCTCCCCACTTGGAAAGGCTGGCATCTGTAAAGATCTGAGTCACCTTCTGAGTGGTGTATGTCTTTCCCTGTAGTAGGTTGGGCATTCTTTTCCACCAAAGTAGGCTGGTTTTTACTTTCAGTGGAACCTTGATGGGTAGGTCTGCTTTGTTCATTATACAAAGTTGAAATGGTTGTGGAAGTTATTGTAGTGGTCTTCTGTGTAACTGATCCCATTGTACAGTGTCAGTGCTAGAGATCAGTAGACTTTTGTGTTGGATGTAGGGAGCTTCTCTGGATGCTGAGCAGAAATCCAAAACTCTGTAGGCATTGGATAGTCATTTTGTGTTTTGATGTGACTTGATCAGAGAACTTCATCTAATCAACAAGTCATCCAAGTAAGGGTGGATATAACTCCCCTGCTCCCTCAGTTTTACCATAGGGTTGATCAGGATTTTGTCGAAAACCCTTGGTGCCATGGATGGGCCAAATAGAAGAGCCCTGAACTGAAGGTGGAAATCTCTAATGCAGAAACAAAGGAATCTTTGGTGACCGGGAGGAATCAGAATTGGAAGTACACTTCTGTAAGATCTCCTGAAGTGAGGTATTCTTATGGCTGCAGTGACTCTGTGATGGACCTCAGAATTTCTGTGGAAATGCCTCAACCTGATGAACTTGTTGAAGTACTTCAAGTCTAGGATCACTCTCTAGTCTCCATTCTTTTTCGGAACAGTGAAGAATATAGAGTAAACATTCTTGTCCCCTTTCAGAAGGAGGAACGGGTTCTGTGGCCCAGATTGCAAGGAGATGTTGAATCGCTGTCTGGGTTCTATGGACTTTCTCTGGATTCTTGTGAATAGAAGAGATGAGGAACTGATCTGGTGGGGTTCTGTTGAACTCTATGGAATAGCCTCTGGTGATGACCTCCAGGGACCAATTGTCTGAGAATTGATCAAAGTGCCTTGGAAGTGCAGAAGGTGTCTCCCCCCATCGGAATTGGTTTGTAATCATGCTATGTCTGTTCTCCCCACCCTTACAGTAGTACACCATGTCATCTCTCATAGTCTGCCCAGTGAGGTTTACCAGTTCAGGGGAATGCAAGGAGAGTCACAACACTGATGCATTACCCACCACTAGATGTGGCTCAATGGCAGGATCCAGCTGCCACTGCACCTTAAACAGAAGGGCAGTTTTGGAGAGTTTCTCTTGGAACTGCATTCTCTTTCTAGCTTGTGGGCAGGTCCATAGCCAGAAAAATTTTGGTGAGTGGGCACTGGGGGGGCATGATGTAACTTCTGACATCACACAAACACTTTGAAAAAATAAATAAGAGCTGGAGAAAGGGCCTCCTTCCCTCACCAGAAACCTATGGTCTCTTCCGCTCCGTGTCCAGTGACTCGCCAGTCACAGAGTTTCTTGTTTCTTCCCCCACTCTCCTGGGAATTGGAGCACAATGAGGGCTGCTGGTGGCTCATGAGATGCCAGGTTGAGACGCTGAGCCAGCCCTGCCCCAATGGGAAGCAAGGTGGCAAGGCCTGGCAGCATGCATGTAGCTGGCTGCACACGGAAGCAACAGGACAGCCCTGCCTAGACCTGAAGCCAAGTCTTGCGCCTTCATCTGCATCCCCACCTGCCAGTCCTGTGTCCAAGCTGCTCTCCTCCCTTTGTGCTGCTGATACATCAGAGCTTGGCAGAGGGAAGGGCGGTCATCGCCCCAGGCTGGCAGGCTCTCAGGAGGGATTGGTAGGGAAGAGAGGGGGTTGGAGGGACCAGGGCAGATTCAGGGGCATTGCCCCCAGGAATTCAGGCTTGCTTATGGGTGGGATGAGAACCACCCTGTAGCCTCTTCTCACTCCGTTGGCAAGTTGGTTGCTAGGAGCAGGCTCAGACATAGCTGCTGTGGGAGCTGATGAGGGGGAAGAATGGTACCTCTTTCTGGCACACTTTTGCTTCTCCACCACCTTCTTTACAGATCTTGCTGAAGAAGTGGTTCCAAGTGCTCTAGCATGGTTGCACCAGAATTTGGACCTGGGCCGGCTGCAAGAGGGGCTTCCAGTTTCCCCCCTGAGAGGAAGCCATCACTGGTCATCCTAGATTCCATTTCCAGGGCAGTCCGAGATGCACCTTCTGTGGACTATTTCAAGGGATCAAGAAAATGGCCACTGTGGCTGCTGCTTATCCCCTTGTTGGGGGCTTGAATCCTTCTAAATTCTACTTGGGAGTTGAGATGACTGGGGGGGAAGGTATTTGGCAGAAGAATCAGAAAATGGAGAGTTCAAGATAAAGAAAGGTAGAGGAAACATAATAGGTGAAATAGCTCCTATTCTAGGTGGCTCTCACTTTTGAGGCAGGAAATGAACTGGAGCAATGGGTGACTCCCACCAAGGAGATGGGAAGCAGAAAACTTTGTTCCTTCTTCCCTGATTGGAGGTTGGGAATCACCCACCAAGATGTCCTCTGCCTCAGAGGAAGAAAACCTCCTATGTGAACTCCTGTGTGACTGGCTACATTCTGGATGTACGTTTATTGAGAAATTGCATCCAAGACTGCCATGTGTTATATTTAGGGATTTGGTAACATGGAGAGAAATACTGCTATCCTTTCCTTCCTGTAGCTATTTGACTTTCTGTCCAACTCAAGAATTATTATGCTTTCCCTCCTCCCTTTTAAACATATCCTCCTTTGACATCACTTTAAAGTCAATTGTTTTTGGAGCTGATCCTATGGGGGGGGGGTCTGTTAGTAAGTGAATGAGCTCACTGCTTAAAAGTGGGGAAAGTTAGCAGTCTAAAAATTATAACCAAAAACTACAATGGATTGACAGCCCCATTTTACATTCCAATGAACCCCTAACAACACACAGTAATTCAGATAAAAGGTGTTTTAAGTCCAGTGGCACCTTTAAGACCAACAAAGTTTTATTCTGGTTAGAAGCTTTCATGTGCATGTACACTTATTCAGATACTCACCTGAATCTAGTCCAGATAAAGTTATTCAAACTAGTGCATAGGGGAAACCATTTGCAAAATAAAAAAATGACCTAAACAAATGAGATTTAACAAACTTTCTTTATTTACATAGAAATGTGTATACACATATATTCTATATTTGTATACATTTCTAAATATATATACATTAATAATTTCCACATACTCTACAATAAATAACTTTTAGTTTTGCTTTAAATTGCTTATAGTGTTGGGTAAAAATACATGTCAAAAAATAATAGCTTACGACTAAATTACAAAAGCACCAAATATTGAACTCATAGATTTCAGCAATAAATAGTGGCTTATATACAGCTAAATAGCACGACACAAACGTGTACTAGATTTTTGTGTGTGGATATCATCTTAAAAGAATGAAAAGAACGGAAAGGAAAGTAATATAGAGAAAATATAATCAGGGGTATAACTAATAAAATTAAGAAAAACTACATTTCTAAACTGGTTAACTTCAAGACAGGTTTTTTTTCTTTAACAAAAGGATATTCAGTTTGAGATTTTACTGCAGGAGGAAGGGGAAAGAATACAATGAGCAATATGTTTTAGAGCCAGGGTTGGACTAGACAAAGAGAAGACTAGATGATCCTATGATATACATATGCCTGGGGGTTCAAGGTCACAACCCAAAGTTTAATCAGAACTGGAACTCCTCCCCCAAGACAATGAAAAGCAGGAGTCTTCTCCGTACAGCAGCCCCCAGCTCAAACTGTGGACTGTGAAAACGCCTGATGGTGCAAAGGGAGAAATACCTACCACTGCTACCTGTGCTGGTAATAGAGATCATCATTTCTTTCTGCATACCAAAGTTGGCATTTCAAGCCATGCCTTTGGGGATCTGGCTATGGCAAAAAAGCACATTTTTAATTATTTGGTATATTGTGTCAATTCGTAGTAATAAAAATGTAGGGTTTTTCCTTCTTCTTCCAGACCTTACTTCTTTGAGTCTTCAGGTTTAGGAATTCCTTTTCCCTCCCCACAATGCGCTTAAAAAGAAAAGATACAACGATCTAGTTCTGCTAATGCAATTTTTGTTCATTGATTCCTGTACAAGTAGGGGTCTCTAATCTTGTCCATTAAATTACTAGTGGTAAAATGTCACTAAAGATCTTATTATTAGACTAGCCTTGTCCATATATATATTATGCAAATGTGATCTGTAAATATGAGGGGAATGAGGATGGAGAAGGAAATGTGGCTTCTCAGAAGGAAAAGGTGAAAAACTCTTATGTGTGTAACCCTCTGAATCTCATTTGTAGCTAATAGTTGTATGACACAGAACCAGGGGAAAATCATTCATTACCACTTGTTGCCACCATGGCCAACTACAAGCTGTTGCTAACTCTTCCTGCAATAAAAGACACAATATATGACTTCTCTGGCTATGTAATTTCAAAATACTATTGATCTATGGTGCTTTACCTTACCTTTCTCCACAAGCAGAGTGAAGGTGGCCGATTAAAATATCAGAACAAACACAGCTATCGCAGTTTCTATGCTTGCAAAATTTTCTTTAGAGAGGTTTCTTTTATTGGCTTCTTTGATCTTTGAGGTGTTCAGTAAAGGTTAAATGTTTTGATGTCTTCGCTTTTTGTTTGCTCTGCTCATAGAGTAATATGCATCACTTACTAGATGACCTGAACCACAAGGATATATGGGGTATAAGTATTACTAGGGCAATAATTTTTGAGGTGCCAGCAGCAAAATAAGACAACTACTTTCCCTGAAGTGAGGAACATTTTTCCATGTATCAAGAAATGCTGAACATATTTATTCAAGTCAGGCATTGCCTGCTCTCCCCATGCCCCACCATTAAACCAAAGTATCAGGAACAAATATGCACCAGGCTTGACATCTGGACAGCTGACTGCAGAACCCTGACTGGGTTGTTATATCATATTTCTGACACAGGAGCCTTTCCACAACAGGCAAGTGTTATGCAATACCATTTCTATTGCATAGAAGGGCCAGACCCTCCAAACAGTCTTTGCTTGGTTTCTTCACTAAAATCAGCTTTACAATTTATTACAGTTAATTAAAAAAGGGTTCCTGAAAAGATGCTGTAACCTGGGAATCAGCCTATCTTGTGTTTATTTGTAGTATTATAAAATTTCCAGAGGCCTCTGTTGGGATTTGTGCCACACTGTGCTAGTGATAAACTTTATGGATTATTCTGATTAACCACAGTGTCTATTTCTCCAATTTTATAATAGATGGTCTATCAGTTTTGACCTTTGTCTTTGTTTAGGGTTCTACATACTTTTTTTGACCTGCACTTCTTTATCCTGTATTTCACTAATAAAAAGCCACCTCCTGCAGTCCAGTAATAAACCTTTATTAGTCTCACCACTTGGTGACTGGTCCCAAATACTGATCATATAGCATCTGTAAAAATATGCTTAAATGACTGCTGCACTGAGGATTGGGACACATGGAACCAGGACCTCCTGGAGGTGATTTGCACGTCTCCATCCTTCCCAGCAGCTAGCTGTTTCTGCCACTGCAAGTGTAACGCGTATGTGATTACCTCCTTCTTCTCACTGTAGGTCTGAACTGCATGCCATAGTACACTTTCAATGCCAACCTGTGCAGAGCTGGACTCTTCTAAGTCCATTACAATCAACGGGCCAGAAGGGTGTCTCTACTTAGGATGGAACAGTTTGTTGACAAAAGTCTCCCAACTCAGCATAACAGTTTCGGAACATGTGAGTACTGCTGGGTGAAGGGGAAAGTGATTAATCTCCATGAGTTCCTTCTCCTCATGCTTCTGTAGAATGCAGTCTTACTCTAGTGATGTGCACACCACTTCAACACCCCGTGACAGAGCAAGTCAACTTCATTTAACTTCTTTTACCTTTCCTGTTTCTACAAAGGTTTTGCCTGACTTTAGGTTCTAGAAATGTATAACTTACTCTTTGCAATTTTTTTCTGAATCTTACAGAAATGTTTTAACTTCCTTCAGAATTCATACAGATGTTTATTTTGGCAATATGAACTGAACTGTTTCCTAGACATGTCTGCCTGCAAAGCTGCTATACCATTCCTATAATGATGATGGTTCATATTGCAACACATCCTAAATAACTATCTACCAGTAATGTGAGGATAAGAAATTAAAGTAAGTTGCCCGTATGGCTTTTCCCCCCTCCTCATCCACATATTGCTACTGTCCAATGTTTCCTTAAATTAACAGCAACCGCAAGAGCCAGGAATTAAATATATTTTTAGAAGAAGGCATGTTGGTGCCTGACTGCTAAAATATTTATGAGAACAGTGCAGATTTAGGGCTAGTTCACACATTCATGTACATGACTTATTCGTTGCTCGTTGACTCAGTTGAATGTGTGAACTGACTCTACTGAAAGAGTCTGAGTTGCTTTTGTTTTTGCTTTTGTTTGAACCTGCTGGGAAGCACTGTCCCCCAAAAGAAGTTTAAAGTATAATTTTAGACAAATTATCAGTCATTGCAAAGAGCACAGTGTCTATCATCCAGAGGACAAATATGGCGTTTCACTGTGGTAGTTGTAATCAGGGCAGACTTTCTGCACCAGTTTGTAATCAACGCTGTAAAAAGCAATGTAAATACAAATTACTTTAAATGGTTTAGAGCACAACCAGGATACATGGCTTTGTGTCTGCTCTTGGTAGCAGATCTTTGAAGGATCAAAGTTGCACAATGCAGTTTTCTTCGCCCTGTCAGTTTTCTCATATTCAATTCGACAGTTGAAAGACTTGGACTCCTTGGTTTCTAGTGTTGACTGTGGTGAAGATTCAAACTCTACCACTTTGGAAGGTGGCACCAAGCTCACAGAAACATTTCCAAGGCCTGTTGAATTATGCCGGAAATAAACACTGAAGGTTCCATTGCCATGGTCAACAATTTTCCCTGTAATAAGAAGATTCAGCTTCACAGTTTTGATGTTGGAATGGAAGTCTCCCCAGCCAAACATTTTCTTGAATTTTCCAGTTTTTACAATTGGTCTGCGTTTAGTTCGTGCAAGAGATTCCTGAACTTCAGTGATGTTGGCAAGCCAATCCCAAAAGTTGTCTATGCTGTCTGAATGTGACAACTGCCCATGTTTGAGTGCTGGAGATGGCTTAACAAAGAGGCGTAGCGGGTTGATCATCCTTGCGTGGACAACGTTATCCACCAGGGTGTCTGCAGCATCTTTGTCTTCCCAGTCCAGTATGTCTGCAGCATGTGTGATTTGCTTAGCATCACAAAATATCTGTTCCAAGAGAGAAAGAAAATGATATAAATACGAAAAATTGAAAATCTAGATCTTTCATTAAATAAATCTTGCATTAACTGGGGTAAGTTCTGCTGGATTCTTGTTAAATCACAAATAGTAAGTAAATGATAACACTTGTAAATGATGAATTGAATATAAAAAATTACATGTCATTGTTAAACAGTGCAGTTTTATATACAAAACACATCACATTTCTTCACTCATATTTTTACTGCATCTACCATTCTGAATAATTAGTTTAACTGAATGGGGGAGAGCTCATAATTGTACTTGAAGGAAACTGGACTTGGCCAGAACACACTCAATCCATATATTGTTTAACAGGTACAAGATGTTCAATCCTTTGTAGGCACTCAATTAGTTAAACAAAGAAAATGCTACCTATGATCCCAATGAATCCCAGCTTTGAAGCTGCCAGTCTACAAACCCAGATTATCAGCTCTGCAAATGTTAACACCACTGAGTATGGCAGTTACAGTCCAAGGCCATTTTCCCAAGGTGAACCTGTTCCCCTCTAGAGAGGTAGAAATACACTGGCAATGTATTTCGTAAGGGGAAGGCATGCAATATGGCACAAAGGTAGGGATGTCAGCCTGCAGGTGGGACCTGGGGATCCTCTAGAATTACAGCTCAGTTTTCCTGGAGAAAATGAATACTTTGGAGGGTGGACTCTGACACCGTACCCAGTGAGGTCCTTGTCTTCCCCAGACTCCATCCCCAAATCTCCAGGAGTTTCCCAGCCTTGATCAGGCAACCTTACCCACCCATTACTTGCCGGTGGCTAGGGGAAATGGCAACCCTACACAAGGATGTATGCAACACAGCACTGCCAGGGCCCTACTCTGTAACATTTGCAGACAAAAATAGATCCAAGTATCTGAAACGGGTTTACAGCATCCTGTCACTGTGGGTTAAGCAAAAAGATATATGTATCTATATACATCTACACACATACCAGGAATCAAGTATATGCTTCAAAATTAGAAGACTTCAGCCCTGATGTCTTCAATTTATTTTTTTAGAGATTAGGAATCCCAGTACAGTAATAATCAAGCAAGGAGCTCCAGCAGCATTTCAGAATGGGCCTATTTAATCAGCTTTTCCACACATGAAGTCCAAGACGTTCTACCAAGTGATACCAAGTGTGGATGGGGAAATAGGTAAATTGGCATAGGGCTGTTACCATAATTTTAATGCAACATGTCCCTGCACTTCATCTTGCATACAGTAGGGCAAAATGCTAAAATACTGTGATTAGAAAACTGGTCAAGGAAAGTTATTAAATTAATGCTATTTAAACTGGAAACTGATGCTATTTTTCTTTACTGCTTTCCACTGGACAGCAATTGTTACATACATATATATAAATTTAGTATTGCGTGAGAGCTCTGCTTTTAAATTGGTTTTATTTTATTTCTGTTGTTCAGTTGCAGTCAAGACTGACTACATTTATTTTACTGGACTTGCCATTTTCTGCTTTATATTGTTAATTCTTATAAAGTAATCTCATAAAGTAATTCTTCGGCAAAAAGCAAACTGTATTGGAGCACTGTTCTAATCTGGCCGCTATTTTTGGAATTAGTAATGCTGTTTCTACTTGATTAATAGTTCTAAATATTCTCAAATCTAGTTTAAGGTGTGTGGAACTCTAGTTTAAGGTGGAATGGGCCCACTCCAGCCTGCAGGCTCTGTTCCACCCTGCCCTCCAAAGTTTTCCCAACACTGGGAGAAAATTTTCTTTACCTCTCAGAGAACCACTGCTACCACCTGACCTTTGTAAGGCATTGCCTGCCGGGAGGGTCAGGACTCCCAGCAACTCTTCCCAGATCTGAGGTCTTGCCTCTGTGCCTCCCACTGCCCAGCATCTGGTCACCATGGGGACAGTTCACTGCCTTGTGCGCCCCTCAAGGAATGGCAACTTGCCAACTGCCTGCCTTCCCCCTGCACTCCTTTTTAAAATAGTGTGTCCAAGATGGTGGAGGTCTATGTGGCACAGAGAACCATTTACCAGCATCAAAAATTAGAAAGTATTTATTCAAAAGAAAATGTTCACAAGTATACTTTCAGCACAGCACTAGACTGAGCAAAGGATTCAAAAGAAATGGGTAAAATGCAATTCCTTTGTCCCTCTCTCTATACATGCGCTATCAGATGTTAAAATTATAGGACAGGCTCCTTAATTTAGGATGTTATCCATCTCTACAGAGTGTCCAATAGCTTGAAGCGTCTTCCAGCTCTCCAGGAAAGCACATGGTTAAATAGCTGCCTCCTCCAGACTTCAGTTAAGAGTTCTGTCTGCTCCGATGGACTCAGCACCAAAGAGACCTTTCTCCTTGCTCCGTTGAGTTTTATCACCTCTCTTGTCCTCTCCCACTAATCAGGTCTGGCCAGGTCAGAAAAGCTTTTCCTGAAGTCTTCAGAATTTTCCTTCCTGAAGTCTCTCTAGTATTTAATCCCTCCAAATTTCTGTTTCCTGTTTTGAGGAAGGAGCTTGACTATCCCATTATCTAGACCAGGGGTCCTCAAACTACGGCCCGTGGGCCACATGCGGCCCGCCGAGGGCATTTTTCTGCCCCGCCGGGTGTGCCGCTGCCTGTCCTCCAATTCCCAGCAGCACACAAAGCAGCGGAAAAATTGCAGCCGACTCGTCCTGGGCCACATGACAAAGCCCCGCCCCCCTGCTTCCAGTCAGCCAGGAGGAGGCAAAAGGAAGACTGGAAGAGGGTAAGTGTGGGGTGGCAGGTGCTCCGGCTGGCCCCAAGTCTCCTAGCCAGCAGAGAGGCCTCTCAGCTGGCTAGGAGACCTGCGCCAGTCCCAAGAGCCGGGTGGGGGTCTTTTTCGAGGCTTTTTGTGCTGCTGTGAATCGGAGGGGGAGAAAGAGAGAGAGAGAGAGAGAGAGAGAGAGAGAGAGAGGGAAGTTTCTCTTTCCCATCATGATGCCTGCAGTAGTGGAGTTTCAGGGAGAAGCAGCTGGGGGCTTGCTGCCTTAAAAAGTTTGTGAGGATGCCGAGTTCTTTGTTTCTTCGGAGAGGGAAAGACAACAGCCCCGTCAACAGTGCCTTTTTGTGCACCTCCCCCCCCCCCCGCGTGCGCCTTCCCTACCCGCAAAATAACCAAAGAAAAAGCCCATCTTCATAGTTTTTTTAAAAAAACTATAGTCCGGCCCTCCAATGGTCTGAGGGACAGTAAACTGGCCCCGTTTAAAAAGTTTGAGGACCCCTGATCTAGACCTATTAGCATTTGTATGGGCTGAGGCAAGTCTGGAAAGCAACTGAACTGACTTTCCCCCTTCCTGCCTGTTCTCTGCCTTGGGGGGGGGGGGTAATAGTCACCTCCAGGATAGATTACTGTAACATGTTCTATGTGGGACTACCCTTGAGGCTGACCCAGAAGCTCCAACTGATCCAGAATGTGGCCGCATGGGTCCTTACTGGGATCCCTCGGATGGCACATATTCAACCTGTGAAGCACCAGATCAGGTTCAAAGTGCTGTTTTTGATCTTTAAGGCCCTTAACAGTCAGGGACCCACATACCTTTGGGACCACCTCTCTCAGTATACCCCCAGAAGAGTGGTATGCTCACAAAGTAAGAACCTCCTGGTGGCCTCTGGCTTGAGAGAGATCTGGCTGTCCTCCTTCAGGGACAGGTCTTTTTTTGGCCCTGGTCCCTGCCTGGTGGAACTCTCTGCCAGAGAACATCCATGCCCTGTGGGATTTGTTACCTTTCCACAGGGTATGTAAGGCAAAGATGTTCCACCAGGCATTTGGTTGAGGACAGCGATGGGATAACATGTAGTCTGGCACTCTCAACCCCCCCCCCCCCTGCCCCGCAATTCTCCACAATCCCCCAGGAGCCTTGTGGAAGCTGAAATTTTCCCACCATCTTGGAATGGATTGTTTTATTTGTTGTTATATGTATTATATATTTTATGGGCACTTTTAACTTGTTTATTGTATTTATCTTTGTTGTAAAATGCCCAGAGCTCTGCTTGCAGGGAAAGGCAGCCTGAAAATCTAAATAAATAAACTGCAACAAAAGCAAACTTCACATGCAGTGGCTCTTTGTTTTGCTTTCTACCTCATCATTTTCTACCTCTGTTTAATTGCTGCTTGGTGGGAAAGGAGTAAGCAGAATACATTCCTGTTCTGATTCTTCTTTTTCTCTTGGAGAATAAATACAAAAGAGCCAGAGCAGCTTTTAATTAAGATTGAAAGGGTCAACTTGGAAGTTATCTAAACCAACTACTTAAATAGGATTGAATGGCCCTTTAAATATTTATTTTATTGTATAATGGAATTCAGGGTGGTTTATGTAGGATTTTTGGGAGGTCACTCTTCCAGGCAGAACCCAGCTCTAGACTGGCTTAGCTTCTGCAAGGTTATGGGCATCATTAAACAACCATACCCTGGGACTGAGTGGTTCTAAAAGATTTGTCTTTGAAGGGCTAAAGCTCAATTGTACACCATACACTTTGCATGCCCCCAGGTCTCCAGTTCAGTTCTAAAGAAAATAAAGGGGTATTAAGTGGCAGAATGAAGTACTGAATGAGTTCTTGGAGAGTGGCTTCTAGCTGGCATGAATAGTGCTGGGTTACCTGGACTGATGGTCTGAGTTAGAATTAAGGCTGCTTTATATGTTCATCTTCTTGTTCTATGTAGTTTATGAACTCGAGTGGTTGAGGGGCTTTATGGCAAAGATGCTTTAGGAAAATCACAGCCAAATGGCTTTTTCCCAGTAATACCAATTCCCTCTTGCCCTAAAAACAAACTAAATAACACCAGCAAAAAAATGTGAGCTGGATCAGACCATAGCAAATGGTCACAGCAATGCTTCTGTTCTAGACTATCAGATAAGGGAAGCAGTAATTGCTCTGTAGTTTCTGTTTTGTTTTTTATCTTCAGATAGCCAGTGTATGGTCATAGCTGCCTGATCTATCAAAGCAATCACTTCACAAAACCATTTCTATAAAACATGCTATCCATTCCATAGATTGTATGTTATTATTGTAATATATTCCAGTCATCAAAGTGCCAGAACAGAGGCAAAGAAGTAAAATTAATTGGGGTGGTGGGAGAAATTATTATTCTTATCTCCTCAAAAATGCAATGATTCCACCACATTTATCAACATTTAAATAGCTTATGTCTTGACAAATCTGATCAATTCTGTTGTGGTGCAAGCACACATTAGTGTGATTCTAGACCGTATCAGTTTTCAGCATCTCATCCTCAACAGCAGCAAGAATAATAAAATCTTTGACCATCATCAATTACACTGAAAAAAAGTCCCGTAACCCTACAACACTATTTTCTATCACAATCCTTTTTTGTATGTAAATTATGCCAGCTTCTAATAACTCATCATAACAAGCAGAGCTTGAACTTTACTGATAATTAAATGTGTTTTTTCCCAAAGGCAAAGGTTGCAATTGGTTTTATAGTAGCAGATGTGACTGCCATCTGAAACGCTGTGAGGAGTTCAGGAATTAAGTAACATCTCCCTTTAATTACACAATACTGACCATCCATATCAGATTTTATCTTCACACATTTTTTTAGAATTGTTTAAAATGATGTGCCTGCTTGTGCTACCAATCCCATAGTGTCATTGTGCTCTAAGTCAGTGTTTTTCAACCTTTTTCGAGCTAAGGCACATTTCTTTCATTGAAAAAATCCCGCGGCACACCTGACAGTATCTCGCGGCACACCAGTGTGCCCCGGCACAGTGGTTGAAAAACACTGCTCTAAGTACTCCTATAACCGCCAACAGCTATCAGTGTTTGTACTGGTGGTAGGGGAAACTGAGGCTGTGCACAAGGCAATGTAAATTGATCCAAAAGTAACCTTTGTATTTGTGCTATGGCATAGCAGCACTGATGAGTATCTCTGTGAAGATGCAAGGGATAGCTCAGGTTCCTAATCCAGAAGTACAATGTGTAGTTGCAGCCTCTTTTACTACAAAGCAGCACAGTCCATAGATTAGCTCAGACTGATGGCGGGGTAGAAATATACTCTGCAGTCCTAGCAGGCCGGGGGGGGGGGGGGGCTTGTGGTAGGCTACCATCAATTACTGGTATGTGCATCTGACTTGGTGAAACACAAGGTGTATTGAATTGACAACTGATCCTGCTGCTTCCTGTTTTGCTACCCAGACTAACTGTGGCTTGAAAAAGCCAGGTCCTTGTGAATACAGTTGAAGTGTTGGACACCTGGAGTCTGGTTGGAAGACTATGGCTGGACTCTGGAAGAGACAGGGTGGTGCTAAATGAGCCCAGTGACTGACTCAGTGGTGGGGGCTGTGCAAGAGCTGGGACTATGGAGAGTACAGAAGGCGGCGATTGTTTTTAGGGAAGAAGGCTGAGGTTGCAGTGGTTTCAGATTTGACTTGTGGGAGGGGATGTTGTGAAAGTGCATGCGTGGAGTGTCAGGAACTGAAGCACCAGCAAGGTGAGAACAGCACTGGACCACTGGTTCACACACTGGGAATAAAAATAATTTTCAGGGTTTGCAGATGGGCACAGAGCCCTATACCTCATGTTTCAAAGACATGATTCTTAGCTAATATAGCCCAGTACTGTGTTTGGAGGAGGTCGTTTTTTGCATGTACATGCTGGGCCATATTCAGTATGGAATCCACCATTTTCTCTAGATCTTTTTCAACAGTTATTTTCCAGTCTGTAATTATGCCTATTTTTTCTCTCCCATGAGTGATAATTTTAGAATGAGTGCTGTGTTTGTGTTTTTCAAATATCATTTTAATAACCATCCATTGTTGTAGAGATGATAGTTTCAACAGAGATGGTCTTTTCAAAGAAAGCCATTTTTGTCTGAAACAATACTTTGTTTTTCTGTAATGCCACGTCCCAGAGTTGAGCCGGAAAAATTCTTTACGAACAGTTCTAGGACTTTTTTGAGGAGGGGGTAGTCCATGTATTGCATATGGAATGTGCCAATTCCTCCCCACCTGGCAATTTGTAAAGCACCATCCGTTATTACAATTTTACTGAACTAATGAAAACTGGCCAGAAATCCCTTGTTCAATAGCTTATATAATTGGATTGCTTTAACAATTATGTCCTGTCTCCTATAGTTAACTAAAATGACAAACTGCTTCAGCAGAAAAGAAAGAAAGCCCTCTCATGATCGAATCTTGAAGCCCATTAATTTTTTGGCTTGTAAATGAATCTTATAAAGAACTAGCCTGCCTGTAGAGGTAGAGCCACAGAAACATTTCTGATGACAAAACTTAAAGCAGATCCTTCTGTGCAAAACATGGCTATTTATGACTGGTGGTATGACTTACCCAAAAGCCATATCTCTTCTGGATCTTTAGGGAATTGTCAGAGCGGCATAATAGGAAAATGACAGAAAGCAAATGAGGAATGACAGAAGTGAACTATATATCAGTATACTAATTGTGGGTATTAATATTTTCTGCTGTAATATATCATTGTCTAAAAAGCTGGCAGCACTGATAAATACTAATAGAAGCTTGGGGGGGGGGAAATCAAGGAAGAAGATAATTGCAAACTTTGTTCTCTGTGCCCAACACTTTATATGACTTTTTTTTCTTTTTTGAGACACCATTCAAAATGATTGATAGAATATCTAAAGCAGAAAATAGAAACGGAAGTCATACAAAAGGCTTTGTAGGCCTTGCAGAATGTGGTAAGGGTTTTGTGTTTTTCATGTTTTACTTCTTTCTCTATCTGCCAGTTACTTGGGAAGCTAATCAAACCATTTATGTAAGCACAGCACAAAGATGTTTCATCGCTGTCCATAAAAGATCTGAAAGGAAAATGCTACATAGATGAAGCTTAGGAAATCGAAGCTGGAGAAATAAACACTTTGGAAGATGAAATGCAAACAAGTCCCTTGAAATAAGTAACAAGACTCCAAAATAACGCTAAAAGTATGTGGAGACTTTACCCAAAGCTCCAAAAGCACACAGCCTTTGTATGGTAAACAGCAGGAATATTTTTGCCTTTGGCATAAAAGTTCTCGCATGTATGTTTAGAACTAATGCTAATATTTCTGGTATTAAGATTGGACAGCATAAATATTATATATAGTCAGAATAAAAGAATCCTCCAGTACACCAATGATGGGATGTTGCAGTTAATAAAGGCTTCTATATCTTTTAAAGAGGTGATGAGGCATTTAGGTTTGACTTGTGGGAGGGGCACGTGTGGAGTGTCAGGAACTGAAGCACCAGCAAGGTGAGAACAGCATTGGACCATTGGTTCATACACTGGGGATAAAAATAATTTTCAGGGTTTGCAGATGGGCACAGAGCCCTATACCTCATGTTTCAAAGACATGATTCTTAGCTAATATAGCCCAGTACTGTGCTTGGAGGAGGTCATTTTTTGCATGTACATGCTGGGCCATATTCAGTATGGAATCCACCATTTTCTCTAGATCTTTTTCAACAGTTATTTTCCAGTCTGTAATTATGCCTACTTTTGTCTGTAATTATGCCTATAATAAAAATTAATATGGTTTTAGTTTTTCCAAGAAACCAGTTAAATATCTTAGCATAAACCTTACTTCAAATTTAAAAGATTTTAATGTTAATAATTACATTTCATTACAGAAGATGATTACAACAGATTCAAAACGATGGACTAAATTCAACCCTTTTTGTTGACAATACTCTCTGAAATTAAAATATTCTTTCTCATTTCTGATCTTAAAACCCTTTCCTACACCAATTTCTCAGAACACTTTGAATTCTTGGCAAACAAAAATCTCTGTTCAGGTGTGTTCTAGATAAGCCTGATCTTGCTGGATCTCAGGAGCTAAGCAGGGTTGGTAGGACTGCCAGCCCCTAGGAGGGGCCTGGGGATCTCCCACTTTTACAACTGATCTCCAGCTGACAGAGATCAGCTCCCCTGGAGAAAATGGCTGCTTTGAAGAGTGGACTCTACGGCATTGTACCCTGCTGAGGCCCCTCCCCTCCCCAAACCCACCCTCTCCTGGCTCCACCCCCAAAGTCTCCAGGTATTTTCCAACCCAGACTTGGCAACCCTAAGGGTTGGCCCTGACTAGTATTTGGATGGGCAACTTCCAAGAAATACCAAAGGAGTTACACAGAGTCAGGCAATGGCAAACCACCTCTGAAATGTCTCACCTTAAAAACAAGTTTAACTCGCCACCTAGTGATGCATAATGCTAAAAGACAGAACTTATAGCTGCTAAACAATCTTAGGATCTCCTGGCTATACTATACATACTGCCATACAATAATTAATTAATTAGTGTTGATTGATAGTGAGGTACAGTCCTGCACCCTGCCCCATACACACTGTGTGTAGAAGAAGAGGAGACTGGTTTTATACCCCACCCTTCACTACCCAAAGGGGTCTCAGAGCAGCTTACAATCCCTTTCCCTTCCCCTCCCCACAACTGACACCCTGTGAAGTACGTGGGGCTCTTTCAAGAACTGCCCTTGAGAGAGCAGCTCTGAAAGAACTTCTGACTGACCCAAGGTCATATCAGCAGCTGCATGTGGAGGAGAGGGGAATCAAACCCAGCTATCCCAGATTAGAGTTCGCACTCTTAATCACTACACCAAACTGGCACCACACAGCTGGATAGACACAATTTTTGAATCCAAACTAGATAATTTTATATTGTCAAAAATGTATCATGTTTCACAGAGATGATAGTGGTATCCCTTGTAACCAGAGCTATCTGAATGATCTTGGGATATTTTTGAATTTATTCCATGCTTTAAAAAAAGAATACTGAGGAAGCTTGTGTTCACATGCTGGGATTCTATATGCTAAGCCTTGACCAATTTTCTTTAACTCTAGGAGCCAGCCCAAAAATTTAGGAGCCAGACTTGCTTTTCAGTCCTCAGAGTTTCATATATTAATTAACATATTTTCAAACTACTGCTACCAAAAAGCCATATCCTAACTTCCTCATAGTTTCTTGTATTAAATATATACCAAATGTGTTGTATAAAAATCAATACAGGGATAGCCTTGGGTGTCATTGTTACAAGAAAAAACTTATCCCTAAACCCAGCCTAACATCTCTATTTTTGATGATTCCATTATTGTTTTAAAAGCACCATTTAACTAAAGATTGGAGCTAGTATAGAAAGCAACTGGTTAAGACATGAATTTCTCCATTATCACTGAATGCTGCAAAATTAACATATAAACAAGCAGTGACAAGCACTGCATGCGAGTGTATTTTTATGCCAAACAAAACACATTCTGACATAAAATGATAAATCAGCTTTATACTTCTCACTGAGAGACACAACAATAAAACCACTAGTAAAACTGCTTGGTGCCACAGTGAAATTTCTAGGTACCAAGGAGACCTGGAGCCTGGGATTTGTCACGCCTTGTTATCTGTAATATCCTTCTGCAGAAAGGATCTTTGTGAAGAAAGCAACACTTGCTGCTGCTGTTTGGTATCTGGAAACTGGCAGGCCCTTTGTCATGAGCTGAAGGTTCAGCCAAGCTGGATGAGAGTCATCAGCTGTGGTGCAAATTGCTTAGTTAAAGAAGTCTGGCAGAGAGCAGCATCCTAACTGGATGCTGAAGAATCTAGTTGGCTCCTTTAGATGGCTGCCCAGCAGCACTTGCCGCTGAAGATGCTCACTTCAACGGTATATGCAATATGTCTAGTATACAGTAAGGCTGTGAATGCCTCCAATCCTCAAAATGACTGCATGAAGGACAAAGACATACGCTGTTCCAAATCCCTTGAAAGAAGTTAGGGATTTAAAAGGTGTCAAGTAAATAAATAAATAAAATGCCAGACATGGTCTCTCCAGCTGCTGCCAGAAAGGGAGGCTGGTGCTTCTTCTAAAGGCTAATACAGGTGATATGAGCTTGATTAAAAACTTGTTCTCTCATTAGGGGAGTAATGTGTGCATTGTCCCTTCGTTAGGGAACATTTTCAATTTACCATTTAAGCACTTGTTCCCCAAGAACCATCAAGGAGGCTCATCTCTTTCTGAAATAACAGTGCACTTGCAGACAGTTCAACACCTCTCTGGAAAGCACCCAAATTAGTTTTTGTGGGATGCTGATAGAAATAGGCACAGTTAGCAGTTGTTTCCCACCAGCACCTGCTGACCACCCGTCTGCTGAACTTTACAGTTAATGAATCTCCCCTCCTGTGCACTCCTTTAATGCCTGGGAGATTACATTTTACCTTTGCTAAAATCAGTTCATTAAAATACTAATTTCCAACTGTAATTATCTGTTGGTTAGCTCTGCTGGTTGAACAAGCTATAGTGCTGATATCCTCCTAACTGCAGGAACGTTCACAGATGTTCTAGTCCCCAGGAGTCTTCTCTGTGCTTAAACAGAGATGTTCTTGAAACAGATTTAGGAAATGTAGTTCAAGAGAGAAGCATTTTTCAAATAAGTACAGTAGGTCTGGGAGGGGGGAGCAGAAGGGAGGAATACAGTCTTATTCTCATCAGAGGAGAGTTTAATCACCTGGCACTATCACTGTGAAGTTGAAAAATTCTCTAAATCAGAGAAAGCTCTCCTTTGCAGCTCCTCTTTGGGACACTGAAATCTTCATAAATTATGACTGTGTAGTTAAACAACAAGCAACAGTGCCCATCAGACAAATTATCAACAACTTAAGCATTTTGGCCACCAAAGTGTTCCTAGAGACAGCAAAACAGATTTCAAGTTTTCTGGTAGTGTATGTGCATCCATCCACTCACATCTGTTCTCAGAAATTCAAACTTTCAAAGGCTTAGGAAATAGTAGGGGTGAGGTTTGTAGTTGCTAAACAAAGTTCTATGTTTCCCCCCTCTGTCAGAGTATCCATAAGCATATCCATAAGCATGTCTACCTATAACTCTTACAAAAATATTGTTTGTTCCTTTCTCTCTTACTGGAGAAATCTACAGCTCACAAAAGTTAATGGAAAGAGTATGTGTTGAGAACCACAAGAATGGCAAGTACTTATTTATCTATTTTATTTCATTAGATTTATACTCTGCCCTCCCCGTCAAGGCAGGCTCAGGGCGGCTTACATTAAAATTTAAAAACAAAACGATAAAACAATTCTACGGTGCAACCCCCATTTTGTAGAAGGCCACAAAACAAACACTGTGCAGCTTTCCCTCCAGGTAGTCCATAAAATTTGTGAGTTAACTCCATTGGAAAGAGAGGATTCTGTGAGGAAGGTCCATAGGAAACTGTTCTATAGAGGTGGCTACTCTGTACACTGAAATACAAACGATGTGTAGCTTGGGTTTTATTAAAGTTCCCCTGTGTGTATGTAGAATTGCCTGCCATATCAATGCCCATGAAAGCTCACTGGGTGAGCTTGGGCCAGTCACACTCGCTCAGCCTAACCTACCTCACAGGGCTGTTGTGAGATATAATGCAGGAGAGGAGAATAACGTAAGCCATCTTAGGTCCACACTGTGAGAAAAACAGGATATGTATGAATTAATTAAATAAATAAACATACAGCAAGCAGAGGAAATCATATACTGCTACACTTTCCCACAACACTAATATTTTTCTACTGGAAAGGGGTTTAAACGTTTCTTATTGATTGGGTGCCCCCAGTTAATCAATGGCTATTAAACTAAAACATTAAGGCATTAATTCTCACACTTGGCTGTCTCAGATTACTGAAAGTACATGCACACACATGTAGTGTATACTTATAATCTCTCCCACAGATTGACCACCATCTATTCCCTACATCAGCCTCAACAGCCAAAAGCAAACGCTCTTTTTTGTTTCCCATGACTTTTAAAGTTGGGAATAAGAGCTTACAGTTATTTAATTAAAACTAAAGGTATACCTAATAACTCTGGTAGACAGGAAGCTGAGTGAATTCCAGAGCCTCTATTCTTGTAACACATAAGAGATAATTAACAAAGAAAATATTACAGTTATCTGCACCCTTTGAGAGTGTAACTAATGAACCTCCAACAGCTGCTACTGAAAAATCAGAAACACTATCACTATCAATTTCCAGACAAGGCACAGCTGACAGATGTTTGAAGTGATAAATCAGTCTGTACCAGGATTAAAATAACAAGCCCCAAAAGACCTCTAAAAGACAAAGGTGCTGTAACAGAGTACTTCTGGGCTCCTGAATTCTTTTAGAATGCAAACCACCACTGAAACTGAATTACAAAACATAAATGGCTGGGGAAGGGGGTAGGAATCTAATAATGAATGTACCTGAGCCAAATTTGAGAATGCTCAAATCTAATTTGACTGTATTCTGAAAGAGCAGGGTGTTTTTCTTTATTTTTGATAGTAGCTTTGAGAATGCTATGCTGAACCGAGCATCACGGCCCGTGTTGCAGGATGAAGAATCTATACTGGATGGGTGCATGATACAAATGCACTTCATTTCACTCATGTGCATTAATTAAGAATGTTTTGAGTTAAGATGCATTTTAATATGCAACAAATCATATTGTTCAAATAAAGCATACACTACTCCTTCCTGCATTATTAAAGGTCAAATCTCATAACAAACTGCTGAGGAAGTTCATTCATTGTGTTGGATCATGCTAGTTTTTCTGCTGATGAAAAAGGAAGCAGGGATTTTTACCCTTTGACCACCAAAATGGCTATGGTGAGGACTGACTGATGAAAAACCTGGATGGATCCAGCCCATTTTTTCCAATATCCATGGCTGCGGTCAGACGTGCCTTTAGAGCTAACTCAGCAGCAAATGCCTGATGGATCTAAAGGGCATAATCAAACTGAAACATCTGGGAAAGGTCCTGCAGTCGTCAGCACCCTGTGCTGCTCCGCCATGGAAGCAGAGTTAAAAGACACCAGGGAAAGTCTGGTCCTAATGCTTGGTGATGGGCTACGGACCTTTCCTGTTTGATCACTCAAGCACACTCTCATGCTGTTGGGATGGTCTGCTCATTCCATCCATTTTTTTCCTCACTTAGCAGTACGCACATAATTGTATACTCCATGGGGAACTCTCAGTGCAGAGGTGCGATTCCTCGTTTATGTGCATGAAAAACAAAAGGCACACCCCCCCTTCGCCCAAACGTACAGTCTGATTGGACAGTGACAGGCTGAGCCCGCAGCTACAAAGGGTGTGTGATCTTGCAATGCCATGTCAATTTCCACAGGGGGATTGCTTCCCCTCCACACCAAATGGTGTGTGTGACCACAGCCCATGAGAGGAAATTGCCAGTTTGGCCAACTTTGGGGGGGGGGGGGAAATTAGACCTAAACGAAAGCAGTGGAGCCAGCAGGGCCTATAAGCTTCTGCACTCAACAATGGTGGCTGAGATCTCTGGTCTCGTAATGCTGGCACCCTTCACAATCTGAGTGCTATGCCCCATCATCTAGTGTGACATCACAAACATTAACATACAGTCTTGTACAGGCTAGTTTGTTTTCTGCTGGGGCATGGATTTACTTCACTTAAGAACAACAAAAAAAGTACAGTACTAGAGAAATCACTGCCACTATTAGGCACCAGTTTCCTTATATCATTGTTTTCAGTTTCTGCACGCTTTA
This sequence comes from Lepidodactylus listeri, assembly GCA_029233225.1. Classification (NCBI taxonomy): domain Eukaryota; kingdom Metazoa; phylum Chordata; class Lepidosauria; order Squamata; family Gekkonidae; genus Lepidodactylus; species Lepidodactylus listeri. The sequence goes on along the minus strand of JARCFY010000010.1, from coordinate 51,107,701 downwards.
ATACCTTGATGATAACTTATGTAATTTAACTTTGCTTATAATTCTGCTTTTTGCCTTTAAACTCTTCTTTATTTTTGAGGTGAATAGTGATGGATGTCCATGCCACCATCATCTTTTCTGTAGGAAAACAACTTGCAACACAAACAAATTAGTAAGGATGTGGTGATCTTCTCTTGTGGCAATTTAAAGACTAACACGTTATTGTAGCATAAGCATTCACAGGCTTGACCTATGAGAATTTTAGAAACAAAGACAGGACAGAGAAAATAATTTTGATCAAGGAATAAAAAGGCCTAATATATAGCATTTCTTTGAAAAAACTGACGAACCATGATTGTTCATGACAGCTATAGCTGGTGGTAACACAAACTACTTAATTATATTAAGCAGTTTAACAGATACTAGATAATTGTCAGACCTGGCTAATACTGTTAACCTACTGATGAATTCTAATTCAGCACATTCTTGTTTGAGTCTCTCTTTGAAGTTCCTTGCTAGAAAAAATACCAACTTCTAGGTTAGCAACACTGGAGAAGTCACTTATGTTTATAAACTGTGTAGAGGTAACACTTCTGGGGTCTCTTGGCACTTCAAAGACTAACAACTTTTTATTCCAGTGCAAGCTTTTGTAGACTACAGATTACTTCCTTGGATACATGAGAAGTGGAATCCACTTGTTTTATCTGAGGAAAGGGGCTCTAGCATGAAATTTATGAGGGAATAAAAACGAATTATGTTTTCATCAATGCCATTCTACGTCAACCTAAGGCAATGGGCCTAAAAGTGTGTCACTCTGCTCAGGATAGCACTACAAGGTACCACAAATCTTCTATTTATTTTAACTGCAGCAGACTAACATGGCTACCCTAGTCAAGCATTTCTGGAACTAATAAAGTGATAAGAGATATTCTTTTTTCAGACACTGAAACCTTTGAAACTGAGAAAGCTGAAATATATTAAACGTCATTTCAAATTTTAAGAACATGGAACTGCTGTTAGTACATGAAATAATATTGTTCAATATATATTTAGAAAATAAAAGATATAAACTCTTAAGTTTGTATCCAAGCAATAGTTGAGACTATGCCCAATGTTGCTGCTGAACCTTAAACATATCATTTTGCAGCTGGCATATATAATATAGAAATCATCTACCTATAAATAAAAAGGGAAGATTACTTGGAGTTAGAAACAGCAAACATAAATGACAAATACATAAATGTAAATTTCATTGATCATTTGGATACAAAGTATTTAACAAGAGGTTTTAAATTTCCCCCAAACTTTCCATTTTGCCAGCATCTGGCTTTGTGGGGAAAAGCTAGAATAAATGCATATGAACCTGTCAGACCACTTGGGTCATCTTCAGAGGCCCTGATTCAGTTGGCAACCTGAGGAAAGGCCTTCTTGGTAGGGCTGCCAAGTCCAACTTGGGAAATATCTGGGGACTTTGGGGGTGGAGCCAGGAGACTTTGGGGGTGGAGCCAGGAGAAAGGAAGTGACATCATTTTGTGATGTCACATCCTGTGATGTTGCTTCCACATGCTTCCACATGAACTCATGAAGTTTCCTAATACTGAATCAGGCCATTGGTCCATCAAGGTCAGTATTGACTACTCAGACTGGTAGTGGCTCTCCAGGGTCTCAGGCTGAGATCTTTAATGTCACCTATTACCTGATCCTTTTTTAGCTGAAGAGGCTGATACCTCCTGCATGTCAAGCAGATACTCTATCACTGAGCAACGGCCCTACTGAATCCTTCCTCATCTCGGCAGAATATGAAGCACTAAGTGCTACACAAGTGCTAAATATGATTTTCATATCATAAGAACAGGAGAGAAGCCACAGTGGATCGGGCCAACAGCCCATCCAGTACAACACTCTGTGTCACACAGTGGCCAAAAATACCAGGTGCCCTCAGGAGGTCCAGCAGCGGGGCCAGAACTCCAGAAGCCCTCCCACTGTTGCCCCCCAAGCACCAAGAAGGCAGAGCATCACTGCCCCAGACAAAGGGTTCCATTTAGACCTTGTGGCTAATAATAGCCACTGATAGACCTCTGCTGGATGGGGAGAGAGAGAGAGACAGACAGCCAGCTTTTTCACTTACTCTTGCCCAATTCCCAGGCTTTATTTCTGGCCCTTGTTTCACCCAGCTGTTGTCCATGTAAGTCCCATAACTTCCCCCCCCACCCCCAGCATAGGCTTTTTGGTGGCTAAAGAGGACCTTTGTCCTCCCCTTTTCGCCAGCAGAAAAGCTAGTTGGATCCATCCGTAACTTAAAATACCGGTTACTTGATGTACAAATGCTTTTAAAAATGCAGATTTTTACTTGGGGGGGGGGGGGGGGGGACACGGTTGAAAGAAACAGAAAATTGGCATTAAAATGAGGAATCCCAACTTTTATTTGCAGAAGGGAAATGAGGATTGGGGGGACCCAAACAGCCACGACAAGACATTTTAAACAATCCCACTCCCAGACCTTCTACAGGCAACCTCTCCTTGTGATGTTTACCTCTTTGGAAGTGACAGTTTATTCCTTTGACAAAACCACAGTGGACAGACAGACAGAAAAAAGAAAGAGGGGGAGGGGGAGAGACAGAGAAGGAAAAGAGCTCGCAGACCCCAGCAGTTTACCCCAGCACCTTACCCCAGCAGCAACCTTGCACGCAAGCCCTTCAGTAGAAAGAGCTTAGTCCCTCCTTAATCTCTGGGCGGGGCTCTCTTGCTCACTCAGCTCTTAAAGGGGAAATTTCCCTTTTAAGAAGTTCAAGAGGGCAGGGCAGGCTCCGAGGTTCCCCTGCTGGCAGCCATTTTGTCCCCCCGGTGGCCAATTTTGGAAAAGCGGGGGAAAGCTTTAAAAATCGGTGATTCCCCCGCTCTACCGGGGGACTTGGCAGCCCTACTTCTTGGTCATGGCAATGAACCTATGGAACTCCCTGGCCTGAGCTTGTCAGGGCTTGGGAGTTAAGCAGTATTGGCCACAGTCAATATTTGGACGTGATGGTTGCTAAGTGGAGCAAGGCAACAGCAAACCACCTCTGCTAATCTCTTGCCTTGAAAACCCCATGGCTGGAGTTGCCATGAGTCGGTTACAATGCAACAGCATATTCTTCTCCCCAGGGAAATGAAACTGTCTCCCCTTATCACGGTCTTAAGACATTTTTGTTTTCTGTGGTGTACCCTCACTAACTCCTACTAGCCCTCCCTGTTTGTGTGTTTATATGTGTTTTAACTGTTTACAATATTTTATATATTTGTATTTTAAATGCTTTTTAGTGCTTAAAATGTTTTAATGTTTGCTCCCTTGGGGACCCTGAACTGGGTGGAAAGGCAGCATAGAAATGCTTAAAACAAGTAAATAAAATTTTTGACACAGAAGCTGTTGCTACTTTTTCACCTGCCTTTGTAACATACATATATGTTATCTAAGACAGCATTATATGACTCACTGGAGATACATCATGTTATAGTTTTTGGCCCACTGATTTTAAACTCTTTATTAGATGTGTGCAAAAAAAAATGGTATTCAGAAACCTAACTTTTTTCAGCTGTATTTTACCCTATGGGGACCATTATAATCAATGGTCCCCATCGGCTATAATGGAGAATTGATCCAGGGATATCTGGTGCTCTTGGGGGGGTATTTTTTGAGGTAGAAGCACAAAATTTGCAGCATGGCTGCTGGTACCTGTCCTCAAAAAACTCCCCAATTTTCAAAAAGATTGGACCAGGGAGTCCATTTCTATAAGCTCCAAAAGAAGGTGCCCCATCCTCCATTATTTCCAATGGCGGAAAAGACATTTAAAGGGAACACAGTCCTTTTAAATACCTTTTACAAGTTAGCCGTGCCACAAATGAACTCCACAAGTGAACTCCCCACTTGGAGAAGGTGTTTTAAAGGACTGCCTTTCATTTAAACACCTCATGAGTGAACTTGCCACTTCAGAGCTCACTCGTGGCATAGCTTGCAAAAGTCATTTAAAGGGATGGTCCCTTCAAATATTTTCAGGATTTTTCAGGGCAGCCATTTCCGGGTAGCCAAATCACTACCTCCCCTCGGAAATTGGCTGAGAAAATACCTGATAAATAGCAATCAGGTATTTTTGTAGCTTGGTTTATAACAAGTGCACACCTCTACTCTTTATCTGCCGGTCCTATATTCTTTGCTCTATTACTATATTTATATCTTGTATGGTGTTTCTCTTAACTGTTAATAGCACTTTCCTGTAAATGTATATGATTCTCATTTTCTTGGTACTGCAGGTTTATAATGTTTCTTCATTGTGTTTATGGTTAAATGGACCTGATGTGCTTATATCTGTAAGGCATTTGTAAACCTGAAAACCTTTTGCTTGAGGGCATGGTTAAATCACTCACAGAGCCATTCCCCCCCCCCCCATTTTGGTTTATGCCTACTGTTAATATGGAAGAACATTTGTTATTAACTCTTTTGTGATTTTATTTTTTCTTCTTTTATCTGTTTTTATTACTAAATAAGCAAAACTAGGACTTGATATTAGACAAGAACTTTCAAATGTTGCAGAACTTTCAAATGTTCTTGTAAGTATGCATCATGAACTAAATGGATAAATGTTTGAAAATAAGCACATGCATGCATACAGAAGAACACACAATATCAAGGAACCAACTAACACTGGAAAGGGCTGGAGAACTTGTTTCTGTTCACCCAGACCTACTTTCTGAAGTCCATGTAGGTGACACTGGAAAATTCAGAACTGGAAGCTTATGTACCTTTCAACCCAGGAGTAGGCAAAAGGTCACTCAAGGGTGACCAGTCACTCTCCAAACAATTGAAAATAACTCTCCGCCATTCCTCCAGTGATGATGCAAGTATCTTCTTATTCTATCCTTTCAACTTACCACAGAAGGTCCTTTCCTCTCTTTCATGTGAAGGAGGCACAGAAACGCATGCACGCTTCCTCTGGATGGGAAATAACAGCACCAGAATCCTTTCCAATCACCCTGTCCCTCTCCTCTTTTACATGAATACACAAGCGTTTTCTCTGGATGAGAAAGAAGTGTGCTGCTGATACAATCAAAGCTGCTATCTGTCTCTTTGGGAAAACACAGAGTTACTTGCATTCTGTCCCCTGCAGGTCGAAGTACAATTTGAGGTGGGGGATACTTTGGTTTGGGAAAACAACAGAGGAAAAGTTTCCCCACCTAAGCACTGTAGACCTATTCTGAAATGCTGTATTTTTTGAACAAGTTGGCAGTTTGTGACAACCTCCATTCACCAAGCAGCCATTTTGTGACTGGTAGCTTCCGAAGACCAAAGGGAAAGTGAAACGGTATTGGTATAACTCATCTCATCAGATCTCAGAAGGCTAACCAGGACTGGTCCTTGGAAGGGAGACCACCAAGGAAGACTCTGCAGAAGAATGCAATGGCAGACTACCTTTGCTGTTCACTTGCCTTGAAAGCTCTTTGTTAGAGGAAGGAAGGAAGGCAGGCAGAGCCCATAATAAGCTTAACCCCTTGGCAGCTTTTAAGGAGACACAACTTTGTTGTGAGACCTCTTAGAGTAATACCATTTGAAAGCTGATGCTCTACCATCAGAGCTGAATGAGACTGTGAATGCTAGATTTGTGTGGAGTGATGGACTGTTATACCAAGAGCATTTGCCTAAAATCATACAATGGGAACTGAGCATCAACTCATGGTACCCAAATAATACAGAGAAAAATCTGCCAGAAAGTGGGATTCCCTCAAGATCATTCCAGAGTACCTTTGCATCTGTTTTCAGTTATCAGCCAAGTTTTCCAACGGATTTCCATCATATCCTTGGCTCTGTGCCTAAGTCCAAGTCTGGTAAGCAATTTGTTTCACTGACTGTGGATCATGCAAGTCATTTTCCTACTGTGTTTGCTCTGAGTTCAATTACTGCACAGTGTGGCTAGAGCTCTGCTGGAATTCAGTGCAAACTTTGGTTGGCCTGAGGTGATAATTTCAGATCAAGGAACAAACTTTACCTCTGAATTAATGCAAAAGGTTTAAGAGTTGGCAGAAATCGAGCATGCACCTGTAGTGGCCCATCACCAGAGTGCAAATGGCCTTGTTGAACAGTATGTTTAGACTTTGGGGGAAATGTTAAAAGCTTATGCTTTGGAACACCCAGGGAGCTGGGATGTAGCCCTTTCTTATCTCATTTTTGCCATCAGAGATTCTCCTTCAGCCAGCTTAGGGTGGTACTCCCCAAATGTGTTAATTTTGGGGAGGCAACTGGACCTCTCAGTTTATTAAAGGCTTCTTGGGAAGGCACTTAGGCAAAAGATTGCCCTCCTAGTGTGACTGAGTATCTGGACAGACTAAAGCAAGCAATGGAACAACTCAGAGAAAATGCCAGGGAGTTCCTTAAGCAGGCATAAGAGCAGCAAAAGGTGTATTATGATCAAAAGGCCAAACCCAGATATTTTGCTGTTAAGAATAAAGTGTTATTGTTGAAACCAGATCATGTGTCCAAGTTAGCTATGGCTTGGGAAGATCCCTATAAAGTCTTGCAAAAAATGGACAATGACAACTATCTGGTTAAAGAGGTGAACTCTCAGAAGAAGGCTCAAGTAGTTCATGTCAAGTGCCTGAAATTGTTTAGAGAGAGAGTGGGACAGATATTTCCAGTAAAAGCAGTGGAGGAGGAGGAAGTGTTTTTACCTGATCTCATAGACGAAATGCTGGAAGCTGGAGACACAAAGCGTGTGCAGATGGCTTCTAGTTTAACTCCTCAACAGCAAACTGAATTGAAGCAAGTGTTGAAATGTTTTCAGCCACTCTTCTCTAATGTGCCTGGTAAGATAGACTTAATTACTCATTATATTGAGACTGACATTTATCCTCCAATAAAATCTAGTCCATATCCAATGAATGGGCCATGAAGGAGATTGTTGCTTCTGAGATTCAGCAAATGTTAAAGTGGGGTGAGATCAAATAATTTCAGTCTGACTGGGGATCTCCTATTGTGATAGTTCCAAAAAAGAATGTCAGAATCTACATCTGTTCAATATCGTTTTTGTGTGAACTTTAGAAAGTTAAACTAAGGGTTTTTTTTACTTTTTATTTTCCATTTTTAATATATTTCATAAGACAGTATAAACAGTCAACAAAACAGTCTACAATTAAATAACGAATGTTGGAATAATTTCTAAAAAATCTTAACAATTAACTTTTGTCAACTGCTGAACAAGGGGAGTATAATCTTTCCTATTATATAAAGCCGTTTTAAGATTCCAAGGGGCAAGATTCCATGGGGCGCCAAAATCAGTAGGCTGGATGGACTGCCACTCAAAACGGGGACCCTGGCTGCTGGCTGCATTCTCTCCCTGCTTTGCCTCAGTCCCGCCCACAAAGCCACCAGCCAGCGTCCCGGCCTCAGTCTGGAGGGAGTCAGTGAAGCGGAAGGACCGACTGGGTGCTGGGTCCATTCTTTTCCTCCGCCCACTGCCAGGTGGGTCTAACTGTTCCCTCAGTGGCCTGCTTGTTAGTGAAAAGACAATGGACTATCAGCATAACCCCCTTCCCCGCACACTGCCAGTGTGCCCAGAATAAACTGTCAGAAACAGGGAGCCATTTCACACAGCACCCTGTAGCGCTTCAGGACTGGTACAAGCACTGAGGAATGTTTGGGAGGAGGTTTCGAGGTAAACCGGCTCAGGAACGCTTCCCAACAGGAGAGGCACGTTTCCGTATGAAAGGGCCAATATGGTCCATTAGGGAACCGGTACTAATAAGGTTCTGTGTAAAATGCCTGACAGAAACTGTTACCGAAGAGTTCCTGAAACAGAACATATTGGCTATGTGAAATTCCTCAGGCCCTCTCTCCTGCTTAGCTCCACCACGGCTGGCTGGCTAACGAGATGACCATCAAACCACTCTTCTCAACCCCCTGCTGTGTGGCTGACTTTCCCCCTAGGGTTGCCAATCTCCAGGTGGGACCTGGAGATCTCCCACTGTTACAACTGATCTCCAGATGACAGAGATGAGTTCCCCAGGAGAAACTGGCTGCTTTGGAGGGTAGACCTTATGGCATTATAGCTTGCTGAGTCCTTCTATCCCCCCCCAAAAAAATGCTGCCCTCCACAGGATCCACCCCCCAAATCTTCAGGTATTTCCATCACAGGGTTGCCAGGTCTGGGTTGGAAAATCCCTGGAGACTTTGGGGATGGATCCAGGAGAGGGTGGGATTTGGGGAGGGGAGGGGCCTTAGCATGGTACAATGCCATATAGTCCACCCTCCAAAGCAGCCATTTTCTCCAGGGTAGCTGATCTCTGTCAGCTGGAGATCCATTGTAAAAGTGGGAGATCCCCAGGCCCCACCTGGAGGTTGGGAATCCTATTCCATCATCAGAGCTGACAACTTTCTCCTCAGTGCCCATTGCTAGGAAACCAAGCTTGCTTCACTGAAAGCCCCTTTCCACACCTATGATGGCCTTTGGGAGAAAACTCATTGGGGTCAGCTGAACAGAATGCCATAGAGGCCACCCTCCAAAGCAGACATTTTCTCCAAGGGAGGGGGTAAGATCTGTTGTCTGGAGTTCAACTGTAATACCTGGTGATCTTCAGGCTCCACCTGGAGGTAGGCTACCCTAGACGTAGCAGTCAGTGCTTCAGAGCAGGTTCTTGCTGAGTGGGTGATTTCGGGCCAGTCACAGACTTTAAGCCTAACCTACCTCACAGGGTTGTTGTGCAAGTCAAAAAGGGGGAGAGGAGAATGATGTTAGCTGCTTTGGTTCCCATTGCAGAGAAAGACTACTTTTCCACCAGGGGAAGTATGGTTTCCAATCTCCAGGCGAGGGCTGGAAACCACTCAGAATTACAAGTGTTCTCCAGATGGTAGAGATCAGTTCCCCTGGAGAAAATGGTGGACTCTATATCCTCATACCCTGCTGAGATGGACCCTTTATGACAGCCAATGTGACATAGCAGTCAGGGCTTCAGAGCACGATAGAGGTTGCGGGGGGGGGGGGGATGGAAACTTGAAGAGTGAGGTTGATGATTGGCTGGGAAGGAGATAGTGTTGCCAACTCCAGGTGGAAAATTCCTGGAGACTTGAGGGGTGGAGTCTGGAGACAGTGAGGTTTGAGGAGGAGTGGGACCTCAGACAGGTACAATGCCATAGACTCCACCCTCCAAGCCAGCGAGTCCCTCATGGACCAATGGGGGCTGGAGATCACTCAGAATTATAACTGCTGTCTAGGGGGGAGGGGATAGAAAGCTGAAGCCAGGGGGCAGATAACAATACAGTGACGGTTGGCTGGAAGGTAGGGTTGCCAACTCCAGGTGGGGATATTCCTGGAGATTTGAAGGATGGACCTTGGAGAGGGTGAGGTTTTAGCAGGGTTGAGACCTCAGACAGGTTCAGTGCCATCGACTCCACCCTTCAAACCACCTGTTCCCTCATGGGGAACCATTGTTGCCAATCTCCAGGGGAGGAATGGAGATAACACTGAATTACAACTGCTCTTCAAATGGCAGAGATCTTCCCCTGGAGAAAATGGTGGACTCTATACCCTGCTGAGGTCGCCACAGCAAACTGACACTGAGTGCCCAAGGCCGGGGCACTCTCCTAGAGCCTCTTTCTAGAGCCCGTTGTATTTATTTCCACAACGGGCTTTATTCCTAGTATAATAATAAAACAGTGTATCTACTATTGGTAAGTGACATAAAATCAATTATATTTATAGCATTGTAAAGGTTCCATTAAAACAAAGCTAAGAAAGAGTGATTGGAATAGAGGTTTCTGAAGCATTATCTTTGAACACAAAATTTAAAAAAGGGAACCAGCCCTTCGAGAGCGAATGGAACCAAAGAAAATGGTACACTGAACCTACCTGAAGGTTCCTTCTCTTCAGTGGGGAAGAAGTCATCCAGGAACTGGTTAGGTCACACCTCTGCTCGCTCGGATAGGCTATGTAGATTTCTTTTGTTGTGTGGCTCCTATCGGAGTGGCCTAGGCTGACCTCTCCAGTCATGTCCAAGCCCTGTCCATGAACCGGTCTCGGTCGCTGTGCCTTGTACCAATACCATTGTCGATTGAATAGTTTCATCTTCCACAGTCGGGTGGGATGTGGATGACTTCTCCCCCACTGAAGAGAAGGAAACTTCAGGTAGGTTCAATGTACCATTCTCCTTCAGTGGGGGGAAGTCATCCAGGACCTGGTTACCTGTACCCAAGCTGTCTTTCCAGGGTGGGTGATGAAGCCTGTGCAGGCCCTCTTCGTAATATCCTTTTTTCTTTTTTTTTTGGTGATGGTTACATCAGTACCATTTGTTGCAGTATTCATCTGCTGAAGGCTGTTTCGGCCAAGGCGGTTTGGTCCATTCTGTAGTGTTGCACTAATGTGAAAAAGGAAGCCCAGGTAGCTGCTCTGCAGATCTCCTCAACTGAGGCTCACGTGGAGACTGCTGCCATTGTTGTGGCTGCCCTCATGGAGTGTGCCATAAACTGACCTGGCGGTGCAAATCCTTGTATTTCGTAGGCTTTAGATATACACAAGAAGCAAGGACCCGCGATACTCGCAGGGGGAAGGAGCTCCACATCAAGCAGGAGGAAGCACCCACATGTGAGCCTTCTCCCCCGCCCCTCGGCACCGACTGCAAGATCTGGGCCTGCCAATCTCCCCCACAAGGGCACCAGCGGTGCATGCGCAGGGAACACTCTTTTACCTTTGAGGGGATTTAAATATCCCCCATATCATTTTTTAAAGTTTTCAGATTTTTCTGCACACCTAGGGATTGCCCCAAGTGTGTAGGAAAATCTCTCTGCCCCCCAAGTTCCCCCTTGGGACACTTGGCTATTAGTATATAGACTGGCTGCGATCACACACACTAAATAATCCACTTTCAATCCTTTTTCAGTGCACTTTGAAACTGTATTTTGCCAGTTCATACAGTAAAATCCAGTTGGAAAGTGCATTGAAAGTGGATTATTTAGTGTGTGTGATTGCAGCCATTGTCTAATCCAGTAGGCCACTGTTGCCTTAGAAACTTTTTTGCCTTGACTGGGAGCGCCATAGGCCATGAACAATGTGTCAGAGTGCCTGAAGACCACTGTTCTGTTAAGGTAGATGCGTAGTGCTCTGCATACATCCAGCTTGAGCCAGGACTTCTCCTTAGGGTGAGATGGATTTGGACAGAATGAGGGCAGCATAACAGGCTGGTTGAAATGGAAGGCCGAATTTACCTTGGGCATAAAGGACAGGTCCATCCGCAGGGTGATCGAGTCTTTCTGGAAGATGAAAAGCTCTTTCCTTGTTGATAATGCGGCCAGCTCAGATACTCTTCTGGCCGATGTCACTGCGATAAGAAAGGCGACCTTCCACGACAGATGACAGAGCTTGGAAGTCTTCAGGGGTTCGAAAGGTGGGCATATAAAACCTTGTGGGGGCTCCACGTTGGGAAACTGTGTCGAATAGGAGGGGCCAACTGGCTTGCTCCCTTCAGAAAGTTTTTAATGTAGCGGCTCGTGGACACCTTCGGCCAAGCCATGTGGTTTACGTAGGCTTGAATGGCTACTACTTGTCATTTCAGAGTGCTTGGTTGGAGACCCTTTTTCCAGCCTTCGGAGAGGAATAGGATGACTTCCTTGTCCGTGGCCTGGAAAGGTCTGATCCCTTTTGTGTTGGGCCAGTGTGCAAATGTCCTCCAGGTATGACTGTAAATACGGTGGGTAGAAGGCCTCCTGGCCTGCAGCATGATGTTGACCACCTCAGGGGAAACCCCAGAGCTATTAGTCGTGTGCATTCAATTCCCACAAAGTCAGTTGCAGCCAAGTTGGAGTGGGGTGGTGATCACAGATTGCTGGGGTCTGAGGAAGGAAATAGTCCTGTTTAGATTTGACTGATGTGTCTGCCATCGTAGCTCCTTGCAGAGTCCCTCTGAGATAGGTATCATGACGTGCCATTTCTTGGCCATGTCGTGTTGGTAGGGGAGAAGAGTCCACTGCAGGACCCTGGCATGTAATCGCGCCCATGGGATCAGGTCAATTGTCGAGATCATCAGGCCCTGCAATGCTGCTAGTTTCATCAGGTCCACCTGAGTCTGGGCTCTGACATCCGTTACTAAGGCCCAAATCTTGAGCTGCTTCTCTTCTGGGAGTGAGACCGTGGCCTGCTGTGTATTCAGCCTGGTGCCTAGGTGCACAAGGTCTTGTGAAGGCATCAGGTGGCTCTTCTCCTTGTTGATGAGGAATCCGTGTGCACACAGGAACTCCCTCACCCTCCAGGTGTTGCGTATCACTGATAGTCTCCCGCTCATAGGAGCATGTCGTCCAGATGGGGTACATGTGGATCCCCTCCAAGCGTAGAGATGCCACCAGAGTAACCATGACCTTGGTGAAGACTCTAGGAGCTGAAGAGAGGCCAAAGGGCAGGGCCTTGTATTGGAAATGCTGGTCCTGGAAGCAGAATTGCAGAAATTGCCGGGAAGAAAGGTGTATAGGGATATGCAGGTATGCCTCCTTTAGATCCATCGATGTCAGGAAGTCACCTTGCTGCAGAACCTGCAAGATGTGATGCAGGGACTCCATCCTGAACTTTCTCTTTGTCACCCATCTGTTCAGTCCTTGCAGGTTCAGTATCGCGCTCCAGTCCTCTGACTTTTTTGGTACAACAAACAGGACAGAGTATACTCCCCTGAAGTGCTCCTATACAGGTACCTCTTCTATGGCGCTGATATCTCTGAGGCGTTGTATAGCTTCCTGCAGCCGTTGAAGTCATTCCTTGTGTCTGGGGGTTGGAGACAGGGTGAAACTGTGAGGAGGAGTGCCAGTGAATTCTATCTGGTAACCACTGGCGATGGTCGAACACACCCACTGGTCTGTGGTGGCCTGGCCACAGGCTTGTGTGAAGGCCTGGAGCCAGCCTCCTATCTGACCTTCACATGAATTGCTTCTTTTGCAAGGTGTTCTTGTTGGCTCTGTACGCTGGTGTCTGCTTTCTGTTGGTTCGTGCACCATACTTGAAGGACTGGAACAGCCTGTGGTCCCTGGTGTCTCGACCCTGGCCCTGCGCATAGGAGCCGTGAAGGGACTGACTGAGTCAGTTCTTGGTGTCTTGTTCTCAACAAAGCGAGAAGATGGCATGGCCTTTTTCTTCTCCCTAGTCTCCGCTAGGACCTTGTTCAAGTTTGGCTCTCCAAAAAGGAGACTGCCGGAGAACTTCTCAGTAGCCAGATTGCTTTTTGACAACGTGTCTATTTTCCAATGCTTGAGCCAAATGTTCCTTCGGATGATGATGTTGGCTGCTTGTGCCCTAGCGCAGAACTAAATGTTATCCTGTGATGCGTCTGCTGCAAACTCAGCCGCTTTTTTCATCTTCAGTAGAATCCTTCTGAGGACCAGAGGAGGAACATCAGGGTTCTGCAAGAGGTTGTCAGCCAAAATGGCGGTAGCCCTGGTGAAATTTGAAAGGGCAGCAGTGGAGCATATTGCCAGTGATATGGCCTCATGGGCCTTCTTCAAGGCGGCCTCATTTTTTCTGTCTATGGCATCCTTTAGGGCGTTCTCACTGTCCTTGGGGAGCCTGGACCCGAGTGCAGTGCTACTACCAGGGTGTCAATCAGGGGTACCTTCAGGTCCTCCTTTGTATCCCTCAGGCAGAGAATAAAGCTGTTTTACTATTGATAAGAGGGAATTGCCACCTCCAGGGTTGGCCCATTCTTCCTGTATGACATCGTTGAAATAATCTGGAAAAGGTGAAATGGTCTGAATCTTAACTGGGTTTTTGAAGCCTCCAGGGTCAAAAAGTATTAAAAAAGTATACTTCAGCCATGAACTGAAAACGAAAACTCTTTTACAACTTTCTCTTCCTGGCAGAAAAGGCACTGTTACCCTTTCTTACACTGCAATCCTAAGAACTACTTCCTGATAGTATGACCCACTAAACAGACCCGAGTAGGGTTCTGAGTGCCATGACCAGGATATCCCGGGTAAACCCAATCTCATCAGATCTCAGAAGTTAAGCCAGGTTGGCCCTGGTTAGTACTTGGATGGGAGACCACCAGAGAAGTCAAGGATTGCTGTACATAGGCAAGCAATGGCAACCCACCCCTGTTCATCTCTTGCCTTGAAAACACTATGGAGTTGCAATAAGTTGGTTGTGACTTGACTGCACTTAACACCACCCCAGCACCAGGATTCCAAGCATTATTTACTTTTTTAATTAGCTCATCTCCATATTGCCTCTCCAGGGAACCTGCCTGTGGCAGCTTACAAAATATGACATCATCTCTCCTTATATATAATTGAGTAGTGGGGTGGCACTTTCTGAACATTCCACATGATCCTAAATCAGTTGGCTCCATGATCTGTCCCTATCCACTGGCTGCATTGCCTGAGTCTCGCCTCCAACATTCTAAACAGTTTGCTGTTCCTCTTCCCCCCATAGCCAGTTGGAACACAGAGGTTGTTTGCATATGCGGCCTGATTGGCCTTTGCCTCTCACATTCTAAACAGTTTGCTGTTGCTGTTGGAAGTCATTGAATATGTCCTGAGGTAAAATACATCTCCCAGTCTTCCCTTCAATGGTCACTGGAGTTGCCAATCTCCCTGTGGGGCCTGGAGATCTCCCAGAAATCACCACGTTCCCCAGCTACAGAACATCATTTCCCCTACAGAAAATTTCCCAGCTATTACAACTGATCTCCAGATGACCAGGATCAGTTCTCCTGGAGACAATGGCTTGCCTCCCTCTATTTTCCCCTTTCCTCTACCACCCTAGCAGCCCCAGCCTGGACACTCACCTGGAGCTTCCTTCTAGACCCTGTTGTATTTCCTCCCACAACGGGCCTTACTCCTAGTACAAACATAATACAGCATAGAAACTCTTGATTAAAACGCAGTATTAAAAACCCAGCCAGAATATGCAAACATAACATGTTACACAGCTTTAAAATGGATTTTTAAATCTTATGGCATTGAATGGCATTAAATTGAAAGATGTGATTCCTAGATCTTGGTTCCATTTTTACCTGGTAGTGACTACTGAAACTAGTTCCCAAAAATGGGAATCATTTTTTCTCCACTACAGCTTGATCTAGCTCTTTCCAAAGAGATTTGGCATGTTCTGATTTCTTTTGCTTGATTAAGGCTTTGTATTGGGATCTGAGTTTTAGGTAGACGCATAATTGTGCCCCTTCCCTGCTTTGCCTGGTCTGTCTCATAGTGTGGAGCAGTTCTTTTTTTAGCTCTCTACATTCATGGTTGTACCATCCATTATGGGAATGCTGTATCAACTTGGTAGTGCCTATTCCAATAGCCTATTGATTTCAATGTGTCGACCACTGCAGCAGAATTGAGTGATCACACACCTCTGGTAAAAGAAGCATAAAAGATAATGCTTCTAGTTATTCTGAAATAAATCTAATTTATTTTTTTTGTTTGCTCTGGTATGTCACATAGTCCAATTAAGTTGCTAAGCCAGTCACATTCTGGTAAATCAACCATACTCTTGCATAATTTCCCTTCTAATAAACAATAGTAATTATATGTACTAGGTTCTAAAACCACCAGATGCTCCTAAGCAAAGGCTTTAATTTATTCCATCTATCTTTCCACGAAACAACCCACTCATGTGCAATATTTTTTTATCAAATAAGCTAATTGTTATTGCAATATGAAGTAACTGACTTTTGAGAAGATAAGTGGAGGTTGGATCAGTAGAGAAAGCAAAGTAGCTGTATTGTACTTTCACTTTGCCTCCCTAACCTTTTATTTTACAATTGACAAATACACCATATATAAAAATTTGCCATGCAACGACTCTGTTCAAAAAAGAAAACATGTGTGGCAAACATTACCAAAATAATACAACAATTAACATTACTGAACATGGAATATTCCAAGCTCACAACTGCTAAGCTTGGAATATCACAGCACACACAGTAACTGCACTTCGCTTTGGAGGGAGGCAGTATTCTGACAGCTGTGACTCCTCTGCCTGAATAAGCATGGCAATGTGAAGGCTGGGAAAGGCTTCCATCTGTCAAGAAATGGGTGCTTGAAATGAATGAGAAATCACACACGTAGCTGGGGAAACCAAACTACATGCTAAGTAGTTATTAACTCTTACAGATGTGTATGCATGTCAAAATGGCATCTTATAAGTCTGCACACATGCTCACTCAGTCCTGGCCTCTGAGACACATGTTTTTTTTGGGGGGGGGGGGCTTTCAGTATGAAGACTACATTTTGAAATCACAGGATCATGATTTCTGAGTGTAGTTTAATAAGCAAATCACACTGTTGTTTAGAATGGGACAGGACACAGATATTGCTACAACTTGCCATGGGTAAGGTACAAGTTGCAAAAAAAAAATCCACGTAAACATAAACTAAATTAGCTTAAACTTTGAGTCCTGGATTTCTTACTCCCTTGATGAATAGGTAATACTATTTTTTCCCTTCATTTAGATT
This sequence comes from Lepidodactylus listeri, assembly GCA_029233225.1. NCBI lineage: Eukaryota > Metazoa > Chordata > Lepidosauria > Squamata > Gekkonidae > Lepidodactylus > Lepidodactylus listeri. The sequence goes on along the minus strand of JARCFY010000010.1, from coordinate 51,091,275 downwards.
TTCAGAAGAAATTGTCTAACTGTTCTTCATAAACACAGGCAGTGGTTAGAACGTCAGGCTAGGATTTATTTATTTATTTATTTATTTTTATTTTTGCATTTCTATCCCGCCTTTCCAGTGAACTGGCTCAAGGCGGCTCACAACATAAACATAAGCACCGAAGTGGTTTACAATTTAAAATCATAAATACACAACATTAAAAAACGACTAACATAGCCGTACTGGCGGCATCTACATGCTCCTGGAGAGTAGCGGCAACAGAAGGTTTGGCCTGTGGAACTAGGGCGATGTTGTCCTGCCATCTCCCTGGTGGCGGCTCCTATTCGAAAACCTGGCAGAAGAACTCCGTCTTGCAGGCCCTGCGGAACTGTAACAAATCCCGCAGGGCCCTGATGTCGTCCGGGAGCTCATTCCACCAGTATGGGGCCGCCACCGAGAAAGCCCTAGCCCTGGTACAGGCCAGCCGTGCATCCCTTGGACCGGGAATAGTCAAGCGATGCTGGGTGCTTGACCTCAGTGCCCTCTGGGGCACATATGGGGAAAGGCGGTCCCTCAAGTAGGCAGGCCCCTGACCATATAGGGCTTTAAAGGTCAACACCAACACCTTGAACCGGATCCGGTATGCTATAGGCAGCCAGTGCAGCAGCCGCAGCACAGGCCGGATATGGTCACCCATAGGGAGGCCCATCAATAACCTGGCCGCGGCATTCTGCACTAGCTGCAGCCTCCGGATCCGGAACAAGGGTAGCCCCAAGTAGAGAGCGTTACAGTGGTCTAATCTCGAGGTGACCATAGCATGGATCACTGTAGCTAGGTCGTCACGTTCGAGGAAGGGAACCAACTGCCTAATCAGCCGAAGATGGTAAAAGGCTGCCTTGGCAGTGGCTGCTACCTGGGCTTCCATTGATAAGGAGGCATCCAGGAGCACTCCCAGACTCCTGACCCTCGGCGCTGGCACCAATGGCACCCCCCTGAAGGACGGGAGTGGGGTCCCTATCCCTGGCCCGCTCCGACTCAAGCACAGGACCTCCGTCTTCGTTGGATTCAGTTTCAGCCGACTCAGTCTGAGCCAGTCCGCTACGTCTTGAAGCGCCCGCCCCAAGTCATCTGGGGTAGAGCCGGACCGACTGCCCAGCAACAGATACAGCTGGGTGTCATCTGCATATTGATGGCACCCAAGCCCATGCCTCCGGACAATCTGGGCAAGGGAGCGCATATAGATGTTAAATAACATTGGGGACAGCACCGCCCCTTGAGGCACTCCACATACCAGTGGGTGCCTCTGGGAGGTCTGTTCCCCGAGCGCAACCCTCTGTCCCCAATCCTGGAGAAAAGAAGCAAGCCACTGTAAAGCAAGCCCCTGTATCCCCGAGTCGGCAAGGCGTGGATGTGGATGTGGGAGACTCAGGTTCAGAGCCCCACTCTGCCATGGAAACTTGCTGGGTGGCCTTGGACCAATCCTACATTCTCAGCCTAACTCAAAGAATTCTTGTGAGGATAAATTGTAGGAGAAGAAAACACTGTAAGCTGCCTTAGGTCACCCTTGGAGAGAAAGGTGGAGTACAAATGACGTGCATAAATAACTACATAAAAACCGTGTAAGTAGGTTTAACTGTCTGGATAATGTACCCAAAGGAAAAAGAGCATTACCTTGTTCTCTAAGAAGCAAGCAAGCAAGCCACTTTGTGAAGTGTAAACCACTTCAAAATATTTGGCTTTAAACAAAGGTTCTGGTGGAAAGAGTGATATCATGACCTTGTCTTCTGACATAGATAATTCTGTATCTATAGATAATGAGCAAAATTCCCTCTAAGGTGCACTCAGGTGCACTAGCCCACAGATTTCCAGACCTCAGCACAGGGATTTTCTTCCCAGCACAGGTCTGAGGAGTGGGCACCCATGCCCCCCCCCACCCGCCCTGTGCTCAGCCGGCACCTGAGGAGAGGAAGAGTTAGTTGCTCTGTGGGCACTATAAAGAGCAGTGCTGTCACCCACTCCCAGCAGCCTTGCCCTGCCACCATCCTTCAAGACAACAGTTGAAAGTTTGCACCCTTGATGGCCTTGGGCCAACAACGTGGCCCAGCATGCCTGCGTGGGCTTCCCACCCTCAGAGGTCCTGCCATAAATCCAGGCCACACCCTGGAGCCTTTGGGGGCCTGTGGGTCCCTCTCTGGAAAGGTCAAGGGTGGCAGAGCCAACCTTGCAAGCCTCCAGGTGGGCTCCTGGGGTAGGATGGGAGGCTTCCCCGGGCTCAGTGTGCACTAAATGTAACTGCTGAGCTGCCAGTTAGGTATTTAGTCATTTAAAATGTAATTTTGTTGGAATTAATGTTTTAATTGATTTTATGTTTCATGGAATTGTCTAACTGTTTGATATGAAGTAAACCACTCTGAGCCCAGTTGTGGGGTAGGGTGGGGTACAAATCTCAGTGAATAAACAAACAATATCTCTGCAAAAAGCAGGCTACAGCTGGGTAGCAGGGACCACCATGAAAAAGAAAAAAAAACTCCCACTCCCTTCCCCCATCTCTGCTCCAGCCTTCTGACAGTGGGCGTCAAAACAAAGTGAACATTTTCCCTTCCCCCTCCATTGGAGATTTAGAGGCAGGGTTCGTAAACAGAGCAAAACAAATGTCTCTCCCTTCCAGCTCAAGAGGAAGCATTTTTAAACACACACAAAGATCTATGACTGTTAGTGCCTTCCACTGATGACTGGGTCTAATAGATCTTCAGATGCCTGTGTAGGTGTACAATGACCAACCATCTGGGTTGAGCTGTTTTGATCTACTAGGGCAAGTTGGAGCAAAAGATAAATATTGTTATTGTATTGATATACAGACAATGAATGATACAATTTGCTTTGCAATCTGTAAGTGAAAATTGATCACTACTTAGTAGTTGCTCACGGTGCCCTTTTACAGTGTTATTTATTATCCTTTTGCTGATCCAGCAAGATTTTTTTTTGGCCATGGGGCCAATTTCTTGGCATGGCCTTCTGGAGAAGATTCAGCAGATGCCCTCTTTACCTATTTTTAGGATGATGTGCAAGGCCATATTCTTTCAGTTGGCTTTTTGACTGTTCTTTGTGTCTAATGTTGAAGGCTGCATTATAAAGAAAATGAACTTATCATTGGCTGGCTATACCTGTATTGAAGTTGCTTATGTTTTTTCTTATATTATTTCTGCCATATTGTTAATTACTTTGACTCTCTGAAGGAGAAAGGGATATAAATATTTTAATAGATTTGATAGGTACTTCATAAAAATAGGGTATTGATATCCAAATAAATAAATAGGAAATATAAATACCAAGCACTGTTATTCCATCACAAAAAGATGGTCAGCTTAAGTGCAGATATCCTTAATCCGATTTTTAACAGAGACATAGCTTGTTGAGTTCCAACAGGATGTCAAGACTACTTGCTATTTCTAAAGAACAAAAAGTCCTTGGATTAAAAATATTTTTTATATGTATGTCAGTCACACTCATACTTTGAAAGCAAACTTAGGCTGAATTGTGTGGATACGCTTCCATTTTTTCCCTGCTCAAAGTTGTGATTAAAAATTCCATACTTTAAAATCAGTGTTGTCAGTTGCTTTTTCCTTCCTTCCTTCCTTTCCCTTCCACTCCTCTCTCCCCATCTTACTCTCTTTCTACTCCTTTCTTCTCCTCCCTTTCTTTCTTTCCACTTCTCTCTTTTCTTTTTTCCTTCTTCCTCTCTCCCTCCTCCTCTTTCACTGTTTTTTTCTTTAAGTGTAGGCTCATTCACATTTTTTTGGCTTATAAAGTAGAATTTTGGCTCATGAGACTCCACAGCTTAGAGGAAACATTGATAATGAGAAGCACATATCAGCCCTATAGGAGGCAGCTACATAACCAAACATATCCTCAAATCCAAATGCACATTCATAAATAAATATATAACCGTTGAATCCAAGCAGTTTACTCGCACTGATTATTTTTCTGCTCCTTAAAAAAAAGCATATTTGTCTCTGCACTTATTAAAGCAAGAGCTTGATTTTGTCCACTCCAGTCTCTCTTCCAAACAGCCAATGCCTGCAGCCTAAAATCCCTCTTGAGACCAATTTTTTTTAAGGAAGGCACTTGGGGGGGGGGGGTGGAATGGAAATCTTCTAGAAATGTAAAAGTTCCAGAAATTCTGAAGCCATGGGCAGGAAACCTTAACAGTTGGAAAGAAATTTTTGGGAAAACTAAAATATACACAATACTTTCTTTCCTACCAAACTTAAATTCATGTTACTGGTTTAACAACTTAAAATGTATCATGTATGTTTAGTTAGCATATAAAATTTTACAACCAGGCATATTTACAAAACTGAAAAGTATAGTTTTGTATAAGAAATGAAGAAGTATAAGAGTTTATTGAATTTCCAATCTTGTTGATTGTACTGACTCTGTGTAATCCGCCTTGCATCCAAGTGAGAAAGGTGGACTATAGATAATGTAAATAAATAAAATATGCAAATATATCTAACATGTGAGAGGAATAAAAAGTGTTTTGCTCTGTGTTATAACATATGTCTTAATTGTTTCCATCTGAAAGGCAGTAAAAATAAAAGTTGTATATAGAAAACAAATTCTGCATTCAACAAAAGAAAGTGCATTATTTGGACATGTTTGAATATCATATTAAGCATTACAACACTGAAAAAAATAAACTCTTTAATAATGTATCATCAGTAAACACATTATAGGTTATTGTTGCCAAAACTATTTACATTTAAATAAACATATTCTTTAAAGCACGTTGTGTATGACCACAACATATATAGGTGTAATTTCTTATCTAGCACAGCAGTTTTATGAAAAAAAATCATGCTATACATTGAGTAAAACTCTTTTTTTTAAAAGCCTTTCATTCATTCCAAAACAGAAGCTATTTCACAGGTGTTCGCCCCCCCAGTACTACTCAAAATTTCTCAAGTTTTTTTCTGTTGGAAAATTGAAATGTTCTTAAGACTTTTTCATCCTATTTAATCTGAGCAAGACATTTTTTACCAATCCCAAAAGGAAAAATATTTCAGATTTCTTTATTTCATTTGTAGATCAACTTTCTCCCTAATGGAAAATCAAATAGGCTTACATCATTCTCCCCTCCTCCATTTTATCCTCACAACAACTTTGTAACGTAGGTCATGCTGAGAGGTCCCAAGGTCACCCAGCAAGCTTCCATTGCAAAGTGAGGACTTAAACCTGGGCTTCTCAGTTCCTATTCCAACTATCAAGCCATTACACCACACAGGTTTTTTCCCCTCAGTGTCCCCCCCAAATTTCCATTTTTTCCATTGGAAAAGTTGAAACAAAATCCTTGGGAAGAAGGGGGCTGATCTTTGATTTTTTCCCCCATGACCTTCGCATCCTTACAAGTTTTACATGAACATATGATGCGGTCTTATATAGATCCAGTCCATTGGTCTACAATGGTCAACGCTGTCTACTCTGACTGACAGTGGCTCTTCGGGGTTTGAGGCACAGGTCTTTCCAATTACCTACTACATGACTGTTTTAACTGGAGATGCCCAGAATTGATCCTATTGCCTTCTGCAAGCAAAGCAGATGCTCTACCACTAAACTACAGCCCCACTCCAAGATTCAGAAAGCTTGATTGCTTATGGGGGTTTTTGTAAATCAAGAAATTAATTGAGTTATGGTCCTCTAAACTTATGGTTCCTTTCTAGTATTCAGATATCCTGAAAGTATTCAGATAAGCTGATTTAGTTCTGGGTACTGTATCTTTTTTGTGCATGCAATCATCAACTGTCTTTCCATGGACATGTTCTTGAATGTTTCTGAAAAACTTTTTCAGTAAAGTTCGTAAGTGAAAAGTCCCAAACATTACAGAGGGCTTATTAACGTTTTACAAATATTTTATGTATTCTTATGAGACACAAAATATTTTTATAGAAATTTTAGGTAACATTAAAAACTTGCTATTTGTACCTTTCTGAGTCCAGCTGAATTTGATACCACACATAATCATTACTTACATGTGACCTCTTTCTATGGATCATGGAATACTACAACAAAGTTTAAATCTGTTATCTAGGTTCACTGAAGAGCACATACAACAGAAAAAGTTCATGACCATATTTCTGTAAAAAATATTATTTGTGCTGGTTACATGCTTTAAAAATTCATGGGACACATCAAAACAAAAGTTTCCTTCACACTTATCATTATTATTAACTCCAGTTAAAAATATAGTCCCTCTGCTGACCTGGAGAAGACAATAATCCAACATGTTGATACTAAGGCACCAACACTATACATAGTACAGTACAGAACATTTTTCTTGCTATACCATCAGGAACTTCCGTTCAAGCCCCCCTTCATTTAAAATTACATGAGATATTTATCAGAACATACAGCTTGCTTACAAACATTCAGCAGACAAACTAAGAATCTAAGATTCTTCTTTTAATATTGCAAAACGAACTAAGAAGTATGTGTAAGAGGAAAGTGTTTGACAGTGAACCCTTCTTTAAAAACTGATCTCATTCAGTAGCAGAAACACTACAAACATTACAAACTGCCTGAACACATTAAACAAGGGACATGTATACACTTTGCTGAAGAATGTAGCAAGTAAATGCTCTGTCAAAACTAAGGGCAGGGGTCCCCAACCCTTTTGATTCTGAAGACACATTTGGAATTCTGACACAGCATGGTGGATACAGCCACCAAAAGGCTGCCATGAATTAGTCAGTGCAGAATGGCCGCCACAGCTTACACAGTAAAGATCCTTGTGCTATCATGGCAACTGCTACCAAAGCAACATTTTAAAAAGTTTGCACAGCCAGCAATGCTCCCTCTAAGCTGTGGAGTCTTGTGGGCAAAAATTCTACTTTGTGAGCTACTGGCATTAAAGTTGTGAGTGAGCGATTTGGCTACTGCATAAATTAGTTAGTTCTGGAGCCATCGTTCCTGAGCTAAAACAAAAATGTGTGAGCTGGAGGCTAAAAAACTGTGAGCCAGCTCACACTAACTCAGCTTAGAGGGAACACTGAAAGCCAATCAAATCTCCAATGGCCAGTCAGAAGACTGTTGCAAGTTTAAAGCCAGGAAGTTAACACACATTAAGAATATAACTTGTACCACAACTCATCATTGACTGTATAAGTGATACTACCAATAGTGATGGGCATGAACCAGCCGACAAACTTAAGTTCATCACAAATTTTGGCCAGTTCGTGGTTCGCAAAGCAATATTTGCAAACTGAAGAACCACCACGAACTTTCATGAATATTTATGCAGTTTGTGAAGAGCAGAAAGCAGAGGTTTAAAGCCCTGCTTTCTGTTCTTCATGAAAACAACTGAGAGGTGGGGAGCTCCCCACTGCTCAGCTGTTTGGTTTAAATGGCTGGAAGCAGGGGTTTTAACTTTAAATGGCTCATGAACTGATACGAACTTAGTTGGTTCGCAAGCCAGCCTCTGGGTTCATGGTTCAGTTCGTAGTTCAGCCACAAATCATAAAAATGATGTTTGTCCCTATCCCTAATTACCAACATTGTTTTTCTCTCTGTAGGACAGACAGATGCTACTTTAGTTAAGTGCACACAGATACCACAAATATTACATGCTGTAACGGACTGCAGTTTTATCAGGTCCAATGCTCATGATATAGCAACAAGAGAGAGATTAACAAAGCTTACAGCAAATGGACATCATTTTCACAATGTACTTTCTTCTTGTCTATATTTCTTGACACTGGATCATGGGATAGCCAGAAAATACTTCTTCCTCTGGTTCTACCTGGTACACAATACTGCAACTAGAAATGTAGAAAGCCACAGGCATCAACTTCAAGGGGGCTGGGGAGCTGGAGCCCCCCTGCGAACTTTTCCAGGAGGTGCTAAGCCTCCCCTGGAGGCAACCAGAGCCTTGCACATCCCCCCAGCAGCAGGGGGCCCCCCATATTGAAAGCAGAGGGGTTTTCCCCCTCTACTTTCTGTCAAATGGGTTGGGACTGGGAGTGAAGTCAGGTAGGGCAGAGGCTTGCTTCCTGGAAGCTAAGCCCCACCCCCAGTTCCCAGAAGCCATCAGTTCAGCCTGGAGGAGCTAGAGCCTGCCCGTGGCTTCAAGCTTCGTTGCTTTCCCATGCATGTAGACTGCACAGAAAGCCAAGGTAAGGAGGAGGACTGGAGCTGGCTGGGGCAGTGAGGGTGGGGGGATGTTTTCAGGGGTGGGGGTGGGCTGGGCAGCCATGCAGGAGGATCGGGGGGGGGGGAGGAGCCGACAGATGTAATATGACAATAGCAGGCATTGTTAATGAGAAGCACAACCTAGATCTCCATTCAGTCCAGGAGTTTGCATTGTCTTGAGCTCCATTATCAGTTACAATTCAGCAGTATCTCTTTCTAATCTCCCTTTGAAATTCCTTTGAAAGAGAACTGCTACTCTTAGGTCAGCAACTGAATGTCCTGGAAGTTTGAAATGTTTCCCCACTGGTTTTTGAATGTTGTGGTTTGTAATAGCAGTAGAAAAAGTAAGAGTCCAGTAGCACCTTTAAAGACTAACAAATTATGGTTGGGTATGTGCTTTTATGAGTCACTGCTCACTTATTCAGACTTATTTCCATTTATTTTTTGCATCCTCCTGGACTGACTCCTCTTGTACCAAACTGAGACCTCGGTTTCCTATCTCATTACCAGTGCTGATATCTCTACTACTCCTACCCCTCTGCACATCACACCCAATCCAATCAAGCTGGCTATTGCCATTCAGCATCTGAAATCATCTTTATGAAGTTTATATCTCAGGTGCCTTGTGTTACATTTTATGGCACACATGGCCCGCCTGACAAAGTGACATTTATGTCAGATCCAGCCCTCGTAACAAATGAGTTCGACACCTTTGTATGCTAGATAGTCATTCCACTCTGCAAATTTAGAAGCTCTAGGGAGCCCCTCCCTAAATCCCACATGGCTCCACCTCCATAGATAGTGACAATAGCCTGTGATGTCTCTGGTCCAGCCCCAGTCCCCCCCCCCGGGAAATTGGAAAGTCTACACCCTTGTAGAAAGCTACTATTCAGGTGTGTCCTAGGGGAGCATGTACCTTTAACTGCTATTCCTGACTCCATCTCTTCTGGTTTCCTATTAGGTTGTTTTCACAAGGGTAATTTGTATTTGATTTGATGCTGTTGGGAAGTGGTGTTTTTCCTTCTTCCCCGCAGCACTGGGGGTACATTGAAAAAGCCCCCTCCTCACGTTTTTTTGCCAGTCCTTCTCAAACCTGTTCTGCTGTGCAGTTTTGGAAAATATCACAGTAAAGTCTAGATGGCTGCCATTTGGCTGTGAAAATTCACATATCCCAAACATGAGGCAGCCATTTACACTACTCATGGTCCCACAGCAGCAATTTCTTCCTCCCTCCACCACTGGGGGGGGGGGGGGGCTTTTTAAATTTTTGATTGAATGCAGTTATATTGATATAGCAGTGTGTATACCTGGTTCTCTGAATTTCCAGCTTTCATTTTTAAAAAGCCAGTCTCTAGGCTCTTTCATCACAGCGTTATCTCCGCAATGAAAGGTGCAAGATACTTCGTTTTTCACCCAATGATAGCCGAGTCTTCAGAGAACCTGATCCACACATGGGTGTGGTGGTATATTTATATAATGGTATTCAATTACTGAGTTTTAAAAATACCCTGAAAAAACCCTGTTCACCCGGGGGGGGGGGATGGCTGGCCATTGCTGAGGGATGAAGGCAAGGGAAACTTGCCATGTGGAAGCTCTGTTGCTACTGCACTGTATTGACAGTTGCAGAAGCAACAGGGCAATCGCACAAGCTTGTCCTTGACCATAGTTCTTATTGCTACTCCTGGATAATAATAGCCACATTCCTCAAATTCTGTATGATTTTAACACTGTGACTGGCATTTACTGTTCTATGGGTAAATACAAACAACTGCTTATCGAGTGGTCAGTTACATATTGTAAGCTCTTGGTAAACTAGTTGTTTCCAAATAGGCCTAAGCAAAGATATTCTAAAATCATTGCAGTTGTCAAACTAGACCATTTGGGAACTGATATGAGATGAATAAGCTAAGCACATTAGAACAAAAATTCTAATTTCACATGCATGCTGATGAAAGAGAACTGGGAGTTATAGTGAAAACCCAACTGACATCATTAGCTCAGTATGCTGTGGTAATGAAAGAGGTGGCTTCAATTTTAAGATTTAAACAGGACTGTAAGTAAAATGGCAAATATCAAAATACCATTATATAAGTCTAGTGGTTGTGGATAATATATTTACAATATTTATATCCTGCTTTTTCCCCTATTGACAAGACTCAAAAGCACAACAAGGCACAACAAAAGAACTCTCCCTTACAGAACTTTCATGACCTGCCCAGGATCAGGTACAGGTACAATCACACAGCAGGCACAGTCCTGAGCAGCAGCAGTTCTTACTTGCTTAAGGGATGGGGAACTACCAGTACTCCCTAGTTTGATGACAGGAGTTGCCTTGTGGACACCTATGGTTGGATGTAGTCTACAGATAAGAACATCCCAAGTCTTGATGGACTATAAAGGTTAACAGCAGCAGCTTGAACTGAACATGGCAGCACACTGGTAACTAGTGTAATGATCTCAACACTGGGGTGAGGTGTTCAAAATACATAACTCCTGTCAGTCTAGCTGCTGCATTCTGCACCCATTTTAGCTTCCATATTGCCTTTAAGGGAAGCTCCACATACAACGTCCTAAGTAGTCCAGTCTCAAGGTTACTGTGTGACAGATTAGGAATACTATGTGCAGTTTTGACCATTTCATCTCAAGAAAAATATCACAGAGTCAAAGAAGTTATAGCAGAGGGAAAAGGATTGATCAGAGGGTTGGCACTTCTCTTGTTTACAAAGAAATGCTAACAAAATGGGTTTTTTAGTTTAAAAAAGGAAAAGAAAACAGCTTGTGTCTGTAAATTGTGAGAGTGTGAACAAAAAAAAGCATGTCTGTCTTTTTCAGGAGCAAGATTTGAGTCCTTAACGAGCAACAGGATTTCCAGGAGCTTTGACTCTTGAAGGCTTATACCTTGGACATCTTGTTGGTCTTTTAAGTTGTTACTGGACTCGAATCTTGCTCTACTACTGCACACTAACAGGGCCACCCACCTGAAATTGTCTTTATTAAAACAATAAAATTTAGTGAAATTGATTATTAGAAAGTTCAGGATAAAGACATGGAAGTAGTGCGACACATAATGATGGTTAACTTATGAAATACTTGTCATTAGTTGTGATAACATCCAATCATCTACATGGATTTGTACAATTATTAGACGTTTACAGAGGGTAGATTTATCTTTTTTTCCCCATATATATTTTACTTACTTTTACATAAAATATCGACATTACAACAAAGTTTGCCGAAGAAAGAGAGCGAACTGAATTACATTCACAAATCATACCAATTGGTCCACAACATTTATATATTTTCTATCATACCAATAACAATTTTTTCCCCAAATTGTCTTAAATGTTTCTTGCTTATTTTTTAACCGTAAATTCAAGTTGTCTGTTTCAACCATATCAAATAATTTCATTACCGTTTCTTCCTCCCCAGGTATTCTGTTTTCCAATATTTTGCATATAACAATCTCGCTACAATAATAACATGAATTATCAATCTCTTATCTTTATATTCATATTCCTCTGGGAGGATATTAAGTAAAAACAATTCTGGTAACCAAGGTACTTCACAAAGTAGTATTTCCTGCAGAATTTTCTTTATAAATTGCCAAAAAAAATTTGCTTTTTGACACGTCCACCACATGTGAAAGAAGTTGCCTGTGCTGCTTTTGCACTTCCAACAAGTTTTAGAAATTGTTTTGGAAAATCTAGGAAGTTTATTGGGCGAAAGATGCCAAAAATAAAACATTTTATAAAAAATTTCTTTAAAAGAGCTTGCTTTAATAAATTTAACATTCCTTTTCCAAACTTTCTCCCAAATGTCCAAATTTATATTATGACCTATACAACGTGCCCAAGATATCATGTTTGGCTTGATCCATTCATCTTGCATCTTATATTCCATGAGCAGTTTATAGATTTTTTGAATTTTTTCCCCTCTGCAATTAACCAGCTTTTGTCCAACTCTGTATTTTCCTTACAAAAGCCGTTTTTTCTATCCAAGTTATATCTTGAATTCATTTGTATTTGTTCCCACCAAGTTAAGTCAATTCCTTGTGCCTTTAGCACAATTTATCTCTATTGGCCGTGATAACCAAAATGGGAACTTCCATTTTCACAGGCCATATAACTCAAATAACTAGATGCTATATGCAAACAAGGGAAGGGTGTTTACATTATGCTCTCTCTATGAGTCTTCCTTGGGATTTATCTGCCCACTACAGAAGTGTATGCATGTACTGTACTATGTATGTACTCGGCAGTGACAATTTCTATAGAACAAAAGCAAATAGTTATATTAGGCATGCATAAAGGCAATGGAAGTTTTCACTTTAAGCAGCAGACCCATCTGACATATCATTATACAGTCCACTCATTATCCAAAGAATTTACTACATAATGTGTAGAGATGCCAAAACCACAACCCCCTTGGATGCAAAGAACTATTTATGCATGAGGTGCAGCAGAACAAGAGCAACAGAAGAGGAAATATGCTCCAATCACTGCAAACCCAAACTATGCACTGCCTTTGTCTCAGTTTCTGATGCTCTACAGATCTATTAATGACACCAGATTTCATCTCTAGGTACAACCTGCTATTCATGTATTGTGGGGAAAGCATGCAATGTTTAAACCTTATGTATTGAGAACCACCAAGACTGAATGCAACACTGAACCATCATTGTAATATCACTTTGCATTTTTAGAAAATATATGTATGTCTTTTCCATATCTACTTACACATCTTTAACCACCATTGCCGCTATCCACTTGTTTAGAATCTTATAGTTAATAACAATAAATAATACCAGTCAACTGATGCCTATTATCTGATAATGAAGTCAAGAAGGTTCTCACGTCAAGAATGCAACTCACTGTTTACTGCATCCAAGATGCCATCTAGCAGGAGGAGAAACTCCTTGTTGTCCCCCATCCTCACACATATTTCATTGTAAGCAACAAATACTAATTCATTACAACTGTTTAGAATTTAATTGCACTGATTTAAAAAAATCACTGTTTTCAAATCCTTTGTTCTGGTTCTAATAAATTAACTATTCACTTATCAAGACTATTACTGGACAATACTTTCAGTTCAAATACTCTAGTCCCTGGCCTTCCAGCCCTCAAGGGCTAATGACTCCTAACTGTGAGACAGCAGAAGTATAAACACAGACTTAAAGTAGCTGTCAGAAAACAGTGTTGTTTAAAATGAGATTGCATGCTATATTAGGCATTCTTTCACCTTTCTTCCAGGTATAAGAAGAAATAAATCTTTGTGTATGGTACCCAGAATGCAGTTTGTTTAAATCGGTTTAAAGATTGTGGAGGTTGTATACAAGGTAATAATGGCCACCACTATCCGCAAACAGTGCACAGCAGTTCAAATGGCTGCTTTCCCTTGTGCCTCCTTCCTATCATCTGGAGGTCAAGAGCAGCATGAGGGAGGAGCAATGTATACAGAAAGAAAGAGATGGAGAAGGGCCCATATGAGTTCAATGGGGACAGACAGCCACACTCTGAAATGTTATGTATAAATCTGGCTAAGCCTCATTTTAAATACAATAACTTCCTGTGTCTCCAAAAACTTCCTCCAAATCTTACATATTTTAAGTGCTTAACATTCTAATATACTATTTACATATATTTAACGGAGCATCTCTTAAAGAAAATCTCCTTTGATCAACTCTGGGATGAAAACAGCTTATTTACAGACAATCCTACGTACATAAGATATTGAAGTTTCTTCAAAAATAACTGATTTGTATTATATCTGCATTGAATGTGAAGTCTTATATTCCACTTCCACTGGGGGGAAGACTGCTTTTAAAACCGAGATATGTACCTTAGCAGAAAATGCTACTAAAGCTGTGACAATTCTGTTTCACCTCAGAATATCAAACTGAATGTAAACTAGTATAGATTGCAATTTTACATTTACATTCAGAAACTATTTGAAGTCGAAACAATCACATTAATATGGACTTTGTTATTTCAATGGAAGAAAAAACTTTCCCTTATAATATAGATAATGCACCCGGTTAAATTAAAAGTATGTCTTAAAAATGCATCAGCAACACTTCACTTAACCATAGATGCCATCAAGTTCTCTTGAGAATTTATGCATATCTTTATGAGATGCAGAACTTAAAGACTTTTAGACAACAAGATTATAGTTTGATAACTTCCCTAATATTATAAGACTAGCAGTCTTTTCTTATATGGAGAGAAAATGTAATGTAAATAATCAAAGGCATTGCACCTGGATTTTAACTACAATATTAAGCAATTCACATTTACTTTCCTGATATTCTGAATTTAATTTGTACATTTTGGAATCTGTTAAGTAAGTTTTAGAACACATTATGAAATATACATTTTATCACACTTGGCTTCATTTTATTTTTTATTTGTAAACCGTAAAACTAGGCAAATGATAATCAATATCAGATAAATAATATATAAGGATTTATTTATAAGGCTTAAAAGCAAAAAGAAACTTTAAAGGTAGATTTTATATAATATGTTGTTCACAGTGTCTTAAGGAATTAAGTCACAGAACCAATTTTATGAGGCACTTACTCATTGCTAATGTCTCTGAGTCCATTGCTGCTCTAGCCTAATCATTAACAAGACACTGAATAATTTGCAACAACACAAAGCCAGAATGACACTAACATTAGATTTAAAGCAACAGCAAGCGCTGGTCATGATGCCGGACAAAGCATTCCCCCCCCCCCCCTTTTGCTTTTAAGCCAATATCTACCTAGATGTTTATTGACATGTATAATAATATCATTGTTTTTAGATATATTGACTCAAAAATATTGAGCAAGCAGTGAATTATAGTGGATTTATTTCTCTTTGGCCTTCTGCTATGAATGCCTGGTGTGCAATTTTATTTATAACACTGTGGGTACCTTTCACCACCTACACAGGTAAGTATGTATATGGACACAGCCTGTGCATTTATTAAAAAGTAAATCTCGACAAAGATGGATCAATAAAAAAGAATAGTGCATAATCTCCTGCATCAGATGGCATGCAAAGGGCACTTTCTATGTTACATTACAGTTCTTTTTTAAAAGACTTGAGATAAATTTATTTACAGTGTGTGGGGGGGAACTCCTTATATCACTAACAGAATGACAATTTTGTAAAACTTCCTTCTGCTGAAAACAGCACCCATAAAGGAAGTACAAATATGCATACATTGATTTTTTTTTAAAGACATCACTTTACTATTGGGGTTATAAGACCAAAAACTTCAATTTGTGCATGTTTAATTTTACACTTAACTACAGTAAAATTCATTAAGCAAAAAATAGTATTCCTGGTTCAATTTAAGCCCAGTTAGTCAACATGCTCCATAATGTGGAAGTAATAATATTGTCCATATTCATACTCAATTGTTTGCATGAGACTTTGGAATACTGCCAGTGTTGTCCAGTATGACTAATTATATACTTTGCACTGGTGATTGGAATGACTGGGCACAGAAGTATATAATAAGTAGAATGGTCTCTGATCACTATGCAGATATCTGATCACTATCTATTTTATTCACACATTCATTATACCCCAAGTCTTCTCTATAGTAACTATAGTTAAGCTGATATACAAAATGCAGCAGTACAATTTTAACCACATTTTTGTCATGTTGCATGTGACTTAACTACGTTCACTTAAGACACCAACTTTTAAAGAAAATAAAACACCTTAGGTTCCCATCCCTATTAAGAATTAAAGGACAACAATTATGTCAGACTGCAACTGTGAGTTTAAATATATCAAAGTACAAAAAATGAAATGATTCCCCTATGAATCGTTTATATGCTGTATCATCTGGGAACAGGTACTGCCTTGTGTGTTTTCCCCAAAGGGAACAGTTTCATCCTTCAAAGTACTCACACTAAGCAATTGTTGTAAAGCCACAGCAAAGAGGTTCGCAACATCATCCAATGAAATGTGGAACAAAACCAACATCTGTCAGAAGGTTTAATCAGTCCCTTTGATATCTGGCTGAAATTAAAGGGGGGAAAGGAGGTATTTCAATTTAGCGCTTTCCTGCTCAGCAACTCTGTAATCCATTTACAGCTTTCTATTCACATCCCTTAACCCCTGTGTGGTGTTTAGCTAGAAACTCCACTCTAAAAATGTAAACAGCTTTTAACTGTCCAAAAGGAAAGCAGTGTGAAAGAAAATGTGTGCCTTATCGCAGGGATGCAGCATGACACTTCATTGCTATGATAAAGTGTTGGAGCTAGCCCTCCCCCCCCCCCAACATTAGAAGACAAACACAATCCAAAAATGGATTAGAATTTGACATAAGCTTCCTCAAAAACTAATCAATCAACTCATGCTGTAATATCAGAATCCTGCTCTTATGGAGGCTGTCTAATCCCTTAAAGGTTTATTACACATTCCCTTAATGACTGCAATCTCTCTCTCTCACACACACACACAGAAAAACTTTCAGCTAGAAGGAAGGCTACATTTTCTTGAAAAGAAGAATGCTAAAATACAATTGCAATACTTTTTTAATAGTTTGCTTTTTTGGCAAAACTGGAAAAGGATACTCTACACACACACACCCCTTGCCATAATGTCAATATGTTTCATCAAGCAAGTCCCAATATCAAGACATTTTTTCCTTATTTACTGAAATTTGCTACAGCTGCATTATGTACACCCCTGTCATGGTAGTGTCTCATCTGAAGTTCTACACATCTCCCCTGAACCAGAATCTATTGTTTGCTGGAGGCTGCACCACTAAGTATACCAGCAAGATGAGTCGGTCTCATCCAATCCAGCAGGGTTTACAACCAAATTTGGGCTTTAAGTATGTTTTGTAGAACTACCTAAAACTATCTATAATGTGATAGACATAAGGGCATTCAGAACTAAATTTGCATCATATATGGAGAGAGCTTGACAAAGCAAAAATAAATATAGGCACAATCTTACACACAATTACTTTTGGAATAAGTCTCACTGAACACAGTGAAATTTACTTCAAAAGAAACATGCACAGAACCAGACTGTACAATCACCAATGGATTACATCAGTAAGTTTATTACTGGACTGAAGGGGACACAACAATACTGGACACACATGCAATCCATACATTTTTAAAAAAAAACCCACCAAAAACATATTCAAAGTTCTTAATGATATAATGAAGATGAATAATGTAAAATTGTTGCCGTTAACAGCCCCCCCAAGTATAACCATATTTTCTTTAAGACAATCTCTCTAGATGCTCATAGCTGCAGAAACACTGACTGCATCCTTCTGTGTTACAAACTGTTTCGATCTGCTTAACAGATATACTGATTTTTAAAAGTTAGAATGTTCTGGGAATTTAGGAAGCAGTAGTGTAATTAACTTTCCCTTAGGGAGTCAAGTAGATTAGCCAGTGCTTTGAATCTAAGTTTTCCAAAGAATTCAGAAGCTTGGTTACACTACCACATATTCACAAACGGACAGTCCTGTACTTTTAAGTCCACTGTTCGGAACATTCAACATGTTGGCCAAAGGCCTTTCCAGAATCCATTTTAAA
Organism: Lepidodactylus listeri; assembly: GCA_029233225.1. NCBI lineage: Eukaryota > Metazoa > Chordata > Lepidosauria > Squamata > Gekkonidae > Lepidodactylus > Lepidodactylus listeri. The sequence goes on along the minus strand of JARCFY010000010.1, from coordinate 51,073,553 downwards.
GGGGGGGGGGGGGGGGGGAGACCAGTGAATGCTGGTTTTGATTTATTGGACCGCTAAACTTAGTCGCTTGCTTTGAAGGAACCCGAGCATCCCGAATGATATCCCTCGAAGTCAGCAAACGTATAATCGTCGTTCGGTCTCCCAGTAAAACTGAAAACAGCTTTCATAAACCCGAGATGTTCCCGGTGGCAATGGAACTCGCCGCTTTCTTTCGCTGTTTAAAAGTGTCGTCCCCCCCCCCCCCCCCGCGCGTACCAGTGAACAGAATTCAAAGCCAAGGAGCGGCACACCCTCCTTCGCAAAACAAAAGGCACCAAGGGGCTGGCCGGCGACCCCGCCTAGCTCTGAATGCCTGATGAAGAGGCATTCCTTGACATCCACAGATGGCTAAAGGCGCCGGGGGGGGGGGGGGGGGGATCTCGCTTCAAGCGAAACTCCAGCCGAATCGTTACAAACTTCCGAGGTCTTTTAAGCCTGCACAAAAACTGCTTGGAAAGAGACGATAGATACACACACTACGCACACGTAGGAACCACCGCCTCCCCCGCTGGCTGGAGTACGTTCCCAAACGAACCTGGAGAGATTCTGCAAACCGCATAAAAGAAGACTCACACACACAGGGACCCGTGGGGGGGGGGGGGAGCGGACTTACAAGCTGGAGGAAGCTCTGCACCACAACGAGAGGCAGGGACTGCTGCAGGTGCACCATCCTGGCTTGGCGTCTACGAGATGATTCCCCCGCCTTGGATCTCGCTCATCTCCACGTTGGGGGGCAGGACTGAGTCGAGGGACATCCCACGGCACTTGGTCGGGCTTCCCCTTGGCTTCACGGCAACTGCCTCGCGCGCACGCCACGCGAGGGCGCGGAGGCAGGCGAGCCAGCGACCCCCCGAAGCCCACCCGCCCGCCGGCGCTCACTCAGCAACTGCCTGGCGGCGCTCGGGTGCGACTTTCGCGCCGCTCGCGGCTGGGAGGCGAGAAGGAGGCAGCTCGCCGCCGTGCAAGAGAGCGGGCTGAATCACCCCCGCGGGGCCGTTTCCGCCAGCTGGGGAGATCCCGGGGAGGAGATAAAACACCCCTACGAAGGGAGCGATGAGCAGCGGCGCATCACTTGTCCCCGCAGCCTGCGTCAAGCCACTCACAGCGTCGCCGGGAGGGGGGAGGGCGCTTGGCGCGCTCTTGGCGGGAAAATGCCTTGAGGGAGCTTTGGCGATAGGAGGTGGGGCTTCGGTTGGAGTTTATGCCGGGGGGGGGGGGGGGATGTTAGGGAGTAAAGGCTGATTTACTCTTGACTCGCGAGCGCGGTTGAACCATGTGCCCGCTGTCATGTTTAAACTAGGGTTGCCTATTTGTGCATGAGTTAGCAAATCGAGAATCTCTAGCTTTGTGGCATGTTAAGGTGGGAAGTGTGGTGACTGAGGGCCTGGTTTAGTCGAGGCACTGCATGAGTAATTTCATGTGTATCTACCTAGTATAATTTTTATATTGAACTCAAAGTCCCATTAAACTTGTTTCTTGCATAAGCATGGCGAGGACTGTACTTTTTCAGACACTCAGAGTTGTGATGTGCAGATTTAAAGTGGGTAGGTTGACAACACAGCTGCCGTTAAGGGGAGAACTGGTGAAAAAGAGTTCTCTCTGGACACTAGAGGGGGGAATTAGGTTGTACTTGTGTGTGTGTGTGGGGTACCATGAAGTTGCAGGCAATTTACGGAAACTCCACAGGGTTTTTGAGGCAAGTGATTTAAGTAGAGGTGGTCTGCCATTGCTGTCCTGGGTGGGTGGTCTCCCATTCAAGTAATGACGCTGCATAGCTTCCTGTACTATACGATTCTGCATCCCAGGCTGTATCTGTCTCCTTATATTTCTTGAAAGATATGGTAGGGTTACTGCAGTGCCTGTGGTATACTGTAGGTTGGGAGCACTTGGGAATAAACATCTATTGTAATGCATTCTTTTCTGCAGAGCTGGAGTATGGAATAAGGGACAGCCTTTTGAAATAAAAGGGCAGCAGGATTTTGATAAGCAAGCTCTGAAAACCCTTGCAGTTAATGCTTTTCAAGTTATTCCCCACAGAGAAGGTTAATGTCAGGATCCATTTATGGGTGTGTGTTTTTAAAAAGATATATGAGTAGCATTCTAGATACTTGCTAGCTCTTCTCTTACCTTGGTATCCAGGTGAATTTGCAATTAGAATGTAACCTTTTCCACGTCTGTTCCTCCAGAGGGATCTTTCAAAGTATAGCTGTGCAGGAAAGCCAAATTGGACAGTATATCATCATCTGCTTGCGCTGTTCTTTTGTAGTTTAAGTCCAGCATGTAGAACTCGATTAGGAAGTGCTCCTGATCCAGGGAAGTTCATACATGTTGCTAAGAGGCAGTGGAACAGCTTCCGATTATTGTATGTGGATCAAGAGAAAAGGGGTAAACATGAAGATTGCTAGCTTCTTCATGTGACTATCACATTATTAGTAGATATGATTTAATATGAGACTAGATTCAGTTATGCTTTAAGAGGTATATGCATATGCCTTTAATAAACCATGCTGTTTAATTTTTTAAAAAAACCCTGAGCATAGTGTAGAAGGAAAAAAAATAATCTGTAAAGTTGGCATTGTGCAGTGATCTTTCACCAGTTCAGAGATATAAAATTATTGCCAAGAATATAGATGAGTCTGGCCTAAGTACTTAAGTTTGTTTCCACCATTTTATTTCTTATAGGTGTACTTTTCTCCCATTCTGGCTCTGATAAGGAAAATGTACCAGTACCTATGTAACTGTATGTTTTTTCCTATTTATGCAAATATCAAATTGGGGGATTTACTTCAGGAAAATGGTGCAGGGGAAGGGTTAATGCCACTTCCAGCATCATGGTTCAAATCCAGTTTGAGTTCCTTACAGATGCTGTTTATTTATGAAATTTAAAGAGTTGGGGGATCAGTGACAGATCTCCAAGATCTCATCTAGTGGTCCTACTCATTGAATGTAATATCTTAAATTGCACTGCTAAAGGCATAAAATCTGTTATTTAAAATATGCTGGCAATGGCTGCACTTCCAATTATATTTACTTGAGAATAAGCCCCAGTGAACAAAATGTAATTTATTTCTGTGTAAACATGCTTGGAATTTCACTGCCTGTAACTCATATTGGTGACATTGCTAACATAGTCATATAGCCAGTGTGCGGTAGTGGTTAGAGTATTAGACTAGGATTTGGAAGACCTGAGTTCAAACCCATCCTCTGCCATTGTGCTCACTGGGCGACCTTGGACCAGTCACACACACTCTCTCACAGCCTAACTTACCTTACAGACTAATGAGGATAAAATGAGAGAAGGAGAACCATATATGCCAATCTAAGCTTCTTGAAGGAAGGGCAGGATAAAATTATGGTTCTGTTTAAGTATAAACAAATCACCATACCACATTGTCTTAAAACACACTGCTATTTTGCAATTTAATCCTTTAAGAGATCCAACAGTGGGCCTACTGGAATAAGAGGAGGAAACAGGAAATTATTGGCCAGTTACCTTAACTGGTAAAATTGCCGAAACGCTCTATTAGAGATAGAAAAGCCCTACTGAGAGAGAATAGACATGGCTTCTGAAAACAAAAACCCTGTGTCGCTAACTTTTTAAAATTCTTCATGACTACTACCAAGCATGTAGATGATATGCTAGACATTATATGCATGGACTTCTGAAATGCTTTTTACAATCCTCCACCAAAAGATCCTGAATAAATCTAGCAGTTGTGAGATAAGATGACAAGGTTCTTTTGTTATTTTCAAAGTAAGAAAAAGAGCAAGGACACGTATGCCCATTGCAGGGACAGGAAAGTGAAATTGTAACAGGTGATGAAGAGAGAGCAGAACTGCTCAGTTCCTACTTTTCCTCAGTCTTCTCTTGCAAGGGAAATGGTACTCAATATGGCAAAAACAGAACATATAATAAGGGAAGGGAGTTGCAGCCTAGAATCGGCATAGGGGTAGTACATAAACACCTAGTTTCTTTAAATGAAACTAAGTCCTTGGGGCCAGATGAACTGCATCCAAGGGTACTGAAAGAACTTGCAGATGTAATTTATGAGCCTCTGTCCATTATTTTTGAGAATTCTTGGAGAACAGGTGAAGTGCCAGAAGATTGGAGGTAGGCAAATGTTGTCCCCATCTTCAAGAAGGAAAAAGGAGGATCCAGGTAACTACTGACCAGTCAGCTTGATATCTATACCTGGAAAAGTTTTAGAACAAACCATCAAATTGCCAGTACATGAGCATTTAGAATGGATGGCTGTGATTACTAAGAGCCAACATGGGTTTCTCAAGAACAAGTCATGTCAGACTAACCTTTTCTCTTTTTTGAGAAAGTTACTACCTTGCTGGATCAAGGGAATGCTGTAGACATAATTTATCTTGATCTGGCTTTTGATAAGGTTCCACATAATATCCTTGTTGGCAAGTTGGTAAAATGTGGTTTGGATCCTATTACTGTTAGGTGAATCTGTAACTGTTTGACAGATCACACCCAAAGAATGCTTGTTATTGGTTCCTCATCCTCTTGGAAAGGTGTGACAAGTGGAGTGCCTCAGTGATCTGTCCTGGCACCTGTTTTGTTCAACATTTTTATACGTTATTTGGATGAAGGAACAGAGGGAATGCTTATTAAATTTGCAGATAATACTTAATTGGGAGGGGTGGCAAATTTGGTAGAAGACTGAGTCAGGATACAGGATGATCTTGACAGGCTGGAAAACTGGGCTAAAACAAATAAAATGAATTTCAATGGGGATAAATGTAAAGTTCTGCATTTAGGTAGGAAAAAAATCAAATGCATAATTATAGGATGGGGGAGACTTGTCTTGGCAGTAGTTTGTGCAAAAAGAATCTAGGGGTCTTAGGAGACTATACAGTGAACATGAGTTAGCAGTGTGATGCGGTGGCTAAAAAGGTAAATGCGATTTGAGTCTGTATCAACAGAAGTATAGTGTCCAGATCACACAAAGTGATGGTATCGCTTTACTGTACTCTGGTTAGACCTCACCTAGAGTATTGTGTTCGGTTTTGGGCATCACAGTTTAAGAAGGGTATAGACAAGCTGGAACATGTCCAGAGGAGGGCAATGAAGATGGTGAGAGGTCTGGAGACCAAGTCGTGTGAGGAAAGGTTGAAGGATCTGGGTATGTTTAGCCTGGAGAGGAGACAACTGAGAGGTGATATGAACCATCTTCAAGTACTTAAAGGGCTGTCATATAGAGGAATGGTGCAGGGTTGTTTTCGGTTGCCCCAGAAGGTTGGACCAGAACCAGTGGGTTGAAATTAAATCAAAAAAGTTTTCGGCTAAACGTTCAGAAGAGCGCAATGACAGAGTGGTTCCTCGGTGGAACAGGCTTCCTCAGGAGGTGGTCAGCTCTCCTACTTTGGAGATTTTTAAACAGAGGCTAGTTGTGTGATTATGTGTGTTTTTAAACAGAGGCTATTGTGTGATTATTTACAGACACTGCTCAAATACTAGAATAATGTATTAAAGTGAACAAAAGCAATATCTAAGAAACATAAGTGATATACATAAACAGTAACCACAAATATTCAACAATTAGAGAGTAAGAAGGCAACTAGAGAACAAGAATGATGGGCAGCTAGTTAACAATCCCGTTTCAAAAATAATCTTCATCAGGTCTGAAGGAAGTTAATAATCCAGAAACTCCCTTGATGAAATGTGTTGCATAATAGCAGAAAAGCAGAAAAATTGACAATTTTATTTGTTAGCAATCCAGAAACTACTTTACCTGCTATTATTAAGGAATTCACTTTCTTTGGTGCCTCTTCTGGTTTTAAGATAAATGTTGTTAAAACTGAAATTCTTAAAACACATCTATTACAAGTTTCAATAGAACACATAAAATGCTGTTTTTAATTGAAATGGGTCACTGAAACTAAAATATTTAGGAGTACTGATTACAACTCAGTTATCACAACTGTTTAGGTATAATTATGGCTCATTGATGAAGCATATTAATAAAGAATTGAAAGGTTGGTCTAGGTTAAACCTATGATGGCTTGAAAAAGTGGCTACAATTAAAATGATGTCGATACCCTGCTTTTTATATTTGTTTCAAACTTTCCCAATAATGATTACAGAACAATTTTTGCAAAATTGGCAGGTAAAAGCTTTAAATTTCATTTGGAATAATAAGAGGCCTCGAGTCCAAGCTAGAATTCTATGTAGAAAGACAACAGATGGGGGAATAGCAATGCCAAGCTTGCCTTATTATTATGTTGTATCACAGTTGTCCCAAATATTAAAATAGGGAAAGACTAATTCCAGGCTTTTGAGGACCAAAATAGAGCAACATCAAGTCTCTCCCGTGTAACTGGAAGCCTTCCTATAGCAAATAGAATCACAAAGAAGCCCATAACTGTATAATAATTTAACAACAGGTACCTCTTTGAAAGTATGGGATAAATGGAGGAAATAGATACTTCCAGGAATCTAACTATTAACTTTGTTCCCACAACATCCGTTATTCCAAGACAAATTGTCACCAAGACATTGGTTGTGGTCACACGCATGAGATAAAGCGGGGGGGGGGGGGGGGGCGGAGAGAGGCTATTTCCTCTGGTGGACATTGACCCACAGTTGCACAATCACACAGTCTTTTGAAGCTGTGGGCACAGCCCACTACTGCATGATCAGACGCAATCACGGATGAGTCAGGGTTTTTTTGCCATTTGTTTCCAATGCATTTAAACAAGGGATCGATGATTCGCACCTCAGCCCTGAGGGCTCCCTATGGAGTGTACTATGATGCACATACTGAGAAGAGGAGGGGGAAACAATGGCGCAGACCATCCCGATGCCATGAGAGAGTGCTGAAAGGATCAGACTGGGGAATGTCTGCCCGTGGCCCGTAGCAACCCGTTTGCTACTGGACTTTCCGTGGTGCCTGTTTACTCAGCTTCTGCAGCTGAGCAACATGGGTTGCTACCAGCTGCTGGATGCTTCCCATATGTGCACATCTGATCACGCTTATTAAATCTGCCCGACATTTGTGACTATGTTGGGACTAATTGTGCGTGTGATCACAGCCATTGTTCTGTATGGATAAAAGCTGACCTTAAAAGATTTTTGGATCTGTATTGGCATAAAAAATTACTCAGCCTGGATAAACCCAACAATTGCAGGAGATGTGAAATTGCCATGGTTGGAACATTTACAAATGCAAGAAATTATGAGAAAGAATGATTTGGTGCAACTACAGGTTACAAGATCATTAACAGAATTTGAGAAGATGTTGCAAAATGCTGAAACTACAAGTAATGATATTATTTCAAAATTGTATAATATTCTGTTAAATGAAACACAAGAAATAAAGATAGCGTATATGGGGAAATTGCTAAAATCTGAAATAGCAGAGGAGGATTGGCAGACAATTTACCTAAATGCTTCCAATGTATCATGTGTTAATATAAAAGGGAAAAAACTAAGCTTCTCAGTTATTGGTAGTTAGTAAAAAAAAGGTAAAGGTTTCCCTTGCTTGAAAGCCAGTCAAATCCGACTCTAGGGGGGATGCTCATCTCCATTTCCAAGCCAAAGAGCCAGCGCTGTCCAAAGACATTTCTGTGGTCATATGGCCAACATGACTAAATGCTGAGGCACACAGAACACTGTTACCTTCCCACCGAAGCGGTACCTATTTATCTACTTGCTATTTCTTGCTTATGAACTGCTAGGCTGGCAGGAGCTGAGGCTAGAGACAGGAGCTCACTCTGTCACGTGGCACTAGGGTCTTGAACTACCAAACTACAGACCTTCCTGTCTGCAGCTCAGTGTCTTAACAAGAAATATATATAAGGCCAGTCAAGGGTTATGTTGGAAGGGATGTTCTGAAGTGGGTACATACTTTCACACCTGGTGGACCTGTACTAAAATGCAAACATTCTGGAGATTGATTCATGCTAACATAAAAATTCTTGGATAATTGGAATAAGGCCTGTTATGGGAATAAATACAACGGGCTCTGTTAAGAGGCTATAGGTAAGTGCCCTGGCCTTGGAGGGGAGGGGGCTGCAGTGCAGGTTGGGGCGATAGTCTGCCTTTGTCATTTTGGTATTGATGGTTGCATAATTGGTTGGGTCAAGATTTTGTGCTGTTTATGGTTGTTATGTGTGGCCTTGTTTGGTTTTTAGTGGGCTTTTGCATGGATGAAGTATATACAGTTAGTGTGAAATCAGTCATCATCATTTTTAATAATTTGTCTACAACTTGTGAATGTGAAGTGTGACATCCTTATTGGGTTGTCCAGGGACAACCAATGTATAGCTGGCCAGGAGGTATAGAGGATTCAGTCATCAGTGTTGCAGAATTTCTCTGTTAAAAAATGTTTTTGGTGAAGATGTTATCAGAATTGGCAATTAATTTGCCGTTTGACAATGTGAACCTTTACATCCTCAAAGTGTCACACTGTGGAAAATGCAACATAAAGTTGGCCATGGCTAAACACTACCGTAGAGTATGTGTATCAAGGCAATCAGTTTTCTGTAGGGGAAATGATGTGCTGTGGCTGAGGAACACAGTGATCTCTGGGAGATCTCCAGGCCCCACAGGGAGATTGGCAACCCCAGTAAATGTTTAGGAGAAGATTGGGAGATGTATTTTATCTCAGGACATATTCAATTACTCCCAACAGCAAACTGTTTAGAACAGGGATGGCCAAACTTGTTTAATGTAAGAGCTACATAGAATAAACATCAGATGTCTGAGAACCGCAAGACATGAACAAAAATATTACACATTTTTTATTGATTTTTATTAACATTAAATGAGTCTGCCAAAATAAAAACAAAAGGGGTAAAATCAGATATTGGTAATGATATTTATTTGTCCTATGATATTTATTTGTTTGCTAATGATATGTATTTGTCTGAGAGAGAAAGAGAGAGAGGTGGAAAAAATGAAAGAGGTGGAGAGGAAGAGAGAAATGAAGAACGCAAATAGATGGGGAAGGGGGGAGGAAGGAAGAGAATGAGAAAGGAAGGGAGAAATGGAAAAAGAGAGAAAAAGAGAAAGAAAGGTGAAAAGAAAGCAAATAGATGGGGGGGAGGGAGAGGTGGAAAAAAAGCAACTAACTTTAAATGCATCCTCCATGACCCCACCATCCCCACCTAGCTTGGCTTGGAGAAGGGATTTAAAGAGACAAATCCCTTCTCCAAGCTGGCCAGGGAGGGGGCTTTGAGAATGCATCTAAAGTTAAATCTGCTTTCTTTCTCTGCTCCACCCACCCACCTCAAGCCTACCCAGGGAGGGGAACACTGGCTGGGGAAGGGAAGACCAATTGGGGAGGCATGTCTCCTCTTCACTTTCCCAGCAGCCCTGCCAAGTGCCACACAATATGTGTGAAAAAGCCACATGTGGCTCCCAAGCCACAGTTTGGCCACCCCTAGTTTAGAATTTTGGAGGCGAAGGTCACTCAGGTTGCATATGCAAATGACCTCTTGTGTTCCAACTGGCTATGGGGGGGGGGGGAGGAACAGCAAACTGTTTAGAATGTTGGAGGCAAGGGCCACTCAGACCGCATATGCAAATGACTTCTGTGTTCCAACTGGCTATTGGGGGGGGGGGTGATGTGTGGAATGGAGCGAGGCCTAATCAGCCCGCATATGCAAATGACCTTGAAAGGCTGGCCTAGTCAGGTAGACGGTGAGTTGTCAGGAACTTTTAGAGTCATTTTAGGAAGTTAATTCTCTGTAATTTTATGGTGCTATATGATGCCACTTGAAATGTGTGGAATTGAGTGAAAGTGGAGTGAACAGAAAAAGAATGCCTTTTAGGTGTTCTATCGCTGTCTAATGAAGGCTCTGAAAAAGCTGTTTTCTGGCTGAGTATTTTATTGGGGCATTTAAATACTGTGATTGAAGTGATGAAATTTAGAAAAGTGCCATATTTGAAATGATAAAAAGGTACAACAATATCCCAAGACATAGAACCATTTGATTACAGATTCCTGATCATTGTTTTGTTAGAAAATACCCCTATAGTATATTATTTTATGCAGCTAATTTAAATGTGGAAGTGTTAGTGCCCTTTCTCAGACAGATTATTAACCAACATTCCTTTCTCTATTATTCACTAGGTGGATGGTAGTATGATAATAGTCTGCCAAAGGCAGCATGCACTAAGGTTTCAGGCTCTGCAAGCATCACACATGCTTTGACACATTTTTCAATGTGACACATTTTTTACTTGGCTTAAAACAGTGATCTCCTGGGAAACATTTATGAAAATTTGTATTACTTGCTTCAGCCTCTTCTATTGATCCTGTAATGCTTTAAATCCCCCTGTTTACAGTCCAAGACTTTGTAATTCAATTGATCCTTAGGCTGGGGTTTGAAGACAGGTAGCATCACCAGCCATTTCATCACATAGGGGGGCCATCCCCATAGTACTGGAACATATACAAAGTTCGTTCAGCACTTGCTGAACACTACTAATCAAGTTCTGATATATAAGGTAGAACAAAATTTGCAGTCAGAAAATACTATCACCAAGGGGGAGAGGGCACAGCAGGGCACTATTGATGGCAGACGCTTAAGCACTAGTCTTTCCCACCCCCTTACCATTTCTTCCCCAACACTGGTAATAATGCACCGCCAAACAGATCTATCCACCTACTCAAGCAGCCAACTGAGGGGGTAAGACTGCAATCAAATCAGGGGTGCTCTAAAAAGTACCTAGGGAGCCATACCCATCAACATCCCAGGTTGGGTGCAGGTGACAGTTTAAAAATGGTGCTGAAACTGAATCACACTGAGTCTTCTGATACTGGCATTACTAAGCAGGATTTGCTTTCGGCACTGACAGCAATGAAAACTGAGATCCTGGCCACAATGACAGGACATGGGAAAATAACTAGAGGAGATCACTAGATCACTGTTGGAGGTGACCAAAAAGGCTGACTGTGCCATGGAATTAGCCCTGACCTTACAAACAGAGAACAACAGCAAATACAGCAAAAACATGAAGAGAAACTCACGTCCCTGGAAATGACTAACTGAAAAGAACCTGAAATTTAGAGGGATACTGGAAACTAAAGAGGAGCCAAGAGATCTGGTTTCTTTCATGCCGGCATGGCTGACTTCTGGAGCTTAACTTGAAAAATGATGAAACCCCTGTGATCGTTAAAGCCTATCAAAGAGGATCATTTAACACTACATGTTTTAAAGACCCCAGAGATGTAGTGGTTTCATTCCAGGATCTCTGAAACAAACAAAAGTTGCAACGACTGGCAAGGGAGAGAGGAGCACTACAATGTCAGGGCAGGAAGGTGACTGTGTTACAGAAAAGTATTACAAAAAAGCAGTATTACAAAAAAGAAGAGGTCTAAAAGCCACCACCAAAAAGCTAACAGCCTTGAACATCTGATATAGATGGATCAGTGCTTCAAAACTACAAGTGTCGCACAATGAGAGGAATTACTATGCATCTGATGTTGACAGTGGTTTCGGTTTGCTTGTTTGTTTCCGGATGAGAATAGGTGGGATGACCAAAAGGATGACTCACGGCATGACAAGGATCCCTCTATTTAAAGAGGCATGGAATTTAGGATGGATCTTCACTGCAGCTCTCTTACCATACAGGACATACACATCAACGACATTATGCCAGCCACCACGTTATGGCATTTGGAAGCCTTTTTTACTGCAAGTGCACAATATTATTGTAAAAGCATCTGGTAACAGTAAACTTTTCATTCATGAGGCATTATAAACCACTTAAAAATAGAAACCTTAGCTTAAATGTTACATAGTTATTACATAGCTATATAATTATTCATAAACATGGGGTATGTGATATACAGCTATATAAAACCATATGAGTTATACACCTTTTGGAAAGCAATACAATATTTAGATACTTATTTATTGGGTAAATGGTTAGTTAATACCCCTTATTTATTATGCAAGATCAATCTATTAATGAATTAACTATATAGTAAAATGCAATATTATTAATTAAGTGTAATCAAATTTTAGTTGTACAATTAATTGTGTATGCAGAGGTATACCGAGAGCCAGTTTAATGTAGTGGTTAAGTGCACTGACTCTAATCTGGGAGAACCGGGTTTGATTCCCCACTCCTCCACTTGCACCTACTGGATGACCTTGGGCAAGCCAGCTGTTCTCTCAAGGACAGAGCTCTCTCAGCCCCACCTACCTCACAGGGTGTCTGTTGTGGGGAGGGGAAAGGAAAGGAGTTCGTAAGCTGCTCTGAGACTCCAAGTGAAGGGCGGGATATACATCCAATCTCTTCTTCTTCTATACAGAATCACTCTGATTCACATATTTATTCTATACCTTTGAAAATGCAATGTAGTACTGTTTTCTAATATCACGTAATGTTTAGATACTTATTTAAGGATCAACTAATTAACATTACCTAGCCACTGCCTACCCCCAAACTTTTTTATTTTATATGTTGGTTCTTGCTTCCCATAAATTTATCTTTTGGCAGTTATACCACCTCTAAATGATGCTGGTTATAATATACTAACTAATATTCATCAGAGTGGGGTGGGGGGGATTGTGATTTGGATACACATTATAAAATATTAGTTATAAAAAGAGCCCTTAATAGTTTATAGTGGGTTAGAAGGCTCCCACACTTTCCTAGGAGAGCAATAAGGGCTATAGTGACTAAATTGGTCACTGATTTCCCTTTTCTTTTTCTCTGTCATCTTAAATAAGTTTCATATTATCATTTTTATAATTATATAATTTTTATATTAAAAAATACCTATGATACCCAGAATCACAGACAACACTACAACTATAGAATACAACACCAGTATATCAGACACGAACTCCTTCATTTCACTGGGTAGTAATGCTTGATACTATTAAAATACTCTCCCTGAGTTTGAAGGGCTTTGAACAACAAAGTAAAACATAGAAGAGTATTCTCCAATCTTTGCAGGCATAGTCCTGATATACTATTCCTGCAGGAAACACATTTGAAGAACCCATCTATTCCGATTATTAAATATCAGGTACCCACAACAGTTTCAAGCCCCAGGTTCCTTTAAACCCAAAGGTGTTGCAGTCCTCTTGTCCAAAGGAGTGCACTTCAGCCTCAGACAAATTAACAGACATACAAGGTCGCTATTTATTTGTAAAGGGACAATTAGATAACCATATGGTTCCCAACAATAACCAGCTCAAATTCTTGGAGAAGGTTATACATAAGTCTATTCCAAGAAGGGGACGTGATCTTAGGAGGTGACCATCCTTCCTGAGCTAAGACAAAAATGTGTGAGCTGGGGGCTAAAAAACTGTGAGCTAGCCCACACTAACTCAGCTTAGAGGGAACACTGGTGGGGAAGGGGTACCCCTAATTTGATAGGGGGCACCACCCTCTGCATCCCAACTCTGGTTATAGCCCTGCTCTTAACCACTACACCACGTTACCTTTGTGGTGTAGTGTAGTGTAGTGGTTCCAAGACAATGAAGTCAAACGCAGGAATCATGAAGATCATTCTTAAAAAACTCTATGAGTTCACATTAATTAAAATGGTACTTTTATGCTATAGTTGTACAATTCAAGAAATATTCATGGTTTTCATCTGAGAGAACTTTCTCTAAGCATATTTAAAATGCCACCCATAGCATAACAATTTAGTAACCTAAAGACACAATACTTTTACATGCATATTGTGTTGCAGTCATAACAAATCATGTGTACCTGAGCATGCTATGATCATGAAATATGGTGCTACTACAGAATCACACAGGATGTATTAAAAGATCATAATAAAAACTGATTTGGGATTTACAGAAGACTAGATGAATCAACAACAACAAAAAATTCTTCAATAGCAGAAGTACCCTTCCATGGCTCGCAAACGAGGTTTGGATCCAACTTATTATACATAAAGCATAATATTAAATATTTTCTCAATTCTGTAGCTCTGGACTGAATTAATTTTAATCTCAAATTGAATATATTAAAAGGTGATGAGTTATTTGATCATCAGTATAAAGAAGTACTGCCAGTAACTTTGGCCCAATGTGAATAAAAGAATCCCAGACCCAAAGGAATCAAACTTAAGTCTGTGGGCTTTGGCATTGTTCTTCTCAATATCCCACTGCGCCATACTGGAGTTTGATACTGAGTGAACATTTAAAAAATAGTGATGGCCTGAAAGTCTGCTTTGGCAGGGAGGGCGGGATATAAATCCAATAAAATATATAAATAAATATGTCAAGAGTTTCACAGGACCAGTGATATTTCTTTTGTTGAGCCTAGGAACCTCTTTAAATTTTGGCTTAAATCTATTAATTTTGCATGGTGGATTTGCAAGAACTGTACTATTTATTTTAAGCATTTGCTTATTACTTTCACTAATACTTTCACTATTTACTGATACTTTCACTATTTCAATGTATAAAATTATTTTAACATCAGTTAATGAAAGACTAATTAAAAATAATAATAAGGAATCCTTTCAAACAAAGAAGTTTGCCAAGAAGAAATAAAGAAAAAATTGTCTGATCCTAGCAGAACAACAGCAGTAACTCTATCTCCTGTCCCTATTTTATAAAAACAAACACCTTGAGTGCTACCTGCTGCACAAAGGCAGTATTATGTGTAGAAATTTGGGGAGGGGTCACCAGTGTATTGCTGAGATCTTTATATCGGAGCGGTAAGACTGAGAATTATATTATACAATTAGTAAGAAAAATGAGAGAGGCTAAATTTAGATGATGCATTGGAGAGACTTTTTAAAAATGTAGATCTTATGTGTCATAAATTAAAGGAAAGCTAAACTTCTTACTTTGGTATTTTAGTGGAACAATTGAGTTTAAACTACTGAATGAGGGTTATCCTATTGAATATGATCAGACCCAATTTAAATGGTATTAGATTTGTCATGCTAGTGATCAAAATTTCACCTAAAACCATACTTCTCTGAGATTAACAGAAAGTGCATGTTTGCAAAGTCCTTTGGACATTGAAAAGCATTGTGCAGAGGCACTGTTATTGCTATTTATATCAGCTCCAATCAACCTGTTAGAGTTTCTAATTATGAACAGAATCAGGATAGTCCTGAAAACACTTTCCTGAGAGTAAGACCTGTTAAATATACCTGAGTAAGATTCTGAGTAGACCTGCTTAGGATTTCACTGTAAATATTTTTAGCAGATGATGATGATGAAGAAGATGATGAAGAAGAATTGTCACTGTCAGATATTTGACTGGCACATGGTGTTCTGCAATTTGAGAACTAGCCAAGTTCTTGGAAACTGCAGATGTACCTTTGCAGGATTCTTGCTGTTCCAAGTAACACTGTATTCTGGAGCTGAGCTGGTGTTATATGCTCAATGCCCAGAATGTCCAGGTGTGTCTTGAGACTTCTAGGCACTGCTCCAAGGGCTCCAATGACAACTGGCACAATGGTCACCTTCTTCTCCCAGAAATGCTCTAACTCTGTTTGTAGGTCTTGGTATTTCATGATCTTCTCCTTTCTTTTTTATTCTCCTGTCTCCTGGGGTTGCAGTGTCAATGATTCAAACCTTATTTCTCTTTTTTTCTACAATTGTCATCTCAGGGGTGTATTGTTGTTTGTAATTGGATGTCCCCAAGAATCTTTGTTTCATCATTCTCCTATGCTATGACTAAATAGGTTATCAGAAGATGGACCTTTTAATAAGGCTTATGGTGGTCAAATCTTGTCTATGGTATCCTGGAACTTAAGAGGCCGGTATTGTAGACAAAGAGAGGCCAGTGCTATTGATTTCCTTTGTCAACTTGATATAATCTTTTGCCAGGAGACATAGTCCTTTGAGGAGCCTTTGTTACCTGGGTATAGAGTATTTGCCCTCCCAGCGGAGGCCAGTGTGCATGGCAGAGCCAAAGGAGGGCTATGCATTTTAACTTCTTCTTTGCTCCAGGCATTGGTTGTGACACTTTCTCAGTATGATCACCATGCCATGGCCCTCCTGTTTGAGATGTATAACTTTTATTGTATAATTGTAAATGTGTGTTTCCCTCCTTGTGGTACTAAGGTACAAATTCACAAGAGATTTCTTGGCCTGGAATTATACTCTTCAACTAGAAGTCTCTCTTCTAGAAGGTTTCAGTGAGAATGTGCAAAGATTCTGCAGAAGAAGATAAAGATAATTTATCTTTATATTTAGAGACTTCTGTAGTAAATTGCAAACTCTGAATTATTGAATCAAGTCTAGGGTATGACAAACAATGAAATTATTGTGAAGAGACTCAGAAGGTAGAGACAATAAGTGAGAAGGCTTATGATCTAAAAATAAAAGAATTGGAAGATGATCACTTCCCAGAAAATCACCCACTTCCATAGCCTTCACAAAGGGAGCCACTCTTGTTGATAAGACAAAGTAGTCTATGACACTAGTTCCTTTTGCACCAACGTAAATGCAATCTCCCTTGGAGTTAAGACCTACTTGACCATTAATTGGAATAATACAATACAAATAGTGAATACAAAGATTTGCTAGATCTAGGCTGTTTGAATTAACAACTCTGTCCTTAGAAACTATGCTGTGGTGGGTCAGGAAGCATAGAACAGGGATCACGGGAAATGGAGGGAGGTAGCTATGAATTTTCTGCATTGTACATGGGGTTGGACAGGATGACCCTTGGGGTCCATTCCAGCTTTATGTTTCTGTTACCCTTGGGGAAATATGGGATTCAACTGAATGCATGTCTTTTTCTCATGCTAGAGCACCCTTGGATCTAGTCTAGAATGGACAGATTGATACAATCTTATAATCCTGAAATATTTCTGAGTTTATTTTGAGGGTAACAGCAATATCATGTGATTTGAGATCTGGAAACTAATCAAATCTACAGTACAGAAGAAAATTTATTAGCAATTAAACCCTTTCAAAACACAGGCTTCTTATCAGATGTGCTGACCCAGCTTTAGAAAGAGTGGTTAGAATGCGTTCCTAATTAAAAGTGGAATGGATGTGATAATGGTAATCAATGCATTCAAAGCCTTTCTATGAACATGAAAGGAGACTAAAAAGGGAAATATAGCAAAGGTAATGAACAGTCAGCTGAAGCTTAGTATTAGTGAACCTACTTGAGCACATAATAAAGGAATTGATTGATCTAGGAGTATTTTAGGAGCTGCTGATGACCAACATGCAGACTTGGTTTCAAAGGAGTAGAATGTGTCAGTAGAACTTGACACTCTGCTTTAATGCTAATACAAGTGGTCTGATCTTATTTTCATATTATTCAGGGCTTAGGTTGCCAGCATTTTTGAGAAAACATATTTTTTTCTCTTCTATAGAGACTTAAAATGTGGAAATAGATAGTTGAAGCTTTTCATGGCACAGAGGTAAATAATATCCCATTAAGCCTCTGTTAAAGGGATAGGTCATTTTTTCTCTAAGTTGCTGGCAACCCTCTTCAAGGCAACTGCTGAACAGTGGCAGGGAAAAGTCCAAAGTTGGAGTTGATTTAATTAGCATAAAATTCAGCTTAGGAAGAATCTTACCAACTGGAAAGGGCTTAAGTGTACCTCAGGCATTGTTGGTGGATGGGGAAGGAGGCAGGAAAAGGTGAGGCTATGGGTTCTTTCAGGGAAGGGAAGGAGGAAATACTGGGAGAGATGAAAATGAGATGCCCCCTACAAGTCCTTGCAGGTCCCCTTGTAGATATTCTGTTCTGTTGCGTTGCAACTAAATTGATTTGGTAGAGAAAAAGGATGATAAGCCAGGTCGCTTCCTGTCCCTTGCCCTTTGGTATATTTAAAAGATTATTGGAAGGCTCAGACCTGTATACTATGTACAAGAAACACATGGGTAGCAAAGTAAATGACATAATCTCTGGGAACTTTGCCTTCCTGTCAAAGCCAACTGTGAGGAGGCTAAAAAAAAAATCATCCGAGGAAAAGTATAGGTGCATTATGTGCCAGCTAGTAGTTATCTGTGGATTAGCTGTAGCTCGGAAGCCTCCAATTGCCTAACATTCATTTTTGTTTGTAACTTGATACAAAATACGATTTGAAATGGAAAAACAAAAAAGTAGTTCTTGTTCACAAAGATGAGATAAAATAGAGGGGTTTTTTCAGATCCTGGTTAAAGATGGGAATGATTTCCATATAATAACACAAATATCCATACTAAAAGCAACTGTGTACTGTCCTCCCACAGTTTCTTATATTAGTATATATGGCCTTAAAATGCCATGGATGCAATCCATACTGTCTAATTGTCCCTAATTATCAGAGACAGTTACTTTTTTGGTATCTATCCTTGCTAAATCACTATCCTCTTTACTGAGGAAGATGGGGAGGTTGTGTGAGGGGGTGCCTTTTAAAAATGCTGATAGTGTAAAATGTATGTGTGTGATGAAATGCATTTTCTCCTGGGAGGCTGGCAAGAAACAAACCTCGACTTGGAATTTTAAAAGTTTTTCTTTTCTTTTCTTTAGGCAGAGAATGGCTGGGAAGGAGGAAGTCCATCAATATTTTTTCAGGCTCACATTCATACAAAGACTAATGGGTCTGGATAAAAGGGATAGCCAAGCTTCCCCTTTCTCCCCCTCTCCTTCAGATAGGGAAAAGGGTTTGGAGGACTGGAAGCTACAACAGCTCCAGGGATAATCTCCAGGAAAGGGCTGGAGGAAACGCTTCTCTGAACTGGCCTGACTGGGTGAAGTGGGAGGAGGAAAAAAGCAATTATGAAGGCAAAATGCCAGCAAGGGGTTGGGGGCTATCCAGTGTTTTGCACGGAGTGTCACATGTACAACTATCTGCCCACTGGACAGAAGTCTTGGGTGTGTGCCCAGTACAAGGAGCTCCTGGTTCTCAGGGAACAAGTCTGTACCCTCGAGGCCAAGGTGGCTGTCCTGGAGAAGCAGAGACAATCAATTAGGTGCACGGAGAAGACTCTTGGGAACTTGTTAAATATGTCTCACTCTGAAAATGGCAGCCCTGCCACTGTCAGGGAGCATGAGGGTCGAGAGGAAACAGGGCACCGTGCTGAGGATAAGGGGAATGTGCCCTCAGAAGGGATGTCTTCTTCAGCTGGTGAACGAGTATTCTTCACACCAAGGAACCATCCCTGGGCAGGGAGGGAGGGGGGCTCTTGGTAGTTAGTGATTTGATACTTGGGCAGGTAGACAGCTGGGACCCACATACTGAACGTATGGTGACTTGCCTGCCTGGCGTGAAGGTAGTGGATATTATGCGTGTTCTAGATAGACTGGTAGACAGTGCTGGGGAGCAGCCAGTGGTCGTGGTACATGTTGGCACCAACACTTTGGGGAAATGCAGTCGTGAGGTCCTGGAGAAAAAATTTAGATTGCTAGGCAGGAAACTCAAGGTAGCCTTCTCAGAAGTGCTACCTGTTCCACATACAGGGCCAGAGAGAGAGGCACAGATCAGGAGTCTCGATGTGTGGATGAGATGATGGTGTAGGGAGGAAGGGTTCAAGTTTGTTAGGCATTGGGATGCTTTTTGGAACAAGAGGGAGCTGTAGAAAAGAGATGGTCTCCACTTGTCCTGAGAAGGAACCAGGCTGCTGGCGCTGAAAATCGAAAAGGTGGTAGAGCAGTTTTTAAACTGAATATTTGGGGAAAGCCAACAGGAGAGGGAAAGTCTCTGGTTCGGGGTGGCTCATCTCAAAGAGATGAAGGGGTAGCTGTTACTTTTCTACAGGGAAATGGATTAGAATTGTCCACTGAGACTGTGGCAAACAATATGGACTGTTTGGCAAAGTCTTGCACCAGGAGGAATGTTGTGGACCTAACATGCCTGGGAAATTATAGATGTTTATATTCACATGCTAAAAGTGTCCAAGGTAAAATCGGGGAGTTGGGATGCTTGGTGTTGGGGGAAAACATAGACATTGTGGGTATTTCAGAACTTGGTGGGATGAGAAAAATCAGTGGGATATGGTGATTCCTGGTTATAAATTATATTGAAAGAATAGGATGGGAAATGTTGGAGGTGGGATGGCTCTGTATGGCAGAGAAGGGTATACAGTCCAGTAAGATTGAGAAGGTAAGAGAATTGGATTCGCTTCTGGAAATGCTATGGGTCAAAATAGTGGGCCCAAAAGGAAGCTTAACACTGGGAGTTTGTTAGCGTCCACCAGATCAAAAGATAGAGGAGGATTATAAAATGATGAATGAAGTAAAGATAGCGGCTAGACGAAATAACTGTGTCGTAATAGGTGATTTTAACTACCCACATATTGATTGGGTCAATATGTGTTCAAGTCAGGAAAAAGAGATTGAGTTTCTAGACACTCTATGGAGTGCTATGGAGCAGATGGTCACAGAACCTACTAGTGGAGAGGCAATCCTGGATTTGGTCGCCAGTGGCGCCCAAGACCTGGTGAGAGATGTAAAAGTGATTGCACTGCTTGGGAATAGTGACCATAATGTTATTGAGTTCAACCTTTGTATAAATAGGGAGTTGCCAAAAAACACAGACACAACCACTTTTAACTTTAAAAGGGGTAACTTCTCTGAAATGAGGAGACATGTAAAGAGGAAACTGAAAGGAAAAGTAAAAAGGGTCAAAACCATTGGGGAAGCTTGAGACTACTTAAAACTGCAACACTAGAAACTCAGATAAAATATATACTGCAGGTTAGAAAAGGCACAAATAAATATAGAAAAAGGCCTGCATGGTTAACATATAAAGTAATGGAAGCTGTAAAAAGTAAGAGGAATTCCTTTAAGTGGTGGAAAGCTAGTCTCAGTGAGATTGATAAAAGGGAACACAGGCTGTGGCAAATAAAATGCAAGTCTGTAATCAGGCAGGCAGAAAGGGAATATGAGGAGCATATAGCAAAAAACATAAAGACCAACAATAAAACTTTCTTCAAATACATGAGAAGCAGGAAACCAGTCAGGGAGGCAGTGGGGCCCTTGGATGACCAAGCAGGTAAAAGGAGTACTGAAAGATGATAAGGAAATGGCTGAGAAGCTGACTGCATTTTTTGCCTCTGTTTTCACTGTGGAAGATGAGAAGTGCTTGCCCACTCCAGAACCAGTGATTTCGGGTGGGGCGCTGAAAGACCTGAGTCATATTGAGGTGGTGAGAGAGGAGGTCCTATGACTGATAGACAAAAACTAATAAATCACCAGGGCCGGATGGCATACATCCAAGAGTTCTGAAAGAACTCAGATGTGAACTTTTGGATCTCCTGACAAAAATATGTAATCTTTCATTAAAATCTGCCTCCATTCTTGAGGACTGGAAAGTAGCTAATATCACCCCCCCAAATGACACTAAATAACAAGTTAGGGTTTGCATATCAAGATCAAGATTTGCATATCTTGATCATCATCATATTGCATGTTAATTTGCTGTTCATTCTTTGGCTATAAGTTCGAACCTTTTGTACCATTCTAGTTTATATGATAAAGTGTGCACGCACACGAAAGCTCATATCTTGAATAAAACTTTGTTGGTCTTAAAGGTGCCATTGGACTCTAAATTTGTTCTACTGCTTCAGATCAACATGGCTGACCAACTGGATCTATTTTTCCAGATAGATTAAATGATGATGCCCAGTGATTGATCTTCTCTGAAGGCATTTCACAACTTATGTTATTCCTGTGATCACTGTAAAAGATAATCAATGGCAGTTATTTAATTATTTGTTTTATTAGACTTTTATCCTGCCCTCCCCTGCATGCAGGGCTCAGGGCGGCTTACAACAATTTTAAAAATTAAAAGTAGTTTGAATTGCAATGTTTGTTTTACACAAGTTACCAAAATGTATTTTAAGTAGTTCAACTACTCTTTAGATATAATCTTAATGAGATCCTTTTTACTCTTAAAACAACTTTCTTGTCTTGATTTTAAATTGCATGTATCAACCAATAATCAAAGAAATAAATGGTACAAATGGTATAAATATGGGCGAAACCAAAAAGACCCTGATTAGGAATTAGAATGCTGTTAGTGTGTTCAATCAAGATTTCTCATTTTGACTACCATAATAGGGACTAAATTGGTCTCCGTGTAAAGGGCTCCTAATTAAGAGTTTTGAGAGGCCAGGAAGGAGGTAGGAACCCTTCCAACTGAATTCAGGGAGCTGTATAGACAAGGTGATCTATGCAAATAGCCAATGTGAAAAAAATCAGTGCATGCTTTTGCTGCTGTAGTGAGCAAGTGAGATTTCTCTAATAACGATACTTAGCATTTATATAGGGTTTTCAGTGTTCAAATTTGTCATATAATTGCAGTCATAATCCTTACAACAGCCCTGCAAAGTAGACTTGTTCACAACTTTAGGGCTAGTAGATCTTTCAGCTCACAAGGTAGAATTTCTGCTCACAAGACGGCTTAGAGGGAACATTGGTTCTGACTAAGGTTCTCAGTAACGTACACACATGTGAGCATGCCCATGGATTTTCACCCCTCTGCCCACAGTTTTTCATCTTAAGTGCATGGGTGCCTCCTCTTGGGTGGCCCTGCCCTTCTGCTCAGCTGGCACCTGCAGGTGGGTCCTATAAAGGGTGCACTGGGCCTGCCCCCCTGTGGTAGCCGGGTGGCATGAGGTGGGAACCAAGCCAACCCCTGCTTGTTCCTATGATGATGCAGCCTCCCACATCTACAGCTGGACCAGCTGCCACGGCCACTCTCCAAAGTTTCTTCCAGGCTGACTGCTGGCAAGCACGCCATTGGGGCTGCGAGGCCCACATTGATGAGTAACATCTGGCAGTGAGTCAAGGTAAGCTTTGGAAGTGGGCTAAAGCTGTGGGGTGGGGCTGCAGGGGGCCCTCTCTTGCAGGGATGAACCCAACAGAGAGGAGCCCCAGCTGTGAGTCACATTGCTGGCAAAATGCCATTGCTGGGGGGAGGGGCATGTGGCCTGGGCCCAGAGGCCATGGCCCTCCATCAAATCCATCGGGGGATAGGGGAGGGGGCACACGGCCTGTTACTTTTTTCCCACCATAGAGAACAATGGAGGGAAAGGGGGCAACCTGTTTGGGGGCCCATAGAATTGGACCCCCTGGTCCAATCTTTTTGAAACTTGGTGGGTATTTCGAGGAGAGGCCCCAGCAGCTATCCTGCAAGTTTGGAGCCTCTCCCTCAAACCCCCTCTCCTCCAGTCGCTTTTAAAGTTGCTGCCGAATCTGATTCGGCCCGAGGCTGCCCTAGTGGCCACTCCTGAGCTGGCGGAGCTTTGCTCCGCCTCGCTCCGGCCCCAAAGGACCCCTGATTATTTCTGAAGCATTATGATGACATTGAGGACATTGCAATTTATTATATCCTATCTTCCAAGGCTAATGATGCTATCATTATTCCTCACTGAAGTATCTCCCCTCTCAAACTCCACCTTTCTTAGGCTCCACCCACAAAATCTCCAGGTGTTTCCCAACCTGGAGCTGGCAACCCTAACACCAGTTGTGGGTGGTTAATAGGAGAGCACCTCTTTCTTTTCATGGCTCACTGATTACTGAACCATATCATGAGTTTAATTTCTGTCACCATCTGCTGGCTCCATCCCAGTTAGCTGTACTTAATCCTTATTTAGGATTAGTTAGTTAGAACCAAGGAATTTTGGCTTATGTTTGACTAATTCCATTTTATATGTTTCTGCCAAGAAAGGAGTCTTAGCTTTGCAGTCAGGAGAATCATGGTAATCAATGGAAGAGAGGTTGCATTTGAGTATACTTTCTATAAGCAGAAGGTGGTAAATGAACAGTGTGCACTGTTCTGTTCCACTATATTATATTCTTATTGCTCCAGGCTTTCATGGCTTAAGCTGCTACAGTTTTTGTTGGTAAATCAATGAGGCCTAATTTTAAAAGAAGCTACTTTGAAGCACTGAGTCTATGGATTCCAAGCATAGAGGGGAATTTGGAGGCTGTTTGGGCTCTGTGATGTGTTACTATTGGAAGAAATAGTCAAAGAGATTAATGATATAATATCTTTTCCTTGTAATTCTGGGTGATAGATCCTGTTTATTCCTTTCTCCCTTATTTTACACTTCCTTCAATATCTGGGAAAAGCTCATATACTGAGGTATTGGCAACATATGAGTTTATATAAATATGCAGGGTGAACCTGTTACATTCTGAGTGTACATTCACTCAGAAATAAAATATTGTTGACTTCAGCAGGGGTGACCTACTCAAGAAAGTGTGCATGGTACTGTACTCTCAATTAATTAGTGAAAAAGAACAGAAGGAACAACAGGAAGAATTGTTATTGGCTGACAGTGCATATATATTGCATATAATTTAATTTTCACTGCGCTGTACTTCAGATCACAACAGTCTGCATTTTACAGAAACAGACTGTTACCCTATCGAGGCTGAGGACAGACTGGCAATCTGAAGCGGAGGCAAAGCGGAGGGAACTGGAGCGGGGGAAAAAACCCACGGAGCTGGCCGTTCACACTGGCCAGAGCAATGCGGATCAGCAGCAATACGGAGCGTTCAGACTGCCACGGAGCGTTCAGACTGCCGCATAGCCAGCGCGCGCGGCTCGCGCACGCCGCTGCACTTTTTTTTGTTTTCCTTTGATGTTTTTCGCATGTGCGCACATGCGCATATGTGCAAAACTTTTTGCCGGTGCGTTCACACTTCCTCCAGATGCCTCCCACTTCTTCCAGTTCACATTGTTTGGAAGTGGGAGGCATGCGGAGGAAGGCCCCTGAACACCGGGAAAAACCGGTGTCCGGGTAAAGCGGAAGGAAAGTGACCGGGAGACGGGTAAGTACGCAACGGAGCCGACGGACAGATGCGCATGTCTGAACATGCTCCTTTCCTCTGTTTGCGAAGCGTGCCTGCCCCGCTTTAGATTGCCAGTCTGTCCTCAGCCAAGGTCAGTACTGCTTATTGTGACTGGTGGCAGCTCAGGCTGAGTTCTTTCACATCACATGCTATCTGATTTTTTCATTTGGAGAGGTCATGGACTTTACCTGGTACCCTCTGAATGTAAGGCAGGTGCTTTACCACTGAGATACAATGCTTTCTCTTGATAATGAACACATGAAACTGCATTATACTGAGTTGGCCCGTTGGTCTACAAGATCAGTGTTGTATACTCTCATGGGCTATAGCTCTACAGGGTATCAGGCAGAGGTCGCTCACATAATCTACTGCTGGCTCCTTTTTACTGGAAGTGATGGAGATTGAACCTAGGGCCTTCTGCATTTCAAGCAGAGGCTCCACCCTTGAGCCATGGCCCCACTGCATCTTGAAATGTGGCATTTTATTCTTGCTGTTAGGTAGTCATGTCTCAAGAGGTATAGAAACTCTGGGCCTGATTCTGCCCAGGCTTAACCCTTCCCATGGACTCAAGGGGGTGGATTCTTCCATTCCACTGAGCAAAGTTTACTTGGTTGCCTCCCCCCCTCCAGCTTGGTGTTTCTTAATGCCCCTGTAGTGGCCTGCAATGCAAGTGCATGCACAACTGTTCAATTAGACTTTAGAGACATTTTTGTTAGCCTCCCATGTACCAAGGCCAATGTCTCTGAAAATGTTGAAGCAGAAAGCCGATGTTCCACAGTTCGTTGGATTCATGAAGAAAAATCATCACAGTTTCAAGACTTCATGGCTGATGGAGTGTTCCATTGAACCTGTGATGCCACATGTGAGGATGTAAAAAGGTGCAACTAAAATAAATCTTTGAATATTATGAAACTGATGATATGGTGGTCTGCAAAATATGTCTCAAAGCAGAAGTTTACAGGGATTGGAACACAGGAAAGAAATGGACTAATTGGAAAGTAGATTATCTTAAGCACCACACAAATCACAAATGGCACTTTGATGTGTCACAAAACTTCAGAACCAGAGCCATGGATCTCTATTGAATTCCTTACCAGAAACCCCCGAAGATTGGAACACCAGAATGGAGTACGTGAACCAAGAGAGGTCAAGTCCAGAAGCGGTTAAGATTTTTTTTTTTTGTAAGAAAGTTTTTATTTTTCAAAACATTAAAATTAATACATTTGTTTTATACAAATCCTTTTTTCCATATTATATAACATTTTGTTCTATTTGTATAGTCTTGCTTTTATCTTGTATTGGTGGTTTCCCACCACATCTGAAGCATAACACATTTTCCACTTTATCCAAAATAGTAATACTTATCTCTATGTTTACATTTCTGGTAACGGTTATATATCTTTAAAATACTTATATACCAATTCTTATTTTCTATATTCTTATATAATTCTAAAAAACAAGTTCATTATCTAATTATCCTTAGTACATTCATATACTCAATTTCTATTCCTTTATGCTATTATAACCATGTATAAATGTAGATTTTCATGTCCCAATATTTTTCAACATATTCTTTCAAATCCTCCCAATCTTCTAAAAAAGTATCTGAGTACAGATTATTCAACTTTCTAGTCCATTTATCCATTTCAGCCATATATAACAATTTTTTCAACCATTCCCACACTTCTGGTATTTTTTCATTTTTCCAATTTTGTGCATACACCATTCTTGCTGTTGTAATCATATACCATATTATTGTCCTTTTCTTTACATTTATCTCTTCTAGTTTAAGTCCAAGCAGTAACATTTCAGGCAACTTCTTAAATGTACATTTCAAAATTTTTTCCATTTCTGCATGTATTATAGACCAATAAGTCTTCGCTTTATCACAAGTCCACCACATATGATAAAAAGAACCTTCTTTCTTTTTACATTTCCAACATTTGTTAGACATATTTTGATTAATATTTGCAATTTTTTTTGGTGTCATGTACCATCTGTACATCATTTTAAAACAGTTCTCTTTTAGATTATAACATGTAGAAATACTCATTGCATTTTTCCATAAAAATTCCCAAGATTCCATTTCAATGTCTTTGTTTAGGTTTATCACCCATTTTATCATTTGTTCCTTTACCATTTCATCAGCATTAAACCATTTTAACAATACTTTATACATTTTAGAAATCATTTTTTCCCCATCTTCCTCCCAAATTTGTTCTATTTCATTGTTTTTTTCTCTAAAACCAGATTTTTTATCACTTCTGTACATATCATATATTTGTCTGTACCTTAACCAGCCATAATCAAAGTCCATCTGCTGCTGCTCCTTCAATTTAAAGTCTTTACCATGTCTTGTTAACAGGTCTCTATATTTCAACCAGTCTTGTCCTTTGTAGTGAGATGATGGATTTAAAACTTCTGCAGGTACAATCCACATAGGTATTTCTTCTGGAAAAAAGTTTTTATATCTTGTCCACGTATCGATTAATGTTCCTCTCAAATAATGATGCTTAAACATATTGTCCATTTTTGTTTTACCATAATGTGCCACCCAAACCTACAGTCATGACCTTCCAGGGACAATAACTTTCTATCTTGTAACATAGTCCATGTCCCTATCCAAGTCAAACATACTGCATCATGATATAGCCTTAAGTTTGGTAACTGAAACCCACCTCTCTCTTTAGCATCACACATTATTTTCATCTTAATTCTTGGTTTTTTCCCTCCCCACACAAACTTAGTCAATTCCTTCTGCCAGCATTTGAATGTTTTTACATCTTTCACAATTGGAATAGTTTGAAACAGAAACATTATTCTTGGTAACACATTCATTTTAACCACTACAATTCTACCCAGCAGTGACAAATTTAATACATTCCACCTTTTAATATCTTGCATAACTTGCTGCCATAATTTCTCATAATTATTCTTATACAAATCAATGTTTTTCATTGTTAGGTTTACACCTAGATATTTTGTCTTTTTCACCACTTCACATTCTATAAGATTTTGTAATTCAATTTGCTTATTATTTGGCATATTTTTACACATCACTTTCGATTTGTTCTTATTTACATAAAACCCAGCCAAATCACCAAACTCTCTTACTTTCTGCAACAAATATGGTAGTGTAGTCATAGGGTCTTCAGCTATAAACATCACGTCGTCTGCAAAGGCTCTATATTTAAAAGAGAAACCTTTTATTGTTAAGCCTTTAATTTCTTTATCTTCTTTCAAATTTAGTAACAAGACTTCCAAAATCCAAATAAATAGCAACGGCGAGAGTGGGCATCCTTGTCGTGTTCCTTTTTCCACTTTAAAGTAATCTGTTTTTTCAGTATTAATTATTAAAGAGGATTTCTGTTCTCTATATATTGACTTAATAAGATTAAGCATATAGTCTCCAATTTCAAGATGTTCCAACACTTCAAACATAAAATCCCAATTTAAATTGTCAAACGCTTTTTCCGCATCTAAAAAAAGAAAGCCCACTTCCTTCTCCGGATGTTTATCATAGTACTCTATAGCATCCACTACTACTCTTATATTGTCTCTTATTTGGCGATTAGGTAAAAATCCTGCTTGTTCTGTCTGTATAGTCTCTTTAAGATGTTCCTTAAGCCTATCAGCTATAATCTTGGCAAAAATCTTATAGTCATTGTTTAACAAAGAAATTGGTCTATAATTTTTAACATTGGTTAAATCTTGACCTTCTTTCGGAATGAGTGAAATGGTTGCTTCTTTCCAAGTCTCCGGTACCTCACCTGTCACTCCTATGTCATTCATTAATAGCAATAACACTGGTGAGATCGAATCCTGTACTGATTTATAAAACTTAGCTGTAAATCCATCTGATCCAGGTGCTTTCCCTAATTTTGAATCATTTATTGCATTTTTAATCTCTTGTAGTGATATTGGGCAGTTAAGTAGTTCTTTGATTTTCTCCGTTGGTTTTGATAATTTTAATGACTGTAGGTATTCTTTAATCCTTCTTCTGTCTTTATTTTCCTTCTTAAAAAGCTTTGCATAATATTTAAAAAATTCTCTTTTTATTCCCTTATTGTCTATTATCTCAATATTGTCCCGTATCACTTTAGTAATAAATTTATTTTCACGTTTTTTCTTTAATTGCCATGCTAAGTACTTTCCAGGTTTATTTGCACCTTCAAATGCTTTTTGTTGCAATTTTTTCAGGTTCCAGTAAGTCTCTTGATTCAAAATAGCTTTTGCTTGGTCTTGTAACATCCACATTTCCTTTTGCAGTTTCTTTTTTCCTGGTCTGTTCTTCAGTTCCTTTTCTTTTATTTTAATGGCTTGTACAATGTTTTCATATTGTTCTCTTTTCTTTTTATTGTCTTTAGCGTTCAATGATATCAATAATCCTCTCATAACTGCTTTGTACGCATCCCACACAGTTTGAATTTTTACTTCTTTTTGTATGTTCGCTTGAAAATATAAATCTGTCTCTTCATGTAATTTTTTAACTATTTCTTGGTTGTCTAATAAGTCCTCATTTATTCTCCATCTCCCTTGCCTTTTTATTTGCCCAGAAGTCCATAGACAAGGATTGTGGTCTGAGATTATTCTAGGTAGAATTTCAACTTTTTTTGTCTTAAATGTTAGATTAATAGACATCCAGATCATATCAATTCTTGAATGTGAATCATGTCTGTTAGAGTAAAAAGTATAGTCTTTCCCTTGTGGGTTAACCTTCCTCCAGATATCCTCCAGCTTTTCCTGTTTCATCAATTCAAAAAATTTTTTTGGAAGTTTCCCTAGTGTGTCGTCTTTTCTCTTTGAGCGCCTATCTATTTTATTATTCACAGTCCCATTAAAGTCTCCCAACATTATGATTTGTTCATAGTTTACACTGTCCAGTTCCATTTGTAGTTCTTTAAAAAAGATTTCTTTAGCTCCGTTGGGGGCGTAAATATTTACAATCAAAGTCTTCTGTCCGTGTAACAGAATTTCAATAGCTAAGTATCTTCCTTCTTTATCTTTAAATATTAGTTTAGGTTCCAAGTCTTTTTTGGCATATGTTACCACTCCATTCTTTTTATTACTTGCCAATGAAAAAAATTCTTCTCCCAACTTTTTTCTTATTAAATATTTGTAGTCTTGTTTCTTAAGATGGGCCTCTTGTATCCAAACTATACTACATTTTTGTTTCTCCAGCCAGTGTCCTACCATTCTATGTTTTTGGGGTGAATTAAGTCCATTTACATTCCATGAGAGTACTTTGTAATCCATCTTGTTGTAGTCTTAAATATCACCAAATTCTTCCTTGTTCTCACCAACAAAGGCGTATATTTCTGCTGAATTTTTAATCACCATTCTGTTGTTACCATAATAAAAACTCAGTCCTTGTGGTATTTCCCAACGAAATCTTATTTTTTTCTCTTTCAGTTTGTCTGTCAGACGCTTGAATTTTTTCCTGTCTTGCAAAATTGCTCTGGGCAATTCTTTCATTACGATAACTTTTTTTCCACCTATTTCAAAAGAGTCTGTAAAACATTTCTTGTAGATTTGTTCTTTTGTTCTCTTCATTGTAAATTGAACTACCACGTCCCTTGGTATATTTTTGTCTCTCGTGGATGTAGAATTGACTCTGTAAACAAGATCCATATGTTCTTTAACAACTTCCTCTTCCTCTTGTAAAAAAATCTGCTAATGCTTCTTGCATTCTTGTAAAAATGTCTTCACCTAATTTTTCCTCTATACCTCTAAATCTCAGATGGTTTTGCATGTCTCTATAGTGCATCATCTTTTCCATTCTGTCATTTTCCTTCATTGTTTTTTGAGTATTTTCTTCCAGTTCTTTTACTTTAATTTCTATGTCTTGTGTTCTAGTGGTTAACTTTTGTAATTCAGCTTTTAAATCTATAAAATTTTTGTCTGCTTGTGCAGCTATACCATTCATTTTAACATTTACCTCTCCTATAGCGTCTAACATTTTTTCCCCATTGCTTCCATAACAGCTAGTAATTCTTTTTCTTTTTTTGCTGCCATTGTAGGAGAGGACCATGTAGCTGCTCTCAATCTTAGCCCGCGATCCGTCTTGTCTCTTTAAAAAAGATCGATTTTATTTTATTTTCCAAATCAAACACCGTTTAGTGTAATCACACAAGCTAGTCTTGCCAAGTCAAATTTCATTGGTTTCAGCCTTCTAAGTTATATAGTTTATGAGATATTACTGTTTAAAAGTTTTATAAATCCAAAATGGCGGGCGCAACTTCTCTATGGTTTGTGTCAAAGGTTATAGTCTTTTTACCTTGCTTCTGGCTTGCCGTAGTTTCCTTTTGTCCCTTCCTCTTGCTTACTTGTCTGCTCTCCGCACGTCACTTCCTGTTGTAGTCCTTTTGGTCCGGCAGTTTTTACAGTCCCCTTTGCTCTCTTCCGGTTCTTCTCCGCTTCCCTTCTTGTCTGCTCCTCAAGCCGTCACTTCCTGTCTCAGTCCTCACAGCTTGGTCTCGCGATGCTTGGTTCCCTCCTCCCCTCTTTGTCTCGCGATGCTTGGCTCCCCCTCCCGACTCTTCTTAACCGCAGGAATGTTAAACAACTTGTTTTTTTGGCTTTTTAAGTTCAAATTCAGCTTTTTAAGGTTTCAAAACTGCACTTATCCAATCTGCAACAGTCTATTGCTTCACCAGATCTGCTTTTCGTCTTTCAAAACAGGGTAATGGTAAGGCAAAAAGTTTTTTCCCATTACCTTATGTTGTTACTTCTCTTCAGATGTGGTCCCAACGTTTAAACTTTGTCTTCTTTGTTAAGGAATCAGGGGAATTGGAGATTTTATGCTGATTAATCAGCCCAGCTCGGCTCCTTAGAGATACTTGCAAAAATCTTCTTCGGCTGCAGTGCTCAAGGTGTTGTAAAAGTCTCCTCCGAGGCTTTTCCTTCACCGACCTTGCTCAAACCTGGATTATATTGCTTGCTGGTCCTCACACTACCTGTGTGAGGTTGCGTCAGGTGGATTTATCCACCCAAGCTGTCAAGAAGAGCCGCTGTCCGCCCTGCGCATTTGCAAAGCGTGTCAGACCTCCATTCCTCCGACCGGAAAACCAGAAGCGGTTAAGATTTTAATTGATAACATGCTACTTGCAGTTAAGATGAATGCATCCATGCTGTTTGTGCAGGAAATCCATGACCACTTGGAAAAATATCTTAAAATTCCTGTTAGTTGCAGAAGCAAAAACTATGCCTTTGAATTCACTGAATGCGTAAGTGGTGTTGTTAAAAGTGAAATTTTAAATTAAATTTGGGAATCACTTTTCCATACCCTCATAATTGATGGAAGTACCGACATCACTGTGTCATAGAGGCTTTATCATGTACTTTAAATTCAGAAGAACTGGAGGTAATCTTCATAAAACTGGCATTTTGTTGGCATTGTAAAATTGGCTGCTTGCTATAGTGCTGCAATAGCTGATTCCATAAGGAAGTTTTATAATGAAAAGCATTTGGACATGAATCACATGGTTATGTTTACTTCAGATGGTGCCCCTGTCATGCTTAGAAAGTGGAATAGCATTGCTGCAATTCTGTGTGAATCAATTCCTCATCTGTTAGAGTAGCATTGAGTAGTTCATTGAGAAGATTTAGGAATAGATGATGCGTGGAAAACAATCCCATTCAATAGGGAGGTTGAAAGTCTAATGCGTACAATTTATACCCTTTTCTGTAGATCGAATGCACAAAAAGCCAAACTGGAGGAAATAGCCAATGCAACAGACAGAGATGTTTCATCTAGGCCACTGAACAAGGTAAAGTGGCTCTCTAGGCACTTCAGTGTAAGTGCCTTGGTTAAGAATTATGGCATTGCACTTGAATACTGCAATGAACAAGTTGCAGAAGATAATGATCCAGTACACAAATAGTGCCATGAAAGATTAAGTAATCCACAATACAAGGTGGGATTATTTATCCTTTGTTATTTTCTTGGTGATTTAGCAGAACTTTGCAAAAGTCTTCAGAAGAGCTCTTTGACCACCATGGAAGCTTTTCAGCTCACCAAAGCCAAAATCAGGAAAATAAGATATCAGTACCTGGGAGACAAAGTCCATTTCAGTGAGACTGTATAAAACCTAATTTCATTTTACAACTCTACAGTAAATATCAGTGCCATTCTCCATTTCATTAGACAAACTTGTGACCACATGGATAAAATCTTTTCAGAGAATGAATTGCAGAATTGGTGTGTAGTTGACAAAGTCTGTTTATCAAACCACTTCAACCCGGACAATTTCTCCTTTGAGGAGCAAGAGCTTTCAAGATTAGCTAAGTGTTACTGCATTTTATTCCAGAAAGATGAATAATCATATGATAAGGACCTTCATAAAGAATATTCAGACTTCAAAGTAATCATCACAGAGAAGATAAAAGCTGGAGCAATGAAAACTTTCCAGGACATACTAACATTTACATGGCATCAAAAACAATTCAGTGAACTAAATCTTTTCTCCCTTAAGGTGTGTATTTTTGGTTGCAGTTACCTCTGCTAGGTGGGTGGGGGAGCTGGCCATGTTCAGGGATGATCACCCATTTTTCCAGTTTTCCCTTAATAGGGTAGTGCTTTGGCATAGTTTTGAATTCCTACCCAAGGTGGTTTCTTCGTTCCACCTGTCACAGCCTGTTTCTTTGCCAACCCTATGTCTCCAGCAGAAAATGCTTTACATTGTGAGATGTCAAAAGGGCTTTATTATATTATTTTCACTGCCCAAGTTCTAATTAGGAAGTGTCACTCTCTGTTTATTTATTTGGGGGGGGGGGCATGGGTTGGGCTCCCACAGCTCAGCTATTTAAAGGGGCTTTCTAGGGCAGCCAGTCCCTTGGGCTCACTGCCCAAGAAAGCCCCTTTAAACAGCTGAACCACACAGAGCAGTTTGCTCTGCACAGCTGAGCTTTTTAAAGAGGCTTTCTTGGGTTTAGCTCTGAGCCATTTAAACCAAACAGCTGAGCAGTGCTCCATCACTCAGCTGTTTTGTTTACATTGCTCCCAGCCATTTAAACCATTGCTTTCTGCTCTCCACAGCTTTCCATGGGGAGCCGAAAACAGAGGTCACGAACCCATCTGAACTGGTTTGGTTCGCAAACCAACCACCCGGTTTCTATAGGTTCATGGTTCAGCCACAAACCACAAACCAAACTGCAAAAATGCAGTTCATGTTCATCTCTACGTATATAAACATCTGAAGCTGAGTGGATGGTTAGACATTCAATTCATCTAGCCCAAGGCTACCAGCTCTCTCTAGCAGCAACACATTTCAGACTGAGATCTCAACCAAGATCTGAAAATTTATTTTATTTTATTAATTTAATTTATACTCTGCCCTCCCCACAAGCCGGCTCAGAGTTTTTCCCACCCATTTTATCTGACTCTTTAACTGGCAGTGTAGGGGATTTAACCAAGGTCCCTATGTATGCACAGCTTTCACCACTGAACAATGGTTCTGCCACTCTTCATATGGAGAAAACTGAACAATAGCCACAAAAATATCTATGCCACATTGTATTCCTTTATCCACATATTGTTTTCTATATATCCAAAGAACAGATCTAATATGACTTCTGAGCTAGCGAACTCTCAACTCATGTAGAAGACATTTATTTTATTTTCTCCCACTCATAGGCTCAAGTAAGTCTGCATGTTCTCTTCTTACATGCAGAAATAACATGTGGTTCTCTCGCCAGAAGAGACAAAGCCTTCAGCCCACTCCTCCCTCTGCTGTAATACTGGAGCCAATTAAGTTTTCAGTCACTCCAGGAACATACAAGCTTGTAAGATGTAGTTTATCAGCAGGGAAGTAACAAATTACCAGTTTAGCTTGACTATAGAAATCAAGAAGATATCCTCAAATGGCATGCTTGTTACTGGTTCCTGCTGGGTTTACATATTCCCCTTTCCACATTATTCATCCAGACAGTTAGCCTTTTGATATTATCATATGCAGAAAATAATTAATATAAAAGGTAATATGCAGACTGACAAAATTAAAGCATTTGAAAGTTATACCAGGTGTCATGTTGCTAACTCACAGCACTACTGATACATCTGCAGCACCAAGTATGCAGATTAAAATCTTCTGATTTTTCTAAAATTAAAAAGAAAAAACTTTCCCCAAACTTTTTTCTATAACAATTTCCATTAAAGTAAAAGTTCCATTCAACAGATGTCTACGTGGAGGACTTCAACAACAATAACAACCACCCTCAGAACAGGTGTTAGGCTATAATTTATTTTGAAAGATTATTCATAGGAATATCCTGGTGAAGAAACATTGCATGAACTGCATTCTGATTTCCAGCTCTGACTCTATTCTGACATTACTACTGACCTTTCTCTTGTTGCCAGAGATACAGAGGCAAACAAAATGTCACTTTGGAGTTCTGTGAATGGATGTCCTGACCAGTGGTAGCTGGTCCATTAGGGCAAACAGGGTAGTGCTCTCCAGCTCACACTGCCCTCAGACTGCCCCCAGCTCCCTCCTGCCTGACTCTTTACTGTCCTCACCAGGCAGTCTGGGGGTGGCAGAATGCCAGCTCAACCTGTCTCTGTCTTGTGCTGTTTAACTCACCACTACAGGCAAATGGGTCTTTTCCCTACCAAGGCAGAGGGTTTTCAGGTTTCTTTAAACCAGGCCAATCCAAATACCTCTAGCAGGCCTGGCATCAAAACCCCAGGGCTTAGTTGATCATTTGCCAACCAATGAGAGCTGCAGATGGAAAATAATAATAGCTTCTGAAATAATCGTTTTTTCTCCGCACTTTGCAAACTCCACACCACAGTAAAATGGGAAATGGCATCTTTATACTTTGTGGTGATGGATGTTGAGCTTTCACCAAGGTGCCAAGGGACAAATTGCCCACTCTAATGACACACACTCGCTCTCTTTTTTTCAACAGCAAATCAGTGAATATCAAGGAGAATTTTAAAAAAATTCTGCATGTCATAGATACAACAGGAAAAAGGTCTTGCAAGCACTGTGTGGTAGAAAAGTTTAGATTGTTGGTGTCATCTGAAGAAACATGGTTACAATTATATTTTTTAAACATCATACTTATTATAAGTGGGAGTTAATTAATTTCTAAAGTCTTTTTAACTTTTGAGTATACAAATTCTGTTACTTTTGTGCTGGTCAGGGACTTTTTAAAAATAAAGATTGATTGATTGGTGTCTAATATTTGTAGCCAATACTGTGATAATAGTGCCAAAGGAGTGTAAGCCGTTCGGGGAGGGGGGGGGGAATCCCCAGGCTTCCTTTGTGTCTCATTTTCCCTTCAGTTGGAATTTTGTGTTGATGCATGCTACAGATACTTCTGGCCATGCAAAGGATTTTTCTGGAATATTACATCACATTTATTCATTTTTTTCTGGAGCAACATAATGCTGGGAAGTAGTCTTATAGCATTTGCCAAACCTGACCCCGAAAGCTCTGTTTCAGATGTCTTGGAGTGCTACATATTGGAATAGAAGCTGTCAAATCAGTTTTGTTGCAGTCACCACTAGTCAATGAATTACTGCTGCTTTCTCATGGCATACATTTTGATCATTATGGGTAAAACAATATACTTAGTCATCGTTGTACCCAATTAGGGCCATCAAGGCAGTCAACAGTGAAAATAATAATAATATAAACCAGTTTTAAAACCAGTACATATGTATAAAAACAACAATTTAAGATTTGGATTGTGATATTCATTGAAGGATTAAATGTTGTATCAAAGATGTAACTCTTTAAAAACCTGAGTGATGCATTTCTCAGTATTAAAGATAAGTTTTATTGCCTTCTGTCAGTTAATTTATGGCTCCTTTGATCCAGTGCTGAGCGATGAAATTAAGTTCCTTTCTTTTTACCTGATGTTTCCAAATGAACATTTTCAGTATGTTAAAGGTAAAGTAAAGGTAAAGGTTTCCCTTGCTCGAATGCCAGTTGAATCTGACTCTAGGGGGTGGTGCTCATCTCCGCTTTCCAAGCCAAAGAGCCAGTGCTGTCTAAAGACTTTTTCTGTGGTCACGTGGCTGGCATGACTAAACGCCGAGGCACAAGGAATGCTGTTACCTTCCTACCGAAGCAGTACCTATTTATCTGCATGCAATTTCTTGCTTTCAAACTGCTAGGCTGGATTGTCCAATTGCTTAAGTATTTTGGGTGGACATGGACTGCCCTCCTTACTTTCAGTGATGAGAGTGGAAAAACTTTTCCACAGAACTTGAGACTGAGGTTCCTCCAGATTGATATTTTTATTGCTTTTACACAAAAGATACCAATTTTATTGAATACCCTACAAATAAAATTATGGAAGGCATAGTTTCTTCTGTCTGCTTTTACAGAAACTGATAAAAGTAACTAAGAAAACACAATCT
This sequence comes from Lepidodactylus listeri, assembly GCA_029233225.1. Lineage (NCBI taxonomy): Eukaryota > Metazoa > Chordata > Lepidosauria > Squamata > Gekkonidae > Lepidodactylus > Lepidodactylus listeri. The sequence goes on along the minus strand of JARCFY010000010.1, from coordinate 51,036,438 downwards.
GGTATGATTTCTCTTTATCATAGTAAGCAAATTGAAATGGGAAAGGGAGGGGTTAAAGAAGAAAAGAGAAGGGCCAAATGGAAGGGGTGTGGTTGGAGGGGAAAGGAACCATGCCAAAGGGGAAAGGGGACCTGGATATACTCCTCCTCCCCGGGCTCACACAATCCTGAAACCAGCCCTGACCACTAGATTTGTTCACTGGCCAAGGAGCCATTCTTGGCTCTGATAGGTCAGTGGATTCATAAGACTCCATTGACCAGACCTATCAATGTTTCTTTTCCCTAGGGTGAGGGAGGGAAAGAAAAAAAATGACCAGTTGGGGTCTCTCTCAGGTGGAGAAATGTTATGGCTACCAAAGCCTAAATGAATTAATGTAGTGTACTTTCAAAGCCCCCCCCCCCCCAATCAGGCCCGTACAACAGGATAAATCCAGAGTGTTTTTAATACATGCCCATTTGATTCAGGACATTTACCCTCCCCTTATGAAAGATTAGGATGCAACCATTTTGAGCAAGAGAGGAAAAAGAAAGGTGAATTCATACAGGTGAGAACTCATACAGGAATTTGTTTCACAATTAAATTTTGTTGCAGTGGCAGCTTCTCTTTTGTGTGGGGATGAAAAAAAATTGTAATTTAACCTTTTCCCTGGTTCTGAGAAAGGTGATAGAACATAAAAAGCGGGGACCTGCAAGGAACTTGAGGGGAGGGGCATCCCATTCCCCCTGCTTTTCTTTCCTCCCTGTTTCCCCACATTATGAGAAGGCAAGAGTCACTCCTTTTCTGTCACTTATGCCCCCTTGCTTTCTGTCTCCCTTATCCTGTCTTCCCTGTCGCTCATGCCCCCTTCAGTTTAATCATTTTAGCTTCTAGGGAGAGTTCAGGGTTGAGTTGATCTAGAATCTACTTATTTGTCTTTTTGGTGGTCCATGGTATCCATAAAACTCTCCTCCAAAACCACATTTCAAATGAATCAATTTTTTCCTGTCAGCTTTCTTCACTGTTCAGCTATCACACCTATACATAGTAATGGGGGAATACTATGGCATGAATTAACTTGAATTTGGTTGCCACATCCTTACACTTAAAGAATCTGTTCTAAATCCTTCATGGCTGCCCTTCCCATTCTCAATTGCCTTCTGATTCCTTGGTTGCAGTCACATTTTGGTTAATGATGGAGCCAAGGAACAGAAAATTTTGAACAATTTCAGTTTCTTCATAATCAGCCTTAAGGTTGTGTAATTCTTCAATATTCTTTACTTTTGTCTTGATATTCAGCTGTAATCCTGCTTTGGCACTTTCTGCTTTAACTTTCATCAGTAGTCATTTTACACCTTCACTATTTTCTGCTAGTAATGTGTCATCAGCATATCTCAAATTGTTAATGTTCCTTCTACCAATTTTCACTTAACCATCATCTGAATCTAATCCACATTTCCTTATGCACATAGATTGAAGAGACAGGGAGATAAAATACATAATTGTCTGACACCTTTGCCAATTTGAAACCATTCTGTTTCTCTATATTTTATCCTAAAAGTAGCTTCTTGTTCAGCATATGGGTTAACTAGCAATGGTAAAAGCAGAGAAGAAAAACCTCACTACCACACTACAAAATCATAGCAGGTATATATTTTAAATATATGAGGATAGTCTAGCAGCTTCCTTATAACAAAAAAGACCTGTGTTTTATAGCTATTACCTGTTGGCTGGTCATTAGAGAAATTGTGATAGTTGGTGCAATATGTTCCAGTGATTTTCTATATCCAGTGCCACATATATAAGATGAAAGAATTGTAGTCAATAATGCAGGCTTGCAAATGCTAAATTTGTTACAGTAGTTGGAGGCTATTAAAGCATCTAGCTAGTCACTGCCTCAGTGATGCAGACTTGTACAATTGATTTCTTTCACTCGATAAAACAACATTTAGTCATTTAGTTGTAATGTTGACTGTGAACATTACATTTAAAGGGACCTTGGAAGTTAAGAATGAAATATTTTAAAGTTACTAGTTAATTGCTCTAATAACATCTTAGATGAGATCATTTACTTTTATTTCTTCAATACAGAATACTTCTTTTTTGTTTGTTTTTAAATTGTGTTTTAATTTACAAATACAAAAACATCAAACATGACTACAAATGTCTAAATCATACACAGAACCCAATCATCCAGTGTTCCATCTAGTGTGAGTTAGTGTGAGCTAGCTCACTATTTTTTAGCCTCCAGCTCACAGATTTTTGTCTTAGCTCAGGAAGGATGGCTCCAGAGCCAACTAATTCATGCAGTAGCCAAATCGTCTGCTCACAACTTTAATGCCAGTAGCTCACAAAGTAGAAGTTTCGCTCACAAGACTCCACAGCTTAGAGGGAGCATTGCAATCATCTACCACTACAATTATCAGCAATCAGCTAGATCATGGACAAAACATAAGCTACCATCATCTATATCATACAATCATCAATCAAGTCATATACTTATATAGAATTTACTTATATATGCTCTAGATTTTTCTGTTTTATTTAAATATCTTCATTCCATCTATGTTAATTTGTTTTTGAATTCTATGTAGAATGTGCAATGAATCTAAAGAAATTGATATTTTCTTTTATGTTCTTTTGCTCCAGACCAGCAGAGCACTGGGAGAGTACATTGGGAGCAAAGTTCTCACCAAGGTGTGCTAGCCCACAGATTTTTGGAGCTCAGTGCACGGATTTTCATTCCAGTACAGGTCTATGATGTGGGTAGTCATGGCCTCCCTGCCCCCTCAACTCAGCCAGCACCTGAAGAAGAAGAGTTGGTTGCTCTGCAGGCACTATAAAGGGCAATGCTGTCACCCACTCCTGGCAGCTGCACCCTGCCCCACTTCCATCCTTCAAGAAAGCAGCTGGTAAGTCACACACTTGATGGCCTTGGGCCAGCAATGTGGCCTGGCACACCTGTATGGACTTCCCACCCTTGGAGGCTCTGCCTTAGGCCCAGGCCATGCTGTGGAACTTTTGGGAGGCTGCGAGCCCCTCTCTGGGAAGATCGGAGGGCAGAGCTGGCCTTGCAAGCCCCTGGGTAGGCTGGAGGTTTTCCCTGGGCCCAGTCCATGCTCGGGAGGCAGCAGGGAGGGAGGGCTGCAGCCCCCTCTCTGGGAAGGTTGGGGAGGTCTGGGGGTGGTGGAGCTGGCATCACAAGCCCCTGAGTGAGCTTGTGGAGTGGGCTGGGGGGGATTCCTTGGCCCAGGCCATTCTCAAGAGTCATTGGGGGCTGTGACCCTCCTCTCTGGGAAGGTTGGAGGTGGGGGAGTGACAGAGCCATGCTCACAAGCTGTCCCCAAAAAGGAGAAGCTCCACTAGCCTGAGGAGTCCATTGCATGCTCCCTCCCTCTGCTCCCATCAAGAGACCCAGAATCCCCTTACCCTCCTCTTTGGTAGGGACTGGAAAAGAGACACACAGACACAGGGTTTTTTTCCATGAGTCTCGGGAGAGAGAACAACAACAACAAAAAAGCATGGAGGAGAAACAGCCCTCCTCTTTGGAAACAAAGCAATGATGTTTTCCCCTCCTTTGCTCCTGATAGCGGGGGTTCTGAGCTCGGGAAGGCTTTAAAAACAAGCCTATATCTTGATCTCTGTCTGCAAAAAGCAGGCAACAGCTAGGAACCAGGGACCAGCATGGAAAAGAAAAAAAAATCTCCCCCTCCCTTCCCCCTCCTCTGCTCCAGGCTTCTGAAAGTGGGCATGGAAACAAAGTGAGCATTTTCCCTTTCCCCTCCATTGGAGATTTAGAGGCAGGGTTTGGAAACAGAGCAAAACAAATGCCTCTCCCTCCCAGTTCCAGAGGAAGCGTTTTTAAATACACATAAAGATCTATGACTGTTAGTGCCTTCCACTGATGGATTACAGGGTCAACTGGACCTTCAGATGCCTGTGTAGGTGTACAGTGACCAACCACCTGGTTTGAACTGTTTTGATCTACTAGGGCAAGTTGGAGCAAATGATAAATATTGTTATTGTACTGATATACAAACAATGAATGATATAATTTGCTTTGCAATCAGTAAGTGAAATTGATCAGTGCTTAGCATTTGCTCACGGTGCCCTTTCATAGTGTTGTTTATCCCTTTGCTGCTCCAGCAAGATCTTTCTTGGTCATGGAGGCCAATTTCCTGGCATGTCCTTCTATTAGGGAGCTACATCTGTCTTGTCTTAACTATTTGTGACAGTGCATGGAAAATTACAAATCTTTAATCTGAAGCAGGATAAATGGCAGCAGCATAAGCAGTAGCAGTGGTAATAGTGTTGAGAAAAGACTGATTGTGCCACAGGAGTAGCTGTTAATTTTCAGTTTTGTGTGCAAAAGTGCATCTTTGCAGGAAGTTGGCTCACCCTTCCCCACCTTCAACCAGGTGGCAGAAGCCCCAGTTGTTTTCAGAATGTAAGGAAATAAGCAATAGTTAGTGGTGTATAAGTAAAAGGAGTAGAGAGGTGCAGGATGACTTTGGACAGAAAGGAGAACAACATGAAGCAGCATGAGGACTGGGGATACATGCCAAGCCAGCCAAGCACAGAGCCTCTCAAATTCAACAGAGGCCATCACTAATTGCCCTAGAAGAGCAGAGCTCTGATTCTGCAAGGTCACAGGCATGCTTGGTGGATACAACTAGGGACCTTCCAGTTGTTCATGCTAAGCTCTCTAAAAAGTCACAGTGGGTTTCTGGTAGCCCAGTCTGAACTCAAAACCAGTTTCCAAGTAAACACACACACAGGATCTAGATTCTGCTATGTACTCCACAGAACTCTTATTCCAGATTTGGCTTCTGTGGACCTTTCTGAAAAGTGAAGAATAAGAATATGGTATAGTGGATGGAGAAACTAGGATATAGGAGACCCAAGTTTGAATTGCCAAGAAAACTCTCTGGGCGATTTCGCACTTGCTGTTTGCCTCTCATTCTCTCCAGGGTTTTTTCCTCCAGAGTAATTCTTCATGTTCACACTTGGAGCCGAAGCCCCTCATCTGCCCTGCAGTGTCCATTTCACACATACGACTGCTGTGTGGCTCCCATTCCCATTCCCCTCCCATCTCCCCACTTGCTCCTCCCCCTTCCCTCCTCCCTTGTTTTTTTAAATAAATGGATGCACGATTGCATTATTTTGTTATGATGAAATGAGGCTTCCAGTCTCCCCTCCCATCATCCCACTCGCTCCTCCCCCCTTCCTTCCTCTCTTGATTTTTTTTTTAACGCAGGCACGATTGTGTTATTTTGTTATAATGCAATGACGGTGGACATGGATAGTGTGAGCAATGGTCATGCGAGTTGTAGAAGGAACGCTATTTTCTACAGAAATTTAAACTATTTTGCTGTTGCGAGCTGATATGCACCTAATGGTGTCTGGATTAAGATGTCCGTAGTTGCCTTCCTCTTCCCAGAATTCAATACTTCCCTCCTTCCTATTCAAATTTTCCCACCGCTGTTGCTTGCCGCACAATGATTGGTCGACCATATGGCCTGGCACTGTGATTGGTGGCGTGTCTGCTGTATCATCAAAATGTCAGGTGCATTGCCAGTGGGATCTCAGGTGCAAAATGGTGGATAAAGCCTTTACAGCTGTGGTGCCCTATATGCACTGCAATTTTGTTATAACGAAATGTGGCCCATATGTAAGATAAAATACCGGCGCCAGTAAGACGGTTTTCCCTTGTTTATTTGTATGCATTACTGCTTTCCTTTATGGATCAAAAAATTTTTTTCGCCATGCCACTTGAAGCAACCCATTCGTGCAGTTCCCTCCACTGAGGATACGTTCTCTGCAATTTTATTTTAAAATTGTGTTATGAAACTTATGAAGGTTTTTTTGCGGGAAAAACTTCATTGGCAGAGCACCCCAGCCATGGAGCAGCATGTGGACTGGCCTCCTGTCTCCCTCTCACACACTCTGGCTGCCGTCTTCCATCCATCCTGCTGCCGGCTGCAGGAGCAGCAGCACTCAGGGCACTGGATGCTGGATGTGAGCGCAAGCTGAGGGAGGGAGTCTTGGTTCCTTCAGGGCTTCTTCTCCAGTGGTGGTGGCAGCAGCGGCAGCTAAGGAGGAGCGGCAGCAATGGCAGCCCAGTCTCCCCACTCCGCACACTGAATTGGAGCCCCGAAGAAAAAGTTCCCCCCATAATAAATAAATGTGAGCATGTGTGTAGTATACAAAGAAAACAATGGTGCGGTCTTCCCTTGCTGCATCACCATTTCATTATTTTGATATAACGAAATAAGGGGTTCTTTTTTAAAAAAAAAAAAAGGGGGGGGGAGACAGTCTAGCCTCAGGCCCGGAGGAGCGCACCCAGAGAGCAGGGCAGAAGAGTCGCATCCCTAGCCCGCCCGCCCAGTCGCTGCCACTCCGTGGGTTTCTGGGGGGAAGTGCCCCCCGCCTGCTCTGCAGGGGCTGTGGCCAGGGCACCCCAGACACAGGGCAGTGGTCATCCGTGAGCCCGGGGACTCTTGAGCCAATGGCACCCAGCTTCTGCTACCGAAAAGCCAAGCAAATCCTCCTCGGCGACGCAGTCCCTGTGGTGGGTTCTTGTCTCGCTGTCTCATCATTTTGATATAACATTAGGAGGGCTCATTTAAAAAAAATAATTGAAGAAACGCCCACCACAGGGTGGGCCAGATGGAGGGCAGGCAAGTGGGCATGTTTTCGTCTCAGCTTCTGCACGGGAGCAAACAGGAAAATCCTTTAAAAACAGGATTTTCTTGCTCCAGGGAAGCTCTGGAGCAGTGCCACGATACTCCTGATCAAACAGTGAGCCCGGAGCAACTGGCGGGAAATCGACCAGAAGCTCCTGAGCAAGCATCAGGGCAAACCCAGGGCAAACGTTAGTGCGAAATCGCCCTCTGGGTACCTTGGGCCAATCACTCTCAGCCTAACCTGCCTCACATGGTGGTGGGTGTAAGACTAAAACGGAGGCAAGGAGAGCAAAGTTATAAGTTGTTTTGGGTCCCCATTAAAGAGAAAAGTAGGGTATAAATATTCTAAATAAATAACATTAAAAAGAAAATTCAGTTTTCCGTCTAGTAGTGTTTCATGTTTTTACATTTTGATCTTACTAGCTGTCCCTATTTGTTGGGAATACAATAGCACTGTTAACATTTATGGCAGTGAAACAGCAAGAACTCAAGCATTTTAGACCTCAATAACATTGTTCCTTTTATGGTCCAATAAAACTAGTCAGTATAGATAGGATAATTTTCTTATTCAATTACATCAAATGGTCGTGTGCCAATATGAATGAATAAATAAAAGGCTGAGATTATACATGTTAATGTGCAATTATTTGGAAGCATTAATAGTGGCAATATATTGCACTGTATTTGAAATAGGGTTTAACTCCCTGCAGTTAGTCACATTAGTATAAATTCCAGCAACTCAAAAAAGAACAAACAGTTACTGGGTGATTCAGTAGTCATAAATGGTAGCATAGTGTTCTGCAGTGCAATATTCAAATTCTACCCCCAGTCCCCTCAGTGAATAGCTGCCATTTACTTCTGTAGTGCAAAATAACGACGACTGGGCACACCAGTCTCTGCTAACAGGGTATAAAGTACTGGGTCCAGAGACGCATTGCAGTGAATTCAGCTCCTAAGTTTATTGATGGTATAAATCACAACTGGAGAACGGGGCTCTGGGGGTCTGCTTAAATGTCTATCTAAACTGCACCCCCGGCCTTGCCCAATCTCCCTGATAGGGTTAATTACAGGAGATCCTATGGCATAGGTCCCCTTGCGGATCTTGGGTGATTGATTGGTCTGATTTACAATCTGCCTGGGCTATTGTCTCCCGAAGTGAAGGTCCGGTAGCCAGCCCGGCCATGTGTGTTTCTCTGACTGTGTGTGCGGTCGCCATTAGAACGTAACACAGGGATGCTGAGATGGGCCAAGGACACAGATTCACTGCTTTTCTCTTCTTTTTGTTCCTGTAATCTATGGGCTATTCCCCCATGCATTATAACATGTGTTTTGCTAATATATAAATCTCAGATCAGGTAAAATATGGTGTTTTATTTTTGATAGATTGAAGGGGATGAAGTCAAAACATGAGAAACTGCATAGTCAAGTACATACAGCACTATAAATTAGTGCTAGGATTCTTTATGGCTATACATTCCTTTAGGAGCAGATTCTGTTCCATCTGCTGAGTGCTAGCTGAAAGAGCCTATTTTTCTCTCACCTTATCTTTCTTAACAATTTAAATAAATCCTAGCCATTTATAAATTTACAACTAGTATGTATTGCTGAATTTCATCTTGGATTATGCCAGATGTTTGCCTAGAGGCTGATTCACAGTGGATATAACCTGCTTTGGAAGAAAAATGGGATATGCATCTTAAAGCAAATGCTTTAAAGAAATCTTTTGCGCCCCCCCCCCCCCCAGCCCATTTCAGGTTTTCGTCTACAGAGAAATTCACAAGTTAGTATGGAGGGGGGAATCAGGCAAAATTGCTCTTCCTCTGCCTTACATGAACAGAATGTTGGATATTTTCTGCAGGGGCGGCTCTCCCCGCACCTGCACTTGTATTCCTCCACTGCTTTCCCTCATTTCTGCAGATGTTTTTGCAGTTCCAGGAGCAAAAACACAGTTTGCCCCCTCTTGTGGTGCAGCATGGGAATTCCCAGAAACAGGGAAGTCTGGTGCTGCACAGCAAGAGGGGGCAAATTGCATATTTGTGCCTGGGACTGCAAAAACATCCGCAGAAATGAGGAGAAGCAGTGGAAGAATACAAGTGCAGGCGCGGGGAGAACTGTCCCTGTGGAAAATTTCTTGGAGAGGTTGTTTCAGAGTGAATTATTTTTATTTTTATATAAAAACAGTCTAAGTGTAAAATTTATGCTATTAACTAATTTACAGAGCTCTCTCAGTTTTGGCCTTCTGTCATTCTGCCCAGACCTTAAATGAGGAGAAACCGAAAGTGGGTATTACACTTGCCTAAATTTCTGGTTCCTCTCAGGAACCACAGCACAATCATTTTTCCCATATTGCTACAGAGGTGACAGCCTGTGAATAATTTGTTAATGTAAACAACCGATACAGGGCATGTTTAGTCCATTTGAACTCTGGGGGATCTGTAACTGTTGAGAGCCCAACAAATGCTTCTACTGTTTCCCCCTGCCTCTTCCCATTGGCCTCCTATACCCTGAAGGTTTCTCTACAGTTGGAAGGCCTACATTTAGGTGCTGCAGTTGGAAGGCCTACATTTAGGTGATGTGTTTTGCAAATCATAGTGCAGCAAACTTTGTAGAAAGCAACTCTGCACATGTTGAACTGGATTATTTCCCCAAATCTGATAACACAGAAAATTTCTTTTTATACAGGCATGAGGTGGATAGTTCCTTCTCCTTCCTCCATGCCTCATAACACTTTGTCTGCAATGTTTCTTGACCCATCACAGCATCAAATTTTCAGGACTCCTGGAGGACAGGTGGGGGGAGGGGAAGAAAGATCTGATTTTATGCATTTTAACTTTTAAATTATAGATCACTGCCTCAGGGCACCTTCCCTTGACCACTCAAAGAGTCAGTTATCCATCCACTACTTAAAAGAACCATCCCAACACAAAAACGATGTGGCCAATTATCACCCAGTTTCTAACCTGCTCTTTCTAGGCAAAGTGATTGAGACAGTAGTAACAGACCAACACCAGAACTTCTTGGCTAATGCGTCTGCTCTAGATCCTTTTCAGTTCAGGCTGGGCTGAACTGGGAGATGGCCCTGGTAGCTTTAGCTGATTATCTCCATCTGAAAGTAGACAAAGGCCATGCCTCTTTATTGTTCCTACTGGATTGGTCTGCAGGCTTTGATACAATGGACCATGTCATATTGTTGAGGTTTCTGGAGGCAGAAGTAGGTATCAGGGAATATGACTTTAGATAATTCTTCATGGATTGGACTGAAAAGGTTGTTGTAGGAGACCAGCTGTTTTCAGTGTGGGTGTTGTCTTGTGGGATTCTGTAGGGTGCAATCTTATCTCCCATGTTATTCAACCTCTACTTAAAGCCTTTAGGATAAATCATTCATAGCTCAGAACTGGATGTCATCCATGTAGATGATACTCATCCTACAGTCCCATTCTACCCCATTTTGCAGTCACTCCATTGGCTTCCAAGCTGCAGTTCAAGGTATTGGCTATAACATACAAAGCCCTTCATGGCCTTGGATCCTTATATCTGTGGGACTGCCTCTCTTTCTATGCTCTATGATTACAGCTTTGCTTATCTGAGCAAGGCCTTCTGCAGGTGATATCCTGCTGTTACCCAAATCAGTATATATGTGTCATGGCAGTAACCCACAAAGGTATCCTCCCTGCTTGCATAGAATGAACACATGTATCTTGGGCACCTGCATTCTTGGAATAATTAGCCTATGTATGCCAGTGTCCAGATTCAGAACAACACTCTGAAAAACAAGGGAAAAATGACTCTTAAACAAATGGGAGTGGGGTATTTTATAAACAGAAAAAGAGACCAAATTTATCTATGCAATGTAAAAAAAAAAACAGCAATGAAAATTACAGAATGGAAAAAGCAATGCAGTGAATAACACACCAAAATCTTTCCCTAGAAATCACTGCCTACTGGCAGGGGAAATAAACTTTTAAAAGAAAATGAAACATATGAGCCTGTCCTGAAGAGAAGTGAGGGGAGAGGGAAGGCAGTGTCAGGAGCTGAAACTGACCAAGTGGGGGAGGGAAGCACAGCAGCAGGTCCATGGAGCAGAGAGTTGAGATCAGAGAGATGGGGGCCAAGCATAACAGGGTAACAGGATAAGTCCAAAACCAGCAACTAATACTGGGGCTGAAGGGGGGACTTTTTTCTCTCTTTAGCCTTATAATATGACAAGAAAGTGTCTTTGACACTGGAATAGAAAAATAATAAAAATGCAATCTTTTGGGTGTATAAAAATATGTGAAACCTTTGTCTCCATTGTAGAGGGGAGTTTTCTCTGTTTGCATTTGGAGTGTAAAAAATATTGTGTGTTTCAAAGAACTTATTGGTTTCATTACACTTATGACAACATCATCAGCATAGCTTTTCATCTTGTAGTCTTCCTTATCATCCTTTATTCCAGTAATCCTATTATCTTTGGGGGTGTGCAGGAAAAACTATTGGGATTTTTTCAGATTTGGGTACATTGAAACCGAAAATTCTTGGTATTCTTGATTCTGGATGTTCCCAGTTGAGATCAGGGCCCTTGGATTTGTAGCCAATGTCTTGCTCAACTCCTGCAAGGTTTCCACGCGCAAGTCCTATGGCTACAAAAAGGCTTGCTTCTGTTCATTCCTATCGCCCAGTTCTACCTTGCCTACTGCAGCAGGACTCTCAAAAGTTTTTGAATTTTTGCTTTCTTTGGCTGAGTCTGGTCTCTCATATTCCTCACTGCGGGTGTATTTGGCAGCCATATCAGCATTTCACAACCCTGTGGACGGTTTCTCGGTTTTCATGCACCCTCTCTAAAACGCTTTATGAAGGGTCTGCTCCATCTCTTCCCTCCAATCAGACAGTTGGCCCAACCCTGGGACCTGCCATTAGTGCTACGTGCTCTCACCAGAAAGCTCTTCGAACCCTTGGCTTCATGTGAATTGTGACTCTTATAATGGAAAACGGCGTTCCTGGTTGCTGGTTACAATAACCTCGGCCAGAAGGGTGGGGGAGCTTCTTGCATTCCGGCATGATCCACCATTCCTTTCCTTTCTACCAGATGCAGTCAAACTCGTACCGGACATCTCCTTCCTACCGAAGGTTGTTTCTGAATTCCATCTGAATACTGAAGTTATCCTTCCTGATTTCTATCCTAATTATTCCATGGAAGCGGAATGTCTCCTTCATACTCTGGACATTAAACAAGCTTTACTTTTCTACCTGTCATGCACAAGACCTGACAGGAAATCTCCTAGGCTCTTCGTATCGTATGCACTCAATAAGCTAGGCGTACCTATCTCTGCGCAAAGACTCTCCAGATGGATTGTCCAGTTGATAACTCTGTCATACCAGCTAGCCAGAGTTCCAGTCCCAATCTCGCTGAAAGCGCATTCCACAAGAGTGATGGCCACTTCTACAGCCTTCCTGAGTGGAGCGTCATTGGCGGATATATGCCAGGCGGCCACGTGGATAATACCGAACATGTTCATCCGCCATTATGCATTGGATGTGAGAGCCTCTCAGCATGCTCGGTAGGGTCGCCTTGTCCTCTCCACCGCTTCTCAGTGACAGCCTGACAGCACCCTCCTCCAGGTAGGTCACTGCTCGCTACTCTCCCATGGGTGTGAAGCACAGAGACCACGTCGAAGATAAATAGGTTGCTTACCTGTAACTGATGATCTTCAAGTGGTCATCTGTGCATTCACACCACCTGCCCATCCTTCCCCTCTGCTGCCAGGCTTTAATTCTGTCTTCTCTAGTCTGGTTTGCAGTGGTCAGAAGGAACTGGTGGGATGTCCACGCACTGCTCCCCTGGGCATGTGCAATGGGGCCTCCGCGCATGCCTGGAGCTGCTGGGTGCTAAAATCCATTGAAAGCTTTCTACGACACCGATGGTTTACTGTGCCTGTTTTTCTCATTTCTTAACAGATTCAACCACACACACCTCACCATGTGTGCCCATATTCCTCCCTCCCCGAGCAGCCTCATGCCTTCCCTCCCTTGTACCAGTTGCTCGTGGGCTGGATAAGAGCCCTAGATGGGCTGGTTCCTGCCCCCAGGCCATATGTTAGACACCTCTGCTTTAGTCGATTCATGTCTTTCACCTTGTTTTTATTGCCAAAGGTTTTCTGTTCTTGTTCCAATACCTTTATTTTATCTGGTATTTTCTTTATGGAATCTTGTTTTTCTATTTTCTTTCTTGCAGCTATTACCAATAAGGTTCCCCTAATACAAGCCTTACTGCCTCCCATATTGTTGATGCTGTGATTTCATAAGTATTGTTAGTACCGAAGTCTGCGTGTGTGTGTAATCTTTCTTGCATTGCTGTTTGACTTCGTCTTGTAGTAAGAGTATATCATTTAATCACCACCTCCTTTTTTTCTTGCTCCCACTTTTCCCATTGTGGTCCCCTAGAGTCTTGGGTAAAATCTCCGCTTTCCCCACTTTTGTACTTGGATATCCAGGACATGTCAGTTCTTGAATATGATTAATGTCTGTCCAAAAAGTACATAAAGTCTCTGTCATCTGAGTGAAGGGTTCACCAAACATCTTCCATTTCTATCATTGCCATGCATTTGAATACATTCTTTGGGAGTTTTCTGCCAACATTTTTAGATCTGTCTTTTTTAGGATCAAGGATGCCATTCATATCTCTGAAGATCAGAATTTCACCTTCGTAGAAGTCTAATAGTGTTTGGTAGAATTTTTCACATAATTCATCCGTATTTTTCCTTTGGTGCATGTATTGGTGTCACTGTTCAAATTTGCCCTTCTGGTAGTCGGAACTTCAGAAGAAGATATCTTCCATTTTGGTCCTTTAAATCTTCAGGGAGTTCTAGGCTTTGATTATTAATATATATTGCTATGCCTTTTTTCTTAGTTTGCACAGAGGCACTGTGACTTTACCCAATCTTCTACAGCTTAATAAATGTTCTTGATTTTTCTTGATGTGAGTTTCTTGGACACATAAGATATCTTCTCTGAATTTCTTCAATTGATTAAAAGTGTTTAATTGTTTAGATGGAAAATTTAATCCATTCAGATTCACAGAGATTATTTTGAACTCATTCATTTCCCCCCCTTTTTTTTCTTGTCTTTTTTTCTTTGTCTCTCCTTCCTATTCTTTGAGTGAGGGCCCAGGGTAATCTGATCATGAGCTTTGATTTGCTGTCAATTCTTGCAGGAGTTCTGCTGCCTATTCTGGTGTTGTTATTGTTTTCTTACCTTTGTCAGGAATATTTCTAAAGCAGAAGAAATTTTTCAGTTATATTTATATTCTTCTGTTGGAGCACTTGTTTCAGACTTCCAAATTCTTTCCTTTTTAAAATTGTATCTGGCAGAAAAATTTAAAATATTTGTGTTTCTTGTCCTTCAATTTTAAATGGTTGTTTCCTGTGTTGTAATAAAATGGTATCTTTTGATTTTTTTATGAGTGACCAATATATGTCTTGGTAAGTTATTTCAATTTGTGTATCTTGAATTAATTTAAATATTTGTTCAGTTTCTGGGAAATCACCTTGTACTTCCACATAATCTTGTATTAATTTTCAGAATCCTTTAAATCTTGGTCATGAAGGGATTCTGGGATACCATAGAATCGCAGATTGTTGCTTCAAAGTTTCACTTTTAAAACTTCAATTCTTTGATTTGCTTCTTTCAAAGAATTTTCTTGATGTTGTTGTACAGCTTTGTCTTGTTTTCCTTCAAATTCTTTTTATTTTGTCTTAATTTCTTGGATTTCTTGGATTTCTTGAATTTTTTGGCTTGTTCCTTGCAGTCCAGATGAAATCTCAGTCCTTACTTTTATGTGTCTTCTTTGATATCTTGTTGGAGCTGAGTAAGCAAACCTCTATTCTCTTGTTTGAGTTCAGTTGCCAAGGTTTTGATTTGTTGAGAGAGGGATTTCTTTAACTTCTCAGTAATCATAGTAATGTCTTCTTTGAGCTAATTTTTCTTTTGGTTGATCTTGTTCCAGCTGCCATTTTTCTCAATTTTGCTAATTTCCTTCTGCGCTGGAGCTCTCTCTATAGTCTTTCCATACTTTCACATGATCAGGGCAGTATAATCTTGAGCAATCTTAAACAGTCTTAAACAATATGAACATATGACTAGAGAAATTGATAATTTGTTTAAACTTTCTTGTTCAATTTTTATAAACAGCCACTACAAATTATTGATTATTAATATTTTGTATAAATACTAAAATTGATATTCATTATTGCTATAGTTTATATAACAATTACATATATAACAAGAAAAACGATTTATATTTTATAGACAGTGCACAGTTTTCAAAATATATTTTCAAAATGTATTTGACTAAAAATATTTTATTCTTTGTATTCATTCAGTTTACCCCTTTTCTTCAACCAATAGATAGTAATAGTAAAAGTTTTTTAGTTAAATTTCTGAGCAATTAAAAATGATTTTTAAAATAAAAGTTACAGCTTTGACTAAAAACTGCAGTTTAATGGTCAGTTACAATCTTACCAATTTCAATCTTATCCAGCAGATGGCAGCAAAAGCTTAATTATTTTGCCAATTAGATGCTATATTCACTGAGAAGAGAAAAAATATAAAATATTTCAAATGTTGTAATTCAAGGAGTGATCAGTATGGAAAAGCCTTTTTAGTCAATACTTATCTTGTTTCTTTTGGCAGTATTGGATTCTTGCTGGTAAAATAGAGTCCCGTTATAATCCAATTAAGTGAATGCAGTCTTTTAAAATCCAGCTTGGTATTGAGAAGAAAAAGCAAAGAAGTAATGTAGAGCCCAAATAATAAATAATAAAAAGGTGGAAAAGATTTATTCCATCTTGGAGAGAAGTAGTAAAGTAAGGGAAAACTGCAAAGCCCAAAGACAAAACAAAGCAGACACAGAGTAATAGCAGTCTTCCAAAAATAGTGTCACAGTGTTTTAGATTCCCACAATTAGCCACTGCCAGGAAAAGAAGAAGAAAAAAGGGCTGCTTGTCTCTGATCATAGTTTATTTTCAGTCAGTTATATCCAGTTAGGTTCTTTGTAATGCCAGAAGTTTGCTGATTTTACTTAGTCCAATTAAGTCAAATTAGGGGTGGACATGAGTACCGCAAAAGAAAAGAAATATTATCTTTAGGTAACAAATCTTACTGGCAGTCTCCAGTATTGCCAAGAAAATAAAATAGCAGGGATATAAAGTTTCAGTTCTTGATAGAAGTCAATAGCTAGAGCTTTAAAGTGATGCTTTAAGTAAGTTCCATTAGATAATTATTTATAAAAATTAATCTGGCAGGTAGACTTACTTGGTATTAAGCCAGCAATTCTCTGCACTCGCTTGATAGTAGCCATAGTACAGGAGATGGAAGATGTTGAAATCCACTAATTAAAGGTGACCCAAAATCCTACGACCTTCTATGGACGGTTCCCTGGAGCCCCCCCCCCCCCCCCCTAATTGCAAAGGGTCTGGGGTTGTTTTCCAACCCTGCCTGGCTTTTAAGCCCTTGGTGCAGACAAAGCAGGAGAGCACCTAGCAAAGTAATGCTCTCAGTCAGACGCCATTTGCCTTCTCATTTTTTTTTCCTTTCCAACCCTACAAGCTCACTAATACGAGATCTTGGTATGAAAGAAAATTTCTAGATATCTTTTTCTGAATCAAGTGTTAAAAGGACTGATACACATTTAGCCATGCCCAATGTAATTTTCAGATCATTATTTCTGAGTAAGAAGAAAACAGTTTCTGGAAAGTAAGGGGGGCAAGTGAATAGGGGCATAAAATAGTAATTCCTGAGAGTCACAAATAAAGGACACCTGATCAAATTATGAAATGCTGTGTTGATCATTTGGAGCCCTCAGGGGCTGATTCTGTCAGAATATACCTGGCCAACAAACTTGCCCTGTAAAACCATGGAAGAAATGAAGTTTAGCCTAGCAAACAAAAATGCCATATAAAATGGTGGGACTGAAAAATAATAAAAATAAGAGGCTAATACATTAGAGGAGGAGATATCATAAAATGAAGAAGAAACATGGTGGCCTCTCACTAAAGTACTGTGAAGGTCAGTCTCTAAGGTCATGTTCATACGGCTCTTTTGAGTCGTGCCAGGCATGATTGCCTGGTGGATTTAAGGTCCAGATAACAACATCTGGGAAACGTGCCGCTTCCGTGATTAGCTCGTCGATCCCTGTCGGGGATCCATACTTAAAAGATAGTGGTGAAAGTCTGGTCCTAAGTTGGCTGATGAGCCAATGGTGGACTTTCCCTTGTTAGTTGTTCCACCAGCATGCAATCAGACCATAGGGATGGTCTCCAGACTATCCTGAACAGCCGCCATTTTAAAAAGTCTTAGCAATGCACGCATAACCACTTAAACATGCGACGTCTCCAGAGCTCTGCTCAAATGATCCAAACAATTTATGTTTCTGACAGTCCTGTGAACTTTATCAACGTTGTTAACTGAAATGGTACCTAGAGGACGGTACCACTGGTGGTGCTTTTACCATTTTAGTCCACGCATGCATGGAAAAACAAGTAGATGGTGAGGCACATATGTGCATGCGCAAACAGGGTTTAAAAAAAAAAAAAAAAAAAAAAGCCGACCGCACGGCTTCTTATGGTGGATGCCATCTAGACAATCCACTGCAGAGTCACGTGCAGTAAAGCAATTCATGGGAGAGCTGTCTGCTCATGCAACACTGAATCAAAGGATCTAGATCAAATTACAGCCAGACCAATGGTGGGATTAGCTGACCGTCTGGACACACCCTAAAATATGTTTCCTAATCAAAATAAAAGAACACATTTTCCCCAAGCCAATATATTTTTGGGAATCATGCCAATTTATAGTAGTTTACTTTCCACTGTTTTCAGCCAAGTGGATTTGAAAGAATCTCAAGACAACACTGAGCAGTGATGATGGCAAAAAAGTAATATTTCTCTGCCACCACTGCATTTGCTTGTAATCATCCAGCTGAAATGTTCTGTGTGGTTTGGGGACTTTTGCATCATAGTCCAAGGATTTGTACTCTGACCGCACTTAATTTGAGACAAAACCACTCAGATCCATGCTGGGTTAGATGCCAGTATGGATGCATGTCCAGATGATGTACCTATAGCATCTGCTTGTTTGATTTACAGAGATACTTTTCAGCTCATGGATCCCAAGGATGTGGTCAATATCTTTGGAGAGGTATGCCAGTGTTCTCTCTAAGCTGTGCACATGAGCAGCTACTCATTATCACAGGAAGCCCTGCTCAGCAGCAAGCTGGAACTGTGAAGATCTTGCACTGTCCATTGTCTCTTTTAAGTTTACAGCAGTTATATTCTGCTCAGAATATGAACTGCTCCACTCAGCAGGGGGAAAAGATTAGAGGGAACATGGGTGTGACCTGGGTTCTCAACCCTTGCACTTCCTTGCTGCAGAGAGGGACTGGCCAAGTTAGTAAGGGGAGAGGTAAATGTTTTCTTGATCAGGGGTCCTTTCGAGCAGGAGCTCGGGGGAGCTCAGCTCTGGGAGTTGGTGCCAGCCCCCCCCCCCATGGGGGAATGCCTGCTTGTGTCATGGCTGCAGCAAAATGACCCCATCCCCTGGAAAGGTCCTTGTTCCTCCAACCAGCCTTCTGGAGGCTTCAGCCATCACTGAAGCTATCGTCCCAGAATAGTGGTATTTCTGAGGCTTGGATTAGTAGCTGTCCCCCCTCTGCCAGCTCTTTCTTTCTTTCTTTCTTTCTTTCTTTCTTCCTTCCTTCCTTCCTTCCTTCCTTCCTTCCTTCCTTCCTTCCTTCCTTCCTTCCTTCCTTCTGACATACTTCTGGTGATGTCAATGGTTTAGCATATGCAAATGAGTTATGCTAATGAGTTATGCTAATAAGCTCCTGCACCTCTTTTTCTATGAAATGACTCCTGATCTTGATAGTGGGATGTGCTTCCCGTGCTCAAGGAGGCTGTGATTAGACCTGTTCTGGGAAAGCAACCCATCCCTGAGCCCTACTATGTTGGAAAATTTCTGGCCAATCTCCAGTCTTCCATTCTTGGGCAGTCTTCCATTCTTGCTAAAATGGCTTGTTGTTGCTCAGCTCCAGGGGTTCTCAAAAGAGACTGATTTTCTGGTCCCATTTCAGTCTGGCTTCAGGCCAGGCTTTGTAACAGAGACTGCTTTGCTCGCCTTGGTTGATGACCTTTATTGAGAATTAGCTGGGGAATGGGAACATGCTAGTTCTGCTGCGTCTCCCAGTTCCTTTTCCAACACTCTAATCCATCTACCACACTGACAGCACAATCTGTAGTAATCCTGCAGAATGATATCTTTCCAATTCAGAATTAAGAAAAGTTCTCAAATTTCTATTTTCTAACAAAGGTTCTGAACCAGATTTGTATTTGCTTAGGTATTGTCAGGAATGATAGCTCTTACTACACTATTGCAAAGGTTAAGCTTAGCTAAGATGTGTGGTGATAGAAACCTGGCATCTACCTTTTGTAACAGCTGGTGGATGCTGGCAAGCTTCCTCTTGGACTGTTAATAGCATTTAAATGCATGATAATTCTCCTGCCTGCTGCCATGCCTTTGCCTCTTTGGTGCTAAATGGGAACTTGGGAAAGATTTTTTTTGGAATTGAGATAAGAATGGAATAATCATCTGAAAACAGCAAAGAGCAGATAGAGAAGGGAGGCTTAGGAAAGGAAAGCAAGAGCATGGTCAAGACATTTGGCCAGGGTAGCTGAAATGCAGCTCATGAGTCATTTGCAGCTCCCGCTCAGCATACCATTTCTGTCCTTTCTTCTGACCTTTGGCAAATGAGATCTGGAAAAAAGAGGAACAAAGGTAGCATGTGGTCATACTAAACATGGAATTGTAGATGAGAGCTGGGAAGGGATAAGTGAGATGAAGGAAATGTTATGGCTGTGCACACCTGTTGAGACCATGTGGTTCTGAAGGAACAAAAATCACTCCTGAAACTTAACAGTGAACTAGAAAGTGAACAGTAAGTAAGAAAGGAAAAGACAAGATCAGAACATTAGAGATCAGAAGACTGTTATGCAATCAGGCCCCCACTTTTCTAGTAGATGTTTGCTGATGTAAAGTTGGATCATCATCAGAACTTCCAAAAATGGAGCAAGTTTGCAGGAAAGATTTTTGCTGCCTTTGATACTTCTGTAAAACTGCTACTTGGAGTCAGAGGACCGTTCAGAACAACGTGGTGTTTAACATGGAGGTAGGGTTGCCAACCAAGGACAACCCTGGAAGCTTTTGGGGCGGAGCAAGGTATATGAAATTGCATGATGCCACAATGTCACTTCCAGTCACATAGCCAAAAATGATTTCACACATAGCCATGACTCTTTAGCAATCCTCCTAAACTCTGTGGTTTTAAAGTCTGGGGGGATTGTTAGAACTCCGTGGTGATGCTTGACCGGCAGTGATGCTGCAATGGCACTTTTCACCACTATTTTCTCCTGCTGCTGCACCAGGCAGCAGCAGGGGACTGGAGAGAAGGTGCAGAAGTAAGGCTGTAGCAAGAAGGGAGTTAGCTAAAGTCCACCCCTCTTTCAGTCTAGCCAGAGAGGAGCACCTTTCATGAACAGAACAAAAGGTTACATAAGAGTGCATGTATGGGGGCAGGATTCTGGCCAATTCTTTTCCCTTGCTGCAGTTCAATGCCATGTGACATATTTGATTAGATTCAACTTGGCAAAGTGTAGTGCATTCTGTGATGGACAGGAGGTTGTCCTGCCCCTGATGAGAAGGATAGCCACTCAAGTCAAGCCTATGGGAGTACTACTCCAGCCTCCAATCACATTTGAATGAGGGAAACACAGCAGGAGTTCAGTTCAGTTCTGCCTCAGGGAGAGAGCAATGAGAGGTCGGGCTCAGGAAAGGAGCAGAGTGAAGGTTAGATCTGCTTAGTAGTGTGGCAGAGTGGTTTGGCCCTACTTTTGGCAGAGAATAAAGTACCCTGTTGTTAGGCCTGTCTCTGGCAATGAGCAGACCCTGTGCCATTGAGTCTGACTCTTGGGAAAGGGCAGGCTGATGTGGGTGGGATCCTTTGTGTGTGTTAGGATATAACCTAGTGGCTTATT
Organism: Lepidodactylus listeri; assembly: GCA_029233225.1. Taxonomy (NCBI): domain Eukaryota; kingdom Metazoa; phylum Chordata; class Lepidosauria; order Squamata; family Gekkonidae; genus Lepidodactylus; species Lepidodactylus listeri. The sequence goes on along the minus strand of JARCFY010000010.1, from coordinate 51,015,716 downwards.
GGTAAAAGCCTGTTTATGCTTGAAAGTATTAAAGAAAATTGAAACTACTCTCTATATTAACGTGTCTCACCCAGGTTTCTTTGTTGTCTATCGGGAGCCCTATGCTGATGATCTGTTTCTGGAAGGCAATCAGTAAATAAAAAAAAATTACACCACAGTGCACCACAAAATTTACCTCACAGCAGTGAACCCAAAACCTATACACTCACTACCTTTAGAACTTCTGTTATCTGAGGGGAAGTTTTATAGTTTAAAATAAACCTGGTTCCCCCCAAATCATAGGAGGCTGTGTGAGACCCCTCTGTTGATAGAAATAGCTTAGTCACACATTCCTCCAGGGGTCCCCAACATTGTTCAGACTGTTCTTTGTTGCTACTTTAGGAATTTTGTGACTGAGTACAACAGTTTCTGCATCTATCTTTGATAAAAGATATAATAATATTATAAAACCTAATTCTCCCATCATGCATAGAGCTAGCATCTCCACTTCCTTTATCTCTAACTGCTGTCACATTTTTCAAAACCTTCAGTTAATCTTAATTTCACCTTTTGAAAGAAATTGGTTAACACACCATACAAACAGAAGTCCCTTCCATTTTGTACAGCCAAGATATTTGAAAAAGTGCAATAAATATTTGTGTAGGGAGTTACTTTCCACTTGTGACCCAGTGGTGGCTATGAACTAAAAAAGGTCTCTGCCCTCAGCAAAAAAGTACAATACCAGTCTGTTATCCCTTTGAAGCCTAAACACTGTGACCTTGTGCTGGATTTTAGGCCTGTTGAAATGCACAGAGGCAATAAAATACTTTGCAACTTGTTGTTTCAGTTCACCATCATTCTATAACGGCTAGTTTCAGTTCCTGTTTCTTGGCAGATGGATAGAAGCTAAATGAGCAAATGAACTGCAACGGCTAAGCCTTTCGAGATGCTTGCTCTTTTGGCAGATGCCCTAATGCTCAGTCAAACAGCAGTTATCATGAACCGAGGAAAGGGCATGATCCAAGAAGCATAAAGATTCACAACTGCAAACAAGGGTAAGAAAGGCTCAGAAATGGTCGACTAAAATAACACTTTGGGTATTTTGTGTCTAATTTGGAGACTTTTTTTTTTAAGTGGGACAGTTTTGTTGCCATGCATCCAGTCAGTAAACAACAGCATTATTTCTGCTAGGGTTGCCAGCCTCCAGGTGGGGCCTGGAGATAGCCTGCTTTTACAACTGATCTCCAGCTGACAGAGATCACCTCCCCCTAGAGAAAATGGCTGCTTCGAAGGGTACCATGCTAAGGCCCCTCCTCTCCCCTCCCCAAACCCCAGTCTTTCCTGGATCCACCCCCAAAATCTCCAGATATTTTCCAACCCAGACCTGGCAACCCTAATTTCTGCTGATGAGTCTCATAAAACAGTTCAAAGTAGAAGGAGACTAAAAACAATGCTAAAAGTTCAACTCCTTAATTCAAATTCAGGTAAAAAGAAACATTTTCAGTTGGCACCTATTCTCTTTTAGGTGAAGGCAAGCACACAAAAAGCAGGGCTTGTGTGATCTTAGCTGACAGGCTGGGTGCTATGGGAAGAGGCAGACCTTCAAGCAACCTGGGCCCAAGCCTAAAAGGGAAGAACCAGCACTTAGAAACAGGCAGGCATCCTGTGCAGATCTTATCCAACCCCTAACAGTAGCCTGGCTGCTGCATTTTTTTATCTTCCAGAAAATTTCAAAAGTAGTCCTGTGTAGAGCTCATTACAGTAATTTAACCTAGATTGAGCCAGACAAGCATTACTGCAGCAGAAGTCACAGAAAGAATCTTTGGCTGAGGACAGACTGGGAAAATGAAGCTCAAAGGAAGCGGGGCAAAAAGCCCCTGGCAGTGTTGTCCCGGGGCTTTCAGTTTGCACTGCAGAGATCGCTGCGGGACCATACTGAGGAGAAGGCGGAATGGAGCGTTCACACTGTGGGGCGGCCCCTGGTGGCCACGCTGCAGTGGCACGTGGCTTTGGTCCGTTTTGCCTACCTGCGCATGGGTGCAGCATCTGGAACAGCGAGCTCACATTACCGGCACCGCTTAATGCGTGGCTTATTTGCGTCCACACTACCACTGACTACCAGGAAGCGGGATGAAGGTGCACACAGACGGCTTGACACTGGTTTCCAGGGGTATCAGTTTGAAGCGCTATGAAACCACTTCAGGACAGGGTGAGTATGGGAAGGCAACACTAGACAGCTGCAGCTGTCTGAATGGGCTCTCTTCATCCGCTTCAGAAGCGAACCTATAGTGGGCCAAAATGCCAGTCTGTCCTCGGCCTTTGTTTCCTTCTCCTTTTTTGCAGCCAATTCTGTCCCCTCACATTTTTCTTTTGAAGGACTGAGAACCCTTTGGAGTAGTATGGGATTGCTGTGGGACTGGAACACTGTGGCTCAGTGGTAGAGTATCTGCTTAGCATGCAATAGGTCCCAGGTTCAATCCCCCCTATCTCCAGTTTAAAAATCTGTCAGTAGGTGATGTGAAAGTCCTCTGCCTGAGAGCTTGGGGAGCCACTACATGTCTGACTAGACAATACTAACTTTGACGGACCAAGAGTCTGATTCAGTATTAGGCAGTTTCATGTGTTCATGTGTTGCTGTATGCCCACTAGGGAGAATTTCTGCCCCCAGAGGACCCTTCCTGCGAGAAATGGGGTGGCAGACACCAGCTTCCCAATGTGCAGATGTCACTTCTGGCACAACTGGACATGGCATCAGTGTGTCATCAGGACACTCTAGCAAGTAGTCAAAACGCTATGATTATATAGAGTTCATTACATCACTGGTGAGAGTGCAGTTCAGGAAGTGAGTCTTGTGTTGGCAGCTTTGCATGGGATGCAGTGTAGGGGGCTGCAGTGGGAAGTAAAGCGGCAGACTATAAAATACTTTCAAGCACCAAATATGGCTGTGTGTCGACAATAAAATAAGAGTCAATGCTGATGACCAAATACATAATTTATTTCAAGTTCTTTGTATTTATTTATGGTTTCAATTTATAGTTTGTATACTTTGTACTTAAAGCAATTTAAATAAAAATAAAAAAATACTGTGCCTACCCATCAAATACTGTCTAACACTGAAATCAAATGCCACAATTAAGTATCAAACAATATTTGTCAGAAGCTAATCTATCAAACATTCACAGAATACTTGGTAAACATATGGAGAATATAAGCAAACAATTTGGGGGTAATTTTTTTGGAGAGAAAATTCATTTTAGCAGTGTGAGACAAAAGTCAAGGGATGAATGATATGAATACAGTTGTTCCTGTTTTAGTCTCACAAAAATGTAATGCCTCTCAATACCCATGCAAGAGGTGATATGAAACTGCAAAAGTCTTATCGATAAAAGTTTATTAAGATTCTAACATTTTATTGTACTTACATAGTTGGGTAAAAAAATGAATAATTTATACTTGTTGGGAGTAATCTAGATATTCATCCCATTACGGTCCAAAACCAGACATCACTGAAAACTTCTAAAAACACAGTTTATTATTGGTAAGAAAACAGCAACTTTAGATAACATAAGAATGTTTTCAACAACATCATAGTTTCCCCACTGCATCCCTTATCCAGAGGAGACTTTCAACACAATTAATTTTGTCTCTATGTGTAGAAAATGTTCAGTGATTGATATGGAAGATGATAGTTATTAGAATGTGCAATTCTTTTTCTATCACACTGTTTCCTCACTGGATTAATTCTGTTTTGGGAACAACGCACTATTAACAGTCACCAAGCAATACAGCTTTATACTGCCATCTACTGGTATTTTGTGTATAAAGGCTTTAAAAATACAAAACGGAACAATCCAAATTCTTTGACTAGAAAAGGCCCGTTAGTTCACAGTATGAGAAGAAATGGGGAAAATGTAATATGGCCATTCAATTGCAATATATGAAAATGCCCAGAGTATAGTCTTCTCATTAAAGATGGCCAATTTATGTGTAATGCTTAAGTATGAGTTACTTTTTCTTGTGACAACTTTCCATGTCCTTAAACACATTTGCAGTTAGTTTTTTCTCTCTTTCTCTTCTAATTTCAGTTGTTTGGAATATTTTTGGGATTTAACCAGATTTACATATAAATGATTTCATGGTCACTGATAACATTGCAGTAATTTCAGTTTGGAAGCAGTTTACCCTAGTCCTCCAAGGCCATAAATTCTAGTAGATAGAATATCTTCATGGGGCATAAGCTTTCCTCTTGACTAACTCTTTTCATTTGAAGGCAAATTTAATAGCTTTTGGCATTCTGGTATATAAACCAGTGGCTTCCTTCCAACCCCTGCCGTGGTATTCTTGAAAGGATACCTAGGACAGAAATGAGAGCAAATTCTTGATGTTCTTGATGTTCTTTAATTCATTAATCAAGGACCTGTTCACACATTAAGAAGCAGCAAATCTATATTTGCCACACACTTCTTAAAACATTAGAGAACTACACTATGGCTGCTAACTCTGTGTTGGGAAATTCCTGGAGATTTGGGGAACCTCAGTGACGTATAATGCCATAATCTACCTTCCAAAGCAGCAATTTCCTCCAGGGGAACTAATTTCTGTTGTCTGGAGAGCAGCGGTAATTCCAGAAGAACCATAGCTCCCCCCTCCCTGAAGTTGGCAACCCTATCTGTGGTCTAACCTAGTTTCCTTACAAGTGTATCTCTGAATCATGAACATGTTTACAAGCCAATTGTTAGGTCCTAATGGCAACTGTGCACGTGGTCAGAGAAAGGCACGTGGCCTGGCTGGCTACCGGAGCTTCGCTTCGGGAGACAACAGCCCGGCTGGATTGTAAATTAGACCAAGCGGCCACCCAGGTTCCATCAGGTGACTCATGGTTAATCCTATCAGGAAGTTTGGGCGTAATCTTATCAGGGTAATCCTATCGGGGAGTAATCTTACCAGGGTAATCCTATCAGGGAGTGGGTGTAATCTTATTGGGGTAATCCTATCAGGGAATTTGGGCAAGGCCGGGGTGCGGTTTAGACACGTATTTAAGCAGACCCCGAGCCCCGTTCAGCAGCCTGGAATTGTACCATCAATAAATTTATGAGCTGATTTCACGGCAACGTGTCTCTTGGCTCAGTACTTTATACCAATGTTCATTGAACTCACATATTATATTTGCACATACCTATGTAAAATATTTTATGAGTTTTCCTTAAAAATACTGCAGCTAACAAGGTGGGCTCTGTCTCTTGGAAGCTTCTGCTATAATAAATTTGTTATTTTTAAAGATGTCGGGATATTCTGTTACTTCAGCTGCAGTAGACTAAATACAGTGGCCCTGCTGAATGTTTTCCCTTAAAAATGTAATGTATAAAGCAGCCCGAAATAAGGACATAAATATCCAGTACAGAAATATAACTCTTCACTCATGTTTATACTTTTTGTGGAGAGAAAACCACAGCTAGTCATGCTGGAATTAGCTCTGAGCCATCCCCGCCTTCCATTTTTAAGATGCTGGTAGCTGAATGTGCTCTACAGGCTGGAAAGTTAAAGTTAGTGGGAATTGTACATACAATGCTCATAAAGAACAGGGATGAAATTAAACATTGAATCTCTGTGGCATTATTTGACAGCACAGATCAGACAGGCAAAGAAAAATCTTATACTCACTGATAACTCCGTCACTCAAACCAGTCCCTAAAGAACAGAGGCTGCTGTGTATGCCATCAACAAAGCATCATGGTGTAAAATGCTTCAACTAAAACAGAACTCATTCTTCTCTTTGCTTTTTAAAATACATTTCAAACTCCCATTATCTCTGGTTTACTATGCATAAAACTCCCCTCTGCGCCTGTAGTGTATTTTAACTCCATTTGGAAATTCTGGCAAATTTCCAGCTCTAGATTCATGTGGGTAGCTGTGTTTGGTCTGAAGCAATAGAACAAAGTTTGAGTCCAGTGCACACGAAAGCTTATGCCAAGAATTAAACTTTGTTAGTCTTAAGGGTGCCAATGGACTCAAACTTTGTTCTATTTTCATTTCTATTTAAGGTTAACTTTTTTTTAGCTTTTTAAACTGTGCTGCTTTAGATGAATCAATTATCTGGTTGCTTAAAATCTTAAAGGTGGGATATCCCTGATTTCTCAAGTGGATTCTCCCTCTGTGCAGAGTTTAGTTTTATTCCCTTTTAATTCTGTAGTTTGCTGGAAAACATATGCCTCAACAGAGTTTACTAAGGCTGATTTTACATGTGACTTTCCCGCTGGAATCATTCTAGTTCCAAAAAAACCTGCCCATACTTCTGTGTGGTGTGAAACCGTGCTGCCACTGAAATGTCCATATCTACTAATTGCCCTCCTGTGGTCAAGGTAGTATAATACCGGCTTCATTCTGCTTTAAACAATTGTAGTTTCTTAGTGCACTTAGACCCCCTGGAGTGAAATTTCACACCACTGTGAAATCAGCACAGGAAAAGACAGCAGTCAAATTACTTTAGAGGGGAGGTGTAAAATGACCCTACATCTCCACACAGTATTGCTTCCGGGAGAGCTCTTCGCTATGTGCAGAGGGGGCAGTGTCCATCCTGAAGAGCAATTCCACATAAAGCAGAAGTATTCTTTCTAAGGGCTCTCAGGCTTCTGCAGAGTCACAGGGAGCTTGTCCTAGCTATTCATATCTAAATGTTCCAGACTGTGCCTGATTTCTCATGATAGCTTTGTCAGTCAGGCAGTGATTTGATAAGCATGTCACTCTAATGGATTCCATTGTTAAGACTGTGCTGATTGTATTGTTTGCTGCCTTGGCTCCTAGATATGTAGAAGAAAAGCCAGGGATATCAGTGTTTGAAATAAATAAATAGAAAGCCACCAGTAGAAAGTATAGTACTGTATAATTAATTGTAAAGCATGCAAGTTGTAGAGAAGTATGTATAGAAGCACCTAGTTGTTTGAATCAGTTAAGTTTGGTTTAAATTTGACAAGGTTCTAGGGAGGGTGAAGTCCACCACTTATAGTCTAGCACTTTCTTAATGTGTTAAATCCTAGAGGAGTGTATTGGGTCCTTTAATTCAGAGTAAGATTTCCCCCCTAAAGAACCTGAAATGTGTGTTTACTAGACCATTTACTCAAGAAGCCATCTTTAGATAAACGAGCCCTGGCTAATTACAGAATTGTTTTAAACCTTCACTTTTCAAGGGAAAAGGTTTTTTTGACTGGGTAGCGGCAGAGCAACTCCAGAAATACTTGGATTACATATCTGCTCTTGAACCTTTTCAGTGTAGCTTCAGGCCTGGATTTGGGAATGAGACAGCTTTAGCTGTACTTACATATGATCTCTTATCTTCGAATGGATAAAAGGACTGCATCTCAATTGTGATAGCTGTGCGCACACAGTGTTTTAGACAGGTGCTTTTAATATATTTTTAATGTATTTTGTGTTTTATTGTTCTAACTTTGTAATTAGATCCAGGTGGGCAGCTGTGTTGGTATGAAGCAGTAGGACAAAGTTTGAGTCCAGTGGCCCCTTTAAGACCAACAAAATTTTATTCAAGGTATGAGCTTTTGTATGCATACACACTTTCTCAGATATGAAGGTTCATACCTTGAATAAAACTTTGATGGTCTTAAAGGTGCCACTGGACTTAAACTTTGTTATCCTGCTTCAGACCAACACAGCTACTCACCTGGATCTAAGTACAAAGTTGAAACAATGAACACAAAATGCATTAAAATATACTGTCTAAAAATACTGTATGAGCTTTTGTGTGCATGCACACTTCCTCAGATACGAAAACTCATACCTTGAATAAAACTTTGTTGGTCTTAGAGGACTCAAACTTTGTTCTGTTGTGTTATATATAAATGATATCTGCCTTGAGTTCTGAATTTGTCAGGAGAAAAGTGGGCATATAAATATTTTATATAAATAAATGTTATTTATATTCAATATACAATTTTATCTCTCTCTCTCTCTCTCTCTGTATGTACACTCACTCACACACACACACACACACACACACACTCCTGTATTAAATATGATATGTATTTCTTGATAAGACCCTTCAGAGTGGCTTGAAAGAATAAACAATACAAACAGTATAGTTACTATAAAATAACAATGAAGTAAATAAAACCCCCAACCCTAAAAGCAGCATGAATTAAAGGTAGAATAGTTACCAGTCTTCAGATTAATGCCTGTGAAAACAAAAATGTTTCCAAATATCCCCTGAAATACGTCATTTGAATATCTCTGGTGAAGGGGCATGACCACAGAAAAGTCCCTATCTCAGATCACCACTTGCCTAACCTCAGATAGCAGGGGCATCTGAAGATTTGCCTCTCCTCCAAATCTCAAAGACCAGAAAGGTTCATTTTATCTGGCAACCAAGAGAAGAAGCACTGATTTCAAAACAGAAGAGAAACAACAAAACACCTAACATCTATCTATATACTAATTCTAGAGGAGCCCCCTCCATGCAGATATCTAAATCTGCACATCGGGGGCACTTGGAGGGCAGAGAGATTTCTCTGCACACTTGGGGGACTCTCCAGGTGTGCAGAAAAATCCTAAAACTTAAAAAAACTTTTGGAGGGATATTTAAATCCCCTGTGCACACACAGGGAATGCTCTGGGAACTGCGGTGGCCCGGCAGCTGAGAGGTGCTGAGGCCTCACTGCCGGTGCTGGGGGGGTGGGGTGGAAATCTGTGGCCCGGTGGCTAAAAGTTGCTCGGGTCTCGCCACCAGTGCTGGGGGGGGGGGGGAATTGGCAGGCCTAAGTGGCTGAGAGCTGCTCAGAGCTCACCACCAGTGCCTGTGGGGGGGAATCAGTGGGCCTGGCGGCTGAGAGCCACTCAGGCCTCACTGCTGCCCATGGGGGGGAGAGAAGCAGCGAGCCTGGAGGCTGAGAGCTGCTCAGGCCTCACCGGTGCCCATGGGGGGTGGAATCAGCAGGCCTGAAAGCTAGGAGCCTTAGGCCTCACTGTTGGTGCAGGGGGGGAGGACTGGTGGGCCCAGGCCTCGGGGTAGGGGGGGAGAAGACTCACCTGCGGCTGCTTCCTCCACTGTGTGGAGCTCCTTCTTCCCCCCTGCGAGTATCATGGGTCCCACTTCTTGTAAAAGGCATATAAAAGGCATGTCATGCTGGCAATGACTCACCTACTCTCCCATTGGCCACTGGGGAAGCTGTCTTGGCATCCTATTGGCCCATTCTGCTGGCTCCTCCATTCTTACACCCTCACTTTTGATGCATTGTACCTTGGGAGTTGTAGTTCTCAGCTGACCTTACTGCAACCATAGCAAAGGGAGTTAGAATTACAACTTCCAAGTTGGGAGTCCTAAGAGGCTGTAGAGCATTAGCAGGGTCAGTTGAAGTTTTAATCAGTTAAATGGTTAAATGGGGGTTGAGGGGAAAGGGAAGGCCTGGACATCTCCCTGAATTACAAATGATCTCCAGACTATAGGGATTAGTCCCCATAGAGAAAATGGTTGCTTTGGAGGGTGAGCTTTATGGCAGTATACCTCTCTGAAGTCCTTCAACAAACCTGGCCCTCCCATAAATATTGTGCCTGGAGACCTCCAGCTATTACAACTGATCTCCAGATGACCAAGATCAGTTCTCCTGGAGAAAATGGCTGCTTTGGGCAGCAGACTCTATAGCATTATATCCTTTTGAGGTCCCTCCCCAGATAAGCCAACCTTCAGGCAGCACCTGGAGATCTCCAGCTATTACAACTGATCTCCAGATGACCAAGAGAGAACGGCTTTTTGGGCAGTGGATTCTATGGCATTAAACCCTGCTGAGTTTCCAACCTCCCAGTGGGCCCTGGAAGTCTTTAGGGAACCACTGCATCCGGCTGCCAACCGATATCACTTGCCCATACACACGTGACCTCAAGATACAGCCTCTGTGGTTTACCATCACAAGTACTTCACAGGGCAAAAAAGACAGCTCGCACCAAGCCACAGCTGGGACACTCACCTGGAGCCTCTTTCTAGAGCCTGTTGTATTTCTTCCCACAACAGGTCTTACTCCTAGTGTATAATATGATGACATCAGATTGGAAACACATTGAATACTGAGTTTGGGCTTCAACAATTTCAATGACAAAGAAGCATAATCCTCCCCTGTTTACAAAACCCATTAAATTTATCTGCTTCTCTTATGCTTTTTATAACATCTCTGCAATTTTTCTTCTAATAGGCTCACTTTCCCCCCTATATATTTAATAAAGCTTGTATAATCACATGCTGAAGTTCATCGATCAGAGAATGCTGGAACATATGCACCTTAGATGGAATCGTTAGCTCAAATATTCTAATAACAGTAATTTGTATTTTAAAATGTCAAGATTTATCTGGGTATGCAAACAAAATAAAAGGCAGCCTCTTGAACTGCAAATCACTTACAAATACAAAGTCCTGCTTTTTGGAGAATGAATCAGAATTACCTGCACATATTTGAAAACATAAGTACCATTCAAGTACATGCTTCTCATTTACAATTTAAAAGCTTTGCAAAGATCAAAGGGATGTGTGTGTTACCTAAAGATTTGTCTTTTAAAACCATACCTGCATACATTTGCATTTTACATAAGTATGAGATTTGGAAGTGTCACAGGGCTGGCACCAAGGCATTAATGCATATGAACTGCTACAGTGCTTATGGATATTTTTGTCATATACAATTAATATCCTGCCATCCACTCGACTTGTTATACTTCAGTTATCCCACTGTGAATGCTATTTTCTATGCTTTATTTTAACAAATAATATTTTGTGTAGGATGTAGGATTGCTAATAGACAGAACTGGGCTACCTAAAGATACATATATCCTGTTCTACACACTTATGGGTACTTTCCCAACATACAAGGCTTTGCTTCTTCCTGAGGTGATTCAGATGGTGATCTTTGTAAGTCATATAGTCTTTACTTTGTAATGGAAAATGGGGGGGGGGGGGGGGGAATCACACTGCTTTCATTCTGCTCCTTCCCTTGAGTTATCTGCAGTGGTTTTCTTTCCAGTCATATAACAAATGTTCTCCTTTTGCACCAGTAGTCCAAGCTTTCTGTGGATCCTGTTTTCCTGCCACAGTTGCCCCAGGTAGTTGCTCACTCCCCAGCATGAGCTGTCCTCTACGCCACTGTGCCCAGTGCTGCCCTAGTGGTATTTGCACTCTTCAGGGTTCAAGTCCAGCTAAGTCCAGATTTCCTAATTGCTGCCCAGCAATACCAACTGTTGCTGTGTACACTTGCCACATCTTCTCAACTCTTTGGAGTTGGTGCAGGCACTAGGAAAGGGTCACACGGCTAAGGGAAACATTGTAAAAAGTGAGGGGGTTACATTTCTTTCTTTTAAAAAAAACAGAAAGAGAACAAAAAGGGGGAAAACCCAAACCCAGCAGCTAAATAAAATAAAAAGAAAGAAAGAAAGATAAAAATATAACAAAAGTGGTGGCAGATCTACACATTTCAATAAAAGGTTTCCAAATATCTAAAAATAACCCCCACACAATTGTCATTTGTATGCCATGCATTCAAATATTGATAAAGTTCTATAGTTCTCCATTTGTGTTGTATTATCTCCCAGTGGCATCAGCTCAGATTTTGCACAATTAATCCAATATCCAGGCAAGTCTCTGAAGGTATTAATCATATTCATTAATGTGGGAAAGGAAGACTGAGATTCCAGAATAAGCACTAAATGATAATCTGCATACGGGATGATTTTAAATTCAAAATAGTTATTTACACAGCCATTAATATTATTATCTTGTCTGATGGCTCAAGCCAGAGGTTCCAGACATAGATAAAAATAAGTGGAGAAAGAGGGCAGCCCTGTCTAGTACTCCTCTCAAGAAAGAATGATGTAGAAAAGGAAAGCCACTTCCATCATCAGTTTTCTTTCAGCTGTTGTCTGCTTGAAAGAAAGGCCCATGTGCTCCTTCAGAGAGAATAAAACTATTTCCAGGAAAGAAATCTGAGTTCAGTAGTACCTTAGAGACTGTGACAGGCTGCAGTTTTTAAGAGGCTTAGAAGTGCTGTACCAAAAACTAAAGGACTGTGGAGGGTTAATTATTCACAGAGCCAGAGACCTTGAGTGAAAGGCTGCTTTAAGCAATCTGATTGGTTAGCATCAGCTGAGCAAAAAATAAAAAGTCTTGAGAGAGCTGGACACTGAGAAGATTCAGATTCCTGTCTCAACTGAGAAGAGATCTGTACTGAGACCATCTGAGACTAGCCCTGACAGAAACAGGGTTTAGTGTTGACAGAGTCAGATTTTTACCTTGACTGAATGCAGTCTGAATTCAGCATCAGCTTAAAACAGTTTGAACACAGACAGAAAACCGGGGGGGGGGGGGTTGGCAAGGAAGTTCGGGTAGTAGAGAAGACTCTCATTAAGGCCAAGGAAAGGGGATAGAACTTCTAGGGAGAGAAGATTCCCTACCCAGTCAAACAGGGAGCGATATCTCTGAGGAGTACAGAATTTCCTGGTCTGGTGTAAATAGAAACTGCCTGTAGAGACCTTAAAAGTCAGTGAAGGGACAGATAAATGAAGGGAAAATCTTGCCTCTGACAAAGGGTGCTTTGACTCTCAGGTGCTACTGGACTTGAATCTGGCTGTTCTACTGTAGATCAACATGACTATCCTTTGAAACTAGCCTCAAGGAAAGAAATGTAATTTACTGCAGCCCTCTTGCTGGGTTGTGTATTATTCTGGAAGGTTCCCCTATCTGAAAGGTTTCCCTATACTTAGGTAGTGATTTTCACAGTGAGGGGACGCAAGAGGCTCCTGGGAGAAAAGAAAGGCAGTAAAAGTTACTTCTGAAAACTTGTTCTGTTTGCAAAAGTTTAGACACAACCCTATATACTTCATGTGTTGTTGTAGTTGATGATGATCAGACACAATTGTAATTCCAAGGGCTGTAGTTCTCTCGCAGCAGGTAATGGAATGGATTTTCAAACTAGATACAATGTCCCCTAACGGTTTAAAACAGGAGTGGGATTTTTCTTGCTTTGTGTGGTACACTTTATGTAGGTTGACTTTTGAATGTTATGTGTAATTGTCTCTTTAATGAGAAGTATTTGAATGTTTATTAGAGACACCTGGAATACTGTTTGGTATATAAGAATGGTGTTTGATTCAGTCTTCATTAAACAAATAACCATTTGGAAGAATGCAGTGACATGAAGTGTTTTACTGTGCAGTAATTTTGGAACTTGTTAAGGTATGTAGTTTTCAGCATTCAGGTTTTTTAAAAAAAAATGTTTAAAAAAGGTTGTGATTGTATGTGTATTTTATAGTTGTTACAGTTCCATCTTGGATAAAGCTTTGGCAAAATGAGTTGCTACAATATCCATTCGCCCCGCCAGCTGGAACTAAATTTGTTGAGCTGCTATACGAACAGAACTTTCAATCTTTAGGTAGAGAGAATTCTACTCATCTGAAGTAACATTGGTGTATGGAGTGGACTTTTGAATTTGCAATTTGCAATTGAATCCTTTGTTCTGTGACTCATGAATTTTGATTTGTCCCTTTTGCACAGTTTATTCATCATTTTAAGATTTGAATTGCAATTGATTTGTATGATATTGCTGATTAAGTATATAATTTGTGACTGTATTATATTTAATGCTTTGAGTACTTTTGGAGGTTTACTTTTACAAAGGATTTCCCCCCCTTTCTTTTTGCATTCACTTCATCTGTGTATCTCACTTTTGTTGCTGTTATCTTGATGATTGGCAGCTGAATGTGTGAACTGACTTTGTGATGGTGCAAGGCCATTTGAAAGTTCTGTGGTGTTAATATCTGCAGTGACCTATTAATGCAAGCAAACTTTCACTTGGGGTTTCATTAATCGAATTATTATCTCATATTTGTGTGGGCCATCTCATAGAAGTAAGGCTATTTACTTTTTCATATACTGCAGAGATATCATAGACATACAACTAAGCAATTTTCTTCTGTTTTGTGGATTTTAAAATTTTTATCATAAAGACACTCACTAAACATAGAAATATTTGGGATTGAGCTGAAACAGATGAATGTCAGGGATCTAAAAGCTTTTTTATATCTTTCACAACCACATTATCAGCCATCCAAGGGTTAATTCATCCAAAGAAGCAAGTGATCATAATGTACAGTCATTCAACTTTAGTTTGAGCTGGCTGCTTATACAGAACAGCCACAGCTGTATCCATAGCAGCAGCATCTTTTAAAAAGAAAAGCCAAATTGAAATAACTGTGCTTGTCTTCTGGTAAGTAGATGGCTCGTGCTAAACTTTCTGGGCTGGATCCAGATAACAAGCAGAATTCCTTCCCAGTATCCTTCCCAGCTCCTATCATCCCACCTCAAATTTGCTCCTAGGGCTTGGGGGACGCTTGGGAACAGCTGCAGCTTGGGGGCTGCAGTTTGAGTGGGAAATCAGTAAAGATCACAGAGCCCTCCTTGTGCAAGAAGGAATGCCTCTTGTTGGTATAAACGCACCTTAGGATCCAGTCCTCTCTGTGTGATCATGTATCAGAGTATTCAGTCAAAGTATTCAGCCAGATGAATAATTTGCCTTATTTCTACCCATAAGAAGCTAGGAGAGCATTGAGAGGAACTCATACTTCTTCATGGTAACTTTCCTTCCTAAGGGAAATTGTCCTCCTTTTTAAAGAAATGGGTATATGTGTGTCTGCATATTCCACATTCTTAATATTGTAGAAATAAATGTATATGCTTAAATAAGTTTCTACTCCGTTGAGAAGGAGCCCCCATAGAGTTCTCATAGAAACCTCCCCCCCCAACCCCCCCGTCCTATTTTGTAGGCTTTCCCCTTTATCTAAATGCAACCATAATTTTAGGCTGCATACACTGGAGACTACCTACAGGAGATCCTCAGGGATACCATGCCTCAGAATGACAGCTCAGCCAAATAATCACAAATAGCCTGCCTCTCTCGGATGTGTTATTGCTGCTGCCAGGGTAGGCTTTCTCAGAGACGAAGGATAAAAACACTAAAGCAGCAGTCCTATTCATACTTAGGGGGCACGTATAAAGCTTTTTTTTCAGAGGAAAATTGGGCTTGGGCTGCGAGGGTGCATAACAGCACAAATCAAAATCACAGATTCACTGTAACATGTAGGAAAGTTGATTTATGGCCATCAGTAGATTCAGAAACCCAGTCTAGTTTGTTTTGTGCAGTCAAAAAAAATTAAAACTGTGCTTTGAATGATGCAGGAGTGAGTAGGTGGGAAAACCTATATTACTCCCATGAGGGCAGATGTACATGAATTAAAGGAACTGAAAGCTGTGCTGCACTGTACAGGCTCCAATTCCAGATTTTTTAGAAAAGAAATTCTCCTAGTTAAACTGGAATTTAAAAGAAGTGAAGGACAGGACAGTGAGAACCCTTGGAACCATAGCCGTCAACTTCAGGGGGGCTGGGGAGCTGGAGCCACCCCCCCCCCAAACTTTTCCAGGACATGCTTAGCCTCCCCCAGAGACAATGGCCTGTAATGTCTCTGACCCAACCCCAGCTCCCCCCGGAAAATTGGAAAGTCTATGTCCTTGCTTGGAACAATAACAGAATGGAAAAGACAAATCTGCTCATCACTAATATTAAATCAAAGAACATTACAGTATAACTAACCAAATATAGGATATCCCCAAGGCAATGATCATCAAGAGCTTCTATAAAGCACTAATGTCCAAATGTTCAGATTTCCTTTTAGTCATATATTGATCCAATTCCAGATGTATCAGGCATGGACATTGTTTTGTCCTATTTGTAATTACTTTAGGTGGCTAGCACATATCACCTGTTTATGTAGAACTATTATTTCACCCTCTATTTTTAAATCTCCATACTCGAACAAAGGTTGGACCACTGACCTTTGCTGGTTCAAATCTGTGTGGATTTCTTGTTTCATGTTGCAGTCCAGTAGAGCCTGACCTTTTAAAATGAATAAACACGTAGGGTTGGATTTAGACTAAATTTTCTGTTAACTAAAGTGTGTGTGTTTATGTGGGAGGGTGTCAACGATTCCTTCGCCCACTCTAGACCTCTGAGTTGGCCCTCATGCTGTTATAAAAGGGGCCATCTCCCAGGAGTGACATATCAGAGAGCTTAGTGGGCTGTAGCTGGGGCCTTACATTTGCAGAAACTAAACTTTGGATCGAACCTGTAATATTGGCATTAAGAAACAAAGAGATGCAGAAAGTAGATTAGTGAAACCTCTTAATAAAGATCCAGAAGATGTTCATGTAGCTTTCTCACGCTGAAAATCCAAGTACCAATCATTATGTACTTTTATTTGTATTGAAATTTTTATTAATAGATAATCCTATTACCAGGTTAGACATCTCTTTTTTATACAGTGGAGGAATAGGAATTGTGCATGTGATGATTTTGGGCTTAATTCCATGGAAGTGAGAGTCTAAATAGATATTCTAGAAGGGGAATGCTTCCAGCCATCTGTCGTTACTCATTTTATTCTATCCTATTGAGGCCACAGGACTCCCCCTCACAGGGGACTTCTGTTTTGGACCTCTGTACACTTGCACATCTTTTTTTTTTTTAAAATATTTTATTAAATTTTTCAATATAACCAGTTAGTAATAACATTTTCGGTATACAGAGCTCAACAAAGGGAAAACATTATAATTGCAAATCCATTTTGGACCACACCAACATTGGGTCAGTTTTGTTATTCATATTACACAAATAGCTCAGCCTGTCCATTTCAGCCCAATCTAGAAGTTTATATAATAAGTCCATTTTACCCGGAAGCGTAGATTTTTTCCAGTTTTTTGCTCTTAAAATTCGCGCTGCCGTCAGTATATACGCCAACAGTTTCTGGTCTCTTTTATTTATGTTTTCCGGAACCATGTTCAACAGAAAGATTTCAGGTTTGAAAGGTAGTTCAAAGTCAAAAATTTCACATATCCATTTGCCTACCATTTCCCAGTATTTTTGCATTTTTTTACACCTCCACCACATGTGGAAGAAAGATCCAATTTCAGTTCTGCATAACCAGCATATATTCGGAACATTTTTGTAGCATTTACTTAACCTGTCGGGGGGCCAATACCAGCGATGAAAGATCTTATATATGTTTTCTTTATATCCTGTCACCTTCAGATATTTAAGTGAACTCCAAATTTTTGACCATCTATCCGTATCAATAGAATAGCCAAAATCCTTCATCCATTTAATCATGTTTGAGTTTATTATTTCTTCCTGCATTTTATAGTTAATTAGTAGATTATATAACTTCTTAATTAATTTTTCTTCATTATTTATCCAAATTTGATCTAACTCATTTAAATTATCAAAAAACCCAACTTTCTTATCTTCATTATATCTAGAATGTAGTTGAATATTCTCCCACCAGGATAATTCAACTGTTGATTGTTCTTTCAAAAGTGTTTCTGCTTTAAGGTTTCCCTTTTTATCTAAAAGATCTGCATAGGTTGTTAGGTGACTTTGTTTCAGTAACGACGGCTTTGTGAAAGCCTCCAGTGGGGATACCCATCTTGGTACCTTGTAATAAAATTTTTCTCTAGTTTTAATCCAAATTTTTAGTAAGGCTGCTCTTAACGTATGAGTACGAAAGATGGAGTGTATTTTAAATTTGTTGTACCATACATAAGCGTGCCATCCCATATAGAGGTCATGTCCCTCTAAGGTCAGCACTCTCTGGTTCTCCAATTTAATCCAGTCTCTTATCCATATAAGGGCAGCAGCTGTTCCATATGTCTCCCAGTTTGGTACCCCTAATCCTCCTCTCTCTTTCCTATCTTGGAGTGTCTTCCATTTAACTCTTGGTTTTTTTGGAAACCAAATAAAATTCCTTGTTATTGATCTCTTTATAGAAGGGAGCTGTTTCCTTTAGTAGAGGGATTGTTTGGGCTAAAAATAAAAACTTGGGTAGAATATTCATTTTAATGGCTGCTATTCTTCCTAACCAGGATAAGTTTAAGTTCTTCCATTGATCCAAATCTTTTTTAATCTTACTTAGTAAAATATTATAGTTATCTGCCACAAGAGAGCTTGTTTTATTTGTACACATTATGCCTAAATATTTGACCTTCTTTGATATTAAGATATTAAAAGTGGTTTGTAGTTTATTCTCTACTACTTTCGAACAGCTTTTTGTTAACAGTTTAGTTTTCTTCAAATTAATTTTTAGACCGGCAACTTTTCCATATTTATAAATTATTTCTAACAGTCTTTCTAGTGAGTCTTCAGGGTTTTCCATGATGAACATAACGTCATCTGCGTAGGCACAAAGTTTATATTCATGTCCTCTGACTTTAAGACCAATAACTTTCGAGTCCTCCCGCACCTGATCACACAAGGATTCTAAAGCGTATATAAAAAGTAGTGGGGAGAGTGGGCAGCCCTGTCTCGTACCCGTCTCAATACTTATTTTTTTATACATCACCATTTACTATTATTTGTGCCAATTGTTTTTTATAAATTGCCTCAATCATTGTTTTAAAGTTATCACCTGAATCTCCTTTCTCTAATTTAGTCATTAGGAATCTCCAAGAGATGTTGTCGAACGCCTTTTCTGCGTCCATGAACATCATAACCGCCGGTTTTTCTGGGTGTGCCTCATAGTACTCTAAGGCGTTTATTAAGGTTCTCAGGTTTTCTCTTAGTTGCCTGCCGGGAAGAAAGCCTACTTGATCCCTGTTTATTATCTGCTTAAATACTTTTTTGAATCTTTCTGCCAGAATATTTGCAAAAATTTTATAGTCAGCATTTAACAAAGAAATTGGTCTATAGTTGCTAATCTCCTCTAAGTTATCCCGATCTTTTGGTATCAGGGTTATCAATGCCTCTCTCCAAGAATCTGGAATATCCCCAGTTATTCCTATTTTTTTTAATCAAATCTTTAAATATTATAGAGATTTGTCCTTCAAATATTTGATAGAATTCAGCTGGAAGTCCGTCTGGGCCAGGGGCTTTATTCCTTTTTTGCCTATTTATAGCTTCCACCACATCACACATCGTAATAGGTTCATTTAAGATGTTCTTTTGCTTTTCTGTAAATTTTTTAAAGTTACAGTGGTCTTTAAAATATTGATTTATGTTTTCCTCATTTTCCTCTCCTTGTTTGTATAAGTTCATGAAATAATCTGCTGTTTCTTTCATATCTTTTAGCAAATATCTATTTATCCCTTTATCATCTTTCAGTGTGATAATAGATCTTTTAGCTTCTTCTTTTTTCAGCCTATAGGCCAACCATCTGGTTGGTTTGTTTGCATTCTCAAAGAAATACATTTTATTGTATTCCACTTTTTTTGCAACTTCTTTACTTAGTAAAAGATTCAAATTATGCTGACTTAACATCAACCTTTGTCTGTTATTTATATCCTCTTTATTTTTTAAGCAGTTTATTTCTTCTATCTTAATCTGTTTAACCAGTTGGTCATATTCTTTATTTTCTTGCTTTCTTTTCCAGGCAGAATGACTAATTAGCTTCCCTCTAACAAAGGCTTTAAATGTGTCCCAAACTGTATTAATTGAGATATCTGGTGTAATGTTTCTCTTGAAGAAATCTTTAATTTCTTCCTTCATCTTTTCTACAAATTCATGATCTTTTAATATATATCTACCCATGGTCCACCTTCTGTTTTTCCTTATCACCTTCATGGTCAGTGTTAAGGGGTTATGGTCCGCAAAGGTCGGGGGTAAAATATCTACCTCCATCATTTCCATTAAAAGTGATCTTGAAACCCAGGCCATGTCAATTCTTGACCATGACTTATGTCTCGCAGAATAATAAGTATAACCCTGTGCCTTTTCATTTTTCGTCCTCCAGGCATCTAGTAAATCATGTTCTTCCGCCAGTTGTAAAAAACTGTTAGGTAGAACAGAACCACTGTTATTTTTCTTAATATCCTTCTGGTTTTTCCTATCCTTCCTTCTATCTATCACTGCATTAAAGTCACCTATTATACAAATCTGATCACATTTTTTAGTAGTTAACACTTCTGTCAATTCTTTATAGAAAGGTTTTTGATTAGCATTTGGGGCATATATATTGATTATTAGACATTCTTTTCCTTGTTTTATTATTTTTATAGCTATTATCCTTCCATCTTTTGAAGTATATGCCAATTGTGGATGTAAGTGGTCTTTTGCATATATCGCTACTCCCTTCTTTTTCTTACTCTCATCCGCTGCTGCAAATACTGTTCCTAATCTTTTGTTGTTTAAATATGCTAGATGATCTTTTTTGAGATGTGTTTCTTGTAAGCAAATTAGATCTGTTTTTAATTTAACCATTTGGTGTAATATGCGTCCTCTCTTCTGTGGGCTGTTTAAACCATTAACATTTACTGAGATTATTTTAATGTCTTTACTGCTCAGCACCATTTTTATTTTTTAGTTCCTTAGCCTTACTCTTTGATTGGTTTCTTGTCTGTATTTGCAGTGGGATTAAAGTGCTGCCTTTTTTACCTTTTATTTTCTGCTTCTCTCTGTTTTCTTCTGTTTCTTCCTCTTCTTCATCTGTTTGTGAATCTTCTTCCTCTTCCTCTTCTTCTTCTTTTTCTGCTCCTAAGTCCGTGCCGTATCTTTCCAAAAAGTTCTCCAACTTAAATACTGAGTCTAATTTATATCGCTTTCCTTTGAATTCAAAAATTAGGCCTTCAGGGATGTTCCATCTATATTCAATCTTCCTTTCTCGCAGTAGTGCCGCCAAGTGTTGGTACTCCCTTCTTTTTTCCCTTACGCGCCAAGGTGTTTCTTTCAGAAGTCTAACTTCCTCTCCTTGTAAAACCATCCTCTTTTCTTGCACCGCTCTTAATATTTTGTCTCTGGTATCTTTTTTATTAAACTTGACATGCACTTCTCTTGGTACGTTAAATTTTCTAGCGTACATCGAGTTTCTTCTATATATGGTATCGATGCTATCCAGAACTTCTTGTTTAGAGCTTAATCCCAATTGCTCTGAAATCCCTGTTGCGATTTCTTCCTTTACATTATGTCCTATCTTTTCAGAGACGTTTTGGCATCTCACTACTAGAGATGCCTTTTCCATTTCAAGACCAATGATGGACTTTTCAAGACTTTCATTCTTGGCCTTAAGTTCTTGAACGTCTAACTCCATTTCTCTATTTTTTTCACTCTCTTTTTTCCTTCCTGCCACCACATTCTGTATGTCCTGTTTGTTCGTAGCCACTTGAGCCTTGACTTCTTCAATTTCAGTCTTCAGCTGAGTGGCAAGTTCATCAATTTTGGCATATATGGGTGCAATTTCGTTCTTTATTAAGACAGGGAACCTTTCTTCTACTTTTCCCATTATAGCCAGTATGGTGTTTTCAACTACTACTTTTATAGCCACTGCAACCATTTCTTCAATCAATGTCTTAATCTCTTGAGACACTTGTGTGGGGTTGCTCGATGATGATTTTTGCTGGCTCATTGTCTTTAGTAGTGCCGGGGATGGTAGAGAGCTCTTCCTTGATCCAGAAGTTCCAGAGGCCATAAGTCAGGAATATGATCACCTTGATACCTTGATACGGCAGCACTTATCTCCACTATATATATTTATATGTTATTGTTATTTTTCCCCCCCTCGAAATAGGTTTGTGAAATTGTCAAATTATTTGAATATTTAATTAATGAATATTCAGTTAATTAACCCGTCAATCTCAATCCACTAATTAATTAAGTTAAGTATTGTATTCTATTAAGTATTAGGTAATGAGTATATAATTGATTGAGTAAATTAGGTAGATTAAATTAATTAATTAATTATGTTCTTGTATTTATTTTTTATTTATTTATTTATTTCTAGCTTAATTCACCACTCATTGGCCTCCCAACCATTAACTAGCCAAAACCCAATTATCTATGGTCTGCAGCTATTCACCCAGCAGTCTGTCTCACTTATACAGTTGTCAGACAAAAATAATAATTAATCACATTGATTTTCTTAACTTCCCCAGTATATAGATTTTCCTCTTATCACCTTTAAATAAACACAAATCAAATTCTACTTATCTATGTGCTCCTATGTTTCCTTTGCAGGATTTAATTTAATTGTTCCCTTTAAATGTTCTGTGTTCCCTTTAAGTCCTCCTTAAGTCTTTTCCTGTAAGGTTACGTAAGTTACTTAGTGCTTTCCTTTGGTTTTCCTCCTCTTACGTTCTTTACTTCCTTCTTACACTCTTTACGTTCTTTACGCTCTTTACGTTGTCTCTTCCTCCACTTGCGTACTCTTTCTAATCACTTCACACACGTTGCGCCATTTGCGTAGCTCTCCGTTGTATGCGCCTGCGCCATCCCAGTGACCTCGCCCGACGCCGACGTCTCCGCTTCAAGCCGCAACTTGCGAGTTGGCCGCCTCACCCCGCCTTGCCCCAATTTGTAGGAGGAAGGACGGGGTAGATACACTCCTAAAGAGGGAAGGAGAGACCCCCTCCAATAAAAAGGGTTAGTGCAGCGCTGCACGTATTTTATCTTGACCAATAGCCTCCCAATTTATTTATTTTTAAGACTAGGTCTGGCCTCTTTTCGGGAGCGGCTATCAGGAATTATATTCTAGCTGTAAGCCCTTTCTACTTCCCCGGGCTCTACTTTACTTATTTAGTGATAGAAAAAGGATGACTTTCTACTTAGCTTTGAAAGATTTATTGTAGTTTTGCAGTTCTGGCCCAGTTCTCCTTGGCTCCATGGGGTTCCACTCTCTCCAATGCCTCCAACCAGCTCCGGTTACGGGGATGGTGGTGCTCCTCTTCGGGTCCTGTTTAAAGCATGAGCATTCCCCTGGGAAATTGCCTTTTCCCTCAGGGAGAGTCCACAAGCTTTTTACTTCACCCCTCTCTTCAGGAAGGGCGAAAGGCTGCTTTTTTTTGCCTCGGAAAATTGAAGGTTTTTTAGCAGCTTCGCGGGAGCTCTTTCTCCTGCAACCGCTGCCGAGGTGGGCGGAACCAGAACTACACTTGCACATCTTAGCATGGCCCTAGCAATGAAAAATGGTGTCTGGATCAAACTGATATCAAAATGACAGTGAATCACATTGAGGGCATGAAAGGAATGTGAAGCGACTCCTCCATTTATCATGCAAAAGCCATATCTAGTGGGAGTCAACTGAAGGGCCTTTTCTCCCCAAGGCCTAAGGGATCTCCTCCCTGTTAACCTGTCCTTAATAACAACCCAAGTAATCACAATCCCAAACCCCAGTAAAAACAACCCAATGAGCAATGAGCCAGCCCCAGCCATTTCCTCCTTATCTTAGGTGTAAGACAGGAAGGTTTCTCTTCCTACTGCATCATGTAAAATACTCACCCATCAGTACTTGCTTATCTAAACTCTCAGTCTCCCTAAAGGAACACTTCTCCTTGATGCTTTTACCTGTATTGCAAAAGAAGAAAAACTCCCCTTCACAATGCACACAATCCCCCCCCCCCTTTCAAATTAGCTCATCTCGGGAGAGATGGACTTTTCATCACGCCCACATACCTTTTCTCCTCCTTAATCCTAGCAGAGATGTATAAAAATGTATCCCTCAGTCCATCCAATTTGTAGCAGACTTTGGATCCCAGTGTGTTACCCCCAACTGTACAGCTGAATTCTCTACTTTTCCACCCCTTTCTGCTGCACTCCTCCATAGCTACCCAGTTGTCTTCAGGAAGCAGGCTTGTATGTCTTTGATTCTCGCCTTTCATTTTCTCTCTTAGTAACAGGTCAGGGGCGTAGAGTTTTGGAAATCCGGGGGGGGGGGCTTGCTGGGACGATGTTCTCCCCCCCCTCCAGGAAACCACCCCACCTCCCTGGGCCCTTCCGAGGCCCGCCAGCCGCTGCTGCTGGTGCCTCTCTCCCCCCCTTTCCTCTCCCTCTCCAGCAGCGGCCCGGGCCTCGGAAGGACCCGGGGAGGCACGACGGCAGGTGCTCCATTTTCCTGGGGGTGGCTGAGGCCCCCCCGGGAAATTTCGGGGGTGGTTCAAGCCCTCGAGCCCCCCCATACTCTACGCCTATGTAACAGGTAGTTTGTTCAGGAAAGGATTTAAACTGTGTTTGTATTTCATATGCACATTTATTTCGTTTCTGTAGCACCTCTGTTTTTATTTACCTGATAACTTGGTTCTCTTTCTGCTAATTTAATGCATTTATTTTCTTGTTTAAAAACCTTGGCCGAGGACAGACTGGCAGTCTGGGCAACCTCTGCCTCTGCTTTAAAAGCGGAGGCAGAGCGGCCGTTCAGACTGCCGCATCTGCCCGGAGGAGGCAGCCCAGACGCTTCCAGTGGGTGTGAACGCTTCCTTGCAGCAGCATGCGAACGCCGCTCAGCAGGGGCAATTCCCCCCACCTTGATCTGCCGCGCCGTGGAGGCGCGGCAGAACTCCAGTATGTCCACGGCCCTTATTTCCCCTCATATCTTTTGAGTGTTGGTCTGTATCTAAACCGTGGTAGACATAGGTTTATGATCTTGGTAATTAATAACCCACAATACATATGTTTTCTCTTTGCTAGCAGAAGGACACTTTTGCTAGCTACAGGGGTGCACATGTATGAGTGATTTGGGTAACACTATTCTGAATGAAATGTGTGGTTTAGAGGAAGCCAGAAATAGCTGCACCTTGAAAAAAATGTATGTTATTTTTATATGTGCCAGCCAATGTGTAAGCACTTTTAGTTAATGAGCTGAAATATCTGATTCAAATCAGTAGGATTAAAAAGTGTAACATTAGCTCTGTTGTGCCATTCTACATTAAATCAAAAGTAAAGTTAATATAAACAGATAGATACAATTTTATTTTGCTGTTTAAAAAAAGAATACTGTACTTTACAAGACTAACAGCACAATCCTAAAACCTGCCTTTGAATGGTCTACAGAGCCATCCTAAAGAGAGTTGCACTGTTCTGAAGGCCAAACTAGCTCTTTGATCTTAGCAGTCTTTTGGCCAAACTGTGATAGTCACATACAAGCTGTAACAGTAATCTCATCCTTCTCTGTGTAGAATTAACCAAAGGCTGCACTCCCATGTTGAGCTGAAACAGCAAGCAAACTTTCTAAACGGGAAAATAAAGTTCACGGTGTCAATAGTGCCACCTAGTGGCCTTTAAGCTACCTGGAAATAATATGAAATGTTCAGCTTTCACAAGAAATCCAGGTGGGCAGCCGTGTTGGTCGGAAGCAGTAGAACAAATTATGAGTCCAGTGGCACCTTTAAGACCAACAAAGGTTTATTCAAGGTATGAGCTTTCATGTGCACACACATGAAAACTCATGCCTTAAATAAACCTTTGTTGGTCTTAAAGGTGCCACTGGACTTAAAATGTGTTATATTGCACAAGAAATGGCAGGCATATATCTAGCTCCTCCATCTCCTTCCATAATGTCTATTAGAGCCTACTTTTGTCCTGATATTACAACATGCTGCATTTCAGCATTGTATTAAACTTACTGGTATCAGTGGCAGTACAAATGAGGAAATACAGAAAATCACAGTGTCAGGAGACAAGTTACTTGTACTAACTAGAGGTGTAGAGGGGTTAGCTAGATATGAAGCAGATATTTTTGCTGACAGCTGCACAGCTAGTCTCATGTCCAGTCTGGTACAAACAGTAGCTATATGCTCCATTTTGTTGCCACCAGTGTATTTCATTGGAATGTATTTTGGGGTGCCTGGCTTATCCTTTAGTCAGGTTATTGGCTAGAAGCCCATCAGAGTTTGCTGATTTTCATTCTGGACATATTGTTTCTCTCCTAGAAAGGCTCAGCTTCTAAGCCTTCATTCAGGCAGGGGTGCAGCTGCTTAACCTCATCTAAGCCAGACAACTGTCTGGCCTTTCCCACAGCCAAATTCCTTTTGACATCCTTGGTTTTTGCAGACGAGCTCAAACTTTATCCAGAAAAATGCATTAATTAGTTCTGGTAGATAGCCTGAATGATGTAGACATGTTAGTTTTGAGCAGAGACTTTGAGGTACGTGTATTGATACGGAACAATGGCAGAGACCAGGAGTCCCCAGTGTAGTGCTCATGGGTACAATGGTGTCTGCCTGCATCTTTCCTGGCACCTGCCAAGTATTTTTTCCCCCCATAAAGTGGTGGGGCCAGATGGGCTTTTTTCTGACTGGCTATTGGAGATCTGATTGGGTGTGCAGATCTTTCAAAACGTTGCTTTGGCAGCAACTGCTACCGCAGCAGAAGAATCATCATTGTGTAACTGTAGATAAGCTGCATGTATGCAAAAAAATATTATAGAATGATATTTTCATTTAAAAAGGCATCCTGTTTAATGTTGAAGAGTTAATATTAGAATTATGCCTAACCACAACCATGACATTTTGTGCTTGTGCTCCCCAGGGGCGTAGACTTTCCATTCTCCTGGGGGGGCTCTCTCTCTTGCATGCTTTGTGTGTGCGCCACTGGCAGGACGATGTCCCTGCCACTGCCGCCTCTCCCCCCCACCTGACTCCCACGCACCCCTCAGAGGGAGGGAGTGGGTGCGGGGGAGCCGGGCGGGGGGCTCTTGTGGCAGCAGCAGCTGGGGAGGTTTGTGGCAGGCAGGGAAGGAGCCACCGCCATGCTGCCACCACCGGGATGATGTCCCCGCCGCGGCCAAGGCGATATCCCCACCGCCAGAGCTGCTGCGCTGCCACTCTCTGAGAGGGAGGGAGGGAAGAGTGGGTGGGGAGAGCGGCTCTGGCAGCAGTGTGGCAGCAGGAAGGCGTAGCAGTGGGCACTCCATTTTGCTCCAGGGGCTCCATCTCCCCCGGGAAATTTGGGGGGTGGCTCGAGCCCTCGAGCCCCCCCCATAGTTTATGCCTTTGGTGCTCACCACACTATGTCAGAATTTCAA
The DNA here is from genome assembly GCA_029233225.1 of Lepidodactylus listeri. NCBI lineage: Eukaryota > Metazoa > Chordata > Lepidosauria > Squamata > Gekkonidae > Lepidodactylus > Lepidodactylus listeri. The sequence goes on along the minus strand of JARCFY010000010.1, from coordinate 50,988,932 downwards.
AGGTGCCTGCAAGCTCAAAAGGGTCAGGGAGCCCTGGCTTAGACTCAAAGAAGGCCCTCCACCTATGGACAGAAAGGTTACTGAGTCTACTGTCTGACTGCATCCTCTACAACCTGCCAGTGGGTGGAGAGGGGTCTTCCAGGTTAACATTTAAAGAGACATAGAGAGCTGCAGACAAGAGAGGAATCAGTGCCCCCTCCCTTCCATAAATTGAAATAATAATAATAATAATAATAATACGGCAGTGTGTGTAGTATAGCCAGGAAATCCTAAGATTGTCTGACAGCTAGAAGTTCTAGCTCTTTTAGCATTATGCAGAATTAGGTGGTGAGCTAGACTTGGTCTTAAGGCAAGAGACATCTCAGAGGTGGGTTGCCATTGCCTGCCTCTGTGTCATGTTTCTGGTATTCCTTGGAGGTCACCCATCCAAATACTAGACAGGGCCGACCCTGCTTAGCTTCCGAGATATGATGAAATTGGGTTATCCAGGTCAGGGAGCCTGGGTTATCCAGGTCAGGGAGCAAAATGAAATGATTTCTGTTCATGCAGCAAGATCTTTATGTCCATTGTCAATTCATTATCTTTTAAAAAATCTTTTCTCGGGAGAACCCAAAGAACTTTGGAAAAAATAATTTCACATAACAATATTCTTGTAAAGAAAATTTACTTTTTTCAATTTATGAAAAAAATTCTGATTGTGTGTTTTTCCCTTCAGTACTGAACTGTTTTATAAAACAATCTGGAAAGACTTATGTGCGATAAACCTAGTTATAGTTTTAGGTTGAGGTCACACATGCCAGAAAAAACGGGGGGGGGGGGGAAGTGTGGCTATTCCCTCTGGAGGAATTTGACCTGCAGTTGAATGATCACAGCTCCCTTTGAAGCTGACAGTCTGTCAGTGTGTGATCAGACGCAACTGTGGGTGAGCTGGGGGGGGATTGTCCCATTTTTTCCCCATGCACTTAAACAAGGGATCGATGAATTGCACCTCTGCACTGAGGGCTCCCTATGGAGTGTGCACATAACTGTGAAGGGGGAAAAACAAAATGGCACAGAGTCGGGATGGCATGATCAGACCATCCCGATGCCCTAAAAGCACGCTAGAGTGATCAGACACGGGAAAGTCCACTCGTGGCCCATCGCAACCCATTTACTACTGGATTTTCCCCAGTGTCTTTTAACTCCATTTCTGAGGCAGAGCAGAATGGGTTGCCGATGGCTGCAGGGCGCTTCCCAGATGTTGTTGTCTGCTCGTGCACTTTAAATCCACTCAGCATTCGCACCTATGCCAGGTCTAATTGTGCATATGATCACAGCCTTAAAAAACATTGTTCATTTCAGTGGTGTTTACAGAAGATGGATTACACTTTTGGCAACAATCCATCTCTATCTGACAAAGGGAGCTTTGACTCTTAAAAGCTTAAAATCCAAAAAATCTTGTTGGTCTCTAAGGTGCTACTGGACTTGAATTTGGCCAATCCAGCTGTAGTTGCACTTTTATTATATGTGACTGGTAAGTAGATGTGGTTTGGGATGTGCAACAGAGCAGAACCTTTTGCATGCCACACTTCAGCCTCCAGTATTCGTTTCAAGTCACTTGCTTCAGCATGAAAACATACTCCCCTGATAGGCTCCAGGTGGGGTCAGGAGTTCTCCTGGAATTACATCTGGTCTCCATACTACATATATCCTGGAGAAAATGGAAGTTTCAGAGGATGGACTCTATAGTATCAGATCTCTGCTGAGGTCCCTCCCCAAATTCCACGCTCCCCATGTACTGCCCCCAGATCTCCAGCAATTTCTGAACCCAAAAAAGACAGCCCTACCTTCTGATCTTAATTCTAGTATAGCTGCTAGGATTCCAGCCTGGCTTTGCTATCACACAGAGCTCTGGTTTCTGCAGTACCGGATAAGTGGATCTTCTCATTTTTAGAGTACTTATCATTTGTCTGGGATGTGAGCCAAAGTCTTATCCTCCCAATGGATGTTGATATCAAAGTGAACTTCACCAACCCTGTATCTGGCCGGTGGCATCGGCACATACAGCCTACTGTAAAAGTCCATATAAATGAAACATTTTCCACAAAAAACAAATGTACAGACAAAGCATAACTTCACAATGAGTTCAATGTTAATATGTGATAGAAAAATACACATTATTTTGAGACGAATTATTGGATATCTACAAACAAATTTGACTCAAAATTTTTCTACTTTTCAGCTTGAAAAGAAGTAATCAAATATTATTGTCATGGAAACCAGAAGTTTACACAGACATTCTGAGCCATTTGAAATAGATAATATATTTTAAAGCTTTCTTTTAAAAAGACAGTAAATCAAATCAAATAGTACAATCTGTTTACTTGTTGATAGTGCAGAGTAACATAATAAAATTCAGCATCAGCATTCCAATCTAATATGCGCTAGTGTGCTTTACAGTGATATCTGCTGTACACAGAAGCCATGTTTTTACATTCAGAGTCTGCAAGCTGAATGTATGTGTGTGGGGGGAGCAGAATCTCTCCTGGTGTCTCCATTCCTGGCCTGTATACATTCAGATGAAGGTCTGACTGGGGTTATACAGATGGTTGAGGACTCTGCCTTTTGCAGCAGTCCTGGTCGCAAAGAAGAGGCTAGGTTCAGATCTTTGGCTCTCCTGGGCCAAACTTGGGCACAGGAACAGACTCTTCATCTGAGGATGATCAGGATGTGCTGGGGGGAAATCAGGAGGCTCAGGGGACACTCAACACTCCTCCAGACCCAGAGCTCTGTAGATCTCGAGGCCTCTGTTGACTCACTTGCCTCTGAAGACTCCACTTTGGATGGTGTCACCAGTGTGCCAGACCCCAGGGCAGTCAAGCCTTATAAGATCAAACCTCAGCCCATCAGTCACCCAGATTCTCTCTTCCCCTGGCAGGAGCAATCTCAAGGTGGGATCTCAAGGCGGCAGCCTAGCAATGAGGAAATGTCAGCCCATGTTCCAGTTTCTGAGCCAGATCATTGCCTGAGCATATTCAGTGTTTTCCAGGATCAGGTCTCAATCAAGACCTGGTTGGAGAAAGCCCAGGAACAGGTGGGGCTTTTTCCACTCCATTATATGTAAGTTCTGGGCTAAGCAGAGGGCCTTGCTGATTCAACCAGTTCACATGGCCTGTGCGCTTCTGCTCTTCTTGTGAACCTAAAACCAGGTAGGTCCATATTGTGACCTTGAACTCTATTCTGCTTGGAGAGATGGCTCCAGCCTCCAGCTACAGTGCAGATTCCTGCTTCTGAGGAGCCTGTAGTCTACTTAAAACTCAACTGTCAAAGCCAGGACACTTAGGGATGGGACTGAAGGCATGCACCTGTTTCCCTCTCCATGAATTCAGCCAGCAGATGAACAGGGCCATAACCAACACATTAATTAAACAAATCTACACAAGGATAAAAAAATGAAAAGGTCTGAAAATTAAAAATTAGCACATTAATTAAAGTTACTTTATAATATACAAGAGAACCAAGCTTGTGATTTCTGGTTCCATAGAGGATGCTCTATGGAATGAAGCTTGAAGCATACAGTTAGCAAACATGTACATTCAAGTGGTGGCACCCAAGTAAGTTCAAATGTTTTGGGACACGATCAATCAAGAATTTCTTCTGCTAATAGCTCCCATTCATTACAGTGTGGAATAAGCAGCAGGTGTTCCTGAAAGACAACCCCTTAATGTGCACACAGAAATGCCTTCTCCACTGCAATGAATAGGGAAGGCTTCAGCAGTAGGGAGTTCCATCCAGGCGTCAGAGCCTCCATTTCTGCAACAGAGAGCTGGCTTGGAGCAGATAAATGCCATGGACATAATTTTCCTCTACATGCCTTGATACTATATTGTGACATGATGTTTACATACCCATAGGAAGGCAGCCTTTGTAGAGAATGGTACATGACATACTTAAGTGCAAATTCAGAAATACGAAGATAGCTACAAAATACACATGCAGAGTTTCCTTGATTTGTCCAAGGAAATCCTTGTTTTAACTGGTGTTAGTAACTGTTCATCTTTGTGGCTTCTGTGCAGTCCCATATGTGTGCCTGCATAAGACCACTTGATGAACAACAGTTACAGGTAAGTACAATCTTGTTTTAATGTATGTTATCTCAGTTATTACCAAAACAATTTTGTAAACACTTCCAACAAATACCAGAAAAACGATGAGTCTTACATGTGTGGGCATGATGCACCAGTAAATGTGCTAACAGACTGACCTTTTTTGTGTTGCCAATACAAAGTTGCAGGAGCCCCAGCAGAAGACACATCCTGAGCCTGTTTCATACAGCATATTACATAGACCAAATGCTTACAGGAGGTGCCCTTGGATGAGATCCAGCCAATAAATACATTCAGCATACATTTTGAAATGAGCCCCCACACATATCATCTCTATACACATTCTTCAATAGAAAAGTTAGGTTGAACTCCTGGGCACTGGGTCCAGTGGGTGTATTTTCTTCCCTGTACACATTCTATGAAAAGGGCTTTTGAGTCCAGGTACACTTAGGACTTGACAGCCTGAGATTGCATTTGTGGATGGATGCATCGGCACAGCTGCTTGTGAATTAAGTTGATAATACCATGGGTCTTATTCAGTGGTGTGCTCTCAGCTCTTTGGATTAACATGGGCAATAGAAAAGGGCTCATTGCAACTCACATTATGTTGCTGATTCCCATGACACTAGAAGTTAAATACTTTTGTCAACTGAGAATAAGCATGCATATGGAATCCCAATTTGGATGGCTGAGCTATGTTCTGAAAGGATGATTTAAGGGTAAAGTTTCATCAACCCATTTCTGAAAGGATGGTGAATACTCTCAAGTAGAAACTGAATTGCCCTGACCTGGATGGGCCAGGCTTCCCCAGCCTCATCAGATCTCAGAAGCAATGCCAACATTGGTTAGTAATTGGATGGGAAAACACTGAGGAAGTCCAGGGTTGCTATGCAGAGAGGCAGGCAACCCTGCGGGGTCTCCATTAAGTCAGCTACAACTTGGCAGCACTCTCCACCACCAAAACCTGAATATTGTATATTTACTGTTAAAAATGAAGACTTGGATCCTAAAACCTTGTTTCAGCTTCTGCAGTGCCCTTTTCCATTGCAGAAGAGCACATTCGTCTGTGGCTGGGTGCTTCTAGTAATTGCAAGGCCAATGCCTTTTGATAAGCTGAAAAGAACCAGAGAAGCACGCACTTCAGCAGAAGACCACTTCTGCCACAGATGAAGAGGGAGTAAGCAGACACATGGCATAGGGTCCCAATCAACTTTATTGTCTCCCTGTGGTGGGAAAAACCACCAATTGGATAAACAACTCATTTTCTACCAGCAGAGGGGAAATTCTGGTAGCAGAAGAAGAATGTGAGATTTGGTGATTCCCTCTCCTCCAGCGGACTCCAGCATGCCTAGTGCTCTGGGGGGTGGAGATGTTGCATTCCATGAGCAGAACTCTGTTCATGGTACTCTGGATTCCAGCCAATATTTACAAAAGCATCTGTCATGTTCAGGCTTTGCAAAGGGTCAGAATCCCCGACCCTTTTAAAATATGACAAGTCTCATTCAAGGCAATTACTGAAGAATTATAAAATGTGTATGAAATATGTTATAAAGGACAGAAGCATAACAGAAAATGATATATGCTTAAGATGCAATTGTATGATTCGGGGCCCAGGGCTGTTTCACAGGATCCTCCTCCTCATTCCAGCCCATGTTTTTCTTGTGCCACTAATTGTGGTTGATGGGTCATTATCTGACTTATTCATCACAAGCAGAATCACAAAGTAGCACCAGCCCTCAGACTCTGAGGCTGAAGTGGAATGTGCTTTGTATAGAACCCTGTTTTGTGTAAATACAGGCACCAGCTTTTAAAAAATAACACATGGCGTGATTATCTGCAAATCTGGTGACTATATCTCCATGTACTGTCAGGAACAGTTATGGAAATTAGTATGCTTGAGAACAGCAACAGAAGTTGCTTCAGTGAGGAAAGAAAGATTATTGAAAGTGTAATCCTGAACAGAATTGCACCCTTCTGAATCCACTGAAGTCAATAGGCTTAGAAGGATGTAACTGTGTTCAGGACGGAAGTGTTAAAGTCATGTTTACCTATATTTTGCCTATAAGGATAACGGTATGACAAGGATATGGGTAGCCATAGTCATCCAATTACTATTTGAAACCTGCCACAGAACATCACTATAATCTGCATTAACAAACAATATATGCACAGAAATAGTTCTAAGTTAAGGAATGCTGAGAAACCATAACTGGGAGATTGCTAATTTTGTTATATTTTCACCCCTTTCCTTCTGATTGATTTTACCAATTGCTTTCTGATATGATACATGAGACTGAGAGTTACCATTTGCAGCATAAAACTGTATAATCCCCCCTCCCTGTACGTATGCATGTCCTCAAAGAAAATTTCATCTGAAAATTTTAGACCTCTCCTACTGTAAACTAACCTTTTCTATTTTATTTCAGTCATTCTGCTCATAGTTGGAAATGTGGCACACCTTTTTATGTTTTCCCAGCATTTTTCAAAACCAAGACTGCATGCCCTTGAACAAGCAGTAATAGGATGGCATCGCAACATACAGAAACAACTTTGGAGTAACCAAGCAGGGCAGATAAATTTAGAGGACCCTTGGGAAAATGCTCCTGCTCCATACTGCCACAACGATGCGCAAATTTAGAAAGATCCCACGCTGTTTCAAGCGTTGGCCTGAGTCACTATACACAGCACATCTCAAGTTTCTAGCCAGGAACCTCCTCTCAGTATGGCTGCATCTCACTCAAGAGCCATTTGGATGATCTGGATTGATAGGAGAGCTATGGTACATGTCTTCGGGTGGGTGCATTCATTCACATGGCCAAAGATGGGTTTGTTCTGGAGCAGTCACTAGGGTGCTTCACTCCTTTCCCTGTAAGTGGATACATACTGCATGATTCCTTCCCCACAGCATGTTTCTGTGTTGTAGATGTTTGTAGCCATGTTTACATATTTTGAAGTAGAAGTTTATACACACTGAATCTTGAACATCTCACATGAAATAGGTGAAACAATCACATATCAGGTAGCTCATCAGGGACTGTGTTTGCTTACGAAGCAGAGAAACTTACTGTGGAATGGCCAAATCACCTGAACTGCTTGAAGAACCACCTTTTCCCATACTGTCCAGCCCACAAGTTATAACCCTCTTCCCAAGTCCCCCTCTTGGTGCCTTGCCTAAAAAGGTGAGAGACGTGGCAACCAGAGGCTGGGTTTTTCCAGTAGTGGCATCTAACCCTTTTTGAAAGCCAGTGAGGTGTAGTGGTTAGAGTATTAGATTAAGATCTGGGAGAACCAGGTTCGAATCTCTGCTCTGCCATGGATGCTCACCAGGTGATGGTTGGCCAGTCACACATACTTAACCTAAACTACCTTACAGGGTACAGGGTTGTTGTGAGGATAAAATGGAGGACAGGAGAATTATGAAAGTCACCTTGGGCTCCCATTGGGGAGAAAGGTGAGATATAAATGAAGTAAATAAATAAATTTGAATGCTCTTTGCTTTGAGGTTCACCTGGTGCCTAATAGATCCAGGTGGTCAGCCGTGTTGGTCTGAAGCCTAATACTTACTTTTGTTTAGGTATGAGGTGAAATCATTTCTTTTCATCTAGGGTTTTAACTCAGAAGTTCCATCTCTTTTGGCTGTTTTCATGGTCAGCATCTAATCTGGGGACTGTTTTAGGAATATAATCTAGGCTAGTTTTAATGTTGTTTTGTGCTATTTTTATGCTCCTGTCTTGTTTTCTAATGGTTTGTTTAGGTGCTAATTATTTTTTTATTGCTGATTTTATTATTTGTGTTTCACTTTGTGAAGTGCCATGGCAGATCTCTGGAGAAGCAGCATATTGATTTTCTCTCTAAATAACTAATAGAAGTATGGCAGTGTGAGGGAAGAAGTGTAGTAGCATGAGAAATAAGATACAGAGGCGCCAGTACCCATGACAAATACAGTAGGCAGGCCTAGCTTCAGCTGGTAGGTCAAGATAAGATTGGCACCTGTATACAATAATTAGTCACAGTTGCCCACTATTCTTTTATTTTACCGTGTGGTTATCTTAGTATATGAAGATGAATTCCATGCTGGGCAGCTCCAGGCTATATTTTTGATCATATGAAATTAACTTATGAAAAAGTTTTTTAAACAGAACAAACTGGCTTGATTTGGCACTTGCCAAGGAAAAAAAGTGATTAATTTTGGAGAGTCTGAATAATGAGTGACTAAAAAGTGAAAATCCCTGTACTTTCCAACATACTAGCTACCTAGAACTGATAAGAGTGGGAATGCATTGGGACAAGCATTTTTATGTACCAGGAAAGGTGCATAGATAAATACATTCTTCACCATATAGCTAAACTAGTTGTGACATCTGCATGTCTTCAGGTTTTGCAGAAATCCTCAATATACCCTTCCAGTGCTAACCCTTAAGTATGCAAGCAGAGGAAAATTTGTCTGGAAAAGACAGAAGCATGACAATGCACAACCCAGGAGTGGCTCAAGGCTCTGGGTCCGGTGCATTAAAAGGAGACACTGGGTGTTTGAAAGCTCAGGTTTCATCATGTGACATAGGTTTAGGAGGCATCAGTATCAGGGCTTGGCTGCTTAGGTTTAGCATTTCTTGCACAAAAATAGCTGCCACACCAGGTGCAACTTTCCCTGCCGTGTTCAGTTTCATCTGCGAAAAGCCCCTTGAATAAACCCCTTGCAATGGACAACAAAGTGCAAATCAGGGGTTTCTTTCCCTTTTCTTGTTTTACAATTGCACAGTTTGAATGTAAACATTAGTCCGTGAGTGCAGATACATTACCTACAACTGTTCAATAACCAGTCCAGCACTTTTGCAAGCTTCTCATCTGAATCTGTGTCCATAAAACCGTTAAAGAGATAAGTGTTTCTCCCTTTCTCTGTGCTGCAAAGAGGATAAAGATATCCATTAGAAAATAGCAGGGCATGCGTAAAAGGGAAATTCATCTTTTATTTCCACTTCAGCTGTGGATGGCCATTTCACCTGAATTTCATACAAGATCAGCCTACCAAACCAAATACACATTTCTCCCAGAGATTATGGGGTTGGTGAGGTTTTACTTGAAACGTCTTAAAACCTGAAAGCATAGTGTGTTATGTTTCTGATGTTTACAGTTCCAGCTTCCCAACACAAAGCGTTCACCTTTTTCATTTCACTGTAAACTATGAGATAGAACAGATCCAATGAAACTCAGAGAAAAACCTGAATACCTTCCCCCTTTCACTTAAGGAACAAAACTCCATATGGGACAGAATGAAGGAGAGGTACACGAGATCCTGGAAATGAAAACAGTACATTACACTTGACAGATGATAATGATGTGAATCTTAAAAGTCAGGTAGAAATGTATTTTTCCCCAGCTACAAAAGCAAGTAAAACACAGTTTTTTAAAATATCTAATCATATAAGCAGTTCTCACATGAAATGAGTGAGCCTGTGTAATAAGCAACATGCTTCAAAAAGCTGTACTCAGAGATCTTTAAAAAAAAGAAAAATCTGGATGCTCTATCTGACAAGGACTGTCTTTGTTGTATGTGCATTGATTAGTATTAGGCACACTGCTAACACAAAGGCTGGTCTACTTCTTCACCTAGATGCTTCCATTTCCCATTGATGCCAGTTCAGAAGGTGCATTTTTTTGCATTTACAAAGCCAGCTAATCTAGACGCTGAGTTTGCAATATAGTTACCAGGTCTAAACCTAAGATTGGAGGGCAGGAAAGATTTCCTTGCTGAGAAATTGCCCCGAGCCATGCTGAGGCTAGTCCTATTCTGTACAGGCCTTCGCCCAGGTAGGAGATCAAGCTTACCTGTTTCCTCTGGTTGCTCAGACAGAAGGTGCAGATTGGTCTTGGCACTGCTGCATTGCCGCCGCCCTGCAGGAGAGGCTGGTATTGCAAGCAGGGCTGCCTCACTGGCCCCGGTTCCGCTCCCAAGCCCTCATGTTGTTGCTGTTGCTGTAAGAGCAGCATGTTGGCTAGGTGGGAGATGTAGCTTGAGGCCAGGCGCAAGGTCTCGATCTTGGACAGCTTGCGGTCAGCAGGCTCAGTGGGGATGAGTGTGCGGAGGGCATTGAAGGCTGTATTGACACTGTGGGTCCGGTCCCTCTCCCGGGCATTGGCAGCTTGCCTCTGCTTGCTCAGGCCACTCAGACGAGGGCTCTTCCGCTTGTGCTTGCCTTGGGCCCTGCCAGAAGGCACGGACTTCCCAGAGCTGCTGTCGCTGCTGCCGCTCTCCAGCTCCTCCGGGTCGGATGCAGCACCCCCGCTGGACTTCATGGTGAACCCTGCAGCCCCTCTGCCCCATCACTTTTATGCACAGCAGCTGCCACATTGCTCCGGTTAGCATCAGCCGCTGCTGTCCCAACTCCCCTCCAGCAGCAGGATCATTTTTTGAATGGTTGCTCCTTTTAGATCTAGCATATGGTTGCTCTGTAAATAAGGCAAAGGAGGTGGAGCTGCCACCTCAAAGTAGCTGCACGGCTACTGCCCAGCTCTGCACCTGTTTCCCCCTTGTCACATAAAAATATGTAAGCTCTCTGACCAGCCACAATGAGCATGTGCAGTGGGGAAATGAAGCTTTCCCCCTATCCTTTGCCCTTTGTCTCAGTAAGTATTTGAGCCTCAAGAGCTTAGGCAAGACAGGAATTTCCCTTTGCTTATCAGCAGTTCCACAGGAACTGCTCTCACATCTTGACTTCCAGAATAATATATTTTAAAACCAACCAACGAAACAACCAACCAACCAACCAACCAACCAAACAACCCTCCCTCCCTCCCTCCCTCCCTCCCTCCCTCCTTCCTTCCTTCCTTCCTTCCTTCCTTCCTTCCTTCCTTCCTTCCTAGACATACAGTGCAATCCTAAACAGACTTACAGCTTTCATAAGCCTGTAGACCTGCAATGGCAGTGTTAGGAACAACGTTTTCTCCCCCTCCCCAGGAGTTCATCATACCATACAGGAGGACCCTATAGGATCTGGGGGGTGGGGTGGAGAGGTTGCATTTGTAGGTGATTCTTTTGTCTATTTAAAAAATGTGAGTATCAGAAATATAACTAGTCATAGAAATTAATCAATCCCACTGGTTACACCTCCCTGCCATCCAGTTGCAGACAGCAGAAAGTAACCTTGGTTTAAGGTCGTTGTACTCTGTTTGGCACAATTAAATTAATGTCTGCTCTTTTAATGGTGGCTTCAGACACCACCCTCATCAATCTGCTGTTCTCCCATCTCTCCCTATTACAGTCTTTATTTTCCCATGAACTGCTATGTTGTTATTTGTCCCCCTATTTGTGCACAACAGAAGTGCACTCTCTGTGGTTCAGGTTGGATTTTGACTAGTAAAGTTCCAGCTGTAGATCTCTGTTACACTGAGGGAGTGTGGCTCAGCAGCAGCATGTATAAGGTTCCAGATTCAGTCCCAGGCGTGTTTGCGTGTGCATGCATGCACACACACACACACACGTTTGAAGGGGTTATGAATTAGAAAAGATTCTGCAGCTTTCCTTGGCTGCAGTCCTAAGAACACTCTACTGGGAGCAAGCCCCACTGAATAAAATGAGACTCACTTCTGAGTAGACCTGATTTCCCCTTGGAAAGTCAGAGCAAGTCAGAGCAATACTGAATTAAATAGTTGGGTTCATTATAAAGCAGCCTCCTGTGTAAAGCAGTCTCATATGCACTCTGCATATACGGCCTTCATTTCAAAGGCTGTTGAGGAAATGTCACTGACAGCATAACTCACATATTGGCCTTTTATTAATACTATCTAGAGTATTACTGATACAGCTTCTAGTGTGCCACAGTATGATAAGAGATGTAATGGGAATCATAAGAAAGATGTACAAAAACCTGAATGGAAAGAAAATAAATCTGGGTGCATAGCTGTAATGTAATGTAATGAATCCATGTATTTAGGATTAAATGTGAGAGATGCCTTTATGATATAATTTGAGATGCCCTGTGGGTTTTGGATACTGTTTGCAATGAAATGCTGATTCTTGCCCTCAGTTCAACAGAGACAGAGTAAGTGGCAAGTGGCAAGCCCTAATCACTTTGGCCTCTTGAACTCTTTGGCCCCAGTCCAGCTTTCATGCTACACAGTTAGCTGCACACAACTGGTGGTTGCAGATGGGGATATCTATCTCCATGTACATCATAAGGCATATCCAGTTCAATATGAACCAAAAGGTGATCGTGCAGGCACATTTTGCAGTCATGCCAATGTATCTATAAATGACTATTCTTTATGTGTGCTGTATAAAAACTATTCTGCAATGGAGACATCTCTGCTCTATATGTACAAGAGCCAGTTTGGTGTAGTGGTTAAGTGCGCAGACTCTAATCTGGGAGAACCGGGTTTGATTCCTCACTCCTCCACTTGCACCTGGCTGGATGACCTTGGGCAAGCCATAGCTCTGTACCAGCTGTTCTCTCAAGGACAGCTTGGGAAAGAGCTCTCTCAGCCCCACCTACCTCAAAGGGTGCCTGTTGTGGGGGGGGGGGGAGGGAAAGGAGTTTGTAAGCCGCTCTGAGACTCCAAGTGAGTGAAGGGCGGGATATAAATCCAATCTCTTCTTCTTCTTCTTCTTCTATATGTTTTCAGAATGACTCCACATCATTTCGAAATGGATAACCTGTGACTACACTAAATTCCATCCATTTTTCTCCCACAAAATGCATACAAAATGTTTTCTATATTTTGTATAAACTATATTTTGTATAAACTATTTTGCCCTCTCCTAATCATACCTTCTTCACTTATTAAAATGTCATTAATTGCACTCATTTGTTATGTCCTGCTTTCCCATCAAACGTTGACAGCATTACAACTTAGAAGTCCCTTCAAGGTCATGGTCCAGGTTTTCCCAGCTGAGTCATCTGATTGCTACTCAAACTAACAGCACAGGACTGAGCAACACTTTTAGATGACCCCCTCCCACAGAATATGATTGTCACCATTGTCTAAACATGAATCCATCTTTTCACTTCAGCAGTAGATTATGAGAGGTGCTTCCCTTTTATCACAAATGGCCATCTGCTTTACCATTCCCGGCTGAGAATCATTGTGTCCCCTAATAAGTGCTGCTAATGCCTACCCATGACTTCTTACAACCAGTGCCACACAACAGCCTTCCTCCACTTCTGTCTGGGCACCAATGTTCCCTCTAAGCTGAGTTAATGTAAGCTAGCTCACAGTTTTTTAGCCTCTGGTTCACAGGTTTTTGTCTTCGCTCAGGAAGGATGGCTCCAGAGCAAACTAATTTATGCAGTAGCCAAATCGCTCACTCACAACTTTAATGCCAGTAGCTCACAAAGTAGAATTTTTGCTCACAAGACTCCACAGCTTAGAAGGAGCATTGCTAAGCACAGATGTTTAATGGACACTACAGAGTTTGGAAAAGAGTGTGTGTGGGGGGGGGATGCTGAGCTCACTGGCTAAATACATTGTTTGTATGCAACAGATCTCCAGATAAAAGGATCTCAGACAGCCAGTGTTTCAAATGATCTTTCACTGCATAAAATCCTGGAGATTTGCTGCCAGTCAGAGTTGACATTACTGAGACAAAATGGACCAAAGGCCTGCCTTGGTATTTGGCAAATATTTATGTTTGTATAACATGTCAGTAGATGTGGAATCCACTCTGCAAATACTTTTTGTGTGTACATAGAACAGTAATGTTATTTATTGATTTACATTATTTATAGTCTGGCTTTCTCACTAGGACTCAAGGCAGATTACACAGAGTGAGTCAATACAATCCACAGGATGGGACATTCAATGAACAATGCACTCAGGATTTACAATTCTGGAAGCAACCAGAAATCTAAAAGAAATGACTGAAGCTTAGCATACGTATTAACATGACACATTAAGTGGTGCAAAAATTACCTACTTGCAAGTAAGTCTGTAAATCATTTTCTACAGTGCAGCCCTACTACCTGGGCAAAAAGCTCCTCTTGAATCATTCAGTTTTGCATAGTTTGCAGAAAACCAGGAGAGTGTCAGCCTTCTTAACTTCCTTGAACAGGCCATTCCATAATGGGCCTGGTGCACTGCATCATGCATGCATTTTAACGTAAAAAGAAAAATAAGAGATTTGTACTGATTTGGTCCTCATCAAAAGAACTGTGCAAATAGTACAAAGTATCCTGAGGGAGTGGTTGGTTTGTGTTTTGCAGACTGGTCATCTTCCCTTTTGGCTTGAGGGGTGGGTTATTTTTACATGCCATAAAACAAAGCCTACATCCTGCATTTATCTGAGGCTTATTTTGCAATATATAGGACCAAACTAGATCAAATGCTCAGAGGTCTCTGATTATATCTCTTGTTTTTTTTTTAAAGAAAAAAACTTCACAACTGGTGATTTTGGAAAATGTTTTGGGGAAGTAGCTCTCTCTGTGTGTGTGTGTATGTGTGTGTGTGTGTTGGGGGGATTGTGTATTTAGCCCTTTATGCAGCACAATTTTCCTGACCCAAATTGCCCTCATGAAATTGCCTCTTGAAGAAAAAAATATTCAAGTTACTATACAGAAAATCCGGTTGCAGAATTCTTGTGTTTAGCCCAGGAAGTACTCAATGAAACTCATTTTCAAGATTCAGATATACTCAGCATATCAGTCTAAGAGAGTGATGCTGAGACCTCAGCTGTGAACATGTTCAGCAGGCAAACATACTGTTTTTGACAGCTGTGAGCACAAGCAAGCTGAGCCTCTGATCTCCTTGACTTATAGCCATCCAACTCAAACAGCACTGTGAACAGTGCAACTGTCTAGTAACTGTAGTGCTAGAGTTTCATTGCCCGGCTACCCCTCGAATGCAAAACAACACAAGTTATGGGTTAAACTGGGAACTTTATTTACCTACAAGCTGATCTGCACAATTTAGTTAACACGTTAAAGGTCTGGGTTGCATTGGGCTTCCTAACAGGGCAAAACCACCCTGGCTCAGATCCAGGTCCAGAATCCTTCCAAACCATTCTCATCATGGCCCACACATGAGTGCATAGAGGGGATGGAGGGGCACAGTCCTGCCCATGACTGCTAAGTATTAGAGCTCATTGTATGCCCCGCAACCCCAAAGGCCCCCCCACTGAGCCACCCAGACTGCCAAGCCAATTGGTAATCAGTTTGAGGGACCCCCCCATCACTGATATGTTGAGGTGCTTATCAACTCTAAATCCCCTCAACTGGTGCTCTTCCCAGGTAGGGACTAACCAGCTTTACCTGTTTATACCTCACCCCTTCTGACCATATGAAGCAGGTGAAAAAAGCCCCCTGTTGCCCTGCAAGGCACTTATGCGCTCTTATAGATGCAAAATCTATAAGTGTTAATAATGGACTGTGTTGCTAAATGTGTAAGAGGGACTGAGATGCAATGTGACCAGATCGCGATGCCAGCTGTACACACACACCAGCCAATGCCTGAAACGATGTGCCAGTGGTTCTTGAAGTTGCCAGCTTCCAGAGACATCCCTTAGCACAGAAATCCACACAGAAACAGCCACTCACCATTGTGGCTTAAGCATGTGCTTCCGGACACCATTAGAGAAGCCCTTCTTCATCACGAAGGCAACCTCCCTCCCCAACCTTCTCTGCTACAAAGGCACAAAAGACTCTTTCCCACCTTCCGTGGACAATGGACTTGGCCAGCCAAGAAACCGGTTCTGCAGTCCTGAGACAATAAGACCAATCAACAAAACAAAGGGTTTAGCTGATGAGTCACATCAGCCCTCCAGGTGTCTCTGTCACAGTTCAGGTAGAGTTTAACATTGTCCAACTCCTTAAGCCCCCTTCCCATTGTGGATGTAACTTTTGGAGCAGACTACCAAGGGTGGTCTCAAGGGAGGTGTCCAGTTAAGCCCTCCCTCAGAGCCCCCTAATAAAACAGGACACCCAGCAACGTGTTCTCTCTCTAGCTTTTCTATTCCGAACCCTACCCTGTCCCATAAGACACTTGGTTGCACAGCCAGAGTTTCCACATGTCTCTGCTGACTCAGGACACAATCCCTAATCCCTCTTAACCTCCATTATTTTTCCTACTGGGATACATTATCTCGCCAAACAGGTAATTATCGCCCTCAACGTGGATACCAACATTTTACCTGCTAATGCAAACGTCTTTTATCTATCTGTTTTTCCTAGTTCTGTGTAATTGAGAGTGAGACTGTGTATGGTTTATGTGTGAAGAATCACCCAGTAAAGAAACCATTTCTAATTGAAACTGGTCTCTGCGTCCATTTCTGGTATTTCTGGAAGAGGTGGGACTCCTGTATACATAGGTGATTGCCCCCTAGTGCTGATTGCTATATTTATAATATCTCAGATCCCCCCAATATTAATATTATTTATTTATTTATTTGATTTCTAGGCTGCTCTCCCTGCTGTTAGCAGGCCCAGAGCAGCTTACAAGACTTGGCAGATCCAAGATTCATAAATACAAACAATTAAAACAGCTAAAACATTAAAACATTAAAAGCAATCAGGCTAACACACACCCCAGCCAACTGAGTGAGGCCCAAAAAATTCCTGCTCAGCCCTGAAACCAGCAGCCAGTTAATTCTCCATGGTCTCAAAAGAGGGTGGGTGAGTGGGAAGCTCTTTTGATACTGAACTGTGGAGGGAGGCAGCCATCACCAAGCCTGGCCAACGTGCCCACCTCTCCATTGGCCAGCATTCCCATGCTGCGCATTGATTCCCCCCACCCTCATGGTTCATCCCGAGGAAGTGTGGGTGAGCAAACGCTGGTGCCCATTTCACTCATCAGACACTGGTCCTTCCTTCTCCCTTGCACCCATTTTTGCATTCGTACAATAGGTGAAATCAGTTTTCCCCCAGGGCTGTGGGGGGAAATTTCACTCAATACTTTCACACAAAATTTTACTCCAAATAAATTCAGCACCTGGGCTCTTTGAGGTGGTGGTGTGATATAGAATTCAAACAGACTCAGAGTGCAAGATGTAGAATTTTACTCCGTCACTCCTGAACCAGGATTCAGGTTATCCTCTTAGGTTTCTTTGGGAAGCCATGGGTGAAGATAGGAATCATTAAAGAAGTGTCCAGATGGAGTGAAGCTCTGCAGTTGATACACCCCCCAACCCCCCCAAACAAACAAAGCTCAATCAATATTAAGGACAGAAAGGTGGTTCTAGTTATTATTTTCATGGCTGACTGGAAGTTCAGCAGGAAATGCAGATGTGACTCAGCACGACCTGTAAAACATCCAAAACATTATTGGCTTTAATTTCTTCTTATTGTTTAGGATAGTATTGTGGGGAATGAATTCCTTAAGGTAGGTGTTTGGAGCTCTGGCTTGTGATGTTCCATTGCCCAGTTTCTTCAGATTGCTAATACAGACAGGTATAGAGCTACACAAATCTGTTGTCCTCAATGGGGAATATTTTGTACACAGCTAACTACAATAATGGGACAAGTCAGATGAGACCGGAAGCTTGTGTAATTCAGCTCACTGCCGCAAGGCTACATCATGCCCACATCTGTCCCTAGAAAGAGAACAACCCACACAGAGGGAAATCACAGTAAGCCATGAGTGTGGAGCAGCTGTGTTCCAAAGAACTGTGTTAGCAAGTGAAATAAAAAGTTTGTGATTCCTTTTTGTTGTTGTTCAATCACACAGTCAAGTCTGACTCTTCACAACCTCATGGACCGCATCACACCAGGCCCTCCTGTCTTCCACTGTCCTCCGGAGCCTGCCCAACTTTATGTTCATTGCATCGCTAAAACTGTCTAATCATCTCATCCTTTGACATCCCCTTCTTCCCTACTATCCATAAAAAAGCATGCTGCAGTTCTAAAATTCTGAAGGAGTCTTCCTCAAACCACAGTTCATGAACCATATGCAGCTCACAGCCAGGTCAACATCCCTTCTGAGAATTATACAAGTGTGTTATTAAAGTATTGATGGATTCCATTTCTGTCCTATGGACAGCACAGTAATTATAACTGTGCACTGAATTTTTGACTTTTGCAAGGGGTATTCTGAAACTACAATAGAAGGCCAAACAGAAGTAGTGCTTATGATTCTGCATACCATAAAATATTAGCTCCACCTATCAGTCTTGCTCTTATGTTGTAGTCTATGGAGGAAGATTTTCAAGTATCTGATATCTTAAGCTCTTCTTTGAGCAAATGGAACAGGAACACAGTTAAGAGATTTTATGGGTACTATACAGTGCACATTTTCAGTGCTTCTTTTCAAGTCCTCGTCATGGGTGAATGCAAAAGAGCCAGTAAAGCATGGAAGGAATGTAATCCAGTGTGTAATTATTAGTGTGCTTCTCATATGATTGCACCTGTGGCAGTACACACAGGTCCCTTCCTCTCCTCACTGCTGCCTTGAGTGGTCTCCTCAGAAGTACTCTAAAGGGCTGATGTCTTTTAGATAGTTTACCTTGTTCTGCTTTTTTCCTTACACTGAAATAGGCTTTTAATCCAGCTAAATGACTGGAACCGTGACTCCAAGCCTTCGTTCTAATTGAGCTTTTCAGTGAATTAAGTCTCTGTTATGCTGGATAGAAATCAGCCTGGGGAGGAACTCCCTTGAAGTCTTGTAAAGGCACACTGAATTTTCAACCCTTGTAATTAGAACAAAGTCAGGAGCACACTGGTTATCCTCCATTTGCCATGTAGCTAGCTTTCCTATTCACTTCAGATAACATGGGACTGTAAAATCAGTTATTTTAACTTACACTCTCCTCCCCCATGCTTATATTCACACCAGTCAGAAAGGAGACTCTGTCTTTCTTAACAGTGAGAGAGGCTTTCCTGAAGTCCAAACACGCCTCATGTTCACTACGATCACAAACCACTGAGAAAATGACCATTATCTGGTTCAATTGAAAATGTCAAGTGCTTTAAATTCTGCATTACCATCATTACCAGAAGTATTCATATGATTACATCTAGCACTATCAAAGCACACCGTAGTTTACAGAACTTCCCAACTAAAGAGGACAGACCCTTGCCCCTAAAGTGCTTACAGCTTTTATAGCAGTCATGTGGATGGGGAAGGGAATGACTGGAAAGTTTTCCACATGGGGACAGGCAATGCAACAGCAGCGGGGCTTCCACATGGCCATTTCCCCCATCCTTTTCCTGCCTCAGTCCCCCAGCAGTGGCCATCCCCCCCTTCTCACCACCAGTCTAGTGTTTGGAGTGTTTTTTAAAATAGAAGTTGAATATTGTTATTCTGATATGTAACAGGTTCTCTGAATTCCCAACTTTCATCTTTAAAGAGTACATTTTTAGCCACTTCTGTTGCAGAGATATGACTTTCATTTTATCAGCAAAGAAAGGTGATAGATTTATTTTTTAAATGAAAGCTGGGAATTCAAAGAACCTGATACACAGACTGTTATAACATTGCATTGATATCATATAATGCTCTCCCATTGCCAATTTTTTTTTTAATGCAGGTAGAGGAAATTGCCACAGTGGGGGAAATGGCTGCTGCAAGCCAATGTAGTTATGCATACTTAATTTTGGTTACATTTGGGCATGAAACTATAGCAACAAAAGTAAATTCTATAAATCTGAGCCCAGATCAGCCCAGCATCATGTCATGGGGTCGTATCCTACCAGATTTTCTACAGGTGAAAGGAGGAGGAAGAGTTCATCTTAACTGCAAAAGTCTAGACCAGGGATTGTGAGACTGTGCAGACTCCAGTGAAGAGGAGAGACACCAAAGGGAAATACTTGTAGGTCCAAACTACTGCAAGGTCCATTTCATGAATGGAAATTTCGCAGAGGGGGGTGAGATACAGACTGAGTAGTGTGCTAGATGTTGTATAAGGTAGCAGTATGTTTCTGGCAAAGTCTGCAAATTACAAATTCTTATTATGAATTTTCACTGCTTTTGAAGATTATCTTTATTGTGCTTCAGGCACCAACCTTTTTTTCTGTTTGTAATATGAAGTGATTCATTTCTTACACATCAAACTTTTGTAAGTCAAATGCCTTGCTCACAATACCAGTTTCCTCTCAAGCTGAGCATTCCTTGTGATTGCATTGATAATATCTTCACAATTTGAAATGATGGGGCCCCTGACTCACCTGCAGGTCTTATTTGTGGTCCTGCACAGGTGGGGAGAACCACCAGAGAGGGTGAAGTTGGCCATAGCAAGCCACAGCCAGCTGGAAGAGATGGCTGTGCAGGGCAGCCAGGAGCTGGGCCTCTGCAAGGGTGCAAAAATAAGGCCCACCCCTCCTAGGATGGCCTATGATGGAGTCAGAAATGAGCTGTGGGGAGGGGGAAGGGGGAGGTGCCATTGGGAGGGGGGAAAGCATGTTGCATCACCCAGGCCAGCTCACCTGGCTGTGTAGGTTTGTTTCCTCATCTGTCTCTCCATGCTTGGACAGCTGGTCTTTGTGATCTCCATCACCTCATACATCGGTTTCAGCACGTGATCATCAGGGCCTGCATCTTGGTCTCCTGTGGTCCATCGGCAGTGGCAGCTCCTGGCCCAGCACAGCGATCCTGGAGGGAGAGCCTAGAGATGGTCACGTGGCCTATGGAGGAGGCCAGCAGTCACTTGCAGAGCTGGCTGAGGAGGCCAGGAACACCCTTAAAATCTGGTGGCTGGAGCTCAGTGGAAAAGCCTCTGAGGCCTGGGAGATGGGTAAACCTCAGAATATTTGGCTGTCCCCTCATCTAATAGACACTTAGATAAATATATTAATTAGACAGACTGTTGAATAGATAGTTAGAGAGATGGAAAGTTACTTAAGATACATTGTTAGATACACTGAGTCCATTAGATAGTCAGATAGTTAGATAATAAGGACATAGATAAGATAGAATGGACGGGAGAGGCTGTGGCTCAGCAGTAGAGCATCTGCTTGGTGTGCAGGAGGTCCCAGTTGCAATACTCAGCATCTCCAATTTATTAGGTGATAGAGAGATGGAGTTGTGGTGCCAGTTCGGCCCTGGATACCCATAACTGGCTTGACTCTCATCATACCTTTGAAGCTTAGTGGGGTTGGTCCAGGGCGGTATCATGAGAGGACTCTATTAACAATAGCCTTGGGTCCCCGCTGTTACCAATAAGCTATCTATGCTGCAAGTAGTTCAGCTTGCAACTGGACCTTGTGGTCTTGGATTCATGTACTGTCTCATTAATAGTCTCTGTTGAGTGAGGTATAGGATGCCACCAAAAACTGCAACTTGTCAAGTGAGGCCAGCCACCATTTCGCCACCTCAGAAATGGAGATCTGGAGCATGGGGCAGGGGGACCATTCCAGCAACAGCACGTTAAGCTATTAGGACGTCAGCTGCCCAGAATCCTGAGGGCCAGGCAGCAGCCACAGCAGGGAATGACAACGCACTGCAAGACCTCATTTGAGTGGCCAAATGACTCACTGAGCAGATGGATCAACTGGACAGCAGCCAGTGTCAGAAGCACACTAAAAAGCCTACCGCTCCAATGACCAGATCCCAGGCAGGGAGGCATGGCTGGTGCCCTGATGATCCAAGCAGTAGAGGTGGTTTTACATTTGGGTTCCCTATCCCTTTCACCAGCCAGCAGACTGTGACAAACACCAATAATCTCCAGTCAGCCAGGGAGATGCCCGAGGTCAAAGCTGCAAAATTCAGGAAGGAGTGCACTGTAGGCCAAATTGTGCCCGCCTTTGATTCTCCTACATTGCCCAAACTCTGCATCTTCAATCTGGGGTTGTCCACAAGAAGGCACAGGTGAGTTCAGAATCATCCATTACTTGTCATTCCCTAAGGGATCATCAGTTAACAATGCCATCCCTCCAAAATTTAAATACACATCTTTCAATCATGAGGTTGGATTAGTGAGAACCAGTGGGCCTGGAGCACTCGTGGCCAAATGCTATATACTGTCAGCTTTTCACCTTCTCCTGGTGCCCCCCAGGGATTTCTGCTTGTTGGGCTTTAAGTTTCAGGGGTTGTGGTCCACGGACAAGGCCATGCTAACGGGTTGTGCAGTGCTGTGTGCAGCCTTTGAGGCATTCAGCACCTTCCTAGGTTGGGGAGTGAAGGCCAGGGCTAATACCAGGCATATCACCCATTACCTTGATGGTTTTCTTTCTGTGGGTCCAGCGGGTACTACTGTTTGTGCAGAACACTTGGCAGTATTCCAGGCCCTGGCTGGAGAACTGGGAGTCTCGCTGGCTCACAACAAGATTGAGGGTCCCACAACACAGTTAACTGATTTGAGCATTCAACTGGATTCCCTTGAAGGGATGTCCTGCCTGCTGGAGGATAAGCTGCTTGCCTTGCAGGTCTTTATTACCCTGGTGCTGGCACACACAAAATGTATACTGAGGGAGCTGCAATCACTCATTAGCCATCTTAACTTTGCTTGCCAAGTAGTTACACCAGAGAGGACATTCTGTGTGCACCTGGTGCAGGTCATTGCAGGCCTTCGTGCCACACCACCACATATGAATAACCAAGGGTATGAAGAAGGATCTCGGGGTTTGGCTAGCCTTCCTTTCTAAGTACAGTGGGATCATCCTTTGGCAGCAGTCACTTGACTTGGCCAACAATATCCAGATACACTCAGATGCAGAGGGTAGCACTAGTTTTGATGTGCATTATAATGGTTGTTGGTGCACCCAAAAGCGGCCAGCCCCTGGGCATGGCAGATATCCAGCAGAACCTTACCTTCATGGAATTGTTCCCCATGCTCATGGTGGCAGTTCTCTGGGGACACCAGTTTTGGAACAGGAAGGTCAAGTTCTGGTGTGATAATCAAGAGATGGTCAGGGTGGTGAATAAGCAAACTTCACGGTCAGAGTGGGTTCTGCGTCTTGTACACAGGCTTGTTCTGATCTGTCAGCCCACTATGTGGCAGGTGTTGATAACAGTATCACAGATTCCTTATTACACCTGCAGGAGGAGAGGTTTCACAGCCTGGCACCAGAAGCCAACTGCTACCTGGATCCATTTCCTAAGGAGCTCTGGGGACCCGGGAATCTCTCCTTATATATAATTGAGTAATGGGGTGGCATTTTCTGAACAATCCACATGCTCCTAAATCAGTTGACTCCATGATGTGTCACTCAGAAGCTGTCCCTACCCACTGACTGCGTTGCCTGACTCTCGCCTCCAACATTCTAAACAGTTTGCTGTTCCTCTACCCCCCCATAGCCAGTCAGAACACAGAGGTCATTTGCATATGCAGCCTGATTGGCCTTTGCCTGCAACATTCTAAACAGTTTGCTTTTGCTGCTGAGAGTCATTGAAGGTATCCTGAGGTAAAATACATATCCCAATCTTCCCTTAAACGGTCACCAGAGTTGCCAATCTCCCTGTGGGGCCTGGAGATCTCCCAGAAATCACTGTATTCCCCAGCCACAGCACATCATTTCCCGTACAGAAAATTTCCCAGCTATTATGACTGATCTCCTGATGACTGAGATCAGTTCTCCTGGAGACAATGGCTGCTTTGAGCAGGGGACTCTATGGCATTATTTATTTAAATTTATACCCCACCCTCCCCTGCTGAAGTCCCTCCGCACCCCAAACCCAGCCCTCCCTAGGCTCTATCCCTCAAATCTACAGGTATTTCCCAACCCAAAGTTGGCAACCCTGTAACTGGCTATGGAACTGCTTTCCAGACCCTTAGAACCCAGAAGACATGGCATAGGAGGAGGTGCTTTCTACCTTAGCTGCCACTGCATAACCCCAAATCAATGTAAGTTAGGGCTGGAGGGAACCATACCTGTTACCATGAGGCTGTCCTCCCATACTACCCACTTGGGGCAGCAAAAGGACTTGACATTCCTGCCGTATAGCTAAGCAGAAGGAAATAAACATGGCTTGTCTTCTTCTATTTTCCCCTTCCCTCTGCTGCCCCACCAGCCACAGCCAGGACACTCACCTGGAGCTTCCTTCTAGAGCCCATTGTATTTCTTCCCACAATGGGCCTTACTCCTAGTATACAGTAATGCAGGGAGTATTCCACTGTATTGATATACACTCAGAATTTAATGGATCTTGCTGCAGTTCCCAGCCAGCGATGTGGGGATACACAAATTATTTGTGATCAGATTTACAGTTCTGAATTGGCAAGTCAAGTAAGCAAAGTGGGCAAAGCTGGAATATTAGAGAGGCAAGCCATAAAGTCCTTTTCTCACACTTCAGCAGAACTACAACAGCCAAAGAAAGCACCTCACTTCAAACAAGTTGTTTGCAAGCTAATTTATTTTCCTGCTAGGTGGACTGGATGAACAACAAATGGGGAGAAGCATAAAGACAGATGAATAAAACATTTCTAATACAACTTAGAACCATTTCAAATGTTCCATGAAAAGTAAACTTTTTTGAGTTTCTGAGGTGTTGCTTGTGATTTGCAATGAATCTGCTGTTTCAACAGATGAATGCTCATCCATCAAAGTTTGTAATTAATAATGAGACATACTTTGAACTGCTATCTTATCTTTGCACTTGTTCAGTTGGTATTCAATACTTTTGGTAGCTGAGGCTGGTAGCCACCATTGATGAATGCTCAGAATTTGATTATTTTAATTCATCACTCATTCTTGATGAGAAACTTCCATCCTGTATATAGAAAATCAGCATGTCAAGAAGAAGGAAAGGATATAACCCTTTTCCTAGCAGGCTGAATTTCTATATATGGATAGAACTGGCTAGAAGTTTTTAAAATGGTACAGTAATTTACAGAACAATGCCCCCAGTCCCTCTACTATCAGGGGTGTTGAACTCATTTGTTATAAGCACTGGATTTGACATAAACTGGACTTTGTCAGGCCAGGCCATATGTGTCATAAAATGTAATGCCAGGTAGCAGAGATATAAACTTTATAAAATACACAGACAAACTCAATTAAAGATACTATAGCAGCTATTTCATTGGAGCTTCATATTAGGAGGGTATGTGTGTTAAAACTAATATTTCTCTGCAAAACTGAAGTCCCTTGAGTTTGTTGAACTCTATATTTTAACTGTGGTTAGTCCCAAACCTCCTTCCCCCCAAAAAATATAAACTACAAATATAAATGGTCTGAACCTAGGACCCAGGGGAAGAACATGAAATGTCTGAGCTTTGCAAGCTTCTCCTCCCTCCCCTCCAGGTCTACTCAGAGTGGCAGTTGCTCTTCAGGGTCTCGGGGTGGTGGTGGTGGTGGTTACAGGGCGGTTTGAAATAATAATTTTGGGTGTCCTCTTCAGCACTTGTTCTGCTATTATTCCATTGGAACTCCATATTAGGAAGGTGTGTATGTGTTTAATATTTCTCTGCAAAACTGGAGTCCCTTGAGCTTGCAGAACTCTATATTTTAACCCTGGCTTGTCCCAAACCTTCCCCCCCACACACACACACCCTTAAAATGTGCCTGGCTGAATTGGAAAGGTGGGGAAACAGTGGGATTTTGCAAGGCAATTTTTTAAATAAAGAAAGAGGCACAAGGATCACAGCAGAAGAACACTACCTTTGAGGAAGACTACGGAAGCCAGGAGTGGTGGCTGCTGTTTGGTAGGCCTGCTGAAGCGTTCTGGATTCGGGAGACCAGGAACGGTGAAATCATGAAGCCTTTATTGAGTGATTCAGCATGCCCAGTAGATGGTCAGAACAAGCATGCTTCTAGGGCTCCAGGGCCCTCATTATATGCTGGCCGGAGCCACATCTCCGGCTGCACCCAAAAGACCTGATAGGGGCTTAACATATGCGCATGTTTGTTATAGGTTCCCTGGAGGAGCCTTTGAGTGCATTGGCTCTCCAGGGAGAACCTAGGTCCCACATTGGTGTAGGCTTTGAATCTGGATGTCTATTGTTCCTCCAGATTCAAGCTCCCCTCTCTGCCTGACCATGTGCTCTGGCCATGCGGTGGGCGCCATTACCTGGGAGCACATGGCAGGCTGGTTAGAACACAGAGCATACTACATTACACCTGCCCTCTGCTTCCTGCTCTCAGAGGCAGCCCTGCCTTCTGCTCTTTATACTCCAAGGCAGCTCAAGTGCAGAACAGTGAGGACAGGTAGGAGAGGGGGGAGAGAAGAGAGCCAGATTAAAGGCCTGGGCAGGCAGGTTCTAGCCCCAAGGCCATAGGTTTGACACCCCTGATCTAGATAAACCTCAGGAAAGCCATTGTATCCCAAGGAGAGGGCATGCCATGGGCAGAGGGAAAAGGAGCTTGTTCCAGGTGCCAGGTCATTATGATACTTGATGTACATGGAAAGAAAGGGAGCATCATGTATTTGCTTACAGTGCAACTAGACTATATCCAAGGGTCTGACCTGTGGATGATGATGATGCCATTTTACAGCTGAACTTTGGTCATTTAAAAATGCCATGGGGCCAAATCCTGATTGAGTCCACAGTGAGCCAGAACCAGGCATTTTCAAGTGTTCCCACACCTTTACAAGTGCCAAAACAGCAGCGTTCACTGATTTAAACATAAAACCACAGAGTTGCAGGCCATTCCTAGAGGTACCTTATGTCATTTCCAGGTTTCCCCTAGAACTGATGTAGCAGAACACGCAACATCCCTGAACCTCTTGCACATTACCATGGCCTAGCGACTGTATGATCAACCCAGCTTGGCTTAGGGTTGCCAGGTGTTGTCAATGTGCTGGTGGAAGGGGGGGAGCCTTCCAGGAGTGGGGCAGGGCTCCGCAGTGTGATGACATCACCTGGAAGTGACCTCATCATGTTGGAGACATCACATGATGATGCTCTGATTTGAGGGCAAAATTCTATGGTAAAATTGCCCTCAAACCATAGATTTTTGCCCAAAAACCAGAGCATCACCACACAATGTTCCCAACACAATCATGCCACTTTTGGATGATGTCATTGTGTCAGATGTGTCGCCCAGTGATGTCACTGTTTGGGGGTGGGGGTGGGGTTTTCCCTGCCAGCCAGCTTGCTGGTGGTGGACAGAAACCCCAAAAACTGGAGGATTTCTCATCCAGACATGGGGAATGGCAACCCTAGCCTGGCTTGACAATAGCAGCTTGTCTTGCCCAGTAAGGGTCAAGTCTGAACATGGTGGGCTGTGCAATTCTAACCAGGTTGTCCACTTCATCAGGCCTGATGACGATTTGTTTTTCTTTTTGTGGGCTTACTTTCAATATGAGAGTTTGTGTTCTAACATTCCTACTTCTGTGACTTGATTCTTCCCCCCATCCTTACTTTGTCTTTGATGTGTATATGTATGTATTTGCCCACTCCTGGATGCAAAAATATATGTGTGGCCTGTTGAATCTGTGTCTGTTCCTCCCTAAACTTGATGGTATCTTATTATAATGTGTGAATTAGGGATGTGTGACTATCAGTCTGTGTATATTTGTGCATGATGGGTTGGATTCTGCAGTCTGCAAATCCAAAGATCATGGTTGTTCCCCTGTCCCTGTTACCCAAATGAGCTTGTTGTCTGGTGTGCCAACACTCAATGAAGGACAGAGGGATTTCCAAGAGTAGACAGAGCTTTATTGCAACAAAGGTCAGGCTGTAAGGAGCCAAAAAGCAAAAGTCCAAAGCTGTTGTCTTTGCATCCAGTTTTTATACAGTATTCTGAGCAATTCTCAGATGCATAGATGTTTGATATGACATAGGTTTTGTTTTCCTGGATTCTCAGACATGCACAGATGTCTGATATTACATAGGTCTACTAAGAGATATTCTGGCCAAGCAGACATAGAGTTCAGCAGTTTGAGACTTCCCATTTTCCAAATATATTTTTATCAAGCTTGACTTTTGCTGCCAGACACATGCTCAGTCTGGGACTTTTTGACCTACTGTTACCGCTTCCTCTCTTTTTTTTTTCTCGCTAGGCCATGACTTGCTTTGCTGATATCTCTCAGCTCAAGCTGCACAAGGCAATATATTTTTAGCTTCTTAGACCTATATGGTCTAATAGCAAAGTGGGTCAGAAGGCTGCAGTGGAGAGAGTGAAGGGGATGTTTTAACTGTGGAGCTGAACTGATGAAAGAGACAGACAGGGTGATTCTCTTTTCTTCCCCTTTTCACTGTAGCTTCCCAAACCTCATTGCTATTATTTATTTACTTCATTTATATTTATTTATTTATTTATTTATTTAATTATTTGCATTTATATCCCACCCATCCTGTGGATGGGCTCAGGGCGGGTAACATCATTATTTCTCTCCAATGGTAACCCAAAATGGCTTACATCATTCTCTTCTCCATTTTATTTTCTCAACAATCCTGCAAGGTTGAGAATGTGTGACTGGCCCAAGGTCATCCAGCAAATTTCCATGGCAGAGTAGAGATTTGAACCTGGGTCCCAGATCCAAGTCCAACATTCTAACCACAGCACCATGTAATTGATTTGATTTATTATTAAATCTCACAACTCTGGGAATAACTTTCCCAGGGTCAGAAAGAACTGCTGACTGGGAGGGGGAAGGAATACAGGAAAGATCCACAATCATCAGTGCTTTCCACTGATGAATCACAGAATTCAATCCCTTGTGGTATAACTATGTTCTCTTGCGTGTGTACATCCTTTCTTCTCTGCTCCATACACATGCTGATCTGTATTCCATTTCTTCATGCCAACCTCTGCCCCGTGTATTTATCTTTTTAAACGGAACTATACTTCAGTGTGTATGATGGTTAAAATCTTTTGAACTGGAACATAACCAAATTAAGTTGCTCTACCTTTGGTTCATTTCACAATATGAAAGAAAAAACAAAAACAGTGTGTCAGTAAGCTTGGGGGTATGTGATTACATTTGATTAATGAGGTTTCTGGGAAACTTTTTGTATATTGTTAAGAAACAGTGATTACCCTGGAGGAAGAATTCATGAAGAAAAACTTGAAATAAGTGGTATGAGTATAAATGACATGTTCATTCATATGAATGAGCACAAGCTAAACTGGCAACTGCAGGTTTCTTATACTATGCTTACTTATAAATAAATTCAATGTGAATTAATGCAGTTTCTGAATATATTCATTAAAATTCCATAATAAGGCACTGTCAAGACTTCATTTTAAAACCATCAGCCTTCTCAACTGTAAATGATAGGATTCAGCATGATTATGAGTGCTCTAGAGAATAAAACCTAGTTAGGGCTAAAGATGCTTATAACATTCTCCTTGTATGAATTGCTCCCTCATTTTTAGGGTTACAAATTACTTAATCCAATTTCTGGAGTAGACCAATGTGTGAGGAAGCTGCCACTCATGTGTTTATTCTTTTCAGACTCCATGCACACAGTTGAGTTCATTTTTTTTCCTTGCAGGTTACTGATAAGTGCCAGTGCATATGCACATTGATTGACTTAGCAATTGCATCAGAAGCCTGTTTTTGCACAGTGACTTAATCAATATGCGTCTATGCTGGTACACATCAGTAACCTGAAAGGGGGGGGGGGGCATGCCAAAGACACACAAACTGAAAAGTATGCCAAACTGTGCTCATGCAAGTTCCAAAATTAATATTAGAGATTCTCCAAGATGGAACATGACTCAGAGTGAACTATTCCACACTGGGCTTGTTTTCTTTACTTCTGCTTTCTGTCATTTTGGGGATTTTGTGACTGAGCTACATGAACAGCAGAATTATGTGCAGCAGCATCTGTCATAATAAGGCAAAAGTTCTTATAAAGTGATTCTATTGTCCCTATTTAAAGATTTCTGTAAAGACTTTGTACAGAGTAGATATTTAATTTTTTACTTGGTAATGCTTCTGCCAACCTAGCAGTTTGAAAGCAAGAAATTGCAAGTAGATAAATAGGTACCACTTCGGTGGGAAGGAAAACAGTGTTCTGTGCACCTCAGCATCTAGTCATGCCGGCCACATGATCACATAAACGTCTTCAGCTTGGAAACAGAGATGAGCACCACCCCCTAGAGTTGGATTTGACCAGCTTTTGAGCAAGGGAAACATTTAATGGAAATATATAGCTCTGGAGCTCCCTTAAACTCATTCAGCAATTAGACTGAAGGTGCTCATGATTTCTTGCAGGAAATAGCTTTCTTGAGAAACCATTAAAATGACATTAGTGACTCATCTTGATAACATTTTGAAATAACAGAAAGGCTGTCTTACATACTCGTTTGCCTTCTAGGCATATCTATATACTTACCTGCCTTACAGTCAGCCCTGAATATGCTGTCTGTCTGAAAGGTTATATACAAAGGATTATAACTTACTTTCTGGGCAGTCATTTGTCTGGAAGGTCCCCACTTGTTGATGACCTGCCTCTCAGGCAGATCTGTCTAGTTATCTTCCTGTCTTTGAAACCATCTGGTACTTCATTGTGTTCCTGGCAGACTGAACTGTTACCTGCCTGGGAGGTACTAGGATTGATGAACTGCCAACTAGGCAACTCTGAACAATTATTTTGCTTAAATATATAAGCCTCTTCCCTGAAGGGACCATGTTAAAATAACTATCTTATATTCTAATACCGAAGTTGGCCAGTGTTTGGATACCTAAATCAAGTAACTAGAACTGTGAATAGGCAAGACAGATCTTTCTACAAACCTGAAAAGGGCCCCAGGTTTGCAGAAAAATGTTAAATTGAAAAACAACAACACTGGGGGCTGAAAATCTGAAACTAATAAAAGGAATGCTTCTAGCTCTAAGCAACAGATTTCCTCAGTGGCTGCTGCTAGGCAACTGCAGTATTCCAGGCTAGGTTCTGTCAGCATCATCATCATCACCACCACCACCACCATCATCACCACCACCATTATTTCAATTAATGCCCCACCCTATCCCACAATATTTTGGCCATTAAGGAAGGGCCGATAGGGGCCAGACCTGGCTAGGGTTGCCATTAGATATGTGCAGGGCTATTTTTGGGCAGGAATGCACAGGAATGGAGTTCTGGCTGGCTCCTGAGTTGGCCACACCCAGCCAGAACTCATTAGCATAATAGGCCACACCCAACAGCAGAAACTCATTAGGAATGGCTACCTTAGGGGTATGTGGCCTAACATGCAAATTAATTCCTACTACCAAAAAAAGCCCTGGGTTTTGACAACAAATAAGGTTAACAGAATAAGAAGAAAAAGGTGGGTGTGGCTGGATGACCACTCTTCTGGTAGCATGGGGGTGTGGCCTAATATGCTAATAAGCTGTGCTGTCAGTGGTACGGCCTAATATGCTAACGAGTTCCTGCTGGGCTTTATCTACAAAAAAAGCCCTGGATATGTGCACTGGAAAAAAAATGGCTGTATTCAGATTCGGGGCTATTTGGGGTTAAACATAGTCAGGAATGCTGAATATTGCTAAATACCAATTCAGCTATGCTTGCTGGCTCAGGAGATGTTCGGGATTCCTGAATATACGGTTCCATTGTATCCTATGGGCCATTAAAGTCAGTGGCAAAATGTCATAGGGTGTAATCTGGGGGCTGGGGGGAGGGGGTTTGAGAGAGAAGCACTAAATTTACAGTGTAGCTGCTGGAGCCTCTCCCCAATAGAACCTCTTAAGTTCCAAAGAGTTTGGACCAGAGGGTCCAATTCTATAAGGCCCTCAAAGAGGTTGCCCCATTCCCCATAGGTTCCTAAGGTGTGTGCGGGGGAATGTCACATTTCCCACCATATTTTCAGTGTGCTGGGGGGGAGGGGGTTTGTGGGAGAGGCACTAATTTTGCAGTGTAGCTGCTAGAGCCTCTCCCCACATGAACCCCCAAGTTCCAAAAACATTGGATCTCTCTCTCTCTCTCATTAGATTTATATCCCACCCTCCCCACATTGTAGGCTCAGGGCAGGTACCAACATATATATCTGCAATCAATGCAGATTTACAAATTAAAACATATTATAATAATTAATTAAAATCAATAAAATCATTAGCATGTAAAACAACAATATGCCTCAATAGCTGATAGTGTGGTCCCAATCTGGCGTTTAGGATCTGCGGTCACTGGGGGAGAGGAAGGACAAATCAGTGGATGCCCACTGCCTCAACTATAGGCCTGGTGGAAGAGCTCTGTCTTGCAAGCCCTGCATAACTGTAATAGGTCCCACAGGGCCCTGATCTGATAAGGTAGCTCATTCCAAAAAGGCCCTGGCCCTAGTTGAGGCAAGTTGGACATTCCTAGGGCCAGGGACTACCAGGAGGTGCTGTTTGGTAGAACAAAATGCTCTACGGGGCTCATATGGGGAGAGGCAGTCTCGAAGAAATGCAGGCCCCTGGCTGTATGGGGCTTTAAAGGTAAGCACCACCACCTTGAAATAGATTCGATATTCAGTAGGCAGCCTGTGCAGGTCATGCAGCACCGGGCAGATATGTGCCCACACAGGAAGCGACATCAACACCCACACTGCTGCATTCTGCACTAGCTGCAACTTCCAGTCAAGGGAAGCCCCATGTAGAAGGAGTTACAGTAATCTAATCTGGAAGTGACCATTGCATGGGTCACCGCAGCCAGATCATGGGGGGTGGGGTATGGAGCCAACTGCCTGACCTGCCTCAGATGAAAAAAGGCAGAGCTGGCAGTGGCAATGACTTGGGCCTCCATAGTCAATGAGACATCCAGGAACACCACTAGGCTCTTTACCTTTGGTGCCGGGTCCAGTTCTATGGGCACCCAAAGAGGTTGCCCCCATTCCTCATGGTTCCTATGAATTTCTATGTTAGTAAAAAACCTAACCCAGAAAACAGCAGGTACCCAGCAGTCAGATTCTCCCAGACAATCTTGTGGAATGTGAACTCTTGGGAGGTTGCTTGTTTGCAAGGAGCCTAACACTGCTATGTGCCTAGCAGAACAAGTGCCACTGTGGCAGCGCAAGTTGCACACCAAAACCCAACAGGACTAACTTCAAACCTGAGAATCTCTTTTTTACAAACTGGGGGGTCTTTCTGCAAGGACAGCAGAACCAGTGCATTGAATGCACTAGTGCCCAGCAACAGAACCCTGTGTCAACCTGCATGGCACTGCATCAAAAAGCTTCAAGCCAGGTATGAGCTGCACCCTGTATTATTAGATGCAGACCAGGGGAAAATGGCAAAGCAAGGATAGGAATAGTGGCAGAGGGTTCAACAACCTTATCTAACTGCTCTTCCTGACACCCCCTCCAGCTTGTTACCTGTAAGATCAAATGGACTGCTTGGGAGTTTCCAAAGAGTACTGAATGCACAGCATAGCATGTTGGAAGTGAAGGTGCTGTCCCCTGCTCAACCTCCAGACTTCATGGCAAGAGAGACAGATAGCAAGATAGTCACACACTGACCTTTCCTTCCTGTGTTTACTGTCCTGTCACACTATTCCATTGATATAAAGAATGGAGATCTTAGGGAACAACTTCCTTCCTTCTGTTCATCCTCTCTCACACACTTCTTCCTTCTGCATGCACCAAGGGGGAGGACACACTGCCCTCCTTCTTGGTACCATGAAGCAGATGGCCCTCTTGCCACCTGCTTCCATCCTTAGCTAGTAAGCTTAGTACTCTGTCCTATCTCTCATCTTTCCTATCCAGACTGTAGTTCTAGAATATAGAGACTAGAGACACAACTCTGTGACCCCATCCACACTGTCACTTTTGTCGTTCATTTCTCCCTATTGCTTCAGGTTCCCCCACCCCCCATATGTTTTGTTCTCTCTAGTAGTCCCAGAGGGAGCAAAACACATGTGGAAAAGGGGGAGGAGCCCAAAGCAATAGGGAGAAATGAGCAGCAAAAAGTGACAGTGTGGACGGGGCCTGTGTGTACTTTTGTGGCACTCTAAGCTTTGTTACCCTGGTTGGATGTGCCATGTGTGCAGAGTGGCTGGGAGATCCCAAGACTGTCTGGCTGCCAGATGGTCTAGCTCTTTGGCATTACCCAGGCTTCACCATGAGAAGGCAAGCTAGAGTCACACCCCAATCTATTATTAGAGTTCAGAATGGGGACAAGGTGTATCTGTCAGGAAGTATATCTTGATCCCAGTGCTAGGGACATAATTATGTAATGTGTATTGTTCTTACATCATGAGCTACATCAAGCAAGTGTCTAGAGAGGCGTTGTGTTAAGAAAAATGACGAGCTAATCAAGGCCATATCAATGAAAACTAACCAAAAATACGAGAGGACTTTTTTTTTTAAAGGAAAGAGATGGACAAATATTGTTAATGGAAAATAACAAGAAAGAGATATCAAGAATGAAAATGAATCTCATGGATACAAATTTTACAGAAGAATTAGTCCTTGTGTTAAGCCCGATCCTTGCGCTTTATATCACAAGTGTTTTGACTTCCCAAAAGCTGACAGGATGATTTCTCTGGTGGTCAGGCTCGAATACAATGTGTATTTCAGAGTAGTAGCAGCCTTCCCAAAGTCAATCACGCATTCAAAGTTCCACAGAATTACAGCTAAGTGTTTCCCTTCCTTTTATTCCAAGTGAAAATGGGAGGCTGAGATGATCGTCATAGACTGAGTAGCAGTGCAAGATACAGCTGTTGGAAATCAGTTTGGAAAATATGACTCATATAGCAGAAATACATCTGATGATGTCCATAACTTCAAAATTAAAAAACCTGCAAACGATGTCAGGTGAGCAGAGGTACTTGCTCCTTTCAATAAATAACCAGTCTCCTTTATGCCAAGTTGAAGTATGTGAAGAGCAGGTGAAAGCCAGTCAGGATCCATGAAACTCTGGAAGAACTAGATGGAAGGAGGGAGTTGATAGTAAAAATCTGTTAAACTGCTGTATAGTCAGACAGGGATTAAATGCCAGAAGTACTGATATAAGAAACCTGAGGTCCCAGAGCCTGGCTTCTGAGGCTAATAAAATGCAATTCTTTGGAGGGAACCACACTTAAATTTAGTCTTTCTATGTATATGGAAAACCTAAGCAGTCAGACTAGGAGCTTTTCCTCATGCTTGACTTAGTCCTGATTTTTTTTGCAGTCAAACCACAAGCACTGGAATCTTTTTTGGGGGGGAGGAAATCTTTTTGGCCATGGTTTTCTGCATATCTGCCCTTGCTCTGCATTTTAAAAATTGTGGAGTCTTTTTATTTTCTTCTGCATTTGCTTTAAATAATCATGATTTTCAAGGGATGGTGCTGTCATCATCGGTGGCATTACAGCACCCACTTTTATTTTTGTGTGTGTGCATGCTTATACTGAATTGGTATAGCATTATAGTGATAGGTTAAGCGGGTTCTCTGAATTCCCAGCTTTCATTTTTTTTTAGAAGTAATTCTCTAGTTTCTTTCCTCATGGTGATATAAGGAAAAAAACGTATCTCTGCAAGGGACTAGAGACTTACCTTTTTGTTTACATGAAAGCTGGGAATTTAGAGAACCTGCTTAACCTATCATTATAATGCTATATCAATATCAAGGTCAGATAGTCCCACAGTATCTCAGAGACTTATCTTCTGTTATGTATGGTTATCAAGTAACTAGTAAACTTCTAAAGTAAATATAAGAACAGTCTCATGGAAGATTTGTCTTCACAGCCAAAAAGCTTTCACGCATGCATACTTTCATGGAGAATAAAACTAAAGATTAAAATTTAGGGATGGGGAAAATAATTAATCCCTCATCCAATTAGCTATCACACCTTAATTTCTTGCTTTCCTGATTTCTTAATTAAATTTATTGCCAAAGATATTGTTTCAAAAAGTTCTTTAAATATTTTTTTATAATTCATTGGATTTGTGGAAAGAGTGTTGGAACATTCTATCATATGTGGTAGGTATGTGATGCCATGCAAAAATTTTGGTTAATGGTAAAAGAAATGGTTTGGGAAATCATGGGCTTGGATTTACCGTTGGCCCCTGAGCTATTTTTACTGAATATGCTACCGGATGATTTACCTAGATCAGACCAAAAGTTGCTGACCTATGTATTGACAGCAGTGCGTATAGCCCGGGTTAAAAGGTGGAAATCTTCGATGCTTCCGGGTAAAGAGGATTTGATTATTAAACTACTAGACTGGGCGGAAATGGACAAGCTGAGCTTTTTGTTGAACGCGAGTGCGAAAGTGGATCCGATGGTTGTATGGTCCAAATTTTATTTATGGATGGACTAATGTATGGCTCTTTGAATGATGTGTACATGTTGTGTTGTTATAAGTTAAAACCAAATTAAAATAAATCAAATTAATATTTTTTTATAATTCCATGAGAGAGGTTACCTTAGCAGAGAATGTCTCTTTTTGTCTTCAAGAAAATCTCTGTTTGGCTGCAGGTAATAGTGTCCATAAATCATAAGAAGCTGAAGAGGTCAGGCTTTAGTCCTTATCAGGATTCCAAATGCAGCTGGGACAACTTGTACATTCCAAGACATCAGACCACTCAAATTCTGGAGATGCCTGTAAAGCAGAAAACACCCTAAGAGCAAACTAAAGAGGTACACATGGCTTATCTCTTGATCACCCCTTTATCCAGGGAGGTTTTGCCGACTGGAGAGAACTTGTAGTCTGTAATTAGCTGCATTGTGTCTTCACTTCCCATGAAGACATCAGCCTGCTGTTACATCTCCCCTGGAAGGTGGTTTTTCCTAGGCTGTTGATGAGCCACAAATCTATATATCCGATAGTGAAGTGTGGCCCCCATCTGCAGATATTTAAATCCATGGATCAGAGCCACATTGACACTAAACATATTTTTTTCTGCAAACTTGGGGGACCCTCCTGATTTGCAGAAAAATCTGAAATCTTTTAAAAAAATACATTTGGGGTGGTGGGGGGGAGGGATTAAATTCACTAAAAAAAACTTACTGTGATTTTGCAGTGGTGGCCATTGGGAGCCACTCTGGGCTCAGCTGCAGCCGCCATTGGGAGCTGCTCTGGGACCCTGGGAGCTGCTCTGGGCCTAACTGTGGCAACAGACCCCTGGAACAACTCCAAGTCTGGCCATAGCTGATGCCAGGAGCTTCTCGGGGCTTGGAGCCACTCTGGACACTGCTGCCACTGCAGCCAGCCTCTGAGGTGGGTGGTGGAGCCTGGAATCATGCTAAACTCAGTGATGGGGGGGGGGAGCTGGGATTCCCCCTTGTGTGTCTCATGGGGGCTCCACTTGTCACTTTTACTCGAATGCAACAATTGCACAGTTAAAGATCAGGTATATCATCATCTGGAAGGCCCCTTCATTATATTCCCATCCTGATCCCCTGAAAACCATGGCAGGTAAGTCGCTTTTAACATAAGGGAGTCCTGAAGCTGGGAGTGATCTACTCAAGACCACACAAGAATCCATAGTTTGAATCTAAACTAGCATTTGTGCAGGGATATTAATTTGTTCCCATGGAGTGCAACTTTTCCCTTTCCTGTGACATCTGCCATGCCACCCAAAACCACAGAAACACTAGTGTGGTGTGGTGTAGTGTAGTGTAGAATGTAAGTTCGGGGACAGGGTTGAACCAGGATTTAAGGTCTAGTGCAGAATCTAGACCTCTTCAATCCAAGACTGCGTCACTATCCACTCCAAGTCCTTAACAGCAGTGGGTCTAAACCACCATAATCTTGGGCTGCTCAAAAATATGATTTTCCTAGCCACTGGCAATTGGGGATGTACACATCAATTTTATATGAACCATTTTTATTCATTTTATTCTTTATAATTTGTATCTGTTTTCTTTATTTATCTCCCCCCCCCCCCACTGACAGCAATGGGAAACAAACTTCCAACTGTAACATTTTTGTTTTCTATCCATTTGGGATTAAATTCACAGGCATTGTACATCAGTCTCAGAAATGTTAGCATTGTTGATCTTTCATGCAAATACATCATTCCTAAACACAGATGCCTTGCATCTTGGCTGGTTCAGCCTTGCTTTGTGTGTGTGTGTGTGTGGGCTTGTGTGCATGGGGGAGGAATTTCCCCTATTGCCCCAGTTTACTCTGCTACAGGGATGTTGGAAACTTTGATATGAACAGGATTGCCAGCCACAGCACAACCCCTTTTCAAAGGAAGTGTGGAACACATGGGGAGGGTCAGATCTGAATTCAAGAAACATTTCCCTGAAATAAATGCTTTTTTGCAGAAGGGGTGCCACAAAGGCAAAGCATCAGCTGGGTATTCAAGTCACCAGGAAACAGTGGCAACACTGAGGTGTGGAAAAAGTCTGGTGCCCTATCTGTCTTGGGAGGACCTTGCCGCAGTAATATATGCAACAGTCACCTTGAGACTGGACTACTGTAATGTGCTCTATGCAGGGCTGCCTTTGAAGATGTTTCAGAAGCTGCAAATGGTCCAGAACACAGTTGCCAGATTACTGACAGGAGTGTCCTGGTTAGCACATATAACACTTATCCTAAGGCAACTGCAATGACTCCCAGTTAGTTTCCAGTGCCAATTCAAGGTGTTGGTATTTACCATTAAAGCCCTAAATGGCCTGGGACCCTCATACATTCAGGACCACCCCACCATGATCCTTCCCGTCTTCTCTGATCTTCATCTCCACATTTATTGAAGGTTCCTGGTGCATGAACTGTCTGCCTTGTGTCAAGGCAGGGCCTTCTCAGTAGTGGCCCGCATCCTGTGGAACCTGCTGCCTGAAGAGATGCATGCCTTGCAGGACCTCCCTAGGCTCCGCGGGGCATGCAAGGCTGCTCTTTTTCGAGTGGCCTTTGGGTGATTGTGATCCACCAGGCAGCTGGTATGCTTCAGCTTCACCACCCCTGCATCCTACCCTGACTGATAGTGGATAGATTTTAGGATAGATTTTTAATTGTTTTATATTTAGTGTATTTTTTGTATTGTTTTTATCAGGTGTATCTTATATGTTGTTAGCCGCCCTAAGTCCCATTAGGAGGAGAGGGAGTGGGATATAAATTTGATAAATAAATAATATTTTACTCACTATTAGGATTGCCACTGAAGGTAGAGTGAGGGGGGAATTATATTATGATGAATGGAGCTCCACTTGTGAAACAGAATTTTCCTCCATTCCTCCTAAACTCAAGGAAAACTCTTGTCTCCTCTGCTGGCAAAAGTGCTCTTTGTCAAGGGAAAATGAATGTTGGATCCAGTTCCTAGTGATGTCAGTGCTGAGAAAATGAGTTATTCCCTTCCACAGAAATATTACACAATGGAAGGTATTCAGATCCTCTGTAGTGTACAACTAGGCATTTGTTGCACTATACACTAATTTTGAAAGGTGCCTAAGTGAAAAAAAACTCCCCAACAGCTTTACCAATATTGTGTGTGTGTGTGCGTATGCATGCATGCACACATGTTGTGGTTAAAATGATTTTTTTTTAAAAAAACAGCAAGAATGAGGGTCCTTTGAGGGATTATTTAAAAATTCATTCATTTTGCAGTTTCTATACTGTGTAGTCTAAATTTATATTCCACCTCCCACAAGATGGCAGTAACTTCCTTCTTTTAAAAAATGAATTTAACTTTCCTTTAACCTTGTTCTAAGTGAAGTATTTCATCAGTAGCATTTCTTCTGAACAAAGATTACATTTTCCCTCTATAGCTAAATTGTTCAGAATGTTATTTTAAACAAGACCCAGAGAAGAAATGGAATAAGCTTTTGGTTTGTTTGTTTTTTAAATATACCATCAGTATTTCCCATTTACTGTGAGCCTCTTACATGTTTTAGGTCCTTTCACTGAATTTTCAATGGCACCAAAATATTAATTGACAGTGTATTGCAGTGCTCAGATGGCTATAATTGTTTCTTTGTGTCCCATTTTCTCCAGTCTTTGTAGACCCTACTGGTAATTTTTTCACATTGGTATACCTTTTCTCCTCCTTCAAATCACAACAGAGTTTAATGGCATCTGATTGGAGCCAAGGGAGAGATATAAAATTGCATATGCATGTATGAGAGAGAGAGTAAGAGAGAGATGGTCTGTGCTATCAGCTCAAGAACACCTTGGATTGTTGGTACTTAAGAGTGTTTTATAAATATTACATTACATGACCATAAAGTCAGTTTACACAGACCGGTTTGTAAGAAGTGTGAAGCATGCTTTTAATTCTGTCTAGGAAATGTCCTGAGGGTAATGTGGGAATAAATTTAGAGTAAGAAATCTAAACTAGGTTATGGTGGTAATCCTCAAATGACTTATTCTGGTGGTCCTGTTTATTTCAGAGCTATTCCTTCACTATGAGGCAATGCAGATATACTGCTTCTGACAAGGGCCCTGCCTGTATCATCTCAAAAAGTAATTGAATCAATAGGATGTATAAATATGCCATTTCTTTTTTCTTTTTTAATCATGTGTTGCATTTATTTTACAGTTAATATTTATATCTTGCTTTTCTCCCAAACTGGGAGTCAAAGTGGCTTAAAATATCTTTTTCCCCTCCTCCATTTTCTTACTATACCAACCCTATGAGGTAGATCAGGCTGAGAGTTCCATGATGGGCTTGAGGTCACCCAGTGAGCTTTCATAGTAAAAAATGGGGATAGTTGTTGCCTTATATTTTTGCCCATTTTCATTACTTATTCTTTTTTTTTTTAAATCCCAGTATTGTACACCATTTTTATGTCATTACGACTGACACAAAAACATGACACCAGATTCACCCTGATCAGGGAGACCCTGTGTCAGAATTTTACCTCACAACCCTGTCAAAGCCTGAAATGAAGCAGCTGTGCCATCTTTCTTATTTCCCTTCACAGTTAGGCACTGCTCTCCCTCACCTGCCATTGTGAGCTTCTCTCAAGGTTTGCTGTATAGGAAGGGGTAGACTGCAGGACTGCAGTGGAGATGGACAGGAACTACTGCAGCTGTCTCTTACCACCGTAATACGAAATGGAAAAGCCTCTGTCTGGATTTAGGATTGTGAGGTGGCAATCCTACTTGTCTGAAAGGTACCATCACCTCTTATTATCAAAAAGTCCCTATACATGGAAAGCTTATTAGGAAGGAGGCTTCTAGTTTCACCTCTCTTCCTGAGGTATAAAAATTTCAAGATACTTTAAAATACGGTTGCCAATCCTGGATTGGGGAATTCCTGGAGATTTGGGCTCTTTAAGGCAGAGGTGCTGTGCTGTGGTTCCTCTTCCAGCCTAGCCTTTTCCAACTGCTGTTCCCGCTGGCCATATCTGTTGACCTGTAGCCACTGCACTGCTTTGCAGAGCTCACACTTCCATTTCAAGAGCTTTGCATTCAGAAGAGCAATGCTGCCTTTTATCCAGGGACCACAGATACATCTGCTTGTTCTCCTCTTTGTTGCAGAGAGGATGAAACCTGGTGGTGATGAACACCTGCAACCTCTCTGCCAAGACCCTGATCTGCGGGAGAACAGCCAGCTCCAGTGCAGAGGCCAGCGCTACCACCTGGTCCAGCCCTCAAATCATGGGGATGACTTTCCCCAGGCTGGCCATATGTGTGCAGAGTATGTCAGTAGTGTCCTGGAAGGGCCTGAGGACACAAACCATTTGGGAGAGGCTCAGCCAGTCATTGGAACTGATGTTGAGCTCCTCTTCACCGTGCAGGATGGTCATGGAGGAGATTACATCATACGCAGTGCTTTTCTGCTCCACCAAATGTGCAACAATATCCATATCCATTTGTAGAAGTTCTGCTGTGGTATCTGCATCCGGTGCCAAGACATCGCTTAAAAGCTTCTTCAGATCTTCTCCATTATGTTCTGGGACTCCCTGGAATCTCAGTAGATAAGATGATTTTTCCATTTGCAGGTTCTCTTTTTTTCCACTGCCTCCAGTCGCTGCTTTAGTTTTTGGGTCTTGGCATCCACTTTTTTAACTGATTTGGCAGTTTCTTCTGATCTCCGATTAGTTTTTTCGAACCGTTTTTGAAGAGTATCAAATTTTGTGTTAAGAGTTGTCATTGCGTCCAGCAGAGGGTGCAATGCAGCATTTAACATGTTTGGAAAGTGTATGGTTACTTCCAGTTTAGATGATGACGCAGCTGAGCTTGCAGTTCCTGGAGAAGGTCTGAGTTTAGGTGCCATGATTTTTGTAGTCAGAGATGGGTTGTTTATGTTTGGGGAAAGTTGTTAGAAAGTCCCTGGAGCTAATTAAAAAAAAAGCACTTTAAGCTTATCTGCCTCCTATTTCAGCCAGAAATGTTGGGTTGCGCCCCTCCTCCTCTCTGTTGAGTTTTAAAGAGTTCTTATCTTTATGGGGTGGAGTTAACTCCCCCCCTCTGCTTTTAAGTTGAGGATTGGGAGCGTAAGTGCTTATCTGGCCATCTGGATTAACAAACAAAAAACTCAAGCTTCAACAGAAGTCTTTTGCTGGGTAAGATAAAAGTTTTTGACTGCCTGCACGCTCCTCCTGGTGTGTGTCTCTGTCACCATTTCTGGTTGCGCAGCAGTGGGACCTTTTGGGGCAAAGAGGAGCCTCAATCCCTTGGTATTCACCTTGGGAGAGGCACCTCTCATGCCTCAGGCTGAGTGCTCCCTACAAGGGCTCAAGGGGGGACTGGATTCGTCCGGTTACCCCTCCCAGCTGCCGTGGGCATGGGCCGCTATCATCGACGCTCCAATGGAAGTGTGCTTGCCTGGCGAGCGCTAAAACCAGAAGTCCCCTCCGCTTTTCCACACTGAGAGGGAGTGGGCCTCTTCTTCCTCTTGCAGACTGCCACTCTTTCCTCCAGCAGCAACATAGTTGAGTGCATCCTTTGCAGATTCCTGCAGAGGATAGAGGAGGACAAGTGTTGGGGGTTTACACCCTTCTTGACATGGGTGTTATACACCTGGCACTCTGCCACACAGGGGCCACTGGGAAGGATGTGGAAATGTTTCCAAATGGTGGGTTTCCCCCCACCCTTTGCATCACTGCTGTCAGTGTTCTCTCCAAAGAGGTGTCTCTGAGCAGTACTAACAACTCTTTTGCTTCTGTGGAAAAGCCCAGGAATAGATCAGGGGAAGGAGGCTTCAAGATCCCTGGTGATGCCCTGCTTGGTCCAGGCTCCAGTGAGCTGGCAGGATGGGTTTGGTGCCTGGGAATGGGGGCCTGTGGTAAGCAGGGTATGGAGGACTTCTTCTCCCCACGATGAGCATCCTTTGCACCCACTTTCACCCTCATGGCACACAGAGGTGTTCACACTCAGGAGGGGTGGGAGGGTATAAATGTGGGAGATCTTTTTGGGGGGTTCCTAAAGGGGACCCCAGAAATGTAATCTACCCCCCAACTTGGAGAGATTGTAGAGGAGCAGGTGGCAGGGAGAGGTTCCCTGCGTGTTAAATGTGTGTAGCTTGCTGGGGGTCCATTCTGTACACTTTTGAACCCGCACCTGACATTTCCTTCAAAAGCACTTTCCTGGCTTGACTTTAGTCCCATTGGGTTTACACTGCCACAGTGGCTCTGGTTCTGCTGGGCACACTGAACTGGTTCTGCTGGGTTTGCAAAAATGCCCCCCACCTTCAATGTCTGCTGCAGATATTCTTGAGGACTTTGATTCTGTTCTGCTG
Source organism: Lepidodactylus listeri (assembly GCA_029233225.1). Taxonomy (NCBI): domain Eukaryota; kingdom Metazoa; phylum Chordata; class Lepidosauria; order Squamata; family Gekkonidae; genus Lepidodactylus; species Lepidodactylus listeri. Next base: position 50,945,569 of record JARCFY010000010.1, on the reverse strand, counting down.
GGTTTCTATTGCCTTTGCTTCTTTTCTTTTTTTTGCTGTTTTCCCCTCTCCATTGGAAACAATGGAGGATGAGGTACCATTACTTAAACCCCATAAAGCCAATCCTCACCAAGCCTGGAGGCCAGGTTGAGGAGAGTCAGCCAAAGTTTGGTGTTTCTAGCACATCTGGGCAGGGAGGCTTTACCATATCACAAACCTCACAAGCTGAACTGGTTTGGTTAGCATCTAAATGCTTGTGACAGTTCATTGTTCACGAACTGGGCATGCCACAAATCACATTTTCCTGGTTCATGCCCATCTCTACTTACATTATCTCCTGTCTATAGATGTCACATCTCTTCCTATTAGTCCATTGCCACATCTCAGATTTGCCAGAGGGGAAAGCACCTGTGTGGGAGCAGCAACCCCAAGGGCCTGATTCATTTCTGCATTTTAAAGATGTGCCTAATACATTTAACCTGGTTGTGGTTGCAGCTATTTCTAATAGCTTGCATTCCATACCATTTTGTGTTTAAAAAACACTACATTTTTAATGTCATGTTTGCTGCCTCTTGTGAGTTTGCATTGTGCACATTATTATAAAAGGGGAACTGGCAGAGTGAGGGAATGAAAACCTGTTCAGAAACAATTTCCTGAAGGTTGACAGCTATATAAAAAATCTTATTAATTTATCTCACAGTCAGGGCTGGGGATTTAGAAAGGAATGAATGAGGAGACTTCTGCTGCTGAGGGACTGTTTTTTTAAATTCCTTAGCTTTTAAAAAAAGGTTTGACGTGTGACTGTATACGTTTATGAAAGGCATGACTTCTGGCCTCTTGTTATGTGTTGTTTACGCACAACTGGTAGGAAATTCTTCTTTATTTACAAAATGAATTCTAGTCAGAGGTAGGCTAAAAGCTTCATTCATTCTGATTAAACCTTCCTGAAACTATCAGGTTCACAGCCATTTGTTCCACTTTAAGTAGCAGTGCATAAATGCCTTCGCTGTTGGTATACAATTTAATCCCTGCTGACAGCAGCTCCATTTTTGAAAGTTTCAGGCACATCACTTTTATTCCCATTTATAAAACGTATCTTTAGACCACCCAGCCTTGCTGATTATTTCATTCTACTGGGATTTAGTGGCAAGGAGGCCAGCAGGTTATCTCAGTCCTGGTTCAGGAATGGTGTCAGCATGTATCAGTCTTTCTGTCCCAGTGCTGAGCAGTATGTACTATGGCTATGCTTGATATTTGTATTTCTGTTTCCTAATATCATTGGTGTATTTGCTATAATCAGCTTACCTGGATGGCCATTTCTGAAAAAGGTGGGCAATTATTGACAGTGTAGTCCCTGCCAGCTTCACTGAAACTCATACTCATCTGGGGTAACAGAAACCTTGGGCTACCAGAAAAGCAAGGATTTGGGTTACAAAGGAGGCCCAAGAAGAAACGCAGCTGTATGCCGAATGCCGATCAGACAGCTTGCCTCAGACTGCCTCCATCTGTATGCTTTCCTCTAGCTTGCCACAGCATTTGCTGTCCTCTTAAAAAATAGACAAGGAGAACCATAACAGTGGTGTACAGAAGCATGCTGGTAATAGTGGGTGTCAGAATGCATGTAAAGTTTGAAAGGGGCTTTAGAGTTTACACCCTCACACCGAGGCTATTGTACTTTGGTCAAAACACGAGAAAACAAGGCTCTCTGGAAAAGACAATAATGCTACAAAAAGTTGACGGCAGTAAGAAAAGAGGAAAATGCAACCTGAGATGCATTGACTCTCTTGATGCAATGCCCCTTATAGCCATTTCTCTTTGTGCAGATGCAGTGCTCGAAAGCTGTAAGTTTGTTTAGAAAGAAGAACTGTGTGCCTTTTAATAGTGGGACAGTAAGGGCAAAGCTGGATCAAATTTGACTTGAGTTCTATGAAAGAAGATTCTGAGCCTTCTATATCATTTTGATAGGCTTTTTGACTTCAGCTTAGAGGTTTCTGCACCCATTGCTCCTCACTGAATGTTGAAAAAGTAGGAGCACCCCCTTCTTTTGCCACACAATTGCCCATGCAGTTTCTCTCCTCTGATGTCAAAGTCCTTCTAGAGCACCCAGCTCTATAACATTAACAGTGCCACCCTAAGCTCGTTGGCTTCAGTGGATGTATTTCTGCTAAGCCCTGACCTGGATAGCCTGGCTGGCCTGATCTTATCAGATCTCAGAAGCTATGCAGGGTCAGCCCTGGTTAGTACTTGGATGGGAAACTACCAAGAAAGTCTATGGTTGCTATGCAGAGGCAGGTAATGGCAATCCATCTCTGTTCTTCTCTGGCCTTGAAAACCCTATGGGGTCTTAATAAATTGCTTGCGACTTAATGGCAGCAAACAAACAGAATTCTGCTTAGGATTGCACTGTAAATCAACTCAGTAGAGGAGGGAAGGAAGAATGCCTGCTTCAGTGCCATGTAGAGGGTAACAATTCTGTCTGTGGCAAATGAACCAGAGCTTCATCTCTACTATTATACAGTATGGCTCTCTCTGTAGTCAGTCCAATAATTTCCCTTCTGTTCCTTTCAATAGCTTCTAAGATACATCAAATTCATCTCACTGTATTACGTACATGGAAAATAGCAGTACGTAAATAGCGCATCTGCATAGTTCACACTAAGTATCCAGCTGTATGGTAACAGAATCCATCCTTGATGTCACATTTCAGCCACCTGATTGGCAAAACACATGGGCAGCTCATCAGATGGATGAGAAAGTGTCAGCCCCTGAGTGAACAGCAGTTCAGTGGAAATGTGGTGTGAATACATAGGAGCATCAGATAGATGAACAGCAGCAACAGAGAGAACAGAGGTGAGATTGGAATTTGGAGGTAGTAGATAGGAAGTTGACAGCAGTAAAGACCAAAGAGAGTGTGAGGGTGTTGTTGTGTGGAAATCATTTATCAGCAGTAACATCAAAGCCTTCTCCATCTGCAATGTTCTCAGACTGCCCCAGGAGTTAATTTGTAGAAGAAAATATTAGCTAACCTTGGTAAGAGAATTTGTCCTGTAATTGCCCTTTAGCTTGGAAAACAAGGGCACAAAGTTGATGCTCATTTAAAAAAATGCATTAGGAGTAAAATGATGTTTAAAAATACAGTTGCTGAAAATACAATGCATAGTGGTTCTTTTGCAATATAGAAATATTGTTGTTTCTCTTATTGAACTCTTACAAGCAATCAAGTTTCTTTGGTTGTATTCTCCTGGTCATGCAGCACAAACAAATATACTTGGTACATGATGGTGTTAATAGACAGCTACCATCCTGCAGATGGGCAGTCAGCATTCACAGAGAAATAAGAATAATAATAGTTGGTTTTTATACTCCACTCTTCATTACCCAAAGGAGTCTCAGAGTGACTTACAATCATCTTCCCTTCCTTTCTGAGAGAACTGTGACTGACCCAAAGTCACCCAGCTGGCTTCATGTGGAGAAGTGGGGAATCAAACCCAGTTGTCCAGATTAGAGTCTGCCACGCTGAACTGCTACACCATGCTGGCTCTCAGTGTGTTCAAATAAGACCATACATAAAATAATCACTCCAAATATCATGTTGTATAAGACACTGCTTGGCCCGAAGGTGACTCTAAATGCCAACCAAGAAACCAGCCTGGGAAAATATTTGGTATGTGATTCAAAAGGCTGATTTGCAAAGCGTTTCCTCTCCCACCCCAAATGCATACTTTATAATAATGGATTTCTTGGGGAAAAACCAGCACCTTACTTTACATTAACCTTTTTCATCCCCAGATGAAACACATTAACCCTGTTAGCATATCTGTAACAACTAGAATTATCTCCCCATCCTGTATTTATGAGGGTAATCAATTGGGAAAGCCATCAAGCTCCATTCAGATCTTTGATCATGGCATCCGGTCCCATCAATCCTTGGCAAATAGAAGGGGAAATCATGGAAGCAGGGACAGACTTCATGTTCCTGGGATCCAAGATCACTGCAGATGGTGACTGCAGCCATGAAATTAAAAGGCACCTGCTCCCTGGGAGGAATGCTATGGCAAACCTAAACAGCATAATAAAAAGTAGAGACATCACCCTGTCCACAAAAGTCCGTATAGTCAAAGCAGTGGTATTCCCAGTAGTAATGTATGGCTGTGAGAGTTTGACCATAAGGAAGGCCGAGTGCTGAAGAATAGATGTGTTTGAGTTATGGTGCTGAAGAAGACTCTTGAGATTCCCTTGGACTGCAAGGAGATCAAATCAGTCAATCCTAAAGGAAATCAACCCTGACTGTTCCCTGGAAGGTCAGATACTGAAGCTGAAACTCAAATACTTTGGCCACTAAATGAGAAGGGAGCACTCACTGGAGAAGACCCTGATGCTGGGAAAGACTGAAGGTAAGAGAAGAAAAAGCCGACAAAGGATGGAATGGCTAGACACTGATGTGATGAGCATGGAGTTGAGCAGGCTCTGGAGGGCAGTAGAGGATGGGAGGGCCTGAAGTGATGTGGTACATGGGGTCGTGAAGAGTTGGACTTGACTATGTGACTGAACAACAACAACTGCTAAACCCCCTCTTTTTCTCACCGTGTAACACTTTGAATCTAATTCTTGGTTTTTTGCCATTCCATATAAACACATTTATTTGTCCACCCCCCACCCCCCCGGCTTTTAAGATCCTTTCTTGTATATAAATTAGTAGCATTTGAATTTTTTTAAAAAATATATTTTTGGCAATATATTCATTTTTATTGCTGTAAATCCTCCCAACTGACAGTTTTAATTTAGACTATCTCTCCAGATCTCATTGTATTTTCTTCTTCTTGTATTTGTAATCATCTTTAAATAGTGTATCACTTTGTCCAGTCAGATTTACTCCCAAATATTTAACTGGATTTGATGTTAGTTCACATCCTGTAATTTTCTTAATACTTTCATCTTCTTGTTTGTTAAAAATTGTTGCATTCCCTTTTTCTCCTATTGATTTTAAATCCTGAAAAAGACCCACATCTTTCAGTTTGTTGTATTACATACTGTAATGTCCTGTGGGAATTCAAAATTGTCAGAACAACACCATTAGCATAACTTTTCAACTTGAATTATTTGCCATCTAATTTCAATCCTTCAGTTTTTGGGTCTTTTCTTATTTTAGAGGCAAAAATTTCCAATGCAAGAGTAAATTAGAGTGGTGATAGCAGGCATACTTGTGTGTTCTCGTTTTGATTTGAAATCCATCTGTTTATACTCCATTAATTAAAATTTTGTGTGCTATTTCGTCTAAATTCCATTTCATAAATCCGGAACCACAATTCAGATGTTGCAATGCTTTTTGTAAAAAAAAAGGAAAAAAAGTCTAAGATAGATTATTAAATACTTTTTCAGCATCTAAAAATATTAATGCTGCCCCCACCTCTGTTTTTCACAAATTCCATTGCATCAATTACAAAACGAATGTTATCCTTCATAAATCTCTGGTACAAAAATAGTCTGATTGGAATGAATTATTTTTGTTATGTATTTCCTTAGCCTTTTTGCCATTACTGAAATGAAAAGTTTATAATCCACATTTAGTAATGAAATAGGTTGAGTTCCGGTTTTTGGCAACCTGAATGGCAGACATGTCCCATCGGAGCTCCAAGGGATGCGATCCATGACTTGGCAGATAGGAGGAGTCTCAGAGAATTCCAGACCTCCCCGGAGCCGTCGCAGGGAGCTCCCAGCCATGGAGCATAAGAGGTGCCTCTCCTGAGGCTGAATGCCAAGGGATCGAGGCTCCTCTATGCCCCGAAGGTCCTGATGCCAAGAACCAGCAATGGTATTAAGGGTGCACACCAGGACAAGTGGGCAGAAGGTGAGCGATTTCCCTTACCTGAGCAAAGCATCTTTGATGAAGCATGAGTATTGGATGAGCCGGGAACTCCATTAAATCCATAAGTGAAGATCCCCTTAATTGAAAGCAAGGGGGGAGAACCCACCCCATAAAAGAGAAAAAAGTTCTTTAAATCCATTGTGAAGTAAGGGGACTGAAGTTTAAGGGCAAATTGACTAAGGTAGAGTATAATCAAGACAAAGCTACTCGATTTTCCAAGCCATAGAGACTTTTGAAACTTTTCTTAAAAAGTAAACAATTACACAGATGGCTGGGAAAAATGGCACCGAAAATGAAACCTCCTACAGGAAATGCTAGCCCAGCTGCGATGGTCACAAGACCAGAAACAGCTACAGACTTTCCCTACATGATAGCAGCTGCACTGCACCCTGTACTGGATCAAATGACTACACTTCAAAGACAGCTAAAGTATACAAATACCAGGACAAAGCAAACAGCAGAATCGTTGAAGAAGGTTGATGCCAAGACAACTAAACTTAAAAAGCGACAAGAGACAGTGGGGGGGGGGGGAAGGACCTCTGATGACTATAAATTGTTACAACTTCAAATGGAAAAATCTTATCATGTACTTCAATTTCAAGGTGTCCCAGAGCACAAAGGAGAAAATCTCAAAAAAACTTTAAGCGATGCTTTAGGACCAATGGCAGATATAAAAGCAGATCTTCTACAAAGCAAAATGGAGATGGTCTATAGAACGTATCCAGAATACATTAAGAAGAACAATCTGCCCAGTGAAATCTTCATGAAATTCTCCAAAAGACACATCAGAGATCTGATAATTAAAGTGACTAATGGGACTACTCTAAAAATCGATGACAAAGAAATACAAACTTTAAAAAACATTCCATTCGCAATACGAAAGAAGAGGAGACAGTATAAAAGCTTGACTTTATTTTTGCAAAAAATTCCACACCTTACAGATGGATCTTGCCAGAAGGGCTCACCTTTAAACATAAAGATAAAAAAGAAAGAATAGACTCTGTAACAAAAGCCAAAACATTTTTGGAGCAGTTTCAGAGAACAGAAAAGATGGAAAGAGCAGCAATGGACAACAGAGCAACAGAAGATAGCAGCGACCTGGAAGGCAAAGAAGACTCAACATCTATATCTACTGGAGAAGAATCAGAATCAGAACTAGGGGCGGCTGCCCCCAAAACTCCCAAAGCCAGATGAGGATATGATCTTAGAAACAAGAAAGACAAACATTAAACTAGATATCTCTATGACTCGAATAACAAAAGTAATTGAATACTTAGTTACTCTTTCCTTAGTTATTTTTTTAACATAATATAAGATTGATGTATGTTTGCTTCATCAGTTTGGTGCAGTGGTTAAGTGCGCGGACTCTAATCTGGGAGAACCGGGTTTGATTCCCCACTTCCTCCACTTGCACCTGGCTGGATGACCTTGGGCAAGCCATAGCTCTGTACCAGCTGTTCTCTCAAGGACAGCTTGGGAAAAAGCTCTCTCAGCCCCACCTACCTCACAGGGTGTCTGTTGTGAGGAGGGGAAGGGAAAGGAGTTTGTAAACCACTCTGAGACTCCAAGTGAGTGAAGGGTGGGGTATAAATCTAATCTCTTCTTCTTCATCATCATATCAAAGCTACAGTAAGCGAAATATTTATTTATTTATTTATTACATTTTTATCCCGCCTATCCAGCAAGCTGGCTCAAGGTGGCTACCAACCATAAAATACCATAAAATGGTTTACAAACTTAAATAAGCAACATCAACAATAAAACAATATAAGCAACAATCAATACTGGCAGCAACAGGGTTCTCATGGTGAGAGGCGATGGCAGAAGGTTCAGCAGATTGGGCAATAATATCCTACATCGCCCCAGTGGCGGCTCCTAAGGAAAGGCCTGGCGGAAGAGCTCCATCTTACAGGCCCTGCGGAACTGCAATAAGTCCCGCAGGGCCCTGATGTCATCCGGGAGCTAATTCCACCAGTGTGGAGCCGCCACCGAGAAAGCCCTGGCCCTGGTACAGGCCAGCCGAATGTCTTTTGGACCAGGGAGAGTCAGGCGGTGTTGAGTGCCTGACCTCAGTACTCTCTGGGACACATATGGGGAAAGGCGGTCCCTCAAGTAGGCAGGTCCCTGACCATATAGGGCTTTAAAGGTCAGCACCAGCACCTTGAACCAGATCCGGTATGCTATAGGCAGCCAGTGCAGTACTATATTAAGCAACTGTATGAGCAAAATGACCACTGCTACTTGGGGTTTTAGTGGTTTTCTTTCCTTTCTCCCATATTTGTTAGTTATCCCCCTCATCTTGATTTCTTTGTAGTTTTTAGTATAAAAGCAATTAAAAATATTACTAAAAATAATGAAATAGGTCTATAGGATTGTGGTAGCATTGGATCATTACCGTCTTTATGTATCAATGTTATGTGGGCCTCCTGCAATGATGGAGGTATTATTTTCTTTTTGCTTATTTCATTCATCACTTTTTGAAGTGACAGAATTAATTTTTCTTCAAAGCATTTGTAGCACATTGTCATTAATCCATCTGGACCTAGTGCTTTATCTTTTTTCAGTTTCCTTATGGCTTGTGAGATCTCTTGTACTGTAACATTTTGATTCAAAATATCTCTGTTCTCTGCTGTAAACTTTTGAATAGAAAAGTACATAAAAGACATATCCATTACTTCTTCTGTTATTGATTCGTTCTTGTAGAGTTTTGAGAAGAAAAGAACAAACTGCTCCTAAATTTTTTTCTCCACAAAGGTGATTTCATCTTTTTTTAAAAAAAATCTCCAGTTATCATTCTTCTTTTAGTTTCTTTTCTTAAACAGTAAACCAGGTGTTGTCCAGTTTTATTCATGTGTTCAAAATTTTTCTGTTTCTTTTACTTTCTTCAGTTTCAAGCATGTTTAATTGGTTTTTTAATTGCTTAATTTCTGTTAAAATTGCCTTTTTAAAAGATTTTTTGTGCTATCCTTCCAACTTTTAAATTCTTTCTGTTACTTTCATACTTTATTCTATTTTTTCTTTCTTTTTCTTGGAAGCAATAGCTATGAAATTTTATCTCATATAAGCTTTACTAGCCTCCCAGATTGTTGCAGTAGGGACATCTTCTGTGATATTCAATCTTGAAAAAAGTATTCTAAGTCTTTCTCACAGTTCTTTAGTATATCTTCTGGCAATTACAAATTATCATTCAATTTCCATCTTCTTTTATTTCCATCTCCTTGCCAGGTTATCACTAAAGGATTATGATCTGTGAAGATTTTTGGTTGGATCTCAGCACTCCTCAAATTCATGATTAAGGTTATGGATACCCAACCCATATCAATTCTGAAATATGATTGGTGTCTGCCAGAAAAAAGGTGTAGTCTCTGGAATCTGATATCTCCCCAAGCATCCATCAAATGTAGCATTTAAATGTAATTTAAATACATTTTTGGGGCCACCCCCCCCCTTTGTTTTTCTGGATCTGTCCTTTTTTTTTGAGGTCTAATACTCAATTCATGTCTCCAAAAATCATAATCTCTCCTTCTTGAAAGTTCAGTAGTGTTTTAAAGAATTTCTCATAGAATTTTTCTTTAGCATTGTTTGGAGCCTAATAATGCATAAATATTGCCTTCAGGGAATCTTATTTTCAATATAATATATCTCCCTTTGGAGTGTCTCAATTCTTCTACGACATTTATTCATTGGTTTATTATATAAACCACTATACCTTTTTTCCCTTTGTTTGCTGAAGCTGTGTAAACCTTACCCAATTTCTTATTCTTTAAAATATGTTCATATTTTTTCTTTATATGGATCTCTTGGATACAAGCAATATCTACTTTTTGTTTCTATAATAGGTTAGATATTTTTATTGTTTTGTAGGAGAGTTTAAGCCATTAATATTTCTAGAAACAACCTTCAAACTATCCATTTTGTTAATATGCTGCAGCTTGGTCTAATTTTCCCTCTTTGTTTGTAGCTTCTTTTTATTTTTCTCTTTTCTTTTCTCTTGGGTTCTGAGGCTTCTCAAGAATATTTCCCATTATTCCCCCCCCCCCCCCCAATTATTTGGCTTGTTCAGTCATTGATATAATTCTTCTTTCCTTTGGTAGTAACACTTCTATAGTGCACCAAACTCTCTAGTAATATTTTATTTCTTTTGTAGAATTTGTCTTTAAAAAATAATCAAAATTTTTCCTTTTTCTCAAGAGAGTTGAGGGGAGGTCTTGAAAAATCTACACTTCTCTACCCTCTATCTTGAGGAGAGATTCTCTTTGCTTGCTCAATATGAAATCTCTTGGTTTTTAATGTGTGAATTTAACCAACATATCTTGAGGTAATTTGTTCTTGGCTGCAAATTTTGAATTTATTCTATATATATGATCAATATCTGGGAAATCACCTTGAATCTTCAAATAATCCTGTAGTAGTTTACAAAAGCTGTCTTCAGGATTAGTCTTACTGAAATCTTCTGGCATGGATATGAAATAAAAGTTATTACTCCTGCACCAAATCGCCAAAATTTCAATCCTTTGTTTCACCCCGTCAAGCAGTTGGTCTTGCACTACTTGATGCAATTCCAATTCTTTATGTTGCTCTTTGACTTTGCTGATTTTGTGTATTTTCTTGTAGTTTTTCAGATTTCTGACAGTCCCATTTTTATTCCCTGTTTTACAGATGAGATTGCCTTTTTAATTCAGCTTGTTTTTTTCCTGTGTTCTTTCTTGTGCCTGCTTAATTTTCTCATGGATTCTTTCTTCCATTTGTATTATACTCTCTTGAGTTTGGTCCTCAGACTTTTTAATTTAGGCTGTAACTGTTTCTATTTATTGTATCAAAGTCTCCAAGAGTTTGTCCATTAAATCTGAGACATCTGGCTCTTCCTCCTCTTCGCCTTTCTTTTTCTTCTCCTTTAGACACATTGACATTCTAGATTTTGTATTTTTTCTTCTGTTCTTAAATATTTCATACAAGATTTTCATTTACTTATTATTCAAATATCTTTTTAAAGTTCCAAAGACAGAATTCAATTTTTCAGTAATGACAGTACATCAATACTATTCAATCAAATAAAACACTGTTGTCAGACAGTACGTCAATGTTTTAAAAAGATTTATATCTCTATAGTTTCAAGATTGTTTAGATGAAATTATTTTTTTAAAAAAGATGGTATTTTAATTTAATCTCTTACTTTCTTATTCTGTATGGTCTTATTTTTCAAAATTATGTTGAAAGAGGGAAAGGAAGGATTTATGTTAAAACAGAGGATCGATAGTTAATAAAAAACAGAACTGCTAAAGGGAATATTTCAGTTCAAATAGGACTATATTTCAGAAAAATACAAGGTTATCAAGGAGGAATAATGGAAAAAGCATTAATATGAGTATATTAATACAATTAATATTTCAACTACTAACAACAAATGGAGTTAGTACTGCTAATATTGTTTTAAAAAGGGGGGGTTGTCCAATTTTTATTCCAATTTTTATTCTTCACACCAGGTGGCACCAGTTACCATCAAATCCAGTATGGTTCAGTATAGTTCAATATGTATGTCTGCTCAATATGAGCCTGCTTTGGTGGGGTAGGGTGGGGTATAAATTGCAAAATAAATAAATAAAAAATAAATATGTAGTGGCTTCTTTTCCATGAAAAAGAGGTATTGAAGAATAAGAAATGAAAGTTTAGGGAAAGCCGACAAGGTGTGGTTCCAATCCAATGACCCACCTTTCAACCAAGATGGAATCTTATCAAAAAGCCAAGCCAGTGTGAAACCTGCAGCTGGGGAAAGATCAAATAGAAAGAATAAAGACAAAATAAATTTCATCAGGGCCTTCTTCACTGAGAAGGGGGAGGGGTAAATTCATAAGCCTTGTAAGTTAAAACCTCTGTTCGGTCTCTTAAATTTAAATTCTTAGTAAATATCATTGCTACTTCAGTTGTTTAAAAATGTTTGTAGATCATCATGGTAGATATAAAATCTTGTCATGTCACAGTGCTTATATTATTACAGTACTTATATTATTGTAATTCATTTCTTAAATCCAGAAAATAATACAGAAAGGGAGTAAAGTTCCATCACAGACTTTTCTTTTTAATTTTTTCAACATCCTTGTAATAATAAAAGAGAAAAGAGCACAAAGGTGCTTGGGAAAAAAAGCAAAATGAGAGAAAGAGGAGGGGGAAGGCCACCTTAAAGGCAAAAAAGCACCTGCCATTAACACACTGTCCTGATGTTCTCTGAACTAGCCAGGATCTGAAGAATTCAGTTCTGAAAAGGTTCACCTGCTGAAGAGCCTCCTGCCGGAGGGGCAAGAGTAATCCTTTCTCTCACTAGTGTCTAAATTTAGCCATCTCCAATGAGTTAAGATACAGGAGCACTACATTAGTGTTTCTTAGCCGGTCACCATTTCCCCCAGAAGTTCATCTCCTAATATTCTTATCTGCCATTCATTAACAGAAATAAAATTCTTTGTTTTGAGAAAATAAATAATGTCTGAAATGAAAAAAATTGACATAGTATAGAATAGTTTACTGTTACAGATCACAAATGGAAACCTGGTCTTTCTCTGAGTGCCTAATGGAAGATAAACAAAACTAGTTATCAGAATTCTATCCCATAACACATAACCCTAATATTAAGTACAACCAACACTCATTACATAAACCCTAGTTTCAAACAGGGCTCCGTTGGGGCCGGAGCGAGGCGGAGCCCTCCCACTGCCCCCCGCTCAAAATCCTTTCCCACCCCCCCCGCGCAAAGAAGCTCTCCCTCCCACTCACCCACCCCGCTCAATGTCCCGCTAGGGAAAAAACCCTCTCCCACCCCCACCCCGTGCGCAAAGAAGCTCTCCCTCCCACTCACCCACCCCGCTCAATGTCCCCGAGTCGGTGGGGAAAGACAAACCCTCCCACTGCCCCCCGCTCAAAATCCTTTCCCACCAACCCCCCCACCCCGCGCAAAGAAGCTCTCCCTCCCACTCACCCACCCCGCTCAATGTCCCCGAGCCGGCGGCAGGCCGCTGGCCGGGGAAAGAAAAACCCTCCCACTGCCCCCTGCTCAAAATCCTTTCCCACCACCCCCCCCACCCCGCGCAAAGAAGCTCTCCCTCCCACTCACCCACCCCGCACAATGTCCCCGAGCCGGCGGCAGGCCGCCGGCCGGGGAAAGACAAACCCTCCCACTGCCCCCTGCTCAAAATCCTTTCCCACCACCCCCCCACCCCGCGCAAAGAAGCTCTCCCTCCCACTCACCCACCCCGCTCAATGTCCCTGAGCCGGCGGCAGGCCGCCAGCCAGGGAAAGAAAAACCCTCCCACTGCCCCCCGCTCAAAATCCTTTCCCACCCCCCCCGCGCAAAGAAGCTCTTCCTCCCACTCACCCACCCCGCTCAATGTCCCGCTAGGGAAAAAACCCTCTCCCACCCCCACCCCCACCCCACGCGCAAAGAAGCTCTCCCTCCCACTCACCCACCCCGCTCAATGTCCCCGAGCCGGTGGCAGGCCGCCGGCTGGGGAAAGACAAACCCTCCCACTGCCCCCCTGCTCAAAATCCTTTCCCACCCCCCCACCCCGCACAAAGAAGCTCTCCCTCCCACTCACCCACCCCGCACAATGTCCCCGAGCCGGCGGCAGGCCGCCGGCCGGGGAAAGACAAACCCTCCCACTGCCCCCTGCTCAAAATCCTTTCCCACCACCCCCCCACCCCGCGCAAAGAAGCTCTCCCTCCCACTCACCCACCCCGCTCAATGTCCCCGAGCCGGCGGCAGGCCGCCGGCCGGGGAAAGAAAAACCCTCCCACTGCCCCCCGCTCAAAATCCTTTCCCACCCCCCCCCGCGCAAAGAAGCTCTCCCTCCCACTCACCCACCCCGCTCAATGTCCCGCTAGGGAAAAAACCCTCTCCCACCCCCACCCCGTGCACAAAGAAGCTCTCCCTCCCACTCACCCACCCCGCTCAATGTCCCCGAGCCGGTGACAGGTCGCCGGCTGGGGAAAGACAAACCCTCCCACTGCCCCCCTGCTCAAAATCCTTTCCCACCCCCCCCACCCCGCACAAAGAAGCTCTCCCTCCCACTCACCCACCCCGCTCAATGTCCCCGAGCCGGTGGGGAAAGACAAACCCTCCCACTGCCCCCCGCTCAAAATCCTTTCCCACCAACCCCCCCACCCCGCGCAAAGAAGCTCTCCCTCCCACTCACCCACCCCGCTCAATGTCCCCGAGCCGGCGGCAGGCCGCCGGCCGGGGAAAAAAACCCTCTCCCACCCCGCCAAAGAAACCTCCTCCCTCCCTCTCACCCACCCACCCAGCTCAGTAGAAAACCCACCCAACTCACCCAGAAAACCCTCTCCCACCCCCTCAGCCGCATGGCTGTCTCCTCCAAACGGAGGCGCCTGCCCTCCCCATCCCCCCAGGAGGGATTCGGGGCTCCCGGCTCGGTGGCATCCCGTGGCTGTCGCTGCTGCTGTGCGCGGGGGGGGGTGCCTCGGAGGGGAGGGCAAGGCAGCGCAGCACAGCGCCCCCGGCGGCGGTTCGGCCTCCAGGACCTGGGGGTGGCAGTGTTCTCCTGCACACGCGACAGGCGCCGGAGGGCCTCGGCCAGAATGTCCGCCCGCCCACTGTGGAGCCTGCGGGAGCCGAAGTGACGGGTGGACAGGTAGGCAGCCGCTGCCTGGACTGAGGTCCGCAGACGTCGACAGCCCCCCGTCCCTGTGCCCCGACCCATCCCCCCTAGAGGCTCTGAGGCTAGCCGGGAAGCCCAGGTGCCTCCAGTCTCCAGGCCCTGAGTGGCTGGAAAGGGGCGCGGTGTGCGCAGCGGGGTGGAGAAGGCACACTGGCTGAAGAGATGAGCTCTCTCCCCCACCTACCTACCTACCTTCCTGTTCCTTCCTTCCTTCCTTCCTTCCTTCCTTCCTTCCTTTTCTTCTCTCTGTCCCCCACCTACTTACCTACCTTCCCCTTCCTTCCTTCCTTCCTTCCTTCCTTCCTTCCTTCCTTCCTTCCTTCCTTCCTTCCTTCCTTCCTTTTTCTTTCTTTCTTCTCTCTCTCCCCCACCTATCTACCTACCTACCTTCCTGTTCCTTTCATTCCTTCCCCCTCCCTCCCTCCCTCCCTTCCTTCCTTCCTTCCTTTCTTTCTTCTAACACACTTCCAGTGATGTCAGGGGTGTGTGGCCTTCTGACACTTCCGGTGACATCACGGGGTGTGGCATATGCAAATAAGTTATGCTAATGAGCTCCTGCACCTCCTTTTTTACGAAAGGACCCCTGGTTTCAAATAACATAACCTGATGTGAAATAATCCTAAATCTAACGCTTGAGATATCCTAACCCACATAACATAAAGGAACTCTAACAGACAATGAGTTGGATCCATCAGTCTGCTTCTGTAGGGATTGCAGATCTTTTCTACCTTCTCCTTCCCATATGCTCTTCTGACCCCAACAAAGTTGTTTACCAGGGTTGTGGAACCCACATGGAGCAATAGCCATTCAGGACAGTGGATTACAGTAAGGAAGGCGAGGAGGGCAAAATCATTCTCTCTTGTTTCTTCCATCATTGCTTCCTTTTTCCTGCCTCACTGCAGCTCACTGACCTATGAGGATATTACTCTAGGCAAGTTCCATGGTCCCCTCAGGAATCAATCTTCTCAAGGCTGGAAGGGACCACTGGGAGGAGGGAGAAGTGGAGAAGATCCATGACTATCAGAACCTTTTACTGCAAATAACAGAATCAAACCCTTAGGTCAGTCACAAGTTCTCTCAGAGCTGTTCTCTCAAGAGCAATTCTCAAAAGAGCTCTCTCAGCCCCACCTATCTCACAGGGTGTCTGTTGTGGGGAAGGGAAGGGACAGGAGATTGTAAACTGCTCTGAGATTTTGAGTGAAGGTCAGGGTATAAATCCAATCTCCTCCTCCTCCTCTTCTTTTATATAATAAGTCTAACACATAATGTTTAATAACTGAAACTGTTACACTAAGGGGGGTATGTATGATATGTGAGCATTCATCTATTGCAAAGACCCCTGTTGGGATAGCATGTTCATTTCTTTAATACCTGTGTATACTTTGAATGCCAAAAATTTTGCAACTACCTGTGGAATCTGTGTCACTGAAAACTTGGTCACCACTGTCAGGGATAGAGGACAGTGTATGTCCTCACCCCAAGGAATTCCCATTATCTGAGATGACGTTTCTTGTTGCTTCTGAAAACAGCCATTCTGAAGCTCTTTTCAGCTTTCATTTTCTAATATCAGCCAGGGTGACCTATGGTGCAAAGTAGAACATACTGCTATAGTAGTGAAGAGTTGACAGAATACCATCTAAGCATGTTAGAGGTGTTACTAAAATAGGCATATATGATGACACACAGTCTGGAAATTTCAAATACTTTGTGCAGGCACTCTAAATTGTATGCCCAAATAAGGGGCAAGATTAAAAGAATGCATCATTTCATTCAGGGCATTGACAGAATCACTTTAAAAATAACCCCAATCTTAAACTATTGCAAAAGCAGGATTAAAATGTGATTCATTCCCAAAACGACCTTGGATCTAATCAATCAACTTGCTGCTTACTCTAAATTGATTTAATAGTCCCATATGCTCCTTTGTATAACCATTTATTAATGCATGTGTTTTTAGTCAGAACACATCTCTCCAGTGTGAGAACTCAAGACCAATCACTGTCCTTTGCTTAAACTGACTGTATTTAATACTTATAAAAGTAGACGCATGATCAGTGTAGCTCCTGTCACACCTGTTAGTATGCACTCACACAATGCTGCCTGGCCTTTTTTTCTGTGCTGTCCATGATAGATCTGCTATGGCTAAGCAGAGCTACACAGGAGAGGAAATGAAATCCTCCTTTCTGAACCAGGGATGACTCACAATATGCCCATGACTTTATGATGTTCTTCTTTCCTTAGCAAGCATAGTCAGTCATTGGAGGGGGGCATTTGTAGTCTTTGACATTGTACCTGTTATCCTGTCATTTGATTTTGTCTTAAATGGACAGACATGCCTTTCAGATTAAGTGATAAATTCACATTGCTGCTCAGGCTCACTAATCAACAGCACTAATCCCTAAGATTACAAGAAGGAATCATATGACTCAGTTCCCTCTTCCTGGCATGAAATGTGGAACAAAATGGAAAGTAGTAGTAGTAATTAAAAAGAAACCACTATACCAGAAGTAGGAATCTATCAATGAAAAATTTAAAAAAGTCTTGGATACAGTTATATGCTAATCCATTCATTGGGTAACTTAAATACATCAAAAAGTGAGGAACAAATGTGATAGCTATGTAAAATAGAAGTTATTAATATAGTAGCAACCCAAATACTACTTGAATGAAAATTCTTCTGCAATCTAATTCTGAAAGGAAATAAGGAACAAGGAGAACAAAGAAAGGTCATATGACTCGTTGGTTCCTCAGCTAGTGGTCCTCAGCCCACCTTTTCTACAGTTCACCTCAATTACTCTTCAGCACTTTCTGGAGTCTGCTGAGGGATGGGCACAAACTGGCTCATAAACTAATGTTTGTGATGAATTTTGGCTGATTTGTGGTTCACAAATTGAACTTTGTGGCAGGTCATCCGGAATGAACTTTCCATGAACTTTCAAGCTGTTCATGGCAGTTCATGGAGATTCAAGAATGGATACATTTCCAGATAGTCTCCACTCAATTGCAATGTTTACCAAACTTCAAAACAACAAGGTGTCATGGTTCAGTCAGGGATCAATGAGGACTCCTCAGGAGTAGAGGACTGCTCAGGAGAAGAATCAGCAGAAGCGAGCAAGCAGGAAGATGAACTGCAGGTTTGTCAGGATTCACAGCCAACAGCTGATGCAGAGCCCCTGACCATCTCCAGCCCTGAGTCTACAGGTGAAACTAAGTTAATCGTTCCCAGCTCTCCAGTATCACCCAAACCCTTTGAGTGCTGCAAATAGAAGCTACAAGCAGAACTACAAGAGAGACAACAAAATGCTCACCTCCAGGTCCAATGCCAGCTGCTTGAGTAGTTGCAGAATGTTAGCCTGACTGCTCTCTTATTTATCAATTTTATGGGGGAATATCAGCTCTTATCAATATGCAGTAAGCTTACGGGACCTTCTCCAGTGTATACAGAGGCGGCACTAACCGATGCTTCTGAGAAACTGACACAGACTCAATTTAAAAGTATAAGATAGTTTGTTTACTGAAATATAATAAAAGGTTATACAAAACAATGTTGTCCTGTCATTCATACAAGCATGCAGTACTAGGAAATTAGATAGAAGTTACAGAGACGTGTGCATGAGCAGGTTATTGATGGCTTCTGTCGAGGGTGATATTTACCTCTATAGAAGCAGTGGAATCCGGCTGGAAAACAAGGATGAGAAGTCCTTAGGAAGAGGATAAAGGATCGTGGCTCTAAACCAGTAGAAGACCATGTGACAGACCCCAGTGGTGCACCCAGGTGTCCGTGAGGGAGGATGGAAGACAAGGAAGGAATTAGAGTAGGAACGGGGACCTAGAATAGAAACTAGACTGGAACTGAACTGGAATCTTGGGGAGCAGCTTTTATTGGGAGGTGGTACCTAGGAGGATGGCCAGATATAATGCCATCACTAGAAAACCTATAGAAGGTCCTTTTACTATCTCTAGCCACTAAGAGGGTGTTAAAGGAGTGGGCAATATTCAAATCTATCTAATGGCCAGGGCAGGATGTCACTGTCAGTGGGATCTGGCGCCGATCTTCTGGATCACAGGAATGCTGGCCATGGGAACTGCTCTTCAGGAAGCATCCTGGTGTCTTCGCACCCAGGTATGAAGTCCTTTGATGTAGCAAATGGAGATGAAGGCTGGCAGGAGGGGACACAAGCAGGCATACGTGCAAGGAGTGTATATCTGTATGGAGTTGCTGGTGTAAGTCTAATCTCATGGCTTTGTGTGAGAGAGTGTCTTTGTTCTCTGTGTCAACCTCCCACCTGGAGGTGGCAACCTCAGAAAATGGTACTTTCATCCTGTAGTGTAGGCATCTATTCCCATCTTCCCACTGGTCACCTAGTGTACTCTCATGTCCCACTTAACTGATATCATAGTCCATACGCTGCCCCTATAAATCAGAAAAGTCCATAAGGATGTTGCCCAGCCTTACAAGAATTACTGCTGAGTGGCTGGCTGCAAGGATGGGATGACTGTTAGGCATGGAAGCAATAAGTCATTCTGTCACTGACTCTGTGGCCACTGCATTGGACCCTGCCTTCCTTGTGTGCCTCCAGACTGGCTCCTGAACTCATCTCTTGGTTTTGTGAACCCTCCTCATGAGGAACCTGTGGACTGCCTGACTATGTCTTTCGGACAACCCCTTGCTTATGTCTTTCTTGGCTCTTGACTCTGAACTGGAATGTCAGCTTGACCCACAAGAATGTGCATGGCTCCACCCACCCTGTGACACAAAGCAGTGGGGGTGTGGAATTTTCCAGCCCTGGAAACACCAACAGGTTCCCTGTGTGCCTGATGTGTGTAGCTTGCACTTTTGAACCTGCACCCGACATTTCCCTCAAAAAGCACTTTCCCAAGGGCATTTTCTTTGGAGGGCCATAACTCGGACTTTGTTGGATGAATATAAGCAAGACGAGATTGTAAAGACATCAATGGTCATATGGATGCAGGATATTGGTCATAACATTGACTTAGATCAATGGTCAAAAATCTGGACGGTATTGAATTTTATGAGAGCAACATCGTACAAAGAAAATATTAACAAAATATTCCACAGATGGTACTGGCCTCCTGATAAAATAGCTAAATGGCATGTCAATACATCAAATAAGTGTTGGAAATGTAAAAATAATGTTGGAACATAGTTTCATATGTGGTGGCATTGTGGTAAGGTTGCTAAATTTTGGAATGGAATTCACAAAATAGTACGAGAAATATTAGGTATTAATTTGCCTTTGCTGCAAGAAATGTTTCTATTGAATATATTACCCGATGGCTTTAAAAAGTCTGATCTTTATATAATAACATTTATTTTGACGACAGCTAGAATTCTAATTGCTAAAAGCTGGAAAATGGAAAAACTCCCTCAAGAGAAGAGCTAATTCAAAGATTGTTGGAAATGGTGGAACTGGACAAACTGAATGTTCAACTACAAGGCAAAGATGAAAAGACATATGTAGACTGATGGGCAGGAGTTTATAAATGGATAGATAAAATAATGGAAAAATAGACTCAAGATTATGTGTGATATGAATAGATTATACTAGTACTGGAAAATTATAAATAAAGGTTTTGTTTTGTTTTTAAAAGAACCTCCAGAACCTGCACCTGTCATTTCCTCAGAAAGCACTTTCAGAGGGGGCATCTTTCTTGGGGGGCAGTCACTTGAACCCCAGAAATCAAATCCTCACCAAATTTGTAGTTCAGGTAGAGGAGATCCAGCCAGAGATCCCCTGTGAGTTTGTTGTCTCTAGCATGCCAGGGGTCTGTTCCACTGCATCATGAACCAAACCAGTTTGTTTAGCTGCTAAAAGTTCACAATTTGTGATCTGAACACACCATGAACCAAAAACCAAACAGCATTTTCCTGATTTATCCCCATTCCTACTCATGACATAAATGACTGATACGGTTGTATTCTGTGCATCTTGTTTACCAGTTTCAAATACAATCTAATGGGGTCAGAACTTGCTGAGGCTGAGAGGAAAAAGATCTTGGGAGCATAGGAGATAGTGGAATGAAAGTGTCAAGCTAGCGTGCTGCAGTGGTGAAAAAAGGCAAATTCTGTGTTGGGATTATCTCTCAAACTGTAGATCATAAAATCTAGCAAGGGAGTCACATGTTTGAATGCTAGAAACCATATGCACATCATTGGGAAGACAGCTAAACTAGAAACACGAGGAGGAGGAGGAGGAGGAGAAGAAGAAGAAGAGTTTGATTCATACCCCAAACTTCACTCAGAGTGGCTTATGATCTCCTTCCCTTCCTCTCCCTACAACAGACACCCTGCAAGGTAGATGGGGCTGAGGAAGCTCTGAGAGAACTGCTGTTGAGACAACAGCTCTGAGTGAACTGTGACTGACCTAAGGTAACCCAGCTGGCTGCATGTGGAGGAGTGGGGAATCAATCCCAGTTCTCCAGATTAGAGTCTGCTGCTCTTAACCACTACACCAAACTGGTGGAGGTGACTGTGGCATGAATCATTGTGGTCAGGTCCAGCTGGGACATATAGGGGGGGCAACTGATGGGCTTGGCATAAATAAAACAAATGCTGCTCTGCAGCTGTGGACACCTGCTTGTACAAGGTAAGAGATGCATCCAACCAGACCCCCAGACTCTTCATGGAGTCCACTAATGAGAGCTGGACTTCTCCCAGAGCTGGGCTCCATCCAGCTGCAATCCCCCTACAGACCCAGTCTTACCCAGCTGATTTCAGTCTTGGATGGATTAAGTTTCAACCAGCTCTGCCTCAACTATTCAACCATGATGTCCAGGCACTTGGTCAGAGAAGAGTGAGCCACTTCTGGTTGTTTATCTAACAGGAGGAAGAGTTGGGTGTCATCAGCGTACTGGTGGCAACCAATCCCAATCCTCCTGATGAGCTCTGCTAGAGGGCACATATAGATGTTAAGCAACATCAGGGACAGGATCCCTGGAGTATCCCACAGACAAAGGGCCACCAAGAAGACCTCCTGCCCCCAAAGAACACACTTTGACTGCATCCCTGGAGAATTGAGGTGAACCAAGATAAGGTTGTGCCACAAATCCCAAGGAAGGCCAAACGGTGGGCCAAAATTGAGTTGTCCACTGTATCAAATGTTGCAGAAAGATCCAACAAGATCGGAAGTGCTGAACCGTTTTGATCCAACCACAACTGTAGATCATCCAGAAGGAATACAAGGCTGTCCCCATCCCCAAACCAGACATGAAGCCAGACTGAAATGTATCGAGTGTGGAAGTCTCATCCAAAAAGACCTGTAGCTGTTCAGCAACAGCTGTCTCAATCACCTTTCCCAGGAATAGTAAATTTGATGCTGGGTAGTAATTGGCTAGTTCCTTTTTATCTAAGGAAGCCTTTTCCAACAATGGTCTAACTATAGCTTTAAGGAACTAGGGAAGCAACCCTGAGGCTGTGATCACACATGCCTTTAGATCCAACAGGTGCGAAAGCCTGATGGATCTAAAGGGAGCAATCAGACAGCAACATCTGGGAAGCATCCCACAGTCGTTGGCAACCTGTGCTGCTCTGCCACGGAAGTGGAGTTAAGAGAAACCAGGGAAAGTCCAGTGTTAACTGGATACGATGGGCCACAGACAGACTTTCCCCTGTTTGATCACTCAAGCATGCTCTCATGCCGTCAGGATGGTCTAATCATTTCATCCTGACTTGGTGCCGTTCCCCCCTTCACAGTGTGCGCATCATCACATACTCCATAGGGGGTCCTCAGTGCAGGGGTGTGATTCCTCATTTATGCACAAGGGAAACAAATGGCAAAAAAACCCCGGACTCACACACAGTTGCGTCTGATCACACAGTGAGCCCGCAACTACAAAGGGCTGTGTGATCTCGCAACTGCATGTCAAATTCCTCCGAAGGAAATAGTCTCACTTCCTCTCCACTTCAACTGGCAGGTGTGACCGCAGCCTGAGAGAGAAACAAATTAATGATCTATCTCAGGGGCCTCCTGTCATCTCCTGGCTAGTTTTAATCAGCCAAGAGGGGCAGAGATTCATAGAGCAAGTTTTTGCTTTCATAACATTCAAGACCCTGTCCATTTCCAACATTGAGAGCTGGCTGAACTGGTCCAGAAATGGACCAGATAAAGACAACAGAGCCTCGATATCAATAATTGCATTCAAAGAGTCAAGATTCTGGCAAAGCTTTAAGACTTTATATGGAAAAAAACTCTCTCAAATAAGTCACAGCTAAGAGCCAAAATGAGGCTCATCATAAACTGATATATATATTTCTTTGCCTCACGTATTTGTCGACAATAATATACTTCAACTGCTCAGCATTTGTGCTTGAGGTGTCAAGACTGATGCAGACAGGGATGAAACTTCAGAAATGAGCATAAATACTGTCAACATGCTGTCTTGTGATTGAATGCCTTTGTCTTGAAATTTCATTTTATTACTGTCAATATTTTTCTCTCATCCTCACCACTGTGGCATTATTTTCTCACGGAAGACTTACTTCATATATGAACACAAATGTTCTGTAATGCTAATGATGAAGGGCTTGTGTGGTAGCTACCCTTTATCGAGTTATTGTATTAAGTTTCATTTTCATCACATTTCCATTTTCTTTCTCACCCACAAGACAGAGGCAGTTGAATGTTGGTCTGGACCAGGGATGGCCAAACTTGCTCAATGTAGCAGACACACAGAATAAACGTCAGATGTTTGAGAGCTGCAAGACATGAACAAATATCACGCACACGTTTTAATTGAAAAAATATGCAGATTTGCTTTTTATTAACTTTAAATGAGATTTTGTGAAAAAGCCGCATGCGGCTCCCGAACGGCAGTTTGGCCACCACTGTTCTGGAGTGTTCTCCAGTTTATCAGGAAGAGACTGAGCTGCTCTCAACAGAAGCTCAATATGGTAGTAGAATTTTGGAATGTGCCACTTTAGGGTTGAGGTGCAGAGACAGTCATTAAAAAAAACACACACAAAATCTCCCTGCATTTAATAAACTAGCGCAGCAAAGTAAAATGTTTAGTATATCCTTCTCCATGCAGGGTGGAGATTTTTTGGGTCCCATTTGTATACTGGCTACCATTCAAAAATATGATACCCACATCTGCAGTGCTGTGTACGTGACATATTCAGGGCCAACCTGTAGGGAAGAGGAGCAGAAGCAAGCACACTGCCCACTCATACTCATGACCAGACATGCCGACCATCCCTGACTGCATATTTGCCTTACATGGGCATACCATCTATGCAGTGTATGCATATAGGCTGTGTCACCCTGATTAAAAATATTATTTTTAAAGCAGAGTTCTTCATCATGGAGATGAATCCTACATACATACATACTCTATGCTGACAGGAAGTGAGTTAAACTCTCACAGAAGAAGTTGGGGCCAAGGTGCTAGCTTCCATTTCCTGGTAACTCGTGTCAACCCTGTACATGTGAATGTCATGTGCATAGGTTCTCAGCTGGAAAAGAGAATGGGTTGATGTACCTTATTTAAGTGTTTCTACCCGTTTTCTCTCCAGTGGAGACCCAACACAGCTTAGAAAACATACAAATGCAATTTAAACAAGTAAACTGGGGGATGGGGGGGATAATATTCTACCTTATGTTGTAGTCTCTAATTAGTGTGTGTTTGTGGGTGGGGGGAATTAGCATAGGAGACTGTGCGAGAGGGGGCAACTGGGATTGAAACACCAACATCCACTGAGATTGTCCTTCAAGAATTCTTAAATAAACAGGCAATTTGTTCAAATTAAAGAGACTTTTTATTAACACAGAAAATGAGGAAAAAGAAAGGTTCATTCAGCAAAACACACAACATAGGAGAGCTAACTGAAAAGGCAGGGAGAAGCAGGGGAGCAGTGTTTTAGGAATTGGGTGATATTATCAGTCTTGCAGAGGTCTGTGAAAGCAGCAGATCTAGAGAGAAACAGACAGCATTTCATTCTGTGAAGAAAAAAAGAAGTCCAACGAGAGTAGAGGTGTATTTGGTCTGTACCAAGAACACACATCACACTGAGTGGGCTTTTGGGGGTGATTTTTATAGGAAAATTGTGCCTTGAGGCTGTAGAAAGGCATGTGTTCTTTCCAGTGGGGAACTTTTAGAGAACAATTGCAATGATTGCTCTACCAGGGTGAGACAAAGGTTTGGGCCATGGCTCGATAGCTGCTAATGTTCCCATTGATGATACAGGAAGGCTTGACCAGACAAGCGACAACGAGATAAAGGGATTAAGCTGCACTTAGGCAATAGTGATGAGGAAAAAGTATGCAAATGGTTTGAGAGTAACTGTTTGCTAGAGTTGCTAATGAAGGCTTCTGGAGATGTTTCACATAAATCCCGAATAAGCCATTTTTTAAAATTATGCATGCCTTTTGGGGGAAGGCAAAGCTGTTCTGACCAGCTCCTGATTTAATCAAAGTGTATTTTTCTCACTTTCCCAAGGAGCTATGTGATTGGCATCCATGTTTGAACAGTGTTCTGGCCTGGTCAGGCCTTGGTAGTGCATGCCCCAGGATGCTCTGAGAGTGAGGAGGGGTCTGGCTGCTAACACTGTGCTTGTCCTGGATTTGCTGACCTGAGCCTCAGTCAGCACCACAGCTAATGACAATTAAGGCCAAGTCCTGTTACCTTCCTGATGCCAGTGGGACCCCATCCCACTGTAGCTCTTTGCTCAGCACCAGACAGGGTGATGTTGCTGTGGGAAAATCACTTTTGTTCAGCACAACA
The DNA here is from genome assembly GCA_029233225.1 of Lepidodactylus listeri. NCBI lineage: Eukaryota > Metazoa > Chordata > Lepidosauria > Squamata > Gekkonidae > Lepidodactylus > Lepidodactylus listeri. The sequence goes on along the minus strand of JARCFY010000010.1, from coordinate 50,920,321 downwards.
GAGGCAATAGCATTATATCCTTGAGGACCACATGAGTATGTGGTAGAAAAGCTGATCATTTTTATTGTCTCTTTGCACAACCACAAGGACTTTATTTTGTCTCTGTCAACTGAGGATTTGTACTTAGATATTGACTAATCAGAACCAGAACTGAAAACCTCTATTAACTAGAATAAAAATGTATCAACGTTTGATAGTCTTTGGTAATCTTTAGATATGGTTGGTATTGTGGTTCCTGGCTGTCTGACTTAGATTTTGCAGAGGGAGAAAGAATGGCTCATCAGATAGGGAGCTGGAAACAATGTTTACCAACCAGCAGAGTTACACAGATCTTTAGGGCTGCCAAGTCATACTCATGGACTGGCGGGGGGGAGTCCTTTGCTGCCCGGGAGCCGCTCAGGATCACCCGGAAGCTTACGAGTGGTTTCAGCTTACAAGTGGTTTCACCTTCAAAAGTAATTCTTTTCTGTAGCATCTATAGCTATCTCCATCCCACCATAAGTACACATCAGATATCTCCCTCTGTCAACTCCAGTGACAGCATTACCTATTGCCAGCAGCAGGCTAACATAAAGTTGGCCTATATACCTTTCCCTCAGTCTGATGCACTCACTGCCTATGTGCTTCTCAGCCTAGCAGACATAGCACCAGGGAAGATAATAGCTCAGTCAAACAGGAGTCACTGCTTTAGGCAGAATTAAAGCCCTCCATGAGTCAGTGAGTCAGCAATGTGATTGAGGGGAAACGGGCTGATCAGCAGTCTTATTTGGTGGCAATAAGATCTGTAGGTGGCAATAAGATCTGTAGGGCTGCCAAGTCAGCCCGGGGGGCGGGGGATCCCCCGCTATAGGGGTTCCCGATCCGCCAGCCGGCATCCGGCCAGCGGGGGGAACCCCACCCCCGAAGTCGTCCAGGCTGGATGACTTCCCCAGCATAGTGACGTCACCCGGAAGTGACGTCACCACGTTGGAGACGTTGCCAGGGCGATGCTCTGGCAATTGCCCCATTTGGCTTGATCTAGTTACCAGGTTGCATACATGGACACATAAACATAAAATCTGCTTTATCCATAAAATTATACAGTTTGAAAATATTTCTGGGATCATACTCCATCTTATAACAAAGACACAGCTAGAACTAACCATTGAATTTTCTTTGAATTCTTTCTAAAACATGGTGGCCAAAACTTAATGTACAACTGAGATATAGCGTGACATAGCTTAGAAAATTATTGTTAAGCAGAGTGATATGATTTCTTTCCAAGTCTTATGCATAATTTTTTTCACTTTTCTTTTTGATTACCATGACGTATTGCTGCCTCATTACATTTGATTCACTGTTGAATCATCCTTTCTATGCAGATTATACTACATGGCATAGAAGAGCATAGAAAGAACAAACCATAATTCATATAATGTTTAAATGCCCCTTACACATACTGGCAAAAGTGTGTCTCTGAGTCACAGAAGGAGATATTGAAAAACATCAAAGTGAAAAACAGTTTCCTCCTGTGAATTTTAGTGTTGGTAATATTGAGGGTGTATTTTATAAGTCACCTAGATTATTCTTTATCACAGGAGAAAACAAAATTACTTTAATATTTTCGGAGGCTTTTGTGGCTTTTTGCAAGAAGCATCTGGGGAGCTTATTAAATTCATTAGAATCCTGAAGACGTTTAACAGCATGTCTAAGTACTCACATGCCTTCTCTCTTCTCCCAATAACTTTTTTGATTGTTTTGGAAGACAAGAAAAGAACCAGAAAAAGATTCATTTGTGGAGTCTGGTAGAAAATAGGTATATTTAGGAATCTTTCAGGAAAATTCTGAAAGTGAAAGAGCTGGCTGATATTTCCGTTTTCAGTTTCAGTAGTTGACTATAGATGAAAAGATATTTTCCACTGATTTACTTCACATAGCAAATTCAGCACCACCATCCTTATATATTTGCCAAGTGTTGCACAACACTCTGTGTGTGTGTGTGTGTGTGTAAAGTACCATCAACTCACAGTTGACTTATTGTGACCCCTTAGGGTTTCAAGGCAAGAGATGTTCAGAGGTGGCTTGCTATTGCCTGCCTCTGTGTAGTGACCCTGGCCTGGTATTCCTTGGTGGTCTCCCATTCAACTGCTAACCAGGAACGACCCTGCTTTTGAGATGTAGTCTGGGACATCAGCATCAGGGTGCACAGCACTGTAGCTATCATTAATTTTTAATTCCATTTGTTTACACTCATTTTATATAATCTAATTTAAGGAGAATAAGCAGCCCAATTTCAACAGAGGAATATTCTCAGATAATTGCATTATTATAGCTTGAGCACTGTTTGGCTTACAGCCCCCTCCTATGGCTTACTTAGTATTATCATTAATCGAGTCCTGCTCCCTGCACTACCTAACTAGAATGATAACTCAGATGAAAAGTCCTGATAATATTGAAATGTGTTACAGCAGTCAGTTTTTGTTGTTTCAGAAATGGTAAAAGATAACGCTGATGAACGATCACATGATGTTTTATTTTTCTTCGTGAAAGAATTTATTTAACTAGACAATACGAGTTATTTTTATTTTTCATAGCCAGAGAAAGTAGTTAAGACTTGGAGCTGGTCTAATTTTAGATTTCCTATGTTATCATATAGAGGCAAAAGTCTTATGTAGTAGACAGACTAAAAACATAGAATCCCCCTGAATCAGACCAGTGGTCTACTAGTCCAGTATTTTGTTGCAGGCTATGGCCAATCTGTTGCCCTGGAGCACAAACAAATTGGGCACAGAGGCCAAGGCTTCCCCTGCTGTTACCTCCTAGCACTGGCATCCTCCACGAATCTGTCTAATCCTCTTCTACAGCCATCTGTGCTGATTCACTCCCTCTACTGGCAGTGAATTCCACAATTTAATAACTCACTGAATGAAGAAGTGCTTTCTTTTGTCCATCCTGAATCTATTGCCCATCAGCTTCATTGAATGCCCTGAGTTCTAAAAATCACTTGGCTATCCAGTTCTTCCATCTTGTGCACAATTTTATAAACCTCTATCATATCTTGCTTTTGTGGTCTTTTTCTCTAAACTGAATAGTCCCAGATTTTTTAGCCTTATTCATAAGAAAGGTGCTCCAATCAATATATCTAATAGCCAAGATGCCCCCTGCGTGCGGATATCTAAATTCGCACATTGGGAACACCTAGGGGGCAAAGAGATTTTCCTGCACACTTGAGGAACTCCCCAGAAGTACAGAAAAATCCAAAAAGTTAAAAAAAAAAATTTGGGGGATACTTAAATCCCCCCAAAAGTAAAAGAGCATTCCCTGCCCATGCACAGAGAACACTCTGGGAACTGTCCGTTGCTGTCGCCACTGCTGCTGTGGGAGGGAGAGAAGGCTTGGTGGGCCAGCCTCACCACCACCACCACTGGGGGAGAGAGAGGAGGCTTCAGGGGCCGGCCTCGCTGCCATTGCCGCTAGGGGGGAGGAAAAAGGCTTGGCGGGCAGGCCTCACCACCAGTGCTGGGGGAGAAGGGAGAAAGCTTGGCAGGCTGGCCTCGATGCCACCACTGGGGGGGGGAGGGATAAGGGCTCACCTGCTGCCGCTTCCTCCTCCTCTGGAGCTCCTCTGGCTTCAGCAGGCCCTGAGCTGTGGGGAATACTCCCCCCCAGCGAGTATTGTGGGTCCCGCTTCTTGTCAATCAGAACAGTAAACAGTATTCCAAAGAGGGCTACACCATCGATCTATGCTAGGGCATTACAATATTGGCTGTTTTATTTCCAATCCCGTTCCTAATAATCTCCAGGATGGAGTTTGCCTTTTTCAGTGCTGCTGCACACTGAGTTGACAATTTCATCAAGGTATTCACTACAATGCCAAGATCTCTTTCCCTCTCAGTCTAGGACAGTTTAGAGCCAGACCCCACCAGCTGAGCCTCTCCCAAATGGTGCATGTTCTCAAGCCCTTCCAGGACACTACTGATGTGCTCTGCACCCATATGGCCAGCCTGGGACAAGTAATCCCCAATTCAAGGGCTGGACTGGGCATTGGCCTCTGCATTGGAGCCTGCTGTTCTCCCACAGGTAAGGGCCTTGGCAGAGAAGTTGCAGGTGGGCATCACCACCAGGTTGCATCTCTCTGCAAGAAAGGGGAGTAAAAGCTGGCATGTATAGACTTTGACCCTTGGATAAAAGGCAGCATTGCTCTTCTGAATACAAAGCATTTTCAATGAAAGTGTGAGCTCTGCAAAGACTATGAAAGCTACAGGCCAGCAGACATAGCCAGAGGGAATAGCAGGTGGAAGAGGCTGGGGGGGAGGAGGAGCCACAAGCCAGCACCTCTGCCTCCAAGAGCCCAACCAGGGAGAAGCCCCACTACTGGTTGTTAGTACTTAACCGGGAGGTCAGCGGCAGCGGGGATGCCAGGTGTGTAATTGCGGAGGATTTGGCTGAGATGATGGTGCAGGAGTACCTTGTCAAGTACCTTGCATACAACCCAAAACAACTATCTGGGTTTATGGAACACTCCATAGGGAGGATACTTACTCCTTTCCTCTAAGTGACAAGCCTATCATCTTATGAAGATAGACAATTGCCAGCACATTATTAATTAGCTGTATGAGTTGTAGTTATGGGAACCATTTTTTTCTGTCATGAAAAGTTTTTTCTTCAGGGCAAATTACTAAACTTTGGTGTATTCTCCCATACATTCAAACTATCACCTTCCAATTCACTTACAAAAACTTTTTGGTGGCACTCAAAATAGGTGGTACCCTAACTAGTTTTACAGTGACACTATTGTGCAGCAAAGATTGGATGAAATCCTTCAGATATACAGAATCATAATTAAAGTATGTCAAGTTGGTAAAAGCATCATCAAAGTTTTGAAACCTGCTCTTTAAAAATTATAATTACTGCTGCTTACTTCAAAAGGAGCCGATTTACACCGACGATTTTGCCCTGACCTGAGTGTTCCAGGCTAGACCAACCTCATCAGATCTCAGAAGCTGAATAGGGTTGGCCCTGGGTAGTATTGGGATGGGAGACCATCGAAAAAGTCCAGGGTTGTTCTGCAGAAGCAGGCAATGGCAAACCACGTCTCTATGTCTCTTGCCTTGCAAACCCCAGGATGGGTTTCTGTGAGTCAGCTGCGAGTTGAGGCCAATATACTCACACAACTTGGTTTTGCAGCTTAGGTGTCACTGAAATAAGTAAGGTGATAGTTCCATGTCTTAATGTAATCAGGAGCATAGTGAGAGCCCATTTCCTTCCCTGAGCTTTTAATGTAACACACTGTCAGGATCTGACAATGATGTCTCTGTATTTTCTGTACTTTGCTTTCGTTTCCTTTGTTGTAGAGGACCTCTCACTGGTGCCCCCTTATCTGTCTTATCCCCCCTCCCTCCTGACAGCTATATATGTCGCTTTGAAGTATATTGGTTACTCTGGTTTATGTTACAATGTCTGGGCAGGAGATGGCGACCTGCATTCCTAGGCGTCATCTCAAAACAAATGGTTTTCACTCCCTTGCATTCCCTCCTCCCTTTTTCCGGGCCAGCGTATGTTATCTTGTTGTGAAGACCTTGAGCACTCTTTATGGCCGAATGCCTGGAAATGTTGTGCCTAGATTCACACATATGGGTCACTCAGATCAAGAAGAGAATTTACAACTTTCTCACCTTGCTGTGGGAACCTCAACGGTCCCCTTTCTTTTTCCCGCATTCACTCTCCTGTTCTGATTGGCCTAGGGCCGGGGTTCAATTAAATCCTGAGAGTATATTAGTACTGTCTGTATTTCATTTAAGCATCTCTAACAAACATTGAGAACCTGTTTGCAGTAAATGGACAATAAAGAACTTTAATTCAACAAAGGTCTGATCTGTTGCTGTCTATTCAGAAGCCTCACACATACAAAGGAAACAAATATTAGGGCTGTTATTCTTATCAGAAACAAGAGCTCTGATGGGGAAATGTGAGAGGGCCTTTTGTATGGTTGTCCTTGAGTTCTCAGACACACTCCCACTGAAGACTAAAATGACTTGGAGCATTATGACATTACACATGTGGAAATCAGTGTGCATAGTGGTGGGAGCGTGCTGGCCCATCCTCTGCCTACACATGTTCACCACCTTTTGAGCACAGAGTCTGCATGCCTAGAAAGTGTCCATTTCTCTTTCTCCACATAATTGGCAATGTTAAAAAATTCAGCAGATCATGTGGATTGAGCCTATGCATGTTCACTTCCTATACAAATAGACTCAAGAGTTCATGAGTGCACTCATGACTAGTGCACTCATGCTCACTCCCCCTTTACATGAGTTGATTTCAACAAGCATAATTTTGTTCATTGTGGCCTTTATAAACCATTTCCTCAAAGCTGATCAATCTTGAAAAAGTTATATTTTGGGTTTCATCTGTGCTGATGTTTTATTGTTTGTATCATTGTTACTATGGCTGCTTTTAATGGTTGTATCCAGGTTTGGATAGACTACTGCTGTGTTTTTAAACTGCTACTTTATTGTTTTTTGTTTTATTTTGTTATCCTATTTTTACATTTTAGTTAAACTGATTATTGCTTTTTAAATTTAATTTTGATTCATTCTTTTTGTTAGCCACATTGAATGCTTTTTCAGCAGAAGGCAGGAGCATAAATCTTATAAATAAACAAGTAATTCAACAGTAGAATACCAGGAAGAGACCAGGTTTTTGTTTTGATTCTTGGGTGGCACAGTCTAAAGTGAAAGGCATTTTTAATGAAAGGTTCCCCACCACCACCTAATTTTTTATTACACTTTGAACTTTAAACACTTGTCTCTTCCTTTAAACCTTTAGGTTATAAATGGAAAAAATACGGTAGGTGCTAAGATCCTGAAGGAAATGCCTTGCTTTAGTTGGAGCAAAAGATGACCCCTGTTGTTAAACCCCGTTGCTTTTATGGCTGCTGAAACAATTTTCTAGTTCTGCAATTTCATCTCATGGATTTTGTGTCATAAAAAAAATATTTCTTGACACAGCTGTCCCCTGGTCATTGTGTTGTCTCATGGATTTTTTGTCATTAAAAAAATATTTCATGGCACAGCTGTCCCCTGGTCAAGCATCCACATTACTCCAGCATCTCAGCCACAGAGCACACTGTCCAGTCATTTTTAAAAATGTAGGTGGGGGCCTATGTGCTCATGTGCACACATATGCACATGTGCATTCATGTGCACACATATGCACATGTGCATTCATGTGCATATAGGCAAAAACTCCAAACAACACACCCCAGTGGCAGAAATGGATCTACATGTTCAGACTGCCAATCCGTGTTGCGAGCGCTCCCCCATGTCCAGACATCCAGCCACACTGGAAGAATGTGCGGGGAACCGAAAACACCACTTGTGATGTGGTTCCTTTTTCACCCAGCTCCAAGTCATCCTACAATGAGGTGAGTATGCCTGGGGAATGCCTGACAGACATGGAGGGGAGGGGTGGCTATGTCGGCCAAACTGCTTGTGTGATCACACCCACTCTAATCACGGAACCACACTGGCTCTGAGAAACTCAAAATTTTGGCATCTCAGAAGTTTCAGCAGTACTCAGATATCAAGGTCTCATCCCTGAGCCCAACTACCTTGGCAATCCTTCACCAGCAGTAAAAGTGTCTGCAAGAGAAGGAAAAATTAATGGATCAAGAGAGGATACCAGTGTAGTTTGACTGGTGGCTTGGTTTATTTAATCTATTAGATTGTTGACTTACTGAAATTGCAAATTTTAGATTTCTCTACCTCTTCTAATATATTATTCTGTTGCTTACAATGTATATGAATTGGATATAATAAAACATAAAAGTATATGTAATTTCCCCCCTCCCCAAGTACAAGTGTTCAAGGAATACCGCTTCCTGCAAGTCACATCGCTGTAATAACTATATTTAGCTTTTAAAAAAATCAAAATATTGGAAAATGCAAATAATTCCATGGATCATTGGAACTATATAGATCACCACAGAATAGTTTGAAACAGCTTGCTTATTACAGCCTGGGATATATGAGGTAAAATGCCAGTAGTTTATCAATTCATTTTCCAAAGCCTGGAAAATCTTATTTGAAGAAGAAAAGGGCATGCTGAGCCTATTGTGCAAGCAGCTTATTGATTTCTCGTCTCTTGTTTGTATGTTTTTGGTGATTCTCTAAAGAATGCGAAAGAGCATACATTTCTTCCAGAAAGACTGAAATCTTGAACACAATTATGCCATAGTTCCACTGAAATCAATAGGACATATGTATATAAATGGTTATAGCATTGCTGCTATTCTCCAGGAAAAAACAACATATTAGGCGTTGCCTTCTTTTTTTTAAAAAAAAATGCACACGATATATTGCCTTGGGATGGTCTTTATGATATGAAAGCGCATCCAGGTGTTAAGTAATCAAGATCCAACAAAAACATGTCAATTTGTTAAAGAATGAATATATATAATCCAACTGCAAATATTTCCATAACAGTTAGGAACATTCAGAGTTAACTATTGAACAGTTTTAGTGTCCTAGGCAAGGGAGAAGATTGTGCTTGAGAAGGATCTCAGCCCACCAGAAGAGTTATCTGCCATTTCTGCTGCACTGGTTCATCCCAATGGTGATTTCTATGCACAGATTTCCAGTTTCCAGCAACCATTGCACCATCTCATGAGCTTTGGAAAGGTTTATTATATATAAGGAAGGTCCTGGTAGTCAAAGCTATTTTGCTACCTGGGATGGACTATATCTGCTGGTAGGTAATGGTTCAGTGTAAACACTGCATAATATAACTCATTTAACATGCAGTGCTCAATACACAAGTAGCTGGCATGACACAATTTTGTTAGTTTTCCAATGTATAGTTAAGTTAGGGATTCTGTTTGAAGGACATATTGACTAGCAAGCAATAGGCAGTCTCCAGGGGAAGTATAATTTGGATCACAGTGCTCCCCCCTGCTTTAATAGAGCCACTTTGGTGTAGTGGTTAAGTGCACGGACTCTAATCTGGGAGAACCGGGTTTGATTCCCCCACTTCTCCACTTGCACCTGGCTGGATGACCTTGGGCAAGCCATAGCTCTGTACCAGCTGTTCTCTCAAGGACAGTTGTCTCAGAGTTCTCTCAGCCCCACCTACCTCACAGGGTGTCTGTTGTGGGGAGGGGAAGGGAAAGGAGTTTGTAAGATGCTCTAAAACTCCATTGGGTAGTGAAGGGTGGGGTATAAATCCAATCTCTTCTCTTCTTCTTCTCTTCTAATTGGGAAGGTTGACAACTGATTTTAAAAAGAGCAGAAACTCTCCAAAACTAAGTGATAACACTGGTATTTAAAACATTGCTATGCAATCTCATGATAGCATAGAGATCTCAGAGATGATCAACTACATCTCCTGGAGTGTTTAAATTCTCATTGTAGATTATGTTATTTAATGCGGGAAGAGCTGAGCTGAATATTCTAATTGCTAGTAGAGCTTTAAATAATGAGTTAGAAAACTTGGCATTGAAAGCCCAAGACAGGCTGCAACATGGACTTTGACTGTGTTCCAGCTGCTCTCAATAAATCTCCTTTCATTTATAATTTACTGCTTTATAGGTCTTTGAGAGGACTCAGAGGCTAAAGTGCCCACATTAACTTTAACTGCAGAAAGATCATCAATGCATTCTTACTTGCATTAGGTCACTTATCACCATTTGTAGACTTTTTCGCTATGATTTTGGAACATTCTACTCCACAAGCACAAGCTTGGAATTGCTGTCCTCCCATCATTTACTTTTCACCTTGTAGTTCAGTTGATGAGGTAGACTATGATCCCAACATATATATTATGAGTTTAGTTTACATTTGTCATTCTTTAAAATTACCCACATGAGAAGTAATGCAGCTAATCACATGGAAGTTACAGGAAACTACTAGTGAGCCAGTGGCTTGAGGGTTTTGTCCTCCATGGTTTCCAATCCAGCAGTACCTGGAGTGGCACATGCAATTGCTGTAAACACACTGCTCCTCTGCTTGCAAGGGCTTCTGAATTCATTTAAATGAAGGGGATGTTTGGTGCATACATGGATATGAGTGTTACCTTCACAGTGGTGAGAGGCTGCTTTCCCTTGAGCTTCACTTGCCAGGCTCTGTGGTTCTGTCCCCAAGTTGTAGGAGGTTTCTGCTGGCCTTAGAATGTGGAGGAGAGTTGCCACACCTGGTTCCTCCTTTCCACCCCTGTCATGCTCAGCCTCTCACTCCAGGTATGAGCTAGCCAATGACTTCCTCCAGGCCTGCTTATGGAGCCTCACTTTTATAGCTAGTCACTCTACCCTGTCCCAGGCAACCCCCCAGCCTTCCCCTGGGTCTTCCCCGCATCCTTCTGAGGGAAGGTGTTACCTCTCTGGTCTGGAGGCTCTCAGCCACCCATTTTCCCCTTCCCCCCCAATCACTGGTTGTCCCTTCTCTGGGCAGGGTTGAGCACCTGGCCTCATGCCCCATCCATGTCCCATCCTAGCTCTTCCTTACCTATGCCACCCACTCTGTTGGTTCATGTTATGTGCATGTGGGCAGGTGCCTCCTATTGTGCCAGGGCTGGGCTGTCTGTGGGTATCTGGGCCGACTGGGGCCTGTTCTTGGCTGGCACTGCTGCAGCAGCATTGGCTGATGACTTTACTGGCCCTCCCTGCCAGAACATCTTTGCAGAGAGTTCTGGTACCAGCTCCCACTGGCCATTGCTGTCTCAGCTCCTCCTCTCTTTCACAGTGGCAGCATTCAGCTCATTGGGTCCTGTCTGCTTCTTCCCCCTTTTGCTGCGTCAGGGGCTTTTGGTGTTGGGTTGACGTCCCCTTCTGCCCCATGTGAGTCTGGGCCTAGTGCCAGGAGACCAGTTGGCATTAGAGCCAGTGCTGGCCCTGGACAAGTGATGAATGAGAAATTTGGGTCAATGTCTTGGTCCTTGTCATAGTTCAGGGCTGGCAGAGGCCTCATGGCTGACAGAGATTGCCTTATTTCCAGATGGAACGTGACAAAAAGTCCCTGGCATAACCTTTTCTGATGGGAATGCATCTGGAAGAGTGACTGAAGTACGGCAGTCTTGGATGACAGTTGCATCATTTGATTCTTCCAGATGAATCTCTCGCCAGAAATGGAAACTCTCCCTATGAGCCCTACAGTATCACATGAATCTCTGGAGTATTTCAGCTTTCTGATGGGAAAGAAGCCTGGAAGAGGTAATGAGCAAACTCCTTTCTCTCCACATAGCTTTTTCATCTTACACACAGCAAAGAATTTAGTGAGATAAGCTTGGTATAAATACAATATTTTGACTCACAATTCGGTAAGACAAGCAGATATAATTAGCTTAATTACTACATCCAAGATTAATTGTCCATCTGGTTCATCATTTGTCTCCAAATATCAATATTTTTAAAGGCTTTCTTTTTATGTAAGCCATCAATTTGATCATACAAAACATATTGTTTAATTTCTCTAACCACTCTTTTCTACTTGGGAGAGAATTTTTCTTTCAGCGTCCTAACAAACACAATATGAGCAGTTGTTTTTGCATAACTAGTTCTTGAAGAATAGATGGGACACATACAACAAAATTTAACAACTGTTCTGGTATGCAAGTGATTGTAAAGCCTATTCCAGCTGAAATGCTTCCTAATGATTGTTTTCCAACATTTTACAGCTTGTGACTACTCCCACCACATATGAAAAAGTAGCATTACCATTGCCACAAAATCAGTAGTTCGTTATAGTATTAAATTTTTAGGAAGTCTATTTGGTGACAGGTACCATTGGTTTACCATTTTAATTATGTTCTCTCTTAAAGAGAGATTCACTAAAAAAAGTTGATCCTTTTATAAACAGATAATTCCATAAAGCTGGATTTACTTGATGACCTATATTGGTCTGCCACTTTTTTGGGAAATCTTTTTCCTTCTTACAAAGTGTCTATGAACATACAATAAATGATGTAAATAAGCTTTGTTTTTTCTTAGTTCTTCACATCTTGTTAACCCTCTCAGAGAGTTCCCCTTCTTAATTCTGACACAAGACAGCTTTTAATCTGTAAATATTTAAATATTTGTACTTCCTTTTCCCAGCAGAGTCTCCAAGGATAGAACTTTGTTATTCATTATTAATGTATGGTACCTGACACATCTAGAATGTTCCCACTTTGAAAGTATTGGGGGTTGTGGTCAGATATACATTTTTTGTTCCTGACAACTGAAAGGTGCAATTTTCTGGTGATATTGTGAGCAAACTCCTTTTAGACCTGTCAGTGAGCTACAATGACCACAAAAGAGTCAAAGGTCTTCTGTCTCTAGCAAACCTCCCAGAAGAAAATTGAAGGTTGCCCCGGAGGTTTCTGCAGCTTTTGTCTTCTTCCATCTCTTGCGTGGGTGGTGTGACTCTGAAGAGATATATCCCTGATCCTGGTAGACTTTATGACCTGGCAACCCTATTTGTGACTGGAAAAGCAGAGAGAGAGAGAGAGAGCAGAGTAAAACCAATAGTGCTGCACCTGGACTTGGAATATGGTGGAGCTGCAGAGCAGTTTGCCTCAGTGGGGGAGGGGAGGGATTTATCTCAACCCCGCAACCCTGACTTAATGGCTCTTGCTGCAGCAACAGTGAAGACCAAACAGTTGTCAGAATGTCTGTTTGATGTAAAGTTGGCTAAGAAAAAGCTGAGCAGAAATGACTTAAAGCTTTATAAATAAATATCAGTGTTTTTATTGGTGTATTAACTCTATGCTCCTGAAATCTATTATATGTGCATGTGTATAATGGCATAGATTTTTTTTCTTTTCTTGTATACTATATGAAATATAAAATAAAACCCATCATTTCCCACCACTTAACACATAATAACAGCAATGACACCTGCAGAGAGAGACTTATTTATTATTCTGAATAAATGTATCCAGCCAGGCATAATGGTTTCATTCTATAGGCTTTGTTACAGCCTTTTGTAATTAGTTAAACAAATGGAATACAGCATGATTTATTAATTTTGATAAAAGACCCCTCCATTTTTTTCAGTTCATAAATTCACTAAGAAATGTTTGTGTGTGCGCATGCACTGTACAATTTGAGTCATATTAAAATGGTGTCATGCCCAGAAGCCGCAGCTGCATAAGAAACATAACCTGCCAAGTGGATCTTTAATTTCCTAATTTTGGCAATTGATGTCTTGGCTCCGAAATATTCTTTCTGAACTTCAGCAGTGTGTAAAGAAAATGTTATTGAAGGAGAGATAGGAGTTCAGAATTTCGATTGTCTCTTCCTTATTTCCAAGATATGTGATAATGTTGTGGCTCTGTTATTTCATCAGAGCATGTTTAAGCAATCAGAAACAATGGGTGGTGTTGTTAGAATAAAATAATCACACCCCGAGGTGTATCAAGACACAGTATTGCTGATTACCTCTAATCCCCAAGGGATGCAATTATTTTAGGATAACTACACTCTTGGAGCTGCCTTATTGCTGTTATCATATTTCTTTTAGCTTTAAAGCTAAACACATTAAAGGATGACTTTGTCAACTGTGAGGTCCACTGAGATTAATCTACCCTTTCCAAACATTTAACTGGCAGCTGGAATGCTTCTTGAAGACTTTTTTTTTTTACTCTGAGATCCCTGCAGGAGTTGCTTCTTGAAGTCAGAACAAAAGAAAATAGCTGTGAATTCTGACGGCGTCTAAATGAGGCTGAAGTGTACAAATGTGTACTTTAAAAAGATGTGCAGAGAAACATCACTCAGTATACTTCTTAATCATCAGTTATGTGTCACCTGGCACTGTAGTGCTCTAACATAATGATCTCTCAGGACAGTAGAACCACAGCTGATATCCCCTGCTGAGCCTTTTGGGAAAGTCCATACAGTCCAAGAGAATGCATTTTTGGCTTACCTGGCCACTGCATACTCTAAATTTTGCAGCTGGAAATTGCACCAAGCCACAAGATTTCAAAGCTTTCCTTAAAGGATGTGAGTGGGTTGCCCTTGGAAAGGTGGATCACCTTTCTGTTTGAAGTTTCTCCAAAGACAGACACTCAGATCTGGGCCATTGAACACATCAATTTATCTTTTGTTGATTTCCCCAAAGAGGACATTTGTCTTTCATAAAGAAATGCACTCAGAGATTGAGTTCCATTCTGTAATTCACAAATGTAGTGTTTGCTTATGGCGTGTCTTGAATAAGTTTAGGTGCAATTATACAAGTGCAAGTTTTGACTTAATCTAATAATTTTATCCAGATTACTTAAACAGTAGTAAAACCATTAAATGAGATTTTTATAGCGCAGACTAACGTTGCCAAAGGAATCCCCTGGGCTGTCTGTAACAAAAAACAAGTCAGAATGCAGCAGTCTATGGATAGGAATTGTCGATTAGCAAGTAGGCATCAGGTTTTCAATAATGAGGTAAAATGATAATTGAGTGGCTCATATGAACTTTAGTTTAAAGCAGATTTTAATTGACAAAGATCTCTTTAGTATATGGAGGCTTTCAAAGATTACACCGTTGAATCCAAAGATTTAGAGGTATGATGCTGCAGCCACAAGCAGCTACAAAGGCTGGGTTTAAATGTCTAGGGATTGCATTTGCTGTTTGGATCCTTTCCACCCACTTTCAAAAGCTGGAGACAAATCTGTATGTCTACATGAACAACAATGCAATAGGAATTCACCAATCAGCTATGAGGCATTTGTGAGCTTTTTTGCAGATCAAGTCTTGTTGTACCACAGGATCTGACCACTAACATTGATCTAATATATGAACTGGAGGCCCCTTGGCTGTTTTCTGGTCCATTGTTGGACCAATTCAGCCTACTCTTACAAGATGAAGTTGACAAGATCCTGGATGCTGTGAAACGTACCAGTTGCCTCTTTGACCCATGTCTGTCATAGTTGGTTAAAGCCGGCAGTGATGGAAAGTGGGCTCTCCTGATGGACACTGTAAATCTGTCCCTGAGTTCAGGGGTCTTCCTAGGGACTTTAAAAGAGATAGTGATCAGACTGCTCTTAAAACAAAATCTTTAGATCCAAGTGAGCTAGCCAACTACTGCCCAGTGTTGAACTTACCATTCCTGGGTAAGGTAGTTGTGAGAGTGATAGCAGAGCAGCTCCAGGCTTTCTTGGAAGAAGAGGAGGAGGAGAGATTGGATTTATACCCTGCCCTTCACTACCCAAGGGAGTCTCAGAGCAGCTTACAAACTCCTTTCCCTTTCCCTCCCCACAACAGACATCCTGTGAGGTAGGTGGGGCTGAGAGAGATCTGACAGAAACTGCTCTTTTTCAAGAACAGCTGTGCCAGAACTATGGCTTGCCCAACGTCATCCAGCAGGTGTAAGTGGAGGAGTGGGGAATCAAACCCTGTTCTCCCAGATTAGAGTCCGCACACTTAACCACTACCAATCCCTTCCAATCCAGTTTCCACCCTGGCCATGGGATGGGGATGGTTTTGGTCACTCTCAAGATGATCTCTGCAGGCAGCTGGATTGAGGTGGGTCAGTGCTGCTGATATTACTTTATTTATTGGCAGTGTTTGACACAATCAATTACTATCTATGATCACCGCCTCGCTGAAATGGGGACAGCCTTGCAGTGGTTTGTCTCCTTTCTCCAGGGTCAAGGACAGAGGGTAATGCTAGGGGAAAGGGTTTCACAAAAATACCCATTGGTATATGGTGTCCCCCAAGGGACAATCCTCTTCAATGTATTTAACAGCTTTATGTGTCCCCTTGCCCAGCTGATATGGAGTTTGGGGCTTGGGTGTCACCAATATGCTGATGACACCAGCTCTATCTGTTGATGGGCAGCCAGCTGGAGGCTGACCCAGAAAACCTGGTCAGGGAGTTGGAGGCTGTGGTTGGTTGGTTAACTCAGAGCAGGCTGAAATTAAATACATCAAAGACGAATGCCCTGTGGATGAGTTGGGGGGGGGGGGATGCCAGGATGGGCTGCCAACTCCTGACTCTTGACAGGGTGCCCCTAACATCTGGGCCATCAGTCAAGAGTTTGGGGGTGATCCTGATCTGGATAGCCCAGGCAAGCCCAATCTTGTCAGCTCTTGGAAGCTAAGCAGGGCTGACCTTGGCAAGTACTTGGAGGGGTGACCTTCAAGGAATACCAGGGCCAGGACACAGAGGCAGATAACATCAAGCCAACTCTCTGAAACATCCTAGCCCCACTAGAGGTTGTCAGAAGTCACCATGACTTCCAGATTAACAAGCACACACAGAAACACACAAAACAAATACTCATCCAAAATAATTTTTTTTAAAGAGTGTGTGGGTGATCCTGGATTTCTCTCTGTCCATGGAGGCACAGGTCACAAAGGTGGTTAAACTGGCATTTTACCAACTTCACCAGGTTAAACAATTTGCTCCATGCCTGTTGCCCTCTGACCTAGCTACAGTGATCCATGCAACAGTCACCTCCAGGTTGGATTACTGTGACTCACTCTATGCAGGGCTTCCCTTGAGGTTAACCTGGGAAATGCAACTGGTCCAGAACACAGTTTTGAGGGTTTTGACAGGAACATCATTTAGAGCACATATCCATCTAGTGCTCTACCAGCTGCATTGACTCCAGACTGAAGACAAGATCAAGTTCAAGGTTCTGGTGTTGACCTTTAAAGCCCTAAATGGTCAGGGACCAGCATACCCTTGGGACCACCTTTCCTGTTATGTCCCCCAAAAAGTGATCAAAATCTGCTATGGTTCCTGGCCCAAAGAGAGTCCAGCTGTCCTCAGCCAGACCCAGGGCATTTTTGGCCCTGGCTCCAGCCAGGTGAAATACTCTCCCAGGAGAGATCATAGCACTGTGGGACCTGGTATAGTTCTGCACGGCCTGAAAAACAGATATGCTACACTGGGCTTATGGTTGAGGGCAGTAATGGACTCCCTTCTAATAGGTTCATCTAGGATTGGCCTCTCCCTCCTTCTCTTCTCTCTTCACTTTCCCTCTTTTCCTTCTCATCAGATGATTATATGTTGCCTTCTATATGAGTTTATGCCATCTTTTAGTTGTATAGTAGTTGTGTTTCATTGATTTTAATTTATTGTAATTATTTGTTAGTATATTTATTGTTATGATTATAATGTTTTAGAGTATATGATTCATAAATGTTGTTTTGGGGAGAACAGGTTATAAATTTGATGATATGTCCTAATTTATGATGCCTTATTAAAGTTAAAACAAAACACTTTTCTTGAAATATGAAAAGGGAAAGAAAAACATAAGAAACTCTTTTGAGTCTGCTTTCTTTGGCAACCCTAAATTTCCCTACCACGAGGTTTGGCACCCTTTTAAAGCCTGTGGTAACTTTTGTCATTTTTAAAATATTTAATTGGGCCAGGCTACCACAAATGGCTGCACAAATAGCACATAATGGCTGCCATCAGGGCAGGGACCAATGTCAAAACAATGGAAGATTCCATGTCAAGAGAAACATATCAGGTCACCCTGACACCCATGGGCATCATGTTGTGAATCACTGCCTTAGAGTTTAATTCAGCAATATAGAGCTCTCCTTTGAGAAATTTATAGTACTCTGATGACCCTTTGCGGCATGTGTGGTATTTCACTACTGTACTGGAGGAGTGATCAAAGTGATGATTTCCATGTACTCTGTTTGGGTCAGATAAATAGCCTAGGTCACAGAAATCCAGAGCAGGAGACGTTTCTCTCCTTTCAAACCTCTGTAGTCTTCAAAAAGCTCTGCTTCCAACAGGCTTGAAACAGCAGGCAATCAAGCTTCTGTGCTATAGTTGGAAAGTTCTGCAGAAGGATATCTCTCTCTCTCTCCAGCTCCAACCCACTTGTAATCTTTTACTTCTGTAATGTAATAACATTACATATAGGTTTATGTGCCAGCACAATACTTTCTACTTCATCTATTTTTAAGCGGATATACCACCTTTACATTTTATAAGGGCTCCAATGGTTTTAAAAAAATAAATGTAAGAGAAATGCAGTATGAAAAACCAGGAGACATACATTGCAGCAAACTGTGCTCTGGTCGTGCTTTTAGACTCCTTTGGTTCTTGGTTGCTACCTTACAGCTGTTTATACTGGTATATCTGCTCTAGAGAATTTAAAAATCTCCAAGAA
Organism: Lepidodactylus listeri; assembly: GCA_029233225.1. Taxonomy (NCBI): domain Eukaryota; kingdom Metazoa; phylum Chordata; class Lepidosauria; order Squamata; family Gekkonidae; genus Lepidodactylus; species Lepidodactylus listeri. The sequence continues at coordinate 50,902,243 of JARCFY010000010.1, read as the reverse complement.
AGTGATGAAACATAACATCCCAGCACTAGAAACAAATGTATAGTACTCCTGCTTTTAGAGTAACCTCCTAGGATATAGGTTCGACGTGCAGACAGCTTTTCAGCAAAACTCTTTTTATGGCAAAATGTTTCAGTTGAACATTATCAAGCTAGGGCAGTTTACTGCAATTTTGCAGATGAAGTCTCCTTTAAGGTAACAGTTAATTGTTGCTGCATTATCTCATGGATGCAGGAACAGGTTATAAAGACAAATGTAAGAGAGGGAGTAAATGGTCAACAGCAAAAGTTCAACCCTGGATTCTTCTAGAGATGGTCCAGCCACTAGGTAGAATTGTGCCTGACACTTCCATAGTTCAATGAGTTTCTGATTAATCACTAAGATGTCTCAGGTTGTTTTGGCTTTCCTGACAACTCAACAGCTTAAACACATCCATATGGTGGCTATTCTGTGGAGTGAGCCACTCTGTATGCTGTGCAGATTAAGGATCAGCTCCTGTACCTTCTTTCCCCGCCTCTTTGTTGGTTGCAAAGAACAGTTCTCTGCGCTGTGTTTCCTCTGGCACTGGGCACTTTGGCTCACGGAAGACTTTCAAGGAACTGAAAAATGCCAGCACAAGAGGAACACACTCTGCAGTGGCAGAGTGCCTCCAATTAGAAGGGTGCAATTCTGCCTGGGATGGTGCTGCAGGTCTCTATGATGTGGTTTGTCACCACCAGGGCTCCGTTGGGGCCGGAGCGAGGCGGAGCGCCGCTCCGCCAGTGAAGACGCTGGGGGGCGGGCACATTAAAAAGCCCCGCCCCCAGCAGGGCCGCTGCTGTGTCGGACCCTCTCCCACCCACCCCTGCCCAATGTTTCTGAACCGGCGGCAGGCCACCGGCTAGGGAAAAAACCCTCTCCCACCCCCACCCCCCCGCGCGCAAAGAAGCTCTCCCTCCCACTCACCCACCCCGCACAATGTCCCCGAGCCGGCGGCAGGCCGCCGGCCGGGGAAAGACAAACCCTCCCACTGCCCCCCGCTCAAAATCCTTTCCCACCCCCCCACCCCGCGCAAAGAAGCTCTCCCTCCCACTCACCCACCCCGCACAATGTCCCCGAGCCGGCGGCAGGCCGCCGGCCGGGGAAAGAAAAACCCTCCCACTGCCCCCCGCTCAAAATCCTTTCCCACCCCTCCACCCCGCGCAAAGAAGCTCTCCCTCCCACTCACCCACCCCGCTCAATGTCCCGCTAGGGAAAAAACCCTCTCCCACCCCCACCCCCACCCCGCGCGCAAAGAAGCTCTCCCTCCCACTCACCCACCCCGCTCAATGTCCCCGAGCCGGTGGCAGGCCGCCGGCTGGGGAAAGACAAACCCTCCCACTGCCCCCCTGCTCAAAATCCTTTCCCACCCCCCCACCCCGCACAAAGAAGCTCTCCCTCCCACTCACCCACCCCGCTCAATGTCCCCGAGCCAGCGGCAGGCCGCCGGCCGGGGAAAGACAAACCCTCCCACTGCCCCCCGCTCAAAATCCTTTCCCACCACCCCCCCACCCCGCGCAAAGAAGCTCTCCCTCCCACTCACCCACCCTGCTTAATGTCCCCGAGCCGGCGGGGAAAGACAAACCCTCCCACTGCCCCCCGCTCAAAATCCTTTCCCACCCCTCCCACCCCACGCAAAGAAGCTCTCCCTCCCACTCACCCACCCCGCTCAATGTCCCCGAGCCGGCGGCAGGCCGCCGGCCGGGGAAAAAAAACCCTCTCCCACCCCGCCAAAGAAACCTCCTCCCTCCCTCTCACCCACCCACCCAGCTCAGTAGAAAACCCACCCAACTCACCCAGAAAACCCTCTCCCACCCCCTCAGCCGCATGGCTGTCTCCTCCAAACGGAGGCGCCTGCCCTCCCCATCCCCCCAGGAGGGATTCGGGGCTCCCGGCTCGGTGGCATCCCGTGGCTGTCGCTGCTGCTGTGCGCGCGGGGGGGGGTGCCTCGGAGGGGAGGGCAAGGCAGCGCAGCACAGTGCCCCCGGCGGCGGTTCGGCCTCCAGGACCTGGGGGTGGCAGTGTTCTCCTGCACACGCAACAGGCGCCGGAGGGCCTCGGCCAGAACGTCCGCCCGCCCACTGTGGAGCCTGCGGGAGCCGAAGTGATGGGTGCACAGGTAGGCAGCCGCTGCCTGGACTGAGGTCCGCAGACGTCGACAGCCCCCCGTCCCTGTGCCCCGACCCATCCCCCCTAGAGGCTCTGAGGCTAGCCGGGAAGCCCAGGTGCCTCCAGTCTCCAGGCCCTGAGTGGCTGGAAAGGGGCGCGGTGTGCGCAGAGGGGTGGAGAAGGCACACTGGCTGAAGAGATGAGCTCTCTCCCCCACCTACCTACCTACCTTCCTGTTCCTTCCTTCCTTCCTTCCTTCCTTCCTTCCTTCCTTCCTTCCTTCCTTCCTTCCTTCCTTCCTTCCTTTTCTTCTCTCTGTCCCCCACCTACTTACCTACCTTCCCCTTCCTTCCTTCCTTCCTTCCTTCCTTCCTTTTTCTTTCTTTCTTCTCTCTCTCCCCCACCTACCTACCTACCTACCTTCCTGTTCCTTTCATTCCTTCCCCCCTCCCTCCCTCTCTCCCTTCCTTCCTTCCTTCCTTTCTTTCTTCTAACACACTTCCAGTGATGTCAGGGGTGTGTGGCCTTCTGACACTTCCGGTGACATCACGGGGTGTGGCATATGCAAATAAGTTATGCTAATGAGCTCCTGCACCTCCTTTTTTACGAAAGGACCCCTGGTCACCATAGTTCCTCCCCATCTTTCGTAGTACTGGCTTTTGGTGGCATTGTGGGGAAGGGTGTGTGTAGCAGAATCTGGTACAGTTGTGAGCTAGTAAACATGAATCAACTTTCTCTGTGGAACAGCTCCCATATAGAGTCTGTTTCAAGTAGCCTTTATTGTGGAGCCAGTGACCCTGGCCTAAAGCAACCTTCTCAAAGCTGTTCACACTACTAAAGCCACTGTGGTTTTGTTTGTTTTGTTTTTTCAGGCAACTAGTCTCTTTGGCAGTCGAAAGTGCTACAAGTTGCTTGCATGGCCCTGGGCCTCCCCCTGTGCATATACGGTAAGTCTTACAAAAGAGACTGAAGGAAGGAACCATATATCACAATCCTTTTAAAAAGTTACACCCTTCTAAGCCCATGGATTAAGAAAGATTTAAATCTATTTAGGATTGCACTGTATGGCTGCAGTCCTAAATGCTCCTTACTTGGAGTAAAGACTATTGAAACCACTGAGACTTACGTCTGAGTAGGCATGCACAGGATTGCACGGTATATCAGATACTGCTAGAACAATTTTGAAAACAGCTTTTCAGACTACTGGGTTTTTGAAAGCTTCCCAGGTATGAGAGTCAACAGTGTATATTTGGTTGCCTTTTGCAATAATGATCGCTGAAAATGTCACAGCCATTATGCAGCACATTTTCTGCTATTTGTACAATGCCCTTAAGCAGAGCTGCAAATTACCGGACCTGGATAATCTTCCTTCGGCAGCTTGGTATTTGTGCTTTTAATTGTCAAAGCAATCACTGGTTGGTGGGAGGGATCTTCTGGAAGGGCTCCTATCATGTTATCTAGACCACTAGATGAAATTATTATTCTTATTATTTTAAATGAACAAAAATGCAAAATTGGGGTTTAAAAGTTCGACATGCAGGACAATCAAAATAATTTATCAGCTAGAAGACGGAATGCATCTTTGGTTGAACTGGGAGAATGAATTAATTTTATTGTAGAATGCTGGCTATTAATTTACTAACATTCCCATAAAGCTTGAGGAATATAAACTAATTGGAAAGAGCTGTGAGGAAATTGTAAACGCAGTGACGAATTTATCTTCCTTGATGGAAAACTATTTCAGGGAATTTTCATAAACAGGGTCAATGTGGGTTTATGTCTATGCCAATGTGATCTTTAAAAAATGCAGTAAGGTTTCTTCTAGAGCCGTTTCTCTTATTCTTAAGCCTCCTGTACTGAAATACAGAACAGTTTTAAAATCCACAAATATCCCCTGGAAGGTTGTGATAATTTATACTGATGCAGACAAGAAGCTACTTAACCGCTGGGCTAACTCTTCCCAATAAGGTTATTGACTTGCTAGGATAGTAAATTCTGGTCAGCAAGCCAAACATTTACAGTCTAAAGTTAATCTTATTTGGGGGGGGGGGGACTTTCAAGAGAAAGCCTGACAATTTATGACCCTCCAAGTCAAGTAAAGTTCACCCATATATTGTGGCTTTCGAGACCCTTGTCTCCCCCACTGTATTTGCAGTTGGGGATGCCAGCCTCCAGGTGGGACCTGGGGATTTCCCAGAATTACAGCTCATCTCCGTAGTACAGAGATCAGTTCACCTGGAGAAAATGGATAATTTAGTGAGTGGACTCTATGGCATTGTACTCCACTGAGGTCCCTGTCCTTCCCAGGTTCCATCTCCAAATGTTCAGGAGTTTCCTAACCTGGATCTGGCAGTCCTACCCCCCATCCCCTGCCAATGGCCAGGGGAGACCTGGCAACCCTATTTGGAATCCAGGGTGAATAGCAAAAGTAAAAAACATTACGGAGGTTACGGCTCAGAGGTTAAGATGCTGAGCTGCAGACTGGAAGGTTGGTAGCTCAGCAGTTCGAGACCCAAGTGCCGCGTGATGGAGTGAGCTCTGGTGGATCACCATATATGATTCATTTTGCTTGTGTTTGTTGTTGTATGTGCTGGATCACAAGAAGAGCAGGTTTGCAATAGAGCAGGCAGAGTACAATGCCACTATTTTCTATGGATAAGGATATTCAGATCTACTTTGCCAGACCTTTATCATATAGCTGTAGCAACTTTTCTGATTGGCAAAGCCTCATTTCACCGACTGTTAGTATGTTGTAGAGCCATCTTTGAATCTTGTAATTTTCAGCTGCCCAGGAGAACTGAAATATCATAACATTTATCCTGTGCTAAAATTATCTGAAATGTTGAACAACTAACTAAAATATAATAGGAAGAAAAATACCTTATGACCATGTCCTAGTCTAGCTATTTAAAGTTTAAAGGCTGTTCCATTTCTGCCTCCACACTCTTTCTATGGGAATGGATAATTGTATTGTTGACATTAAATGGGGGCTAGTGTATTTATTCCACTCAGGGCTATTGTTGATGTTACTCTGATGGGTAGTTTGGTGGTATGGAACCTGATGTAGCATGACACATTCTCACACTGTGAAGGTAATTTCATAAGCTATGAACCACATGAGAGGAATCTACAACCCAGATCCTTTTTAAGCCACCAGTCCCCCACATCAACCAGGGCAACACCAAGGATGACTCCTGATATATTGCAATCCATAGCCAAAATCGTCCCATAAATCCCTCACTGCCACCACCAGCCAGGAGCAAGATGATCTCCACTGGTGTCGCCAGCACCACCTTTGGACCTCAACATTAGTGGCATAGGCCTGGAAGGTGACAAGAAGTACTGGTTATGCCTATAGCCTTCTACCATGCCACTACCAGCTGGGAGCAAGATGAGTTCCAGCAGCACTACCAGCACCACTGGAGCTTGCCTTTGGACCTGGAAAATGGTGGCACATGTCTGAGAGGCGATGAAGGGTACAAGCAATCCTTGTCACCTGCTTCTATGACAATGCTGCTGGGAGCAAGGCAATGCAATACTTGATGATGTGTTGGAAATCTTGTAAGGTTGCCAATTCTGCATTGAGAAATTCCTAGAGATCTGGGGGTGGAGCCTGGGGCCAGTAGGTTTTGGGGAGTGACCTCAGTGGGTATAATGCCATACAGTCCACATTCCAAAGCAGCCATTTTCTCCAGGGAAACTGATCTCTGTCAACTAGAGCTCTGTTGTAATCCTGGGAGATCTCCAGGGCTCACCTGGAAACCCTAAGCCCATGGGAGCTTGTGGTAACCCAAGGCTGCTTGGGTTGTTTGGGCAGTGAACTGGCCATGGGCAGCACTGGTTTGGGAAGATCATGTGATCTACTCTCAAGTGGCCCATGCCTTCTGAGATAGCATTCATAATGCAATCAGGGTCCCAATATTAATCATCCATTAATGCTAAAACACCTAGATGGATACACAAGGTTGCAGTTTTCATTCTCTAACATCAGCACCAGTTCGATTGGCAGTGATATCAAGAAGAAAATTTCAGATAAGAGTGAAAGTGATGTAGACTTGTTCCCATTGCTTTTCCCTACCTATGAAAATGGGAAAGAGGCTGCTACTTTGATTTTCATTTTGTGCTGGAAAATGAGAGAAAAGCCTTTCCTTTTCATTTACTAGCACAGCTGGGTTCTCCTTGGAATGGGCAGCTAGGAAAGTAATTGCCTCAGGCTGAAGATGCTTCTGAAGTAATCTTCCTGCTTAGCAGGCTGTACACAGATAATATCAATGCACACAACAACATTAATTGGCCAGCAAACACTCTGAACCTGCTCAAACACAACTCAGAATTTGAGACCACAGAGTGGCACTTAGAAATGTTGGTTCACATTCCAAAGGGACCTTAATAAGAATATCTAGTGTGGAAAAGACTGTATCTTTATGTGGAACAGGACTCAGCTGCACCATTCAGACTTTCAAACTCCTTTCCTGGGGAAGTTCTTCTGCCTCTCTGGACTCCAGCAGACTGTAAAAAACTGTTTTATCCCAGAGGGTTTTAGGACTGAAGGACAGTGGCGTACTTAGCCTATTTGGTGCCCATGGTGGATAATTTTTTAACAGCTTCTCTTTATTTATTTTTTTGCTGTCAGGTCATAGCTGACTTATGGCAACCCCAGACAGTTTTCAAGGCAAAAGACATTCAGAGGTGGGTTGCCATTGCCTGCCTCCATGTCAGCCCTGCTTAGCATCTGGCTGCCAGACAATCTTAGGATCTCCTGACTATACTACACACACTGCCATACAATAAATGGTCTAGGACCATCATATCTGCAGGACTGCCTCTCCATCTATACTCGTCAGAGAGTATTACGCTTAACTGGTACCAACTTGCTGGTATTCTCTGGTCCCAAAATGATCTGGCCCCAGCCTGGTGGAACTGTCTTTCTAGTGAGATCCAGGCCCCACAGGACTTGGCTCACCCCAAAGAAGGTGCCCCCATCTTCCATTGTTTCCAAAGGATTAAAGTCAAACCAGAGAACCTCTGCAGTAGAAATTGAAGCTGGGGTATTTTTGCAAGCCCAGCAGAGCCAGTGCAATGTACAGAGTGCCCAGCAAACCCAGTGCCATAGTGGCAATGCCAACTGATGTCTAGCACAGAATCACAGTCCAAGCAAGGGGGGATTGGAAACCCAGCAGAACCAGTGCAATATACAGTGCCCAGCAAGCCCAGTGCCTTCTGCTCATAATATTAAAAAAGGTTTGCACTATATTACTTTTAAACACATTCTACCACCAAGCAAGATAGGAATGAGAAGGTCTTGAGACCAAGAAATGAAAATAAAAAAGAGAGGGACACAGAAAACTTAGGCGAAGGGAGATAGAAATGAATGGGAAACTTGTGGAAAACAGGGAGAGAAATTGAGAGGGAAAGGTTGTTTTATCTTGCTGCAACATCCTAACTACTGCTTTACAAGATCTGGCTGAGCTAGGTGCAAGGAAAGAAAAAGAGAAAGGTTAGACTATTGGAGAAAATGACCTGCAGGGTGGCAATCACTGAGGCAGCTATCAGCATGCTGGCTTGGTTGTACAATCTGTTAAGGAAGTTTGCTTCAGTCTTGGAGAAAGGGAAGTCTAGCTGATCCTACAGTGCTTTTTGCTAGTGGCTGCAGCCAGAACAGTACTTTAAAAATAAAAGGAAAGATGTTCGGCTGGACACAGCATGATGCTGGCTTCAAGGGCCCCCTTCAAAAGCCTTCCTCAAACTGCGCTCAGGGCAAACTGCAACCCACCCACTCCCACCCTCCCCTTTGTATGCCACTCTTGAGGTAACTGTATTTTCTTTTCATGCCATCTACTTCTTTGCTGTTCAGTGCTGTTCTAATTTATTTTTACTGAGTTTTATTTGCTGTTTTTCCTGGCTGTCTTTTTATCATACTGCCATTTAAATTTATTTGTATTAATTGTTCTTAATTTCATAATTTCTTTTAACTTTGCTCTGTTTGTCATTTTTATACATTAATCACATACTCACTTAAAGAGAGACCTCTTGGATCAGTCCAGTGGTCTATTTAGTCATGTATCCTGTTTCTGACACTGCGCAGGCAGATGTACTGGAAGGCCAGACTCTACTGAGTGATCCTGAGGGCCAAACTACAGATTCCTGTTCTTCAAGAGCTAGAAACTTCTGCATAGCTTTCTGATTACAGATTATATACATGTGTTTCACCTGATGAATACATTTGTATCCTGCCCTTCTTCCAAGGAGTTCAGGACAGAATGCATTGTTCTTCCAACATCCATCTTATCCTCATATCAGTTCTGTGCAATGTGATAGAGTAAGTGGCACCAAGTCATTTAGTGAGTTTTGTGGGACTGGATTCTAACCAATATGCCACACTGGCTTTCACAGGGTATGATTTACACAATGGAGGAGCATAGCTTTTTTTAAAATTCAACCAACAAGGATAAAAAATATCAAAGCATCCCAATTTTCAAACCACAATGTATCGAAAGAATCTGATGCCCTCTCCCAGCCAGGTGTAGCTTCTTTCTTGATGAACCACAGACCTATCAAAACATAATCCTCTGCATGCCTGCTGAGATGTAAGTCTCATTTTGTTCAAGTCCCAGATAAGTACCCCATGTTCTAAGTGCCCATAAGACTGCACTCTCAAGTGGCTATGCAGCTGGGCTCTATCCACTGATATCAATGCAAATGCACTATTCAGTCTTAACATACACGAGTCCCTAATCTCTGGTTCAAGCATGAATAGTTGTTGATAAAAACTGGTACCCCAGGTTTTATTAAACAAATAAGTCACCATGTGACTAAATGCATTTTCTCCTGAAAGGAGAAGGGGGGGGGGGAACCCTTTTAAAATACCAAGTGGAGGCTTGCTGCTTGCTAACCTCAACTTAGCATTTTAAAAAGGTTTCCCTCCCCCTGCTTTTCTCTGGGCAGAGAATGGCTGGGAAGGAGGAAGTCCACCAACAGTTTTCTAAGCTCACCTTCATACAAATACTAATGGGTTTAGACAAAGGGATGGTGACACTTCCCCCTTCTCCCCTTCCCTTTCTTCGGGCAGGGAACAGAGAGTTGGGGGTGCCAAATTCTAGAGAAACTACAAAGGAACTTTCTGGAGACAACAGGAAAAGTTGTCTTGACCTGGGCTAACTGGGGTCAAGTGGGAAGGGAAACAGAGATGATAAAACTTCCTTGACACAGGAAGTAGGTCTTTTTTCATTGGAATGCTGCATTGAGGGTAACTCTGAGCTGTGGTCTGAGAGCAGGCAGCTATTGACCATGTGGTCACCTGAAAAACTTGGAGCAAGCTGGAAGGGAATGGCACTTCGTAGAGATCTGTAACTTCCTAAGCTAAAAGAGCCTGTCCTATTTTACCATCAGATAGAGCTTGTATAGAGAGAGGGACAGAGGAGTTGCATTTTTTTACCAAGTTCTTTTGTATTCCTTGTTCAATCTGGTGCTGTGCTAAAAGTATGCTTGTAAACATTTCCTTTTTAATAAATACTTTAAACTTTTGTTGCTGGGAGCAGTTCTCTGTACCACATAGACTTCCACCATTTTGAACACACTATTTTAAAAAGGGGCTCCAGGGGGTTTGGCAAGTGGCTTTTCCTCTAACGGTGCCCAAGGCATTAATCTGTTCCCATGGTGACCAGGTGCTGGGTGTGGAAAACACAGAGGCAAGGCCTGAGAACTTGGAAGGAAAGCTGGGAGTTCTGTTCCTCCCAGCAGGCAATTCCTTGAAAAAGGGCAGGTGGTGGTAGCAGCTACTCTAGCGAGAAAGAAAAGCCTTTTCAAGGAGTTGGGAACCTTTAGGAGGGCAGGGTGGAACAGGGTCTGCAGGCCAAAGCAGGCACGTTCTGCCACACACCACATCATGATCTTAAATATGTGTAAAACTTAAAAACCAGTACAAAATGAAAATGTGCACAGGTAGAATCTGAGAAAGTTACAGAATGAAATCAGTCTGGAGACCAAGCTGTGTGAGGAAAGACTGAGGGACTTGGGAATGTTCAGTCTGGAGAAGAGGAGGGGGGGAGGGAGACATGATTGCTCTCTTTAAGTATTTGAAGGGGTGTCACTTAGAAGAGGGCAGAGAGCTGTTCCTGTTGGCAGCAGAGGATAGGACTCTTAATAATGGGTTTAAATTAAGGGCAGGAAAGTACCGGCTAGATATTAGGAAAACCTTTTTTTTACAGGAAGAGTTGTGCAACAGTGGAATCAGCTGCCTAGGAGGTGGTGAGCTCCTTCTCACTGGCAGTCTTTAAGCAGCAGCTGGACAAACACTTCTCAGGGATGCTCTAGGCTGATCCTGCATTGAGCAGGGGGTTGGACTAGATGAACTAGATGGCCCCTTCCAACTCTGTGATTTTATGATTCTATGAGTAATATACATAACAAATTAAATATATGTGGAGGGAAGAAGATCATCCATAAACTCCAAATTGGTGAAGCAAAGGAATGAATGGAATAGAAAGCTGATGTGTAGATTAGAAAACTGAGTGTGTGGAGAGAAAGTGTTGAGTGTGAAGGGCATGAGAAGAAGAGAATGGGAAAAGCAGCCCTGATGTGAATGACAGAGAAACTCATTTCCTTGCCACTTCCCTCATGTCCCTGTTGTTTTCCTCTGGCATTGAGAATGACCTGTAAACATCACCTGTCTTCATCTCAGTATACCCTTCTCATCTTTAGTTTGAATCTAGTATTTTCTATGCCTAATCATCTGGATCTTTCCTCTTTCATTACTATCTTCATATGCCTGATCTCAGCAACTTCATACTTGCATCTAAAGTTAGGCTTATATTAGCAAACTAATTAAATCTCTGATTCTTGCATAATTTTCCTTTTGGTCTACAGGACTGACTTACAGATATTGATCTAAGATTATAGCACAGCATCTCAGTTTTCTTCATTTCTCAGTGTTGCATTGTTCCTGCCAATAGCTTGATATAATTGGTTAGAAGCTTAATATATACTGTTAATTAATTATAGCACATTTTATAGGGGCCATTTCAATTATTATTATTAAATGTTTTTGGAGACCTAAAATGCTTCTCATCATCATCTCATACTCAATAGTATGAAGTCATTTTGGGGGGAGGGGGTCATATTTGTGTGTATGTGCAGGGCTCATTTCGTATCAGAAACTCCTTTGCATATTAGGCCACACACCCCTAATGTAGCCAATCCTCCAAGAGCTTACAGAGCTCTTCTTACAAGGGCTACTGTAAGCTCTTGGAGGATTGGCTACATCAGGGGTGTGTGGCCTAATATGCAAAGGAGCTCCTGCTACAAAATGAGCCCTGTGTGTGTGTACGTGTGTCTGCACCTGGTGAATGACCCCTACTGAGGGCCTGGATGATATCCACAGAGATGGCTGAATAAACTTGGTATTCCCAACTTGGTATTCCAAGGAAGTCTCCCATGCAAGTACTAACCACAGTTGACACTGCTTAGCTTCTGAGATCTGATGTGATAGGGTTTGCCTGGGCTATCCTGATCAGGGTGTCATTTTTGTTATTATCCTGAATTCTAAACATGTAGTTAGCACAGGGTTCAGATGCAAGGTAATGGCAAATTGATTTCCAGATTTAGGATAAAATGAGTAACATTAAACAGCAATGATACAGTAAGGGAATGATTACTAGCTATAGTGTGCAGTTCAAATGCACCAATGTTCTCATGACCTGTGAAAAATAGAGTATACTTATTAGATCTTGTCTTCACTGAGACATCTCTGTACACTCAGATTTCTCTTTCTCAGCTACAGCAGGACAAGCAGTCTGATGGCAGTCACCACACCAAGACCAGTTATTTGCGAAATATTACTTGGAAACTTTGGGTAAGGTTGTGTTGATGGATCCAGGGAAAAGTTCTGCTGATGGAAAAGGGTTCATTTTTGCTGATTCCGCTCACTAGTGTTAGGCCTCTAATTCCCCCATGCTATTTCTAGGGGTGCAGAGAAAGGGGGGAGGCAGGGAAATCCCACTCTGCTGACAGAAATCTCTTCTGTCAGCAGATATTCTGAATGAGATCCAACCTAGACATTTTATTAGGAAGCAAAGAGTAACCTGAAGCCAGTGTGGTTATACGGGTTAGCAGGGGTCCTTTGGGGCCGGAGCGAGGTGGAGCACCACTCCACCAGCCCAGAAGTGGGCAGTAGGGCAGCCACGGGCTGAATCAGATTCTCTGATCTGATTTGGCCTGCTGCCGAATTGCCACTGAAATTTGGTGGCAGCTTTAAAAGTGGCTGGAGGGGAGGGGGTTTGAGGGAGAGGCTCCAAACTTGCAGGGTAGCTTCTGGGACCTCTCCCCCAAATACCCACAAAGTTTCAAGAAGATTGGACCAGGGGGTCCAATTCTACAGGCCTCCAAACAGGTTGCCCCCATTCCCCTGTGGAGGAGAAAACAGTAACATGTAAGGAAAGTGAACAGAGGGTAATGGGACAAATGACTCTCTAATTTATTTCTGGGCTGACAATATTGGAAAGAGAACCCTGTTCCCTCCATAACATCATAGCCAGACATCTTTTTTTTTAAAAAATCAATGATATGGAGCAGGGATGGGGAAATGCACTTTATGGTGATTTCAAAATGAAGACGAACTTATTTTGGAAACAGCTTCAGTTTGTGTGTTTTGTGTAGCACTACCCTATGGTTGTTTTTGGAAAGTGTCATCAAGCTGCAGTCAACTTAAGGTGACCCCAGAAAGTTTTCAAGGCAAGGGACATTCAGAGGTGCTTTGCCATTGCCCACTTCTTCATCACTTGTATTCCTTGGTAGTTTCTCATCCAAATACTAACCAAGGCTGACCCTGCTTAGCAGCCAAGATCTGACAAGAACAGACTAGCCTGGGCCATCCAGGTAGACCTAGATGAACACCTAATTGCATGTATAGTCACTTACAAAGATAACTCTTGAGTAACCACTAAGGGCTTCAGAGGAATTGAGGGAAAGCCTATCTTGTCCCCTAAGCAGCCTCACCAATTTAAATGTGTCCTGCATCCATTATGTGTAGGGAACAATCAAATCTTTAAAACAGCCAGTGAATGGGACAGTCCTTTATCTCTCATAATACTCATAATGATCAGGCCTATTTTGGAGAATTGCTCCTCTTCCAACTGCAGATGTTTATATAATAGAACTGCAGCAAAATGTTTTTAATAGCATGTTCCTCTAAGTGAGCCATTTCAAGTTAAGTGTTTAAATTAACTGAGCTGAACAACAAACTTTTAACATGCCTCAGGCAGCATATGGATTCCTTGTTCTTGCCAAGTCGCCATCTCTCTAGTGTATGTCTCAGAAAAAAATTAGAAAAACCGGGGGGGGGGGGGGGGGAGCCCTGATTAATCCCTGGCATAATTTCCCTTGAATTTTGGATGAAAACATGAAAAAAAATGTATTTTAGGTCCCCATGTGATTTTAATATAAATAACAGCATTTTATTTGTCATGTGAGAGAGACAGCAAAGCTTGCAGTTTTTATTGATTTCAATTTAATTGCTCTAATTGTAGCCAAAATTCAGCAAACACCTTTGGAACCTTTCTTCTGCCCCCCACCCCCCCAAGAGGAAAGGATGAAAACTGCTTTCCAGAACTTGGTCAAGGTCATCAAGAAGGCATTAAAGTGGAAAACAGTGCCACTTTTTCGGCTGTTCACTGCAAGCCTCAACACATAACTTGGAAACAAAGGCTGATTCACACGTTCACATACATTGATTTCTCATCGCTTGATTGCTTTGCACTTGAATGGAGGTCATATACAATCCCCCATTTGTGAGGGAGGGCAGGATACAAATAAAACAAAACAAAATATTTAGTGGCTATTTCAAACCACAATGCAAACTTCAGCTTCCTCACCCTGCTACAAGTACTGTGTTAATCTTTTGTCATCTTTATTCATTTGGAATATTCCGTTATTGAAGTGTTCTTGTTCTACCCCTCCCTTTCTGGGATCTTCTGCCCTTTCTTGACTCTGTGTATGTCCTAGAAGCTGAACTGACTTACACCCACCACATCCTGTATACTTACCCTTTCAAGGTGTATTCCAGATTGGCAAACCCCAGATTGCCACCTAAAAGCATTCTGGGTCCACATATGGCCCAAACTGCGACCAGTCGGATTTTTTTTCTCATTGCTTGCTTGAACACTCATGCATAATTATTTTTCTTTGTTCTTTGTTTGGCTTCTCTTGGTGAAAATAAGAACAGAGAGTAAAAGTAATTGAATGCTAGCGCTGGAAATCTGTGGGCTATAGAAATACTTCAGCCATGATCTGGAAATCCTACTGTGCAGCACCAAGTGCCACATCTGCTGCTCTCTATGAAAATCCCCATCCTTCTGCCAGACATTTGACACTGTCAGTACCCCTTGCGTGATCAACTCTGGGAAATGCCTATTTTCAGTCCCCTCCCCCGCCCTGGTAGATTAATGAGATTATAAGTAAGCCCCACTGAATTAAAATATACTTCCTCCCAAGTAAGTGGGCGTTTCCCTAGGAAATGCACTTAAGACTGCAGTCTTAATTTCTTCATTCCATATTGTCATTATGTGAGTACATAAAAGCACCATTCTTTTGTTGTTGTTGTTGTTTTGATATTTTAAAGTTTTACAATCAAATTTAGGCTATCAGCCCTTCTGACTTTTAGGTAATATTCCAAGCATGATATTGAGACACTTAGTGGATGACAATCTGTAGGACAACACCCACCCACCCCCAAATTGGATTTTGAAGCCATTAAATTATCTCACAATTAATGCTCCCTCTAAGGCTTTGGAGACTTGTGAGCAAAAATTCTACTTTGTAAGCTACTGGCATTAAAGTTGTGAGTGAGCGATTTGACTACTGCATAAATTAGTTTGCTCTGGAGCCATCCTTCCTAAAAGACAAAAATGTGTGAGCCAGAGGCTAAAAAACTGTGAGCTAGCTCACACTAACTCAGCTTAGAGGGAACACTGCTCACAATAAGTTTATCCTTTTTAATGTATTGCAGTTCCTTATCTATGTGGCTTCAGTATCCAATGAACATTTACCAATGTTGAGCAAACAATGAGCAATAACAGAACTATCCAGCATTTGCCTTGTCCTATTCTTGGGGTATCTTAAAATAGTTCTCTTTGACAACATCCTGAATACTTGCATCAGTCCACTGTGAGTGCAACATCTGTGCATGGTAAAGTCACCACGAGGCACAATTTTTATTTCACCGCATGCAGAAGGAGTGAACTCGAACATTTCAGGTGGCAGATCTATGCATGTCTCCCATATCTTTCTCCAACCCTGTTAGCCGAATTGCTTTAATTTACGTTTAGCAATCAGCAAAGTACACGGGTTCTTGCCAACTATACCAGGGTTCCACCCCTCCCGGGAGATCGCAAGGAAAGAGGCACGTGAGGCTGCTTCCAAGTTCAATGTTGTTTACTGGATCATGTAATCAAACATACAAAAATCGTAATCACACACACAATCTTACAGTCCTAATAAAATTAAGAGAGAAAATAGCACTTTTGCATGAGCAGGTCTCGTTGGTGGGGAAAGCACGTTACCTTAGATGCGTTGTCCGATGTCAAGATGAATTGGATGGGGGGAAGAAAGGTATAAAAGCTATGGGGCCACGAGGCTTGAACCGGCAAGACCACGTGGTTCTCCTGGATCGCGAGTCCAGAGAGAGAAAAAGGGGTTCAAAGATGGAGGCAAGGATTGGGGACAGAAAGCTGGATTGAAGGGTCAATAGGTAAGATAGAGGGCGACGGCTCAAGAGACCGAGTGACTCTCGGTTTGGACTTTTATTGGGGGTCTTGGGGCGGGCTTTGCAGACCACAACCCACTAACACTCCTACTAGGCAGTCCGTCCCTGTTGGACCTTGCTATAGGTTAAAGGTGAACAAAGGGAGGAGGTCCAGGGGTTTGGTCAGTGTTGCAAGAGTATGACTTCACCAGGAAACAGACA
Source organism: Lepidodactylus listeri (assembly GCA_029233225.1). Taxonomy (NCBI): domain Eukaryota; kingdom Metazoa; phylum Chordata; class Lepidosauria; order Squamata; family Gekkonidae; genus Lepidodactylus; species Lepidodactylus listeri. The sequence continues at coordinate 50,886,162 of JARCFY010000010.1, read as the reverse complement.
CTGGGTCTGGGGTCCGATGACTCACCTGGCCATACCTATTGTTAGTTGATGGTTTTAGCCAAGTATCTGATGGTTGGCACATTAGTTGCTAGGCAGTCTCGTTAGCATAACTATCCAGATGTATAGTGGGGGAGTGGGGGTTAGCCAGCGGATGTCTGACAGAAGGAAACCTCATGGCAAGAGGAATTCCTTATCTTTGTCTTGGGTGAACTGTTTAGGGTGTCAGCCTCCTGGCTTGGGCTGGAGCTGGCTCCTCTTTCAAGAAGAAAGCGCAAGACCCTACCACTGTTGGCAACACAGAGTTCAAGCTTATGGATATAAAACTCCATTAGAGTACAAAAAGTGCCTTGCTGGCTAACAACCCACCCAATCTGCTTTTTCAAGGAACATGATCAGTTAGCCATTTAAAATATAGTTAATTTCCATTGTGTTTGATATAGCACATATAATCCCAACACATAAAAAAAGCTCTGTTATTCATAACATGTGGTGCATAATCATGGTGTTTGCAGAAATATATATATATATATATGCTGCTGTTAAAAGGTACCATACATATGTGGTCAATATATGCACAGCAAGACAATTCCAAGTTTTTTTTTAATTGTACATAAGGGTAAAGGGCATCATTTCTCAGCCCTTTATCAGCAAATAACATTTTAATTAAAAATGGCTAATCAATGCCTAATCCCGTGCCTGTTCGCTTTTCAGAGGAGTTCCCATAGAGGCTAATGTCTGACAATAAAGTTCACTAAATGCCAAGTTCTGTTCTCAGATTTAGTTTTATACTTCCTGTGGAATATGTGTACTGATTGATTAGCCAAACCAAAGGTTTGAGAAAAAGAAGAAAACAAAATGCCTACATAAAAACAGACAGATGTCTTTGATTAATCAAAAGAACACCCCACATAAAAAAAGTCTGATGTGTGATGTGATGGTGTGCCCTACATGCACAGCATATAGGTGTCAAGTACAAAATACATGATATATAATGATAGCTCTTTTACATGATACACTTTTGAGTATTTTTTACAATGTGTAGTTGTTTCATTTATATGTGATATACTGAATCAGATTTTGTAGTATTTTGTACTTGACACATGATATTCTTGTGGGGCACTCATAAGACATTTTTGAATGTGGGAAGGGTTGTTCTTTTGACTCATTAAACACATGTCTGTTTTTATATAGATATTTTGGGGGAGTTTCTTTTTGGCAACCTTTCGGGTTGTCTAATCGATCTGTCTTTTCTGGTTGGGGTTTTATTCCATTTTTGTGACAATATGTGTAGTGAACTAAGATGGAGAAGCACAGCCCAAGCAAAGAGAAACCAAGAGAGAAAACACAAGGCTGCGAGAAGACGCTCAAAAAGTTATATATTGTTACACAAAATCATATATTGTTACACAAAATACAAATGAGTATGAGGTAAGAAGTCCAAACAATTAAACTTTCCGGAATAGTGAATCGTTTCGATAGAAATATCTTCATCCAGAGCAGGACCATATACAACCTTACAAAATCAAATCAAATCTTAGCTATATTTGCTGCTATTCATAGGTCTTACCAATTGCCTTAGTCCAATCTTAACTCAAACTGGCCCTTCCTGGAAACATCCTCCTCCCCACTATCTATATGTAATGGCTAATAACTTTGTTTCAATGTATCTAAAGAAGTGGGCATGCACACAAAAGCTTATATCCAAAATAAAACTTTGTTGGTCTTTAAGGTGCCAGTGGACTCAAACTTTGTTCTCCTGCTTCAGACCAACATAGCTGCCCACCTGAATCTATCTTCTGATTAGTATGTTAAGCTGTGGGTGACATGGCAGGATTTCTTTCTTGCATTGGGTATTTTTGGGTATTCATTGAGAAGCATGTTACCCAAACCAGACCAATTGTTCGGCTATTGCCTTGGCTTCTGGGGCTGACTACTTTATATTTTCCTTAATTTCCAGACTCATGAGATTCAAAGACATGTGACCTGTTCAAGCCTTCTTACACCATTAAACTGCCAGCATTTCTGCAACCATTAAACTATTACCCAAACTGGACCCAGAGAAAGTGATATTTGCTTTAAAAGGGTTCCAGAAAGGAATAACATGAGACCTTGCCTACGTATACCAGGATAGATCTTGGTGAGAGTACCCCACAATAACATTAGGAAGAAAGAGAGTGAGAGAGTGATTTTAAACACAATTAGCTTTATTTTATACATAGTAAAAGAAGTAAAAGTATAAAGAATCTACACTAAGCACTTGAGAACTAATTCCCAAGGTAACAACACACACACACACACACACCAGCAAGAGGGGGCACTTATAAAAAGGAAAAGGTGGTAAATTAGGAAGTTCTAGGGAAGGGACATACAATCTGAAATCCTGGGCTTGAGATCTGGAGAAGAGCCTGCAACATAGTTGCAGGGGTGTTCAGGTAGCAGCATGCTTTCCACTGAGATGGGATAGTCTTTTTATGGGGAAGGATTTCATAGCTAGACATGGGAACCCACTTTCCAAGGAAAGTGATTTGTCCAAGATATTTGAATCTGACTAGGCAGTTTGAAGGTAACTGCTGTCAAACTTTATTTGTAAAAATGGGGGAAATACCTTGATTAGGCTGTTGTGAGCCAAATCTGCATGGGCACAAAGAGCCTGAGTGAGGCAACATGATTAACATACTTTAATTAGGTTGAAGTGAGCAAGATCTGCATGAGTCAAGATAGCTCCTGAAACAGGATGGAATGTAAATTGATGATTTGAATGCCTGTCTTAATTGAGTTGAAATGGGAGGTGGGGTGGAGGTATCGGTATTGGTTAATGTAATAGCAACTTCCTTGTTCTGGGCAGACACCTCTGGGGTATTCCAGGATATTGCCGTGTTGAAAAGTCTTTTGCTACTGAGAATGAAGTCTGTTGTTATTGAGAACCCTGAGCCAGGGAAGATTGCACTTAATCAGTTTGTAATGTCAGCATACTCTTCCTCTCTCATCTCTGGGAATTTTCCAATGTCATGGGTGAATCCAGTTGTCTTTATGAGACTCCCCAAGTTTCAGGTCCCCTTAGCACTTAGGCTGTAAAAGGGGGTACCTATGAAAACAACTAAGTCCAAAATACAGGCCTGTAGCCAGGATTTTTTTAAATTCAGGGAGGCAGCAGACACCCCCAAGTGAGCAGCCCCACTCCCACCCTTCCCTGCAACCAGCCAGGTGGCCTTTTGGCAGGGGAAACAAGGTTGCCAAGGCAGGAGAGCGGCGAGCCTGCCCAAGGAGGCTGCCTTTGTTGCCCACCTGCCACTGCTATGGTTCATTCCCCCCATACCTGCCCCTGGTGGCTGCTCTTCCTCTTCCTCCTCCAGCCATGGTTGAATGACAGAAAGGGAGAGCCAGAGTGGGCTCATGTGCTTCCCCTCCACTGGCACCCTCTTGCCTTTTGGCTGGCGCTCCTGCTGCTGATAGCGGGGAGGCAAGTGAGTGGTGTGGGACTGAAGGGTGGTGCTGGGCTTGACTTCTTGCTGGCTTGCTGGAGACAAATGAGAGCAGCTGCAGCCAGTGAAGGAGCAACCACAGCCAGCAATGGGCACCACAAATAAAATAAATATTGGAAGTCAGGGGGCCTGAGCTAGATGGGAAGCACTAATAGTAAGTTGGGGGGACGGGCCTCCAGAGGCCCTACTGTAGCTACAAGCCTGCCAAAAAAAGATGGGAACCCCAGTAGTGTTCCCTCTAAGCTGAGTTAGTGTAAGCTAGTTTACAGTTTTTTTAGCCTCTGGTTCATACGTTTTTGTCTTAGCTCAGGAAGGATGGCTCCAGAGCAAACTAATTTATGCAGCAGCCAAATCACCTGCCTGCTCACAACTTTAATGACAGTAGCTCACAAAGTAGAATTTTTGCTCACAAGACTCCACAGCTTAGAGGGAGCATTGGACCCCAGTAACCAAGGTGGTCTTGGCTGGAGGAAGGGTGAGGTCCTTACAAGCTAACTATGTAGCAAAAGGAGAGGTTCAGTTCAATAGGCACCTGCTTAGGGATCAGTGCTTACATGTTTTCTATTATCACTGCAAGTAAGGAAGGTATGGCCAAAACAAGAATCAGTTTATTCCACCTACCATTAGCTCCACTACCATTTACTGCCCTGCCATCCACCCTGCTAGTTCAATGGTTACCAAGTGCCACTGTCATGGGCCTGGGGCTCTTATATATTTGGAATCTGAAACCAATGAATTTGACTAAATTCTTTGTCTTATGTGAAAGTGTAGAGGGTGCCTTTAATATATTCTTCCTGCTGGCAGGGGCCACAATGAGACACGTATACATATTTGGACAGACATTCCCATCAGTGTTCTGTCCCAAGTAGGCAATTAAGCATGACTAGAGACAAGAAAGCATTGGTGCAGTTGCCACATCAATAAAGTGTATTCCTCTTCCCCATGATAGCTGCTCCCTTATGAACAATTTCACATGCTTTTGCAAAGGGGTGTTAAAAATCACTAGTATGAGGAGATTATCAGAATGGGTGCACTTTTTCAAGCATGAAACATGTACCCTCTTTAGTCTGAGCATAAGTTACATCAGAAGCATGAGTCACTGGTTCTACGGCATTTTCCAGTTAACGCTAAGTGTAGTGTATGTCTCTGACATCTTGTATTTTTGTTTTCTTTTCAGTAATATATTGTTTTAAGTAGGAAAAATTTAATTAGCTTAGAAGGCTGCAAGCCCTCAAGATATGGTATATGTTTCTCTGTTGTTTTCTCTTCAAAAATATAGTGTGGACACTGACCTCTCCAAGTTTACAAGGCCTTTGCCCAAAGGAAAGGACATATAACTCAGTGGTGGAGTACATGCTTGGCATGCAAAAAAGTCCAGTGGAAGGACTGCAGGAGATGAAAGAGAGCCATTGCCAGAAAGTGGGAATAGTATTGAGCTAGATGATCCGTGATAGCAGTTCCGAAGGGTCTAGAACAAAAGTCAGAGGGTGTTTTTTAAAAATGCCTTTTTGTGACATAAAATAAAAGTTGAATACAGGAGAAGGATTTATGCAGCAGATATATTTACCTGAAAAGACATGATGAGGTCTCTACCTTCTCTGTGTTCCAATCATATCATTTCATGAAAACAAGAGCAAATTTAATTCAATAGATTAATAGATTGACAAAAGTTATGGTCCTGACCTTTCTCAGTTTCTATTAGCAACAGGTCTTTCAAATGTCAAATTTACACAACTGCTACTGTGAGTGTGATATGTGGGATCTTATCTTTTTTGAAAATAATTTCTCCCTGTTCCTCAGTCAAAGCTAAATCATCCAGCATTGCCTTGTGCTCCCAGCTCAATACATATTAAAGCGGCAAGCTTTAAATCCTATTATGTTTCTCGCTTTCATTACAGAATATGGAAATGTTTCAAACATATAGGCAGTTACAATGTCTGAGGCAGGGCTAATGTCCTTCAAACTTTAAGGAAAGGGAGATTGCTAAGTATATTCACTGTATGTTTAAAGGAAAGATAGATCATGATAAGCAATGGGATTCACTTTTAATTCTCTTATTTTCTATTCAAATCATGACTCTCTAGAGCAAAGGCTCAGAGCTATTAATTTTTGTAGCCAACTTACAGTTGCATTAGAATTCTTTCCTTAGGAATTTAAAACTGCAGAGGTCTGTGGAGCCGCTCTTTGCTATTGATTGCCATGATTGGGCCCAGGGAGAACCAATGATAGTGCCCGCCTGCAATTTTTGAAACCTAAAATAGGGAAATTTTAAACACTACCTACTTATTACTACTTCTGTTTCATCCATAATGAAAGCAGAGAAAAGAAAATTGCAGTTGACAATCAAGGCGCACGTGCGCGTACACACACACACACTTCCTCTTTATTCCCATCCCTTTCACCACATTTTCTCCCTCTCCAGGAGGAGGATGCCAGCAAGAGACTTGGAGCAGAAAGGGCCCAGGGCAGGCTTTCTGGTCTGACCCTTTCTTCTTACTCCCCAGCTTGTGGTAGTGGACGGTTTTCAACCGCCTTGCTTCTGCCTCTTCCTGCTTCCCCCTCACTCTCTGAGCACTGGCGCATCCTCTCAATATCTCTTTCTTTTCTCAACCTGCCATCACTTTTCTTGCACTCTCGCTATCTCCTCTTTCTTTCCAACCACTGCCCTTTTCTCAAAATGGGAGCTGAGTTCTCACAATGCAACTATCTTAATTCCCCCCCCCCCCCTAAAAATTCCCACCCATTTTTAGGGTTTTTTCCAGGTAGTTTTGCAAGCTTGAGGAATGACCCAGGTTTATAGAAAAATCCCCCTGGTCTGTACATGGATCTATTGTGAGAATTTTGGGGGTCATGTTCAGAATTATACAGATTCTATTCCTTCTACTGTTTCCCTAAACATATGCTAGAAACAAAGTGTTACAGTTATCAACAAACTGAAACATTATTCTTCTCTTTTTAATAATCCCAGTTGGGTTGAGCTCAGAAAGCTGCAGCAGAAGGGAACTGAATAAAGACCCAGCCAGGAGAATACTTTTCAAAGCAGAAAGAAGGGAGGGAAACTAACCTTTAAATTGGATGTCTCCCTCCCCAATAATACAAGTTGACAAGGATAGAAGTAAACACTATGTGACTGAGCATACTTTCTTTCAGTTATGTTTGGGAAGCATGAAACCAATTTTCTTTTTAGATAGATTCACTAGGAAGATGTTAAAAGATCCCAGTGGCCGAAACAAGAAGGAAGAACAGGCAGAAATCAGGCCTAGGACTTTCCTAAAGCAGCCTGCATTTGCTTAGCTGTTTGTTCTCCCACATTGTGCTCTGTTTTATCCAGAAAGAGATGGAGGCAGACTGGAAACAGGTGAAAGCACTGACAGTTACATATAGTGTGGTGTAAAAGTGAATCAGTATTGTGTTGGTTATCATATTGCAGTTTTCCTGGCTGCAAGAGCAGACATAAAGGAAGGTCATGAATTCTCCTTCTGCATTTCAAAGCTTTATCACAAATGCTGTCTCTCAACACCTGTGGGCTAGACTCTCCCTAACTATTATAAGGTGTTCTGGACTTTGTTGTATCAAGGTGTGTGTGTCAGAGAGAGACAGACAGACAGACAAGGCAAGTGGCAAACACAAGAAGGCTACTGAGTTCTCGGCCATCATATATGGCTGTTTGAAGGATCATAAGTTGTGTAGACCTGCCCTATACATGCTATTTGTCTTTGAAAAGAATGGAAGAAAATGAAGGGGTATGTGAGGGAGAAGGAGATGGTGGATAGAAAGAGACAGAGACCAGGTCCTTATCTCTCAGCTCATTGTGTAAGGAAGGGTATCTCACCCAATTTATAGGAAATCCATGCTGTACTGAAATAAACGGAACCATGCAGGCAGATGAATTTGTACTAAAGTCCTCCTCTGGAATCTGTTTTTGATACCAGTGTAAGCCCTGGGATATGCTAAGCAATACTAAAGTGAGCTGATTCTGAGTGTGTGCAGAATTCCTTACCACTATTACCGTTTTGACAGTATTTTGAAAAAAAATACTTACACTATTTGTGTTCTTGGGTATCTTGGGGTATAAAAATGTCCTATAGGGTTTTTTAAAATATGTTTCTCAAGAGGGGTTATCAGTTATCAGGAGCTGTTGTTGTGTCTCCAGAGCACTTTTATGAAGCAGTGTTTTCTAGGGGAAATGTGGCATTTTATACTCCAAACATATTTAATAGGCTTGGGTGAAAAAGCCACCCAGGAGTATAAATCAGTGGTAGAGCTTCTGTTTTGGATCAGGCAGTAGGCATTGAAGAGGACTTTCATTTGAGTCTCCAGAGAACTAATGTCAGTAGACTGGGGTGGCCAAACTGTGGCTTGGGAGCCACATGCGGCTCTTTCACATGTATTGTGTGGCTCCTGGCAGGGCAGCTGGGGAAGTGAAGTGGAGGCATGCCTCCCTGATCAGTCTTCCCTTCCTCAGCCAGTGTTTCCCACACTGGGTAGGCTTGAGGTGTGTGTGTGGGGGGGAGAGCAGAGAAAGAAAGCAACTTTAACTTTAAATACATACTCAACCCCCACCCACCGGCCAGCTTGGAGAAGGCATTTGTCTCTTTAAATCCCTTCTCCAAACCAAGCCAGCTGGTGTGGGGGCATGGGGGGTGGCTTGGAGAACACATTTAAAGTTAAAGTTTCATTCTGTCTACCTCTCTTTTCCTTCCTCCCTCCCTCCCTCCCTATTTATTTGCTTTCTTTTCACCTCTCTCTCTCATTCTCTCCCTCTTTTCCCTTTCCTCCCTCCCTCCCCATCTATTTGCTTTCTTTCTACCTCTTTCTTTCTTTTCACCATTCTTTCTCTCTTTCTCCCTTCTTTTCTTTCTCTCTTCCTTCCTCCCCCTCCCTCATCTTCCTTCCTTCCTTCCTTCCTTCCTTCCTTCCTTTTCTTTCTTCCTTCCTTCCTTCCTTCCTTCCTTTCTTCCTTCCTTTCTTTCTTTCTTTCTTTCTTTCTTTCTTTCTTTCTTTCTTTCTTTCTTTCTTTCTTTCTTTCTTTCTTTCTTTTTCTTTCTCTCTCTCTCTCCCTCCCTCCCCTCCCCCTCCCTCCCCCCTCCCCCTCCATCTATTTGCTTTGTTTCTCTCTTTCTTTCCACCTTTTTCATTCTTTCCACCTCTCTCTCTCTCTCTTTCTCTCAGACAAATAAATATCATTTGGCAAATAAATATCATTATCAATATCTGTTTTTACCTTTTTTGTTTTTAATGTTAATAAAAAGCAAATTTGCATATTTTTCAATAAAAACGTGTGTAATATTTGTTCATGTCTTGTGGCTCTCAAACATCTGACATTTATTCTATGCGGCTCTTATGTTAAGCAAGTTTGGCCACCCCTGCAGTAGACAATACTGATCTTGATATGCCAGTGGTCTAACTTCATGTGGTCAATTGTTTGATGATGCCATTTACAATTTGCAAACATATTGTGATCAGAACAGGGAAGTGACTGAGCTTCCCTGGTTAGATATATGTATGGGGAACATATGACCTTTGTAACACAATGCCACGTAGCACAGAAGCATTCTTATATGGCCACTCTGCACAAAGTATAATTGAATGAGAAATCATTGGAAAGAGACACATGTTTCCCTTGTGTATGAGCAGCTTGTGGTTTGTGTCTCCAGAGGTATCTGGCAGTTCATAGTCACACCCTAACCAGCTTTGAAACAGGAACAACAAAATATTCTACTTTCCACAATGCAGAAGGTTCTGTTTATATTTTTACAGTTAGCTAGATAATAACACCTGCTAGCCTAAGAGTTCAAAAAGTGGTTATTTTAAAAAGCTATTTAGCCCTTTTTATAAAAAGCATGTGCACACATTTATAAGAAAGCCTGCATCTGCATGGCTCTCAGTTCAGACAACTGAAGCTTTAGGGAATATGAGCTAATTACCAAAACAGTGAAGTTATGCTTGATATCCCAGCTGTGAACTGCAGTTCTGACGATTAAGTTTCAATTTGGCACACATGGACAACTGATATGTATGGTGAGAAAGCAGACAGCGAATCTGTTAAACTGGTACAGGTAAGGAGAGAATGAGCTTGGGGAGTGGACAAAATCCATACTCCTATTGGTCATATCAAAGCCTCCTTATTCCAAATGGTTATGTGAATCTATATTCACTGGGACAACCTACTATCTACAACAAATAGCATTCAGAATGGCTGTATAGTCAGTGCCTAATGTAATTGAGGGCATGCTAGCAAATGAAAGTAAATGTTGCTTCCTTGTTTTTATCCTTACACACAACTCAAGATTTTTCGTATCATGACAGAACAACTATCGTTGGTATTTTGATTTTCATCTGCACATTTGCAAGTCAATGTGAATTATGTTAAATGTACATGATAATCAAACAACACCTGCATTTTACAAATTTTGACCGAGATGTAAGGTAAGTATATCCCGAGGTGTAAACAGCCGCAGAGACAGATTTTCCCCATGGAAGCCTGATTTCAATTACATGTTTTATTATTTTTTTTAAAGTGGAATATAACTTCATAAATAAAGCAGTAGACAACATTTAGATATTAGGTGTAATTAAAACTACAGTAAGTACTAAAATCATATTGGGAATATGTAATGCAACAGAAGTAAAATGGCTGTGATTTAGGACTTCAAATATGAATTCATTTGTTTGGCTTATCATATCTTTTGGATTTACTTTCTGTAAATGCACAAGCAAATTAACCTTGCTTATATAAATGCTGATACAAACCATATTGTAACCATTTGTGTTCATTTACTGATGAGAAAATAAATATGCATATTTTTAAATGATAGTGATGTAGCAACTTCCTGTAAGCTTTTTAAAGTTCTGAAATCCCCTTCATCCTTTTTTAATTTTTGGATTTTGAGCAAATTCCAGCTTTGTATAAATATTCCACCACTTCTGACAGAGATTACTCAGATTTAGCTTTCACCCCAGTCCTCCTAGCCTTTGACAAAGCCATGGCAACACCAATGAAGGGACACTCAACTCCTTGCTCCAACCACCTTTGGCTGTCTGGGGAACTATATGTTTCACATTCATTTCTCGGGCAGTCCATCTGTCGTGGACTGCCTGGTCGTTTTAATGGGAGATGCTGGGCATTGGACCTGGAACCTTCTGCATGCCAAGCAGAGGCTCCTTCTCTGAGCCACAGACCCATCTTCATCGATCCATCAATCTGCAATCTTCATGTTTCGAGGATGTTAAGAGATACAAATATTCACCCAATCTGCTGCAAAAGCATCCTGCCTTGTAATACGGGTTCCTACTCCCCCCCTTCCCAATCTGCAAAGGGGCAATCCTAATCTCTTAACTTTTGGTCAGATCCTGGTCACTGTTCTTTCACTCCTCTATGCTGTAAGAAATTTCCAAAAGGCAGTGTTCTTTGGCCCTACCCTTTAGGACAATAGCCGCTTATAAAGCGTCCAACGGAGCAACAGAATGAACCAGTCTTAGATGCTAACAGACAGCAAATGAGGTGATGCAGGGAGTGCTTCCCCTATTGCTTCAGGGAAAAGAATGATTCTGAATAACTGCATAAGCATCATAAGTATGATGTGTGCAAATGTAATGCAGGCTTTGAAGAGTTATTTAGTTCTGCTGTGTGTTCTATGACCTTTCTGCTTAGAACCCAGCAAGGGGTGTGTGTTGACTGAGCAAAATCAACTGCTTCAGTGTCAGTCACAGATAGAAGCATATTGTCAATCTTTTTGCCATGCAAAAGAACATCAGAAAATCCTGTGAAAACAGAGCAGATGTTCCAGCCATCTCTCTCTGCTTCTCTGTTTGACACCAGCTTAAAACTGGCACCTATCAAGAATTACCATTTGCTAAACAGACAAGATGCTTCATTAAAATATAAAATCCCCATAAAAAGTTGTGGTTAAATCCACTGAGCATTAAGGTCTTGTCACAATAAAAAAAATATTTTTCATTTCATGGTTGAAGAAAGGGAATTTTGTCATAGAGATGCTAAGACTCACAAGCAGTAACATAGGAATAACTAGTCGAGCATACTAGGAAACACTGTTGCATTTTTAAAGCTAGATTCAAGTCCAGTAGCATCTTAGAGACCAGCAAGATTTTGAATGTATAACCTTTCAAAGTTGCCCTGACCTGGATAGCCCAGGCTAGCCCAATCTTGTCAGATCTCAGAAACTAAGCATTGAAGATACTTCATTTGTCCTTCATGTTAATCATGTTTGTCTTGCCATGATTGGACTGACTTTCTCCTTCGCCTGTCTTCCCCTCAAAAAACCAGAGCAAAAGTTTAAAACTGTACTCAACAAATATGCCCAGCTAATACAGATAACTGCCTCACCTGCCTGGGTTTCCTGGAGAAAGAGCAGGATATAAATATGAAGTGGGCTTTAATGCTTGCCCCCTGTGAGCACAATTTATCTGGACATTTCCCAGTGCAAGCCCCATTGAGCATGGCATTCTTTTCAATAGATCCAGTATAGGCCAGGGATATATGTCTGTTCCACAACATAACATTGGTTTCTGTTCTTAAATTGTTTGCTCCCCTCCAAATAAGATTATTTATGGTTATATATTGCCTGTGCATGAATATAGCTGAATCACTACCCAGAGTGCTGGAAGATATTTTATTTGTATGAGGCTGTGATAGACATTAGATGTTTATCCTTTGGCTAGAGCTGCATGGAAGCTTTTTGGCATACCTGATCAGGCTCTTACAGCTAAGGTCAACGGCAGCCTGAGCTTTGCTATGTGCATAATTCCTTTGGAGCTGATAGAAGGCTCTTTTACAAAGCTACTCTTCTAAATGAACTTTTATGTTTTTTTATGGGAGCATCTTGACTCACCAGTATGGAAAGTGAGGAAAATGCAAGGCAAACTGAAACCTTTTCTTTGATTAACTGAGCTAGGTTACTGGCATTGTGAAATTGCCTTTCTGCTTTTGAAAGTAGGGTTAGCAAGCTCCATTTTCATTAATATTCAGTGTCTTTGCATTATGGCTCTGCTCATTGATCACGCATATGGAACACTAATGGCACACTGGATGCTGAATTAAATCCTGTCTTTATGGCTTGCCATTCTGCTTGCTTTGGGGGTCACTGCAAGAGGCAAAGGTGCCTCTTAGCTTTAAAAGCACTGAAACACATTCCCACTCCAAGCTAACACTCAGAAGGACATGGCTAAGAGTGAGGGCTAAAACAGAGCAGAGGTATTCAGTAGGAATAAAGCTCCACAGATCTGCAGACTCAGATTTTTAGTGGTAAAAAGGACACACAGGCCCCGTCCACACTGTCACTTTTGTCACTCATTTCTCCCTTTTGCTTCAGGTTCCCCCACCCCCCATATGTTTTGTTCTCTCTAGTAGTCCCAGAGGGAGCAAAACACATGTGGGAAAGGGGGAAGAACCCAAAGCAATAGGGAGAAATGAGCAACAAAAGTGACAGTGTGGACGGGGCCACAGTTTAAACTGTGCCCATCAGCTATTAGGTTTAAATGGCTGCAAGTCATCAGCTATTAGGCTGAAATGGCTGGCAGCCATTTCACTGGTTGGTTTTGAAGTGGGGGGAAGCAAAACGAACCAGTGAAATGGCTCCCAGCCATTTCAGCCTAACAGCTGACAGGCAAACCCACCCCACTGTTAAGCTGCAATGGTTGCAAGCCATTTCACCAGTCGGTTTCACTTCTCCCTGCTTGTAAGGGCTGCCCTCAGCTGTTAGGTTTAAATGGCTGCCAGCCATTAAACCCATCAGTTTCCCCACACACACACACACACACATTTAGAAGTGGGGGGAAGTGAAACCGACAGGTTAAATGTCTGCCAGCCATATCACCCTTCCTGGGCAATCCTCCCTTTCTTCCAGCCAAGGCAAGCTGGGGCTGGGAGAAAGGGAGATCCAAACTGGCTGGCTCAGTTCGGGGCAGTTTTGGGTCGGTTTGGGGGCTGCCCTGAGCCCCAAATCAAACTAGAATTTTTTTTAAGGTTTGTGCCCATCCCTAAACTACACTACATGTTTTAGAGCCTTATTTTTAAACTGTATTTCCAACTGTGCTAAAAGAGTCCAAGAGAAAGGATCTTTTTTTGTTGGGGAGTGAAAATATGTCACATTCTGTAATTAGTATTTACAAGGGTGGGGGAAGAATTAAACTGTATTCAAAGGACTTTGACTAGTAGAGGAGATGTATAAGGCCTCAGGTTATGAGTGTGACATTTTCATTTATAGCTTATTGACATTTAAGCCTGCCCTCTCCTTTCATCCTTTCCTTCCAAAGCTATTTAGATATTTGTACAGCAAGATAATTAGTATGATGAAATAGTGAGGCAGGTGATAAGCGATAATCAGACTTCTTCCTCCTGGTATTATGAAGTCGTCAAGACAATTTTAGGGCTGGTACTGTTCAGTAGCTAGAGACCATAATTCTCCAATGATAATCACAGTAGCTAGAATCTTCTGGGAATTAATCCTGCTTTAAAAAATATTATCGATCGCTGATATAGTTATAATTATAACTGTTTTTTAAAAAAATCTAGAAAAATACAATTAACAATCAAGGCACTGTATATAATAAAATACAATAAAAATATAGGAATTATTTTTGAAGGGGGAAATGAGGAAAATGTAAAAATGTAAATGAAGGAGAAACCAATACTAGATTTCCACAGAAAAAAAGACAAGTCTCCAGATTTTTCTTAGGGAAGAAGAGGAGAAGAGATGGAATTGATAGCTATATTAGGCTCCCCCATAACAGACAGAATCCTCTACTCTCTTAAGATAGAATGATGCGATTGGGCAGAGTTAGATGCCAAGGCAAAGTTTCATAAACTGATTTCTAGTATCAACTTTCTGCTTGACTTCCAAATTTTGCATATAACAAAGTGCATTCCACCAAATGCTGCAGTTCTGTCCAATTCAATATTCATTCAATGCTTTAGGACTTGGCATCAATTTTTGTGTAATTCCCATCCAAATAAAAACAGATTGGTCATATGAACAGGCCTTATATTACGTCAAAATAAAAAAAAATCAGCCAGTCTGGCTCAGTACTGTATATTTTAACTGGCTGTGGTTCTCAGACTGTCATCTTTCTCAACACCTGCTACTTAGAGACAGTGTTCCCTCTAAGCTGAGTTAATGTGAGCTAGCTCACAGTTTTTTAGCCTCTGGCTCACACATTTTCGTCTTAGCTCAAGAAGTATGGCTCCAGAGCAAACTAATTTATGCAGTAGCCAAACTGCATAAACTAATTTAATGGCAGTAGCTCACAAAGTAGAATTTTTGCTCACAAGACTCCACAGAGGCAGCATTGTTTAGAGATACCCTGGATTGAACCTAGGACCTTCTGTAAACAAAGCATGTGCTTTACCCTAAGCTGAACCCCAGTTCCAGTAGTAGCTTAGTGGACTCTGTCCCTTGATATATGATCCTTGATTTACGTCACTGACAGCCTAAGATGTTTTATTCTGAACATTTTCATATTTTTAAAGCAGAAGTAATTAAACCTGGTGTGGAACTTCATTTGTTCTTGCATAAAATGCTTACTTCTCGATAAGACAAGCATTTCATTATGAGTAAGGTACTCACCTACCCCCCCCCCCCAAGGTAAGGATGTTAAAGTAATTGATTATATTATCAGATTATTTATTTGAAAAATGAGGTCTAAAGAAGCAATCATTCTGGACTTTGGCATGAAAAGTGAATGTAGATGACTTCCTGTCATTTGTCATAGCAAGTCTGTTATTCCTGCATGAGCAATGATGACTTGGTACAACCTCCACCGCACCATTAATCACTGATACTGTATCCCTTTTTGTATAACCTGTTGTTCCTTAAGCTTATCTTTTAAAATTATATTAGTACGTTACAAAAATAGGAGAGAATTCCAAACCGCAAGAGGGATTTTGAGTATATACTCAGAAACGTAAGAAGAACTCAACTACACGGCAGAAGTTTAAAGAATTAAATGTGTTCGCTCACCACATCCTATCCCTGCTTATGTTCCTTAGCCACATGCTCTACAAGGGAGCAGAACACAGGGAAAATTCAGGCTGAAGACAGACTTGTAGTCTGCCACGCCACTGTCCGCGCGTGCGGACGCCGCGCAGCTCCCCCTCCTGGTGTGCGTTCACACCCGCTCCGGCAGGTGGAACTCGTGCCGCAGCAACCAGAGCACAACTTTGAAGTGGTGCTAGGCTGCTGCAGGAGGAGTGCGGCGCCGGATGCAATGCGTCTGGGCCGCCTCCTTGGGGCAGATGCGGCCGTCGCTCTGCCTCCGCTTTTGAAGCGGAGGCAGAGCGGCCGAGACTGCCAGTTTGTCCTCAGCCTCAAATAACAGAGGGCCTGGTTCACACATTCCCATTCATCAATTGATAAGTGCAACATCCAGTGAAGATTTGCACATGTAAATTAAGCTATCGCAAGTAGACTGACTGACACAATGACTGACACCGTGTTTTAACCTTGGTATGCTTTTTAAAAAGAGCATAATTATTCCATGCATAATTACTTAAACACTTCAAACTCACTTATAAGAACAGATTGCATGCCATAACGATTTCTCCTCATATCTCATGTCACTGTTAAAAGTTGCTTCTCTTTATAAGGGAAAAAACCCAGTCATGTGAATTCTCTCTACAGCGGCTGCTTGTAAATCTCAAAAGGAAAGCAAAGTAAAACCTTTGCATAGACACTTCCATTCTTGTTTAAAATGGAAATTACACCGTGAAGCACAGCTGGAATTCTTTATGAAGCAGCTACCAGGGGAGCAGGCAGCAAAGGGTTCAAGCTGAGAAAATTCCAAATGTTGGATCTAAACAAAATTGGCACTTTCCCCCAATTCTCCCTTTCACTGCAGACCCCCTTTGTTCCATTCCTCAGGCTCCCCTATCCCCCAGGAGCAGCATTTAGAGATCAGTTGGTTACAGTGGGAGAGGGAGGCAGGAGAGCTCCATCCTTCATTGGAAAATTTGGTCTGGATACAGCCCCCCCCCAAGATTATTTCTTTTTAAATTATTTTTTTAAGCTTCTGTCGTTGTAACCTCTGCCCACCATCTGTTTCACATACCTCATTCAAAATTGTTGTGCCCAAGTGCAGCTACCTTCATGTCAATCGGCCTTGTGTAGGAACACTGCCCAGTTGTTTGTGCCCCTAGCCTCATGGCTATTTTGAACACATTAATTGCAATGTGAAAATTGTGAGCCTGCTGTTTAATCCATTTGCGAGAGCAGAGTGGTGTTTCTCATTATGGTTTTGTTTCCCTAGGAAACGGTTTAATCAATCAAAGGCTTGCTGAACCTAGAGGTCTGCTCAAGGATCCATGTCACCCTCATGGCTGTGGAACATGGGGAGGATGATTCAAACTCTAATAGTATTTTTCAGCCCTAACAGCCTAGAGTTTCTTTTGAGATTGGTTTGTTTCTTTAATAGGATCTCTCAACATAATGAATGAGCTATGGGACATGCGAATCATTCAGTACCATTTGTTTTTTATCCTGAAGGGAAAAAATGAACCCTTCTGTCAGCTAGAACTATGCATAAAAACAAGAACTTGCTGTAAAACAAGTGTTGAAGGTGACCTCTGTTAGTAATTGATAACCATTTATATATATATTATATATATATTTTCTGGGAAAGATAGCAAGTTCCCTCATGGGTGTGTATTTGTTCTCTCTTATACTTCGTGTTTTAACTGTAATTGCTTTAAATTTAAATACATACCTCAGCTTTGGTATAAGGCAACGTGATTCTCAAAGGATTTCCATCATTAGTGGGGCAAGTACTTGGAGGATTGGTGGTTCAATTAATTAATTGCATAATTAAGGCCTCTCCCATCAAGTTATAAATGTTTTGAGGATTATGCTGCCATAATAAATGGCAATGAAAGGCTTGTTTCTTCTCTTCTGGGGGGAAAAAGGATGAAAACCTGTCAGCTGAGACTGTGTGTAAAAGTAAGAGGATGCTGTAAAGGGAATGCTGAAGGTCCCCCATTTTAGGCAGCTGACATTTCAGTGAAGTGTGTACGTGGCTTAAGGACATCTTCTTCCTCTAGTCTGACAATTTAATACAACACCAACAAGATTACTCTAACTTTACCGGGAGGCAGAGTGGTGTGGTAGTTAGTGCAGTGGCTGTTCATTCTCAGCTTAATTTCTCAGCCTCACTGGGTCATTGTAAAGATAGCACAGAGAATGGACAACCATGCTGTTCTGAGCCTCTTGGAGAAAGATCAAAATTTAAAAAATGTTCTAGATAGGTACTTGCCTTTTTACTTGTTTAGTATATTTGTGCTTTTACTTTATAACAAAATGGGCCTTTATTGGATTGATTTTTAAAGTCTAATGAACCTGACCAGCTGATACTGTCAAGAGACTGGCTTGCCTAGCAGTCTCTTGTTCATTCAGAAACATTGGTTCAGGCTGAGGCCTGCAAAAATTGTGGAAGCGTCTTTCTCTGAGAACCCGAGGGTTCTCTGAGAAACCAAGTTGACTGCAGCTTCAAAGAGTGAGATAAGGAAAATGGGAGGCTGACACATGCCAGGTAGACCATTAGGCCTAATGGTTTCAAGATCAAACAATCCAGGAGGGAGGTTGGCCTATGTATTCCATCTTGTTAGTGTGAGGACCCAAAGGTGGGAGAAGGTGCTTGCTTGATTAGGCTCTGTGCAGCTGCGGAGTAAATAGTCTTATTATGGCAACTTACCTGATTGGTTGGATCACCTAGTTAGCAACTCATCTGATCAATCAAGTTACATCATTAACTATACATTTGGTTGGTCACCTAGAATCATGCCAGTGTGGGTTGTTTGGCATAAAGGAAAGATCATTAATTCTAGTTTTGCCCTTTGTCAGGATTACATCTGCCTTTGGGAGACTTCTTGATTCTAGGTGATTTAGGTTGGCTGGAAGCCATGTTTTAGACTTTGGACCTCTGCTGGACTTACTCTTGTCAGGTAACATATAACATATGGATTTAGATCTTTTGTTCTCTTTATAAACGGAGTCCTCAGTGCCCAAATGAATGACTGGTATAGTGGGAGCTCCACTAAAGTTTTTATAGGCTTTTGACCTTGTTTAGATGAGGGTGACAGATGGGGTTCAGGGCCATCTGGGGCCATCTGGATCCCACCAACCAATCTTCACTGCTCCATGATGCATAGAGCCACTAGGTGTATTTCTGTTGTGATCAGTAACTGGCCTTTCTTCCCATATTCCTGTGGTCTCAGTTCATTCTCATTTCAGTGTGTTGATTTTTTTGCTTTTACAGAAAAGGAGTTTGAACCCGGGGAGTTAAATTCTCCTCACCTTACTCAGTAGCATTCAGTTCCTCAATTTTGTTCAAAAGTTTTTCTCCAGACTGTTTGCTTCCCAGGATCAGAACCTCACTGTGAAAAGGTATTTTCAAAGAGTGGAGCACAGAAAGGTGGGGAGCAGAGTTAAGTCTCCTGCAAACATGCTTTGCTTTTGTTTTAAAACACCTTACTGCTTTAGTGTGAATGGGAAGATGTGTCCATGTTGGCTCCTCCAATGGTGACCATGCTAAATCTGGATCTGAAATCTTTCAGGTATCTTTAACCAGCAGTTCTCTAATAGAGAGATTATCTGATCAATTTCCATCACTGGTCTTTCTTGTGTCTTTGAATGTGTTTGATCTTTACTGTTGTGTGGTGGTGAAGTTTCTGACTGTATCTTTCCCAGTCTGTAGGGGCAACAGAATGCCTATAATCATAAGGGCTTCTGCCTCATTTTCTCCCCAGTCTCTGTAGTCCTGCCTGCCAACCAGTGTGTACAAACAAATCTTGTTGCCTCTTTCTGCTACTATAGGCAAGCTTGCTCTTACCAGTGGAAGGGAGCAAATGTAGATTGAGACTCTGCCTATCCCCCTGCAACCTGCCTTACATAGTGTGCATACAAACTCTTTGGCCCTGCCTAGCATCCCTAGAAAAGCATTGCTTTGAAATATATGTGACCATTCCCAAATGTCAGAAAGAATTCTTTTTTGTCTACCTGTACTTACAAAAACACATGGTTTAAGTTGAATCTTGAATACAGTGTTTCCAAAGTACATCCCTAATAATAAGCACAGTTAAAAGATTTCTCAGTAAGGAAACAAAAGAAAAAAATGGCATTGTGTCAGTATTTGACAATATACTGAATAAAAAGGGCACAAAAATGAGAGAAGTGGATGATATTAAGCAAGGACAAGTTCAGGCTGATCATTTGAAAAGTTTGAGAGTGTAGGAGAGAGAGAGAAGGTTGTCCCAAGGGTAGCTGGTGACACCTCATCATCACTCATATTGTTCTCTAACATGTTGTTTTAGGTGACCGTCTTTCTGTGACAAGATGATGAAGCTACAAGACACAGTATGTCTTTCCTTGGCTCATCGGCTTCTAGTGGCTTACTCTAATAAAGAGACAAAAATATTTCCATTTTTGTCAGGTATAAAAATGCACAGGAAACTTGCAGAGTACTCAAGACATCACCCATAATTCTATGTATTTACACGCACAGTTAATGAGCATCTTTTAATGTTAAATAACAAGTCATACTTTAATGCTTTAATGTCACTGGAATAAATAGCATAGCCAAAGTTAAGCAGGTTAAAGCTCCATTGATTTCAATAGGCAGACTTAAGCATGAGCTTAACACTGATGTGAATCAATAGATTTTAAGAGTACTTAAGTTTGGGTCAGTCATGTATAATGTTATGCTTGTACATGAATTGTTGTGACCATTGGCTTGTATCTTGTAAAAACTGAAACCTTTGGTCTTTAACTGATGTGTCAGGACCCACCAATAGGTTATGGTTCATTGTATACTGTCAGACCTATGACTTTCCTGACCCTCCCTCCATTCCTTGATATTTTAAGAAAAAATTGGACCAAGGAACTACTAGCTGGTGCCCATTGAAAAAGAATGCTGGACTTCATGGATCTTGGTATGATTTCATAAGTAATTTATTTTGAAAAACTAAGAGAAAAACAGATGGGGAATAAAACAGAGATGGAGGAAATGATAGACAGGTACAGTAAAGAATAAAAAATAGATATATGGTGCAGACTATGGATAAATCTGGGCTTTGTTTTATAAAATGTGCGTTAAGGGCTCCAGGCCTAGAGACTACCTCTTTCCCTAAGGTCACTCTTCTGATAGACCTTTCCATGCTTAAATACATGAGAGAAGAGCATATAAAGTGGGATTACTATGACTGACTAAAGACACCAAAGAGCAACTTTGAACAGTGTCCTCTGATGCCACAATTCTCTGTTGAGTTCAGGAATACAGTGACATCGGGGATATCTCTGAAACGTGCCCAAATTCAAATGTATAGTTGAAGTGGTAACTAAGATGGTAAAGCCATCAATTTTATGAAAAAAAAATGTGACAGGTCATTTGATCATTGCTTCAAAATATCAGAGAAGTTATATTAAAAAGTGGCTCTCCACTTCCTGGCTCAACTCAGATTTGAACACATGAAAGCTAGAGGGATGCTTGTAACTTTCTCTCTGATCAACATTCTGCTTGGATTGAACTGTTCTGATCTGCCTTGTTGTATCATGGAAGGAACAGCATACTTCAGCTTTTTGCTTTTTGTTTGATATGCAAAGGAGTTCATGATCTGAATGCATACTCAATAGTCAGCCTCTGTAATTAGTTGCCTCTGTGTTTTTCATAGGCAACAGATATGTTAGGGCAGTAGACATAACTGTCCATCTCTGTGGCAGACTGTCATTGCCCCATGCATTTTTTTTTGCCTGAAACAATGTCTGGAATTTAATTTACATGGACTTGCTTTGAATTGTGTGGGTCTGGTGTTCAGACAGGAAGTAATGCCCCCCATAGGACTGGGGGCTTTCCCAGGGCCACGAGAGCTGAGCAGGATCCCTCTACCTTCTGACCTCCAGGGACCAGAGGGGCAACAGAAGAGGCAGCCTGGTTTTCTGACTCTTTCCTGGGTCCCAGAGCAGCTGGAACCTGCCAATGACATCACTGTTGGGGCTGAAGCAGCAGTGATGACACCAGGGACGACCTTCAGGGAGAAAGCCTGGCCAGCCAGCAATCACAACCATAGCAAGGCTGAGGATAGGCTAGGCTGGGCAGGAGTAGGGAAGAGTTGGGGAGGGAAGGCCCACCAGGAGCCAACCATTGAGGCACAGACAGGGTGAAGCATGTGGCTGGGCGAAGTGATGCTCCAACCCCTGACACAGATAATGGCTCACATCATAGGGTGGGTCCAGTGGCTGGGGCTGGTCTTGAATGGCAGGGAGGGGAAGAGGAATGAAAGGAAGGTTCATAACCAGGCCAGGGAGGAGAGGCATGGAGCACTGTTCTGATCTCAGATGTGTGCCATACTCTGGGAAAGAGTGGTGGCGGAAGGCCAGGGGACTATGCTAGTGAGGCAGGAGCCTCACAGAATTCTTTCAAATTCTTCTGGTCTTTCTTCCTTCAACTACCAATATAGTTTTGGTGTGCATGTGTGTGAAAGATAAGCTGTGCATCATCTCAGTGAAAAGGAGAAGTCTCATCTATTCACCATCATCACAATAATTCTCCAGTCATTCTTTGTGCCCTTGAACATTTCTTTTGGGGATATACCAAGCTTGCAGAGGGGGTGGGGTGAGGTGCATCATTAGTATAAATAAGTAAGTCCTGGAAACTGGCTACAAAGTCCTTAACAACGTCACGGAGGAGTCCCATGGAGTTTGTATTTAAATACTCCAGTTTCAGGATGTTAATGCATACATGTAATTCAGGGCTGAGCTTAATTAAAGAGACATCATTCATGGAAAACTTTGCACTCTGAATTGTGCCTTCTCTTTCAATGGCTACTTACAGCAAGCTCAAATGGGTTTGCTCCCTTCAACGAACAGAAGATTTTCCCCCCACCCACCCTCAGTACTTTTTGGAAAGAGGTTGTAGTCCTCCTAGCTCCTACAAGCTGCTGAATCTCTGCCATTTTTTTTTAAAGGGTATTCTTTCTGTTCAGGGAAGAAGTGCCTCTGTCACATAGCCAAAAAGATTTGGCTGCATACTAAGAAAAAGGAAGACCACAAAAGAAAATTAACATTGTGTTTGCATGACTGACGTTCAGTGACAGTGGCACATACCTAAATATTACTGGCTACATGACAGGGACCCTTTCTCCCTGAACAGAATTTTTTTTAAGTGGGGGGGTAGTGCCACTTCAGCAGCCCATTGAGACTGCATTGCAGCAAGAAAGGGGTAAACATTCAGGCAACATTTGGAGAACAGCCTCCCCTACACAAATGCTTCCTTTTATGCTGAACGTGATTTAATTCAAACATTTGGCTCTGTCCTCCTTGTTATTAAAAAGTACTTGTACCTCATGGTATAACAAGTAATCACAATAGATGTTCTTAACACGCGTGGCTTTTTTTTTTGGTACTTAATCATGAGTATATTAAAGAGCAGGCTTTTGAATATTGTGGTAGCTCTTGTCCCTCCTACTAAAATCTGCCTTCCCCCTTCCTGAAACAATATCCTCTGTGAGTGCTGCAGTTACCTGATCTGCTTGTATGAGTCCATTATGCACACAGAACCTTCTGCGACATAAGAGAACACAGACACTTTACAGAAGGCCCTCTCTGTGTGTGCTGGATTCCTGCTGCATTTGGATCATGTTAACAGTTGTTAGGATACGATTGCAGAGCACCTAAGGAAAGCTCCCTCTGGCTTGGTTGCTTTGAAGCATAAGCCGTTTAAGTATCAGCTTATTGTAAACATGTTGGAATATATGAGTTGCTGTGGATGAAATTCATATAGTGCCGGAACAATATTAAGTAGTCTAGCAGACTTTTCATACAGGATTGTGGAGGACGATGCCTTTTTAAAAAAATTACACTGCTCAGTTGCCCCAATCCAGTATCTGAGATGCACATGATAATTGTGTAGGTATGCCAATTTCTCCAGATTTAGATCCCCCTCCCTCCAAAACGGAAGTGTATCCCTTCATGCTGCATCACTTTCAATAGGATGCATATTCAGAGGCATATCCTCACCAACGTTCTACTGCAACCAGTCATGCATAACAACAGAAGCTGGATCAGGGAAGTGTTATTGCAAGGAGGAGGGAGAAGGGAGAAAAATATGTTACTGCTTCCAATGGAGCAAGCCATCTTAATAAGTCTTCTCTTTCTGACAAGAAAAAAAAGATGTGCTTTTTAAATCCTACATGCATTATAAACCACCACTTACAAAACCTTTGTTCTAAAGTGCTGGCAATTTTTACCTGGGGCAGACATTTTACTGCATTTAAAAGGTCTCCACAGGACGTAGTAAATCTAAGGTGAACTTTCAAGCCTGATGGATATAATGAAATCTAAAGTTTTGTTTTTCCAAGTTTTGTTCAGAGTTCTCTCCTGGGCATTATGATGTAGCTTCCATTTTGCTAGCCTAACTTCAGTGTAGACCTGGCAGATATTGTTCAAAGAAAAATAGCTATGGTAGGATAATAAACTCTTCACACACTGCCTTGTGGATTACATTGACAAATCACTGAAATGTACTGCTGAAGCTATTAAAATGCTTAGAAAACTGAAGTAAACTCACACTATAAGTTATCATTTTAGGGCACAAGCTACAAAGTCAATAGCCACAGCTGGTAATAGATGTCATTTTGGGAATAAAGTCTGGATTATTCTACAATAGTGTTTCCAATAGCAGAAGAATATGGGGCTATATGGAGTTAATTGATGATAGTATAAAAATATTATTTCTTCATCGCTTTAGAAGAAGAAGAGTTGGTTTTATAGCATGCCCGTCACTACCTGAAAGAGTCTCAGAGAGGCTTACAGTCACCTTCCCCTCCCTTCCCTACAACAGAAACCCTGTGAGGTAGGTGGGGCTGAAAGAGTTCTGAGAGAACTGTGACTGCCCAAGGTTACCCAGCTGGCTTTATATAGAGGAGTGGGGAATCAAACCCGGATCTCCAAAGTAGAGTCCACTGCTCATAACCACTATACCAAACTGGCTCTCAAATTTTAATCCAAGACTTTTCCAGTGAGTTGATGTGTTACAATATTTTTACAAAGATAAAAGTAAATAATATTACAGTGTGATGTAGTGGTTAAGAGTGGCAAATTCTAATCTGGAGAACTGGATTTGATTTCCCACTCCTTCACATGAAACCTGCTGGGTTACACTGGGCCAGTCACTGTTCTCTCAGAACTGTCTCAGTCCAACTTGCTTCATGAGATGACTGTTGTGGGGAGAGAAAGGGAAGGGGATTGTAAGCCGCGTTGAGACTCCTTCGGGTAGAGAAAAGTGGGGTATAAAAACCAGCTCTTCTTCTTCTATATGGATAAAAATCACAGAAAATCCTCCCTGAAATAAACTGTTGTTTCTGAAACCTGATACTGTAACTCAGCTCAGGCTATTAGAAGTGACTCTTTCAATTGTTCTCAAAGGTATTTGAGCAAATCTCTTGGGAAAGGGAGCTCAGAGTTGTAGAGTAGCCAATAAGGATGCTTTTGTACATGTCCTCCATATAGACTTCAGTTTTGATCCTATAGAACTATGTGTGGAATGAGTTCATGATTTTTGCTGCCTTCTCTTCCACTGCAGCTATCTGTAGCCCCCCCCCCCCCGGGCCACCATTTCTGAGGGTAAGGGGACCTCAAAAATATTGTGCAATGTAACATGAGTAACTAACTGCAGCCAGACTGAAGAACTGGCAGAATGTGACTGTCACATTCAAGACCAAGCCTGGAGCTGTTTTTCTACCTGGGTTTTCGGGATATACAAATACAGTGACAATAGGCACAGAGGCAAGGTCTACAAACCAGTCCAGAGTCAGAGATCAAAGGTCCAGTCCAAGGGTCAGGATAAGGAGGGTTAAGAGTTCAGGGGGCTGGTTTCAGGACTTGGGAACAGATGCAGGATACAGGGTCTGGACACTAGGCTGTAGGAGCAAGCACAGGTTACCAGAGACAGGGTACAAGGCAACAAATCAGGGTAGAGCTCTGTTTGCTAAGCAAGTCAGCTCACAGAGGGGTGGCAAGCAAGGTTGCTTTCATGCCAATCCTTGTTCAGGGTGTCCTGTTTTAAATCTGCCTCCTTTGCTGACTCATCCCCTGAGGCTGAGGTGTCAGGTCTTTTGCTGTTTCCCTATCAACCTGTCAGTCCTGGTCCTAGAAGGACTCAGCTCCAGGAATTGGAGACTGAATGTGTCCTTTACCATATCTAGGTCAAAGTGAGTTAAACAAGTACTTCTTGGGTCTAAAAGTTGCTTTAAACCAATATGATCACATATAATCAGCATTTTAAAATGGTAATGATATTAATGACTACAGTAATGTCTTGTGTCATTAACAGTCTGCTGAACTAATCACAGAGACTGAAATGAGTAATTAACTTGAGCAATTTGGTTGGTGGTTTTTTGGGGGTTTTTGTCTTTAGAGGTAAGTGTGTTAGAACCAGGGAAATTTACTTACAGAGTCATCAAGTAGTATTAACACTTGTTGATCTAAAATGACAAATGGCAGGTATGGGAGCAATATTATTTACAAGACAAAGAAGAAGAAACTGGTGCTATAAATGCCATTCCAGTGCTATATGATCATACATCTGTGAGGAAAAATGGCCTTCTCTTTGTCATAAATTTCAGGTATCTTCTACATGCCAACAGAAGTTGACAGGTACTTTTATCACAAACTATTGTAAACTGTAAAAGTACTAATGGCAAAGTGATGGGAAAAAACCTAGTTTGGTATAGGATTTCTAGGGATAGTTTCCATCCCAGTCACCCCAAGAGGAGAGAGAGACTATCACAAGTGGCATAATTAGAATGGACCTTTGTCAATATTTCTTGTCTTAATTCAGGTTCCAGTAATCTTCAAAGGTTTCTCAGTGTCTAAGAATCTACTTGATTATATGAATTGCAGTGAAATCCTATGTAAACTTACTTCATCTTAAGGCCACCTCTCTGCACAGAATTGCACTGTGTAGGTCTGATATTATCAGATGTGCTGTCTTGGCTGGTTGCCACAGAGACCACACACTGCAAGCTGGAAACATGGTCTGGAGTCAAGGTAAATAACAAAGCCAAAGGTCGGATAGCCAGGAAGTCAATTCAAGGTTTCAAGGACAAGGAGCGGCTGCTACACACAGAGAAGCAGGTCTGAATGTGCAAAGCTGCTGCCCTGCTGAAGCAGGTACATGGAGTGTTTTTGAGCAGATCCTCCCTTCTCTGGGAGTTGAGCCTGCAAAGGCTTACAGTCTGCAGTCTGGCACTCCTTCGCTCCTGCAAAGTCAATATCTGGCATGCCCTCTATCTGGGGCACTCAGGAGAACTAGGTGACGAGTCTAGCCTCAGGGTGTCTGCAACTGGGGGTGCTGGGCCAGGCTCAGAATCGGTCTCTCCTTCTGGCTGCACCTCCTGTGAAGCTGCTGGGAACTCTTCTTCCTCAGGTACTATTGGAGGTTCTTCTTCTGGGCTGACTCCAGAGGAGGCTGGGTTGCTCCCTGCCTCTTCCTCATCTGAGGAGTAGTCCGCAGAACCAGTACCCACGACACTATCCCCCCCCAGGGCCCCCTCCAAATGGGGGGTGCAGGCTTTCGGGGGTAAGCCATAGGGAAGGCTCGAACCAGGTCAGGGGCATGGACAGC